>OZ025301.1:16078539-17410198 GCA_964019185.1 Maratus speculifer
TTCATCAAATTTCAGATCCAGTTAGTCCTTGACATGAATTGATGTTTTTTTGCATTTTGATGTATATGGCTCCTCAGATGGCGCTGCTATGCTGAATTTTTCACAATTTCCACTCAGCGCCTTGTGAAAGGTAGGGGGGGGGGGCAAAAGGAGGCGGTCGTCCCGAGTGCGGAAATTTAGGGGGTGCCAAATTTTTACTACTAACATCACTTTTAGCCTATCACAACAGAAATTAATAGGGCGGGGGGGCTAAATTGAAACTTTGAACCGGGCGCAGTTCTCGTTTCGCACTTTCGGGTTCTGAGGTTTCTTTAATTCTTCTATCTTAGAAACTAATACACTGAAATTTTGGAATTGGCACATTGGCACATCTGACTATTTTATCTTCGACTTTTGAAGGAAAATGAAAATTATATTACCTTCAGAGAAATCGATTAAAAATTTTAAAGTATCGATTAAATCGAGCTGGCCGTAGTATCGATTAAATCGATTTAAAAAATCGAAATCGCCCATCACTACTCCATACATATTTTGATTTGTAATTTTTTTTAATAACTCAATTCATGGTTTTTATGAAGGAAGAATACATTTACTCCTGGAAAAATTCCAAATGTTGCTGATATTACTGGTCATCACAATCTTCTTACCAAATATATTTATATATTCATCAAGCTCTTTTGGTTATTAAGTCTGGTTAACCTGAAGTAAAACTTCCTTATTTTCTAATTTTGATATGAATGAATAGTGCACTTTTATGAGGCAAGTTTCATTGAATAATTTAAGAAAAATACATTTCATCTGTATAATGAATGTTTAATCATACATTATTAATTAATAACTTGACCCTTTTTGTTTTTTAATATTTTAATCATTTTAAAAATTATCTCAATTTTTATTATTTTAGAAGTTATAACCCCGGCAGCAGAATCGGCGCAATGCTGCGACGCACGTTGCAGACTCTTGGGAAAGTCTTCAGACTATTTTTCAACTGTTAAAAAATTAGCAAAAATTAAAAAATTTTTGTCAAAAATCCAAAATTTCGGACATAAAGTGCATCACGAATTTCGACAAATAGTCTTCGAAAAGAAATCAATTTCATCATAGATCGTGAAAAACATGCAAATTTCGTCCGAAGATCGCAAAAAAAATGGTAAATTTTTTAAAAAAAATCATGAAAAAACGGCAAATTTCTTCAAAAGATCAGGAAAAAACGTCAAGTTTCTCCAAAACATCGTAAAAAAAGGCAAATTTTTTCAAAGGAGCACAAAAAATGGCAGTTTTCATCAAAAAATTAAAAAAAACAGCAAATTTTCTCACTAAACTGTGAAAAAAACGCTAAATTTTGGCAAAAAAATCACAAAAACGGCAAATTTCATTAAAAGATCGTGAAAAGATTGCGAGAAAACAGCATTGTAAAAAGATCACGAATAAACAGCGAATTTCTTCAAAAAATCACGAAAAAACGGCAAATTTCATCAAAGAATCACAAAAAACTGAATATTTCTTCCAAAAATCGCAAAAAACGGTAAATTTCTTCAAAAGATGGTGGTAAAACGACAAATTTCTTCAAAAGATCGCGAAAAAAACAAGTTTTCGTTAAAAAATTCCGAAAGAACTGCAAATTTCTTTGAAAAATGGCAAATTTCTTCAAGAGATCGCGAAAAAATGGCAGCTTTCGTCAAAAAACCATGATAAATCGGCATATTTATTTAAAAGATTTAAAAAAAAAAAAAAAAACAGCAGTTTTCTTCAAAAGGTCGGAAAAAAGTCAAATCTTGAAAAAAAGTGCGAAAAAATAATTTTCGTCAAAGGATCGTGAAAAATTGCAATTTTCGTCAAAAAATCGTGAAAAACCCGCAAATTGTCAATTATGCTTTTTTTTTTCTTTTTGATGAGGTCTTATCATTGCAGGTATGCCGCGGACGTGCTATAGCGTGTAAAATACGCAAAAAATCAGCGATGGGATGCAGAAAAATTTAGTGTATGCGCCCCGTGTAATTTTCATCAAAATTTCAAAAAAGGCAAATTTCATTAAAAAATCATGAAATAACTAATAATTTCCAGCAAATTCTATCAAAATAATTCGCGAAAAAATGACTAATCTTGTTACAAAATACCGAAAAAAAACCTTCCTAAAAAAAAAAAAAATTCAAAAAAATCATGAAAAAACCAGCAAATTTCTTCAAAAGATCGCAAAAAAACGGCAAATTTCTTCAAAAGTTTTCGTCCAAAAATCACGGAGAAACGGCAAATTTTCTCAATAAACTGTGAAAAAACAGTAAACTTCATTAAAAAAAACCCCACAAAAAACGGCAAATTTCTTCAAAAGATTGCAAAAAACAGAAAAACTCTTCCAAAGATCTTGAAAAAACAGCCATTTTGTCAAAGGGGAACCCCCCCCCCCCCCCCGCCTTTCAGACAATGTATGAGGTGTTAAAAATTCTGAGGACAAAGGCAACTTCTTTTTAAAAGTATACTTTTATGTCTATCACAAATACTTGGGAGGTTTGAGTGCATATGATTATATGCATATAACATAAGGCGAAAGATTGTCTGCAGACTGTTTTTTAAGTTTTTATTTGCATTGCAGACTGCAGAAAAAAATTCTGCTGCTGGGGTTATAACTTATCTTGATATTTTATTGTATTGCAAGCATTCATAATACAGTAGACTCCCTCAAATCCACAAACCAGAAATCTGCAACTCTCTAAAATCCGCACATATTTTATGGATGTAAACAATGAAACTTTCAGTTTGAATATTGGGACAAAATTTTATTTTTTTTAGTTTTGTATCAATTCCATATATTTTTTAATTTGTAATTTTCTTTATAATATTCTATTCATGTTTTTTTTTTCATGAAGGAATAATAATATTTTTTGGAAAAAATTCAAGATATTTCTGATATCACTGGAAATCACATTCTTCTAACCAAACATATTTATGCATTAATCAAGATTTTTTAGTTATTAAGCCAGGCTAAACTTGAAAAAAATCCTTATTTTATGATTTTGATGTGAATTAGTAATGCACTTTTATGAGACAAGTTTTTTTGAATAATTTTGAAAAAATACATTTAATCTTTATAATGAATATTTAATCATACACCATTGATTATTAACTTGACTTTTGCTATTAGTACTTTAATCATTTTAAAAATTATCTAAAATTTTATTATTTTAGTTTATTACTTTTTTTTTTATATTTTATTTTATTTTATTGTAAGCATTCATTATAGTTCCGATTGCACTATAAATTGCACTCAAATTACTGTTTAAAAAATGTAAACAAAGCAACGACCAGAAATCCACAAAATTCTAAAATCTGCACAACCTCTGGTCCCAAGCTGTGCGGATTTGAGGGAGTCTACTGTAGTTTCAACTGTATTATTAATTGCATTCAAATGACTGTTTGAAAAATGTAAACAATGTAGTGACCAGAAATCTTCAAAATCAGGGTTGCCACGCCACCTGGAGAACCTGGAAAACACAGGGAATTTTAAAATCCCCTCCTAAAACAGGGAAAATCCAGGGAATTTTGAAAAAATTAATGTACACAATTCTAATGTACGATTCATGACCTTCTATTTAAAACACATCTTAAAATACAATTCTGTTAGAGATATTTTTGTCTGCAATTGATTTAAGCTGTTTTAGGGAAATAGAAAAATATGGGCAAATCATACTCAACTTTTACTTGCAGGCCACAAACATGTTTGGGATATTAGGTGGGCCACAACACCCTTATATAGTAACTTTAAAAAAAATGTAATTAACATAAAATAATAAAAGTAGTATTAAAAAGCCAAATAATGAAGTTAATGTAATTAGTTGAATGTGGACTTTTGTCGCAGAAGAAATGCTGCTAAAAAACTTTCTAACCATCAATTCCTAACAATGTATTTTGAGGTGATTTTCTATTGAAAATGATGCTAAAAAAATCATGTTTCAATGTTGAAAGCTTTTTAAAGTAGAAATATATACTACAAATTTCATTTGGAATAATGTTTCATTAGTGTTCAAGAATTCAATATACAGTAGACTCCCTCAAATCTGCACAGCTTGGGACCAGAGGTTGTGCGGATTTTAGAATTTTGCAGATTTCTGGTCGTTGCTTTGTTTACATTTTTTAAACAGTAATTTGAGTGCAATTTATAGTGCAATCGGAACTATAATGAATGCTTACAATAAAATAAAATATAAAAAAAAAGTAATAAACTAAAATAATAAAATTTTAGATAATTTTTAAAATGATTAAAGTACTAATAGCAAAAGTCAAGTTAATAATCAATGGTGTATGATTAAATATTCACTATAAAGATTAAATGTATTTTTTCAAAATTATTCAAAAAAACTTGTCTCATAAAAGTGCATTACTAATTCACATCAAAATCATAAAATAAGGATTTTTTTCAAGTTTAGCCTGGCTTAATAACCAAAAAATCTTGATTAATGCATAAATATGTTTGGTAAGAAGATTCTGATTACCAGTAATATCAGCAATATCTTGAATTTTTTCCAAAAAAATTATTCTTCCTTCATGGAAAAAAAACATGAATAGAGTATTATTAAGAAAAGTATAAATTAAAAAATATATGGAATTGATAGAAAACTAAAAAATTCAAATTTTGTCCCAATATCCGAACTGAAAGTTTCATTGTTTACATCCATAAAATATGTGCGGATTTTAGAGTTGCAGATTTCTGGTTTGCGGATTTGAGGAGTCTACTGTATATACACTACTATAGCACAAATAGAACTACATATAAAAAGAACTTTCGATCAAGGAAGTTATAAATCACAGAACACATTTTGTATTCCAATGAAAATATACAAAGGACCAGCGAATGCCTTAAAAACATTTTATAAACATCTGAATTAACTTTATACATTTCATTTAAAATAGATTAATATTTGCGTGCCTCAGTCTGCAGATTGACTTAGAGGGTTAACAAATACTCTCATTCATACATTAGCATTGCCCCTGCTGCATGCACTTAAAGAACACCTGTTTTCAATAAAAGATCAGACAATCATGATATCTTAGATTCTTATACACATGTCAATCACTTCCAAGTTCACTTCACTTTTAAAGACTGTTTTATCAGACCAGTGGCTGATAAAACTGACCATGATGGGTTTAATATGTATATCCCCCACACACAACTTTTGCCCTTAACTGACAAAAATAAAAACAATATTAATGTTAACATGATTATGAAAAGAATAAAATTATGTAATATAAAATTGTGATCATGAAATGCAGTTTGTCAGTTTAAAAAACAGGGCTGGGTTTTTGCCGGCAAAAACAAGTGGCAGAAAGTAGTTTTAACCGGCAGAAACTGGCAACTGGCATAAATTCATTTCAAGACATAATCCAAGACTTTTTTAGTTGTATTAAATTGCTTATTCATTTTATTCATGATAAATAACAATAATAATTTGAATTCCTTATATATATTATAAATGTGAAAGTGTGTCCAAAAATTGGAATGAACTTGGCCTCAAAACGGATGGATTAATGTCTTTCAATTTTTGTATATAGGTAGATTATTGGCTTGAAATGAACATAGGCTAATTTTTATTTATTTTATTCAAATATTTTTCTTAATAATTCAAAATTTCACTATTTTTCATACAGAATAAATTGAAAAATTTTCCATAATATTTAATCATCTTTCTTTTTTCGTTGCCAAAAAATAAAAAAAAACGGAATAATTATTTATCTTCTGTAATTAATTTTCAACTGAAAGATTTTCACGTGATAAAACAAAATGAATTAAATAAATGGGCCCTATTCTGTTTTTCGGTTCGAGGTTAAAAACTGCAATTTTACCAATTGTGACGTCAGAGGAATACTGTTTTTCTTCTTATATCAGGCAGACGATTATGTAAAATTTCTTTTACACTTAGAAGACTTCACAAGAATATAACTTCACACTTTACAAGAAAATAAATATTTTAGTAGTTTTTCCAGATATTAATCCGTAATCAAAATGAACCTTTTTCTTTCTTTCGGTTTGAGGCTACACAATTCAATTTTTTACTAATTGTGACATCACAGGACTACTTTCCATTAAGAATTTTAAACTTATCAATGTAACGTCATATCTGAAACAAAGTATAAGTTTTCAAGTTTTCATTTTAATAACACAATGTAATTTAGAGTAAGTGCTAAAAAGAGACGACTGTGACGTCACATATTAAAAATAAAATAAATATGCTCTGATGTTGCAATGAAATGAGATTGAATTAGGATATCAAAAGTTATTATTTAAAGAAAATTAAGTTTATCGTCTGAGCGTGGTTTGTATAAATATTTAACTTTAAAATGAAATAAGTTTTTTAAAGATTAAGTATTAAATGATTAGAAAATGTTAATAATTTATACATATCGTAAATAACATAATGATCAATGAAAAATACTTTTTACCATTCTTAGAAAGTAAGAAAAACTCAACTAATAATTAAAAAAATATATATTTTTGTGTGTTAATTCTTAAAATTGTTCAATTCTTCAAATATAAATAAAAATCACTTTAAAAATGTACTATCGAGCTTAAAATCTAAAGATTTAATGTAATTGTGAGAAAATACATTCCCTCAGTCAATATCTCAATTTCGCATAATGCGCTCGAAGTGTGCTGGAAACAAATTTGTAAATGGATATTAATTCCACTTTTTTTTAGCTCTTAAAAAGTAAAAATATGTTGTCACTTTTAAGAATAGTTTTTTACAATAAATTTCTATAAATTTTTATGGTATGCAAAACATATATGTACAAATTATACAAAAATGCCACCTAAAACACAGTTTTGAAGTAGATTTTTCCTAACACTGTTTTTTTTTTTTTTTTTTTTTTTTTTTTTCGTTTTACGGAAACTACCCGCTTTTTGACACTTTCTAACATGGTCTAAAAGTGTTTACGACTTCAGCCTGTCTGTATACCGGATGCCGAGTGCCTGGGGTCTGCCGTCTGTTTGTCCGTGTTTCAACTTGAGTAAATATAGTAGGATTCATACGAAAATAACTTACGTTATTGAGTTTTGCCATAGCATGTGCGGCATTGAAAATGCGCCAGGTAGCAATTATAGTTGAATCACAGGAGCACTCATAAGGAGACTTTACATTATGGTTTAAGGAGGAAAAATCATTTCTGGTGTATTTTGATAATGTTACATAATTTTAAATGCAATGAAATTTACATGCATTTTTAAGATTCACAAGAACATGGTTACCATTGAATATGTTAAGTGTAGTACTTATAGTGTGCGTACAGGGAGCTCAAAAGTATTTCAATATATTATGGTCTGTGAAGAAAAACCATTTGCAGCGCATTTTAATAATGTTATTTTATTAAGGTTATTTTAATAATATTGAAATTGATATCAGTTTCTGAAATGTACTAAAACAGGATTTCTATAGAAAATGGGGTGAAAAGATTTAACATTCATTTACAAGATCACAGAAAAATGTTCGGTAATATAATAGTCCAAGGGAAAAATATTCTCAGCGTATTTTAATTGCGTTGCACTATTTCAAACATGATGAAATTAATATACTGAGATTAATCAATACAATGATAAATACTGAAATTTACTACAATATGCTTGCAGTTAAGTATGATTTGCATCACATTTGTTGTTCATTTACACAGACGCGTAAAAAATTTTGGACCTGTGTCCAGATCTCAGATATTGTATCCAAAGTATGGTCTATTAGAAAAGAATGCTGAAGAGCTTTTACAATTATCGTATGTATTTTAAGTAAAACTAATGCATCCTGAAGTTCAGCTACATTTAGTATAATAAGAGATGTTTGTAGAATTTGAATAAATCATGTATCGGACTATACAATAAACGATATATGGTCACCTGTGCAATAGCGATTCCCGGAAATATGAATTCAATAATTTTAATCGGGTTTTTTGCTTGAATAATTTAAGCTAAATATGCGGTCGTATAAATATTTGCACGTAGTATACAGGACTGTAAAAAACAATCCAAGTAAGTTTCTGTCTATTATTAGAAATTGCTAAAGGTGAATTTTAATCTTCGTTACACTTTTTCTAACTAAGCAAAATTTTAGCATTGTATTTAGAATATTTACAAACACATAGATCATATACACAGCTGAAGAAAAGAATGGGCCGGCGAAGTTATGTATTATGGAAATGTTGGATTTTTTTTATTACCTAGGTTTAACATATGATTTTTCTTTCTTTGATATGGAATTCTGAAATACACTACAACATGATTTCTGTACAATTGGGGTGCGTTACAGTATAAGTAGTTGCAATTTCATTTTCGCGATTGCTCATATTATCTAACACATTTCCATTTTATTTGACCGAGTTCTTTAAGTCCCCCATAAAAAAACTACTGCATAGCCTCCTATAAGATATGTGTTATATATATTTTTAATTATTATTAATGAAACGTTTTGTTTAACTAAAGTGTTTATCTTTTTTTTAATGCTACATGAACGACGTCACGGGTAACAGCTAGTAAAACATAAAGTAAAAAACATAATTTGTTCTATTACAGCTGCTCATAAAACTTACTTAGCTTTGTTTAATGATTGGAATATCATTTAAACTCACAAATGCAAGATTCAAATCTCATTTAATGCAGTGTTAGCTTTTATGCTAGCTTATTTTTTAACTAAATTCTTTATATATTAAATACATGTGTGAATTATGAATCATTGCAGGTTAAAGTTCTTATTAGTATTACTTCTTAGTTTTTGCCAGTTTTTGCCAATTACTGGCAGAAACTTGCCAGCCCTGTTAAAAAATCATATGTGTCATTTGCCCGGTAGCAGAAAGTTCGAGACGGGAGACAGGCGTCGCAGATTTTCTTTCTCTTTGCAGATTCTTGTACATCAAATCTTTATTTGTTTCGTATTATGTTTAGCTCTTTATTACGTAATACAAAAAGTTAAGATTATTATTGAATAAAAATTTATAAATTGCTTTAAAACACTACAGATAAGTAGTTGTTTGTTTGAATGATGAACGGTTCAGTTGTAAAAATATTTTACCTGCAGATTATTTTTTGTTGTTGAAGTATTTGTCGCAGACGCATGAAGAATTTTCTGCTACTGGGGTCATTTGATGCCTCACTTAGTTTTTTTTATTTCTGTTGCACACCTATTAGTAGTTGCTGTCTCGTTTTCAACCACTAGGTGAGTGCTTGGAAGCTACTAAAAATTTAAAAATAATAACAACAAAAACTTTATTATTATTCCTTCAAAAAACTTTAATTTTTTTTCTTTTTCTTTATCATTATTAAAAATGGGTAACATTGATATTGCACACTCTCAGTAATATAAAGTTGGGGGATATCAAGAATTAAATTTTGAAATGTATGAAAATTGAAACATTCTCTATAAATAGAAATTGTGTACAGATTTTTGGAAGACTTTTCCAATAATAGCAATTTATTGGAACAAGCCTGTGATGCAGAATTGAAGTTGAGGAAGTATGTAATAACATTGATGTTTGAAAATGAGCATTCTTTTGTTGCCGTTCTTCTGAAACTGATCTGTAGATTCAATTTGCAATTCAATTTCACTAATCTTGTCACTTTTCCAAGTAATCTTTTATGAATTTTCTGAGGACAATTGATTAAATAATTATGCAAACATTGGAAATACTTTATAATATGAGGGGGAGTCTAAAAATAAATTTCTCCTGGTGTCTGTAGACACAGGTGCATATGAAAGTCAAACAATATAACAAGACATGAAAGATATGACACAACTTTATTTGTCAATATAAGTACCAAGTACGTTGAGACACAGTGGTGCCAACTTATATGGGCCCGTGGGGCTTGAGCCCACCCAATAATTTTGAATCATGGAATACCCTATTTCCATTGTTCTAGTTATTTATTTCATTAATATTTTATTATTCTTTTTTCTCCTTAGAATAAAATTCATTTTGCCAATAACCATGTGTTTTAATTCTCCAATTGACACCCTATAAAATCCCAAATGACTGAAATGTTTTGCTTCCGTGTTTAACTTTCTGCTAATTTATTTTGTAGTCATGTTCATGATATCATGGCATTATGATAAATATCAGTGTTTTCATGAGTATATAATTTAATAAAATTGCAACTTTATTAAAACATGATAGCTTGACTTAAAATTTTCATATTTCACCATCTGTCAACCCTTCAAAGAAAAAAAAAGAACTGGTCCCACCATCTTACAAAAATATTTTTGAGCCAACCCAATATTTTACAAAAGTTGGCGCCACTGTTGATACATTTGTCATACCATTTGATAAGCTGCAGGAAAACGTCATCGGATAAGCTCTCAGACCTGAGGTACACAAATGTGTACTTCTATTCTTTTCCTCATAAAAACTAAACTGCTCAATTTTTTTTGTATTTTTTACTTTACTTGTATGCAGCTGAATGTTTTTTGCTTTAAAACAAAACCAATAAATGGATGTAATAACCAATAACTGATGAATATTACCTCATAAAATAAAAATAAATATTATTTTCGTCCTTTTTCGAAAATGCCTTCAAGACATTGTGGCCAAGAAAGAGAGAAATATTCATGATTATTTAACTTAATTGTTTAAAAACCTTAATTCTGTAAAATCATCTGTGTAAATTTATCTTCTAGTAGTATCTTCTGTGTAAATTTATATTACAGATAATTAAAATGATGTTTTAAGGGTATTAATACTTTTATATCCATATTTGTAAACCTAAATTACCAGTCCCCTAAAGTATTCATTTCACAAAAATGATTCTTTCTGTCATCTATGGTATCATTTTGATTATGCAAAAGCAATAAATATATATTTGTAGAGTTATTTTATGTTCAGGTCTGAAGAGGTTAAGGATCTCCTTAAATGCTTCTTCCGTATGCAAAGCCCTGAGTTTTTCCTGAAAAGCTTTTTGAAACTTTTCAAGTGATATGACAAGTGTCTCAACATACTTGATACTTATGTAGAAAAATAAAAAGGAAAAACGTCTTATCTTTAATGTCTCATTCTGTTGTTTGACTTTCATACACAACTCTGATGACAGTTGGCATTTATTTTCAGACTCCCCAAAATATATTTTTTAGATGTTGTAGAAGCTTGATCTATCCAATGTAACAATCCAAATACAGTCGAAATTCTATAATCCCCACATGTTGCGGCCGAAGGTTGTGTGGATTATAGAGCATTATGGATTATACGTCATTTTATTATTTCTAGACAGCATTTTAATTCTTTAATCAGTATAATATAAAAAGATAACTATGAATTTTAATAATTAATTTAATGAGCTATCTCAAAAAATGCCTTTTTAAATTTATTTTATAAAAAAAATTATGTATATATATATGTTCATTTAAATAAAAATAATTACATATGATCCATAATGCTGTAATCCATTTTTTACTGATAATAAAATAAAACAGTTAACAAAAAATGAAAGCTTTATATTATGATTATTTTTTTCAATTTTTTATTGCTTGTTTTAAAAAGTCATTTTTGGATCATGAATTTGTAGATTTTCTAAAATGTTTATTTCACTGTTTATATTCGTAAAATAACACAAATTGCAGAAAATTACGTATTATGGGTGCACGGATTATCGATCTTTGACTGTAACGCTAAATGTTTATTTTTATATCCAGTAAAACAGTCTATTGAGGCCAGACATTTTAATGGATTAACTCTTTTCTGCTTTTCTATCGATATTTGTTTGAGTAAATTAAAAATTTAAGAATGTTTGTACACCATTAAAAAAAAGAGCTTCATGACAGTTTTTCCATCCATCCCTACAGATTTTTGTTACAGTGCCTTGTTAGTGTCGTTTATATCCATTCTAGAGACAGCAGAATTGATTACATGCCTGTAACTAAAATGAGAAAAAAAAAAAAAAAAATTTTAGTAGGAAACTACAATTTTCAACTTTCCATTTTTCATAATGTTTTTTCTCCCAGGTTTTTTTTTTTTTTTTTTTTTTTTTTTTTTTTTTTTTTTTCCTGTTGATTTTAAACTTTTTCAAAAAGATACTTCATTGAAATCTTAAGACCAAAATTGAATAAAACTTTACAATTAAACATCAACTAGTAAATAGAACTTTTCAAAAAATATCAATTTTCCTTTATATATAACAATTTAAAAAAAATATATACCCTAATTTCCTGCGTATAATCTGCGGATCAAATAATCATTTTTCGACCCAGAAATTTTATTAAATAAAATATAACTTTTCAGATCGCCGTAAATATTTGGCTTCATTTACGAAATAAAATTTCTGGGTCGAAAAAGAATTGTTTGATCCGCGGATTATAGGCAGGAAATTAGGGTATATATATATATATGGCAGTTATAAAATTCAATATTGTATTCCTTGAATTGACTGCTTTATTATACCTCTAGACTTAAACTACTATGTTAGAAACTACGTGGATGAACAAAAGACTTTTGGTGTTCATTGAAGACCCTCTTCCTAAGTGTCACTAAAAATAAATATTTTTCGAAGCCTTAAAATGTGTCTAGGAACATGTAATATCTACACTCCTTTATTATTTTTTTCTTCTTATAATATAGTCATGTGTAAATAAATGTTTAATTAAAAAAAATAGCTTTTTTTTTTTTTATGCAATTGGCAAGCATTTAAAATTTTTCTATTAATTAACAAGTCAGAAAAACATAGCAATTGAGGTGCATTCATACTATAACAAAGTT
Organism: Maratus speculifer; assembly: GCA_964019185.1. Lineage (NCBI taxonomy): Eukaryota > Metazoa > Arthropoda > Arachnida > Araneae > Salticidae > Maratus > Maratus speculifer. The sequence goes on from OZ025301.1 coordinate 16,091,248, forward strand.
TTAAAAATAATCACATGTTGGTGTAATAGTACTTTAAATACTGTTGTATAAAGTATTCAAAATATTTTGTGTGTCCCTGTCAATGCTATATGTTTTCTATTCTACAGGAAGTAACTTGTCCATTTCATAAAATGTAAATCAGTTAGTTATTATTAAACCCATCGAAATTCGACGAAAGAAAATCTTCAAGAAATAACTGTATCATTGATTTATAAAATATCTACAAAATTGGTTAAAGTAAAATATGCATCTTATATTGGTAAGTCTAACTCTCAAACAAACATTATTTTAAGCTAAAATTAAGAAAATATTATAAAACCCAATTATCCAAATTATTAAACTGAATAAAACCGAAATTCACTGGATTTTATAACAGACTATATTTAAAAAATAGTATACTCATTTTAATTTCTATTTTTTTAATTTTAAGAAAAAATGGGGTGTTTCTGTTGTCACAATTACAAAATTTGTACTAAAAATTATTTAAAAAAAAAAAAATTCCAAAATTTAATTGAGATACAGCTTTGAAACAAATTGCATATAAAAGTACAGTTTTTTCTCTATACGATGGTATAAAAATTTAAAACATGCGCTATTTAGCAGTGTAGAATTTGCAGTAGCAAAGATTGCAAAACCGAAATTACAGGGGAAAATGTTGCTATTCGCAAAATGACGTATGCATTGCACACAGATACGTTTGACCTTTATAATATAGATATGCCCACAAAATGTTTCCTCCTTTACCATTATGCTATGGAATACTTATGTGTGACCTGGAAAATGAATAAAAAAACATTCTATGCACTGCAGATTGTGTAGAATGTATACTTTAGTATATACTTTATATAATGCATATCCATTTTATTATGTTCTAAAGAGTGTAACATCATTAAAATGCGCTTGAAGCTATTTTTTCCCATTGAATGTCCAGATTAATTACGAAATTCAATCCGAAAATTAACGGAATACTTTTGATTGTCCCTGTCATTGAACTGTACATCCAATTTCATAAAATTGGAAATGACTCGACAAAATTATGTAATAATTATGTATTTTAAATTTCAGATAATTCGGTTGAGTAGTTTTTGCATTGTTATATGCAGACAGACTGACTATTGGTGTTATGTATTTATATAATTACAAACACATTTAAAAAAGCTCTTAACATGCTGAAAATTTGAATAAAATAATTGAAATCTTCATAAAATGAGTACTCTCTCAAAAAATGAATAAATAAAAATGCAGTCTGCACACCACAAGCTTAACTTTCTCAGTTCTGGTGTCGCCTGTAGGAGACACAGAGTAACACCCATTAAATGAATTTAAATGCTTCTAGAATTGTGAAAATCACTTCTGAATCTTTTTAATAAATGCATGCTTATCATAAGCATTGATATGTAGACAGGTTTAGAAATTAGCGGTTGTTAGTGCGCTTTTTTTTTTTACATTCTTTTTCCAACTTTAGTTAATTTTTCCTCCTGCCACACAAACTTGAAAAATCCTGTTTTCCATAAAATATTGGACAGTAGTATGTGTTTAAGACAACCCTTGCATTTGCCAATCGCCTTTACCCAATGAGTGATAAAACTGACTTTAAAGCCACATTTCTAAGTTTATATAGATCCCCCAATAGAAAGATTTGGTACTTCTAGGTTATCCTGTCGACCAATTTCGCCAAACTAATAGCCAAATTATACATGTTGACATAATTTTTATTTTAAATAACGAAAAAACAATTACTGATGAACCACGTTTCATAGAGACCTGGTCAGAACTGCGCATGGGCGAAAAGAGCGAGTCCAATGCGAAAATGGGAGAGTTTGTACCATCTCGAGGATGAGTTTATTTATTAAACATCCTAGATATGCCGAATTTTTTTTGGCGAATACCTTTTTGTTTCTCTAATTCAATTATCTGTTTTTAAACATTACATTGTAATTCTGTTACACTAAAATAAGTTAAAAAAAGACAAATATAATAAAAAAGATGATTTAAAGGTATGGTTATAACTTTTCCCCTCGCAATATAGCGTAACTTAATCTTTTTAGAATTAACGCCTGAATGGCGTGATTTTAAAACTTGCCGGATTAGCAATTTTTTAAAATTATTTCGCTACATTATTGTGTACATTATTTATTTATATTATTTGCATACATTGGATATGAAAATGAAATGACGCAGATATCATATACGCGCAAGGTTTGGTAAAATTTTTTTTCAACGTCAATTTGGCGAAAACCTCATTTTCGAATGCTGGTTAAATATACATTTTTAAATTATTTTTTATTATTAAAAAAAATAACAATAAATAAAACAATTTTTAAATATATTAAATTTTAAAAACTAATAACAATAGAGCAAAAAAATTTTTATATAATTTTAAAAAAATTAAGGTAAATAAACAATTTATCAAAAAATAAACAACAATATCAGGGTTGCCATATTAGACAAAATAACGCCATTTTGGTGCCAAGTAAATCCCAGTGAGTATATGGCACACAAGTGCCCTGAATATTTAGGTTGTTAGAATTGGCGAATTTCTTGCATAGCCGCCAAGTCATAGCTGCCAAGCAATCGTTAAAACTGCATTTTAGCCATAAATATAAATGTAGAAAAAAAAAAAAAAACAGACATGCTTTTATTAAAATTCACAAAAATGTAGGAAAAAATATATATTTTGGAAAGGTTATTCCTAGAACTAATAATAGGTCCACAATCTATTTATTTTAAAATAAAATTTTACTCGGAACAAAAAATAGAAAAGAATATTTAATATCATTTCTATAAATACATAGAAGCAATCTCGGCCTCATAGGCTATTACCCCCAAAGTCTGAATGGAATCGGCTTGGCATTCTGCCAAGAGAGGACCTTACAAAGCTGGTATATCAGTAGTAGAATATTAATAAAAATATTAATAAAAAATCTAAATAAAAATCACTTAATGACATTTTAAACACGTAAATCGCATTTAATGTCATTGAATGCAACATTCACAATCATCCATTATTGGTATTTAATCTTATAGTTTGGCGATAATTTTTTGGTCGACAGGATAACCTGGTAGTACCAAAGATTTTAATGCTGAAAAGGCCTTTAATATATGATACTCCTGTGTAAAGCATCGTCAAGTTTACATACCTGATTTTGAAAACTAAATAGGATATTTTCATTTTTGTATTGTTGGTTTGTATCTTCATATTTTGTTTTCATGTTAGACTCATAAAAAGAATTAGTTAAACAGTTTTCTAGAATCTATATATTGTAGTTTAATCAGGTTTTACATATTTATAAAAAGCAAGTTTTTATTTTGATTTCGTAATTAGGACAGGGATATAGGTTTTGGTATATACACCCTCCCTTTACTTTAACATATAAAAATAGAAACAATATTACTGTTAACAAGGTTGTAAAAAGAAATGAGGAAATATGACGCAACATAAAATTGCAACCATGAAATGCTGTTTGGCATCTAGAAAATAAATTGAAATTTCAATTTCTAATCTTGTATGTAGAACTGATATTTCTTTGGAGATGCTTTATAGTAATTTTAAACTTCTTTTTGTGGTCCCTGGTGATATTTGTCTTGGGATTGAGGAGGTTATAAAGAAATTGTTAAATTCCTATGTAGAGTTTTGGCTCCTATAAACGTTTTTAATGGAAAAAATCATGATATATTTTGATATTCAATGTTTCTTAAAATAATTACAGTAGACTCCCTCAAATCCGCATTCCTAAAATCACCAACTCTCTAAAATCTGCACATAATTTACAGATGTAAACAATGAAACATTCAGTTCAGATGTAGGTGCAAAATTTGACTTTTTTAGTTTTAGATCAATTCCATACATTTTTCAATTTATAATTTTTGTTAAGGTTAATGAATTCATGTTTTTTCATGAAGAAAAAATAATTTATTTTTGAAAAAATCAAGATTGCTGATATCGTTGGTAATCACAATCTTACCAAATATATTGATGTATTAATCAAGCTTAAGTTATTACATCTAGCTAATCCTGAAATAGAGCTTTGTTATTTTGTGATCCTGATGTGAATTAGTAATGTACCTTTTATAAGGTAAGTTTCATTGAATAATTTAGGAAAAACACATTTACTCTTTATAACGAATATTTAATTGTACATTATTGATTATTAACTTGACCTTTGCTTTTAATATTTTAGTCACTTTAAAAATTATCTAAATTTTTATTATTTTAGCTTATTACTTATTTTAATATTTTAGTATATTTTAAGCATTCACAGGGCTCCCAAATGGTCCCCTTTTTCCCCCCAAAAGTCCCCTTTTTAGAAAAAGGTCCCCTTTAGTCCCCTTTTTTGTATTTTGGTCCCCCAAGTACCCTTTACTGGGTCTGAAAAAAATCGCCGCAAAAAAAAAAAAAAAAAAAAACCAAAATTATTAAAAGCTTAAAAATCCAAGAAGACAAAATTTATTAAAGTAGGCGTAAAAAAAGCATTATAATGGGTATAAAAAAGCATTGTAACTGAAATTCTTTCATCAATCTAAATGTTAAAATCACCATAGAATACAGGCAAATTTTAAGAATCTCATTAAAATTTTAAAAATTAAAAAATTGCAGAACACGAAAGTTACTGTATTAAGCTACTGCTTGACCAGTCTTCAGTAACAGACCTTGGCATGCTTCAACCCTCCCATCCCCCTAAAAAAAAAAATGAAGTTTTTTTTTAATGGAAAGAATCATTGAATTGTGTGGAAACAGACGATTAAAACTAAGAAAAATTAAAGTTCACAACTCTGAATCATATTAAAGAAAATGGCTGGAGTAAAATGCCTTTTCACATATTTTTACTTTTTTCTATCTTTACAATATATATATATATATATATATATTGAATTCATGAAATAATTTCGACTTCCAGCTTTGATGGATTAACACATTTTAGAAGGTCCTGAACACAATTGGGTGAATTTTAGAAAATGTCTGTATGGGCAAAAATTGTGTGGGCGCTGTATCTCAAGAACTAATGCACAGATAATGCACAAAACTTTAGATTCACTTGATATAAAATAGACCTGATTAGTTTTTAGTGTGTATCACTCAACAAGTGACACTGTTTTGCTGCATTAGTCACAATTTCATTAATAGCTCTATCTCAAGAACTAATGCACAGATTTTCATAAAACTTCAGATTCTGTTAGTCCTTAATATAATTTGGTGTTGATTATCCTTTGATGTAATTTGCTTAAAAGGTGGTACTGCCATGCTGCATTATTTATGAGTATCGCAATAGGTCTATCTCAAAAACTAATACATGAAATTTCATCAAACTTCTGATTTTGTTAGTCCCTGATATAGATTAATGTTGCTTAGTTTTTTGTGTAAATCACCCAACAAGTGGCACTGCTATGCAATTTTTTCACAATATCGTAATAATTGTATCTCCAGAACAAATGTATGGATTTTCATCAAACTTCAGATTCCGTTATTACCTGCTTAAGATTGATCCTGGTTAGTTTTTGGTGTACATCACCCATTAAGGTGATGCTTTTATGCAGAATGTTTTAATATTTTGCAATAGCTGTGCCTCAGAAACTAATGCGCAGATTCTCATCAAATTTGAGATTGTTAGAAATTGACATAAATTGTTGCTGACTAGATTTTGGTGTAAATCATCTAATCAGTGGTACTGCTAAATCTCATTTTTCAGGAATTGCTAAAATATATGAGATAGGTAAAAGTTTTGGGATTGCCACATCTGACTAGCTAATTATGTTTTAGGAATTGGAGATCATGAAAAATATGTTTTTACAAAATGTCTGTATGTGACACAAATTTGGTGGGCAATTTTTCTCAATAACTAATGCATGGAGTGTAATAAAAATTTATATTCTTTTAATATTTGATATACATTGGCAGTCAAAGTTTCCAGTTAGTTCTTTTGATTGTTTTCCAGAAAATTTCAGTGAAGAAGCATAATTACCCCAAAAACTTAGGAACATTCAAAGGACCTCTAACCATGTGATCATTTTGATACAATATTGAAGACACTTGGTGCAAAGGGGAGGTATAAAGAGGAGGTAGTGAATTTTGTATTGACATATATGAGGTAGAAGAAAATTTCGGGATTACCACATCCGATTAGTTTGACAAGGACTGTTCCTGGGGGTACATAATATTTACATGTACTGCATTTATAGATTTTAAACTTGTGCATATATGCCTATTTTTTGACGCTAATTCTGAATGTGTAATTTTCGTAAAAATTGATTAAGATTTTATTTTATTCAAATATTACTTTTTAAAAAGAAAAAGAGATGCTTTTGTATGACGTGTTATTTAAATCTAAGTGTTTCTCCCCTAATTATCATTATTTTATGTCTGATTTGTTATTATAGGCTATATAAAATGAATTTATCGGCCCCTTTTATTTATGAGTGGTAGTAGTTAGCACTAATCCAAATATTAATTTTAGGCTTCCTCCCCCCCCCCCCCAAAAAAAAAAAAAATGAACGAAATTAAGAAAAGTAATCAAGTTATTGATTTTAAAATCTCAGATATTTTTTATAATTCACAAAAAAATTTAAGAAATGTTTGTGGGGGCAATAGGATTAAATTCCTAAGTTTCTCCTTTACTTGTCCAGGCTCTTACTTAAGTATTTTAAGCAATTTTCTAACTCAACCCTTATTTAAACTACAGCGAGATTCAATCTCATTTGAAGGGTTGACCGAAGAAAGTATCTCATTGAGCCCAACGTCTTGCTAGGGTCTATTTTGACTCCAGACAATTACTGACATTTCTTCGTGTGTGTGTGTGTGGGGGGGGGGGGTGAGGAATAAGAAAATTGATTTTTTTCACACTCATTTTAAAACTCTTGGCCTAAGCACCCATTTCCCACCATCATAACTCCTTTTTTCACCATTAGCAGATGGTTTAATGTTTAATTGCATTCATTACCACTCCATAAATTTTCTAAAAAATTAAGAAAAAAAATCTGCTCAACATATCTCAACGGTTAGCATCTTTTCATCCCTTTCTGTAAAAAAGGGACACTATTGAAATAAATTCTCAAAAAAATTAATCTACAATATGTCATGTAATATCTTAAATGAAAAGCCAGGTTGGTTATGAATGTTATTTTTCACTCTCTCTCTCTCTACCTCCATTCTCACTGCTTCATATCATACCCCATCTATGTAAGGATTTAATCATTATAAACAATTATTAATTTTTAACAAATTTAGTTATTAACAATTTTGGTTTATTAATTAAAGTTTTGAATGTTTTGAAGGAATATTAAATAAAACTCTGAGTGATCTGTGATCATACTTACCCATTTACTTGTTTTTATTAACTGATCACTATTATTTTTTACCTGTAACGAGAATTATCAAGGTGAATGCCAAAATATTGAATGCTCTATATACTTTTTCAGTAGGATATTTAAATGTGCTTAAATAAAATTGTGTACATTGTTCAATGAAATCTTACAAAGATAACCATCTAACATATTTTCTGGGATAATTTAAAAAATTGACTTTCTTATTTAGGAAAATTTTTTCTATATTTTTACACACATATGATCCTTATTTGGTTTCCGTTTTTAATAAAATTGGTCCCCCAAAGTCCCCTTTTTAAGCAAAAATGGTCCCCCAGAGTCCCCCTTTTAAGGAAAAATGGTCTCCCAAAGTCCCCTTTTTAAATAAAAATGGTCCCCTTTCCCCCTTTTTGAGGACTAAAATGTGTTGGGAGCCCTGCATTCACTATACTTTTGATTTCATTATTAATTGCATTCAAATTATTTTTAAAAAAATATAAACAAAGCACTGTCCAGAAATCCGCACAACCTCTGGTCTCAAGCTGTGCAGATTTGAGGAAGTCTACTGTATTTGTTTTTAAAAACTGTCTCTGCATGAGTGTGTTTATCAAACCTTTCTCTATAATGCTACCTATTTTCATGTTTTGGTATGCAACAGTTTTCTTAATAAAGTTTAACTTGAAATAGGGTGGGTAATGCGATTTTGCCAAGGTTTTTTTCCTTTTTTTGTTGCATAGTATTGATCATGTTAGCTTTAATGGATAATTATTTTGGCCTTAAAACATGCAAAAGTGGATGAGGTAGCATAATTTTGCCATGATTCATGCTTTCTTTTTAATGTTTTATAAAAATATTTTTGTAAAATTTTGCATCAAGTAAAATTTACAATCATAATTTTAATTATTTCCAATTTTCATCCCTGACTGCTACCTACGTCACGAATAATCAGACTCTCTAGAAGAATGGGGGGGAAATTGATACTGGACATATTTTTAAGAAAAATTACACAAATTAAAGACACTGAAAAGTGGGAAGGATTGAGCTTGAGCTACAGAATGACCTAACCTTCATCTCGCTTATTAGAATGTGATCAGCTGCGCAAAATAATTGGGAGTACTTCTTTGGCAGTCATGGTTGAAGTGTGTTGCACGTATTTCGGTGCGTTCGTAGTTATTTAAATACATAGCACCTACACTCGTCATTTAGTCATTTTATTTGCATGTAACAGAGCAAAAACTACCCGACCAAATCATCTGAAATTTAAAATTTATGTTCGTTGCATCATTTTGTCAAATCATTTCAATTTTATGAAAATCATATGCATAGTTTTGATGGCACAGACGATGAAAAGTATTCCATTATATTACAGTCAATGGGAAAAGATAGTTTTAAGGGCAATTTAATGGTCTTATGCTCTTTCAAACATAATAGAAATGATATACATCTATGAAGTAAATACTAAAATACATGTTCTGTACAATCTGTAGTGCAAAGAATGTACGTTATTCATTGACAAAGCTATACAAAAGCATTCCATAACATAATGGTATATGGGGAAATATTGTTTGTGGTGTGTTTTAATACTATTGAACTATTTCACATTTTATGAAATGCATATATGTTGCTGTGTTTACTACAAGTTACTTACTGTGTAATAGAAAGCAGACAGTAATTACAGGGATACACATAAGATTTTCGATACTCTTAATTTATCCAAGTTACTGTATCTACACTACTACACTAATATAGTAGTTTCATTGTCACTACATTACACTACAAATTGAATATTTTTAAAACTTCCTTATAGTATGAACGCACCTCATTTGCTATGCTTTACAGGTAATTTCAAACTTGTTAATGTTTTTGACGATCATGATTTTGTAAAATTTTGCATCAAGTCAATCAAAATGTGTAACAGTAATTTTTTGGTACTACTTGATTATCATGTCGACCAAAAAAAACTATCACCAAACTATAAGATTAAATGCCAAAAATGGATGATCATAAATGCTACTTTCAATGACATTAAATACGATACACGTGTTTAAAACATCATTTACTGATTTTTATTTCGACTTTGTATTTTTTTTAATATTCTACTAATTATTTGTTCTTTCGTTATTTAAAATAAAAATTACATGAATGTGCATATTTTGGGTATTAAGTTTGGTGATTTGCATAATTTGCCGAAATGGGTCGACGGAATAACCAAGTAGTACCTAATTTTAATTATTAATCTATTTAAAATGATTTAATCTTTGTCCCCCCTCTCCCTTTCTGTAGAAATCCCTGCAACCCCCCCTCCCGGGTGACCTTGCCCTCAGCTTCTATGTCCAGTCTCACAAGCTTGTGTTTGCCGTCTACCACATACTCTCCAAGGAGGCCCACGGACCACCCAAGTTCGACGTCTTTCAGGTATTTTTTCTATCTCTCTCATTCCTCAGTATAATAATGTACTTGTAAAAAAGGTGGTTTCTGCAATTTTTTTTAACTTTTCACTTATTCTCCAAACCATATAAAGTTTTTAAGTACTTAAAATCAGGGTTGGAAAAAAAACAGGGTTTTTTTAAAAAACCAAAAAAAAAAAAAACTGGGGTTTTTTGGTTCAAACCAGCTTTTTTTAAAACATGTTTTTTTATTACATATATATACATACTTATTGATAAAAATAGATATTGTTGGATAAAAAATAGTATAATTTCACCTGAAAGTAATTTAAATTAAATAATTACAGTGAATTATGCAGAAAATTGAAAAAAATCATACTTTAATTTAAACAATTAGTAAACAGTCTTATGTTTAAAAAATAAATTACTCTACACTGTGAAACATTGATAGTTTGAAAGATCTTATAAACAATCTTTTTATTACTAATTATAAACATTTGATGTAGTTTGATGAATATAATATTCTTTTTCGTATATATTTTTTTAAAAATAAATTTGAAATATTTCTTGAGAGTTTTGTTTTTTGAGTGACAATTTTGAAATATACATTGTTGATCATTATTCAGCAGATAACAGGGGAAAATTTTTGATTGGTATCATTAAAATGCTATAACTAGGAACTCTATTTCGAATACTCTCTTATTCTACTTCATATTTTGATTTTAATTCTTAAAGATAATCTTCCCAATCAAAAAATTATTTCTTTTACAGTTTGATCTGCATTTTCTTTTTTAATGAAAATATTTTATACTAAATATTGAATATTTTTATCTATTTTACCTTTGATCAATTCATATGTTCTAAGCTTTTCATTAGAACAATAAAATAAGTTCTCCAACGCATACTGATTTTCAACCTGTAGAACCAATGCTTATTGCTGAAGTAAAGTGTAAAAAGTATAAAATACTTATATTCAATAATTTGTAAGTCTTAAATTATAAAGAAAAATAAGGAAATGTCATTTGATTTTTTTTTTTCGAAAAAAAAAAAAAAAAAGTTGTTGAGAAAAAAACCAGTTGATTTAAACCATTGTTAAAACCAATTGGTTAAACGGTGCCAACCCTGCTTAAAACTCTCAGTCTTTGGGTTGAAATTTTTCCAGCAGAGAGTATACAGGCCACGACTCAAACCTTTATTTGTGTCAGACTGATTCATCTATGCAGAACATTAGCACAGGATTGACAGTAAAAGAAGCCATACCTATTCTTATGTCTGTTTGGCTCTATCTTTATATTCTCTCATTTACTTGCATTAAATAAGTACTTCCTTTTTATAACTCTATCCTATCTTTTATTTATCTTCATTAAATGTACAGGTCTATTAAATATACAAGACTTGAAAAGACTAATTTTTACCATTCTACATATGTGTTTACCTTCTATTAAACCCTTTTAATTGCTTATTTATTAAAATGTATTTTATTAAAGCTCATGCATTGCAGCCATAGTTGTTTCACACTTGTTTTCTTTATTTCGCATGTTTACTTCCAAGCTTCCACTATCAACAGCTTTTAAGCAATCGAGAGCATGTCATTCCTTGAATGACTGTATTTTATCATGATTGCCACTAGATGGTATTGTTCATTTGATCTCACTCTTGTATGCTTGTTTCTTCACTATGTTTTCTGATTCAAGAAGCATCTGCAACTGTGACTTGCATTATGCAATAAGTTCTTATTTGAAAGATTTGTATAAAACCAAAAACTTTCTGTGCACGAAATATTGAGACGAAAATTTTCTGCAAATTAATGTTTAATCAAATTATGTGTTATAATATTTTGACGTGGACGAAATTTGCATTTTTTATGCAATTCATGGATGAAATTCACTTTTTACGTGGTCTTTGGACGAAATTTACATTTTTTTTTGTGTGATCTTTGGACTAAATTTATGTTTTTGTGTGATCTTTGGATGAAATTCGCGTTTTTTGTGCAGTCCTTTGTTGAAATAAGTTTTTTGTGTGGTCTTTTGTTGAAAGATATTTTTTACACAATGTCTTTGTTGAAATTCGCGATTTTTCTTTTGATAAAATCTGCATTTTCTCTCGATCCTTTGATGAAATTTGCACATTTTTTTCTCTATCCTATGATGAAACTTGTATTTTTTAATGACCCTTTGACGATATCTCGCCCTTTTTCGCAGAACTTTGATTCAATTCATATTTTTGCATGATAATGTGATGAAATGTGTGAATGATTTCCTGTGAACGATTGACAAAATTGATTTCTTACAGCAACCATTTGTCCAAATTCATGATTTTTGATGTCTGAAATTTCACATTGATGAACTTTTAGAGTTTTCAGCATCAAATGCCTTTATTTTCAGAAAATTTGAAAATAGGCCCTACTTTCAAGTGTGGGTAACAGTAAATAATTCGTACATAAAATTGGGAGAATATTTTTAATTTTTTGTTACAAAATTAAGACACAAAAATAAAATTAGTTTTTCTTAAAATTTTCTGCAAAATTTATAAGATTTTCTGCGCACAATGTGCACAGAAAATGCATCTATATTATACAACTCTGCTGCCTCCTATAAATATCCTTCAGTTCTTGCTTTCATTACTAGTTTTATTTGTCTATGGTTCTCAAGCAGTTATGGCTTACAATGTCATCTGATTAAATTCTTTCAATAATGTCTTTTCATGTCATAATCAAAATTGAATAGGTATTTTTTAAGAGCTAGTGGCCATTTAAACAATTGCCCTAGTATCGGAGTTTGTAAGCTATCATCTTTAATAAGAAAAGAGATATTAGACATAGGCAGTGACATGCCGTGGCACCAACTTATATGGGCCCATGGGGCGTGAGCCCACCCAATATTTATGTATTTTTCATGATCGGTTCGGGAACCGATCTAAGACAACTGAAATTGAGCTGCGTAGTGGAGCTAGAAAAATGGTTGGGCGATATTGTGACAAAAAGTGTATTAGGTAGTAAATCAATGAAGAAAGTTTTGATTTAAAAGAAAAATTAATGTTTATTAAAATAAATTAAATGCATACTTAAAACAATATATATGTAAATAATATAAAATGGCCAAACCGATCTAAATTGTAACAAACATAAGTTAAATTAAATAATCATTCAAGTAAAAATAGTTGGCATGACATACAGGATGTAACAAACAATTATAATTCTCAAAGTATCAGCAAATTAAATCAAAGTTTTCATCACTTACAATTAGTTGGCTTAACACTTTTTAGTCCGGTGATTCAACCAAGAAATTTGAACTTCAGCTAATGTCCACATAATAAGTCACAAGAGGTGAAGAAGAAAAACCCTGGGTATAAAACGCAGAAAAAAATGTCACAAAGTTCACACTTGTTGATATAACATAGTAAAAAGTAAAGTAGCGGTCCTTGCATTACTAATTTACATTTAAAATAAAACCATCTCCATGCATTTTATAAGACAAAACGACACTGTTTTAAAAGTATTAACATCTTGAACTGCCGCTAAGTCAACATGCAGCACCGTTGAAATACACTAGCAATTCGACACATCCATGAAACACCCCATTTCCTAATGATCTCGTTTCCAGCGTTGAGCAGGCACGCTCCTGCCTTGCGGCAAAAAAGATAAACCAGGATTCAATGATCTAATGACTGTGAATTTCAATGCATATCGATCGGCGAAATACGATGACGTACACGTCAAAGCGTGAGCATAACGTATGGGATAATCGATTGTCTAATCGAACAAACGAATACGAGGCAGTTGAAATAAACAAGCGAATAACAGAACTTAAGAACCACAAATAAACTGTTGCAGAAACGAAAGAAAAATAGGACTGAAACAGAAATGGAAAAATGTAAGCGATGATTACATTACTTTAGCTATTATTTATATGAGTGGTTAAGGAAGTACAGTCTCTCAAATTAATGTATGAACAAACTGACCGATCCCAAATACTTTCCATTTCAAATTTTGTCATTAAAATGTTTGTTCGTACATACAAACTTTTTATTAATTTGAGAGACTGTACAATTTCAAATCTTTATTCTTTATATAAATGTTGTTTCAAAATTATATCTTTGCAATCTTTATTATTATTAATCTTATCTTTATTATTATTATTATTAATCTTATCTTTATTATTATTATTTATAGACTTAACCCTCTGGACTGCCAGAAATATTTTAATTTGTATTCCTACCAGAAAATTAAAACAACAATTTTTTTTTGCTCTAATCCATAACGTCCGTATTTAAATAAAAAGAAATTTACCATTAAATTGTTGTTTTATTTTTCTGGTGTGAAATGAAATACATATCTAGAACGTATTCTAGAATGGGAATTAAAGGGTTAAACCGACATTTTTAAATACATTTGATCTAAATTTATTTCCATTAAGAGTTGCAAATCGTTTCATCATGAATATTATATGTGGTATTTTTATAATATTTTAACTGTTAATTTTGCTATTATGTTTAATTCATTGTCTTGATATATGGTATATTAAATGTCATAATTAATATTCATTATTTATTATTTTTTTAATATTAAAGTAATACATTGAAATTATCATTATTTATTATTTTTTTTTATAAACTCAATTCTTAATTTCAAATGGTTAATATTGTTTACTATAATTCAATTTAATTCTTTTATTGATAAAATCCATTGGTGAATCTTGTCTACTTTTAATGGTTAGCATTCAAATTATTATGCTGCTCCGCGCGTGTAATTATGAATGTATACAATTTGATATTTAATTAATATCTTTTCATTTTGAATAGTCACAATGAATTTTTTTCCTATTGTGGTATCTTATATATAATTAATATATAACATCCGTTGCTAATAGCAATTTTATAAATATGGTGCGCATAGGTAATTGCTGCTATCCACATAACCTTTGTGTATTGTCTGTGAGATTTCTACAATGTAGTTTTCCGTTACCACTTAATAGGATTTCCATTAAGAATTGCAAATCGTTTCATCATGAATATTATATGTGGTATTTTTATAATATTTTAACTGTTAATTTTGCTATTATGTTTAATTCATTGTCTTGATATATGGTATATTAAATGTCATAATCAATATTCATTATTTATTATTTTTTAACATTAAAGTAATACATTGAAATTATCATTATTTATTATTTTTTTTATAAACTCAATGGTTAATTTCAAATGGTTAATATAATTCAATTTAATTCTTTTATTGATAAAATCCATTGGTGAATCTTGTCTACTTCTTAAAAAGATGGCTCTAAATTAAAAATATTCTTAATTAAAACTTTATTTCTTAATATTCCAAATAAAACTGATTTCTTCTATGTTTTTATCAACCCTTTTTAAGAAAGTCTTATTAAATTTATTCCAAACCCATACCTTTAAAAAATATCATTATTTTATTTTATCTATTTATTTATTTTTCCTCCGTCAACGATAATTTGCATATTAATAAATTCATTTCTTTTCTTTTTCTCTTAAAATTAATCATGTCGTCTGCCTAAGATATTTAAAATTCTGAGTCAATTATAAATTGGTTAAATAATATTTTTTTTAAAAATAAATTTATCGTCTGTTTAAAATAATCTCGTAGCATTCTGTTTACATAAAAAAAGATAGTTTGAGGTTACCGAATGTTCCAAAACTTTCTTTTTAGTTTAAAAGGTGAAAGTCTCGAGATGAGAAAGAAGATTTTTTGGGCGATGAGGACAGCTCGCTGAAATAATGATGGAATTTTTGCAAAAAGGAGCTTTTCCTTCCTCATTATCACGAATTTAATAAATGAATTTACAGCAGCCCATGACTAATTATTGGATCTTCTACATTTATTTATTTTTTTTTGTTTTTTTCCCTCGCTTGCCATGACTGTGTATTTCTTTTTTAACCAGTGGAAATAATTCGAGTTCTCCTGAAATCGTATGTTGCTTTTTTTAGTATTTTTCAGATGAGAACTCCGACAGTGAAAGCCGCCCAGAGATCCAAATGATAGAGGAAGATGACGAAAGCTTACCAGACATTCAACAAATTTTAAATTTTAACATAGAACAAACTGAAGAAGACAGACAGACTGCTGAAGACAATAAAAAACAAAATGAAGAAGATGTCAACAAATTTTATTGCGATATGGAATTGGCTAAATCTCTTTCGAAACAAAATTACTTTTCAAAATCAAAAATAGATACTCAAAGATTCCAAGAACCACAGCCTTCTACAAGTAGAGATATTTATCAAACAGTTGATCTAACAACACCAGAAAAATTAAATTTACTAACAAATGAAACAAAAGATGTGGGGACCAATACTACATCTGACAGATTTATTATGGTCCCCATGGAAATTTGGACAACTTTAAAATGTAACTTGTTTCAAATACGGAATGAAATTGTTGAGTTATCTATGAAAATATGTAAAATACACGAAATCACCAGAAGTTTTAAATAAAATTTTTTTAATTAAAAAATTGTAATTCTTTTCTTTAAAAACATTTTTTTTAATATTTTTCAGCAATTAAAAAAAAAATACACAAATACTTTTATTTAAAAGTATTCTCATAATCTTTAAAGATCTTTTTTATTTTTCATTCACTCTTTTTATGAAAAAATCTAATGTTAACAATCATGATTGTTTCTTAATAATGAGATGTTTAAAAATCAAATAAATACAAAAAAAATGAATTTGACTTCTTTATACATTATGAAATAAGTTATTTTAAATTCTTATGATATAATATGTTTTAAAAAGAAAAAAAAAGGAAGTGATTTGCTTTTGATCAAGAGAGTGATAAAAGTTATCTTTTTAATCCTTAAATAACTTGTTTTATTGTCTATGAAACAAGTCATAAACATGTGTGAATCTTGTCTTCTAAAAAATTATGCAGAACAGGTTACCCTTGGATTACAAAAAACTAAACAAAAGAAGAAGAACCACGCAACATAGAAAGGTCAAGTCATAAATGAATATTCTCTTGGAGAAACTGAAGGTTGAATAATTTCATCTTGCAAATCACGTATGCTTTTCTTTGACATTAAGTTGAGAGAAAAGTGCATTATATAATTGATCAGTTTTCGTATATTATATTAATTCTAGAATAAATTATATAATGCACTTTTCTCTCAAATTATAAGAAAGGATGCATCGAAAACAGATCTTTTAATAAAAAAACTTTATTTACATTTTTTACGACGAAAGAAATTTATTCAGCCTTCAGTTGGAATAAAATACCAGATGATGCAAATCGGCTTTTGTTAGCTTGCAAAGATATAATTTTGAAACAACATTTATATAAAGAATAAAGATTTGAAATTGTACAGTCTCTCAAATTAATAAAAAGTTTGTATGTACGAACAAACATTTTAATGACAAAATTTGAAATGGAAAGTATTTGGGATCGGTCAGTTTGTTCATACATTAATTTGAGAGACTGTACTATGGTGGCTAACAATCCAAAACTTTTTTGAGCCCACCCAATATTTTTCAAAAGTTTTCTTTTCTACATACATCCTTATTGTTAATTTTATCTGCCATGAAGTCGGACCTGTTTATTTCTTGCTTTAATATGAACTTAATAGTACATTGTCAAATAATCAAGTAAATTTTAAATATTGTTTTTCTCATATGTTAAAGTTTGTTTTATCTTTTTCATTTCTTTTTAAAATAAATGTTAGTTTCTTTTTGCATTTACTTGCGTTTAATTCACCATCATAAATTTCTTTATTTAGTTATTTGAAATTAATATTTGATATACAAAATTTCCAAATTTACAGTTTTAAATTTAATAGGCAAAGATTCCATTTTTAATGTAACCTCTGCTAAACTAAACTTTTCTTTAAAATTTAATCCATTCAGGACAGTTTTTAGTTTTGTATCCTGGGCTAAATACTCTAATTCTGAAACAGTTTCTTACTTTAAAAAAGTGAAAGAAAAATTTACTGAAAATCCATGTAGCAAATCAAAATTTTATGTTGATGTGAAAAATAGAAGTTTGTTACAATTTCAATTGGAAAATGTCCCCTTGAGGTTTATTTCCTTTACAGAAACGAGGTAGAACCCATCGAAATTCGACGAAAAAAAATGTTTAAGCTGAAACTGGTTCATTGATTTTTAATAAATCTACAAAATTAGTTATCTTATATTGAACAGTCTAACTCTCAAAGAAATATTATTATAAAAAATACATCTTATATTGATCAGTCTAACTTTCAAACAAATATTATTTTAAGCTAAAGTTAACAAAATATTATAAAAATCAGTTGTCCAAACTTTTAAAATTAAACTTTAATAGCATTTGTAATCGGCAAAATATAACAAAGATCAGTTATTATGATGAAGTTATCCATTGATTCTCTTATGTTTGGTATAAATGCGAATGAAAAAAACAAAATTTATTCCAAAATGACACGATTATAGAATTTCACATGAAATTAAAACACTTCATCATTTTCATCTTCTCAAAATTTACACACGCACTTCTCATATCTGTGTTTATCGCATTTAAAATAATTGTATTTTAATTTGATCCTTTTAAAATCACTTTAACTCAAAACTTGAAGTCCTTTAATTAATGAATAAAAACAAAATCAGAGTTTTATAACATGACATTTTTGAGAAAGTATACACATTTTAATTTCTATTTTTTCATTCAATTTTAAGAGAAAATGGAGTGATCCTGTTGCCACAATTAAAAAATTGATACTAAACCTATAAAAAAATTAATGTCTGAAAAACAAATTGGGATGCAGCTTGAAAACAAATTGCATTTAAAAGTAAATTTTTTTTTCTATATGATGGTGTAAAAATTAAAAATGCGCGATATTTAGAAGTGCAAGTTTTGTAGTAGTGAAAATTGCAAAGCTGAAATTACGTAGGAAAGTGTTGCCATTCACAAAATGGCGTATGCTTTACGCAGAGATACGTTTGGCCTTTATAATATAGATAGAGTAAAACCACAATTCCTAGTGGTTTTTTTTTCCCTTTTCCTTTATGTGACTTAAAAGCAGGGGTGCCCAGAGAGGGATTTGGTGGCGCAAGATGCGTCATACAATTTAGTATTTTTTTTTTTTTTGGGGGGGGGGGGGGAATTTGAGAAAAAGTACATTTTGGGAGGATTTTTAAGTTCTTAATATTTTCTTTTTTTTTTTTACTGTTTAAAAAAAATCTTGATTTTTTTTTAATATCACTTTTAAATTTTTTAACATTTAATTTCCAGAAATGTTCCTGTGTTTTCTTTCTTTAAATTCTAGATAAGGACAACAAGAACTCATTCTGCTATACTCAACTCGCTATCTTTTGTAAATCTTGATTCTTTTAATATCACTTTTAAATTATTTCAACACTGAATTTTCTGAAATGTTCCTGTGTTTTCTTTTTCTAAATTCTAGATAAGAGCAATATGAACTCATTCCACTATGTTCAACTCGGTATCTTTTGAATGTACAGTAGATTATAAGTAGAATATATTTTACAATAGCTATTCTATTTAGGGGGGAGGAGGGGTGTCAATGTTAAAATATGAAATTTTTTTGGGGGGGGGGGGGGGATTTGCATCATTGGGTAAGGGGGGCATGGTCACCACTGCTTAAAAGTGTCTGATAATCTTTTCTATTTTGTACTTATTTTAAAGCTCAATTTAATGAAAATGTAAATAAAAAAAAAAAGTAAAATATTTTTTTTAGTTTTATGGTTATTGTTATGTATTTAATTTATTTACAAAGTAGTCTTGTAATGTGGCTCATGTAGCTATAACTTAAAACAAATAAATAGAAACAAAAGCTTATTGAGCTTATTTTCTGGTTCTTCTTCATCAAGGCATTGAAAATCAAAAGCATTCACTTTGATTTTTGTTGTTATTTGAAAAAAAAAAAAAAAAACTTTGCATTAGAGATGTTTGTTTTGGGGATAATATTGAATTTTAATAGTCTGTTTTCAAATATGTATTTTTTGTTCTAAACAGGCAGAGTCATCAGTGCCGTGGCTGAGTGAAGTCCTGGTGCTTTTTACAGTGTCCCTTCAGCTCTGCCAGCAGCTCAAGGATAAAGTGAGTGTTCTTCACTCTTTACTCAGAACCAGTTTGCAGTGCAATCTTGGTGGTTTTTAGGTGCGTTCGTAATTATATAAATACGTAGCACCTATAGTTGTCGTTCAATCTATCCATCTGTCTGTCCGCATATAACAACGCAAAAACTACCCAACTGAATCTTTCGAAATTTAAAATATATAATTATTACATAATTTCGTCAAGTCATTTCAAATTTTATGAAAATCAGATATCGGATGGATAGATCAATTACAGGGACGATCAAAAGTATTCTGTTACATTACGGTCAATGGGGAAAAATGTTTCAAATGCATTTTAATCGTTTGAAATTTAAAATACGTACTTATTACATAATTTTGTCAAGTCATTTCAAATTTTTTGAAAATAGGATGCATAGATCAAATGCAGGGACAATCAAAAGTATTTCGTTACATTACCAGTGAATGGAAAAAAATTTCAAATGCATTTTAAGTATATTACACTCATTCGAACGTAATAATACTGATATGCATCATAAAATACATATTATAATATATAATTTGCATAATCTGTGGTGCAAAGAACAACGGTTATTGATTTACAAGGCCACACAAAAGTATTCCATGACATAATGAGTATAGGGAGAACATTGTTTGGTGCACATTTTAATTGTAATTAACTAGTTACAATTTTATGAGATTGATATATGAGAGTGATATTTTCAAAACTGCATTATCGCACGATTGCACCTCATTGCCTATGCTTCACATGCAATTTCCAACTTGTTAACATTTTCAACACCCACATTAAACTTTTAAACAAAAATTACAAAAACAAATATTTGCAAGCAACTTGAATCAAGCCAGACTACCCTCTAACAAGGGGGACACAAAACAAACACAGATTTTGATGATTTCAAAGTATGTTGGAGGGGTCATACCACTCATTACTCTGATGAAAGAGTTTCTTCAAATGTGCCTTAGTTTTTGTGAAATCTGGGGAGAGAGGTGGGGGGGGGGGTTAAAGTTCAGCATATATTTCAAATACTCATTAGTATGGCTTCTGCTTGTAGCTTCAGGGCGCCATGGTAGAGTACAAGCTTCCTCATGAGAGTGTAACATATTCAATTCCAGCTTGAGCTTTTTATAATTTTTTACATGTTGCTTATTTTAAGCAGACTTGGGAATTCTACAGCTTTGAGCTTTTTGATATTTCTGTAAGAAGACTGTTTTCTTTTTCAACATTTTTTTTTTTTCTTAAATTTGTGTAGATAAGCAAACAGAAAATATTTCCATCAACCAATCCATCATTTTTTTTTTTTACTAGTTTTCTAATTTATTTATTTTTTCCCCCCAACTAGTAATTTTCTTGAAGTCGTCACTTTTGTTTTATGTAATACCTTGTGTACAGATGTAAATAGTGCCTAATGTAAAATTTGTGTATACACAAAAGACATGAAGTTTGTACTAATTTTTTAAGCATAATTTACAAAGAAATTCTATGGATCTATTAAAGAAGGACCCACAGATTGTTACTGGCCCCAGAGCCTTGCATCATCTAAGTTGAGCCTTGGGTCCCTATAATTATCACTGTACATTACAAGTTCAAATTGCGAGTTTAGAGGCTTGAAGTGGGTGCTCTATATCATAATTATTTATTAATGTTCTTTTATATAACAATATATTTAATGGTGGAAACAGATCTGTTTTAATGATTTATTTATTTCTCTCTCCTCCCAACAGGTTGCTGTGTTTGCCCAGTACAAAGAAATGAACATTATGTAACATAATTTCCTATTTTTGTAAAGTTGTTGCTGTTTATTATAGATTTCTTTCTTATCTTTATAGAATCATTTTACGTTCTTTACGAGTAGGCTTTTATAGATATATATTTATACATTATAATTATATGTTTTTGTTTTGTTTTTTAAAATTTTGTATTATGTGTTTAATGTTGAATAGTACTTGTTAGCATTGAAAAAAAATATATATATATTATTTAAAATCAAATGAAATGATTTTTTTATTATTGTTTATAAACGGAATTCTAGTGATGGTATATAAAACTATTTAAAAAAATAAATAGAAAAATGCTGGACTTTTCTGGTGAAATTAACAATGTTGAATGCTCCATTGTACAGCATTAAAATACTTAAATGGGTAATTAAATAAATATTTTCTTTTAAAAAAGTGATTGTTACCTTGCAATCTTTAGTTGTTGCTTTCCATTCTAAAATTTTTAATTCTGCTTTTTAAATTAAAGTTTATTTTATCAGTTCATTCCAAACTGAATGGGGAGCTTTTTCTTAATTATTGGTTATTACTTATAGGTTAACTATCCCATTGGTCATGGAACCTTTAAATGCTTTAAGCCATTTGAAGAGAATCTATTTGTATTTTTTTTTTTCTGTGATTATGTATCCCTTTTGGAAAACAACTTATATAGGATAAAATGGAGCTTCTTTATTCCACCGACCACTTTACATTAAAAAAAAAGGTACTACTTGGTTATCCCATCAACCAAAAAACTATTGCCATACTAAAAGATTAAATGCCAATAGTGAAAATTAAAAAATATCACATTCACCTAACATTGTGTTTGTTATGCCATCAAGTGATTTTTAATATGAAATTTTATTTGTATTCTTAATGTTTTATTAATTTATTTGTTCTTTCGTTATTTAAAATTAAAACTACATCAGTTTGTTTAATTTGGCGAATAGTTTGGCAGTTTGTATAATTTGGCAAAATTGGTCGACAATGTAACCAAGTAATACCAAAAATATATATGTAGGATTTAATACCAGAAGTGCATGATTGTAGCTCATTCACTTGCAATCTTATGTGTTACACATATTTACATCATCTAATGATTTTTAATTCAATATTTATCTGTATTTTGAATGATATTTCAGTGAATTATTATTACTGTACCATAATATTATTTAGTCGTTCTTTGTTAATTAGAATAAATATTTCATTCTTAAATGGCAACAGAAAGAGAAAAAACATTGGAAAAAAATGCTTGTGAATACTTTTTAATGCTTGCATTGCCTAATGACATACAATAGGAAGAGATAAAAACTTCTTAACCCCCTGACCCCGAGCAAAAGGGCAAAATTGTAGTGTTTTTTTTTTTTTTTTTTTTTTTCTCTGCAATTTATTTTAAATGTTAATAAAATAGGGATTTTCTATCATGGTGTAATTTTTTTGTTGTGTATATGCTTATATGCCTTGAAAATATCAATCGTAGCTTAATTTCTTAAAACTGGATTATGTTTGTAGAATTATATTAGTTTAAATAAAGCTTTAACTGCTGTGAAACCCGCAGCCTGGTGAACGGATATATCTGATCGTGGCAGTGGGAAGGTTAAACACACCATAAAAATTTTAATAGAATTTAGTTTTTCTTCATCAGACACACGACATACATCTACTATGAAAGAAGCGGCACGAGTCTGTATGTCTTTAACAGGACTTCTTTGTGCCTGACGAAGAAAGACAGTTCTATTTATAAAATTTGTATGGTGTGTTTAAAAGATTTTTATCTCTTCCTATTAATTCATATCAGTTCCAATTTATTTTCTTTGACATACAACATATCCATTTCAACTGATCTCTCCAAACATGTACCTGGCAAGAGAGATACTTAAGAAAAATAAATGATAAAGTTTTTTTTTTCTATTTTCATCAGCATGTTGTTGATTTTATTGTTGAAAGTTACTAATTGTGGACATTTTAGTGAGTGTGTGTATATGTATATATTAATTCCTGTGGCAACATTTCCTCTTATATCAGGGTTCATACTCACCAGGGGAATTTGGGATTCCTGAGAAAATCAGGAGATCCTCAGGGGATAATACAAAAAATTTTCCAAACCTGAGATAACCTGCCAAAATGAGTCTATTCTGGAAAATTGGGGGCAATTGTTATTGTTTGTTTGCTTTATTATTATATGTAATTTTAAAATGTTGTTAATTGTTGATATGGAAAAATTGTACATCCCGGAAAATACATCAGGGGATTCTCAGACTATTTTTTTTTTGGGAAAATGAGTATGAACCCTGTATATGGAAAGAGGTGGATGGGATAAAGAAGTACCACAGTGAATCTTTATCTTTTAAAGGAGTGAAAAATAAAAACCAAAAGTATATTCACTATTTTTTTCATTTCATTGGATGACAAATCCTTACTACAGTTTGAGTAAGACATAATAATAGCTCATGTTAGAAAATGATTTTAGGATCTCAGCCATTAAAATAGTGTGGCTGTGACTCATGATGTAGTGTGATAAAAGAAAAAAAAAAAAGTTGTTCATTTGAATGTTTTATTGTGTAAATAATGTATGTTATGTATAGCTCACTCAGTGTAGTGGATGATATTGTTGAGATGACCAGATTAGTTGTTTGTTGCCAGTAGATACATTGTGTACATAGTCGTAGGAATGCCACTTCAGCTGAAAAAAACATAAAAATTTCTGCTGTTTGATATTTTACAGAGGAAATTTATGTCTTTATATCATTTTTTAAAATGTGATTTTTTTTTTTTCCTTTCTTTGTATATCTGTGCATCTTACACCTAAAAGTTCGTGTCCAATCCAATGGTACTAAACCAGTAGAACCTGTAGGGAAAAAAATATATCATTTAAATCCATTTTAGCACTTTCCAACCAGTTTTATTGCCACCTAGAAAATAGTGGCACAGATGATAAGCTTTGCTGCTTTGAGACCTCCTTTCGAAACACACTTGGCACAGTACCAGGTATAAACTCTATACAAGATCTTTATTTTAAGCAAGGCGAATCATCGTGATTAATAACCTTTTTCTTTCCGACTAAATTCAGTTATTGAAGATGAAGATTAAAAAAGTAATTCATATAATAACTCCAAAACATTAAAAATCAGTAATTTTAAGACAAAAATCACTTATAATTCAATAAGGATTTCATTTATAATGAAAATCTTTTTTGATTAGAAATCACTTGAATAATCATGCCTCCATGTGCTTTTATTTTTAAAAATGAATTTAAAGTTTTTACACTGTTAATTGTACTTTTTAAAAATTACTTTAAAATAACGTGCTATTACATGAAATATAATTGACAAGTGACTTTTTGTGAAAATCTCTGCAATCTCTTTCCAAAACACGATTGGTTCTTTGCACAAAGTCTTTGTTTTAGAGTGAAAAATATTCATAGATTTTCATTACAAGAGAATTAAATTATGCCATGTGGCATAATTACACTTACGAGAGTATGTAATCTTTGAACAGTTCTGATTTTTTTTTTAAAAGCTGCTTTTTTATAATATTAGTAGAGATACGGGTGCAATGTGAACCCTGATATTTTTAGAGAACTTTAATAATAATAAAGATATTTCAATGAAATTTTAAACAAATTTATATTACTTAAGGCCAAATTCAATATCATGTACAGGGTTGGCAAGTTTTTGACAGTGTGCGGTTTTATCTGGTTAAAACCGTGGTCTAAACCATCATGGCTAAAACCTCTTGTCAAAAACCTCGTCAGAAACCTCAAATACTACACTGATCTGTAAAATTTCACATTAAACATCTGTCACAAATATACAATATTAGATGTAGTATTAAAAATTCACTTTTACTGTATTGTCATTTCCGGAATTTTTTTTTTTTTTTTTTTTTTTTTTTTTTTTGTCATGAATTTGAAAATTAGGTCTGCATCCAAACTTGCTCAATTAGCAATGCTTCTGCTATCAAGCCCTGCTAGCTCAGCACCAATTGAGAGAGTATTTTGTAAGTTTGGCTTCATACACTCTAAAGTCATAAACCCTTTGGGTGTAAATAAATGTGCTAAATTGGTTAAGTGCTATAGGATGCTGTGGGGTAAAATTGATCCAGATTATTAACTGTACAAAATCATTTTCTTCTGTTTGAACATTCTAAAAAACAGTGTTTTATTGCAATTATGGTAATTTAATTTTTTTGTAACAATTAAATTACAGTATAATTAATTTTAAATACAAAATTACTCAATGTCTCTCCCTTGTTCTTAAAATGTTTAAAGCACATTGCAGGTTTTTGACGGTTTAAGCCAGTTTTTGATGGTTTAAACCAGTTTTTGACGGTTTAAACCAGTTTTTGACACTTGTCATGTCAAAAACCAGTTTCTGACGTCAGAAACCCAACCCTGTGTAAAATGTCATGAGGTGGGAAACACCTGAAATTCTGATTTTAGTAGTTGACATGTAGGTTTATTATTGTCTTTTCCTGGCTTTTATGTTTTCTAACTTTAATATTGCAAACACTGTTCAAATGAAACGGAATCAATATAACTGAAAAAAAAGAAAAAAATCATTACAATTTGACTCATTAAAAGTATTGATTCTATTAACCAGTGATTCAAATAACCGGACAACACCTTTATCAGAAACTTGAATTCTGGCTGTGCCACTGTGTAGAACTGACTCTAATTTAAAAATGAATAGAAGTTTCTACTGTATTTTAATGTCATTTTTAGCACATTGCATGGCAGGGTGGGTACAATTTCTGCTTAAACTATACAGAGCTGCATGTTGCAATGTGAATATGTTACTCCATAAGGATTAGATAGGCTAGCAATGAATTTTTACTCAATGGATGCACTTTTTAAATCGGCAGTCTAATTTCATGGCATGTAAAGCTAAAATTTCTTAATGACAGTGTTGGAAAGTGTTTCATTGTGGATTCCCTGTTATCATTTTTTAAATTCCAATAGTAAGCATTGAATTTTTCTTTAAATGCTTACAGCATTGTTTTGGGCATTGAAAATAGCTTTGTCCCAATTCCTTGTCTTCAACTAAGTTATGTGATAAATTTGAATGGATACCTTCTTTGTAAGTAAGCAAGCACAAGTCTCGAAGTATTTGTTTAGAGAGTTTCAAATTGGACAACCAATGGATCAGGTCATTGCCTGCACATTCCTGTCTGCTAGGACTGGGCGATATTAGGATTTCTACATCACGGTATATCATTGAGGCTAAATCGCGATATCACGATACATCATGATATTAGACTCTTGGTATTACACACATTGTTGCAATTGCAAATTTAAATAAATTTATTATAAAATGTACCAGTTTTACTTACATTTTTAGGTTATTTTATGCTATAAAAAAAACTTTTTTTAAATAAAGGTATATACAACAAATTTGTTTAAAATATTAATTTTGAATTTTAAAATTTATATAATAAATATTTTAATTAAAAAATATTTTACATACCTTATACTTGCATTTTAATTTGCATACACTTATGTATTACTCTTTTGTGTTTTCAGAATTTTTGTTGTATATATGTGGTGGTGGTGGGGGGTAATAATATTGTGATAAGACATTGTTTTATAATATTAAATAAAAATATTTTTCTCTTTAAGATTTTCTGTAAATGTTTAATATTTTAAAGTCAATTGGAAAATATTTTTTGTATCATAAGTTAATCAAAGAATAGCGTAAAATCATAAATTTTGTCAAAAGATAACTGAAAATGCCGATTTTGGCAAATGATTGTGAGAAAAATGTCATTTTTTTCCCAGTTAATTACATCGCCCAGTCCTACTGTCTGCCAGTACATTCACTTGCTGTCACACAGGAATGCATAAAAAAGGGTAGTCTACTTGTGTTGGAGACTTGGGTCTGTGGTAACAACTTACAATAAATACCTTAGTATATCTTTATTTGAAAGCTCTGGATTTCTTTCTATTCACATTGTACAAATAAAAAACTTTACATGTTTTTTGGCAAAAAAAAGGCATTTAAGAAAGCAAAAGAGAAAAAAAAAATTGCTTTAATTTAAAAAGGTATTTATAGACTCTGGAAAAGTAGCACTTTTTTTGGTTAAAATCTGGTCATCTGTATAAACCAACTGTGTAATGTAGTGAATAAATAATGTATTTGTAAAATTAGATGTAATTTTGTACATGGGACGGGACACACGTGTGTTGTTTGTTGCTCTATCTTTTGTGTCTTCCATATATGGCTGTCTTTTACACACTCTGGAAAAATGAAGAAAACTCATCGCAAAAAAAAGAAATGGAAGAGAATGTAGCCTATAAAAAGAGAGCCAGTTGTGGCTTTTTTTAAAAGATCAACCAAGTCTTGATTGGATATTAGATGGAATATCAAACTGTATGAAAATATTTTCTGTTTTCAATATGCAGTCTATTGAATAGAGATGGACTCAATACAATATTGTACTGTGTCATTCCATTTTTAAGATGCTTGTATGTGCAATGCTTTTTCCTTTTTACCCCCATAACAAATCATTTTTCTCAAAAAGTTATTTTTAAATCCAAGTAATTCTTTTTCACTCCCAATAACGAATTATTCTTCTAAAAAGGACAAAAATTTAAAATGGTATTTTTTTTTTTTTTAAGGAAAAATAAAAAAACAGAAGTTCTGAAATTTAATACAAATTCTACCATAATATCTTTTTAGATATAAGAAAAGTGAAAAGAATTTCCGAAAAAAGAATGCAAATCTGTTTTACCTTTTCAGCTGTTGATATGTTAATTTCTTCATTTCATTCTTAATTTTTGCACAGTGTGTGCAAAAACAGTGTGTGTATTAAAAAAAAAGAAATTTACAAGAAAAAAAAAAGAAATTACTTGTATATTACTTGTACCCAGTCTTGGTTTTCTTAAAGATCATTCAAGTCTCGATTGAATATTGGATGGAATATCAAACCTCAGTACAGAACCATAACCATTTATCCGTAATGGTTGGGATCAAATGTATTCCGGATAACTGGTTTTTCCAGTTAACTTGTTGGTCATTAAAGCAGCATCCATTTAATAAGTTTTATGGAATATATGGAGTTGTGGTATTACTTAAATTTAATAATCAGATTGCTTGAACTAAGAATCAGATGCAAATAAGATCCAATGTTAAGAGTTTGAAAGAAGGTAATTTATGAAAAACAAAAATTCTTCTGTTTTCTTTGCATAAAAATGAAAACATGTATAATATAAATATGTAGACTTTTTTTTTTCAAATACTAGATGCTATTATCAAACTATACAATTGTTTCAATCAATGTATATGTCAAACTAACAGTGTATGGCACTTTTTTCTACAAAGATTCTTTGCATCTGATTCTTAGTTCAAGTAATTTAATAATTAATTTAAAATTAGAAGTAATACCACAACCACATGTATTCCATAAAACTTACCAAATGGATGCTGCATTAATGCCCAACTAGTTAACCGAAAAACTAGTTATCTGGACTATATCTGACCGTAGCCATTCTGGATAAATGGTTCTGTACTGCATATTTATCTATGTTTATATATTTTGTTGGAGAAAATGACAAATGTTGGCAAAAATTAATTTAAGAATGATTAAAAAAATCAAAGCTCAGCAGACAGTATGAAATGAATTTAAAGTTATTAAAATGTATTTGAATCCTTTTTATGCTGAAACAGGGCCAGTCATCACTGCCCTGGACTAGCACGTATGGCATTCATCTGACAAGAAAACTTTAAGTTGTCGTATAGCTCGTTGGACTGATTAACTGAAATAGATTCTACTAAAGCATGGCAAGTGGGCAGTCAACAGTGGATGCGATGGCACTGAATAAAAAAAAGTTGCTTGTGCACTGATCTTTACTATAAATGTTGTGAATTTCATCAATGTTATAAAAGGGACAGCTTTCTACTTAGAGTGCCTAGAATATGGACAGTTACTTCACATTTTTTCTAACTTAGGGACCATTCTCAACGGAGGGAGGGTCATTGTGAATGGATGCTCATCACTGTTATTTTATTCCAACCCCCTTCAGTCTTCTGTTTTCTTTGTTGTATGGCGCAAATGGCTAAACTTTATCAAATGGTGCCACTTTTCCGTTACACCAACATCCATGTCACCAGCAGGGTTCGTACAGACTCCTTGGACTCCTTAGAAACTACTTAGAAATGAAAACGTTCCCAAGTAGTACTTAGAACTACTTAGATAAACAAAATACTCCTTAGAAACTCCTTAAATTGTATTGCTTTTTTGCACGCAAGAAATATTTCTCCCCCCCCCCCCCCCCCCCAGAAAAAAAATCGCGATTGAAAAACACACGGTAAACCCTTTATGCACGTCATTCATCTGAAGCACAGCAGTGATTGGTTGGGATCATACTAATAGCCACCAAAGTGATTTACTTTTCACGGCCATAAGGGAAATAAAAGGGAAAAGAATAATCCAGACACACCTCTAAGCTTCTAATTTCAAAAAGTGATTACACTCTCTAATTTCTTCACAGCACAACTTTGATTTCTTCGTCATAATACGATTCATCATCCTCAATTTTGCTGATAACGGTGGATTCAGGGGTGATTCTCGTCCGAAAATTTAAGGCATCCTCTTCCAAAAGTTTGAAATTGAGTTATCAGTTCTGCATAGTTGCCAACTTGTACGGTTTTGCACATGGAAAAAGAATTGCGGAGAAATGCAAATTTCGTGAAAGGATTGCCGAAAAAGCACACATTTTGTCAATATTTCGTGGAAAAATGACGATTTCGTCAATGTTTTTGTCAACGAACTTTGTCAAAATATCGCTGAAAAACGTGGAATTCCTGTGCGAATTGTGGTTAAAACGGCAATTTCACCAAATATCGCAGATAAAATGCTAATTTGTCTGAATACCACGGGAAAACGTCGATTTCGTCTAAAGATTGCGAATATAATGCTGATTTCATTAAAAGATCGCGGGAAAAAAACACCGTTTTCGATAAAAGATCGCTTTCAAATATTTTGTCAAAAGATCATTGGAAAAAAAAAAAAAAAAAAAAAAAAAAAAAAAAAAAAAAAACGCCGATTTCATCAAAAGATCACGGGAAAAACTCTAATTTAGTCAAAAGATTGCGGAGATAAAACGCTGTTTTCGAGAAAAAAAAATCATGAAAAAATGCAAATTTTGTTTAAAAATCATCGAAAAAACGTCGATTTCATAAAAAAAAAAAAAACACGGGAAAGTTCCAA
Organism: Maratus speculifer; assembly: GCA_964019185.1. NCBI lineage: Eukaryota > Metazoa > Arthropoda > Arachnida > Araneae > Salticidae > Maratus > Maratus speculifer. The sequence continues at coordinate 16,121,943 of OZ025301.1, forward strand.
TTTCATCAAAAAAAGGCAGAAAAACCGCCAATTTGACAAAAGATCGCAATAAATCGCCAATTTTGCTAAAATATCGCAGATAAATTGATGATTTTGTCTGAAGATCGCGGAAAAGGGCCGATTTCGTCTGAAGATCGCGGACCCCCCCCCCCCTCCCTCTTGTGGAATTCCTGCGGAATTGGGGCTGTGCAAGTGCATGCCACATAAATAACAACTAAAGTGGCAAGTCCTTAAAATTTTTTGGACTCCTTGGATTTTTTATGTACGCCTTGGTTTTTTCTTCCCAACTCTGTATGAACCCTGCACCAGGCATAATAGTGAATGCAAAAGGATTGGTGTTGTTGGTATGAAAGGGAACCTCTGTTTAAATGTAACGAACTGTTGTATACCTAAAATAAAATAAATGAATGAGCCATATACAATAAAATCAAATTCAAGATTGTCTATATTTTTTTTTTCTTTTTTTTTTTTTATGGAGATGTTTATAGTTTTTTGAACCAAAACTTTTCTATTTACAATTCCAATGTTTTGAAAAGTTATTCAGTCACTACCAAATAATGAAACCTATTTCAGTGTCAGTGGACACTGAAATAGATTTACCTGCCATAATCTACAACAATAATAAACAGCAAATTGAGATGTTTTGTTTACATTATGATTAAATAATATTGGTAATATAAATTGTTTGTGTTTGATCAATGGCAAATCAGCATGCCATTTAAAAAAAAAAAAAAATGGTTTAAGGTTTAATGTAACAGAAAAGTACCTAAATTATTATAGAAAAGATGCCATTCCATTGCACAAACATATGAGTCATGACTTTGTGCCAGTTGTTTTTATTTTCTTATTAAGAAATATTGTAATCTTATTGAAGACAGGGGGAGTCATATTTATCAAAACAATAGATCCTTAAGTATCGCCCTAGACACTGTTTCAAATAGACTGAGAATCCTACATAATCATTTCAAGTTTAGGAAAATTTTTCAATAAACTTTAGAAATTTCATTTCTTTTATGGGATAAAAATCGCTTCATTGCCTTGTAAATTACTATTTAGATGTTTGAGTGTTTACTTATGTCTGAATATTATATTTTTATATTTAGCACTGCTTGTGCAACCCTGACAGTTTTGAGCATCCATTACTAAATGTCTTATTTTTGTGTCAAAGGATCATGCTCAGTTTGTTCGTTCAGATTTAGTTGAGCTTTAAACACTGCTTAGGCTAATAGGTTTCAAACATGTTCAAAGGGGATCTGTTTAAAGCATATTATCTTCTGATGTGCATGTGTTTATATACATGTTTGTTTTGAATCGCTTCTTATGTGAAATGATGTGTTGGAAGGGGAGGGGAGGGAGAGGTGTAGTTTGTGGATTAATTTTGCATACTTATTATGAATAATGGCGAGTAATACTAATTGTTTTATGTTTATATGTGGTAGGTGGAGGTTATAATTATAAGAGTCAATACTTAATAATATAACTATAGTTTATTGGAATTCTTGGCTAATTACGTCTATGTACAACATGTCAGGGTAAAAGGGGGAAAGCTTAGGCCTTTCGATTAAGTCCGGGGCGCATTCGCCGGCCGCTTTCTCTTCGACGTGAAGCGGAGCGCTTTTGGGCCGTCTGCCCAGGATCAATTCCACAACGAATCTGATGTATTTTCCTTTTCTTTGCTATCAGGCTAATTGGATAAAACCTGATCGTCAGCAGATAAACAAATGTGTACGAGTCATTCGGTTCTCGTGGGAGAATGCTTACTACAGCAATAATACTAATTGGATGTTTTGGGAAGCAAACTGCAACGTACACTCGGCCATCGACGACAGTGCGTCCCCGCACTTGTATTTTAAAAATAAAAAAAAACACAAAGAGAGAGAAAAAAAAATATTAGAGAAAAAAAAATCATAATTTAAAATTTAAATTATTGTCGAACTGAGAAAAAAAACGGTGAATTTTTCAAAATTCGGTTATACAGAATTAATTAAAGTTAAATTAAATTTAAGTGGTACACGGAAACAAAACAAGTTGCGAACGGAAGGAAAACGAAACCAAAACAAAACAGCGCGAGTAGCCATGACACCGTCTGTGCTTATCAAGCCGTCTGCTTGAATGCTACTCTCACAAGAGGCAACAAGAACCGTCTGTTCTTGTGATGTTCTGCGAAATCTCCGTCTGAAAAACCGCAGACACACGACTCATATAACATTAAAAAAAATTCTACCGCTTCTTGCCCCGTCTGGGCGGCGGGTAAAAAAAAACAATTTTCCTCCGTTGTATCGAGTTTAAAGTTATCCGTGCCACTACAATAAAATCTAGACTTTAACTGAAAAGAAAAAAAAAAAAAAAAAGAGGGAAAAAAAAAAAACAGCAAGGGAGAGAGAGAAAAAAAAAAGGAATTGGGGACGGGGGGGGGTACAATATTACAATATACAGGAAATAGACTACATAATAAAACACAATAATCAAAAGATAATATACATAGCAATCAGATAATATATATTACAACAATATGATGTAAAAGTGTGGAGATCATAACGATAGTTTGTTTTCAAAAAGTGTTGGCAGTCCTGGTGAAACTGTCCAAAGTTGTCTATAGTCACTAGTTAAAAGTTATGTCAGCGGAAGGACGAGTGATAAAAGAAAAATATATCACTTTTGCACAATCTTGATTGAGACACAAAAATGAGAGAAAGGAGAGAAAAAAAAATTTACAATCATGGAGCATATTTCACAAACGAGAGAAAAAAAAATAATACTTAAAAAAAAAAAAAAAAAAATTGTGCCTCTAATAAAAATTGTAGTTTCAAAACAGCACTATTAGACGAGAAAATTGTAACTTGACAGTTCACTGTACACATAAGCGAGCTGATTCCCTAGCACTTTACACATAAGTTGAGCCACTGATGAAGTTCACTGTTGGTTCACAAGTTGGGTGACGGGAGAACAACACAAAATAAAACACAAAAATAAAATTGGTGCACTGATCATATGTTCACAAACTTAGAGATGAACGCTGGCGTATACATACATGATAAAAAAAATGGAGAAGGATGTGATTTCTTGATACACAGTAATTTTCGTAAATAAACGGTGAAAGGTAAAAAAAAAGTGCATATTTCACAACAATTTTCGAGAAACTTTACACAGGAGGGAGAGAAAAAAGAAAAAACAGCTGATAGTAATGTGGTCTCTCCACGCTGTCGAAAAAGGAGGGTGTGGTTGATTGATGGCCTGGCGCGGAGAAAGTTTCGTTTCGTTTTCCCTATTGCGTCATGCTCCAAGGTTTCATGAAGTCTACTGATGTCTCTGTGATAGAGGGGCCTTCGTGATTCCCGATTTTCATGACGCCGTATCGATCATTTTTTTTAATAGCGGTAATTTTATATGGTCCGAGGAATTTGATTCGTAACTTTAATCCACTGCCGAATTGAGTACGCTTAATAGCTACTAAATCGTTTATTTGATAAATGGATGGTTTTTTGCGTCGTGTATTGAATTGTTTTCGGTTAATTTCCTGTTGTTTCAAAATATTAACTTTGGCATTCTCTTGTAACTGTTTTCTATGATCTATGATCATTTCTACATTTTCGAGATCCAAGAGCTGTTTTATTCGTAAGTCATCTTTGTTTCTCATAGTCACACCCGTTAGTAATTCAAATGGGGAATATTTAGTTACCGAAGAAGTTGTGCTGTTTAAAATTCGTTGGACGGCAGGTACATGTTTATACCACTTTTTCGGATCGTCTAAAGAGAGTTTGGTGAGAACAGGAATAATGGATCGAATGTATCTTTCAATTTGGCCGTTTCCGCGGCAAACGCCAGTTGTAATTGGGTGAAAATCAATGCCTTCTATGTCGCAATAATTTTTAAAGTCAGCAGACGTGAATGCAGGACCTTTATCCGTAATTATTCGTCTTGGATTTCCAAACGTGGCTTGTTGCAGCTTGAGTTTATCCAGGGCGTCTTTTGCAGACACTGATTTAACGGGGTATAACCATAAAAATTTCGTGAAAGCGTCGACGACGAGGAAAATGTGCTGATAGTTTTTATTCGTGGAAGGGAGTGGTCCTAAAAAATCACAATGATAAGTGTCTAAAGCGTGGTCACCCTTAGGAATCGGGTGTAAAAATCCTTCTTGTTTCCCTAATTTTTTGGTAGCTAAGATGCAAGGGATACAATTAGTCACTACTGTACGTGATAATTCCGATATATTCGGAATGAAAAAAGTTTGGGACGCTATTTCTTCCGTTTTCTTAGCAGAGTAATGACCCTTTGTGTGGATATCCCGAAGTACATTAATTTGCATAGCCTCGGGGACCACCAATAAATCACGATCATTTAGTATTTTATATAAAATATTATTACGTACAACAAAATCAGTAATTGGTGTGTCCGTCGCTGCAGTTTTAAGACCAGCAAGAAATGGGTCTTGTTCCTGCGCTCTCATAATTTTAAGGGTTAATTCATCATAAGTTATATTTAATACAGGGTAGCGGCTGAGAGCGTCTACATGCGGCATCTTAGTCGCTGGCCGATGCTTTATTTCAAAGTCAAATTCCTGGAGGAAAAGAGCCCAGCGAGCTATTTTCGGTGTCAAGTCTTTTTTGTCTAGAGTTTTCTGAAACGCTTGACAGTCCGTAATAATTTTAAACTGTGTCCCATGGAGGTAGACGCGGAATTTTTTAAGTGCCTCTATTACAGCTAGCACCTCTAGCTCATAACTACTAAGCTTTTCTTCTTGGGGGGATGTTTTTTTACTCATGTACTGAATCGGGTGATAATGACCATCGTCGGCTTTTTGTAAGAGAACAGCACCAAATCCAAGCTTGCTAGCATCTGTATGTACCTCTAAATCAGAACCGGGAATAAATATGTGTAGCAGCGGGGCGCTCGTGAGTATATGCCGTAAGCTATGGAGCGCGTGTTTTTGTTCCTGTCCGAACTCGAAGTTCGATGTTTTGCGTAAGAGATCGCTGAGGGGTCGAGCGATAGAAGCATAGTTAGGAATAAATTTTCGGAAGTAACCTGTCAAACCAAGGAGTGACTGGAGTTGTCTGACATTTGTGGGTTCCGGAAAGTGTAGGACCGCTTTAATTTTTGACGGGGAAGGCTCAATAGTATTGTTTTGAATGATATGGCCCAAGAACTCAATTTTTCGCTGTAGAAACTGACACTTTTTAAAGTTGATTTCTAAACCATAGTCGGCGGCAGTCTGTAAGACTTGTCGAAGTTTTTGTAGGTTTTCGGCTTCGGTTTCTGAGGGGATTATAAAATCGTCCATATATTGAATCAAAGTACCGTTCGTTAATAGTGTGCGGAAAACACAAGCTAGGAATCTTGAAAAAACGGCAGGGCTGGACGTGAGGCCAAAAGGGGCTTTGAGAAATTCGTAGAGACCGTCATGTGTAATAAACGCTGTGTACTTGGTGCTCTGGGGGTCGATATCTACATGGAAAAATCCATTTTTGAGGTCAAGTGTTGTGAAGACTTTTGCTTGTTTCAGTTGATCGAGAACATCGTCAATAAGGGGGAGGGGATAACGATCTTTAACAATTTTTTTGTTGAGAGTACGATAATCTATACATAAGCGTGTGGAATTATCTTTTTTCTTAACTAATACGATAGGACTGGCGTAATCGCTGGAAGAGGGTCGGATTATTCCGTCGTGTAGCCACTGCTGAATTTGATTCCGGACAATTTCTTTCTCAGCTATGGACATTCGACGCGGTCGCTGACAGACTGGTTTATCATCCGTCAATACGATAGACATTTTTAAATTAGTAGATTTCGATTTGGTGGGACGGTAATATTTGATTAAGTCAGCTACTTCCTCGCGAACTGCGCGATCAGTTATATGCACTAAGTCTACATCAGGGATATCATCACAGACATTAATGAGATTAATAAAAATATCTGATTGGGGTTGTTTTGTCAGAGATATACCACTCTCATTACATACAAGTGTACCTTGACTTATAACGTCTGTTCCTAAGATAAAAGGGTGGGACATATGAGCAAAAGGGATAACGTAAACATTAGCGGGAAAGACTGAATTGTCTATTTCGATAGCGGTAGAAAAAGAGCCATTGGGGCGAACATCGCCACTGCCGAATCCGGTAAATTTAAGGGGTACTGGTGCCAAGGGCGGTGATCCTAATAACCGATAAATATCCTCGCGGGCAAGCGTAACTGGGCTGCCCGTGTCCACGAGGGAAGTAATGTCTAAATCAGCGATTTTGACCGGTTTTTGCATACTGTGGGAAGAGCGAGTGAGTTCGACGGTATGAACCTGTCGGTTTTTTCCGGAAGTGACCGCGCGGGAAGGGGGGTTGGTCTCAGGCGGTTTCTGAGGCTTAGTAAAACGCTCATTGCATTTGGAAGCGATATGGCCAAAACGGGAGCAAGCATGGCACCTAGGGCCTAGATTTTTCTTATTGCATACTGAGCTAACATGTCCAATTTGGTTACAGTTAAAACAGACTAGTTTATGCGTTCTATCTTTCGGGGGGGTAGGGGTGGAAGGGGGAGGGACACGGTTAGGTGTATTGTGATGAATTTTGTGTTTAGGATGCGAGTCGGAAGCAGAAATTTCGTCATATATGAGAAGTTTTTGTTTAAAATCAGCTAAATGCGAGCATCCGTACAAAATAGATTTGTTAGCCGGTGGATCTGGGATACCTTGGATGATGTAATGGATGACAGACATGTCATCAATATTCGCTCTTTGAGCCAACTCCTTCATTTTTAAGAAGTATTCCATTAATGACTCGGAGTTCTTCTTATGTCGCACCGAGAGTAACCTATGAATTTCTGCGGGGGAAACGGATTTCGAAAATTCGCGCAAAAGCGCTTGTTTGAGTGAGGGATATGAGGAAATGTTAGGTTCACCCCGAACATATAGTAATGCGATCCCAGAGAGTGCACGTTCCGCGAACAAGAATTTTTGAAAATGGGAAAGTTTAAAAGAGTTCGCTAGCTTTTCAAAACGATCAATCCAAACTTTGATATCCTCGTGTTTTGCACCACTAAAGGGTGTTATAAGATGCTCTAAGTCGTGAAAAGAAATGGAATGTTGTTGTGTAGGGTGAAATGCTTCGGTTTGTGTATCGCTGTCTTCGTATGCGAAGGTAGCTGTCTCTGTACTGATATGAGAAGTATTTTTGGGTTCATCTGATTCAGAATTCGAGGCATTGTCAAATAAAGATTTCAATTTAGAGATGTCTATTAAAGAATCTACTATGCGTTTAGCTAACTCGGGAATTTCTCCCGAAATATCGAGATTTAGCAGGTTCGCTACAGTAATTAACTGGAGCTTATCAAAAGTGTCAGAAATCTCTTTTAATTTCGCCTCATATTCTGGAGTTTGGGTTGCAAAAGGAAATCCGGAAAATAATCGTAAATTTTGACGGTTCTGTCGGTGTTCGTCGGATGAAAAAATTAGCTGGTGAAGCAATTTGATTTTATCAGTTCTGGCCGATTTAATCTGGCTTCGTATGAAAGATATGTCGGCTAGCTGCATTTCGTATAAAATGTATTAAATCAATTGCATCTTAATAAAAAATAATCAAAATGGAGATCGCTTACCTGGCATATACGATATCCAATTTTAACAAAAAAAAAAAATTTCGCTCTCAAAGAGAGCCGGAGGAGCTCTTATATTCCTGGTAAATAAAGCGACAGAGGGAGAAAAAAAAAGAAACACAATATCACGCGCCGCTGAGACTGAAGAAACACTGTTTACCACACATCCGCTATAGCTGGGAAGGAGCGGATTTTCGCCGATTGCAGAGAACAGTTGGAGAAAGGGAGGTCCGCCGGTAATTCACAGAGATGATGTCCACAAGAGGCGTAGATAACAATCTTTTAGATTCCGGGAGCGCTGTACTATGTAGAGGAGGAAAACAGTTCGCAATCCAAGGAATAATTTCTTGAACAACAAATAGAGTGCGGGCAAACACACACGCCGATGCCGTATGCTGAAAGGTGGAGCGGAGCGTAAAGCAGGTGATCTGACGCTGAGATTTGCAGTTCAGGTTAGCAGGGTCTAATTCCGCTTAATACAGGATTCATAGGCCGGCCCCCATGTGGTAGGTGGAGGTTATAATTATAAGAGTCAATACTTAATAATATAACTATAGTTTATTGGAATTCTTGGCTAATTACGTCTATGTACAACATGTCAGGGTAAAAGGGGGAAAGCTTAGGCCTTTCGATTAAGTCCGGGGCGCATTCGCCGGCCGCTTTCTCTTCGACGTGAAGCGGAGCGCTTTTGGGCCGTCTGCCCAGGATCAATTCCACAACGAATCTGATGTATTTTCCTTTTCTTTGCTATCAGGCTAATTGGATAAAACCTGATCGTCAGCAGATAAACAAATGTGTACGAGTCATTCGGTTCTCGTGGGAGAATGCTTACTACAGCAATAATACTAATTGGATGTTTTGGGAAGCAAACTGCAACGTACATATATGGATAAAATATTACCTCACTGTCAATAAAATTAAATTTTTACGAGTTTGGCTCTGTCATTTGTATTCATGTGTTCAAGTTAAAAAATCGTGTCTCATTTTTTTCACTTCCATTCATTGTTTTTCACAAACACTCATATGAAATGGGCACTGAACTTAATTATGAAAAAGGATTTTTTAAAGCTGAGTAGAAAGCATTAGCGAGTAAATTTATTAAAAAGTATATCATTTTTGCTCTTTAAGATAATGCAATATGGGGGGAGGGGGGGAGAAGTTACTTGAACTATGTTTTTAGAATTTGTGTATGCGTTTCTGAACATGTTATTGAAAATGAATTACAGTCAAAGATTGATAATCCGCGCACCCATAATCTGCAATTTTCTATCATTCGCGTTACTTTATGAATGTAAACAATGAAATGAACTGTTAAGAAAATTTAATAATTCATGACCAAAAAATGATTTTTTAAAACAAGAAATAAAAAAAAAAAATTTAAATTATAATATAAAACTTTCCTTTTTTTGTTAATATAACTGTTTTATTTTATTATCAGTAAAAAAATGATTTCAGCATTATGGAACATATGCGATTATTTTTAATTAAATGCACACATATATACAGGGGTTGGACAAAAATATGGAAACACCTTTTGAAATGCATGTTTGAAAAAAAAAGATTGATTATAATGAATTATATTAATGGCACTGGAGTTTTCGCCTACTGACGCCACCTATAGAACTTCGTAAAATCGCTGCACCGTTCAGTCGTTGTTGGAGCATTGTTATGTGAGATTATCATTGCATTATGTCAGAGTTAACAGACTTCGAACGTGGACAAATTGTTGGCGCGCGTATGGTGGTGCTTCCGTAAGCAAGGTAGCCGAGGTTTTTAGTGTTTCAAGAGGTACTGTGTCGAAGATTTATTCTGCATATTTGAAATGGGGAAAAAACATCATCCGCTAAATCACAGCGCGGACGAAAGCGTGTGCTGAATGATAGTGACAGACGATCATTAAGGAGGATTATTGCGAAAAATAAGCAGTCCACAGCTGCAAAAGGTACTGCTGAAATGAATGTCGTTTTACCAAATCCTGTGAGTACCAAAACAATTAGAAGGAAGCTTCATAAATAGGGAATTGTTGGCCGTGTTGCAATTGAAAAGCCATCCATCAGTAATGCTAATGCCTGTAACAGGAAAAAGTGGTGTTTAAGTCATAAAGCCTGGACTACAGAGCAGTAGAAGAACGTAATATGGTCTGAGGAGTCTTCTTTCACATTGTTCCCCACTTCTGGCTGAGTTTATGCCTGGAGAACGCCATCTCAAGACTATAATACAGACTGCTTGTTGCCAAGAGTGAAACATGGCGGGGGTTCGGTGATGGTTTGGGCAGCCATATCGTGGTTCTCTTCTGGCCCCATGATAACTCTGTAAGGGTGTATTACTGCTCAGACTTATGTGAACATTTTGGCCGATCAAGTCCATCCAATGGTACAAGCTTTGTTCCCCAATGATGTTGGTATCTTCCAAGACGACAACGTCCCCGTTCACACAGCTCACATTGTCCAGGACTGGTTTTCTGAGCACGAGGATGTATTTTCGCATCTCCCCAGGCCACCAAAGTCATCAGACTTGAATATTATCGAACCTTTGTGGTCTACATTGGAGCAGAAAGTGCGTTCTCGCTATCCACCGCCAACATCGTTATCTGAACTTGCCACCGTTTTGCAGGAATAATGGTACAATATTCCCTTGGCAAACATAGAGAAACTGTATTTATCCATTCCGAGAAGACTGCAAGCTGTTTTGAATAACAACGGGTACAGTACACAATACTAGGCAAGGAAACGTGTTTTTTTAAGGTGTTTCCATATTTTTGTCCAACCCCTGTATATACATAATTTTTTTTTTAAATAAAATAACTTTAAAAAGGCGTTTTTTGAGATAGCATATTAAATTAATTATTAAAATTCATAATTATCTTTTCATATTCTACTGATTAAAGAATTAAAATGCTGTCTAGAAATAATAAAATGACGTATAATCCATAATGCTCTATAATCTGTTAGCCACATACCCATATTTTTCTTATCAATTGCATTCAATATATATTTTTATTTAATCAAATACAATATCCACTAAGTTTTTATTTATTACTTACCTTTTCCATCGATGCAGCTGTTTCATTTCATTTCATTTGATTTACAGACGGAGAAATATTTATTTTTAACCATCATATTTCGTTCCTGTCGGATCTCATTTCGCCTTAGATTTGTTTAGACTGCACGGTAGCGTAAGGCTGCGTGCACACACAAAGTTTTTCTGCGGTTTGCAGGCGGCGCGTCTGATGTTAACGAGCTTTCCAGTTGAACTTCAATCCAAGTGTAGGACGGGAATCTCTCCCTTCAGTGGGGTTTAAGATAGTGATCTCCCTGACCATTGTATCTCCCCCATTTTGTATTGTCAGTAGACCGCAAGTGGGGAGTAACAAAAGCTAGTTCCAGGGAAAAACTTCAGAGCAGTTAAGGTCTAGACGAACAGCCCTAGTTTTTATTACACTAAAAGAGCAATCAATCAATCATTGTTTTCGAACTGAACAAGGGTGAAACCTCGTTAAATGGTTTTTGTGGGACTGACCCTACCTATTTGACAAAGGAAGGGGAACTTTTATCTATTCCATCTTCGGTCGTAAACCTGTCAACTGATATTCCTCTCTTGAAGTTCAGATTCAGTACACTAGAAGTGCAATTTATACATCAAAGCGCCGAAACGAAAGATCAAAGAAGCGCAAGAAGTTAGTGCGAAAAACTGTGTGTGTGCCCGCAGCCTTATGTTCGTCTAGACCTTAAATCATCGACAGGCGGCGTGACTGATGTTTTTCTCCGCGGAGCATGCTTTGATTTCAGCATGCGCCTATGCAAATTATCTCGGCACGTGCGATAGCGAAGGTGGGAGTTTTCCACTTCCGGTCTAAAGTGCGGTCTAGTCCAGCTGATCTACGAAGGAGTATAAATAAGAGACGGTGGTGTTTGCTCGCAGGTGGATAGATGACTGGATTGCCGTTTCTGTTTGTTTTATCGGAGATCGTGAAGTTATGTTTATATCTTGCTTGTGATAATGAGTTGTTATGATGGTCATCCATTTGTTTCTGATATATTATGGCGTCTGATGAGGAATGCAGTTAATACGGTGAAGATGTCTTTTTAATTTTTGTTTGCTTTTCTTCAACTTACGTCTTTCAAGTACTTTCTTTATTTATAGTTAATTATTCTAAAATGAGCACTGGAGGGAGGTTTTTAATTATTTATCTGTTAAGCCAATTATTGTTTTTAGTCATAGAATTATATTGATAAATTATTTATTTGAATAATATTTTTTAAACATCGTTACTTTTAAATATGAAAAGGTTTTAAATAAAAAGTTGAGTTTTAAATTAATTCATTTGTCATCATTTCAGTCTATTTTTACACCTACTGCTTAATTTCAACTTGAAACTTTATTTCTCTTTTTTCACATTATAGGGTCTTTGCTTCTGCTGTTATATTTAACTCTGCTCCATATTAGGAAGTATTAGAATAAGTGCTTTAAATTAGTTTAGCACTGGTTATGTGAGTAGACTCACATAACATAATCCACATAACCTTTGGCCGCAACGTGTTGAAAATATTATTACATTATATTATTGGATTATAGAACTTCGATTGTAGTATGAAACCATTAACAGATAAAAGTGTATTTTTAAAACATAGGGCAATAAATCATGAAAATGTTTCTGTCAAAAATATCTCATTACATAATATTTGAAATTTTTAGTTGCATAAAAGGCACATAGCAAACAGTGTGAAAAGTACCCAAGCTGAGACTTGAGCCCAGATCCTCGGTATATTGCACTGACGTTTTACTAACTGAACCACTTAAAACAATAACTAGCCTGCCACTTCTCACTATCCTATGTTGGCAAGGTTAGAACCGGCGTTCTTGCTGGCTTTTGATATCAACATTAGCGATTTGCCAAATAAAAAACAGTAGCCAAAAGAAAATAAATGTTAGAAAAATAGATTAGTCGTGGAACACTGAAAAATCTACCTTTAATCCTTGTATCCTTCTTTTTTTTCTATGTGTTCTAAAATACTACAATTTTTTCGTCATTGGTTAAAAAATAGAAATTTTATAATGCACTACAAAAACTATTAAAAATAAGTGCATTCTAAATAGGGCTGGTTTCTGCCATGCCAGTGACAAAGTGGTTATAACCTGTTTTAACTGGCACAAAATCATTTCAAGAGATTATCTGAGGCTTTTTTAGTAGTATTCAATTGCTTATACATTTTATTCAGTATAAATAACAAATAAAATATTGTGAATAGTTTTGAATCTTTCATGAAGAATCAGCCATATTATTTGCAGATAATTGAAAATCATGAAAATTATATTAAGGACATAGCTGTTGTTAAAATTGTAAATAAATATGATTTATAAAGAAGTTAAATACTTATTATAAATGTTAAAATCTATGTTGTTGTTGCTTTAGATAAAACATAAAGTAAAAAAAAAAATTACTGTTCTATTGTAGCTGCTCATAAAATTTACTTAGCTTTGTTTAATGATGGAAATATCATTTAAACTCACAAATGCAAGATTCAAATCTCATTTAATGCAGTGCTAGCTTTTATGCTAACTTACTTTTTAACTAAATTCTTAATATATTAAATACATACCTGAATTGAAGCATTGCAGGTTAAAGTTCTTATTGAAACTTGCCAGCCCTGATTCTAAATGTCTCCCACATTTCTAAATGTTTCAAGTATTCTTTTAGTGGTAAATTGCTATGAGATTTTGACTGTAAGCGTTATAAAATGTTGATTATTGGCCGAAGATACTTTGAAGTACGGTGGCAAATTCAACGCCACATTACAGGAAAATTTTTGCAAGTAATTTTGGTGCGTAGATAAGTGATAACAAAGAAATACTTATCATATAATCTTTTCTGTGTTTTTGGCTGTTGCTAAACTGAATTGGTGTTGAGTCAGTATCTCTTTAAATAATAATGTAAATGGCAGGGGGTGATTGAAGATGAAAAGCAACATGAATCGTTCAGCAACGTCGATAAGAATCTCAACTGTAACTACACGCAGAAGAAGAGCAGAAATTGAACACTCGCAATTGGGCGATTCTGGTTGTATATTTACTCGCCAAATGAAGCATTTCGGCGCAATGGCATGCGGCATCGGGAACCCTGGTTACAACCGCAGTACAAAATGGAATATTTTTCCGTGAGCGCCCAACTCTAGGGCAAACACAAATCTCTGGAGAATCCAGCATCAATCATACTGAATAAATCTTTAGAATTCATGGAAATTTTTTCTGTAGAAAATTTCTCACACTTGCCTATTTATTATTAATAATTACAAATAGGCTAATTGTTTTAATCTTAGAAGGTCTCTGTGCCTTTTAAGCAACTAAAAATATAGAAATATCGCACTTTTTTATGTAAAGTTTATTTTCTACTTTTACACTTCTAAAATTTTATAGGTGGTGGAGGCCTGAAGGTTTGAAAAACACTGCATTTTACCTTTAAGGGGAATTTTCACTCGCTTGAAAAATCCCACTCCGTAATGTTAAACCAATGGGCAGGTTCAGGAGCCTCATTAAGGTTGTAGGCCCAGCACCTTTACGGGGCCCCTTTGCTCCAAAATATTAGCTAAATCCCCCTAGGAGTATTTGAAAGGTATGATTAGATTATCATACGATTGCCAAGTTAACCAAAATCATTTTAGGTTTTTGAGAAAATAATTGCAGGAAATGCAATATTAAGAATTTTTTTCTAAATTATCTTATTAAGTTTGGGGCCCTTGTCAGCAGTGGGCTCAAGCCCACAGCCTAGTTGACCTGTGCAATAATCAGGCCCTAGGCAGGTTAATTTTGAATTACTCGTTTAAAATTGAATATTTTTAAATGATTTTTTTTTTTTGTGTGTGTAGGATAGCTGTGCTCATTCTTTAGTATTTTTTACTTTTTCGATTTTGGCTGCAGATTTTTTTAAGGGGTACTATCATTTTCGAAACTGGCCCTGAATTTGAAAGTAGCTTTAAAAAAAATCGTTTAAAAATATTCAATTTTTTAAACGAGTAATTCAAAATCAACTTTCCCATTGGTTTAACATTACGCAGCGTTATTTTTCAGATGAGTGAAGACTCCCCTTAACCCGTTTCAAATACTATCAGCCTTTTTTTTTGAAGGTATTGGCTGAAGTACCTTCAGTTATAATGTTAGATCGTATATCTTACCTGCCGTAAGACGAATACAATGACCTCTGATACCTAGACACCACATCGGTAACCCTTTCTTACACCGACATCTTTGCCTTCCGTCACGTGTCCGAGGGCAGATTTAGCACGCCAAACCGGTTTTTCTCCCCCCGCTGAAACTCACATTGTTATGTTTGTCTTGAGTTGACCGCACTTCTGCTTTTTTCTTTGTGAAATCTGAAAGTTGCCAATAAAGCGATCACCGCCAAAAAACGACATCTTTTCGCCAAAGATGTTGGATTTGTAACCATGCCGAGAGAACAATGGAAAGAGGCGTTTACGTATATTAGAAGTCTGTGGACAAATACTAGAAAGGAGTCATTTCTAATTCGAGAACACCGTACCATCGCCATTTAGGTTTCTTTCCTTCTTCCAAAAAACACCTTTCTGATTTTTTAAATCGATTACATTAAAGAAGGAATCAAAATTGTTACAAATATTAAACTTATTAGTTTATATTTGTTTAAAAATGGCTGTTCACACTGCAAATAGAGGAATTTTAAATTCAGACGCGTAGATGGCTGAATATGAAATTTCAGAAGTCATAGTTGTCTGAATTTAAGAAGCATAAATGTGTTACTATGAGTATGGTATAACTGAGTAGGATAATGAACTGAATAGGGATATGCAGAGGAAGTGTTTCGTGCCAATTTTGACGAAAGTTGTATCGTTAGTATATGCATTTTTTAAAGAAGTCTGACAAGATGGAGGTGCAGAAACTCCTTTAGCGTCGGAGTTTAATACGATGTCGGTAATATGATGAATAAAATAGTATACAATGTTTTAAAATGAATGAAGACTCCCCTTAAAGGTGATTCTCAAATTCGATGCTCAACATTGTGCAACTTGCATATATTTATTTCATACATTACTAATAGTTATAACAATTGCTATCATAGGGTGTCAGTTGTTTTCTTTTCTTGTGCTGTCATGTCTGAAAATTCATCACTACAGACTTATTTTAACAGTTTTTACCAAAACATGGGAAATAGCATTTGATTCCAAAATTTTCGATCAAGAACATCTGCCCGTGTGTTTTTCAAATAAAAACTAACTAGCAGGAGTGACCGAGCTTAGCTCGGGCAAAATTAACTTTGTATTCAACGCGATTTTCACTTTATCAGTCTCTCTGTATTATTACTATAAAACATGTCGTTTATAATAGTATTATTTACAAAAACAATCAATAAGACAACTAAGTATGTATGCACATTTTTACATTATTTTAAAATTTGGAACAAAAGGACTGATCCAAATCACTTTTTTAGCTCGACTCTGATTGGTTTAACCGTGCATTTTGAATTCTATTAAGAATGTATAAAAATTTCTTCACATTCTGAAAGACAATTTTTTTGCCAGATGTAGCCAAATTTGGCGACATTCTTTCATTTGGCGCCAAATACGTGTTTTGGCTTTCGTAATCTTAATAGTCGATTTTTCAGCCAAATGCCGCCAATATTTTGTCACAAGTCGCCAACTTATTGGCTGTTGCTATATTCTCGTGACCCTGATCCGTATTTCCCAAAATGACCCACTAATCAAATTTGATCAGTTGTGACTTACAAGGAAGGTCTCCATACGGGCATACTCAGAAAAATCTGAAAAAATTACAGAATGTTCTTCTCATATAATTATATATGTTTATAAAAAAATTTCGGCGGAACCTCCTTATAACGTCCGTAAAAAAATAATAAAAATTTCGTTTATTTGGCGATTTATTTCCGGTTGGCGAAAAAACGAAATTTTGAAAAATACGTTTTTACGCTTCGAATACTCTTTAAAGAAAAAACTTTCTATGTTCAATTTATTTAAATAAGTTTAGTTTAAATAATTTTAGTTTTGCATTTTTACTTTACTTTAAGTGTAATTTTTTCATATACGTTTATATGTACTTATAACAAAATGAAATTAATATATTTTATCATTTAAAACACAATTTAAATTGATTAAAATTGTTCCAAATTGAAAAATACACTGTTAAAAATCTGCTGCATTTTGTTGCAACGCACTCCTCTACTTGTATAGAAAACGGTTACTTGACCGTGAAATGGAGCTTTCTCATTGGTTGGAATAGAGATATTATATGCAAGCGGTGGAGTGCGTTGCAACAAAATGCAGCAGATTTTTAACAGTGTATGACACGGTCAATTCACCGTGCTATGGAGCATTCTCATTGGTCAGAAGAGAGACATTCTATAAAAGTAGTGGAGTGACGTTTAGTAAATGCTGCAGATTTTTAACAGTGAAGTCAATTAAAATCAATTTTCAGATTCATTAAAATCGTCTGCTTTTGGCGAGGAAATGCACTGCTCGCCGAATCCCGCGTCGCTTTCAGCTTTTCGCGCCAATTATTCCAAACTTTTATTTTTTTACATATCTAATAATGTAATTCCGCCGCTAATTTTCACTGATCCTTTATTACCTACATGAGTAGTTTAATTCGTATTTTTTTCAAAAAATTCTGAGTATGCCCCCAATGGAGACCTTCCTTGTTAGCTCACTTGTCTTCAGGTAATCAAAAACAGTAGAATATAAAATTGAATCAAAATCATTTAAGCCATTTCTTATGCAAAATTAGCTTGACAGCATTCCTCAATGAAGCCGAAATGACCCAGTAATATAATTTTTTTTTTAATATGCGACTTAGCCCAATAGTCTTCTCGTGGCTAGAGCCTCTAGAATTATGGGCCGGAGCATCACCGCCATATTTAGGTACACTGTGGGTACATCCCTGCTTCTTGGCGACCACAGAGCCGACTTTAGCGCCTTATTGGCGATCTCAAGAAATTTGTTTATCATATATTACTTGAACTACTGCATCATCTATGTGATAAACGGAAAAAAGTGACAGAAAAAACAAATGCTGAAAAAATGTGACGCAGCAAAAAAGTGACTAGGAACTGATAGATATTAAACTTAAGAAATATGTGCTAAAAATAAAGTAGTAATGAAGAATGTATTTTTTCTGTTCTAATAAATTATTAAAAAACTAAAAAATTATTATATATTTTATTAACTGATAGTAAATTAATAAAAATAATTGTAAAAATAAATAAAATTGAATATTAAAAATTAGTTTTAATTACAAGAATTGATTTTAAAAATGATAATATTTTATTAACTAATAGCAAATTAATAAAAATAATTATATAAATAAATAAAATTAAATTAAAATTAGTTTCACTAACAAGAATTCATTTAAAATATAATAATTGATAGTAAATTAATAAACATAATTGTATAAATAAATAAAATTAAATATTAAAAATTAATTTCACTGACAAGAATAAATATAAAGAAGCATTCATAACATGTTTAATGTCAAGTGACATATATGATAATCCATTATTGGTATTTAATTTTATAGTTTGACGATAGTTTCTTGGGCGACACGATAATGAAATAGTCTTTTTACACAATAAATTTTACCCTTTATTAATCAACACGAAGAAAAAAAATCTTGGTTATTTCAGTACTTATATGTTCGCCGGGCTCAAATCTAGCCAATAGCACTTTATTTTTTTATTTTGCGTGGAAAAATTAGAAACAAAAATTAGAAAATAAAATAGTCAGTCATAAAACAAAGCAGATGTATCAATGTACGGTGAAATACGAATACTTTCCACAGCGATTTTTAACTTCCAAGCATCGTGCATTTTTATACCTTAATATTGAGAAAAAAAGTACTTTTAAATGCAATTTGTTTGAAAACTGCATCTTGACTTATTTTTGAGATACTAAGCCGCTCTGTCGCCCGTTTAGACACCCAAGATTCTAAAAGCGCTAATTTTAATCGGCTTTAAAATAATTTGGTACTACTTAGTTACCGTCGACCAATTTCGCCAAATTATATAAATCGCCAAACTAATAGCCAAATTATACATGTTGACATAATTTTTATTTTAAACGAAGTAAAAACAAATAATTAGTAGAGTATTAATAAAAATACAAATAAAAAGAATATTGCCCAGTTAAACTGATGGCATTGAGCTCACATGCTACTCATACTAATTGTACATTACAGCCTTATATTTTCAAGGATTAATTCCGTTCGGAAAAAAATATTAAACGAGGGGAAACAGCTCCCACTTTCCCCTTTTTATAATTAATTACTGAACCCCCCCCCCTTCCAAACTAATCAGGGACATTCTTTATCATTTAAAAAATCTATATCCAAAATTCATAGCAAATCTGAAAATTCTTAATAAAAACCCATTTGTATAATTTAAGAGGAGTTGTCTCCCTCTTTTATACTTAACCATTAAACTTCCAAAAAAAGAATTATCCGATTTGAACGAAATCTGATAATTCTGTATGAAAAACCCATTTATATAAATTAAGAGGAGGCCCATTAGAACCCTCGTTCCCCCTTTTATACTTATCCAATGAACACCTAATACCAATCACGGAGGCGCCTCATCAAAATTTTGAACGAACACTGATAATTCTGCAAGAAAAACCCATTTATATCAATTAAGGGCAGGGGTATGAGCCCCCCGTTCCCCCTCTTATACATATCGAATGAACTCCAAAAACTAATCAGGGAAGCGCCTTATCAGGATATACCTATATACAAAATTTCAAGTCGATCGGTTATTTTTATCATGAGTTATCGCGTTACGCACGTACATACAGAACGGGCGGGCACATAAGCTCTCAAGCTATTACAGCCTGTGAGCTAAAGATGATAATATTTTATTAACTCATAGTAAATCAATAAAAAATTAAATGTATAACTAATTAAAATCAAATATTAAAAAAATCTACTCATTAACAAATATATATTTAAACAAGTAAGAAAAATCATGCGTTAAGCATAGATTATGAAGCACTTTCCAACACTTAATGAAATCTTTAACAAAACTTTGTTATTTAGGGAAATAATAGTGTATAGCCAAATATACCCAAATGTGTATTCCAGTACATTAGAACAGCCCTGTATTTCATATGTCAGTTCATATAATGGGAAAATTTAGCTTAGCAAGAAAATACCCAGTAGCTTGAAATTTCTTTTTCAGCAATTCATACTATTAGATGGAAACATACTTGAATATTTTTGTTCAGCCCTGTAGTTTACATTGTACCTTTATTACACGTCAGCATTAGGCTAAAATTTATTGTAAACTAAAACACTTTTAAAACAACTGAAATCACATTCTCATAAATCATCATTCATAGGCGTCTATGTACCGAATTCTTTGCGTGGCCCTGTATATCCCTTTATCTATATTCTGCAAACATTTTTCAATAAATTAAATGCAGCTCAGCGAACAAATGCATGGCTTATTTAAGAACCATGTTTAAATAATTTACGCTCATATTCAGTAACGTTGGTGAGCTCTTTTGGGGAGCCCTGTATATCAACTATAACATTTATACGCACCATATAATGTGCATATATTTAGCGAAATATAAACGCGAATATCATAATTAAAATGCATTTCATCATCGGACACATATACGGTACTTCGGAAAGAATATACTATTTGAAATCTTTTGTATGGCCCTGTAAATGCTATGTACTTCATATTATGCGAAACAGTAGCGTATAATTTATATTAAGCTTCAGTGACATATATCAATTTTATTATACATGAAAAATCTTAATATATTTAAAATATGTCACACACAATTCCCCCTTTTACCATTATCTAATGAAATTCTTTTGTGTGGCCCTGTAAATGAATAATAGCTACATTTTCACCTTATATTTTATAGAATGCATATTTTAATATGACAGGGTATAACATCTTTAAGATTCCTTTGAAACATTTTTTTCCCATAGGCCGTAATGTAATAGGAAACTTTTGATTCGCCCTGTAGATAAATTAATCATGGTAGAATCTTCATTTTCGATAGGACTTGTGCTAGGGTAAACGTCAATAACGTCCTAAAATTTCATGGCAATCCGAGTATATTAACGATTTTTCCCCATGGGCCGTAATGTAATAGAAAACTTTTGATTCGCCCTGTAGATAAACTAATCATAATGGAAACTTCATTTTCAATAGGGTTCATGCTAGGGTAAACGTCAATAACGTCCTAAAATTTCATGGCAATCCGAGTACATTAACGATTTTTCCCCATAGGCCGTAATGTAATGGGAAACTTTTGATTCGCCCTGTAGATAAACTAATCATGGTAGAAACTTCATTTTCAATAGGACTTGTGCTAGGGTAAACGTCAATAACGTCCTAAAATTTCATGGCAATCCGAGTATATTAACGATTTTTCCCCATAGGCCGTAATGTAATGGGAAACTTTTGGTTCTCTCTGTAGATAAACTAATCATGGTAGATACTTCATTTTCAATAGGGTTCGTGCTAGGGTAAATCTCAATAATGTATAAAAATTTCATAGCAATCCGAGTATATTTACGGGAGTTAGAGCGCGGACAGACGGACAGACGGCCAGACAAACCGAATGCATAAGCACTTTTCAACTTTGTTGGAAAGTGCTAAAAAATGATATTCTATCAACTCATAGTAAATCAAAAAGATAAATATATAATTAAATAATAAACAAATAAATAAATAAATAATGTAATAATTAATACATTAATGTAATGCATAATAATTATACATAATGCTTTATATAGTATTTAATTATATTGTTTACATAATGAATTATAGTTAATATATTTTATTATGTATTAAATTATAAATTAGTCATTTATTAAACTATTATTATTACTATTGTTGTTAAATTACAATTATAAAATTAAATATGAATAATTTATTATATTTATGTAGTTTTATATTATATATATATATATATATATATTTAAAATATATAATTTATTATATTGTATAATGCAATATAATTATACAAAATAACATAATATGTATATATATTGGGATAATATTCATAATATAATATAATTATATTTACATTATTTATATTTCTATTTTTTAAATTTATATTTTAAAATTATTTATAATTTTAATTATATATAACAATTTATATATTATTTTTTTATGTTATTACGCTATATATTATATTTATATCTACAAAAAAATTATATAATTATAATATAATACATTATAAAATATAATACATTAATATAATAAAATAATTAATTTATATAATAAAAATATCTAATACTATATAATAATAATAAATAAATTATAATAATAATAATAACTGCGCAATTTTTCTTATTAGTAATTATCTTTTCTCAATCATATAATAAATCGATAAAAATTACATTATCAATTCTAACACTTTTGTGATTTAAACTATTACTTATTTAAGACATGCCCTCAGAAAAACCGTAATGTATGAACAAGAGCATGCATACCCTTGATTGGGAACCGCTATCATACGAGAATTACATAAATACAGATATAAAAAATTAAATCTAAAAGAATCGTAATCATCATTTATTTTTACAAATTTTGACAGACTTTTAAATTTGGCGCTTTCAAAAACCGCGCCAATCATATCGACGACAGTTGGTTTATTCGTGATTACTTCGTTCGTATTGTGTTTTCTTCCAGAAATTGGAACGCCTTGTGTCCTTTTCTAAAATGGTTTGAACAATTCAAAGCAGAGCAACATCTTACCATAAATTTCGTATTTAATTATAACGTGTATTTAATAGAAAATAACTGTCAAAATGCAGCACCGTCGTTGCTTTCTGTTTATATAGAAGCTAATGGGCGCTGGGTACATATGGCAAACCCAAAGGCACATCAATGGCGGATGCTTCAGCTCATAAATCTAGTAGCCCTACTCGTGCCCCCCCCCCCCCCAAAAAAAAAAAAAAAAAAAAAAAAAAAAAACGTTTCTTTACAAAATTTAGATAAAATTGATTGTGTCGTTGTTACATAAAGTTAGAATGACCCTGACCCATTATGACCCAAAATGACCCACTAATTGAATTTACCCGAGCATGTGTTCTAGCCCAATGGTTTTATCTTGACGGAAAACGATATAATACAAAGTATATAGTCAAAATGGTGAGAGCCATTTTCTAGATGAAATTAGCGTGACCCATCATGATCCACGAATAACCCTTATAATCGAAATCTCTCGAACATGTGACCTAGCCCATTCGTTTTTGCGCGCCAAAAAACGGTTGGATACAAAATTTAGATAAAATCGATTGCGTCGTTTTTTAGATGTAATTAGCTTGACCTTAGCCCATTATGATCCAAAATTACCCATTAATTAAATTTTCTCGAAAATCTGATCCAACCCAATCATTTTCTCATGCCCGTAAACGATAGAATTCAAAATTTAGTCAAAATTGCGCGAGATATTGTCTAGATAAAATTAGCATGATCCACAATGACCCACTAATTGAATATTGTCTAACACATGACATTACACAATAATCTTCTTGAAATCCAAAACGATAGAGTACAAACCTTGGTGAATGTCATTAAAGCCATTTTTTTTTAAATATAAAATTGGTTTAACCTAAAATGACCCAAAAAGTGAACCACTAACCGAAATTTCTCGAACATGCGACCGTGCCCAATAGTTTTCTTGTGCCAAAAAAATGTTATACATAAAATTTCCTTAAAATTGATCCACCTGTTCTTTAGATATAGCTTGATAATGACCCATAAATTATCCTTATAATCGAAATCTCTCGAATATGTGATTTATCCCATTAGTTTTCTCGCGTCTAAAAACTTTTACTTACAAAATTTCGTTAAAATCGATCCTGCCGTTCTTTAAATATAAATAGACCCAGACCCTTTATGACCCAAAATGACCAATCGAAATTTCTCGAACATGTGACCTAGCCAATAGTTTTCTTGTGCCAAAAAATGCTGTATACAAAATTTCGTTAAAATCGATCCATCCGTTCTTTAGATACAGCTTTATTATGATATATTATGTTAAAATTGCTCCTGCCGTACTTTAAATATAAATAACTTGACCCAGACCCTTTATGACCCATTAATCGAATTTTCTGGAACATGTAACCAAGCCCAATGTTTTTCTCGTGCCCGAAAACCATAGAATGCAATTTTTAGTCAAAATTGCGTGAGAAAATCTCTAAATAAAATAGCATGACCTACAATGACCCCCAAAATGACCCACTAACCGAATTTTCTCGAACATGTTACCTAACCCAATGGTCTTCTTGTAATCCAAAACGATAAAATATAAAATTTGGTGAAAATCGTTCGAGCCGTTTTTTAGATAAAAATGGGTTGACCCATAACGACCCACTAATTGAAATTTGACCCAACATGTGACCCAGCCCAATAGTTTTCTCGTGCCAAAAAACGATTGGATACAAAATTTCCTTAAAATCGATCCAGCCGTTCTCTAGATATAAATAGCTTGATCGTGACCCATTATGACCCAAAATGACCCAATAATCGAATTTTCTCGAACATGTGACCTAGCCCAATGGTCTTCTCGTGCCCGAAAAATGATAAAATCCAAATTTTTGCGAAAATCGTTAGAGCCGTTTTTGTTATAAAATTTACAGACACACACAATTTTTGCTCGCATTATAGTACAGTAGAACCCCGCTAATTCGGACCCCGATAATCCGGATCTCCGTATAATTCGGATCGGTTTGGTAATTTTTTTTTTCAAGTTTGAAAAGAGATTGGCTAATTTCCATAACATCAACTTGTTTCATCGTCGTATTCTAAAAAAAAAACTTTTTCTGACATAAATATATATAGGACAGTTGCACCATAAAATTTAACTAATAATAACACATTGCTCGGAAAGGAAATAAAACCATTGCATTGCATTGAATATTGCAAGGAAATAAAACCTTGGAATATTTTAATTTTTACTCACGTGTAATTGGCAACATTTTTAAATTTTTAATTCATTTAGTTTTTAATTTAGTAGAAATATTATCTCTCGAACAAGATGCAAACGTAGTCCTTCCATTTCATATTTTCCTGAAGACGCCCGCAGAAGACGGCGCGAAACGTTGAAAGTTTTATTTTATTTTAATATGTACTAATGTATATTAAAATTCCTGTTTTGTGCACCACTGAGCAATGTGTTACTAGGACTTCCCTCAGAGGGATTAGTCTGAGCGATGTTGCTGAGAATACACATTTAATAACTTGCGATAAGTAAAGAAAATGAGATGTTACCTTTAATTGGTCATTCATTGTGATAAAATATGATGAAAATAAGCATATTGAATCATAGAATTACAAAATCTTATTGCATATACTATTTTTATAAAAGGGAAAGCAAACCATACATGGATATAAAATTGGAAATATGCAAAATGTTAAAAGTACTACAGAAAATAAAACACCAAATTATCCTACATTGGAAATATAACTTGAAATGATGTCATGAGCATAAACAGAAGTTCCGCACCGATTTGAGAAACTATAAATAACATAAATTATTATGTTTGAAGAGAATGGAGTGTATTTTATATGGTGTGAGATCCGTTTGAATAGTTTATATTGTTCAACTGTTGTATTGAGCATCTCTTTTCCATGGATGCCATGAGGTTGTCGATAAGAATTAAGGAATCCTTTTTTAAGAATTTGTCCTAAACGAGCATTTACATCTTATAAGTTATTGTGATGCCAAAGTTCTAGTTTCTAATCCCAACAGTATCCTAGAAATTGCAATATTCTCAATAAATTGGGTTTAAAACTTTTTCTAGAAAAAAATGTTTAATTTGTGAATTTAAATTGTCGAATGTTTTAGAAAACGTTCATAACGAGAATATTATATCTTAAAATTTGCCACAAAAAATAAATAAATAAATAAATAAATAAATTTTTAGTCACATCAACATTAAAGAATTCTCAATTTTAGAACTTTTTCTTGCTCGTGCATTGATGGTGATTATTGTTCTTACGCAAAATATAGTATATTTTGCAGCAAACATGGTTACCAACATTTTTTGCCCACATTATTTTTTAAATCGGCTAGGTACCCCCAATGATAACGAAAAACACACATTATTGCTTTATAGCATAGAAATATAGAATCAAAAGCTATTTATCTTCTATTATATACATAAATTATCTAATTAATGCTAGCAGATGCATTTTTAAATATACATAGATCAATATAATGCTTCATTTTTCTTTTCTTAGTATTTCTTAATATTCATTTTTTATTTGTTTGTATTATTCAGTAAAAAACTCACTGTCTTAAGCCCGAATTACATCAAACTTTTTATAAAAGCGCCAAAGTCCATATAACAGCGAAGTATTGTGAAGAGTATTAAATACAAGGTAGTAAGACACTTAGCCAAGCGCAGATAATAAATCGCCAAATATTGTTCTTTTCGCCATCTCTCGAAATGGATTTTTTCCGTACATTTCAAAAACACGATTTTGAGTCATCTTATTTAAAATTCAAAAAAATAAATAAGAGGAAGCAATAATAGCATAAGTCAAAACATTTTATTTCAGTATCAAGGAACTGTATCGTAGTTACACATGTGGAAAAAAGCTGCTTTTGGCCAAAAAACGTAGTCTCCACTAAATTTGAATCCGATTAAAAAAAGTACTGTGATTAATTAAAATGTTATAGGCAGTGCTGCCAAGTCTCCGGCATTTTGGATACCGCTATTTTGATACAGAATTGGTTTTATTATAGATATTGGTTTTATTAAATTGGAACATTCTGCAGATTTAAAAAATAACTTTTCCTATAAGAAAATTCTGCTATGCAATAAGCGGGGGCTTGGCATCTCTGTATAGGAATATTTCGTAATCTACTTTTTAACCTTAAAAAAAGCAACGACCATTTTTCGGGTACAAAAAGTATTGCTAATTGTTCCATTTTGCATACAAGGTGCCGATTGTAATATTGATACATCTATGGTGATAAATTTCCAATAATTTTTCAAATCCCATTTATTTCATTAAAAATATAAATCTTTTATTCATTTAGTTTAAAGTAACGGGTTTTTAACAAATTTCATAATACTTTTGAAATATCGCTTTTCATTGGTCATTTTTTAAAGCATTTAGAAAATAGTTGTTGTTTTCAGTCAAATATAGACGTTGGTCTGTGCGCATTTTATTTTATTATTATTATTATTTATAATTGGTGGAGAAATATGAATATTTAATCCATAACGTACATAATATATGACTCTGTTATTACATAAGTCACCTTTTTATCATCATAAAAGTTATGTTTTTACTGATTTTTATTAACTCAATAGGAAAAATTTTGTCCTTTGAGCAATAAATGTCCGCATTTCATTTATTTATTTATTTTAACAAAATTCTTTGCATTTAGAAGAACTTTTATTTAAATAGAAAATCCAAATGTCGCTGTTAATAAAGAAGAAAGTTACAAAAAAAAGTTACAAAACGAGTAGATGCATACTATCAAATATGGAAAAACGACGAATCCAAAAAAGACGTCGTATGAAATATCACCATTTAAAGCAGAAAAAAAACGAGGTCTGATTATCGAGCCTACTGATTACGAAATGTGCATTACATTTAAAAAAAACTGCAAATATTGATTTTTTTTTCTTTTGTGCAGTTTTGGCTTCGAAAGGTGCGCTATGTTGCAAAAAGATATAAGCAAAAAGATATAAGATAGATATAAGCAAAAAGATATATCTTTATATAAAAGATATATCTTTTATATAAAGATATATAAAAGATAATGCAAAAAGATATAAGTGTGTTATATATAAGCCATGAAAACACACTTGGTAAACATTCATGCTCAGTTTTACAAATAAATATGGCACATATATGCCCTATACACGCCAAGATACCTAATTGGTGCCAAAATGGCGTTCAGTTGCCTAACATAGTTATCATATAAATGTTATAATAAATTTTTTGTTCTAAAAATATTATCATTTATTGGTTGTTATTTCTTTTTCTTTTTAATAACAGAAAATGTTTCGTTTATTCCTTTTTTTATTTTGAAATAAATAAATAACGTGTTATTATAGCATGCTGTATGTATCTGGTAATCAGAGCGATGTTTTCGCCTAATTGGCATAAAAAATCTCGCCAAACCCGGTGCTTATACCTCTAGTATATTATCTCAAGAATTTTATTTATGTATACTATAATTGTTTTTGCATGCCACTTACTTCTTCTTGTATATAAAAATAGGTAAGTGGCTCCTTTATGCAGTATAAATTGTATAAATCTTTAAAAAATAACCCCGTTGCCCCTTTTTGGATCGAATTAAAAAAAAAAAAATCAATGTCTAATTCCAGTATTGTTCCCAGGTATGCATACATATTCCAAATTTCAAAGTTGTATGCCAACAGGAAAAGGATGAAAAATGAGAAAAGATGTCACATATGCACCAGGGTACATAATTAGCCTCAAAATGGCATTATTTTTCCTGAGATGGTAACCCAGCTTTATTAACCATTTGAAAAATGGTTGTTGTTTTCGGGAGAATGGACCCGATGATGTTACCACTTTTGAATGATGTTACCACTTTTGAATGATGTGGTCACTTTTGAATTTAAATTAATTTCTTTACTTTTAGAAGAGTTTTTTTTTAATTTAAATTAAATTCTTTACTTTTAGAAGAATTTTTATTTGAATAGTAAATTAAAATGGTTAAAATCATTGTAATAAAGGAGAAAACTAACAAATTTAAAAATGGGTAGACGGAAATTAACAGATACGGAAAAAGCCGAAGCCAAAGAAATGAATGAACGTGAATATCGCATTCAATGATATTAAACACAGTCAACATGTATAAGTTGCTTATTAGTTTGGCGATTCGTATCATTTGGCGAAATTGGTCGACGGGATAACTGAGTAATACTGTATTTGGTTTGGCGCAAAAACGTCTTTCAATGCAGAAAATGATAAAATCAAAAGATTATTGAGCCGCTGAAAACCAATTACGTGTTGAAAGGCGATCACGAAAAAGGAAGCAATTTAATGCCGAACCGATTAATTGTAAAACATCATGTCGCCAGGGCGACCAATCCACTAGCCATGGCGTTTTACTATCGGTCGGTTCTAACCAGGAAAATTTGAGTGCCAATAGTGATTCTAACAAGCCGGAAAATGTTATAGCTATTACTCTTGATTTTCCACCACCTAAAAAGAAAACTAAAAAGCAATCGGCTTGGGAAAAACTGGGAAAAAACTTTTTTGATTCGATGTCTGATGGACCCATTCACAGATGCATGTGCTGCGATCGATTTTGGTTTAAAACCTCCATCACCAAAATTCTGCTCTGTAAAATCAAACAATATATGCCAAAGTCTTACAAGTATAACAGTATATGCCAAAGCTGTATTTTAATAATGATTACTTTTGCACCAACAATGTTAAATAGTTTGAAATGTTTCTTTCGTCGCCAACTTTTATGCTTGGCGACAATAGAGTGATATACACTGTCAGAAAAATTCGTCAATATACACTAAGTTATCGTTATTTTTTCACAAATAATTTCTGTTCTCCCAGAAAACGTATTTGTTCTGTGAGTTCATTCCGAGCGTCGAAAAATGAGGATAAGTTTCCGTTTCTATCCAGCACGCATGCGCATTGGGTCTGTTAGTAATAAGTTCGAATTTATTTTTAAAATGAAAAACAAAAATATTCTATTGATTAAAATGTCTAATTTAGTTTTAAAAGACAAAAATGTTTTCGAATTTAAAAATAAATAACAATTACTTTCTTTATTCGTTCAAAAATTCTCACAAATAGAACATCCATTTTTTTTCTCTAACATTCTACGTAATATATTTAAAATTCACATTTTTATACTATATTAATACTAAACGTAAAAAAAACCCAGCCACAGTTTCATTAAAGATTAAATCTTTCCGAGATTAACTGCATAATTAAAAGCTTTTTAACGAAATACACCAACCCACACCATATGAAATGAAGAGTTCTATTTTAACGCACAATCATCATGAGCAGCCATAGCGCCGTGGATTAGCATTGGTCTGGTAACCCTGGGGTCCTTGGTTCGATCCCCGCCTCTTCCGCATTGATTTTTTCCAAACTTTTTTCAAGTGACGGATATTTTTCCTCTTTTGACAGAGAAAAAAATAAACAGAAAATCGTCAATATACAGACAATTTCTGGCAGCAGTGCTGCCAGTGCATTTTCTGTGAAAAGACGGAAGTTTTTTTGAGAGTGTAACTTAAACGAACCGTACCTTCAAATTGCAGCATGTATAAAGTCATTTATAGCAGTGGCACGGATAATACACAATAAAACAACTGGTATTTAGCTTAAAATGATAGATGAATGTATCGAGTGAAACATTTTTCAAATGGTTGGGGTAATTTCTTAAATTACAATTTTTTTTATTATTTGTTTATTTACTCATAAAATGTTTATTTACTTTCATTTCCCTTTTTTAATTATATAAAATATTTGCTTTTATAGTTATTAATTATTATTATTATTTTATTTACTGAAAGTTCTTTTTGATAATAGAAAATAATTTAAAAATGTGTATGTAAGCGTTATTTGAAAACGCAGTTTTCGTCAAATGGGGTTTGAAAAAAAATGCGCCAAGTCTGATGCGCGTGTGGCATCCGTGCCGAAGAATTAGTGACCAGAATTGACTTCCACACACAAACAAAATATAAGTTAAAATAAAACATGCAATAAAAATAAATATAAATGGAAAATGATGTCATAAAAGAAACTTTTTATTTTAAAACGTAATTGTTTCTAATTTTCACACGCGAAATATATAAAATATTCTTTTAGCTATCAAAAAATGCTATTAAGTTTTTATGACATTTTTTTAATATAAAAAAATAACAGTTTTATTTTCCTGCATGATTGAATTTTAAAATGTTTTATTGCATTCAATATTTCTGAGTGCGTAAATGATTACTATTTACTCCATGTACTGATTCCGTTATCTACGAAAATATCCAACTTGTGAAAATCACGCACACCAAATTTCTGTGACGTATGCAAATAAATTGTGCTTTTTTATCAGTTTTTTAATATAACTTTTAAACTATTTGGAACTAATTTTTCGTATGTAATGCATTCACCAGATTACTTTCATAGGTACCTATTGGTACAAACAGAATCAAAATCCGACAAGTACTTTTTGAGATTTGCTTGACGAAAGAATTTTTTTTACTTTTAATATCGTTACATATCTCTGAGTATAAAGACTTCGCTTCGCTCAGACAATTATTAGTTTTTCTGACATGTTTTCGGAATAATTAAGCAAAGTAAATATTATTAATGTCTGCAATTATTCAATAAGTTTAACATAAAGGTGATTTTCTGTTAGTATGTTATATTTTATTTCATTTTTTTTTTCTAATTCTCCGGATAATCCGGATTTTCGATAATCCGGATTGGGTCCGGTCCCAATTAATCCGAATTATCGGGGTTTTACTGTGTGGTCCGTCTCGCAAGAAGGTGAAAATAATTATCAATATGAGTGAACAATCTTCGAATTAACTATGTGCTGATGTGTATGAAGAGTTCTTTCATTGTGAGATTCGTCGAATAATATTGTGCTCAAACAAATGAAGTATTGTGTCTAAGAAGATAAATTTAAGAGTTATGAATCTACGTCGGAATTTCGCAGCGATTTGAGTGAGGTAAGAGCAGTTTTCTAGTTTATTTTGATTAAATTATGTCTGTTATTGATAATTTAAATGAATACGAGCTTAAGCTTGTAATTGAGGAATTGAGTTTAACTGCTCCTGAAAGTAGTAAAATTATTGATTTAAGAAATATTATAGAGAATTGTGAATATTACTCAAATGAGCAGTTATTGAAAAACATCGCTAATTCGGTTGTTGAGGAGTATAAATCACAAAAAGAAACTGAGAAAAAAAAATTAGAATTAGAAAAAATTAAATTAGCGCAATTAGAAAAGAAGTTAGAATTACAAAATTCGGAATTTGAAAAAATTAAACTAGCTCAGTTAGAGAAAGAATTAGAAATAGCCAAATTGCGTAAAGAATCTCGGGAAAATTTGCCGTCCGTAATAGAAAAATCGGAAACGGAAATAGGGAACAATAACTTGGAAAGTTTTATTAAAAGTATTAAAACTTTAACTATTCCTTTACCATCGAGAGCTGAGTCATTTAATCTTTTTTTTCAATCTCATGAGAAAGCGTTTCGAACTAAAAATAAACCTGAAGAGTTTATGGCCGAAATTCTTTTAAATATTCTCGGCGAAAAAGCGAGCAATTTAATGATCTATTTATCAGAGGAAGAGTTGATTAGTTATGATAAATTGAAAAATATAGTCTTAAGGGAATTTCAACCTACTGCACAAGAATGTTTAAACAATTTCAAGAGTGCGCAAAAATTACCGTCGGAAAGTTACGTTCAATTTGCAGCTAGGCTGAGTTCAATTTGCAAATGCGTGAGGTAAATGATTTTAAATCATTATGCGATCTCATTGTTTCAGATAAAATTTTCAGTTTTTTTAGATCGCGAATTAATGAATCATATCGCAATTAAACAATCAGAGTCATATTTTAAACCACAGCAACTAGGAAGAGAATGCGATATTTTTTTGTCGATTAAAAATAAATCAATAGGTGAATCAAATGTGTATTCGAGAAATACGATAAATGAAAATAAACGTATAGCGACAACCCGTAAGACATGGTGACGTCACGGTGACGTCGTTGTGAAGTCACACTGTGACTTTGTGACCGTCGATGTGACGTCACGTGACGTCGATGTGAAGTCACAGTGACTAAAATGTGAAGTCGTTATGGCCGTTTTAGAGCTTGTTTGTGACGTCACATTGTGACCACTTTGTGACGTCACAATGTGACCAATTTGTGAAAAGTGTGTCATTTGTGACGATTTTGCCATTAACATTGTGACGAAAGTGACAATGCTTTCAAGTCACATTGTGACTAAATTGTGAAATACAGGGTGAGTCCAAAATCATGGAACAAACTTTGAGGGAGCGGTAGGACTCACTATAACAAATAATGATGGCACAAAAATATATGACCGGAAGTGACCCGTCAAGACGCTACACTAGTCACCAAAAAAGACCCGGATGTTAAGTCTATGGGGGGAGGGGGCGTTGTTTTCAAATATCTTGCTCAAATTTCAATATTTTACATGATATTTTTTCCATAGGATAGCTGAGGACGATCCACAACCGGGCTAATTTTTACTTTTTCGATTTTGGTTATATTTTTTTTATATTACAATAGTTTCAGTTTTAGAACCGGTTTAAACTGGTTCTGAAAGTTAAAGTATTTTTCTTTTAATCTGTAACCAAAATCAAAAAAGTAAAAACCAGCCCAGTTGCAGGTCGTCCTCAGCTATCCTATGGAAAAAAAAATATGCGAAAATATTACAATTTTAGCGAGATATTTGAAAATAGCGCTCCCATACACTTAACATTATAATCCGTGTCTTTTGCAGTGACTAGTGTGGCGTTTTAACGCGTCACTTCCAGTCATACATTTCTATGCCATAATTATTTATTATAGTGAGCTCTACCACCTCCCTTAAAGTTTGTCCCAATTATTTTAGACTCACGCTGCAGATCATTTGTGACAAAACTTTCGTTAACACTGTGATGATTCTGTGACGATTTAACTTTTCTTAACGATTCTTTAACAATTTAAAAGAAACAGGATCTGATGAAACTATAACTCCATGCCATGTTCCTATTAAAATAGGGTTTGAGTCCTAAAATCATATATTGACAATTTATGAACAAATACTGTATAATATTTAAAAATAGTTACCTGCAGTAAAGAGACTTTCTTCTAAATTAAAGTTAAAAATTCGATTTACCTCACATGCCTTACAATTCTGGTGTTGTATTCAAAATTTGAAAAATATTACCTTTCAAAAATATTTATATATTTTTCCCCACATGCTGAAAATTGCATAGCTTCAATTTTATTTATAACTGACACACATTTTGTAGTATGTTGTTCAAACTGTTTAATCTTTTTGAACTTTTTTTTTTTTTAAACTTTTACTCGCTTTAATATCCACAAATCCCAGCACATATCTAAAACTGTACAGCTTGCCAATATTTCTGACCAATAATCCTGATGTCTATAAATATATAGGGTGGATGCTCCAGTTTTGGCCACATTAAGAGAAAAGTTTAAATGGAAATTTTATAGTTTTAGACTGAATAAAGCATATTAAATCGCAATAACAGTATTCTTTAGTAAATTTAGTTGTCTTTCTGTTAATTATAATAACTTTCTATCAAATATTTTAGATTGTGAGTAATAACTCGTTAAGTAATTTCTTTCAATTTGCACCAGTTTTGGCCACCTTAATATCTTGTAATTTTGCAAACATTTTAACTGATAATAAGTAAAAATAAAGCATTTTTGAGCAAAATCTGTTTTACCACACACATATTTGTATGCTGTATAAAAAATATTTGGATTTTTTTAAATGAAATCATAAAAACATCAAATAAAATATACTTAAGCTGGTTTTAACTGAACACTTAAATTTAAAAACAAAAAATATATTTAATTCATAAAAAAGACTTATAGGACATAAAAAGCTTATTTTAACATTTTGCATATTTTCATTTATATATATCATATGCTATACTATACCAATATTTACAGTTATATGACTAGAATCTTGAAATTATTCCATTTTAATAAATAGAAATAGTATTTTGACAATCACTAAAATCCATTTTTTTTTCAACTGATATTTAACTTTAATTCCTCGTACTTACAAGGAAGGTCTCCATACGGGCATACTCATAAAAATCTGAAAAAATTACAGAATGTTCTTCTCATATAGTTATATATGTTTATAAAAAAATTTCGGCGGAACCTCCTTATAACGTCCGTAAAAAAAATAATAAAAATTTCGTTTATTTGGCGATTTATCTCCGGTTGGCGAAAAAACGAAATTTTGAAAAATACGTT
The DNA here is from genome assembly GCA_964019185.1 of Maratus speculifer. NCBI lineage: Eukaryota > Metazoa > Arthropoda > Arachnida > Araneae > Salticidae > Maratus > Maratus speculifer. The sequence goes on from OZ025301.1 coordinate 16,156,524, forward strand.
TTTACGCTTCGAATACTTTTTAAAGAAAAAACTTTCTATGTTCAATTTATTTAAATAAGTTTAGTTTAAGTAATTTTAGTTTTGCATTTTTAATTTACTTTAAGTGTAATTTTGTCATATACGTTTATATGTACTTATAACAAAATGAAATTAATATATTTTATCATTTAAAACACAATTAAATTGATTAAAATTGTTCCAAATTGAAAAATACACTATTAAAAATCTGCTGCATTTTGTTGCAACGCACTCCCTTGCTTGTATAGAAAACGGTTACTTGGCCGTGAAATGGAGCTTTCTCATTGGTTGGAATAGAGATATTATATACAAGCGGTGGAGTGCGTTGCAGCAAAATGCAGCAGATTTTTAACAGTGTAGCACAAGCTACAACACCGTTAAAAATCTGTACCATTTTCTGCAGCGTCACTTTTATAGAAAACGGTCAATTCACCGTGCTATGGAGCATTCTCATTGGTCAGAAGAGAGATATTCTATAAAAGTAGTGGAGTGACGTTGCAGTAAATGCTGCAGATTTTTAACAGTGAAGTCAATTAAAATCAATTTTCAGATTCGTTAAAATCGTCTACTTTTGGCGAGGAAATGCACTGCTCGCCAAATCCCGCGTCGCTTTCAGCTTTTCACGCTAATTATTCCAAACTATTTTATTTTTTTACTTATCTAATAATGTAATTCCGCCGCTAATATTCACTGATCCTTTATTACCTACATGAGTAGTTTAATTCGTATTTTTTTTTCAAAAAATTCTGAGTATGCCCCCAATGGAGACCTTCCTTGTTAGCTGCCTGTCAGCCTAATCATTTGGAGTTGGTTGTCTTCAAACCTTAGATTTCCTTGTGTAAATATGGGCTAGGATCTTAGAAAGACCTTCACAGAGGGCATCCCCCTTCTTTTGGGCCCATATCTCTCATATAGATAATTGGCCATCATAAATAGCACAACCCTATTACTTGAGATTCAAAAATAGTAAAAACTGGTCTCCATTTTGTAAACTTGTGTTGCAAGATAGAACGAGATACTACAAAACTTAACCATCTTGAAAAGCTGACAATGAATTTTGAAAAGCCATAATTTTACTTCCTATCTTATAACAGTGTTTAATCTAGACCATTTTTAAGAGTACAGAATTGTCTTTTTTAAACTTGTTAAAATGAATCCTATTTATAGTGTAAAGATTTTCACATTATTTGTTATTTCTAAATTCATGTGCTTGAAATTTTGCGAAAGTTATGCAACTTCCTCATTTTGTTTTGAAAAAAATACAAGAAACCACTAAATCATGCTGTAATTTTATTGAACTTTTAAATTTATAAGTCATAAAACATTTCTAAATATATTGCTGAAATTTTCGCTATAATTAGTCTTGTAGCCAAAAGTGGAGCATAATGTTGTACCCTTTTTGGCCACGTCATGGCCATAACTGGTACACATAGCAAATTTAAAGTACCAGTTTTGGCCACCCCTACTTTAAGCTGTAAAAATAATTAATTTAGATATGAAATTACAACAGAGAGAAAGCCTACTTCATAAAGCTTCATAGCAATTTGTTTCAGAGCAAATAAAGTTCGATAAATGCCTAATATTGAAAGATTATGAAAGCTTGTTACCTAAGCAAAAACCTTAATATATGTGAGTGCACACTATAGTTTTACACATTTATTTTTTTTGCAAGTCATTTTTTATCAAAAAATAAACAAATGGGATTGGAAATGATAAAAGAGTGTTAGATTAAGGAGTAAGAGTGCATATAATTTGTTAAAATCAATTTACAGCCTAAATAGAGGGTAAATCATTCCAGTGTGCCCAAAACTTGTGCAGTTGCCAAAACTGGAGCATCCACCCTATATCTTTTAATTATCTTTTGTTGTAATTTTCCAACTGATTGAAAGAGTGTCCAGGTCAGGATTCGAACTAAGCAGTCTTTCGCGCAAATTGTCAATACTTTTTCGACTGAACTATCCTGGAAGAATCTGAAGCACACAATTCACACAGTGAATACGAACGCATACTTATCATTATTATACATAACCCTGTGTAATAATACTTTAATTTTTTTTCAAACTACCCGTATGATAAATGCATACTATTCGTATGAGTATATAATGATATTTCTCCTGGTGAATTGTGCGTGCTAAGTTGCTCTGTTGGAAGAGCATTGGCAGCATACATCGAGGGTCATTAGTTCGAATCCTAACCTAAACACTTTTTTACTCATTTTGGAAAATTAATATTCGTTTGATTAATTTACCAATTAAAATCATTCTGTTAAATATAATATAGAATTACCTTTTGATAAAACTACGTGAAGTTTATGCGCAGTATTCGTAATATACAGATTTTATTTGAAAATCGAGTACAAATGAAGATGAGGCAATCAGTTCTAGTATTACGCTTAGTTATTTTCTTACTATAGTGGCCTGTGCGCATGTATGATTACACCATGGTTTAAATTCGTAGTTAAACTCATATACAGGGTGTCCGAAAAGTCTGGAAACGGTCGAATAACTGGAGAAATGCATATGAGATTGAAAAACGTAAATATACGTGTTAAATATTTTTAGATAAGCTACTCAGTGATACCAAATTTGACCTTCGTAACCGACCCCCTGGGGGTCAGAGGGGGTCCAACTTTGAAATCTTAAATTATAACCCCCATTTTTATTGCAGATTCGGATTCTACGGACAAAAATACGCAACTTTTGTATTTGATGTTTATTTCGAATCCTCGTTTATCACGGTGTATTCGAGCATATTAAATCGATACATTTTTCGGCTTTTCCAACGGGATTTTCCCTAATCGAAACTAATTGGGGAGAATTTATGACAAATTCCTCGTCTTTTGCAAGAATAGCGTTTCCTGAAAATCACCCATGCCGATTATTTCGATAGTACTACACACAGTTAAAAATTTGACACATTTGCTATAGCGTCACTCCACAGCTTTTATAGAATATCTGTTTCATGACCAATGAGAATGTTCCATAACACAGTAAAGTACACTGTAAAAAATTGACACTTTTGCTGCATCGTCACTCCACCACTTTTATAGAAAACGATCACTTTACTGTGCTATGGAGAATTCTCATTGGTCACAAAAGAGATATTCTATAATAGCTGTGGAGTGACGCTGCAGCAAATGGGTCAGTTTTTTAACAGTGTAGCACTATTGAAATAATCGCCACGGGTGATTTTCAGGAAACGCTATTTCTGCAAAAGACGGGGAATTTGACGTCAAAAATTCTGCCGAATCAGTTTCGATTAGGGAAAATCCCGTTGGAAAAGCCGAAATATGTATCGATTTAATATGCTCGAATACACCGTGATAAACGAGGATTTGAAATAAACATCAAATACAAAAGTTACGTATTTTTGTCCGTAGAATCCGAATCTGCAATAAAAAATGGGGGTTATAATTTAAGATTTCAAAGTTGGACCCCCTCTGACCCCCAGGGGGTCGGTTACAAAGGTCAAATTTGGTATCACTGAGTAGCTTATTTAAAAATATTTAACACGTATATTTACGTTTTTCAATCTCATATGTATTTCTCGAATTATTCGGCCGTTTGCAGACTTTTTGGACACCCTGTATATATATTGTATATGTCATATAGTATAGATGTGCCGGTAAAGGACATCCTTAAGGAATTTTTTTTAAGTTTCCTTATTAATAGTTATAATTATTAGATTTCATTTTTTTTTGTATTAGATGAATCTATTAATAATATTTAAGTATTCTCAGTCTCACTTCCCAATATTAGACAAAATTTTATTGAAAATAGAAATACATCAAACACTAAAAATTTCAGCAATGTACATCCCACAATAGTGTACATGTAATTGTTTTTATGACTATTTAGAACCAGGATTTAATGAACACATACTAATGAAACAAAATTGTTATTTTCAACACAATTTAACAATTAAGATATCAAAAATTAATAAAATAATGCGATAATTACTCATGTTTTAAAATCAATAATTGTGATTACCACAAAATCAATATCTTAATTATTTTAGATACATGGTTTAAAATAATAAATGTCATGGCCTTACAGTTATCAAATTTTTGGGATTATGAGAAATTCAGAAAGGTAATAAAAAAGTTTTACAAAAGTATTTTTGCAATATTAGTGCATAAATTAGTATATTTATCACTATTTTCAACAATTAAACAACCCCAAACTCCTTTATATATTAATTATAACGTTAACTTTTGATTATGTGTATATTTTTTAATTTATTAAAATGTGATTTTAACCATGTAATTAAAAAAATGTGATTAAAGTGCATTTTAAAAATAATATTATTAACTATTTTCAAATCGTTGACATGCTGTTCCGTATTTCAACAAAATACATGTTAAATTTATTGAATTTACTAAGGTAAGTGAATTCAAAAAAGTTAAATTAATATGATACTTATTCCTTTTATAACATGTTTTTTACGAAATTAACAGAAATCATTATAAAAAAAGCAGGAAAATTAACATTTTCTTACCTCTTTCTTATCGGCATTATCCTGTAATTCCAGTTTCATAATCCAAAAATGGAAGATAATTTCGAAGTCGGAATGTCCGAATGAAGTACAATGACATTGGCGCGCTCATATTAACGAAACGCCACTGGCATTGTATTTTTTCGGACCGACATTTTATATAAAATGTCACCTGATCACATTTTTGCATAACTTTTTAAAATTTTTCAACTTACGTACTAAATATACACACATAACATCATAACAAAGTTACTAGAGCAGCTGCATAATATTCTAAAGAATAAATACACTAGTGTCAACTATTCTGGTCGTTGCCAAACGATATTTTTTAAGCAGGTAATTTTTTGTTATTATTGGTTGTTTGAGATTCGAAGATTTATAAGTTGAATGCGCATGCGCATTAGTTTTATGAGGGTATCCCTAATTAAAATTTTGAGTTAAAATTTTTTTTCACGCATTTCTATTTTACTTTTAATTAGTTTCGAAATACAGTACAACTTTCATTTAACGAAGCCCATATTTAATGAAATTATCTACTTTTTTAATTTTCTGTTGAACCTTTATTTAGAACGCAATTAACATTTAAATTAATATTCATATTAAAAAAAAATTCTACTTAGCAAAATTTGTTGCACTTCCGTGCGTGCACAATATTCAAAAGGATAGATTGCTGTTAAGATTGATTGGTGAATATATTTCAGCGGATTATATGAATTGAAATTATGTATTTATTTTATCTTTTAAATAAAAGGGGGAAAATGCGAAAATTTTTCGATAGGCTAAGAAAGGGATTCTAGTTCCACGAAAATATTATAGGTCCATTCTCTGAATACTTAAAAAAGATGCGAAAGTTTTTATGAGTATCTTTTATAAGAGATCGCACACAAAGTAATATTCCAATTTTGTTTTTAATTTTTCGATTTGAAATACAAGAGAAAACGAGAAATAGAACGCTGCGATTCAGTTTTTGTTTCCCTTCCTTTATTACGTGGTTTTTTAGATATTATACTAATGATTTTTTTTATGTGGCTATATTGCATAACAAAAATTACTATCCAAATTAAAACACAGTTTTATAATATTTCCATTTTTATTTGTAGCTTACTATACAAATTTCATGAATTTTCGTGGGTTTCTATTCAACGATATTTTTTTTATAACGAAGCATTTAAGTGTAACAAGAAATTTCCTTAAATGGAAGTTTCACTGATAGGTTCATTGCTGGGTGCTTAGTTTCATATGATGGGAGGTTTATCTCACATATGTGATATGACGTACACGTTACACGCAGTGCATGTAACGTGTGACATAACAGCGATTGCACAATATTCTTCTGAAATGCCAGAAAACACGTTTTTTGCCAGTAAATAACATGGTATGAAGAATTTTTGTAATTTTCTAAAGTTTTCTAAAAAAGTCACATCTGAGTCACAATGTGACGTCACTGAGTGGTGGTAATTTGGTCAGAGATGTGATGTGACCACAGTGACTCGCAGTGACGTCATTGTGACCATGCATGCTATAAGGGATCTTTTCAAGAATTTTTGTATATATTTTTTAATTTTCTAAGAAGGTCACATTTCAGTCACAATGTGACGTCACTGAGGGGTGGCATTTTGGTCACAGATGTGACGTCACATTTCAGTCACAATGTGACGTCACTGAAGGGTGGCATTTTGGTCACAGGTGTGACGTCTTATTTCAGTCACAATGTGACGTCGCTGAGCGGTGGTATTTTGGTCACAGATGTGACGTGACCACAGTGACTCACAGTGACGTCACTGTGACGTCACTGTGACCATGCATGCTATGTGGGAAATAAATTTCAAAATCGGCCTCAAAGGAGCGCTTCAAATATATTTTTTTCGGAAACAAAAAATGTCAAATGTGTCTTGTGTAAATCCAATGAGTATCACGGTTTACATTCTTGTCCGCAATTCAAAAAATTGTCCATTAAAAATAGAGTAGAAGTTGTGAAATTAAATAAAGCATGTTTCAAATGTTTAAATTATAATTGTTGCGCACAGAAATGTAAATCTAAAAATTGTGCTAGATGTAAACTACCGCATTCTGAACTAATACATTTTCCTAGAGAAGAAAAGGAATTAAATAATCAAAACAAAAATGTTGGTCATGTGTTTCAATCGGCTGCAGGAATAAAAAATTCACAACCCGAGGAAATCTTTTCCTACCCTCCTAGTCAGACTGTCGCCTCTAGTTTTGCGAAAAATAAAACGAAATCCGTTTTATTGAGTACGGCGCGTATCCTCATTAAAGATAAATTTTCGGAATGGCAGGAAGTTAGATGCTTGCTAGATGTCGGTTCACAAGCCTGTTTGATTACTTCACAGTGTGCTAATCGATTGCAGCTTAGAATTAATAAAACGAATACTTTAATTTCATGTTTGGATGACACTTCTATGACAATAAAAGGCTGCGTAAATATAAAAATCTCGAATAGAGATAAAAGTTTTGAAAGAGAATTGACTATGCTAGTAGTAAGGAAAATTACAGATTTAATTCCGCAACAAGTGGTTAACATTGTTGAAGTACCAGATTTAACTATATTAGCAGATTATAGATTTAATTTCTCTGATAGAATTGATATGTTGTTGGGGGTAGACATATTTTATGAGCTATTAAGACCGGGACAAATATATTCTCAGAGTTCAAATTTACTTTTGCAAAATACCGTATTTGGGTATGTGGCTAGTGGATGCATAGAGCAGGAAAGTAATGTAAAAGTTCATTGTGGGCTAATTCGGGAGGAAGATTTAAACCAAACATTAAAAAAGTTTTGGGAAGTTGAAAACGTCGAAGTAGAGTTATCAAAAAGTAAGGAATTTGAGATATGTGAGCAGCATTTTGCGCGTATGCATTGGAGAAATGAGGAAGGGAGATACGTGGTGAAAATGCCTTTAAAGGAAAATCCTTCGTGTTTAGGCCAATCTAGGGAGCTTGCTCTTAAAAAACTCAAATCGCTGTGGACTCGCTTATCAAAGGATAAGAAATACTTCAAATTGTATAAAGGTTTTTTAAATGAATATGAAATGTTGGGGCATATGAACAGGGTTGGCATGATTTAAATCAACCGATTTAAATCAAGATTTAAATCTAGATTTAAATCAACTGATTTTTTAAAAAAAATCATTTGATTTAAATCAATTTTTTGCAATATCACATGAATGCACATATCAAGGAAAAATTTTGGGTAAAAAGTTAGAAAATGAATTAGATAACGATAAAATTACAAAATTTAAAGCAAGATATGGACAAGCTATTAATGGTGTCATTTTGCTGGAGTTTTATTAAGTACCTTTGTTTTAAATCGAAATGAAATTTCACTTAGTGTAGGGGAAAATAATAAAGGTTTGACATTCATTGAAGAAGATTGTCTAAATCTTCTCACCACTATAGCACATTTTCAAGCAAAAAATGGCCCATTCCAAAAATTATCATTGCTTGAGAAAAAAGTTTCTGATATTATGACAGATTATGATTGGTGGAAGTCCTTTTATGTAATGGGAGGTAAAGAGAGAATCAGCGAAATTAAAATTGAATTTATTTACCAAATAACTACAGCCGTGGCTTCATCTGCTGAATTAGAAAGACAATTTTCTACTTTTGGACTAGTTCATTTAAGCCTTCATAATAAATTAGGAGCAGACAAAGCTTCTAAATTAGTGTTTTTGTTCAAACAATTAAATCCCTGATTTTTTCCTATTTGCTTAAAAAATATTGAATCAATTGTGATTTTTATCCCTTAATAAATAGCTTGCATTAAATGAATACAGACTCCCTCAAATCCACACAGCTTGAGACCAGAGGTTGTGTGGATTTTAGAATTTAGCGGATTTCTGGTCATGGGTTTGTTTACATTTTTTAAACAGTAATTTGATTGTAAAATGCAATTGAAATTATAATGAGTGCTTATAGTATAGTAAAATATTAAAAGAATTATGTAAGGTAATAAACTAAAATAATAAAAATTTAAATAATTAAAAATGATTAAAATATTGAAAGCAGCAAAGATGAAGTAAATAATCAATAATGAATAACTAAATATTTATTATAAAGATGAGATACATTTTTTCCTAAATTATTCAATGAAACTTGCCCCATAAAGATGCACTACTAATTCACATCAAAATCATAAAATAAAGAAGTTTTATTTCAGGTTTAACCATACTCAATGATAAAATAAGCTTGATGAATGTATAAATGCATTTTGCAAAAAGATTGTGATCAGCACTGATATTAGCAATACCTTGAATTTTTTCAGAAATAAATTTATTCTTCCTTCATGAAAAAGCATGAATTTAGTAATATTAATGAAAGTTACAGATTAAAATATATATAGAATTGCTATAAAAATAAAAAAGTCCAATTTTGTCCCTATACTTGACCTGAAAGCTTCGTTGTTTACATCGGTAAATTATGCGCAGATTTTAGAGAGTTGCGGATTTGAGGGAGTCTACTATATTTAACTTGTTTTTTAAATTTTATCATTTTCTATTCATTTACAACATATTTAAATATATTTTTATTATAGTGTGCACAATTCAATTACAAAATAATAGAATGGCTTTAGATTAAAGCCTAGATGTTTAATTTTTAGTATCAATCAGTAACTAGAATATCCTATCAAAAACATGAATGTGAAAGAATGCCAAGTTTGTAAAAGGTTTCGCTAATGAAAGAAGTGAGATCTAACTGCAAACCAAGTTCTTTCGAAGCTCCTTAAATCATAGCTCCTGTCATGCATAATATTCTTCAGTTGCTTAAAATGAGTTGGTATGTTACTTGTTATTCAATAGAGCGACTTACAAGTTTTCTGTTATTCAAATTTCTCTATTTAATTGATCAGAACTTAAAGTTGATCACTTAATTAATTTATCGATACCTTAACTTCAAGGTAGTTATTCGAACATTTGAATGACTAGATCTTTCCCAATCAGATTCTAGATTAAATATTACTCAAACATTAAAGTTAGGTACTCAAACATTAAGTACTTACTCAAACATTAAAGTTAGGGGCTGAAAACTTGCCAAGTCGCTCTATTGAATAACAAGTAACATACCAACTCATTTTAAGCAATTGAAGAATATTATGCATGACAGGAGCTATGATTTAAGGAGCTTCGAAAGAACTTGGTTTGCAGTTAGATCTCACTTCTTTCATTAGCGAAACCTTTTACAAACTTGGCATTCTTTCACATTCATGTTTTTGATAGGATATCATTATTTTTTGTCAAATCACTTCTTTTATTAGCGAAATCTTTAACGAACTTGGCATTTTTTCACATTCATGTTTTTGATAGGATATCATTATTTTTTGTCAAATAAGTCGGTATTTGTTTTCTTTTTGAAATAAATTGGCTTAATATTAAATTAGTTTTATTTAATATTAATTAATCTTACAGCTTTTTCCTGCGTTTATTCACTGTTTCTTTGAATCAAATTTAAAACTTTTAACATTAGGATTGCTTATGTTCCATTAAATTCTACTAATAAGGATGTTTCTTTTATATGATTGGGTACTACTTGATTATCTCGACGACCAAAAAAGTTTGTCTCCAACTTGGCGATATATCGCCAAATTGACGACAAAAATTACCCGCCAAAACTGATACTAACTTGGCGTTATTTCTGGTATTTCGCCAAATTCCCATAGACTCCCATTGTAATCTGGCAATTTATCCAATACTGTTATTAGAGCAAGGACTGCCACCATCATTTTGACTTTTTTTTTTTTTTCTTTTTTTTATCGGTTCGCTAACTTTCCAATATTGCTGATATTGCTATTTAGAACGTTTATAGAACGCTTTTCGCGCATTTTTACCCCTTTTAAATTTTGTATTTGTTAACAAATGTTCTTAGTGATCATTTATATCTTATAAGTAATGAACATGCCAAATTTAATGTTTCTAAGCCCTTAACATACAGACATCGCATTTTTAGAATTTTTTTTGCTCTTTTAATTCTTTTGGATTAGTGGCATTGACATAAGATATGGCCTATATTGGAGCAAGGAATGTCACCATCATTTTAAGATCATTACTTTTAAGATCAGATGGTTGTTTGCTGAGATTGCTTAAAAATCCCAATTTAGAACAGTTTTAGAATGCTTTTCGTGCATTTTCACCCTTTTTGAATTCTTTATTTTTTAGCAAATGCCCTTAGAGATCATTTTTATCTTATAAATAAGTAACATGCCGAATTTTGTGCTTCTATGCTTATTAGTAAAACAAAAATCTCATTTTTAGAATGTTTTTTGCTTCTTCACTCTCTTATGGTTAATGATATATACATAAAATATAGCATATACTTGAACCGGGGTGAATACCATCATTTTGGTACTATTAATTTTGGAATCGGTTCATAGTTTCAGAAATTAGCTCCGATACTCGCCAAAAAAGACGCCAACTTGGCACTATTTCTGATATTTCGCGAAATTCCCGTGAACTCTAAAATGCCAAACTTTATAATTCTAGTCCCTTAACATACAGACATCGCATCTTTAGAACGTTTTTGTTCTTTTACCCCCTTTGGGTTAGTGGCATCGACATAAGATATAGCCTATGTTGGAGCAAGGACTATCATCATCATTTTGATATCATTACTTTTAAAATCGGTTTGTTGTTTGCTGAGATTGTTTTAAAATCGCTATTCAGAACGTTTTCAGAATGCTCTTCGCGAATTTCCACCCCTTTTAAATTTGGTATTTTTTAGCAAATGTCATTAGTGATCATTCATATCTGATAAATAATTAACATGACAAATTTTTTGCTTCTAGGCCCTTCACTAAAACAAAAATCCCATTTTTAGAGTGTTTTTTGCTTCTGAACCCTCTTTTGGTTAGTGGCACAGACATAAGATATAGTCTGCGTTTGAACCGGGGCGAATACCATCATTTTGGTTCCATTACTTTTGAAATCGGTTCGGTAGTTTCAGAGATTAGTCCCGATACTCGCCAAAAGTGACGCCAACTTGGCACTATTTCTGGTATTTTGTGAAATTCTCATAAACCGCCATTGTAATCCAATAATTTATCTTCTAACAACCATTAATGTTTAATTAATGGTGATTTCTGATTTTTTCCTATTTATAGATCCAATAACCTACCTCCACACCAAATTTCAATTTCCTAAGTCACCTGGAAGTAGTCAGACATTTCTATGAGTGAGTGAGTGAGTCAGTGGGAAAAACAGTGGTTTTCAGACGTCAATTTCTCGTGAACGGTAAAAGATTTTTTTAAAAATTTATAGGATTAGGAAATTAGAAAATGGTCTTACACGACACAAAAAATTGCAATTGTGTAGGTCAAATAGAATTTAAGTTATTGAGGGGTCAAAAGTGGCCCGAAATGGTTCGGGTAATATAACCCACGGCCGGTGTGTCGACTTTTACTTTTTGAACTTGGCTGACACACTGCCGTGTGTCTAGATAATATTTTCTTAACTATATAGTTATTTTTTATATATATTTTTTAAATTATAAATATTTATTCTTTTTTAGTTATTTGTTATAAAAAACAGCTTCATGTATTGTAAAAACATAAACACACAGTATTTAAATATAGGATTTAAAAAAAAAATCAAATAAATCCGATTTAAATAAAAAAAAATCTGATTTAAATCAAATAAATCCGATTTTTTTTATTTTTTTTTAAAAAAATCATGATTTTTAACCAACCCTGCATGTGAAACAGGTTAAAGAAGTGAAGGAACCTAACATTGTGTATTATTCTCCACATCATGGTATATTTAGACCTGAAAGGTCCACCACAAAATAATGAGAGTTGTATTTAACTGTTCTGCCACAACAACAAATGGCACATCACTTAATTCATTGCAATATAATGACGGTGTCATTCAGACTGACTTATTTACGATCATGGTTAGTTTTCGAGAGCATATTTGTGCACTGACTGCGGGTATTCAAATGATGTATCGAATGACCAATATTGATCCTAGTCAGCACACATTGCAGAGAATTTTCTGGAACGATAATTTCGAGGAAGAGCCTAAAATTTTTGAACTACAGACCGTTACATACGGTTCGGTTAGTGCGCCTTATTTAGCAATGAAAACTCTCAACCAGCTATCGATTGATGGAGATAATTATCCTATGGCAGCATCGGTTCTTCGTGAAAATATTTACATGGATGATATTTTGTTCGGTGCACCTAAGCTTGAAGAAGCCAAAGAGTTGCAGCGGCAGCTCATAGCGATTATGCATAAAGCAGGTATGAGACTCCATAAATGGTGTACAAGTGATAAAAATCTTTCGCTGACATATGAAGAAGGGTACAAATTTGAAAATGAAATTGAAACTAAAACGTTAGGGGTTTCGTGGAACCCAAGAGATGATTGTTTCACTTTTCGAGTTAAGGTGGAACTGAGCAATTCCTACACAAAGCGAGAAGTATTGTCAACAATCGCGAGACTATTTGACCCACTGGGACTTCTTGGTCCAGTTATATCTAAAGCCAAAATACTAATGCAAAAATTGTGGAGAATCAATATTGACTGGGATGACGAGCTTCCTGAATCAGAGTTTCACGAGTGGCATCAATTTCTTATGTCGTTTAAATGTGTAAATAATATAAAATTTGTAGGCGTATTATAATTGAAAACCCAGAAATTATAGAAATACACGGGTTTGCAGACGCCTCAGAATGTTGCTATGGGGCAGCAGTTTATTGCAAATCCAGTGATTCCTTAGGAAATGTGATGGTGAATTTAATCGCTAGCAAGTCGCGCGTTACACCGATAAAGAGTCTAACTATTCCAAGACTGGAGTTATGTGCAGCAGTGTTGCTAACCAAACTGGTAAACAGAGTATCATCATCCATGAAAGTAATAGTGACTAATGTTTTCCTTTGGTCAGATTCAATGATTGTGTTAGCATGGATTCAAAAAGAACCTATCGATCTTAAGCAATTTGTTCAAAATCGAGTGGCTAACATTCAAGAAAACTCTAGTGCTGAACAGTGGCATCATATTTGCTCAGAAGAAAATCCTGTTGACAAACTTTCCAGAGGTATGGATCCTGACAAACTTGCAAACTGTGAATTGCGGTGGAAGGGACCTTCATTTTTTCAGAACAGTGATTATCTTAAACGTACAATAAACATACCAGAAACAAAAATGAGTTCAATAAAGAGCTCAAATTTAATGTTAAAATCTTTAATGAATTTAATGTTATAAATTGTAACATTACCGAGAATTGTTTTGTATATAACTTGATTAATCTTAGTAATAATTATTTAACGATTGTGCGTATTCTTAGTTATATTTTCAGATTTGTGATGAATACAAAAAACCCGCTTTTTAAAAGTATTGGACCATTGAGTACGTCAGAATTGGACTTTGCAGAGAAATATTTAATTAAATTAGTGCAAAATGAAGCCTTCAGTACAGACATACATAGTCTTCAGACTAAAGGATCGGTAAGTCCGAGTAGCAAGTTAAAAGGTCTCAACCCTTACTTAGATGAATTTGGAATTTTAAGGGTTGGTGGCAGTTTAGATAATAGTAATTTAAATTTTTCAAAAAAGCATCCGGCGATTTTACCAAAGAGTAATAAATTTACTGTAATTGTTATAAATTATTATCATAAGAAATATTTGCATGTTGGTGCGTCAACTTTACTATCCTTAGTAAGAGATAAATTTTGGCCAATAAATGGTCGTGCAATGTGTCGAAAGGTGGTTCATCAGTGCATTCCATGTTTTAAAGCTAAACCAGTTATTGCAAATCAATTGATGGGCGATTTGCCCAGGGATAGAGTCCAGTTGGACTATTGCTTTAATATTTCGGGTGTTGATCTGTGTGGGCCATTTATGATCAAAATTGGTAAGCACGTAGGACCATCTTACAAAAAAATTATGTCTGTATTTTTGTTTGTTTTGTATTTAAGGCTATACACATAGAAATTGTCTCAGATTTAACTTCCGAATCATTTTTGCGGCACTGAAAAGATTCATAGCACGCAGAGGTAAATATGCCAAATTGTATTCTGATAATGCAAAAAATTTTATTGAGGCAGATGAAACACTTAGGGTCTTTTATGAATTAGTAAGAAAACCTGATGAGAAATTAGCAGCATATTTGTCTAGTGAAGGCATTGAGTGGAAATTTATTCCCCCCAGATCACCCAATTTCGGGGGTCTTTGGGAGGCCGCAATAAAATCCTTTAAATTTCATTTTAAGAGAATTGTGGGAGGTGCTAACCTCATTTATGAGGAATTTCTTACAGTAGTGATACAAACAGAGGGAATATTAAATTCGAGGCCTTTGAGTCCATTATTAGATGATGCAGATGATTTTGGAGTCCTAACTCCAGCTCATTTTCTTATAAACAGACTATTAAATGTCATTATTGAGCCTGATTTAACCAATATAAAAGAAAATCGCCTCAAAAAATGGCAAAGAATAACTAAAATTGTACAACTTTTTTGGCACAAATGGCATCATAATTATTTAAGTGAATTACAACAGAGGGGTAAGTGGAGATTTGAAAAGGATAATGTAAAAATAGGAGATCTAGTGTTGTTAGTAGAGGAAAATATATCAAGCAATAAGTGGCCTTTAGGCAGAATTATTGAAGTATATTACGGTAATGATAAGAAAATTCGCGTAGTTCAGGTAAAAACTCAGAATGGAATTTTTAAAAGATCGATTAGTAAAATATGTATTTTACATATGCCTGAAACCCATAGTACTTAAAAAAAATGTATATATATATATATATATATATCCTTATAAATCGGAAAGTGAGTTTGTTTGTTTGTTTGTTTGTTTGTTCCGCTTTCACGCCGTAACTACTGAACCGATTGCTTTGAAATTTTGCAGACGTAAAGTTAGAAGTCCGGATTAAATAATAGGGTACTTTTTATCCCGGAAAAAATTGATATTCCCGAGGGAAAACAAAAATATAGTTTGCTTGATGGATGGATTGGAGATGGCTCTGTGTGTCGTTTAAAACAAGATAAAATATTGCAAACGAATATAAACATGTAAATTTAGAAGCTAAATGATACGATAATGAATCCCCAAAAATGAGGAATTCCCGAGGGATGACGTACAATTTCTTTTATCGTCTAAACTGTTTTTTTTTCATCTACTTATGTATTGCAAACGAATATGAAAATGTAAATTTAGAAGCTAAATGATACGATGATGAATCCTCGAAAATGAGGAATTCCCGAGGGATGACGTACTATTTGTTTTATCGTCTAAAATGTTTTTTTTACATCTACTTATCCTGAAATAACTATAAGTCAATGAATTACTAATTGGTATAAGTATTAGTTGCGTTATTTAGTTCTTGAGGTATGCGATAGATGGCGCTGGGTGTTTTTAAAACGTGGTAGCGATGTGCAGTAGCTGTATAATAGTTAGGTTAGTTTAGTGCTTTTTTTTTCTAGGTAGATATCTAAAGTAGTTATTGTTTTTTCGATAGGTAATTACGTCGCTTTGTTCGTCGTTTAGATTGTTATAGTTTAGTTTGGGATTTTAGTTTAATTTAGGTTTATAATTTACTCATATTTTCACAATGCCTCGCAAACGTAAATCTAATTTGTCGAGCACCTCATCTAAAGCTCGGGCAATGAAAATTGCCCGATATCAAGAATAGTCTCTCCATGCTGAATTAAGAAGGCGCGAACAAGCACAGCGTCAGGCTGCTTCGAGAGCTGCTGAGCTACCATCTCAGCGCCAGCAAAGACTTGAGGAGCAAGCTGCTCGCCAAGCTTCTTTGAGTGCTTCTGAGAATGATATTCGTACTCAAGTCCGTTTATCGCAACAGGCTCAACGTCAGCATGGTCAGCTCTATGTAGCGTGTTCCCGGGTTTCCAGTACCCAAAATTTGCATGTTTTTGCTCCACAAGGGAAAACGTATAATATAGTGTACCATTCAGTTTTGGTTTAACAACTAATCGTATCCAGCGTTACATCGCGCTTCTTACATTTTTCCGTGGAAATGAGAAGTTTTCTTATAGTTGTGCTTTATACCGCAATATAACCGAATTCCACGCGGGCGAAGCCGCGGGCGGAAAGCTAGTATATATATATATATATGTGAGTGTTATATTGTTTTTTCTTTCAATTTTATATTTAAGTAACATATATAGTGACCTTTTGTATTTATTTGTGTAATTAGTGTACTTAGTAAAAAAAGAGTTATAATTGAATGTGAAACATATCAATGGGGCCCGGTATGTTCCATATAGGCAGACGATACCGTGCTATTTATAATTAAAATGTCAGTGTCGAGAAAGTGAAAAGAAGTGAATTGTTTTATTATTATTATTATTATTATTATTATTATTATTATTATTATTATTATTATTATTATTATTATTCCAAAAGTTGTGTTTGAGATGAGGGCAGACGATATGCAGCAGTGAGCTGCTAGTGAATTTTTTCTTTAAAAATAAAGTGCTTTTTAATAGAAACCAATATTTTGTGTAGTGTGTGCATTTAATAATTAACACTGTATAAGATTTAAAATTGTGTCCGAAAAGAGCTCCTTTTTTTCTCAAATCCCTTGATCAACAAAGTGAAACTTTGTCTCGTTTTGAAACATAAAAGCATAAAATGGGCAGGTCTGATTGTTGAAGCAATCTCGAATCAAAATGAGTTTTCCTTTTTTTTTATTTATAAATTATTTTAAAAGTTTATAAGCAATTGATTCCCCATGACGATCGATTTTTCGTCTTTTTCTGGTTATTGCATATGGTTAATTGATTCAAAACACTTTGAGACTATTTTCTAATGAATCTGACTTTACCAAAAAATGAGAAATGTTCCAGAAAGTCATTTAAGAACATCCCAGGCATGAGATTCTTCCGCGGATCCGCGATTTTCTGCTTTTTTTGTCATTTTCATTTTTTATATCTTCAAGGATCGCGAGAAAGAAACGAGATTTTTTAGAAATATCGCGAAAAAAAGCTATTTTCGTCAAAAGATTGCGAAATAAAAACGGGATTTTTGCCGAAAGGTCGCAAAAATAGCTATTTTCTTCAAAATATCACGTAACAAACACGGTTTTCGTCAAAAATCGCGAGAAAAACGCGATTCCGTCGAAAAATCGAGAGAAAAACGCGGATTTTTTTCCCCAAAAGATCGCGGAAAAAAGCCATTTTTGTCGAAAGATCGCTGAAAAAACGCTATTTTAGTAGAAAGATCGCTAAAGAATGCTATTTTCGTCATAATATCACGAAAAAACGCGGTTTTCGTCAAAATATCACGAGAAAAACGCGGATTGCGTCAAAAGATCGCGAAAAAGACATGATTTTCGCCAAAACATCGCGAAAAAACCGTAATTTTCGTCAAAAGATCGCAATAAAACGCGATTTTCGGCAAAAGATCGTGAAAAAACCTCGATTTTTGACTAAAGATCGCGGAAAAAATGCAAATTTTTTGAAGGAATCGTGGAAAAAAATACGAATTTCGTGATAGAATTGCAGAAAATTTGTTGTAATTATGTTTTCAACAACTGTTTTACAATTGAGTGGCAAATTAAACATTAGCTTGCATATTTGTTAATTGATGTTTTAAGTGAAAACATGTTAAAATTTAAATTGGACAACTAGCTAAGATTGCTGTGAAAACATTGCTTCAGAAGTATGAACTTAAAATAGAATCTTTAATTTCAGAATTACTTATAATATTTGCATAAATGGATTCACTTTGACCCTCTTCTTCACCCCCCCCCTCCTTCCCCCAAAATAAAATAAAACAGGATTTAAACAAAAGTATAGACAATTTTGTTGCTAATAAAATAAGCTTCTTAATTGTCTTACACACGCGCGCTATTTAAAATAATTTCTCATTTTCCGGTTCACGTGCTTTTCCTCTTTTTTTTAACTTTTTGCAATCTCATGCCTGGAATAGCCTTAAGTTATGAAGTTCAGGTGATTGAGAGAATTTGGAAGAAAATTGGAAACCATAATCGGAATTGTGCTTGTTCAACTTGGTATAAGAGAGTGGTGCCAACTTATATAGACTCATGGAATCCGAGCCCAATTATCATTGTTCTACAATGCTAGCAAAAAAAATCTTGACATTTGCGATTTTAGACGTTTTGTTAAATATCTAGAAATATACATAAGGAATTAATCAAACTCCAGGTATGTAAACAAAATAATAAAGGTCATATACTTTCATGACGATTTTTCCCCGAAATCCCATAGGGGACCATCAACAAATTGAAAAAGAATGAAGATCTTTTGGATAACCCTATCAAAACGAATGCAGCAAAAACGTTCAAACTGCAGATTAATTGACTGTGGTAAACGGTGTTCATTTTTATGAAAATACCCATGTATATTCGCAGAGAAATTAGCGATTCAAGCGCACGAATACGCCATCTGGTGGAGAAAAGATGTAACTTCTCGTTTCAGGATAATGCCGTGAAATCCCATTGCGTTACACGTATTTTAAAATCGTTCAGAATAATTATTCTTTTGCACAATTTCAGATTTACTGTGACATTTGTTTTCTGTCTTATATTGCAAAGCAAAAGTTATCCGAATTTAAATATTTAAATTTTTCAAATTCATTTACAATAAAGGATTATTTCAATGGCACTTTAGCATTAGTTAATCGAGAGATCGCGTTTTTCTCTCGAAAAATCGAGAGAAAAACGCGGATTTTTTTCACCAAAAGATCGCGGAAAAAAGCCATTTTTGTCGAAAGATCGCTGAAAAAACGCTATTTTAGTAGAAAGATCGCTAAAGAATGCTATTTTCGTCATAATATCACGAAAAAACGCGGTTTTCGTCAAAATATCACGAGAAAAACGCGGATTGCGTCAAAAGATCGCGAAAAAGACATGATTTTCGCCAAAACATCGCGAAAAAACCGTAATTTTCGTCAAAAGATCGCAATAAAACGCGATTTTCGGCAAAAGATCGTGAAAAAACCGCAATTTTTGACTAAAGATCGCGGAAAAAATGCAAATTTTTTGAAGGAATCGTGGAAAAAAATACGAATTTCGTGATAGAATTGCAGAAAATTTGTTGTAATTATGTTTTCAACAACTGTTTTACAATTGAGTGGCAAATTAAACATTAGCTTGCATATTTGTTAATTGATGTTTTAAGTGAAAACATGTTAAAATTTAAATTGGACAACTAGCTAAGATTGCTGTGAAAACATTGCTTCAGAAGTATGAACTTAAAATAGAATCTTTAATTTCAGAATTACTTATAATATTTGCATAAATGGATTCACTTTGACCCTCTTCTTCACCCCCCCCCTCCTTCCCCCAAAATAAAATAAAACAGGATTTAAACAAAAGTATAGACAATTTTGTTGCTAATAAAATAAGCTTCTTAATTGTCTTACACACGCGTGCTATTTAAAATAATTTCTCATTTTCCGGTTCACGTGCTTTTCCTCTTTTTTTTAACTTTTTGCAATCTCATGCCTGGAATAGCCTTAAGTTATGAAGTTCAGGTGATTGAGAGAATTTGGAAGAAAATTGGAAACCATAATCGGAATTGTGCTTGTTCAACTTGGTATAAGAGAGTGGTGCCAACTTATATAGACTCATGGAATCCGAGCCCAATTATCATTGTTCTACAATGCTAGCAAAAAAAATCTTGACATTTGCGATTTTAGACGTTTTGTTAAATATCTAGAAATATACATAAGGAATTAATCAAACTCCAGGTATGTAAACAAAATATTAAAGGTCATATACTTTCATGACGATTTTTCCCCGAAATCCCATAGGGGACCATCAACAAATTGAAAAAGAATGAAGATCTTTTGGATAACCCTATCAAAACGAATGCAGCAAAAACGTTCAAACTGCAGATTAATTGACTGTGGTAAACGGTGTTCATTTTTATGAAAATACCCATGTATATTCGCAGAGAAATTAGCGATTCAAGCGCACGAATACGCCATCTGGTGGAGAAAAGATGTAACTTCTCGTTTCAGGATAATGCCGTGAAATCCCATTGCGTTACACGTATTTTAAAATCGTTCAGAATAATTATTCTTTTGCACAATTTCAGATTTACTGTGACATTTGTTTTCTGTCTTATATTGCAAAGCAAAAGTTATCCGAATTTCAATATTTAAATTTTTCAAATTCATTTACAATAAAGGATTATTTCAATGGCACTTTAGCATTAGTTAAAGGTAAATTAAAGGGACAGTTTTCCTGAATCGAAGGCTGCAAGCAGCGCCTCTATAGGCCGTTTTAATTCCCAATTAAGGTTTTTATGAAAACGGTCCCAAATTTCGCCATGTTTTTTTTCTTATTTGCACAGTTCTTAATAAAAAACAATGTTTTTTTTTTTTCAGAAAATATGACAAACAACATTGTACGTAACACCCTGCAATCAAAATTTAAAAAATATTAATAACTGCATGTAAAATGGACAGGTTTACTAAACAAAGTTTCAGTGCCCATGCGTGATCTCATTCAAAATATAATTTGCATAATGTGCTAGCTAAATGTATACAGCAACCTTTGTAAAAGTCTCAAAACCATAGCTTGAAAATTGTCATCGATAGAATAAAATCGAAATTCGTTGTTCCCAAAATGAATGAAAAAGATGAGGGGATGTATCCATAATCCTTTTATAAGTATCTACACAATATTGCGCATACTGCTATAATTGGATACAGCTCCTCCTCTTTTTGTTTTATCTTGGAAAAAAAAGAAAAAAAAACGGACTTTGGTGTTGTTCTATCGACGATAATTTTCAGAATTTCCAAGCTAGATTTTTGAGACTTTCACAAAAGTTGTTCTATAAGTCATTTACACCATTTAACACATAGAACATCGTTTTTTATTAACTCTGCAAATTATAAGCAAACAAGTTGGAAATTGCACGTGAAACTTAGCAAATGAGGTGCGTTCGTACGATAGCGAAGTTTTAAAAAGATTACTCTCATATATCAATCTCATAAAATTGTAAATAGTGAATTACAATTAAAAGGCTCATCAAACAATGTTCTCCCTGTAGCATTATGTAATGGAATACTTTTGTGTGGCCTTGTAAATCAATAACAAATGTTCTTTGCACCACAAATTATGTAAAATGTATATTATAATATATACTTTATAGTTGCATATAAATTTTATTAAGTTCGAATGAGTGTAACACCATTAAAATGCATTTGAAACATTTTTCTCCATTGACCGTAATGTAACGGAGTACTTTTGATTGTTCCTGTAATTGATCTATGCATCTGATTTTCGTAAAATTTAAAATAACTCGATAAAATTATGTAATAATTATGTATTTTAAATTTCAAATGTATAAAATACATTTGAAACTTTTTCCCCATTGACCATAATGTAATTGAATACTTTTGATTGCCCCTGTAATTGCTCTATGCACCCGATTATCAAAAAAATTGAAATAACTCGTCAAAATTATGTTATAATTATGTATTTTAAATTTCAAACGATTCGGTTGGGTAGTTTTGGTGTTGTTACATGCGGACAAACAGACGGACGGACTGAACGACCACTATAGGTGCTACGTATTTACATAATTACGAACGCACCTAAAAACTAGGCGAAATTTGGAACCGTTTTTATAAAAACCTTAAGTTCTCTTCGAGTATACATGGTATTTTCATAAAAATGAATACCGTTTACTACTATGAGCAATTTAATCATAATTTGCAGTTTGAATGCTTTTGCTACATCACTTTTGACAGGATTATCCAAAAGATCTTCTTTCTTTTTCAATTTGTTGACGGTCTCCTAAATGTTTAATATTGTATTTGACTACTTACTAAATTAGTTTAATGCTTTACTATATTGGGCAGGGATGTAGTGGAGGGTATACGCCGTATACCTTCTGGATTTTTTAAAGGAACACCATATAATCTCTGTTTCTAAATAAAGCTGTAGTTTGCACACTCTGGGGGTATGCTCTCTGCCTTGAGCGAGAGCTTCTACCCTAGCTTGTTATTTTTACGACTTCACCCCAAATTGTAGGCATTCATTGTAATCTCAATTGCATTATTAATTACAGTGAAATTACTGTTAAAAAATGTAAACAAAATAATAACCAGAAATAAGCAAAATTCTAAAATCCGCACTACCTGTGGTCCCAAGCTGTGCGGATTTGAGGGAGTGTATCGTAGGCAGTGGCGCAGCCAGAATTCGGTTCTACGGGGGGGGGGGGAAGGGTTGAGTTTCTGATAAAGGTGATTGCCGGTTAGTTGAATCGCCGGTTAATAGAATCAGTACTAATTAGAATATTCACTGTATAGTACTTAAACCCAAAGAGCGTCTGTGTGGCAGGAAATCATCTTTTTTTTTTAACATAACGAGGTGGAACCCGTCGAAAATCGACGAAGAAAATATTTAAGAAAGAACTATTTTATTGATTTATAATTAATCTGCAAAATTAGTTACAATAAAAAATGCTTCTTATATTGGTCAATCTAACTCTCAAACAAATATTATTTTAAGCTAAAATTAAAAAAATACTACTATTCTATTATACTATTAAACTTAATTATCCAAATTATTAAACGACATAAAACCGAAATACATTGGATTTTACAAGAAACGATATTTTTGAAATAGTATACGCATTTTAATGTATATTTTTCTTTTCTTTTCTTTTTTTTTTTTTTTTTTTTCAGTTTTAAGAGAAAATGGAGTGATTCTGTTGCCACAATTATAAAGTTGGTGCTAAAAATCATTTAAAAATTAATATCTCGAAAATAAATTGAGATACAGCTTTGAAACAAATTGCATTTGAAAGTACGTTTTTTGCTCTATATGACGGTGTAAAAATGTAAAAGGTACCATGTTTAGAAGTATAAAATTTGCAGTAACGAAAATTGCAAAACGGAAAATGCATGGAAAAGTGTTGCGCATTTTAATTTAGATTTTTCCCCTTCAATTTTAAGAGAAAATGGAGTGATTTTGTTGCCACAATTCGAAAATTGGTGCTAAAAACTATAAAAAAAATTAATATCTCAAATATTTATTGAGATACAGCTTTCAAACAAATTGCATTTGAAAGTGCATTTTTTTCTCTGTTCGTCAATGCAAAAATAAAAAATGTGCGATGTTTATAAATGTAAAATTTATAGTAGCCAAAAATTGCAAAACCGAAATTGCAGGATAAAAGTGTTGCCATTCGCAAAATGATGTATGCGTTACGCACAGATACTTATTTTGGGGAATACTAGGCAATTGTAACAATTCGCTCAATAAATCTGCCTCTTTGAACAAAGGCTCATTACTTATGAATCCGACCATGTATATATATATAAATATATATATCCTCATGTTTGGCTAAATAAAAGAAAAATATCATACATCACAAATCATGTCATTACTTCTATAATTTTACTATTAAATTAATAAATCACCACGGATTTTCTAATACCTTATTTTTATTTCCCGATAAATTTGTTCTGTGTGTAACATAATGATGAAAGTTTTAGAAAGGATTTTAATTAATAGTTTTATTTAGGAAGTACTTTGATTTTTTTTATGTAAGTTGTGGGACATTATTTTTCATACATTGAAATGTTATCCTATATAGCAAAAAGCGAAGAAATCATTAAAATATCTTACTTAAGAGGAACATATAAGAAACAGTAGTATTTTAGATTACCGTGAAATATGTATTACTTGTACGTGATTACTGCATAAAATCTAAAACTAATACAGTCCTTAAAAATTACTATCTTACCTCATACCGCAAACACGCTTATCTATCTACATTATAAAGAACAAACTTGTACGCCAGTGACATTGACGGACAATTGGATGAGGTTACTTCAATGTGAAATTAACCTCACCCAATCCACTTCAGGGTGATAAAACGACGAACTGGCTGTAATTCTACTTTTAATTATTAAAATATGCAGGTGTAAAATCATTAAAAACAGTAAAAATGATTTATTTAACATGTACACAGTCTTGTTTACATATTTTGGAACCATCCGAGCCATTATTAATCTGAAAGCACTCCCCACCCCTCTCTTTATTTAAAGAATATCATTTGCATTAAAATTAACCTGATCAATCTGAACGATTCTCCGGGAGTATATGAAATACTCTTCAATAGGGGAGACGGATCCAGGAATTTCTATATTGACATGACCAGTAGGAAATTTAAAAGGAAGGTCTCCATACGGGCATATTACGAAAAATCTGAAAAAATTACAAAATGTTCTTCTCATGAAGATATATACGTTTATATATATATATATATTAAAAAAAAATTAGGAGGAACCTCCGTACAGTGCCCGTAAAAGAATAATGAAAATTTCGTTATTTGGCGATTTATCATCGGTTGGCGATGAAAAGCAATTTCAAAAAATACTTATTTTTAATGTCAAATGTATTTTAAAGGGAAAAAGTTTCATGTTCAACGTGGTTAGATAAATAAAATTTTGTTAGTTTTAGTTTATTTTAAGTATAATTTCATTATATTGGTATTTATGTGTGTTTATATTCAAATTTAACCATCAAAATTCGAGATTTAAAACGAAATTCAAATTTTAATTAATTAAAATTGTTTCAAGTTCAAAGTCCAGCTGAGCATTGTCAATTCGATTTTGCTGCTATGGAAACATCTAGCTTTTATTTTTGAATACGCTTGAATGTATGAAAATAGTTTTACTAAAAAAATTTTTTTTTTATATGAAAATATTTTTTCTAGAGGTAAATTAAATAACTACAGCACCAAATAATGTATATATGTACATTTTAATATATATATATATATATATATATATATATATATAATATTAAACTCTCTCATTATTTATGTTTAAATTCATTGACTACCATTCATACGGATTCTAAAAGTCCAAAAGTTTTCAGTTGCATTAAAATCGCTT
The DNA here is from genome assembly GCA_964019185.1 of Maratus speculifer. Taxonomy (NCBI): domain Eukaryota; kingdom Metazoa; phylum Arthropoda; class Arachnida; order Araneae; family Salticidae; genus Maratus; species Maratus speculifer. Next base: position 16,181,894 of record OZ025301.1, read on the forward strand.
GCTTTTGGCGTGGAAAAGTGCTGCTCGCCAAATCGTGGACATTTTCGTCTTTTCAGGCCAAATATTTGAAAGTATTTTATTTTTATACATGTTTTCTACTGCAATTCCGCAGCGAATTTTCACTGATCCTTTATTACTTACATGAGTAGTTTAATTAGTATTTTTTTCAAAAATATCTGAGTATGCCCAGTACGGAGATCTTCCTTGTTAGAGTATTGGAAGTATTAAAATGTAGAAAAAAAGTAGCCACTATCTGATATAATTTAGTAAGTACGATCGAAAAGTCATATCCCTGGCAAGATTTATCTAGAAGAAATCACCCAAATAAATTTCAATGAAGATTCAATAAAACATTCAATGTGTACTTGATACGTATTTTATAAAACGCAAAAATTCAATGTGCAATGACGCAGAATCAGAATTGTGGCTTTTCTGATTCCATGGAATTCTAATAAACATTAAAGTAAAAATAAAAAAATATATTTTTCACAATCTGAAATCTATGTGAAAAATTAAATGATGGCGTTTTAAAGAATGACATCTCAGATTTTAAAATATTCTTTTTTGTTCTGACAATGGGTATGATAGGAACTGTTTAATAAAACTTTATTTACTATTTAAAATGGTTTTTTTATGTTGCACCTTTTAACCATTAAATGAAGTCCCATGTGTAAATGCATCACGTCAGTGCACACATGCATTTACACATGGGACTGCATATCGCCAAAAAGAACTTGAACTTTCACAATCAGTCCAACTTGGCGAAATTCTTATTCAATATACGAATCCTAAAGTGACGTTCTAAAGTAACACATAGTTATTTAAAGTACAGGATGTCCAGCAAATAACACCCTGATTTCAAATTTAAATTTCTCAAAAACAAATATCGATAGAATTATGCGGTAATCGGTTTGATTATTAGGAAAGCTGTAAAAATATGTTATACAGAAGTTTCGAAGGGTGGATATTTTGAAAAGATTATGTTCTGATTGCAAAGAATTCTTGACTTAACATTTTTCTTGTTTTAAATTGCTTGGTTTGAATGAGATTTTGGGCGGACAACGTCATATTTTAAAGTTTTTTGGAACGAAATTTTTGGAATTTCAGAAATTTCAAAAATTTAGTTCTAAAAATATGGCTGAGTACCCCGAAAAACTCGTTCTCTACAAGAAATCAAAAGCAAGAAAAACGTCAAGTCGAACATTCTTTGCAATCAGAACATAATCTTTTCAAAATATTCACCGTTCAAAACTTTAGTATAACATTTTTACAGCTTACCTTTAACCGCATACTTCTATCGATTTTTGTTTTTGTGAAATTTAAATTTGAAATCATGGTATTATTTGCTGGACACCGTGTATCATATACACACTTTAATGTAACATACATTTAAAGTAACATTCGCGTTTTGAAATCCATAATTTGATTTAAGAGTATGTCTCGTTCCTATTTTGTATTATTTTGGATATTATATTTACTTATTTCACATTTTATCGGTTTTTCAATATTTATAAAAAAAAAAAAAAGTTTAAAAGCTAAATGTAATCAATTTAAAGGAAAGCAAATTGTCTGAAACATATCTGAATGCATCGGAAATAAAATAATGATTTATTGCAATGTTTTAAGTTATATGTTTTATTTTGTATGCGTATACTTTTACGAAACATTTTCTGTCTTTTTACTTTGTACATACAATTTCATTTCACTTTAAAACGTATTTAAAATTACAACGAAATTTTTTTTTGAAGTTTAAGATGAAATTTTAAATGGATTCCAGCCCTTTTTTTTTTTTTTAAAGGTTTACAAATGAATTAAAATGAAGATAAAATTCAAATTAAAATTTTTAGAAATCTCGAAGAAATGAGATTTTTTTATTTTATGACTTGTTATCTATACTAATAAAAGAACAAAACGCTCTGTCTGTCTGTGTGTGTGTCTGCGATGGCTAGCAAAATCTACAGCACGTACGAAGCTCAAAATTTTTTTGAGAGTAGCCCAATGTCTCTCCTGATGCACCTGAAGCTCAGAATTTCAAAATTCTATTTATTAACTGAGTAATTAATTAAATTCCAAAGCTCACTCTCATAAAAAATCGCCTTTTTTCGCTTTTTTTTCCATTTCATTTTCTTATGGTTGATTGGTTGCATAAAATTTTCGCAGAAATAATTAAAAAAGCTGGGATAGACCTTTAAAATTCATAGACTGGCAAACTGTCAGTTTACATGAGGATTTTTTTTTTTTAATCACAGCTGCTGTACACCATGGAGAAAAAGATAGGTGGAGGCGAAGTAAAGCGAAAAAAGGTTTGCAACACGGAGTAAGAAGTGTCTTACTCCGTGGTTTGCAATATTAAACCATTTATCGCTGAAATTTTAATGTCTCAAACAAAAGCACGAGGAAGGAATTTTGTATTAATAAAACGAATTGAAAGAAACGAATTACAGCTAAACATATTTTATGAAGAAATAGTAATTTTTTAAAAATGGTTTTTTTCTATTATATTATTTAGGTTAAAGTTAGGTTAAAGTTAAATTGCATTTATGTTATAGTTAGAATAAGGATATGTTACAATAAAGTGAATACATTTAGGCTAGGTTACATTTCTGTTATATATTATTTTACGGTAGGGTACTGTTAAGTCGCTGTTAGGTTACAGACAGGTTCTGGTTACGGTATAAAAGTTTAAGGTTAGGAATTTATACACAGAGTGAACCTATACGCAAGATTTGATTAAAAATAACACTTACTTTTGTTAAATAGCTCTGAAATTATAGTACTATATACCAACCTTTTAGCTACCATCGTGTATCGATTTCATTCATGGTATAGTCGGATTTAAGAGTGATATAATTAGTTTGAAATTTAAAATATTTCACTTGGGATTTGTATGTGAAAATAATAATTAGTTACGTGACTTAACGGTGATTTTTACGGGTAAATATCAACTTTTTTACACGAAAATCATGCAATCGTTGGATACATATTCCCTCCCGCGTTTTTCATTGCTCATTTTGAGTATTTTTAGAGCTTAATATTAGTTGTTTTTAAAATCGATTTTTCACACAGTCAGTGGCTACGTATTCCAGACAATGCATTTCTGCATGTAACGAGTTAGTGATAAAATCATACAAATTTCAAGTTCGTTTAATATTGTTAATACGGACCCGGGCAACGCCGGGCGGATCAGGTAGTATTAAATATTTTCAGATAAAATGCATTTCACTTTTTACAAGATGCAATTTAATAGATTCTACCAGTTTGTCTTACCTGTATCATTGACTTTTATAAACTCAAGGATGTTTCCTCCTTATTTAATTAAAATAAATATATAAATAAGAAAAAACTCCTCTTTTTGAAAGAAATTAGAGGTTATAAAATATACTTTGAAATACGTTTAAACATAAATAAAAAATTACCTTCTGATATGAAATTTAACTTTAAAATTGTAACAACATGTATGTATGTTGTATGTTGTAACAACATGCTTTTTCTGCACAATCGATAATGTAAGATTATGTGTATATAAAGAAAAAAACAGAAAGAAAAACCGGACTAATTATACTGTGAGTTACTTAGTGGCGGACAATACGAATTAATTAAAAAACTAATCACACTCATAAATTAAATATAACTGTGAATTAAATTTAAATATTTTTGGTCGATTCTTGAACATTAAGGCGCAACACTAGGCACGGAAAAATACCCGGATGATAATGTAAAGTCCATGGGGGCGTTCTTTTCAAATATTTTGCCCAAGTTTTAATATTTTTAGCCTCCGATGCTATTTCTTTCAGACAAGCTAAAAAATGTCATGTCATCAGCCCTGAATTTTTTACTCAACCGATTTTGATAATTGTTTTTTTAAATGAAAGCTATTTATTTGTAGTTGTGCCCATTTTAGTTATTTTTTAATTTATTTCCATTTTTATATTTTATTTTTAATTTTAAATGCTTTTTTACGATATTTGTTCAAAATGGTGGCAACTCAGTTTAGCTTTTCTCTCGATAATAAAAATTTATTTTCCAAAATGATTGCGTATAATTATGCGCTGATTGAGGTAAAAAAAAGATATATATATATATATTTACTGAGAAATAATATTAATAATGTAAATAAAATAACAGAAAATAATTTATGATAAAAATTAATGTCTAAAGCAAAATAAGAAAAATTTCAAATGAGAAAAATGATGTCATTCAGCAACCAGATAAATGGGAATTACAATATTATTACGGATGCCTTTTTAATATTACAAATAACAGTAACTTTTAAGAAACATTTAAAGAGAAAATGACGTCACTATTTGAAACATCGCATTTTTACTCATAACGATATTAGGCACTACTGTGTTATCCCGTCGACCAATTTCACCAAATTATACAAATCGCCAAACTAATAGCCAAATTATACATATTGACATAATTTTTATTTTAAATATCGAAAAAACAAATAATTAGTAGAATATTAATAAAAAGGGGAAATAAAAATCACTTAATGACATTTTAAACACATGAATCGTATTTAATGTCATTGAATGTGACATTCACGATCATCCATTATTGGCATTTAATCCTATAGTTTGGCTATTCTATTTTGGTCGACGGGATAACCTAGTAATACCCGATATTACATTTCAATATTTCTTTTCATTATGGACACTGAGATTGAATTTTACTTTCAGATGACTTCAGTTAGTGAAAATAATGTCACAGTAAAAATAAAATTAGTTTTTATTTTTTATTTATTTATTTATTTTTTTTAATAAAACTATTTTTCTGTGAGTGCGTATAAAATAAAATTTCTGGATTTCGCTGGCACTCAGATTACAATTTTAACTGAAGATGTGCGAATATTTGCATGCAAAATTGTAACTGGCAAACTTGACATTTAGTTTGTAAATATATTTATTATATATTGATTCAATAATGTAATTACTTTTGCTTTTTTTTTAAAACCAAATCGATCGGGTCTTTTAAACATTTCATTCGTCGAATTCGACGGGATTCCACTCGTTTTATTGTTAAATTGCATTTCCTTTTACTCAGAGTCTATAAAAAAGCGCTTAAACTAAACAAAAAATCCGTTTTTGATGAATCTAGCCAATGAAGAAGTAGCACGTCAAATTGTATCTCTTTATTATTCCGCAATTCCAATGTCTCAGAGAGAAATTGCTATTCAATTGGGTATTTCACGCCGTTCTGTTTGCTATTCTATTGATAAATACAAGAAAAATGAAGTTAGTTCATTGCAATCTAAACGGAGTCGCCCTTCTAAAAAACCTCTATCAATTTTATTTTCCTAATTGGAGGCGAAACTGAATTCTGCAATGGCAGCTTGTCTATGTTGACAAGAAAAAAAAATGAATACAAGCAAGAAGCAGGAATTCTGCATTGTCAAAATTTATTGTCGCCACCGATGAAAATATAAATATATATATATATATATACAAATTGTCTCAAAAATATTGCGACAAACTTTTAGGAGAAGTAAAGTATTATAAGGGTAGAGAATTGCATAGCAACGCATGACCAAAAACGTCAATCGAAACATTTTGCAATTTTATGTCTTAACCCTTTCGGGTCCGAATTTTTTTCCAATTTTTAGATAAAAAAATACTTTTACGTTAATAACATTAACACTAGCTATCTATATAGCTTAATTAATGTTTAACGATATTTTTATTGTTTGAAAGGTAACGAATGTTGTAATTTTGCGTACCATTCAATTAATATTCATAGGAGATAGGCGAAAGAAGAATTTCTGAAGATGTTTAGAAAATACTGCATTACAATAAGAGTTAACTTATATTACAACTTTCCAATACTTTTTCTCTTTATTAAACATGATTCTTTCAAGAACTTTTATTTTAAATTTACTGTGTGAAATATATGTTTAAAATAATAGAATCGCAAACGGTGTAAAGAGAATTAAGCAAATAATTATTATTATTATCACTAAATACCTAAACATAAATGGTGTCATATAGTAAATGCATAAACATATACTAACATTTCTATATCTTATACTATAATGCGAGCAAAAATTGTGTGTGTGTGTGTGTGGTCACAGTGGAGATTCTTATGCACGTTATTGTACGGTTGAAGCATTGATGTCACTTTTCATCTTCAATCGTACCGTGTCATTTACACAGAGCCGTCCCTAGCGAAAGCGAGGCCGGGTGCGAGAACTTTTGCGAGGCCGTTTTATTCTACAGTCTTATATCGAATCGGACCAGGTTGAGTTGACATTAATTTTTAGGGTTTCGTATATCTGAGTAAACTCTATTAGTCTCAAGCCTCTGTTTGTTTCTCAGAATTTATACTTGAAAACTGTGTAAGTTAGAGACTTTAAATATTGCATACTTAGAGTTCAATGCCTCCAATCACGAGCAAATCATAGAAATGCGAAAACGTCTTACATAATCTTAATTAAATGGATTCATTTAATCCTATCCGACCATTTCTAAGATTTCAATTTTAAAACAAAACCTTAATCTCCTTTTTTTTTTTTTTTTTTTTTTTTTTTTTTTTTTTTTCTCGAGCAGGTTACTGAATATGAGCATTATTTATGTAAAGGTATTTTTTAAATAAGTTATGAATTTATACGTTGAACTGTATTCAGTTTACTAAGAAATGTTTGTAGAATATAGATAAAGTGATATACAGGGCCCCACAAAGAATTGGATACATGGTCGCCTATGGATGATAATTTCTGGAAATGTGACTTCAATAGTTTTAAAAATATTTTAATTTGAACTAAATTTTAGTTAAATACTGGCATGTAATAAAGGTACTGGATAAACTACAGGGCTGAACAAAAGTATTCAAGTATTTTTCGATCTATTAGCATATATTGTTGAAAGAGACGTTCCAACCCGTTAGGCGTTTTTTTTGTTAAGCTAAATTTCCCCATTATATATAGTTTACATCAATCGACAGATAAAATACAGGGCTGTTAAAAAGTATCAGAATATATATTTGGCTATAGACAGTAACATCTTATTTACCTAAATAACGAAGTTTTGTTAAAGATTTCAAGAAATGTTGGAAAGTGTTTCATAATCTATGCTTAACGCATGACTGTTTTTACTTGTTCAATCTGTCGTGCATTTATCGAGTTATTCGATCGTTTTCAGGCTCTCTGACACCCTATATATGAACTGTTATGCATATTTACACTTTGATATGAAAAGACACTTTGACAAAAAATACTAAAACACTCTTATATGAAAAAATATATCAGTATTAAATTTAGACACTTCTTTGAAAGGGATTTCTGTGGCTACGGTGTGTGTGTGTATGTGCATGTGAGTGGAAAGGGGGAGGTGACATTTGAGTTTTTGAATGGAAATTGCAATTTTTGGCCATTGAAAACACAAAATTTTAAATCTTCCAGGTGGGGGGGGGATGTCTCGTAGCTGCGTAGGGAGAAATTGCTTCCCTCCGTTCCTTCTCTGAATTCAACATTGATATATATACATTATTTTACATCCTTATGATGAAATATGGAGCGATTAATTATTTGATGTGGCTGATGATTATAATTTTCATATTAATCATGTACGATGTTAAAATATAATATTTCCCCTCTTTCTACACGATTATTGATGTGTTCAAAGAAACCTAACAAATATTCTCTCAAGTTTCAGTAATAATTGAAAAATCTAGATAAATACCTAAACTCGTGAAATAACAGCATTTAGAATATTGAATGCTTTTAATTCAAATGCTAAATACTAAAATAAAATTAATCGCGTATTGTCGCTTCAGCACTGACTACAGAATTAATGCCAATATGTCTGCAATAAGAGGAAGAGATAGAGCGGGGAGGGAAATCTCAGAGCTGCAGTCTAATCGAGACTTGCAGGTTGGCGGCAAGTTTTCTTTTTGTTTTTCTGTTAAGAAAATTTTATTCCACATATTCTGTAACAATGTTACAACATGTTTACAAAATTAAAGTATAAATATGGCTACAAATTGAGAATAGACTAGATGACTACGAGCAATATTTTCTGCTTTCGAATGCCCGCGCCTAACTTTTTATTGATAAAAGTTTTACTTTCTTTTATAAATAAACATTTTTAAATATCTAAATTTAATCGTAAAATAAATAGCTTGCAACATTTTTTTAAATGTATATTTAGGTGTTCTTAAAATTGAATTGATTTTTTTTTCTTTTACCCGAGCGCGAGGCCTTTCTAGGCGCGAGGCCCTGTGCGACCGCACCTGTTGCACACCCCTAAGGACGGCTCTGCATTTACATTATTATTTATAGAGATACTGACTCAACACCAATTCAGTTAAGCAACATCTAATGACAAAGAAAGGGGTATAAAAAATATTTCTCAGTTGTCAGTTTATCACTTTTTATGCGCCGGTAAAATCACAAACAAAATGGACTTTATCCATATGACGTCAGAGTAGATATATGAAAGGAAAACCCCAATAAGCATGCTGAAATTTTTTAACGCTACTTCCTCTTCGTCAAATAAAGTTTTTTTTTTTTTTTTTTTTTTTTTTTGAGAGGAGTCGTGACTGTTGCAATACGTGGGTAAAGTCCATTGCTCGCATCAGTCGCCAAATCGAGAAAAGTATTGCTAAAATACGCATTTGAATTTGCCATTTACCGTACTGTTTATTAGTCGTATGCAAAGTGTCATTGGCCAGTCATTATTTTTTTTCTCTTGGTTTTGGTCAAAACCTCATTGCAATTTACCGCTAAAAGAATGTATGAAGCATTTAGAATGTATTTATTTTTAACAGTTTCTGTAGCGTATTAGTACAATTTCTATTTTCTAAGCAATGACAAAATATTATGTTATTTGAAACGCATTGAAAGATAAGGATACAATATGCCGCTAAAGGTAGATTTTTCAGTGTTTCATGTCGAATCTGTACTAATATTTTTTTTTTCATTTGGCTACTATTTTTTATTTCTTACTAGCCCTTGGTAATGTACCAGCGAAAATTCTGGGTATGCGCTAGATATAACACATGCTGCAGTGAACGGTTAAAAAATACACTTTTTACAAATGTTCAGCAACTTTTAATTTTTACATTTTTGAGTCAAATACTCTACTGTGTGTTGGTAACACAGACTTCTCATAGAAGTAGTCTCCCAATTTAGCGCGCCAAACCTATTTTTCTCTCGCCGAAATCTCTCCGGTATTTTTTTTTTTTTTTTTTCTTTCCGCTTTCCCGCTTAAACTTATTCTTATATTATTTGCTCTGAGTTGACCGCACTTGTGCCTTTGTTTTCAATTTATTTTTTAACAGTTCTTATAAGAATTTATTATTTTAGCTTTTAAAATGACAATTACGTGCTGTTACGTGCCCTGTGTTTAAATTTATATTACTGCTAGAATAAAATCTGAAAGTTTCCAATAAAGGAATCACCTCCAAAAAACGCCACCCTTTTGGCGATGAAATCGAAAGATGTTGGATTCAAACTCTGTCCGAAAGTACAATGGAATGTGGAGTCTACTAATATGAAGTCTGTAATCGGTAAGGTCGGTAATCAAATTCACTGACATTGACAGGAGGATTGCATAAGTAGTCGCGGAATCCATGCCTTAGTTACGGCAGAAATTTTGCATTCACAGTCTTTCAATGAAAATGAAAATAATATTCATTTTTACTGATGGACGTTTATCAGCCGGTTACTGTTGAAACTTCGCCATTTTAACGATGTGTCAATTCCTCTTTATGATTCTGTCCATTCCATGATTGAAGGTATCAAGAAACCTGAAAGGCAATTTCAGTATTTTGGTGCGGAATTAAGAATAAACAGAAATCAAAACCGAAAATTCTGTTTCCTTTTCGGTGCAAAATATGATTTTCATCAAAATTCGTTTTTGGCGGAAATGCTGCCGAAACTCGACCGAAACAATCTGTATTCTAAAGATATCGTTTCTTCTTTCGGAAATTTTCAACAATACTCATTGTTTTAAATTGTATCGACTTAAATGAAACACTATTATACTGTTGCGTATATAGGGTTCTTCTGATCTTATGGTTAGTCAAGCTAAAAGTCTTGTCTCTTAGAAAAATAGAAAATAATTTATTTACTAAGCTTCACAGCCACAGAATCTTTGAAACTCACTAATATTACAGGATGGATTTGGAAATAACTCTGCAAATCACACGTACAAGTACAGGTATATATCACAGAGACTGTTTATCCAACGTCTCAACACTATATCACATTCAAAACAACGTAGATAAATCTCAATATATCAAGCAAACTTGCTTAAACAATCTCTAGTAGCTCATTCAATGCCTGACTGTTAAATAATAACAACAACCAGCTCGCATCGCTCTCTTATATATATAGGTTCGCAGCATGCACTGGAAATTTCTACAAGCTTCTAGAAAAATCCAGAAAACTACGGAATAACATTCAATGTATCAGTATACCTAAGGGGGGGTTACCTTAGAGAGGGAAGGGTTACCGTCACCAACAATCGCCAAGTTTGTCGCCAACTTGGCGATATATCGCCAAATTTGGCGACCAAAATTAGTTGTCAAAAGTGACGCCAACTTGGCGATAACTATAATATTTCGCCAATCTGCCGTAGACATTCACTGAAAAATATTAGACAGGTTTGCTTGATAACAGAAACAATGTAACAAAAACTAACATTAGTAAAGGAATGCAGCTTAATAAAATTATTTACATTATTTTAGGATACAAACACTAACTATTTACAAAATTCGTAACAATACTTATTACTATAGAATTCACTGTTTTTAATGATCAGTCATGGTTGACTCAAGGCATGACTGTAAATTATAAAAGCAAGCAATGCATGTAGGACTAATTGTTGAAGAAGCTTTTTATGTGTTCATTCAAAGCTGCAGACTTATTTGTAATTGAACTTTTTAGTTCAAATCCACAGAAGTATATCGAATATTCTTTGAAAGTGTTCTAGTAAAACAGCTGATAATATGCAAAAACTATTGTAAAAGATAAATCGATTTATGTTTGCTTAAAACTTTTTAAATTAAATGAAATTCGTATCACTATAAAATCTGAGTCGTAGATGAATGAATTACATTTCTTTTGTATGCGAAAAAAAAAGTTTTGGTTAGAGGCACAGACAGCCAATTGGGTCACACGTATAGTTAATAATCCCTTCGGGGCGAGAGTCTTTTACAGAATTTTTAATCTTTTATCACCGGTTTATTTTTTATTTTTTATTTATTTTTATTTTTTCTAAAGAAATATTTACTTGATAGAACCGTGAAGATGCTCGGATTAAATAAAGCAAAATTCAAAACAAAAATTTACTAGTGAAAAAATCAAGGATTCTGACCACCGTATGCAGCAAATATATCGGTCGCTCGTCTTTAAGGGGTTAATAATTATGTATATACACATTATATTATTGACTTGAAATTTTTTTGGACATTTTTCTTCTGCGAAAAATCAGAAGGTTACTGAAATTCATTTTCGACTTCAGTCGATACGTAATTAAAACTCTAAAAACAAAGAATAACCTTTTCAGTCCTGAGACAAATTTTAGGTGGCACCACAAAAACTAATTTAAAATTATTATAAAACATCTCCAAAGATGCATTAATCTATATATCTAGACTGCACACATTTATTTAGAAAGATGTAGATTTAATTTTAACAATTCGAGAAGCATTTAAATTAATTTAAAGGCTGTTTTCTAGTGTCGCCTCCAGACGACATCAGGACTGAGGGTGATAAGCTGTTTGACTCAAATTAGATCAAAAACATATAATCGCAGTATCATTATATTCTCCTCAAATCTTTATTATTTTATAAGCAATATTTTATTTACAGCGCAGTCTCCTATACATATAACAATAATCCAAGTTGAACTCAATGTTTTCCTTTTGGGCTCGGGTTTCGGATGGTAGTCGAATTCCCGTCCTCTATTCCAGACAAGAATTTTCTCAGATCAGTTGGCGTAGATTCCACCTGAAAGACAGATATAAACATTTTGATAGCTGAAAAAATTTCGGATCTTCAAATCACAAGAAGACAATTTATCCAGAAATTGTATTTAATAACGAAGAGCAAATGACTACCTGATCCAGACAAACCAATATAATTAAATAAATAACTTTTCTGATTTAAAGTAATAAAAGGAAATGGTATGCTTTACAAACACTGCCACAAACCAATCTACCATTATGTTTCTGTCGTAGTGATCATTGGATGAATTTATTTGTTGACGTAGTCAAATCATATCATAGATAGCGCCGTGCGAAAGGGGGGAGAAGGGGGCGGTCACCCCGGGGGAGCCAAATTTATAAAACCAACGTCATGTTTTGGCCTGTCACAAGAAAAAGTTGGGAAGGGGTGCCAAATTGAAACTTTGACCCGGTCACAGTTTCTCCTTCGCACACCTATGATCATAGACCTGTTAAATGTAGACTTATCAAATTGATTTTTGTGTGTACCGTAGGAGTCATAAAGAACGCGTAATTTTTTTCCCAAGCACCTTCGTCGTTCCAAGCCCAAGCTCGCACTCTGATTGGTTGTTGCTCTTGCCACTGTTTTCATGCAACTTGGCGATAATCATACTTGGCGTAGCGATAGATGCTTCCGTCCGTCGAGTTTGATTTCCTTCCGAACCGAGTACAAAGTAACTTTTCTCTTGCAGCATTGGATTGGATGGAACGTGTCTTACTGAAAGCTGTACTCTTTAAACGTTTTTACACACAAGAGCGCAAGACCACGAGGATAAGAATGAAGGAAGAATAAGAATGAGTAGGTTAGGTTTTGGGTTTACTCGTTCACTTACGAGCGAAGTATTTTTCGCCAAGTATGGTTATCGCCAAGTTACATGAAAACAGTGCCGAGAGCAACAACCGATCAGAGTGCGAGCTTGGGCTTGGAACGACGAAGGTGCTTGGGAAAAAAATTTCGCATAAAGAACGGACAACTGTTTGTAGCGTATCAACAGTTCACCAACAGTGACGTCAGCTGTTCTTTACTTATTTATTTGATATAAGATGAGAAAGGTCAGCATATATTCATTATACACAAACATTAGTAAACATAACAAAAATATTATGAACACCTTCTAATAACTTGTTGGTCCCCCCACCTAAAACATTTTGAGCCTACCCTGGAAAAAATTCCAAGGTCACGCAATGAATTTCTGTTTCGAAAATCCAAATGAAATTCTGTTCAAAAGTATAATTTAGTTTTGTGGCCCTTTCACAGTTTTGCAGAAATACTAAATTTCAGCTAAAATAAGTATTCCAACACTCACTTATCCTATTGGCACATAGGAAGCTAACATGATGTTTAATACTGCATTCGTTATGTACTTGAATTTTTCATCATCCTATTCTTTTCTTGATTTAAAATGAAGTTTTTACAAACAGTTAAATAAGAAACATAGTACCTACAATGTGAATAGGCGCTAATTTATCTTTCTGCCTTAGAAAAAGAGAGAGAAATCATGAGTCCCTCCTTTTATAGAGCAGTTTCATATGACGTCACAAATCGAACATTGGAGGTCAAACAATCGTTGAACGGCATCTGTGATTGGTAGTTGAGAAGATTATGGGTGACTAGAAGTGAATCACCAACATTTGATTGGTGGATGAAAAGTAATTCAGCTGCCTTATTCACTTCTAGCTAAGTACCTGAAAACAACTGCAATGCACCTTGGTATGGATACCACAAGCCTTTGGTAGATTGCCTAATACAGATTATACCAGCACCCACGTAAATCCTGGATAATCCGACATAATTGTTTTTTCAGCTTTGAGCTACTCTTCTATAAAACCCCAAATGGGTCTTTACCGGATTGAGATCTATTGAGTTGGGGACCATATCCTTAACTGGAATTCAGTACAGTAAATTCTCTATAAGACGAACTCTGCTTAAGACGGAAATCTGACTAAATCGGAAAGATTTTCAAGTCCCTGCGAATCCATATACATAGAGTCAAGTTTGTCTAAGTCGGAATTTTGTCTATTACGGAAAACTTTCTCGGCCCCTATAAATCCCACCTTAAATAGAATTTACTGTATTATGTTCCTAGAACCATTTCAGCACAAGTCGAGTACTGTGAAGTGGAGTGTTGTTTTGTTAGAAGATTCAATCTCCATTTTCGAAGACAGATAAAATGTAAAGATGCAACTTGTTCCCAGTAATGTTCAAATAGTCCGTGGCCTTAGTGATTTGTTCTCACAAGTTTTTAAAAAGAGATCCTTACCTCCGTACTGCTCTTCCGTGGTCTCTCGCTTCTGTTGGATAAGCCTCTGCACGCACAGATAGATGAAGTAGTACTGCTCCTATGGAATAACAACAAAATAATGTCACGAAAGTAGAACATAGAATTTTAAATGCAAAAAAAGGCGTATTTAAATATGTATGCAATAATAAAAAATGTTCGCCATTCTCCCGTTTCTAAATAAAAGATTGGCATTTTAATTATTATTAAAATTCCAATCTTTTATTCTGAGTTCTACTCTGAGTTCTTTGTAGGAAAATAAATAGTATTTTAAGCCGAATTAAGGAAAAAGAGGAATTTAGATGATAATTAAAATTTAGAATATTACTGAAATATTAGTAAAATTAGATTTTTATAAGAATTTGGAACTAAATTGAAACGGGAAAATGGCGAGCATTTTTTATTATTACATATATATGTCTACAAAAAGTCGTTTGCACTGTACGGAAATGGCTCTCGTAATTTATTTTTCTCGTTTCCGTTTTTGGATTAAATTTTGGCAACTTCTGCTACTATAGACCCTTTGTATTGACGTTGCAGCAACGACTGATACTTTCACCTGATACACATCTGGAGCCAGTGTTGCCAGATTGGGGATTTTGTCCCCATTTTGGGGAATTTTGAACCTCTAGGGGAATTTTTTGGGGACAAAGTATTTCTTGGGGACATGTTTGGGGACAATGAACATTTTTGGGGAGAACGTGGGGAATTGTTTTCGAAATTTCAATTTCTACTTTCAGACTTTTACCAATACTGGATCTTTCTTGAATTCGATTTTGATTTGGAAAATGAAAATAAGATACAGAAATAATAGATATAAATCACTATTCTCGTTGGTTGTTCTCACCGTTTACATGTACTACAGATTCATCTCGATCTGCCTTGGACAATCCCCTATCTAAATTTTCAGATAAGTAAATGCGATCGATTTTTCTGTTATCATGGACACACAAGAACATAAATACATTTTATTTAATAGTATAGATACAACACGAATGAAAACAATTTTATAACTTTTTTGTTGTTCTTTAATGATGGTTATTATGTGTTTCATGGAATGCCAGTAGAGATATTTGCAATTGCAAGAGCTGTAATTGCATACTATAATCACATTGCTACGTATATAATTGACAACTGCTCAATGAATGTAGCAGCCCTCCTAGTTCTTTTTATGAGAAACTTGAATGGAAAATCTGCGGTTTTAAACGCCTTTACATTACTAAATCTTCAAGAAGTGTTCCAAACGTTTATTTGTTGTGATTTTTCAATGATTTAATTAAAGATGTTAAAAGCAGTTATATTTATTTTATCATTGATGAAATAACAGCGATTGATACATCATAGATGCTTTCCATTAGATAGATGTCCCAGTAGGGGTGACAAAAATTGAAAATAATGTTTTATAGTATAAATCGGAGGGAAACAGATAATGCCAACATCACCTCAGATTTATTCAAACTCAAACTTATTAAAGATGGTCTAAACTTTGAAAATGTTTTTGCTATAAAAAAGTGTGCTTATGCAATGATAGGTCAGCATCATTGATTGGCAACAATTTAAATAACAAGTGTAAACGAGCTTGTCATTGTAAAATATATCTCTTATTCTCATCGATTAGCTGTGAATATAAATGCAAATTCTGTTACGTTTATATTATTTATTTATTTATTTATTTATTTATTTATTTAATTTTATTTTATTTTATATTATTATATATATATATATATATATATTGTAAATGGGGAATTTTTTTTACAAAAATGCTTGATTTGGGGGAAAATTTGAGCTTAAATTTGTTAAAAAGATTTTATAATGGAAAATTGAAAATTTAGAATTTTTTTTTTTCGGGAAGAAATTGCGCTGGGGACTTTTTCAGAAAAAAGCCCTCATCTGAAAAAATGGCTTTTGGCAATCTGGCAACACTGTATGGAGCCCATATAGAAATTTATAACTGCCCGTTTGCCGTTTAAAGCATGTGAGGTCTTTCTGTTTAATTTTGATTTTTCTTATTTTTGTATTATTTTTCTAAATATTAAAAAAAATGAAGTGCAAATAACTATATTTACAAATGGGGAACACCACATTTGCCTTTATTTGGGCATCAGATGAAGCATGTGACGTCATGTGCAAGAGGTCTTTTGATTGGAATGTAAAATAAAAAAGTTTTGCTTTGAAAATGAGTCCTAAAATTGACAGATGACTCGAAGGTTACGTAACTGCGTTTTACGAGGAGAAATGTTCGTTTCGACCAATTATACAGCTCTCTAAATATTGTTGTTATTCCATTTCATAAAAAGTCCTTCCGGCAATGCCGGGAGGAAGAGGTAGCTTTCATATACTTATATATTTATTTATTTATTTTAAAGTAAGTTACATTGTTCAAAAATACTAAGCTCAAATTAGTGGAAATAATCTTATAAAATTGGTGATTTTATAAGATTGAATACTAGTTTTTGTCAAGACTGAATATTAATAGGAATTTTTAGAAATTAGTCATCTTTTATTCAACCTGGTTTTATTTAAAGCGATTTAGAGAGTCACCAAATTCCACGATATCATAAAGTGTATGCCATTTTAAAGCAACATTGTGGATCGTTCAGATCAGACCGTTTCAAAATGTCAGCCATAAGCAAAATTCAAAGTACTATAACTCAATCATTTTTTAAGATATAGACAAAATAAAAAGTGTTCTGGAATTGTTGTTTTAAGTTCTAACACGTAAAAGAAAAATATTTTTCAACTTTTAATTTTTTCGCATTTAATTTTAAATTTTAAATTTTTTAAAAAATTTAAAATGGCCACCATTTTGAAACAAAATGGTAGGTGATGCTGGCCAACGAACTCGGTCGAGAAATTTGTATGTACTGTGTACATACCAAGTTTCATTGAAATCGGTTCATAAATACGTGTGTTATCACGTGACAAATATCAGATCGTTTCAAAATGTCAGCCATAAGAAAAATTCAAAGTGCTATAACTTAATCATTTTGTAAGATATAGACAAAATAAAAAGTGTTCTGGAATCGTTGTTTTAAGTTCTAACAAGTAAAATAAAAATATTTTTCAAATTTTGATTTTTTTGCATTTAATTTTAAATTTTAATTTTTTAAAATTTTTTAAAATGGCCATCATTTTGAAACAAAATTGCGGATGATGCTGACCAACGAACTCGGTCGAGACATTTGTATGTACTATGTACATACCAAGTTTCATTGAAATCGGTTCATAAATACGTTAGTTATCGCATGACAAAAATCAGATACATATATATATATATATACAGGGTGATTCATAAAAGATGGGCAGAACTTTAAGGGGTTATAGTACACTTAAAGACAAATAATATTAAATAGGAGACTAAGGG
Source organism: Maratus speculifer (assembly GCA_964019185.1). Taxonomy (NCBI): domain Eukaryota; kingdom Metazoa; phylum Arthropoda; class Arachnida; order Araneae; family Salticidae; genus Maratus; species Maratus speculifer. The sequence continues at coordinate 16,199,483 of OZ025301.1, forward strand.
TCCCAGACGTATTCCCAAGGAGATAGGGGGCATTAAAGTTTAGGGTCCGAAATTTCAAATGATTATAAAAAATGGAAAAATTGGTCGATTCGTTTGCGGTTTTTGCAAAAAATTTTCTTTATGCCAGTATTTTTTTTAAATAAAATTTTAAAGTTCAATTTCAAAAAATGCCGATAGGGGGCGCTTTAGACTTTGGAGTAACAAACAACTATTTTTTAACGTTATTTTTTGTATTTCTTTAAATGATTTCGAAAGCTTAGACTTAAACTTAAATTTTGATCTAAAAATCTGAGTCCTAACGAGTAGTTAAGTAGCGTAAACTGAAATTTGAAATTTGAAACCCTTCTCCCCCCAGAACAAAAATCAGTTATTCCCGATCTTTGTGTCGTAGATTAGGCTCTAACTACTGCCGCGTTTTGCTAAAACTATTCTTTATGTCAGTATTTTCTTGAAAATAAATTTTAAAGAAAAGTTTCAAAAAATTCCGATAGAGGGCGCTTTAGACTTTGGAGTAACGAACAACTATTTTATACCGTTATTTTTTGTGTCTCATTAAATGCTTTCTAAAGCTTAGACTTAAACTTAAATTTTCAGCTCAAAATCTGAATCGCTGAGCGTGGTTCAGTAGCGAGGGGAGGGGGTTCAAATTTCAACTTCTGAACATAGTTCAGTTTGCACTACTTAACCATGCCCAACGATTCTGTGCTGTGATACGAGGCAAAAATACAACTTTCGTCAAGGACTGCATAGTCGGAATTCACTCATAAAGGCACTGACATAGTTGGAAACGTCGCTCATACAAACTTTAAAGCTCCATTCCTGACGCTAGTCACCGGGTGAAGAAGGAGACAGAAAGTATGCAAATGTCAAATGGGGAAGAAGAAGAACACGTATGCAAAATTTCGACACGATTCAGGCATAAAAACCACTGAACGGTGAGTCAAGTGTAAGTCGCTGTAGTAATGAATCGGAAGATGGTGCCCTTCACGAATAAGGAAAAGGCTGAGATGCATTTAATTTACGGAGTGGCAGATGGAAATGGTGCAGAGGCACAACGAATGTACGGAGAGCGATTTCCCAACAGGCGGTTGCCTAACCGCAAAACTTTCGAGCGCTTGCACAGACAGTTGTGTGAGACGGGATCATTTCTCGCTTCCCGGTCGAATGCAGGTCGTGCAAAAAAGGACGAATCAGTAGTTGTTGCAGAAGCTATTCTGGATGTAGTAGCGGCTTAGCCAAGTACAAGTACACAAACAGTGGCTAGGCAGGTGGATACCTCACAGTCCATGACTTGGAGGGTACTGAAGGATGAACATTTGCTCCCGTTTCATGTGCAACGAGTCCAGAAACTGTCTCCAGGGGATTATCCAAATCGTATTGAATTCGCCCGCTGGTTTCTGCAGCAGAACGCGCTAAATCCACATTTTGGACGAACTGTGCTTTTCACCGATGAATGTACCTTCACACGTGAAGGTACATTTAACACACACAATGCACATGTATGGGCGGATGTCAATCCACATGCTACGTATCCACATGCTCATCAGAGACGCTTTTCCATCAATGTTTGGGCAGGAATCCTCGGAGACCAACTAATCGGACCGTACCTTCTTCTTGAACGCCTCAACGGTAAAACATACCTCACATTTCTGCAACATGTGCTGCCAGACCTGTTAAACGTTGTTCCTCCACGCATCCGGCGGGTCATGTGGTTCCAGCACGATGGAGCGCCAGCCCATTACGTACGAGACGTCCGCAACTATCTGGACATCACATTTCCGAACAGATGGATTGGTCGAGGTGGTCCTGTTGCTTGGCCTGCTCGCTCGCCAGATCTTTCACCCCTCGATTTCTTTTTTTGGGGACAATTGAAGGCTCTTATGTATGAGACACCCATTGAATCCCCCGAGGAACTGGTCGCCAGACTTTCCGCCGCTGTAGGGGAAGTGCTCGAAAAGCCTGATGTTTTCGCGAATGTTCGCCGTTGTTCTGCGTGCATAACCTCTGGTGGTCACAATTTTGAACATTTATTGTAATTACATGTTAATAAATATGCTTTGGTAACATAATCCTAATTTGTGTCTTTTTACCTCGTATCACAGCACACAATGTGTGGACTTGGTAAACTGAACTGTGCTCAGGAGTAGAAATTTCAAACCCCTTTCCCCAGAAACTTAACCACGTCTAACGATTCAGATTTTGGGCTGAAAATTTAAGTCTAAGCTTTAGAAAGCATTTAATGAGACACAAAAAATAACGGTATAAAATAGTTGTTCGTTACTCCAGTCTAAAGCGCCCTCTATCGGAATTTTTTGAAAATTTTCTTTAAAATTTATTTTCAAGAAAATACTGACATAAAGAATAATTTTAGCAAAACGCGGCAGTAGTTAGAGCCTAATCTACGACACAAAGATCGGGAATAACTGATTTTTGTTCTGGGGGGAGAAGGGTTTCAAATTTCAGTTTACGCTACTTAACTACTCGTTAGGACTCAGATTTTTAGATTAAAATTTAAGTTTAAGTCTAAGCTTTCGAAATCATTTAAAGAAATACAAAAAATAACGTTAAAAATTAGTTGTTTGTTACTCCAAAGTCTAAAGCGCCCCCTATCGGCATTTTTTGAAATTGAACTTTAAAATTTTATTTCAAGAAAATACTGGCATAAAGAAATTTTTTTGCAAAAACCGCAAACGAATCGACCAATTTTCCCATTTTTTATAATCATTTGAAATTTCGGACCCTAAACTTTAATGCCCCCTATCTCCTTGGGAATACGTCTGTGACCCTTAGTCTCCTATTTAATATTATTTGTCTTTAAGTGTATTATAACCCCTTAAAGTTCTGCCCATCTTTTATGAATCACCCTGTATATATATATATATATATGGTTATATATGTCAACATTTGAACGGAGGGTCGTTTTGGGATCTGGGGGTCATGATCGGTGAAAATATACCAAAATTTTCCGGAAGTGCTTTCCTCCGGACGGCTGCAATAGGTAGCTTTTTACTTTTTGTAATGAAAGCTACCTAAAAGGTATTTATAGTATAATAAATTTGGACGGAAAAGGGCCTAAGGGAAAGAACAAATGAAAACATGACTCCGAGACCTCGTTCACTATTAAAAATCTTGTTCTAGTTTAAACCAAATTTTGGTGCTCAATAAGATATAATTAATATAATAGATATTGATATAATTGAATAAGGTACCCTGGGGTAATAACGCCACGTTAAGGTTCTACTAATTTTCACGGCTCAGTTTTAGTTTGTATTTTTCAAACAAATATATGATTTGATACAGCAACTCATTGATTATCTATATAAAAAAATAATTTAACAGATATGTATTCGTAAAATGTAATAACGTGATTTCTTGACCAATGCTATTAGGCGTTATTACCCACCTATATAGGTAATAACGCCATGCAAAAAAAAAAAAACTATGAAATAAGATGGAATAATTGCATGTAGATTGTCCAATTCTAAAAATACAAATTCTACAAACTTAGAAATTGATAAATTGCATTCTAAGCTATTGAAAATGTTCAATTTTTTGTGAAAGTGTAAGAAAAATAAAGGCGTGGTGTGGTGTGTGTGGTGGCGGAGGATGAGGCAAAATAATATCGGACCGTGAGCTTCTTTTTGCTTAAAAAGGACCGCTTAAATAGAATTATTAGAAACATTGCACAGTTTTAACTGTGTTTATTTGAATCAGTATTTAGGATGTAGCTCGGCCACTGTAGGGAATCAACCGGGCTATTAATGCCAGGGATTGGCGTTATTACCCCGTTATAGTTATTGCGCTGTACATTTTAAATTACAAATTATCTCGAGAAGATATCCAAAATCTTCAACAATATTTTGAAAGTCCATGAAATGTACTGCAAATTTATGTAATTAACAAAGTATTTCCGTATAAAAAAAATAGTCTTCACATCACAAAACGTATCTCGCAAATTTTTGATCAGGCGTTAACTTTAGTTGCTTGTAAAAACAATAAGACCTAAAAATGAAACAAAATAACTTGAAGCTGTTTTTTGCAATTTATATGACTCAAAACCCTTTTGCACAGAGCACATGGGTGTCATTTACCAGATTATTTCATAATTATGCAAAATATTAGCACTTGGCGTTATTACCCCGCCTGGCGTTATTACACCACACCACCGTAGTATTTGGTGCCTCTGTAAATATGGTGAAATCTTGAATCATCATTAAGAGATCCTGTTGATACAACATATTTCCAATAGTTGGAACGCGATTGAATTAGAAAGCTCCAAATGTTGGTCTATCCCGATATTATGGTGACAGCTACTGAGCCCTAAAATTTGGTTTAGATTAGGACAAGATTTTTAACAAAGACTCTTCGAAATATGAAGAAATAAGAAGAAAGGAAAGTTTCTAATATTAAAAGAAAATCCGCCAACTGAAAGATCCATTGCATCAAAACTAGCAATATCTTTTGAAGCTGTGTCTAAAATCGTTCATAATTTTTTGAAATTAAAAAAAGGTGTTTAAACCAAAAGTTCATCTACTTTTGTCAAAGCATATTGCTGAAATAAAAACAAACTGTAGAAAATTGTATGAAAAATAACTAGTTGCTAAAAAATATAAATTTTTGTTAATGCTTGATGAGACATGGGTACATTTAAGTGGCCGTAATAATAATAATAAAAAGATCAATTTTCTAACTGGCAGAAACAACCGTCCAAAATAGCTTCGTCAATGTAAAGAGCAGTTTCCAAAGGGATTCATGTTTTTTGCAGGATTTTGTTACAATGGCAAATTAAAAATAAAACCTCAAAGAAAAAAAATCATGCTTCAAGCATAGATTATTAAATGCTTTCCAACACATTGGGAATAATGTAACGAAACTGCAACGTTTAAAAAGTTAAAAAGTTATGTCTCATTCAACTATATGGAAATACATAACAGGAAAGCTCAATTTCAGCTGTTCCCATCGATAACTGGAAAATGATCTGAATTCTTTAAGCAGCCATATACATGATATATAGATTTATATCTGTTAACAACATGCGCGCCAAAAATTAGTTCGCTTAAGAAATACATATAACACTGTTGAGTATACACCTTCAGCAATTTCCCCTAATACGGAGAATGCTTTTGTGCAGTCCTGTATATGAGGCATTGAATTTATGTATAACGAGTCACATGCAAAAAATTAGTTAAATTTAAAAGCGCATACCGAATTTTAAAACGTACATTCCAGCAATTATTACTCAAAGGTAGTATTGTAACGGATTTTTTTTTTATGTCCATGTAAATAAATAAAAAATGCTATGAACACTCTGTTTTAACGTAACTGTAGTGAAATTCAGTGAATTACACCCGTTTCAATGCATTTAAAATAACGTAATCACATTAAAATTCTCTTGAAACGATTTTTCCCATAGATCGCTGTATAATGGGAATCTTTTGATTGACACTGTAAATGAACCATTAATACCATACTAAACATGCTTTGGTGACCCTAAATAACCTTCATAAGTTGCTTGAAAATCCGAAAATAATTAGGGGAGTTAGAGCGTGTATACAACGACAAACAAACTAAACTCATCAGAACTTTTCAACTTTGTTGGAAAGTGTCAAAAATGTCTCAAGTAAAGAAATTTTAATTCCCTATCTTTCATAGGAATTTTATCAGCGGAATTTTTAGTACTGATTTTTGAAAAAGAAATCCCAGCCTTATATGGAAAGGACGTTGATAAAGTTAAGCTTCATGTGGTCAAAAGCTCTAGTCACATGGTTAAATCAACAGCCGCTTACTTACAAGGAAGGTCTCCATACTGGGCATACTCAGATTTTTCGAAAAAAAAAATACTAATTAAACTACTCATGTATGTAATAAAGGATCAGTGAAAATTAGCGGCGGAATTGCATTAGAAAACATGTAAAAAAAAGTATTTCTAATATTTCGCGTGAAAAGACGAAAGTGTCACACGATTTGGCGAGCAGCACTTTTCCCCGCCAAAAGCAAATGATTTTAATGCAACTGAAAACTTTTGGATTTTTAGAATCCGTTTAAATGGTATTTAATGAATTTAAACATAAATAATGAGACAGTTTAACGACCAGACAAACCGAATTCATAAGCACTTTTCAACTTTTTTGGAAAAAAAAAGAATCAGAAACGGAAATAAAGTATGCATTATTTAATGAAATACATGAGAAATCAACTGATGCTTCTCCAAAGGACTTTTACGCTATCAGTTTACTGAAGAGAGCTTTAAAAATAAGGCATTGAAGAACACTTAATGGACTTTGGAATATGGTCCAAGAGGAATGGGTGAAAGCTGACATGACAGTACAAAGAAAAAGTCTATTTTTTTTAATAACAATTTTAATTTTTCTTAAGAAAGGTGTTGTAGTAAAAATAAAATACATTGACATGTTTCGGAACCGTCAAATAAGTCAATAGACATAATATAAATAAAACAAAATTTCAAAATATTTCTCGGACAATACAAATGACATGCGACAATGAGATATAAATAACAAAAAAAACAAAACAAAAAAAAACACGCGCTTTATTGCAAAAAATTACATTAAAATATAGACCATGATCTAAAACTTAACTAAAAATAAAAATTTCAAACTATTTCACGGTCAATACAAATGACACGCGACAAAGAGATTAAAAAAAACACCAAAAAACACGCGCGCTATTGTAAAAAATTAAATTAAAATAAAAATAGACCTTGATCAAAAGAAATTCCAACTTGGTTCATCCCATTCAAGCCCTCACGAGGAATTTATTCATTAATTCTAACCATAACTTAGGAATAATAAAAGAAACGGTTATTCCTAAGTTATGGTTAGAATTAATGAATAAATTCCTCGTGAGGGCTTGAATGGGATGAACCAAGTTGGAATTTCTTTTGATCATGGTCTTTTTATTTTAATTTAATTTTTTACAATAGCGCGCGTGTTTTTTGGTGTTTTTTAATCTCTTTGTCGCGTGTCATTTGTATTGACCATGAAATAGTTTGAAATTTTTATTTTTAGTTAAGTTTTAGATCATGGTCTATATTTTAATTTAATTTTTTGCAATAAAGCGCGTGTTTTTTTTTTTTTTTTTTTTTTTTGGTTATTTATATCTCATTGTCGCGTGTCATTTGTATTGTCCGAGAAATATTTTGAAATTTTGTTTTATTTATATTATGACTATGGAACTTATTTGACGGTTCCGAAACATGTCAATGTATTTTATTTTTACTATAATACCTTTCTTAAGAAAAATTAAAATTGTTATTAAAATGTTTAAATAAAAGGTGAATATTTTAAAATCTGTTGATTTAAAAAACCAATTGGATTTATTTAACTTTTTATCAAAGTCTATTTTTATTAAAAATTCGAGCTAGAGCGATTGCCAAAAACGATATGGTTATCTGATAGAAGTAAATTGCTAGAAAAATACGACATAAGATATGGAATGTCGAAAATTCAAATAAAAGAAGATCACCAAATTTATTTTACACTCACCTCCGTCTGTACCAGGTTTGGTCTGTACCTCCTCATTTCCAGCACGGTGTCGTACACGTCGACCTCTTCGCACTCCTTCCTAAACAGCTGCTGGGAGATCCTGTCCACGGCGATCAGAGTGCCCGTTCTTCCGATGCCCGCACTAAAAAAAAACACAAATACATAAAACGCAAAGAGAAAAAAATTACATTAGAAAGAAAATAATCAGTCAAGTACGTGCTTTAAAGAGCTTCAAAACAAAGTTTATACTTGCCATTGTGCCAAGCGCGCTTCGAATGGTGGCCGAAAATTCGCAAGACCCGTGCCGCTGTTTCGTAGTTGATATCTTGGCTAAATGCCGACAATTTTTTTTAATCATTATAAGCTATCCATGGATAAGTCCGCGTCTGTAGGTACTTCGAGTATGTTAACGTTTGTGTAATGGAAAAAATGCAATTTTCTCAAAAACTATGTGACCAAGGATAATCGCTATAGTTTTCCTGTAAGGACATCCTTAATTTGTTTGTTAACCCTGACACTATTAACATCAAAATATTACTTAAATGTTAAGATTTAAAAAGGTAAATGTTGGTAATAAAAAGTTAGCGGTAATAACGATAGTTAAGGTTAATAAAGAAAAAAAAATTAGCTTTCATTGGTATCTTAGATCTCCAATTTGACCCCATAGAAAATTATAACGTTTATACAAAGGATAATTGCTACAGTTTTCATGTAAAGTTTAAACAAATTCCTACTACCATTAATTTGTCTATTAACCATCACAATAAAAAATTCAAAATATCGTTTAAATGCCTCAGATTTAAAAGGTAAATAACGATAATAAAAGGTTAGCAGTAATAACAGTAGTAAAGATGAAAAAAGGTAAAATTTAACCCCATGGATAACTTAGGTCTCCAGTTTGACCCTATAAATAATTATAATGTTTATACAAAGGATAATTATAATGTTTATACAAAGGATAATTGCTAGAGTTTTCCTGTAAAGTTTAAAGAAACTTCTACTACTCTTAACTTTTCTAGTAACCAGTGTTCTCGCTGACATTTGACCAACGTTAGTAATTTGGCTAATTAAAAATAAAAAACTCTCGCCAAATGAAAAAAGTATTAGCAAAATAGATTCGCCATATAGCCCCCCAAAAAATTATCTTTAATCCTTTAATGTCCCCCCCCCCTTTTTTTCTAAAATGTTCTAAAACAAACTAATTCTAAAATAAAGTTTTTATAACTGCGACAATCAATCTAATTTCAACTATTCGCTACAAACATATTAAATATATATATATACATATATATGCATATGTATGAAAAACAAAAAAGAAAAGAAAGAAAAAGCAAAAATTGCGCACAAGCAATTTGGCGAATCTAATCGGTAGTTTATTTGCCAAATGAAGAATTTAGTCGCAATTTGGCGCAATGGCGCGCGACAGCGAGAACACTGCTATTAACCCTCACAGTATTAACATTAAAATATTACTTAAATGCCTAAGATTTAAAAAGATAAATTAAAGATTAATAATAAATGATAAATAAAAGATTTAAAAAGAAAAAAAAACGGTAATAGAGAGTTGACGGTAAAAAAGGTAGTAAAGGTTAATAAAGGTAAAAATTAACCCTATAGGTAACTTAGGCCTCCATTTTGACCACATAGATACATATAATATTTATAAAACGCAACGATTCATTTCGTTTAATAGAGAAATTTACACACAGCTGAACACAAGAACAAAGATGCTCTGTACACAGCGCCATCCAATAAACTACATTTGACAAGAATTCTTTTCCTTTCTCTAGAAACATGATAAACGACAGAAAACTTTAATTTATTCCTTTATCATCTAGGATGGGCGAAATGTGACACTATTTGCAATTTTTAGAAATAAAAAAAAAAAAAAAAAAAAAGTTAACCTTACTAAGTAGATAATATTATGAAAGAGATCTTTATAGATTAATTTTAGCATACTATATATTTTAAATGAAACAAACTGAAAAATGCCCATATGGGGTAAAATTCACCCTATTACAGCAAAGTTTAATTTAATTTATTATAGATGAAAAAAAAAAAAAAAGCATTAAGTTTAAGATTAACGGTTACATTAACTATTGGCCAATATCTCTTTTAATATGTTTTTGAAATGTTATATTCAAAAGTTAATCAGATGTCAAATTATTGTTATTCAAATTAGATTACATTTACATGTAACTTGTCGGTTTTAAAGGTACTTCACCCTTTAAATGCTTATCGTTAATAATTTTTATTTACATGTTGGTTAATAATTTTTTTGCGATATACAGGGTGGTCATAAAAAAACTTTGCCGATATACGGAGCTCTAGCGGCCAGTCCGCTCAACCGATCGAAATGAAATTTCAGATATAGCTATTCAGAGGTATGAGCTCGAGATTCTGTGAGCGACAGCAAAATGGCGCTCACGGTTACGGTTATAGATACAGAAACTCGAAAATTTCCAATGGCAACACCCATTTTTTTTCCATCGCAAAATACTCAGCGCATGCGAAAACCCTAAATAGCGTTGGAACCGTACGTGTATCGCAAGAAACGGACATGTTATGCACGCACAAAAAACCATTCTGGGAATCCTTCCCCCCATAGAAAAAACTCGATTGGGGCGCAAGGAGGAAATTTGCATATGACACAGAGTCAGTACACTAATCTCTGTTTACAGTACAGATCGGAAAAACTAAAACTTTTATTTTGATTACACATTTTTCATATGGGTGCCGTCAGGCCCGTCGTCAGGCGGACTGGCCGCTAGAGCCCCGAATATCGGCAAAGTTTTTTTATGACCACCCTGTACTTTAACTTTTTCATGAACGTCATTGAAACAAGTTGGAAATTGCACGTGAAGCGTAGCAAATGAGGTGCGTTCGTACGATAACGATGTTTTAAAAATATTCAGATCTTGATGATATAGTAGAGCGTACTTCGGATACAGTATAGTAGTCGAAATCTTTGTGTTCCTGTAAATATGCAGGAAGTAATTTTTATAACACCTCAGCAACGTATATCTTATTCGTAAAATGTGAAATAGTTGAATATAATTAAAACTCGCCCCAAACAATGTTTCCCCGTATAGCATTATGTAGTGGAATACTTTTGTATGGCCCTGTAATTTAATAATGAAAATTCTTTGCATCACAGATTGTTCAGAATGCATATTTTAGTATATATTTCATAGATTCATGCCAATTCTATTATATTCGAATGAGTGTAACATCATTAAAATGCATTTGGAACTTTTTTTCCATTGATCGTAATGTAATGGAATACTTTTGATTGTCCCTGTAAATGATCTATGCTTCCGACTTTCATAACATTTGAAATGACTCGACAAAATTACGTAATAATTATATGTTTTAAATTTCAAGCGATTAAAATGCATTTGAAACTTTTCTCCCCATTGACCGTAATGTAACGGAATCCTTTTGATTGTCCCTGTAATTGATCTATCCATCCAATTTTCATAAAATTTGAAATGACTCGACAAAATTATGTTATTAGGATGAGCGAAGCGAATCCTCTACTAGGCCACTCAAGTTACACTTTGTCGTACACTTTATAAAAAAAAACTATTCAGTATTTTGATTTGAAATTAAACATAAGAATAAATTATGATTTGTAGATTTGCACAAGGTTATTTTTTTACAGAATAACCCTTAAAAAATGTTATTTTAATAATTATATGTTTTAAATTTCAAGCGATTAAAATGCATTTGAAACTTTTCTCCCCATTGACCGTAATGTAACGGAATTCTTTTGATTGTCCCTGTAATTGATCTATCCATCCAATTTTCATAAAATTTGAAATGACTCGACAAAATTATGTTATTAGGATGAGCGAAGCGAATCCTCTACTAGGCCACTCAAGTTACACTTTGTCGTACACTTTATAAAAAAAAACTATTCAGTATTTTGATTTGAAATTAAACATAAGAATAAATTATGATTTGTAGATTTGCACAATGTTATTTTTTCACAGAATAACCCTTAAAAAATATTATTTTAATAATTAATTTATTCTACACGTTTTTCTATTATAGACGCATTTTTGCAAATAAAAAATTAAACGCGTATCTTTTTATTTTCAGAAGGAAAATAAACCATGGGGTTATTAATTATAGGTAGAATCATGATTAATTGCTTTAATTAAATATATTTTCATTATTCCGCCAAAATCGTTTGCAAATAAAAAATTGAACCTTTATCCTTTTATTTTAAGAAGGAAAATAAACCATTGGGGTTAGTAACTATAGATAGAATCATGATTAACATATTATATAAAATATAATTCCATAATTCTGCCAAAATTATTTACGCAGTTTATACTTACGGATTTTAAAAGAATTATATTATGATTTATTTATTTAGGTATTTACTTTGGCAAAGTGGCAACAAAAGCATCGTAAACAAGTAAAATTAATTCTTATATCGAGACAAAGCCGCCTATGGCGAAGCATAAGTCTCAAGTCGCCTGCCAATTAATTCTTGTATTTGGTATTTAAAGTGAATATTTTGTTAAGTTTCTTAAGTTTGGTATCCGAATCGAAAGATTGAAGAATAATTGAGATTTAAGAATAATTTAAGAATATTTTAATTGATTGAAGAATAATTTAATTGAATCAAATTATTACTGTTTATCAGGTTAAAGGTGGTCAACTTGGATACAGTGGGCAAGTTATTAATTTCCCACAAGGCATTATGGAATTTTGTACTTTATTACCCCATTGCATTATTTAAACGAGCCTTATATCATAAATAAAAAATTCCGAAGAAATTCTTAGTTATTTGGCTGAATTTACATTTCTAAAATTTAAATGTGCCAAAACATGAGCTAACGTTTTTGCTTAAAGATGCAAAAATAATATGAAGAATTTTGTTACATTCAAATATTTATCTTATGAAATAATGCTTCGCGAATCCAAACAAAGTACGGCTTTTGCTAGTAATTATGTATTTTAAATTTCAAACGATTCGGTTGGGTAGTTTTTGCGTTGTTATATGTGGACAAACAGACGGACAGACGGAGAGACAGACAGACGGACAGACGGACGGACTGAGCGACAACAATAGGTGCTACGTATTTACATAATTACGAACGCACCTAAAAAGACCGCGTAGACAGTAATCGATATTGAGTTCAGACATTTTTCTCCTGGGTGGAATTTCTGCGACTCCGTTGGGAATATAGTAATTTTGGATATTAAAAAACCATAAAATCTCAAATCTTTCGGGGGGTCCTCCAAAAGTCCTCCCAACAGTCACTCCCAAAAATTCACCACTGTCTCTAACCTTTCCATGCAAAATAAATATTGGAAGATTTTCCTTCTAGGCATGAAGACAGGGAGGCGACAGCACAGACAGTCAACTCATGGAGTTCACGGCTGAAATTCCAGAAATAATTACAACTCGATTTGCCTAATTAAAACATAATCGGTCATTTAAGTCATATCTTGGAGGAAAAAAACTTGAAAATCCGATTTTAACAGTTGACTTGTAGATTTACTATTGTGTTTTCCCGCTCCCAGTCTTTCTTGTTTTTCATAACTTTGGATACAAAATACAACGTAATTAAACACAATGGTGAATGTACGGGTCAACCATTAATATCAGAAGTAATTTATTCCATTTTTCAATGTTGGGTGAAAAAAGTCCGGGCCAGGATTCGAACCAGGGATGTATTGGCTGAAGCCGCCAACGCTCTACCAACTGGGCTATCCCGGACACGAACACTGGAGGACTATTTCACCCAATTAACCTCAACGATCACTTTATCTGGTCTGACACTCTGGATCAGCTCCACAGAATCAATCAAAGGTCAGTATATGGAACTGCAGAAAATCGCTGCATACGAAATTATTGAAAAATGGAATAAATTACTTCTGTTATAACTAATTTACCGATTGAATAATCGTGTTTAAAATTATCTAACACCAGTAAATCTGCAGATCAGGAACCTCAACGTCAGCTTTGCACATCATTTTTTTTTAAACACACTTTGGGCGAAATTCAACTTTCTGGAAACTGTAATTTAAAATATTCAAATTACGTAATTATTTATAAGAATAAAATAAGAATAAGAAGTTTTCAGCCATCAAATCCGTTAAATTAAAATTTTAGTTATGTTAGGAAATTCCAAAATTTTCATGATCTATTATTTTTGTTTTTTTATTATAACATAGTAGATCTCTTCAGGGGGGCTCCTACCCCCTGAACCCCCCGTAGTCTCATTAAATTTAAATTTTCAACTTTCTATTAAATGTGCTAATGGTTATCGTATATCATGCATTTCTTTATACATTTTGGTTTATAAGGATAAGTAACAGTTTGGACAAGCATTTTTCATTAACCTCATGCTTCTACATGCCCGCCAACCACAAACACCTAAATCTGATGTATAAGGAACTTTTTAAAGTGTAAAATTAGTAATCTAGAGTTTCACCATTTTTTCCCGAAAACAAAAGTTTGATTGCATTTTGCAGCAGTTATCGCGGGACAGACAAACATACAGAAGAACAGACTAATAGATGAAAAATTGGGTTTTCGGATGTTTTCCACCATGTTACAACATGGCAGACCGAGTGTATTTTAATACGCGAATTTAGTTTTAACTCATTCTGGAATTTCAGCTGTGAACTCGATGAGGTGTCTGCCTAGTATAAAAGTTAGAAACATAGTAGCTTGGTAGAAAGTGCTTGAAAATCTGATTTTAACAATGACTCGAAGGTTTATCAATGTTTTTTCCTGTTCCCACTCCTCCAAGTTTTCACAACTATGGATGAAAAACACAATAGTAAACTTACGAGTCAACCACTGAAATCGCGTTTTCAGGGATTTTGCACCAAAATACGACATAACTGGTTGGTTGCCTGGTTATGTTTAGGACGACCAATTATCAAAGAGAGGGATTTATGTCCTAAGTGGGGAAGGTGGCCTTCGAAGGGGTCTTTCTAAGGGAGCCTAATCCATATTTACGCAAGGAAGACCGAAGCTCGAAGAAAACCACGGAAAACTCCGAAAGGTTAGGCTGATGGGCGTGAACCCAGCCCTTTCCGTCTAGTACACTGTAAAAAATGCAACCCTTTTGCTGCATTGTCACTCAATCGCTTTTATCGATACGAGGTGGAACCCTTCGAACTTCGACGAAAGAAAATGTTTAAGAAGGAACTGCTTTATTGATTTATAGCAAATCTATATAATTACTTACAGCAAAAAATTATTGATCAGTGTACTTCTCAAACAAATATTATAAAAAAAAAAAAATACTTCATATATTGATCAGTCTAACTCTCAAACAAATATTATTTTAAGCCAAGATTAACAAAATACTATAAAACTCAGTTGTCCAAATTTTTAAAATTCAACTTTAATCTCATATAAAATCTGCAAAATATAATAAAGATCAGCTATTATGATGAAGGTATTAATTGAGGCTTTTATGCTTGGTATAAATGCGAATGAAAAAAAAAATATTCCAAATTGACACGATTATAGAATTTCACGCGAAATTAAAACCCGTCATCATTTTCATCTTCTCAAAATTTAAACATGTATTTCTCATATCCGTATTCACCATGCTTAAAAAATGACATTTTAATTTGATCATTTTAAAATCACTAACTCAAAACTTGAAGATATTTAAATGATAAATAAAAACGAAATGAAACCGAAGTCGTGGAATTTTATAACAGACGATATTTTTTTGCAAAGTATACGCATTTTTATTTCTATTTTTCTTTTCAATTTTAAGAGAAAATGGAGTGATTCTGTTGCCACAAATCCAAATTAGTACTAAAAACCATAAAAAAAAATTAATATCTCAAAAACAAATTGTAATACAGCTTTCAAACAAATTGTATTTAAAAATAATTTTTTTTCTCTATACGACGATGTAAATATCGAAAATATGCTATCTTTAGAAGTATAAAATTTGCAAAACTGAAATTACATGGGATAGTGTTGCCATTCGCAAAATGACGTATGCGTTACGCACAGATACGTTTGGCCTTTATAATATAGATATCTGTTTTCACTAATGAGAATGCTCCATAATGCAGCGAAATAATCGTTTCCTATAAAAGCGATGGAGTGACGATGCAGCAAAAGGGTCACATTTTTTACAGTAGAGAGCAGACCTTCTCGGCCACTGATGGAGCCGATATGACTTGGCAGACCGATTGCTTTTTAATAGGTGATTCAAGTTATAATTAATTCTGGAATTTCAGTCGTGAACTCAATGAAGTGATTGTCTGTGATGTTGCCTTTCGGCCTTGTATAAAACTTAAACAGCTTCATAGTTAGATTACCTGCAATGGACGAGAAGAGGGCCTGTCGTCGAGCATCCCACCTGACTTCGGACCGTCTGGACAAAGGTCAAGAAATCATCCGGACTTTTCGGACATCCGGATACCGGCCACTTCGTGTAGTGCAGATGGGTGACGTGCCTCTGTTTTCCATCCTGAAAAAAAAAATAGAAGAATGGATACGTTCATTGTATATTGACGTGCAATTATTATATGTGCAATTTTAGGAACTACTTCGGTCACCTGGAAAGACTCGCTCGCTAATGCTAATCCTACACCTCCAAACTGGTGGTCGGTAGGTGCTGGGTTCGATCATAATCGCGACCGTCAGTCTAACAGTTCGGAATTTTCCATGGTTTTCTTTGAACCTTTAATTTTCTTGCGTAAATATGGGTTATGTTCCCTTGGAAAGACCCCCACGGAGGGCACTCCTCCCCTTATGGGCCTATATCCATCGTGTAGATAATCGGCCGTCATAAAATAAACTAAACCAGAAAGTATATTCAAATTAATCGTTGGGTGCCACCGTAATATTTACCCATCATGAAGATGCAAACTATAAATATATGAAAATAAAACACGTGCAAACTATTTATACAATGCACTGCAATTCCAAAACGAAATTTAATCGTATGTTTAATTATTTTTAATATACATTGTAATGTTCTATTAATGAATGGCTGATGAACCCACTTCGACAAAATCATATGAAACGACAAATTACTCAAGTAGTACCAAATGACGTAAAAGAAACATCCTTATAACTCCAAAAATAATAATCCTATTCACTAACAGTTTACTGCGTCAGATTAAGCGTCTCATTTCCAGTTAACATATATCTCTGAATTGAAATCTGAATGAAATACAGGGTCATGAAAAATCGAAGAATGTGGAAAACAGGATTACAAATATCTCGGCAACTCATAATCCGATCGACTTCATTTTATTTGCAAAATGTGTGTTATTTTATTGCCTTTTACGTCCTTAAAATAAAAAATTTCGAAAATTTTTATGTACTTTTCATCAGAAAGAATTTTTTGAGTGTCCGAAAAAAATAGTTCCGGAACATCGAGGTTACTGCTATTAAATAGGCTTTTTACCATTCTTATATACTATGTACCGGGTGTCCCAAAAATGACTGATGGATTTTAAAATTCAATTACTTGCCAACGGTGACAGCTATTGAAAAATTTTTTGCAGGAGGGTTATGTATAATGTCAGGAGTTTTTTTTACCGTAATTTTTTATTTTAGTTCGCATCTCAAACAACAGGTGGCGCCGTCGGCGATTGAAGGCCAGGTGATCAGTGCTGAGTGAAGCATCGACCTGGCCTTCAATCGCCGTCAGCGCCACCTATTGTTTGAGATGCGAACTAAAATAAAAAATTACGGTAAAAAAACTCCTGACATTATGCATGACCCTCCTTCAAAAAATTTTTAAATAGCTGTCACCGTTTGCAAGTTATTGAATTTTTAAATACATCAGTCAATTTTGGGACACCCGGTACATACACAGTTTTAAAACTATCTATATTTGTTCGGGAGATTACAGGCACACACACAGACAGACGGAAGGCACTTTTTTTTTCTAAAAATATGTTTTTCGGAATCTCTGGTGTCTAAAACTTGTCAATCCGTCATTTTTAGCACTTTCCAACAAAAGTTGAAAAGTGCTTATGCATTCGGATTGCCTGTCCGTCTGTCCGCTCTCTAACCCACGTAAATATATTCGGATTGCCATGAAATTTTAGGACGTTATTGACATTTACCCTAGCACGAGCCCTATTGAAAATGAAGTTTGTACCATGATTAGTTTATCTACAGGGGGAATCAAAAGTTTCGAATTACATTACTGCCTATGGGCAAAAATCGTTTCAAAAGAATTTTAAAGATGTTATACCCTGTTTATCATATTAAAATTTATATGCTTTTATAAGGTGCATTAAACTATGCATTCTATAAAATATAAGGTGAAAATGTAGCTATTATTCATTTACAGGGCCACATAAAAGAATTCCATTAGATAATGGTAAAAGGAGGAATTGTGTGTGACATATTTTAAATATATTAAACTGTTTCATGTATAATTAAATTGATGTATGTCAATGAGGCTTAGTATAAATTATACGATACTGCCTTCCCTAATATAAAATACAGTCGGCTCTCGTTAATTCGAACTCGTCGGGACCGCAAGAAATGTTCAAATTATCCGAAGTTCAAATTATGGAAAAAATAAAATGAAAACAAGCTTAAAGTACTATTACTTATAGTACTATTACGAAAGAATTAATGTTATAGTGTTTTTTAAATTTATTTCGTCTGTTATCATTAGAATATGACTTAGTATTAAATTAAAAGGTATAAATACATAAACTAATTCAAAGATTAGAAACAAGCACAATGGACGAAAAATTTAAAGCGTCATTGATGGACAGACGGGGCACTAAGAAAAGGATATCAAATGCACTGGATTATATGTATACTTGTTCCGAACAATTTTTACAAAAATCAAAGAAAGAAAGTTATTCAAATGATCTCAAATCTGTGAGAAGGAAAAGAAAAATGAAAAATCGATTACTCGATTATTTTAACGATTCTCGTTAGTTCGAATTAAGCGAAGTCAAGAGATAATGAGTTCAATTAATGAAAATTTTTAACGTTATTCTGGCATTGAAAATTTCGGGACTTCATGTTTAGTTCGAATTAAGCGAAGATTCGAATTATCCGATTTCGAATTAACGAGAGTCGACTGTATATAGTATTTACAGGGACACACAAAAGATTTCAAATAGTACATTCTTTCCGAAGTACTGTATATGTATCCGATGATAGCTGATAGATGGATGAAATGCATTTTAAATCTGATATGCGTGTATAAGTTTCACTAAATTTATGCATATTATATGGTGTGTAAAAATGTTATATTTAATATACAGGGAACGCCAAAAGAGCTCGCCAACGTTACTGAATATGAGCATAAATTACTAAAAGGTGATTCTTAAATAAATTATGAATTTTTACGCTGAACTGCCATAAATTTACTAAGAAATGTTTGCAGAATATAGATAAAATGATATACAGGGCCACGCAAAGAGTTGGGTAGATGGAGCCTATGAATGATAATTTATGAGAAAGTGATTTTAGCTGTTTTAAGAGTGTTTTAGTTTAAAATAAATTTTATCTTAACACTGATGTGTAATAAACGTACAGGCGAACTACAAGGCTGAACAAAGTATTCAAGTATGTTTCCATCTATCAGTATAAATTGCTGAAAGAGAAATTTCAAGCTAATAGGCATTTTTTGCTAAACTAAATTTTCCCACTATATAGTATGCATATTAGCTGACAGATCAAATACAGGGCTGTTCCAGTATTACTGGAGTACATTTTTGGCTATATTTGGCTTTATATCCTTATTTACCTAAATAAAGAAGTTTTGTTAAAGATTTTATGAAACGTTGGAAAGTGCTTCATAATCTATGCTTAATGCATGATTTTTCATACTTTTTTTTTTCGATTTTCAAAACGATTGCAAGACTATGTATGATAGGTAAGTAAAAGAGAGATATGCATTAAAAAAAAACATGTATGCTCTTGCATAACCCCATTTGTTGGAAATAGGTGAAAAGGGAGACACGTACCTGCGTCACTAGGAACAGCCTCTGCGTGAAGGTGGGCGCGATGTTTTCGGAAATAGCCCGCACTTCCAGGGCGCCGTATTGGGCGCTGGTTCCGGGCTGGGGCCAGTACTGTTCGCAGTTCCTCTTGGCCCGTTCTACGCACTGGGTGAGCATGACAATTAGGAAGACGGACTCCTGCCACACCATCCTCCAGAAATCGTCCACGGTGTTCGGCAGCGGACCCTGGGCGGCGATATACTCTAATAGGTAGGAGTCGCCCTGAAACACGCAAGCATATACACATGGTGAGATTTATAAAAGGCAGACCGAAACAAAAGAAAGCCATGCAATTTAATAATGAAAATAAAATAAAATCTATATTTTAAAGGCCAAACGTATGTGTGTGTAACGCATACGTCATTTTAGAAATGGCAACATTCCATGCAATTTCGGTTTTGCAATTTTCGCTATAGCAAATTTTACCCTTCTAAATATCGCACATTTTAAATTTTTACACCGTCGCATAGAGAAAAAAATTTTCTTTTAAATACAATTTGTTTGAAAGCTGTATCTCAATATGTTTTTGAGATATTAATTTTTTTATAGTTTTTAGTAACAATTTTGTGATTGTGGCAACAGAATCACTCCATTTTCTCTTCAAATTAAAAAAGAATAATAATAAAATGCGTATACTATGTCAAATATATCAACTGTGATCGTATAAATTTGGAATAAATGTATATATTTTTTTTTTCATTCGCAATTATACCAAACATAACAGCCTCAATTGATAACTTCATCTTAACAACTGATCTATATTATGTTTTACTGATTACATATGCGATTAAAGTTTAATTTTAATAATTTGGACAACTGAGTTTTATAGAAATAGCATTTTGTTAATTTTAGCTTAAAATAAGAGTTAAGAGTTAACACTGACTAATATAAGATGCATATTTCACTGTAACTAATTTTGTAGGTTTATTATAAATCAATGAAACAGTTCTTTCATAAAGATGTTCTTTCGTCGAATTTCGACGGGTTCCACCTCGTAATAATAATAACAAAGAAATTGTAATTTAACAAATTACAACGACTATTTGGGAAAAGGATATTTTCAAAAACTCAAATTTTAGACTTATAAATAAATTCTATATTTAAAATAATAATAAGAAACATCATTTTTATGATGACCAAAACGTGGTTTATGTCATAGCAGAGTGCTACATTACGTACGCCATGGATTAAAAATTAATATTCCTGTACCAATAAATGAAATTTTAGTTTTACAATTTTCGGTGCGGCAAATTTTTTAACTTCTAAACATCACAAATTTTAAACATTTACACCGCCGTACAGAGAAAAAAAATGTACCTTTTAATGAAATTTATTATTTAAACAGGTAAGAATCACCCTGAAACACGTAAGCATATACAATGTGAGATTTATAATAAGCTGACCGAAACGCAATTTAATAATAAAATAATTAGTAAACGATTAAATTAGTTTTTTTTTTTTTTTTTTTTTTTTTTTTTTTACTGACATTATTTAGAGCTTTCTGTAGCTCATTTTACTAATCGAAACTGCTTAAAAATTTATAAGGGGACTCATGAACCAAGCGAAAAAAGATTCCAAGAAAAAAAATTAGTTACAATCACCACCGATAGAGGTAAATGTGGCACTGTTGTGATTTATGCTACTGAGAAGACGGGCAATAAATGAAACAGCACAGTTTTACGTCAAATTCCTCGTCGAAAAAACGAACATGATCGATAAAACGTGGCATTTTATCCAAATTATTAGTTTTGTCTGTTTCCGATGTTTTCTTTCCGTGTCCAGCGCCTAATTTCCCCCTATAGGCGACGTTTAGAACTTTTATTTTGTTGTTGTTGGAATATTTTCCCCCATGGTTCCCATGTCGCTGGAAAGCGACCACAAATAGCGTCAAAACTCTCTACCTACGTCCCGAAAGCCTGGGACTCTAAATAGAAAAGGAAAAAAAAAGAGAAATTAAAACTGGACAAATTTAAAAGAAAAAGTAGACAAATTAAAGACACTGAAAAACGGTTAGTTTGTGGGTGGGGCGATAAAACTAGCGATCGTCCCGAAATCCCGAATATATTTGTCTCAGACGGCGGTTGGGGGTGGGTCAACCGATGCGGCGAGGGGGCCAATCTTTGTCGTCGACCTCTAACTACGTCCCGAACAGTAAGGCTGCGAGCGAACAGCACTAGTTTTTATTACACTAAAAGAGCAATAAATCTATCTTTGTTTCCCTACGGAACAAAGGTGAAATCTCTTTAAATGATTTTTGAGGGACTGATCCTACCGAATTGACAAAGGAAGGGAAAGTTCATCTCCCCCCATCTTCAGTCGTAAAGCTGTCAACTGATTTCGAGTTCAATTTCTCTCTTGAAGTTCAAAAAAGTTCACTGAAAAAGCAATTTATACATCAAAGCGCCGATACAAAAAATAAAAAATAGCGACGCCTGACCGCAAGAAGTTAGTGCTATGTGTCTGGTCCCTAAGAATCTCTTGCGCGACAGCGCTGTGGCTGATAAGCGACCACGAATAGCGTCAAATTTCTCTACCTACGTCCCGAATGCCTCGGACTCTTGCGGGTAAATTTTAACGTGGTTTCCCCACTTTTCGCTAATGTTAAAGGGAAAAAAAAGTTTCTTAAATTTAAGTTCCCCCCTTCCTAAACGTAAGTATATCTTATTTAAAAAGTAACCAATTTCTTTTCACTTACGTTTATTTATTTTCTTTTAAATTTGAGCTATTAAATTAAAAAAAAAAATCTAAAAAATGTTGAAGGAAAAAAAAGTTTCTTAAATTTAAGTCCCCTCCCCCCCTCCCTAAACGTAAGTATATCTTATTTAAAAAGTAACCAATTTCTTTTCACTTACGTTTATTTATTTTCTTTTAAATTTGAGCTATTAAATTAAAAAAAAAAAAATCTAAAAAATGTTGAAGGAAAAAAAAGTTTCTTAAATTTAAGTCCCCTCCCCCCCTCCCTAAACGTAAGTATATCTTATTTAAAAAGTAACCAATTTCTTTTCACTTACGTTTATTTATTTTCTTTTAAATTTGAGCTATTAAATTAAAAAAAAAAAAATCTAAAAAATGTTGAAGGAAAAAAAAGTTTCTTAAATTTAAGTCCCCTCCCCCCCTCCCTAAACGTAAGTATATCTTATTTAAAAAGTAACCAATTTCTTTTCACTTACGTTTATCTATTTTCTTTTACATTTAAGCTATTAAATTTCAACTACACCGCTTCCTGTTTACGTTTTGCCGCCATCCGAAACGGATGAATGGTTGGTTGTCGCATGTAAGTCACTTTAAACGACCGTCAGTTGCGCCTGACGACGCAAATCGTAACTTCATCTCCCTGCGCGGAGAGTAATTTTCGTAAGTGATGGTGGGCTTTACAAGTTGTGAAGTCTCTCATCGTATTTTTTTGCAGCCAATCAGAGATCGGTTCTTGCGACCTTAGACGTTTATGACACTGGGCGTGTTCAGCGCAACTTACCAAAGTAACCAATGCTACCGACCGATTGTAGGGCAGTACGAAAGCGAATTGTGTCACCAATCAAAACTATCCTGTTGAATTGTAGCTTCGCCTTGATTTTCATTTTGCACTTGTCTACAATCGGTAAGTGACCGGTAAGTTACCGGTAAGTTGTGCTGAACGCGCCCTATCTCTGGTAATGCTTTTTAGCCTAGCTGGCAGCATATTCACAGTATCAGCAAAGAAACTCTTCGAGAGGGTTGAATTCTGATAGGGATTGGCCGACGCGTTTTCACGTAACTTGGCGATAATTATACTTGGCGTAGCGATAGACGCTTCCGTCGAGGAGTTTGATTTCCTTCCGAACCGAGTACAAAGTAACTTTTCTCTTGCAGCATTGCATTGGATGGAACGTGTCAGGGCTACACTAGATACTGGGCTTGATCATTCCTTATCACGACGTCACAAAAGGTGGCTGGCCGCTATCTGCGATTGGTACAAACAGGGCTCAAAGTGACGCACCCATCGTTTTGTTCCAATCGCTGAATGGCATTCAGCCACCTTTTGTGACGTCATGAAAGGAATGAGCAAGCCCGGTATCTAGTGTTGCCTTGAACGTGTCTTATTGAAAGCTGTACTCTTTAAAAATTTTTAAACACAAATTTTTACTCTGTACTCGGCTCCGAAGGAAATCAAACTCGACGGAAGCGTCTATCGCTACTCCAAGTATAATTATCGCCAAGTTACGTGAAAACGCGTCGGCCAATCCCTATCAGAATTCAACCCTCCTGAAGAGTTTCTTTGCGGATACCGTGAATATGCCAGCTGGCAAAATAAATACCGGCGGTTTTAAAATCCATTCGGTACTAAAATGAGATGCTTTCTCGAATTTTTCCAAAGTTGTATATTTTTCCCCTCATGGGTGATACGCTGACCACTGTTAAAATAACGATGCTTCTGGAGTTTAAAAGGCTCAAGAGAACCGATGTCTAGCCAGTTGAGTATTGTGATAAATTTATTATTCATATTATATACAGTCGACTCTCGTTAAATCGAAATCGGATAATTCGAATCTTCTTTTAATTCGAACTAAACATGAAGTCCCGAAATTTTCAATGGCAGAATAACGTTAAAAATTTTCCTTAATTCGAACTCATTTTCTCTCGACTTCGTTTAATTCGAACTAACGTGAATTTCGATTTTTCATTTTTCTTTTCTTTCTCTCTGATTTCAGATCATTTGAATAGTTTGCTTTCTTTGATTTTTGTAAAAATTGTTCCGAACGAGTGTTCATATAATCCCATGCATTTGATATCCACTTTCTTAGTGCCCCGTCTGTCCATCAGTGACGCTTCAAATTTTCCTTCCATCGTGCTTGTTTCTAAACCCTGTAATTAGTTTATGTATTTATACATCCTAATTTAATATTAAGTCACATTCTAATGATAACACACAGACGAATAAAATTAAAAAAAAATCTATACCATTAAATTCTTTGTAATAGTACCCTATTAAGCATGTTTTCATTTCATATTTTCCATTATTCGAACATCGGATAATTCGAACATTTTTTGTGGCCCCGACGAGTTCGAATTAACGAGAGCCGACTGTATTTTATTGATTTTACTGACAAATATTCAGTCCATTTGAAGTTATGTTTAATGTCCCTTTTAACTTACCCATCATACGTAGTATAGGGTAAGTCTTGCAATCGTTTTGAAAATCGAAAAAAAAATTTGACGGATTTACACGTTTTAGATAGTGGAGATTCCGAAAAACATATTTTTAGAAAAAAAAATTTTGCCATCCGTCTGTCTGTCTGTCTGTCTGTAAACGCTCTATCTCCCGAACGAATTGAGATAGAGACTTGAAATTTTGTATGTAGTTAGTATGTAAGAATGGGACGAAGCCTATTTAATATCAGGGTCATTCCATGTCAACTGGCCTAGAGGCTCCCACTCGACCCCCTTCGATTTTTATGAAATTGATACAGAATATATATGTGGGTATATAATGAACATTTGGAAACTGTTTAGTGCAAAAAATTGTATAGTTGGAGCACCAGGGGTCCATTTGTACCAATCACTATTTCATGGTTGTAGAAAAAACGGCCAAATCATGAAGTTTGACATCATATTACTCATGATATATAAAACTTTACTTATTAAAAATAGGTGATCTAGTACAACTTTTTGTGCTAAAAAGTGTAATTGCAGTGTTAAAAATCACAAATGAAAACTATCGTGATTACTAGGCCTCAAAGTAGGCCTTTTGGCCAATCTGGTTGAATTTTACCCTTACTTTAACATGCTGTAACTACCGCAAATATTGTTTTAAGAATTTGCTAACAAACTAATTACCGATGGATATATCGTAAAGCCGCTGTAGTTGTTTTTTGATTGCTTAAATATTCACTAAATTATTGATGTTCAAAGTCTAATAAAAAATTAAAATCGTCGATTTTGTCCCATATTCAAAAGCGTATATCTCAAAAGGGACACTTTTGATTTGGTTACAATTAGTACCACTGGAAAGAGCATGTCTTGATTTATAAAAAAAACTCTATTTCGTTTTGGGTTTTTAGATACAGAAGGAAAATAATAAAATCAAAAAACCTGTTGTACGAGATAATCCAGATACATACAAGAAAGGTATATATTACGACAGGATATTTCAAAAGGTTTTGCACCATTCTTTTTTATTACAACGATTAATGTATGTAATAATTATCACTTTTCCTGGTCACAGTTACTTCTTCTTTACCATTATGAATGATTTGTAACCGCATTGCCAATGAGTTATATCCAATAACCAGGCAAGACTAGCTCCTGGTTGGATAATGTATGTTTTAAATTTTTAATGTGGGTACCTAACGGGATCCATAGATTATTATAGACTAAATGTTTTGATTATTTCAAGCTCCCATTATGTTGATTCCTGATTCCCTATCTATAAAAAACATTACTCATTGGTTCAGTTTGTCAAATTTCTTATTGATTGCGATTGCAACAGCTTTCGGTAAATTGTATTGCTGACTAATTTTTGTTTTTATTGGAAATGGAACAGTAATTATATGCTCTTCCGGAATTCAACAGAGGTCTTGTCTAGTGGGCTAATAAAATGTTTTCGAAGTTCTATGAGGGGGCATAAAATTTATTAAGACATCGTTGCTGCGATTTTCAATACCAATTCTTCAATAAAATCTTCAATTTTCATCTGCTTCGTTTCTAACGTGTCATGATCTGTGTGAACCCATTGTTTAAAGTCAATTTTGTCTTCTGGATCCCTATATTCGAAAACACTTTTCAAAAAGTTTTTTAAATCATCTGTTCCAGGACATTCTTCGCAGCGATGAAGCATACAATCTTTAGAATACAAGTCACAAGCTGTTTTACTTTTAAGGAATTTATAATCTACATCAGTTGGGCAGCTTGCTAGTATCAACTTCACATTTTGATGCATTTTACACACATATTGGGAATGTGAACCTGCTGCAACGACAGTCACACACCATTTTGGTTTTAACTCGCAAAATTTCGAGAATCCGATTTTCGGTCCATTACTACTTCGACAGACTGTAAACATTTCTTTCAAATTGCTTAGTAATATATGCTTCTGCATCTGAACTTTCCTTCCATCTATCCGAGCAGAAATGAAATCTTTTATTTCTGGACATATTAGATTAAATTCTTCATCTTGAAAAAAAAAAATAATACTCTTTCTTTTATGTTTTGTGGCAACTTCTTTTCAAACTTTGCCCTAGATAAAGCCAATATCCCGATGTCTGCTTTTAATTTTCGCGCTGCTTTTACCATTCTTTCTGAAACTTCATACTCTTCTATAACTTCTCTTATTGTCCAACTTTGAGGTGTCATTGTTAATATTTGTATTTGTTCTGGACGTTTTGACAGGTGTAACTTCTCCTTCAATTCTTTAATTAGCTGTTTGTAATCTAAACAGTCTAGGCATTGGCTGCATGCATTAGGTTGCGTTAATTTACATGGATCTATAACAGCAACAATAGCTATTTTCTTTGAAATCACATCTTCAGTTTCACTTATCTTTCTCTTTGCATATCTTTTAATATCTGTTGTTGATGTTCGTTGATATTTTAAAGGAGATAAATCAATAGCTGTTAGACTTTTGTTCAACGTTTCTGTTACATCTATTTCATCTTGCTCCAATTCGCTTGAAGAAGAAGACCATGTTGTTCTTCTTTCTTCGAATTCTTTTCTGCATGATCTACATAATTTTTGGTCTGGTTTCGCATTTTTCTTAGTTTTTTTAGTTTCTTAGTCTGTCAAATGATTAGAACTTTCTAAATTGATGGACCGCAAAGATTTTCATACGCAATGATTGTCTTTACTGAAAGGATTACAGCATGTTCTCTGAAGAAACTCAAATTCATGCAAAAGCAATGTTTCGTGATGAAAGCATATTTGAGAATTTTCTTCCAGATGCAATAAACTTCGTCGATTAACTCCTGTTATTCAGAGGAAAATTCTTTAAAAAGCTTAAAACCTTTATGTGCACAATCAGTCGTCAAAGAGAATTATCAGCACAGCCAATGCTACATTGACTCTGATCACAATCATGAGAATCCATAGAGCTAAAATCTTGATACAGAATGTTTTAACAGTAATGTAAAGCATAAACTGAAAAAGAAAGGAATATTTTTGTATAAATCTTGTTAAACATGCAATACCCAACCAGGAGCTAGTCTTGCCTGGTTATTGGATATAACTCGTTGGCAATGCGGTTACAAATCACTCATAATGGTAAAGGGGAAGTAACTGTGACCAAAAAAATTATAATTATTATATGCATTAATCGTTGTAATAAAAAAGAATGGTTCAAAATATGTTGAAAGACCCTGTCGTAATATATACCTTTCTTGTATGTATCTGGATTATCTCCTACAACAGGTTTTTCAATTTCATTATTTTCCTTCGGTATCTAAGAGGCCCAAAATGAAATAAAGTTTTTTTTATAAATTAAGATATGCTCTTTCCAGTGGTACTAATTGTAATCAAATCAGAAGTGACCCTTTTAAGATATACGCTTTTGAATATGGGGCAAAATCGACGATTTTAATTTTTTATTAGATTTTGAACATCAATAATTTAATGAATATTTAAGCAATCAAAAAACAACTACAGCGGCTTTACGGTATATCCATAGGTAATTAGTTTGTAAAGCGAGAATTTTTTAAAATAATATTTGCAGTAGTTACAGCATGTTAAAATAAGGGCAAAATTCAACCAGATTGACCGTACGGCCTACTTTGAAGCCTAGTAATCACGATAGTTTTGATTTGTGATTTTTAATTCTGCAATTACCTTTTTTAGCACAAAAAGTTGTACTAGATCACCTATTTTCAGTAAGTAAGGTTTCATATATCATGAGCAATATGATGTCAAACTTTATGATATGGCCGTTTTTTCTACAAGCATGAAATAGTGATTGGTACAAATTGACCCCTGGTACTTCAACTATACAACTTTTTGCACTAAACAGTTTCCATATGTTCATCATATACCTACATCTATATTCTGTATCAATTTCATAAAAGTCGAAGGGGGTCGAGCGGGAACCATGCCAAAATTTAGAACACTTGACATGGAATGACCCATCAGCAACCTCGATTATCCGGAACTATTTTTTTCGGACTCTCGAAAAATTCGTTCTGATGAAAGGTACATAAAAATTTTCGAATTTTTTTGTTCTAAGGAATGGATGTAAAAGGCAATAAAATAACATACATTTTGCATATAGAACGAAGTTGATCGGATTATTAGTTGCCGAGATATTTGTAATCTTGTTTTCCACATTCTTCGATTTTTCATGACCCTGTATTTTATTCAAATTTCAATTCAGAGGTATATTTTAATTGGAAATGAGACGCTTAATCCGATTGAGTTAACTGTTAGTTAATAGAGTTATTATTTTTGGAGTTATAAGGATGTTTCTTTTACGCAGTTCGGTACTACTTGAGTAGTTTGGCGTTTTATATAATTTGTCGAAATGGGTACATCAGCAGTTCTTTAATACAGCATTACTATGTATATTAACAATATTTAAATTTTGTTTATGAATTGCAATGCATTGTATAAATAGTTTTCACATGTTTTATTTTCATATACATATCCATGATGGGTAAGTATTACGATGGCCTCCAACGACTAGTTTTATGAAATAAACGTTAGTGTTGTCAAGCCAAGTTTCATCATTGAATTCTCATTTTGCATAAAATATTTACAGATTCTAAATGAATTTAATGAATGATTAACATGAAAAGAAATATACTTACCTGATTAGATGAACAATCAAGATACTTTAAGGTTCTATGAAAATATTATATTTTTTCAACACTTCATGATAAGTTTTTCTCTATTTCTAGGATAGTGTTGTCAAGTTTAACCTTTGAATTCTTAATGTCACAAACCAACCAGGGGTGTTAACTAAAACACCGTCGTACTGACATAAGATTAAAACCCCGACCAGCCACTCTCCTCAAATACTTTAATCCTGTTTTTAAAAAGTTTAAATTTCATTTAATGAAATATTTTACTAAGTTATTAGTAGGAGTTGAGACGCACCCACAACTCTAAATAGAAAAGAAAAAAAGAATAAGAGAAATTGAAACCGGATATATACAGGGTGTATCTAAACTACTAGACAAAACTTTAAGGGGTGATAGTACACATCATGAAAAATAATATTAAATGGGAAAGTGAGGGTCCCAAACGTCTTCAGAAGGAGATAGGAGCCATCAAAGTTTAGGGTCCAAAATTTGAAATGATTATAAAAAATGGAAAAATTGGTCGATTCGTTTGCGGTTTTCACGAAAACTATTCTTTATGTCATTATTGTCTTGGAAATAAATTATAAAGATAAATTTCAAAAAATGCCGATAGAGGACGCTTTAGACTTTGGAGTAACGAACAACTATTTTTTACCGTTATTTTTTGCATCTCATTAAATTTTTTTAGAAGTTTAGACATAAACTTAAATTTTGAGCTCAAAATCTGTGGTTAAGTACCGCAAACTGAACTGTTTTCAATGGGAGTGGGTAGGTTCACATTTCAAATGATTATAAAAAATGGAAAAATTGGTCGATTCGTTTGCGGTTTTCACGAAAACTATTCTTTATGTCATTATTGTCTTGGAAATAAATTATAAAGATAAATTTCAAAAAATGCCGATAGAGGACGCTTTAGACTTTGGAGTAACGAACAACTATTTTTTACCGTTATTTTTTGCATCTCATTAAATTTTTTTAGAAGTTTAGACATAAACTTAAATTTTGAGCTCAAAATCTGTGGTTAAGTACCGCAAACTGAACTGTTTTCAATGGGAGTGGGTAGGTTCACATTTCAAATGATTATAAAAAACAGAATAATTGGTCAATTGATTTGCGGTTTTCACTAAAACTATTCTTTAAGTCAGTATTGACTTGAAAATAAATTATAAACATAAATTTCAAAAAATGTCGATAGACGGCGCTTTAAACTTTGGAGTAAAGTACAACTATTTTTTACCGTTATTTTTTGCATCTCATTAAGTTTTTTTTTTTAAAAGCTTAGTCATAAACTAAAATTTTGTGCTGAAAATCTGAATCGTTGAGAGTGGTTAAGTAGCGCTAACTGAACTGTGTTCAAGGGGGGTGGGAAGGTTAAAAATTCAAATGATTATACAAAACGGTAATAAATGGTCGATTCGTTTGTGGTTTTTTTTCTTGAAAATAAATTTTAAAGATAAATTTCAAAAAAATTCCGTTAGTGGGTGCCTGTATATTCAACGGAATTTTGACCGCCGCGGTGAGCGGCCCATCTTCGTCTCACCATGGAAGGTACTCACCGGTACGTAGCTGGCGTTGATGTAATCTGGTTCTACCTCGTCTCCGATTGGCAACAGTTTCACCCTGGAGTGATCGACTGAAAAAACGAGAAAAAATTTCACAAAAAGGCAATAGCTAATATAACTACTATTGGATGCAATAGGGGGAATTATGGGGGGAGCTTCTTCCTTTAATATATGTGAACTTTGGATATTTGAGCTTAGAAATGGAAAATTTTAGATTTTTGAAAACCTTTTTCTTATTTTAAAATATTAATAATAATAATAATAAATAATAAATAATAATATTCAGATTTTAACATACGCGTATAAACAAACAAAAAGTTCATCAAGATTGTTGTCTTGCTGTTTGTGTATTTTAGCAAAAAAATCTCACTTTCTGAGGCCAGAATTACACCACAGCTTTACAAAATAATAATAATAATAACAATAATAAATAAATAAACATAAAAAATAATTAAATAAATAAATAAATAAAAAAGGAAACCCCCCCCCCCTCCTTTCAAAAAAATTGTAATTTAACAAATTATAATGACTATTTGGAAACTATTATTTTCAAAGACTATAATTTTAATGACTTATAAATGATTTCTATATTTAAAAAAAAAATAAATAAAATAACAGCATTATTTATACGATGATCAGAACGTCGATTATGTAATAACAGTCATATTAAAATGCTTGGACATTTAGAGTCAGATTAACATTCCAGGGTCGATCATGAACAAATATTAAATGAAATTTCAGTTTAACAATTTTCGGTACTGTAAATTTTTAAACTTCTGAACATCGCACATTTTTACACCGTAATCTAAAGAAAAAAAAATTACTTTTAAATGCAACTTGTTTGAAACGACCTGTATCTAAATTTGTTTTTGAGTTATTCTTATTATTATTTTATTTATTTATTTATTCGAGTTTTAAATAGGATTTTTGTCATCGTGGCAATAGAAGTATTCCGTTTTTGGACATTAAACATGGATCAATCTGAAAATGAATAAAATAGAAAACAGAAGTATTAAATTTCTAGACATTAAGCAGGGACCAATCAGAGAACGAATAAGATAAAATAAGTTGCGGAATTCAACCAATAAAAAGATTCAGATGTACTTCAGGTTTCCCAATTCTCTGCCGAGAACAACAACTATTTCCTAAATAGTTAAACAAATTCAAAAAATGGCATAAAAGCTAATATAAAAGGATACATAATAAACGTAATAAATTAATAAAAGATGAGGAATTAAAAAAAAAAAACAGGCACAACAATAGCAATAATAATTAGAACAACAAGAAAGATTTAGTCGGATGTAGCAATTCCAAAACTTTCTTGTATCTCATACACGTTAATACCGCCAGAACAATTAAACATAGCAGCGTCACCGGTTAGGTAATTGACACCTATAATTGGTAATTGACACCGGTTAGGTAATTGACAGCTAATAAATCTAATCTGCAACAGCTTATGTCAAGTTCCAACTGAATCTGAAATTTGATGAAAATCCTTATATTAGTATTTGAGATAGAATCAATGCAGAAATCGTAAAAGAAGAAAAAACTGGATACAAGCGCCATATCTTGAGCGATTTACTCTAAAAACTAAAGATTACATGCTTTTTGGGATTGCCACATCTGACTAGTTTTATTTAGTATAATTTCCTTTTTTAAAATAATCGAAAATAATTAAAAAGTATCTGTGTAATTGGTATTTGAAAATAAAGTTTTCGCCAAATTGACGTCAATCCTAAAATTTCCTTCTATCTTATGTATGTTATAATACTTCCTGAAAAACTCAGTTTAGCAGTGACACCGGTTACGTGGTTTAAACCAAAATCTATACTCAGCATCAACTTATGTCAACTTATAACTGAATCTGAAGTTTGATGAAAGTTTGTGCATTAATTTCTGAGATAGAGCTATTGCAAAATCTGCATGACAGCGCCACATGTTGGGTGATGTACACCAAAAACTGATCAGGATCAAATTTTTATCAGGTACTAACTGAATCTGAAGTTTGATGAAAATCCATGCATTAGTTCTTGAGATATATTTATTGCGAAATAGGGATTATTATTATTATTATTATTATTATTATTATTTTAATTTATTGTTATTATTTATTGAGTAGAAAATTCAGGGCTGATGACACGACATTTTTTAGCTTGTCTGAAAAAAATAGCATCGGAGGCAAAAAAAAAGGCGGAGACCTAGAGGTCTGCACGGGCCCGGGCTTGGCCCGTGGCCCGTACCCGGCCCGGCCCGCGGGCCGGCGGAATCGTTTCGAATTTGCTAACGGGCCGGGCCGGGCCGATATAAAAATTTCGAAAATTTTTATATCGAAGACTTTGAAGATTTAAACATAAACGATAAAATATAAACCTATTTTCAACGAAAATGGTTTTAACGGGAATAAATATAAATGTGCGTCACGAGCCATACTAGTTTGACATCATCAATGTAAAAATGTAACTTGTGCAGTGTAGGGATCGGCATCGGACAGTTACATTGTGCGTAACCCGTTTTAATATTTTTTAAACTCACTCGTGCAGGGCCAAGATCAAAATTGGAGATCAAGGCATTATTTTTCTACATATAGACTTGCCGGACCGAAAGAAGACTTAATTGTTCTCAAGATCTGTAGGGCAGACAACATAATTTGTAAAATTATGAACAGCGATAAAGAACTTATGTTAGAAGTATAAGAATATATCAAGAAGTATATATCCAAAGATTAATCTTTGGATATATACTTCTTGATGGTTTTAAATTAATTTTTCAAAATCGCGAAAGTTTGACACATTTTTACATTAATTTTTAATTGTAAAAATATAAAAGTGATAAGCCTGACTATTGAAGGGATTTGGAATCGAATAGCGTTTTTCATTTTTGGTAAATAAAATACTTGTGTAACCTTGTTGAGATACAATAGTTTCTCAAATGGTTGCAGGTTTTTCTCCCTTCCCATGCTATCGCTTCCGGAAATTCTATTCAAAACGCTAACTATGACAATATTTTATTTGCTTGCAGTGTTCTTAAATTGCTTGTATCAAAAAAATGGATAACGCCATTCGATTATATAGTTTCTGAATAAAGACACCTGCTAATCTTATGCATTTCTGAGGAAAAAATGAATTTAGAAATGTATCAGAAAGGAGCTTCTTTGAATTAACGTATGAATTTGGATTTAAAATCTTTAATAAAATGATATAGAAATATTTTTATAAATCTTCCTTTATTAAACAGCTTCAAAAGTTACGATGTTTTTAAATTTCTTTTTTTTCTTTTATTCTAAGCCATATTAATTTCTTTATGAATCTTTATTTGAATGTTGAAAGCCCAAGAATCTTAGTAATCATTAATGTTACTAATTTGTATTTCCTGTAAAATTGTAACGGTAAACCCACGGTGAGCGTCATTTGTAACGTTAGGTTGGTCGTGGTGGAGGTTAAATGTAGACATACTCAGTAATTTAAGATAAAATAACAAAGTTTATTAAAGTGATAATGGCTGAAGGGAAGTGGAGCAAGTCTTTAAATTTACACAACTGAAAACACTATGAACAGCTAAATCATACTCACAGGCTTCGGCCTAGCTTAGCCGGGGCACCGCCTAACACTTCTCACTGTCTTCTGGCTGAGCTGCTAAACAAAGCTTGATTAAACAGCCCGTGGCTGTGGGTAATTCTTTATTTCACGAAATAATCAAAAATGGAACTATTGTAAATTTTCTTACCACGGCCGAATCTCAAATCAACTATCCAAACTTCCTTCCACTCCGCTGAACAATAATTCACTTCGCTTGTCTAATACTAGAGATCGTCACTCGCTGGCTGCTGGCTAATGCCAGAGACACGCCAGAGACATCCTCCATTCACTCAAACCCAAGCTTTTATATGCTGCAAACTGAGATACTTCACATTAACATATTACTAATAACCGCAAGCTAACTGTAAAATCCGAAAGAGCACACACACTCTAGAAAGTTAAAGTAAAAGAGAGGATAGATGTCGCTTTTACGCTTACACTTGTTAAATTATTGACGTCACGATCTCAGAAACACTAGAGTGCCTTAATGGAAAGGTCACTCCCTCACAACCCCCCCTCGGATTTTACAGAGAAAAAGGGCTGGGCCAAATGCATGCCCAGAACTTTTTCTTGTTATAAATTTCGAACCGTAATAAACACAGTGATGGGTGAAATTTAGCGCCGAAACATAACTTTTAAAATATTAACTTTAACCCATCACAACCAAAAAACCTCAGTTTGCCTCAAAAAATTCACATATTCATTCCAATCATTCTTCTATCTTACAAATAGCCTCCGTAAAACTTCCAAAAACTCGTAAAACTTTCAAAACTAATTACTTCTTCTTTCAAAACAGCCCACTCCACTGGGAGTGCTAAAATTTCTCAAAATACTAAACTTCCGAAATTTTCCTCAATATTGCAATACAACTATAACATTACCAAAAATTATCTCTCCATAACTTTCCTAATACTAAAATTCGCACCAAGTCCAAAAAACCCAATGCGCAAAAATTTTCCTCATCCAAATTCCGAACTCATCTAAAATTAAATTTTACTTCAGACTCAAAATAACTCTGCTATTACGTAATACCTACATACCCATTAGCCAATGAACTAACTCCCAAAATTCTTCAGAACTTCACTCCACTTTAACAATAATTGGGGAACATACGTACAGCGTCATATTGCTGTGCTTATGCAACAATCAAATTAAATATCAAAAATTTACAAAATGACGTCATCATGCTCTTCATCTGTATTAACTAAAAGAAAAATAGCAGAATCAATACATAACACAGGTATACTTCCCTGGAAGAAAATCACATTAACATTCAATTTTAATACAATACAATTTCAAATTCAAACGCAGCTTAAAAATTCGCAACTTGCGGAAACCATTCCCAACTAAAGTACAAACGCAACACATAAAACACGAACGATAAGGAGAAAGTTAATTCATTAAATGTTAGTATAAGAGATAGAAACGCGTGTCAAGGACTTCTTGACCGCAAAACACGTGCGCGTCTGAACCGCGGCGCGTGTACAAAATAACCCAAATTACTATCTGTACTTTCTGAAAATTTAACCATACATTAACATACATTTTATAACACATGAACAATATAACAATATAGTAACATTTTTAACAAATAACACAACAATTTAACAATAGATCCAGAATTTTTAAAAGCAGTTAAGACCAAAATCTCAAACATACATAAAACTAACAATTTTGCAAACAAATTTTGAACACAATTAAGCACTAATCGTGAGTCCGTTAAAAAATTCCAAAAATGGCCAAAAATACAAAACAGTCTTTCTGCTTTCTATTCCTTCATATTGCTACCACATATATGCACTCTAATAGAAATTTAATAAAGAACATTATCACCCAATCATAGAGATGATTCGCTGCTGGCTGGCTTCATACTACAGGATGTTTTTCTCCTCTTGTCCCAGAAACCTTGTACGAAGGATCTTTCGTCATCAGAACTGTACGGTGACGCCACAGTTGACTGTCGTGCCTGCAGCCTGGTTCGGAATGGATGCCGTGGGATACTTGTAGGTTCCGCTCGACGACTCTGCTCTGGCCGGTTCGCTGGGGTCACTCCATGGCGAGATTCACACTGTTGATGCCGGTAATCTGAGCGTTGTCTCCTCTTTCTAGATGCACCCGAAGTTACTGAAGATCCTAGACCACGTTTCTTTCCGGACCTATGTTGTTTCTTATTGGGCAAAAATTCCGACTTTAAAGTCCTTTTAACAGTTTGCCGAGTGTCCATCTGAAATCTTTTCCGGGGATTAAGTACCGAAGATGGTGAACTATTAGATAATTTATGTTTGCGAGGTTGCTGTCTCATAAGTGGAGGAACGGGATAGTTTATAATCTTTTTCCTTTTATGGCACACAGAATCTGATGTATTTGACACAGCTCTCTTATTTTTATTATCATACTGTGTTCTCGGATTGATAGGCTTTCTACTTTCAACAACAGTTTTTGGAGCTGTTTGACCAACTTTTCTTCTTGAATATTGATGAAAAGAATTAGATGAAGAAGTGCTGGACTCGGGACACTCATTGGATCGGGAATTTCGCGAAACACCACTCGACACATGAGAACCTTCACTACCATTTTCTCTAAACTTATAAACTCTAACCTGATCCAAATTAACCGTCATTCTTTCACCATTGACATCAACAACCAAATTATTATTTCGAACTTCTAAAACCTCGAACGGACCTACAAACTTCGGACCAAACTTAGCTACTCTCTTTTGACGACTTGAACTTAACCAATGCTTTTCTACTAACACAAAATCTCCAACTTTCACTTCTAACTCCCTCCTACGCATATTATAATACTGAGCCTGCTTTTCTTGCGCTTTTCCCATCTGAACTTGAGCTTCCTTAACCAACCTCTCAATATCCTGACACATGTACTGACTTTCCGCATCTGACACCATAACTAGCCTTTGGAATGGAGTAATGACTTTTCTACCCAAAAACAATTCAGCAGGCGTTTTCCCCGTTGACTCGTGAACTGCTGTACGAAGTGCATACGCAAAATGCTGAAGAAACTGGTCCCAATTTGCATGATGAGAACCAACATATGAAGAAATCATTTGAATTAATGTACACGTTCAGCCATATTAGACTGAGGTCGATACGGAACAGTAAAAGAATGATCGATCTCCAGCTTCTCACACAGGGCCTAAAATATATCAGAAATAAAACAAGGGCCATGATCGCTCACTACCCTAATTGGTGCACCATATTTAGAAATATAATTATCGAAAAATGCATCGGCAACTGCAGGTGCAGAAGCCTTCCTGAGGGGGACTAACTCTACCCATTTACTAAAATAATCAACTATAACTAGCCCAAATCTATATCTTTTAGGATTAGACAATGGATAAGGACCGATTAAATCTACACCTACACATTCATTAGGAAAATTTACTTTAATAGGAATTAATTTGCCAGCTGGACTTACATTTTTATAATTATAACGTTGGCATGTGCTACAGCTGGAGACATAAGCGCGCACTGCTTCCCGCATTTTAGGGAAGTAGCAGGATTCACAAATTCGAGCATAAGTTTTCCTAATTCCTAAGTGACCTGCTAATGGATTATCATGAAATTCTTTCAAGATGGCCTTACGAAGACTAGCCGGAATAAAAACTCTTAATTCTCCACGTGAATTTACAATTTTAGAATAAAAAAGAAGACCATCGATAAGCTTAAAAGATTGGGACCATTTCTCAAACATAGGCACATCTGCGCTCGGGACATCATCAGGATTTTCCAAGTAACGATACAAACTACCAAACTCTTCATCTTGCTTCTGTTCTCTTATCAACTGCTCTCGCGACCTTAACACCAATGAAGACAATGCACAACACTTAACTTCCTCCGTGACCTCTAAACCACCATGCGGGTTTCGTGACAGAGCGTCCGCTACCGCATTCTCCTTGCCAGCCCTATGTTCTATAACCACATTATACTATGCTAACTTCAAACACCATCTGACCATACGAGACGACAAACCCTTTCCATTAGTTAACTTTGTCAAAGCTGAATGATCCGTAATGACTTTAACCGGTATATTAGTGAAAAAACAACGAAATTTATTCAAAGCCCAAATTACTGCAAGACACTCCCTTTCCGTAATCGAATAGTTCCTTTCGGCTGCATTTAAAATTCTCGACGCAAAAGCTATAGGTCGACCTTTCTGTGCTAACATCGCTCCAACCCCCACTGCACTCGCATCGCAATACACTTCAAACTGAGATGAATAATCGGGGTGAGCCAAAACAGGAGGGGAAACTACTGCCTCTTTTAATAACTCAAACGACCTCTGAGCCGCTGATGACCATACAAACTTCACCCTCTTCCTTTTTAAATTATACAACGGTTCACATAACTCCGAAAAACGTGGAATGAACTTGGCAAACCAAGCCACCATCCCTAAAAATGTCGCCACTTCCTTACTATTTTTGGGGGGACTCATTGACGTAATTGCCTCAATTTTCTCATTATCTATATTAATACCATCACGCGTAATTTTAACTCCTAAATACTTTATCTCTTTTCTCAAAAATTTACATTTTTCTAACTTAACTGTTAACCCAGCATCTCTTAACAACGTAAATACTTCCCTCAACAATCTTAAATGCTCTTCAAAAGTAGCTGCCATTATAATTATGTCGTCCAGGTAGACCAAGACACCCTTACCAAGCAAAGGTTTAAGGATATTATTCATGGCCTTCTGGAACGTTGCCGGCGCTCCCGATAAACCAAAACTCATTCTCTTAAAAGCAAAACAACCGTCCCGAGTAATAAAAGCAGTCTTAGGTATGTCCTCCGGCTTCATTGCAATCTGAAAATAACCCGACGTAAGATCTAACGTTGACATATAATTCGTACTCGTTATATTAGCCAAAATGTCGTCAATTACTGGAATAGGATACTGAGGGTATTGCGTTATCGCATTTAACTTTTTATAATCTACTGCAAACCTATATGCCTCTGGATTATCTAAACTTTTCCCATTATTTTTACGACATAACACTACTGGAGATGCAAAAGGAGACTCAATTGGCATTATAATATCGTCCGCTAGCATTTTTTGAATATGATAATCAATTATACCTTGTTTAACTTTATCATAACGATAGGGTTTACTAGCAACAGGTGCTTTCAAACCAGTATCAATCTCATGCCACGCAACATGCGTTAAACCCGGTTTATCAGAAAAAACCTCTCCAAATCATTCAAAAACTTATTAAATTCCTCCTTCTCGATTTCACTTAACCCCGACTCCTCCAAATTAACTGACACTGAAACTGGCTCTTTCTTACTCACATTCTCATCATTATTCACTATTAACGACTTTTTAAAGAAATCCAAACTAATTCCTCTATCCTTCATATAATCCACACCAACTATACAATGCACTGTTAATCCATCTAACACACAAAACTCCCAACATGTCTTAACCGAACGAATTTCAACTTCCAATTCTACTGAACCTTTATTATCGCAAGCTACTCCCTGTGCCGACTGAACCACCAGACTTAACCTCTTCAACTTCTTATACGAAAAATATTTCCGATAACAATCAAAAGAAATGAACGACTTATCTGCCCCTGTATCG
The DNA here is from genome assembly GCA_964019185.1 of Maratus speculifer. Taxonomy (NCBI): domain Eukaryota; kingdom Metazoa; phylum Arthropoda; class Arachnida; order Araneae; family Salticidae; genus Maratus; species Maratus speculifer. The sequence goes on from OZ025301.1 coordinate 16,239,469, forward strand.
AAGACACCTTTAACGACAATACCATCTAACACAATTAACACTTCAGGTAACTCAATCGGATTAATAGTAATTTTATTCAAACTCACAGAAGGCTTTTCCGATTTAATCTGTGACTGCATACCTTCCGAAATACAGTCACCTACCAGTTTAACTGACCCGACCTCTGAACACATCTCTTTTGCATTGACCTATTTTCAACATTCTCATCCGAAGTCAATCTCCTTACTTGCGAAGAAACATTCCTGTCCCGTCCTCCCCCACTACGATTATAACCACTATTCTGTCTATTTCCATACATACTTCTCTCACCACTTCTAAAATTATTAGCACCATCACGATTCCTATTACCGTTATTCGTATTCGACATATTACGACCAAATCCATCATTTCTATTACGCAAATTACTATCCGGAAATCGCTGCCCCCCTCTCACAAAATTACGTTCCCCCTCATTTCTCAAATTACTATCTGTGACCGGTCTCTGACGAGGATTACGCAAATCCCGTTGATCCGAGCTATGCCGAGTCTCATACTTCGATAATATCTGATGCATTTCTGCAAAATTCTTCAATAAAGTCCTGTATATTTGGATTAAAAAGAGGAAAAACAATGTCCAACAATTCCTCAAATGTGATATCTAAATCTAATTTATTTTTTAGTTCCAGCTCACGAAGATAAAATTTTGACGCCGACTCATAAATATTCTGCTTATTACAATAGAACTCTTTTCTCAAAATACTTTTATCTTTAACGGGAGGAAATGCCTTCTTTAATTTAATCACAGTTTGTTCAAATCTTTTCGGTTCATCAGTAATCAAAAACTTTCCTATATTTCCCAACCACAAAAGTGCTTCGCCCTTCAACGAGCATTTAAGCACTACGTATCTATTTTTTTCAGGTATATTATTGAACAAAATATAATCATCTAATTTAACTAAAAATTCACTAATATCACCTGCACCGGTAAAATACACACGTGGCACAATCTCATAATGTCCGATGTTTCGTTGGGCGCCATTTGTAACGGTAAACCCACGGTGAGCGTCATTTGTAACGTTAGGTTGGTCGTGGTGGAGGTTAAATGTAGACATACTCAGTAATTTAAGATAAAATAACAAAGTTTATTAAAGTGATAATGGCTGAAGGGAAGTGGAGCAAGTCTTCAAATTTACACAACTGAAAACACTATGAACAGCTAAATCATACTCACAGGCTTCGGCCTAGCTTAGCCGGGGCACCGCCTAACACTTCTCACTGTCTTCTGGCTGAGCTGCTAAACAAAGCTTGATTAAACAGCCCGTGGCTGTGGGTAATTCTTTATTTCACCAAATAATCAAAAATGGAACTATTGTAAATTTTCTTACCACGGCCGAATCTTAAATCAACTATCCAAACTTCCTTCCACTCCGCTGAACAATAATTCACTTCGCTTGTCTAATACTAGAGATCGTCACTCGCTGGCTGCTGGCTAATGCCAGAGACACGCCAGAGACATCCTCCATTCACTCAAACCCAAGCTTTTATATGCTGCAAACTGAGATACTTCACATTAACATATTACTAATAACCGCAAGCTAACTGTAAAATCCGAAAGAGCACACACACTCTAGAAAGTTAAAGTAAAAGAGAGGATAGATGTCGCTTTTACGCTTACACTTGTTAAATTATTGACGTCACGATCTCAGAAACACTAGAGTGCCTTTATGGAAAGGTCACTCCCTCACAAAATATACTGTAAAAGCATTCAAAGATATGTATGCAGTACTCTTTTTAAAAAAATCTTAATTATATGATAAAAATCTGAATTTTTAAAAAATCGTAGAAATTGTAACAGGCCAAAACGGGCCGGGCCTAAAATATAAAAAATTGAACGGGCCGGGCCGGGCCGAAAATCTTTTCCAACGGGCCGGGCCCGGGCCTGGAAATTCCGGCCCGTGCAGACCTCTAAGGAGACCACAACTTTCCAATTTATGAAAAATTATGAATTTTCAATCTTATGGAAAATATACTTTATCACACAGACAGTTAACGAGAATTTATTAAAATTAGGAAAACTAAACGATCGCTTTTACACTTTGACATAGTTTATAACACATAATACAATTTTTTATAAATTTAAGATTAATTAAAATAAGATTTTATAAATTTAAGATTTTTTTTTTTTTTTTTTTGGGGGGGGGAGAACAATGTTGTCTTTTTCCTTTAGATAAACGTGTTTTTAAATGCGTTTTTTTTTTTACAAGCACTCATGTAAATATTATTTCTGAACATTAAATATTTGTTAAAGTGAAAATTTCAGGGAGAAGAGAGTGTCGTTTGAGGAGGGGCTATTTTCTAAATTATGTTAAGTTCGGGGAAACTAAAGAATCGATCGCTTTAAACTTTGGCACATAGTTTATAATATATAATAAGAATAAGGATCAAGTTTTTTGAAAGAGATATTAAACGAAACCTTCTGTGCAGGGCCGCAACTAAGGGGGCGCTATGGGCGGCTCAGCCCCCCCGAGACCCTTTCACAGTTTTGCAGAGTTACAAAATTGTATCTAAAATAAGTGTATCAGAATTTCCTCACCCTATTTGCACATATGAAGCAACATGATGTTTAATTTTTCACCAGTTATATACTCAAAATTTTCATCACCATATACTTTTTTTAGCATAAAATGAAGTTATTACAACAGTTTAATAAGAAACATAATAACTACAATGTGAATATTCACTAATTTATCTTTGTGCGTCAGAGAGAGAGAGAAAAAAAAATTATGAGCCCCCCCCCCCCCCTATTGTTCACTTCTAGCTACGGCCCTGCCTCTGTGCGGTCTGTGCTCACACTTAAAAACTTGTTTTTCTATTTTGGCCAACTGAACATAAAGAATCACTCACACTCACCACTCATCACTCACAATCTGCTCATACTCACATGGTAAGATCTTGACCCATCTGTTTTTGTTGAGGTTGTCGTTTTTCTTCGCTTCGTTTGCCGAAAAAGCCGGACTCTCTCTGCCTAGTTGCTAAATCGGAGAGTGGGAAAAAAAATCAGAAATCAGTCCGTTTTTAAATGATAAAGCGCGTAATAATTAACAAAAATATGTGTGAAATGATCATTAAACATTTACGAAATATTCTAACAATTTTCTATAAATGACAATATACAGGGTTTCCACTTCGAACGGTGCCTAATGGATAGTTCTAAATAGTTAGTCATGGTCATGTAGTCCCAGTTATACATTTAAAAAAATTGTAATTTAACAGATTACAACGATTTTTTGGAAAATGATATTTTCAAAGACTCAAATTTTAACAAGACTTGTATATAAATTCTAGATTTAAATTAATAATAATAGTAAACATCATTTTTAGGATGATTATAACGAGTCATATATTACGTACGCCTTGCAATAAACATTAATATTACTAGACCAATGATTAAAAACAGTAGATTAAAGATAGACAATTTTAACTGGTTTAAAATGTGCATTTTTATTTGATTAAGTTAACCAGACTGACTTCTGAACGCCTTATATTACGTACGACATGAATTAAACATTAATATTCCTGGACCCGTCACAAATCAATTTTAAATAAAATTTCTGTTTTACAATTTTTGGAACTGCAAATTTTTCAACTTCTTAACATCGCACATTTTCAATTTTTGCACCGTTGTATACAGAAAAAATTCACTTTTTAATGAAATTTGTTTGAAATCTGTATCACAATTTGTTTTTAAATTATTATTATTATTATTATTATTATTATTAGTTTTTTTTACTCTTTTTGTCATCGCGGCAACAGAAGTATTCAGTTTTTGGGTAATAAACATGGACTCATCAGAAAACAAATAAAATAATAAACAGAAGGATTCCATTTTTGGGCCTTAAATTTGGACCAATCAAAAAACGAATGAAATTAAATTAGTTTCGGAATTCAACCAATAAAAAGATTCAGGCATACTTTAGATTTCCCAATTCTCTACCGAGAAAAAATAGTTGTTATAAAAACTATTTTTTTTCCAAATAGTTAATAAAAAGAAAAGCGTACAGGGAAACTCAGAGGCTATACACATTAATTGAATATTATACTCTTACATGCATCTGTTATTCATAAAATAATTCACTGTTTTGAGAAAAACGGTAAATAATCAGGAAAGTGCTTTTTCAGAATAGAGAATGTAGCCCTGTATATCAACTATAGCATTCATACACATCATATAATATGCATAGATTTAGTGAAACTCAAAAGTGCATATCATAATTAAAATAAATTTTATCCATCTACTAGCCATCATCGGATACATATACAGTATTTTGGAAAGAATATATTATTTGAAATATTTTGTGTGCCCCTGTAATTGCTGTGCACTTCGTACTATACATGATTATATCGTATAACTTCTATTAAGTCTCACCGACATATATCATTTTTATTATATATGAAATAGTTTAATATAATATGTCGCACACAATTTCCCTCTTTACCATTCTTTCACCGCATATTTCACAGAATACTTATTTTAGTGCATTCCGTAAATGCATATAAATTTTAATATGTTTGACCGGGTGTAAAATCTTTAAAATTCATTGGAAACTATTTTTTCCCATAGGCTGTAATGTAATGGGAAACTTTTGACTCTCCCTGTAAATAAACTAATCATGATAGAAACTTCATTTTCAATAGCATTCGTGCTAGGGTAAAACGTCAATAACGTCCAAATATTTCGGTAGAAATCCGGGTATATTTACGAGAGTTAGAGCGCGGACGGACGGCCAGACAATCCGAAATCATAAACACTTTTCAATATTGTTGGAAAGTGTTAAAAAGCAAAATGGCATAAACTCACTTCGAATTCTTGAGCCAGCTTGTAATAGCTGTTAGACATGAGTTTCAGAACGTATTCGTCAATATAGTCTACGCTGATCTTCCTGAAATATACAGAAGTAGAAAGATACTGACAATAAATATAAAATATAGTAAGACCTCCATCGCTCGACATAACAAAGCGATAGAAAAAAAAAATCAAGCATGAATCAAGCAACCATTTTTTTTCTCTTTTTCCTTGTATATATTTTTATAGCGTAATTTTTTTTTTCCAAGCACCTTCGTCGTTCCAAGCCCAAGCTCGCACTCTGATTGGCTGTTGCTCTCGGCACTGTTTTTATGTAACTTGGCGATAATCATATTTGACGTAGCGATAGATGCTTCCGTCGAGGAGTTTGATTTCCTTCCGAACCGAGTACAAAGTAACTTTTCCCGTTTATTAATAAGTAAAGCATTAGCCATTTTATAAAATAACACAAGATAATAATACACAAGAGCATAAAATGAAGGAAAAATAAGAATGAGTAGGTTAGGTTTTAGGTTTACTCGTTCACTTACGAGCGAAGTATTTTTCGCCAAGTATGGTTATCGCCAAGTTACGTGAAAACAGTGCCGAGAGCAACAACCAATCAGAGTGCGAGCTTGGGCTTGGAACGACAAAGGCGCTTGGAAAAAAAATTTCGCATTTTTATATTTCTTTTACAAAATTGAAAATATTTTCATGGATAAACTGAAAAACCATAAACGACTTCGATCTGAGATAGTATGTTATACAAAAAGATTGAGTTTAAAATAGTTAAAGGAAAAAATTATTTAATATTAGCTTACGAATGACATCATGTAGCTAGTGTAAGATCTTAACGAATCGAATCGAAAGAAAAGTCTAACATTCTTAATTTAAATACGAGAGCTAGTCACTGAGACGGAAATGATCATCTCCACACTGTAAAAAAAATTCAAGAGGTTACTAAAAATTTTTTAGTAAATTTGTATTCCACAGAATTTTTTAGTAACCATTAAAAACTTTTTTTTTTGCAAGTGAAACAAGCATTTCTTTTGTAAACTGAACAAAACAATTTTTTGTATAACTAACTTAAAAATTGTTAGTATGAGCCACCAAGCAAATTTTAGTAATAGCTCTAAAATTATTTTTAATAACCATTACGTGCGCCCGAAGGGCAGGAGGTTCCTTCGAGCTGCATCCAGACTTCTGAAGCGGAAGATTTTCGGCAAAACTGCAGTAGATGGCAGCACCAAACATTGCTAACTGCTCCGACAGGATTTTCATAATCCCTTTACTAACGAGTACTTACATTACATACATTCGGGGCGTATTTGGCGGCGGCCAGTATCGAACCCGGGACCTTTTAGCCTGGAGTCCGTTACTATAACCACTATGCTATCAAGGCCACACCAAGTGAGTTTTAGTAATAGCTATTAAAAATATAAAACTATTAACTCTCTTCGTTGCTAACTTTTTTCTAGTAATTCTTACAGATTTTCTTGTAACCGACTAAAAATTTTTTAGTAATTACAAGGATCACTAAAGTTTTTTTAGTAGATCGACCCTTTTTTTTTACAGTGCAATCCACATCCCTTATAGTCCAAGAGCCGACCGCACAAAACCCCAAGTCATCGAGCACAAGAAAAAAAACTTTTATTCGAATGATGAATGTCTGGTGGAAGTGTAGTTGTGCATAAGCCAAAAATCAATACCACTAGTGGTTGACTCGTAGGCTTAAGGGTGTATTCCGATCAAAACTGCCTTTTTCAGATTTATTTTTAAATTCATTTTTGCTCTCAAATGTACCAAACTCTCAAAATCTCTTATTTAGAAACTACACAAGGTGCCGTGAGGGTCGAATTTTTGATAAATGTAGAAAATGTTGCAAAAAAATGCTGTTAAAAACGGCGTGTTGGTCCAAATTTTCCTAAGTGGGAGGTCTGCGAACGAAAAAAAGGGTCACGCTGAAAAAATAATTGTTTATAAATCAAATTCTAATTAATTCAGCGAAAAATGACATCACACGGCACCTTGTACGTCTCTTCAAAAATCCTCTCAGCAAGTTTCATGTTACTACTTTAAAAAATGTGTCTAAAATTGTAGCAGAATGTTTCGAGCTGTTGAAGGTGGAAAATCATTTTTTTGAATACACCCTTAACATTGTGTTTGCCGTACAATCAAAAGTATGAAGACACGTAAAATTGGCTGAAGGAAAATGCAATGCTAAGCCTACGCGTTAACCACTAGTGGTATCAATTTTTGGCTTATGCACAACCAGGGCCTGACTAAGGCAGGGGCATGCGGGGCAATTGCCCCGGGTCCCCCGGTTTAAGATGGCCCCCCAAGGATAGATATAAGTTTTTCGTTAAAGAAGTGTCAAATGATAAAAAATGGTCAAGTGACCAAAATTCTTTTTTTTTTTTCAATTTTAAGGGTCTTTCTTCTCCTACCCCCTCTATTTCCGTACCCAATGCTTCCTTAAGGCCTCACATTTGCCCTTATATTCCTGTAATCGAAAAAAAAATCTGTATTCTATAATTTCTTAAAGTTTTCTTTCTTCTGCTATTATGTATATAGATGTGAATAGTACTTGGTACGAAATTTATGTACACGTGCAATAGTTATGAATTTCAGTTTTAGTCACTTCAGTACAATTTATGAAAAATTTTAAGATAGAAGGGGGCCCCACTAATAATGTTTGCCCCAGGGCCCCTCACTGTCTAAGTCGGGCCCTGTGCACAACTACACTTCCACCAGACATTCATCAAAATAAAGGATTTTTTTCTTGGTGGTGCTCGGTGACATAGGGTTATGTGCGGTCGGCTCTCGGACTATTAAAATATGGAAGCTAAACAATTATAATTTATTAAAATGTAATAAATTTTGTGTCATCAGTGGTACTCACTTCGAATCAGTGAGCGGTTCGAGTTGCAAACAGGTGGTTATTTGTGGAGTTTCTGGAGTTATTTCGGACTTCTTACATCTGAAAAGACATAAAATTGAAATACATTATCGTATTCGAAAGGAAATTATTTAAAATTAAAAAACAAAGATAAATAAATAAATTAAATAAGAAAAAAAGTAACAAATTTACAACAACTATTTAATAAATGATTTTTTCAAAGAATAAAATTCAAGACTAATATAAATAAATTCGACATTAAAACTCACGGCCATTTACAATCAGTCGGTTCAACATTAGATTGTTTCCTATTGTATCCTTTGATCGTCGCACATTTCGTAATCGCTGAGCTCCGTCATCAGAGCTATTTTTTACTTTCTTTTATCTTTACAAAAAAAGAAAGTATTGGATACGTAAACATTTTAAAATCCCGGTTTTCGACGGATTTACACGTTTTAGGGGCCAGAGAACCTGAAAAACATGTTTTTTCAAAATGCCTGTCTGTGAGCCTGACTCTGTCTATCTATTTGCATGTAATATAAATTTTCTGGGCATTCTATCTCAAGAACTAATGCATAGAATTTAATAAAAATTTACACTCAGTTAATTCCTGAGATAATATGGTGATGAAAAGGTTTTGGTGTAAATTGCTTTACAGGTGGCGCTGTTATGATGCTTTTTGTTCAATTTCCGCAATAGCTTTATATCCAGAAATAATTTATTGAATTTCATCAAACTTCAGATTCAGTTATTCTTTGATATGAATTGATCTTAGATTACGTTTTATTGAAAATCTCTCAATAGATGGCGCTGCTATGCAGAATTATTTAAGATTTCCGCAATCGCTCAATCTCCATAACTAAAGCATGAATTTTCATGAAACTTCAGATTCGGTTAGTCCTTGACATGAAATGACGTTCTTTATATTTTGGCGAAAATTGCTCAACTGGTGGCGCTGCTATGCTACATTTTGTGCGATTTTCGCAATAGTTTTATCTTCAGAATTATGCGCGGAATTTCCTCAAGCTTCAGATTCAGTTAGTCCTTGACATACATTGACTTTTTTTGCATTTTGGGGTAAATAGCTCAATAGGTGCCACTTCTCTGCTGCAATTTTTTTAACCCTTTCCGGCGCAGTCTTTCCACTCCGGCAACACCTAATTTTAATTCCAAACTTACAAACGGCACCAATAATCATGGAATTCTTAATTTCTAAAAAAGTCTTTTGTAAATTTCGGTGTCAGTCAACAATTTCTCATTTTACGAACAGAATTTGTCTGCGCCGGAAAGGGTTAATTTCCGCAACAGCTATATCTTAAGAACAAATGCACGGATTTCCATCAAACTTCAGACTTGATTAGCGCTTGACATGAATTGATGCTGTTTATATTTTGTTGTAAATAACTCCAAAAATGGCGCTGCTGTACTCAGGGCCAGACTTAGACAATGGGGGGGGGGCCCTGGGGCAAACATTATTAGGGGGGGTCTCCTTCTGTCTTAAAATTGTTCTTGAATTATACTCCAGTGACTAAAATTAAAATTCAAACCTACTGTATGTATGTATAAATTTTGTACCAAGTACTATTCACACCTATATACATAATAGCAGAAGGTAGACAATTTTAATTATCAGCTTTTTTTATAAGGTAACTAGTACTTAAGGGAGCGTGGGGCACGGAAACAGAGGAGGTAGGAGAAAAGAGGCCCCTTAAAATAAAAATGAAAAATAATTTTGGTTATATTTAGCCATTTTTTATTTTTTTGGCACTCTTTTAACGGAAAACTTTTCTTTCCTTGGTGGGGGGGGGGGGGCTCAAGCCGGGGGGCCCGGGGCAGTTGCCCGCATGCCCCTAGTCAGGCCCTGGCTGTACTGCATTTGTTACGATTTCTGTAACAGTTCTATCTCAAGAATTAATGCACGGATTTCTATGAATTTTCAGATTCAGTTAATTTTTGACATGAATTGGTTTAGTTTACGTTTTGGCGTCATTCGCCTAATAGGTAGAGCTGTTATTTTGTATTTTTATCGATTTCCGCACGAGATCTATCTCAATTGGTTGACGAAATATCCCATTGACATTATGATTTAATAATAAATCTCAGTTACAGAAATTTCAATTAATATTTAAGACGTATCAAGTATTTATTTTGACTCTAATGCGATTTTATTTTTTAGCATAATCCTTTAATTTGATCTATATGCTCTAAATCTCTTAACTGTCAAACATGAGGAAATTTATTTAAATTTATAGTTTAAATAATCGTCTAATTTTTACTTTAACTGACGCTTATTAAGATTTAGATTTTGAGTACTTATTTAAAAATAAATATATCAATGAATTTCTAATTTAGTAAATTGCTTTCGGAATATTTTGGGTGATTGTGATAGATGGGGTGATTCCAAGGATTTCAAGTGCTGCTTGGGACAAGGCAAGTATAGAATTTGATTTAGTAACTGTAGAGAACTATATACTAATTTAAAAAGTTTGAGAGCATCTTATCAATTTTATAATTTTGATATTAATCTCATAGAAATATGCGGTTTTTCCTCAATGGTCCACAAGTAATATGGGTACTTTTTTCTCTATTATTTTCTATTTTTTCCAAAACTGAATACATATCAAGCGTACAAAGATAATGCTGGAATATGGCACTGCTACGCCATCTAGTGGAGGGGGGATAACACAAACACACGACTTTTTATTATGACGTCATATACATGCACAGATATCTATTACCTTCACATCTCTTGTGCATATTTTCTGAATTTTTAACACAATCATGACAGATGAGTCATGTTTACCAGATTTATTGAAAAATATTTTTGTTATAGTATGTTTTGATAAAACTATGTACATTAAAAAAAATAGTCACAATTTCATTTTAATTTCGGAGAAAAAAGGCACTAATCCTACGAAAACATATTGTCTTTTACCCTGAAACTAAAAGGACGATGCGACTTTAACATATTTTCATCGAAAAAAGCTGTAACAAAAATATTTTGCAATAAATCTGGTAAACAAGATCCATCTTTTATAAGATCCATCTTTAACTTGAAATTTATAATTGAATTTTTAATAAGAATGTCTAAATGATTTTTTCTGTTTAATATATATATATATGTTATGATATGACGATTTTCTGTTTAAATGTATCAGTTCTTGTGGAATACCCTCTTTGCTGAATAACAAGTCTATTCACTTGAAAATCATAAACAGGGTTAACAGTCGTCTTGGTGAGGAATGGATTTGTTCCCTTTAGGTGTTTCTCCCAATATAAAAAACAAGTCAATCAGTTTCTAATCCTTATTTATTTAGAGCAAGCCATAAAGTTATTCCCCCGGTCACCATTCTACACAATTAACACTAGACCACTCGCTCTAAAGGCTGCATCATCTCGATGTTCTAAATTATGGCAAAATCAGACGGGCATCCTAATATTTGAAAGGTTAGCTGCATTCTGACGCTTTCGTATCGTAAAATGAGATTCCCAGAATCCAAGCCAAAATTAGTCCCTCCCCTTGACCACGTAAGCAATTTAAAGACCCATTAGGATTATTTTCAACGCAAAGACAACCCACATCACCATCTCCTATTGGTAGTGGGCGTGTCTTCTTGTAAGAACTTACTATCTAAGCGCGTAATAACACAACCTGCTCACACGTAAAAAGGCGCATGAACATTCTCCAGCAGACGATTTAATAAAACAAAATTAAAGTCTCGATAAATATTCCAAAAAGGAAAATGAACTTGTACACTGAAAGAAAGATTTCGCAATAACACCCCCGCTCTTTTTAAGAAAACAACCAATAGATTATTACAAAGTTAAATAAAATAAGATAAAAGAACTTTAGCTGTTAAAATATTAATACATTACGAAAACTGAGACTAAAAGTATGTTCCATAAACGTTAAAATTAAAACTCAGGTGGGCAAAATGGCGCAAATTTTTTTATTTATTACATATATATATATATATATATATATATATATATATATTTGATTTTCAAAAAATTATTGTCTAGAATCGCAAAATATTTAAAAAAAATAGAAGTATACTACTTGCACATTTAATAATACTAAATTTAACGCATGCATTTTAAAATCAAGTGATTCCGAATGTAAAATGAAATGAGTTTTTAATTAGACGTATTATTAGTATTTATTTATGAGTTTAATAACATAACTGCAATACGACCAAGAAAATATTGGATGCTTATCGTCTACGGTCGATAAACGACAAAAAGAACTTAAAACTGAATATTTTATTTATTAAATCCTCTATACATTCTAAACATTAACAAACATTGTATTCTTGTATTCTTATCGGGAATACAACCATGTATATCATTTTTTATTGGAGCACATCAATAATTTAGTGAAAAATGTGACTACAAAATTCTGTCTTAACATATTAACTACTTACTGATTTTTAAGCGTCATATTTCATTACATTAAAAAAACCATTAAAATCGAACATATTCAAATCAACAACATTTGTGTTATATAATTAAAAATAATATTTCGTCTTATTATTTAATCACACTCCACTTATTTATTCCATTCTTATTTACAATAATTTTTCAATCCTAACCTTTATCCTACGCAACTTTTTAAAGTAATATTTTATAAACAAAACTATTTCGTATAAAAAAATTACAATCCACCTAATAAACCTTTTGTAATTCACTGCTAAGTGGCAGACTAAGTGGCGTATTACCTCGATTGATTTGATCCCGCCCAGCGGTGTAGTCGTAGAAAAAAGAGAGAGTATACACTTTGACCAGAGATTGTACGCTCAAAGCAGAGGGTATACTTTAGAATGTATATACTATAGTTTTCTTAAAAAACAGAGGTTGTACGATGTTCGTTAAAAAAAATCCAGAAGGTAAACGGCATATACACTCGTATACTCTCCACTAAATCACTGATCCCGCCGTTAATCCTGCAGACACCTCTCCCATTTATCTTAGGACGCTTACTTTGTATACTGGTTTGATTCCTTCGGAAACAGTAAAGTGCTGGTGTCATTCACATGCGGTAAATATTACAATTAATCGCAACTAGTAAATCTGCAGATCAGGAGCCTCAACGTCAGCTTTGCACATCATTTTTTTTTAAACACACTTTGGGTAATATTCAACTTCCTGGAAACTGTAATTTAAAATTTTCAAATTGCATAATTTATAAGAATAAAATAAAAATAAGAAGTTTTCAGCCATCAAAAGCGTTCAATTAAAGATTTAGTTATGTTAGGATATTCTGAAATTTTCATGATCTATTATTTTTGTTTTTTTATTATAACATAGTAGATTTCTTCAGGGGGGCGAAGCCCCCCTGAACCCCCCGTAATCTCATTAAACTTAAATTTGTAACTTTCTATCAATTTGCTAATGGTTATCGTATATTTTGCATTTCTTTATAGATTTTGATTTATAAGGATAAATAACAGTTTTAATAAGCATTTTTCATTATCCTCATACTTCTACATACCTGTCCACCACAAACACCTAAATCTGATGTATCAGGAACTTATGAAAGTGTAAACTCAGTAATCTAGGGTTTTACAATTTTGTTTCCGAAAAAAAGAATTTTTGATTGCATTTTGTGGCAGTTATCGTGGACAGACAGACAGAACAGACTGACTGGCGGAAAACAATAAATTTTGTGTCGCCAAAATAAGACTTCACTGAAGTTTCGGCAATGACGTCATTATTCCTGAGTTATTGCTATCCATGTTTCTAATATTTTTTACAACTACTATAAAATATCTGTTTTATTTCAATTATGACGTCAAATTTTATCAGGTGGAATAATTGTTAAAAATATAATTATTTTTTATTTCATTTACTTCTAATTATGCCCCCATTTTTGTCAGAAAAATTCTTATTAACGAAACAAACTTCCGTGTTTAATATTTAACAAAGTACAGTAAAACCCCGATAATTCGGATTAATTGGGACCAGACCCAATCCGAATTATCGAAAATCCGGATTATCCGGAGAATTAAACAAAAATTAAATAAAATAAAACATACTTACAAAAAAAAAAAAAAACGCCTTTATGTTAAACTGAAAAGTGCCTGACTTCAATGCTGCATTTTTATAAATATAAATAATTTTCTGAAAGTGATATTGTAGAAGTGTTTTGTCACAATAACAAGGAAAGAGACCTATGGGCAGACAAAGATCGGAAAGCTATCCTTATCAGACAAAGGGTCTTATAGGGTCTATTTTACCTTGCTTTCTTGCAATACTCTAAGTAAAAATTTATTGTGCAGTGATTTTCTATGACATTTCTAAGTGATTTAAATAGAAAATTGGGAAAATTGGAATTGCCAAACATAGTGATACATTGTTGTTTCCTTGAAAGATAACACCAAAGAGTTTAATAAAAAAGCTTAAGGTATTCTTCCGAAAAGATTTCAGATTTTCTTTAAATTCAGAATACGACGATGAAACAAGTTAATGTTATGGAAAATAGCCAATCGTTTCTCAAACTTGAAAAAAAAAAATGACCAAATCGATCCGGATTATCCGGAGATCCGGATTAACGGGGTCCGAATTAGCGGGGTTCTACTGTACTATATTTATTTTTATTTTTATTCTGACGCCATATTTATTTTTTCTTAGTTTAATTTTTCGAATGGAAATTGCTCAATTGAAACTTATTGCCGTTGAAAAATTATTCCATATTTTGATTTATTTTGGCAACGATAAAGGAAAATGGTTAAATTTTATCTAAAAAATCGCTATTAATTCTGCATGAAAAAGAAGGAAATTTTGAATTATTAAGGAAAATATGTGAATAAAATTAATAAAACATAGCCTATGTTCTTTTCTGGGCTATGTTATAGTTATACACAAAGATACAAACACATTAATTCATCAGTTTTGACGTTCACTTCATTTAAATTTTCGTACACGCATTCAAATTTATAACATTATAAAAATAAGGATTATGATGAATGGTTGCTTAGCAACCATTAAGAGAAAATAAAGAAAATGAAATAAATACATTTGAAATAAGTAAATCTCTAAAACAAATTAGTTTATATTATTGGAACACATTTATAAAAAATCTCCAAAATTTACAGTAATAATTTAAAAAATCTGACAAATGTGTAGACAAAATTTCAAAACAATACGAATAATTTAAAAGGTAAATTTCAGTATCCCTTTATCATTGAATTCCATTAATGAAATGTGACATTTTCTCTCAAGAAAAAAAAAAAAATAAAAATCATTGGATTTGCCATAGAAAAGCATTATTGCGCAAAATAAAATATTCTATATTTTCTGAACGAATGAATCAAATCTTACAAAAAACTATACAGCTTAATCCCAGTGCCTCACTAACATACCCACTTAATTTCAAGCCAATCGGATGCTTTTTACGGAAGTTATCGCGGAACAGACAGACTGACAGAATGACTGACAGACTGACAGACAGACACAAAAAATTTCGTGTCTCCAAAGTAAGCCTTCACTGACGTTTCGGCAATTAATCTATAATGTGTCGTCTTCTGTTTGTGTATTGAACATCTATTATGCTTTTAAAATGTTTGCGTAATTGATGTATATTGTCAGTAATGCAGATATTATGATGGTCACGAATACCAGTAAAAAGTTCAATAAAGAATACTGCCCAGTTAAACTGATGGCATTGAGCTCACAGGCTACAAATACTAATTGTACATTAAAGCCTTATATTTTCAAGGGTTAATTCCGTTCGAAAAAAAAATTAAGAAGGGGAAACAGCTCTCCCCTTTCCTCTTTTTTTATACTTAATCATTGAACCTCCTATACTATCAAAGACATGCTTTATCATATAAAAAATCTATATCCAAAATTCAGAGCAAATTAGATAATTCTTAATAAAAACCCATTTAGCATTTATATAATTTAAAAGGAGTTATCCCCTTCTTTTATACTTAACCATTAAACTTCCAAAACGATTCAGAGATTTGAACGAAATCTGAAAATTCTGCTTGAAAAACCTATTTATATAAATTAAGAGGGGGGGGGAGGCATTAGAACCCCTGTTGCCCCTATTTATACTTATTCAATGAACACCTAATAGCAGTCACGGAATCGCCTCATCAGAATGATCCTAATCTAAATTTTGAACGAAAACTTAATTCTGCATGAAAATCCCATTTATATCAACTAACGGGGGGGGGGCATTAGAACCCCTGTTCCCCCTATTTATACTTATTCAATGAACACCTAATAACAGTCACGGAATCGCCTCATCAGAATGATCCTAATCTAAATTTTGAACGAAAACTTAATTCTGCATGAAAATCCCATTTATATCAACTAACGGGGGGGGGATTAGAACCCCTGTTCCCCCTATTTATACTTATTCAATGAACACCTAATAACAGTCACGGAATCGCCTCATCAGAATGATCCTAATCTAAATTTTGAAAACTTAATTCTGCATGAAAATCCCATCTATATCAACTAACGGGGGGCATGAGCCCCCCGTTCTCCCTCTTATACATATCGAATGAACTCCGAAAACTAATCAGGGAAGCGCCTTATCAGGATATACCTATATACAAAATTTCAAGTGGATCCGATATTTTTATCATGAGTTATCGCGTTACGCACATACGCACAGAACGGACGGGCACATAAGCTCTCAGGCTATGATAGCCTGTGAGCTAAAAAGTAATCTTCATTCCCAGAGCATCAAAATTAAAATGAGAAAATCGCGTAAAAGCTCAAAATTTCGTCTAAAACAATATACTGTCCCTGGAAGTTGCAAAAAATACCTCCGGAAAAAATGTCTGCAACAAATATAATAGAATTTTTTTTCTGTAATACATTTTTAAGACTGTTCTCAACAAGCGCAAAACAAATATTTTGACACATTCACCAAGACATTTTTCAAAGGAGAAGAAAGAAAATTGCAAATCCTGACCATGAAAGCGATTTGGAATCTAACTTTGTTTTCCATTTTTTTATCCATTCATTACCGATTGAGTTATAAGCATTTTCGATCACCTGATGACGTCCTTTTCGTCGACTGGTTTTTCTGCTTTCGTCGGGAAATGCCATTCAAAACACGCACTTTGTTCTAAAATATCTATAGCGTTTGCAAAAAAAACCCGGGAAAATGAGTGCGATTCGATAGTTTCTGAACAACCACATCCGCTCGTTTCTTGCATTTCCGAACAAAAATAAATTAAAACTTATTTCACCAAGTTGCCCCTTTTCCTTTAAGAACACCCTTAACCCTTAACTGCATAACGTAACTCAAGAGTAACCTGATCTTTTTTTGCCATTGGGCATTTTCAGTGGGTGTTGTGATGAAGTTTTATACGTTGCTTAGCTGTGATGACATGCATTTAAGGTCATGAAGTCTGTTTTTGCTATAATTTGCTATCACAGGAAAGATATAACATATTCCTTGCAATGGGCTCGACTGGCATTTAATCTCTATCTCTAAAAGTGTAGTCATTATTAATTTTGCAAACTATTAAAAAATTCTAAAAATTGTTACATATATCGCTGAATAGTTGTTATGTTCTGTGTCAACACGATAAGTATAGTAAGTATTATAATTAAAATTTTTTTTGAGCAATTTATGTTATGCAATTTAGGAGTGATATTCTGATATTATATCCAATAGAAACATAAACAAATATTTTCACTCTTTTTCTATTGGATAATTAACAAAAATCGTATCAAATGTAATGTTTCCCGAAAAGAAAATTGCAAAAATCACGTATTAAAGTGTTAAAACAAAGCAATTATTCATGCACTTACTGCTGTGCATTTTTCTTTCTCAAAAAGACGAACAGGACTGCGCCGCCAATCAGGAATACGACGACGAGTGCACCGACCACCGAACCGCTGATCACGGCCGTAGAAACATCTGCAATAAAGAACACGAATAATTATTAGCATATTTGTATTAATACCTTGGATAATAATACTCAAATTACCGAATTGATTTATTCAAATTTCTAATTTGTTCGTGTGACGGTTTCCACCACTTTCATTATTTCAGTCAGGGTTCTCGCTGCCGCTCGCCATTACGCCAAATTGCGACAAAAGGCTTCATTTGGCTAGTAAATGAATAATTAGATTCGCTAAACTGCGAATGCTCAATTTCTGCTCTTCTTTGGTGTGTGTGTGTGTGTGTGGTTACAGTTGAGATTCTTATCCACGTTAATGTACAATTGATGTACAACTTCAATGGCATTGTGCCATTTACATTATTATTTATAGAGATACTGACACGTTTACCAATTCAGTTTAGGAACAGCCAAAGGCACAAAAAAGGATTTTATGATACAGATTTCTCTGTTGACAGTTTATCCCTATGCCTGCGTCGGTAAAATCAGAAGCAAAGTTATTCGCATCAATCGCCTAATCGAGAAAATTTTTGCTGAAATGCAGCGTTGCCATTTATTGTACTATTCATTAGTTGCATGCAAAGTATCATTGCCCAATCATCTATTTTTCTATCAGTATAGTCGAAATCTCATAGCAATTTATCGCTAAAAGAATGTTTTACACATTTAGAATATACTTGTTTTTGATAGCTTTTGTAGCGTATAGTAGAATTTTTATTTTATAAACAATGACAAAATATTGGTTATATTGGAACATATTGTAAAAAACGGATACAATTAAAAGTTAAAGGTAGATTTTTCAAAGGTAGATTTCTTCATGCCGAATCTGTTTTGCAAATATTTTCTTTCACTTGGCAACTGTTTTTTTTATTTCTCATTCGCCAGATCGAAAATATTGGTCAAAAGCTAACGAGAACCCTCATTTCAGGCCTTAAAAAGCTTTACCCATGAGTGGTAACAGTTACTCCTCTGCGAATAAATATACTTAGAAAAAGTCTGTTTATTGGTCGAAGAGGAAGCAGTGTAAAAATATTCTTCATGCCTATTGGTGTTTTTCTTCTATATACCCACGGCTGACGTCACATAAGTAAAGTCTATTTCTTGCTCAACTCCATAAAGACCGAGAGGCGACTGCACAAACTATCACTTCATTGAATTGATGGCTAAAATTCCAGCATTAGACAAAACTAGATTCGCATATTAAAATGCAACTGGTTTGCATATTCCTATTTTGTAGGAAATAGCAAACCTGATTTAATGGGTTTACTGGTAGTTTATCATTGCATTTCTCTGCTCATAATCCTCCATGTTTTCATAGCTTTGGGTGCAGGAAAACACAATGATAAAACTCCAATACATCACTCCAATCGGGTCTCAGGTAGTTTCCACCTAGAGAAGACTTGCCAAACTAGTTGCACTTTAATACGCTAATTGAGCTCTGTTTAATCCTGGATTTTCAGTCGTGAACTCGGCAAGGTAATGGTTTACGTAGCTGCCTCTCGGTGTACTAAGGATTTTCCAGGTCTTTTTTGTTCCTTAAAATAAGGGAAAACTTTTCAAAACTGTCAATAACTTCAAATGATTCACTGAGTTTTCGTAAACGCTTCTTCATGTTGGCTGCATTTTTTTTTTTTTTTTTTTTTTTTTTTTTTTTTTTACGGCGCATTATGAGATACATTTTTTTTAACTATCAGCAGCTAGCTTTAAACCCGAATTCCAGCAGATGGTAGCAGTACACAAAGTTAATAAAAGTTTATTTTAAAAAGGTTAGACATAAAAGAACGTGATTGGCTAGAAAATATGACATAATGGAGACGAAACGAGGCGGTTAAGAGTAAGATGGTTGATCTACTGAATGACGAATCATCATCTACCGGAACAACCAGTTAGCAAGAAAATCTACTGCTTATATAGTATTCACCATATGGGAGATGATTACAGTTGAAGTCCAATCAGATTCATTATGAATAACATTTGAGCTTTCGATAAGGTTCTCGTATTTAATTGGTAGTTGAAGTAGATGGTAAATACAAGCATAAGATGCGGAGAAAAAAAACTGACGTTTCCATTCTACTGCTGAGCCTCATAGCATGCATGGTCATACTGACGTCACTGTGAGTCACCGTGGTCAAATCACATCTGTGACCAAAATGCAAAATAACTTTTAAAGATAAATTTCAAAAAATTCCGTTGGAGGGCGGCTTAAACTTTAGAGCAACCAACAATTATTTTTAACCGTTATTTTTTTATTTAAATAAATGTTTTAAAAGCTTAGACTTAAATTTTGAGCTCAAAATCGGAATCTTTGTGAGTAATTAAATAGCGAAAAATTGAACTGTGTTCGTAGGATAGGCAGGGTAACATTTTAACTCCTGAACACAGTTCAGTTTGTGCTTCTTAACCCCTCCCAACGATTCAGAATTTGAGTTCAAAATTTAAGTCTAAGGTTTTGCAAGCATTTAATTAGATACAAAAAATAACAGTTAAAAATTGTTGTTTGTTGCTCTAAAGTTTAACGCGCCCTCTAACGGAATATTTTTTTAATTTATCTTTAAAATTTATTTTCAAGGAAATACTGGCATAAAGAATGGTTTTAGAGAAAACCGCAAACGAATCGACTAATTTTTCCGTTTTGTATAATCAATTGAAATTTGAACCCTCCCACCCCCATTGAACACAGTTCAATTAGCGCTACTTAACCACTCTCAATGATTCAGATTTTCAGCTCAAAATTTATGTTTAAGCTTCAAAAAAATTTAATGAGGTGCAAAAAACAACGGTAAAAAATAGTTGTACGTTACTACAAAGTTTAAGCGCCCTCTATCGATATTTTTTGAAAGTTATGTTTGTAATTTATTTTCAAGACAATACTGACATAAAGAATAGTTTTAGTGAAAACCGCAGACGAATCGACCAATTTTTCCGTTTTTTATAATCATTTCAAATTTTGGACCCTAAACTTTGGTGGCGCCTTTCTCCTTCGGAAGACGTTGGGACCCTTAGTTTCCCATTTAATATTATTTGTCTTGATCTGTACTATCACCCTTTAAAGTTTTGCCCAGTAGTTTAGATACACCCTGTATAAACAGACATTTAAAATTAAAGCTAAAATAAGATTATACATTTTTAAACAAATTCAGCAGAAATGCCAGGAACTCACCTTTGGTCTCGGTCCGGACATATAGCCATTCCGTCGGTGATCCACGCCCCGCCGCGGTCCGCGGACTTATCCGGACCGAGTAATTGGTCAATTGATCTAAAAACCGGATTCTGTAGGAAGTAGCGTTAGTGTCCTGAGACTGAACGATACTGTTTGACACTTCTTTCCATTCGACTCTGTATTGCACGAAGGGAGCGTTGGGGTTTTCGGGTGCAGTCCACTGAAGAAGAATGCAGTGGTCGCTTACTGAAACCACCCCAAAATGCCTCGGAATGCTGGGAGCTGAAAAAGAGAGATAAAAAAACATAAAATAACTTCAAACCTGATACTACAATAACATAGGCGTAGCAATTGGGGAGGAAAGGGAATTTCTTTACACGTCTTTATTGAAATACCAATCTTAACTATATTTAAACGCTGAAATTTAGTCTAACACAAATAAAAAAATTATTATTCAAAAAAGAGTTAAAAGTTTGTGGTTTGCTCTCACTTTTCTTTTTTTTTTTTCTAACCGATGACCAGGCCCCCTACCTGCCGGGTCGCCCCAGCTGAACGGATTTGATATCTGATAGCAGGAAAATTTTACGAATGCCTAGATCTTCCTCCTATAGGCAGTGCCTGCTGTTTAACTGTGATCTGCCCCTTGGGATTGCACCATCACTGTAAAGCAAAAGCTGAGTTCCCGAGGTGGTCATCTCTTGCTTAATTGTGAATTTTGTGAATCCGTTTACTTTATATTTTGATCTTGCTGCTTGATACTTGCAGTTTGCTGCTCAAGCTGCCCTCGTTATTTATTATTTTGGTCAGGTGACGAGACCTTCACCTGGCAAGGCATCTCCAAAGGCATAATTCATAGTTAAATTGGAGGGCTTTGCACCCCATTCATTGCTTGACGTATGCCTATGCAAATCGATATTAGTTATACTGTTACATTATTACATGTTACTCTGAAAATGTATACAATAAGTATTTTCTTTTGCAGAAAATGATATAATTTTCACTGATTTTCATTTCGCTTGTATAATGATTCAAACTCCAAATTTAAAAAGAACTAAAAACTGGTGAAAATGGCGTCATTTGTAAAATTAAGCATTCATTTAAATTACTCTAAACTTCTAAAATACATAGTAGTTCTGGGAGCTTCAAGGAGAATAAAATATACGAAGTGTATTTGAATACTTCTAAATAAGCAAGTTAAAATATTAATGCATGGAAAATTTTCCAGAGAGGAAATTCGCCTTGAATACAATATTTCAAATGAAAATCAAATTTCAAATTCTTTTTTAATTGCTTATAGGCGTTAATGCCAACATAGTGAAAAAGATTCCATGCCGGGAGTCGAACCCGGGCCATCAGTATAGCGCACTGACGTTCTACCGACTAAACCACATGGAATCTTTTTCACTATGTTGGCATTAACGCCTATAAGCAATTAAAAAAGAGTTTGAAATTTGATTTTCATTTGAAATATTGTATTCAAGGCGAATTTTCTCTCTGGAAAAATTTCCATGCATTAATATATTCAACGATGCTGGTTCTATTTGAGTTCTGTGTTTGCCCCGAAATCGGTGGCTCTCAGAATATGTTCCATCTTGTGCTGCGATTGTAGCCTTGCCAACACACAATAGTGAGAAAGTTTCAGGCTGGTTGTCGTTCCATGTGGTTTAGTCGGTAGAACGTCAGTGCGCTGTACTGATGGCCCGGGTTCGACTCCCGGCATGGAATCTTTTTCACTATGTTGGCATTAACGCCTATAAGCAATTAAAAAAGAATTTGAAATTTGATTTTCATTTGAAATAAGCAAGTTAAAGTTATTTTGACTTATTTTGACATATTTCGACTTCTTTGGAAAATCAACTAATTGTAAATAAGTTTTGTAAATTTGTCTAAACTATAAGTTCTCTCAATCAATTTGTACTGAAGCCAAATAAAATTGAGTTTGAACTGAAGCATAAGTATAGCGTCTAGAAAGTATAGCCAAAGCCCACTATATCTATAAAGCCCGTTTATTTGAGATTAATGTATGAAGTCTCCCGCCAGAGGACGCTGATACTTTGCCCAGTTATTCAGACCAATCACTTAAACCCTGAACCAAAACAATGACACGTGTGCAAACATGTGCACAGAACAGAAAGCAGCTTATTCAATGCTAATTTGGGCAGGGTTGCGTCACGTGGACACATACGTGGTCCAATGAAATGGTTCAGGGTTTAAAGCTGAATCAAGCTTCACTTTTTCGGCGGTTTTTCGCGAAATGGCTCGGCTGGTAGTATTATAGTAGGCTATGGTATAGCGTTGCAACCTATACCATTTCCAGGGCAGTATAAGATACCAGGCTTGCTCATTCATTATCCTGACGTCAGAAATTATAGCTGGCCGCAAACAACAAAATACAAGGCCTTTTCATAACGTTTTAAATATTTCACGAAAAATCTTTACACGGTGATGGGTTACCAAAGCGGTGCGCCCATAGATCTGCGAAAAACGCTGTATATAGATAGCAGCAGTCAGTCGCATTCTGTGACGTCATATGATAATGAATGAGCAAACCCGGTATCTAGTGTTGCCCTTCTATTCCAGTAATGTTTTGAAAAGTGCTAAAAAAATTGAATCCCATGAATGACCAATGATGCTGAACAACAAATGTCGATCGTAGTGCCATCTACAAGCTCTGCAATGATCGAAATAGTCCAAGAGCCGACAGCACAAAACTCTAAGTCATCGAGCACAAGAAAAAATCCTTTATTTTAGAGAAGAGTAGTCATAGGGGAATCTAATGATCCATGTATGCCGGAAGCGAAGGGGTGCACAAGCCAAAAATGAATACCACTAGTGGTTGACTCGTAGGCTTGGCATTGTGTTTGTCAGACAATCAGCCATACACTGTAAAAATCTGTAATCCTACAAATGCAAAGTTGCCGAAATCTGTATGTTTACTAACATTTTATTTGTAAACTGTACAACAAAAGGCATAAATCTACAAAACTAATTTTTTTAAAGCTACAGAAATCTCTTACTTTAAAAACGAATTTACTAAAATTATAGTTATCACACTAAAACTTTATTTGTAACCTTTTATTTGTAACCTTCTAGGAATCTCAGTTTCCTAAAAAAAAAAAAAAAAAAAATTATTTTCAGTGCAAATCTGTATTTTTTACATGAATTTTCGTTGTTGCCGTTACATAAAAATGTTTTAGAAATCCCAGTTTCCTAGAAAACTTTCAGTAACTTTACAATTTTTTTTTTTTTTTTTTTTACAGCATAGTTTAGGCAAAAATTTTAGAATACGCACTATGCTTAAGGTACTATATTAGTAGTATAAAAGTTACTACTTGGTTATCCCTTCGACCAAAAAAACTATCGCCAAATTTTAAGATTAAAAACCAACAAATGATGATCGTGAATGTCACATTCGATGACATTAAACACCATATGCGTGCTTAAAACGTCATAAAGGGATTTTTATTTCGACTTTTTATTCGTATTTTTATTAGAGTTTTATTAGAGTTTTTTTTATTTCTTCTTCTGTTATTTAAAATAAAAATTTAGTCAACATGCATAAGTTGGCTATTAGTTTGGCGATTTGTGTAATTTGGCACGAAATTGGTCGTCGGGATTACCAAGTAGTACCGTATAAAATAATTCCAGTCAAACATTTAGAGCACAACTTACTGGATATATTCGTCCTCTTGATTATCAACTTTGGCTGGCCTACTCCTCCTTCGCCCGTGGCCGACACTTCGAAAAAATACTCAGTGTAAGGCCGGAGACCCAGGGCTCGATATGTATTCTTTGTTGTGTAGTAACGGGAACCGCCGGTCCCCTCCACACCCCACCGCAGCTGGTAACCTTCCAAAGACCCGCGGCTCACTTCTGGAGGGTCCCACGTGATCGTCATTTCCGTCGATTTAACGTGCACAGCTTTCACTTTGCTCGGAATACCTGGAACTGGAGGGAAAAAACAAGTTGGAAATTGCACGTGAGGCGTATCAAATGAGGTGCGTTCGTACGATAACGAAGTTTTAAAAATATCACTCTCATCAATTGGTATAATAGTTAAATACAATGAAAATGCGCACCAAACAATGTTCTCCCTATGCCATTAATGTAATGGAATACTTTTGTATAGCCTTGTAAATCAATAACAAATGTACTTTGCACCGCAGATTATGCAAAATGTATATTTTAATATGTATGTACTTCATAGATGTATATCAATTTTATTGTGTTAGAATGTGTACAACACCATTAAAATGCATTTGAAACTTTTTCCCCATTGACCGTAATGTAACGGAATAACTTTTGATTGTCCTTGTGTTGATCTATGTATCCGATTTTGATCAAATTTGAAATGGCTCGACAAAATTATGTAATAATTATATATTTTAAATTTCAAACGTGTAAAATGCATTTGAAACTTTTTTCCCATTGACCGTAATGACCATAATGTAATGGAATCCTTTTTATTGTCCCTGTAATTGATCTATGCACCCGATTTTCAAAAAAATTGAAAAGACTCGACAGAGTTATGTAAAAATTATATATTTTAAATTTCAAACGATTCGGTTGGGTAGTTTTTTGCATTGTTATATGCGGACGGAACAGACTGAATGACAACTACAGGTGCTACGTATTTACATAAATTACGAACGCACCTAAAAATGTGAGACGCGATTAAGGAAAATTCTTATCGTTCAAACATTTACGATGACTGAACATCAATGAAGTTAAAAAAAAATTTATATATGAGAGAAAAATATTCTGGTGTATATTGTTCATGTTTTCGCAATTTAAAATTTCATGTGTTATGTGTGTTATTTAACCTCATCCGGGACCAGGATTTATTTATGTACTTATTTTAATTTCAATTATGGATTTATATTAACAAATTGATAGCTAGGAATAACTGAACAGCGAAAAATTTGCACATAAAATATTTATGTACATAAAATTTAATGATAATGGCTTAAAATTTTTATTTTTATTATTTTGCATTTCAAAAATATTACAAAACATAAAATAAGTATATATTTAATAATTTTTTATTACTAGTGGACTCTACAAATGGTATTTTAACTCACAGTAAAATTATTTACGTTAACATTACATTACATTTATTTCTGCTGCAAGCCATTTTTAAATAACACGTATCATTCTAAAAAAAAAGCTATAACAAACAAATTACTATTTTATTTAGTTTTGTTATCTCTTTGGTTCCATTCAAAATATTTTTTTTTCAATCTTATTCATACACATGAAAAAAAATTGTAAAGATGCGTACCCAATTGGATATATCAGGTCTGAAAAGATTAACAAAGAAAAAACTATCCAAATTTGAATATCGATAACTTTCAAATGCACTTACAATAAATAATGGTTTCATATTTAGAATTAGTTCAAGAGACAATTTACATGTACTGACAGTTGCGATTAATACCTTCTTTAGCTCTTTTTAATCCCCAATACTCACTCACCTGTCGCTATCGTTTGTCAACTGAAAGTTAAAACGCAACAATAGTCACATAAAAAAACCCGGATGATAATTTTAAGTCTATGGGAGAGTTCTTTTCAAATATCTCGCTCAAATTTTAATATTTTGACATGAATTTTTTTTTTTTTTTTTTTTTTTTTTTTTCATAGGAAAGCTGAAGACGATCTACAATAGGGCTAGTTTTTACTTTTTCGATTTTGGTTAAATATTTTTTATATTATGACAGTCTGAATTTCAGAACCGGTTTCAAAAGTTAAAGTAACTTAAAAAAAATCTGAAACCAAAATTGAAAAAGTAAAAACTAGTCCGGTTGTAAATCGTCTTCAGTTTTCCTATGCAAAAAAAAAAAAAAAAAAAAAAAAAAAAAAAAAAAAATCCTGTAAAATTATTAAAATTTGAGCGAGATATTTGAAGACCTGTATAGACTTAACATTGTCATCCGGGTCTATTTCAGTAACTAGAGTGACGTCTTACGCAGGATCATAGAATAGAGTAGGACTTCTCACGAAATAGTGTGTATATCGTGTCGCAATTTTAGACTTTAATGAGGTGATGGCAACGGTTGGAATAGAACATACCAGTGCCTCTAGCGGACAACATTCATTGGTAGGGCCTGAATAAAGCTGCTATCAGATTCACCAACATTTCGTGGTATTTTCGAGCCAACACTTGATTTCCTCCAACTTTTCGCGAAATATCCTCCCAACACCCAGAGTGATAGCAAACAGCAATGTCTCCCCAACTTTTTTTCATAGCTCCAAAAAAAGTCTGAGCTAGCCTAGACTTTTCATCCAACATCGAACATTTCAACGAATCAAAGATAAGCGACTGATACGAATAGGCGATCAATATTAACGGCTGGTACTAGTAGCACTGGTTTTCCTTTTTACCCCGACTTTTTTCCAAGACTTTTGCAGCCTTTTTCTCTCTGTGAACGGGAAATAGTTGGGGGTTAAAATCGGCTGAAAAGTTTGTCGCGCGTAATGTTCGTGAATCTGATAACAGCTTTACATTGGTAGAGCATATTGAAGCAGACGAAACTGAGTGGAACACAGCGCCATCCATTAGACAATTTTTCAAGGAACGATTTTCTTCTTCTAAAACCTTTCGTGAGAAATCTTTTTCTATTCTATGTTCATGGTCTTAAGGTCCACGCACATAGCACTAACTTCTTGCGCTATCTTTGATCTTTCGTGTCGGCGCTTTGATCTAAAACTGCTTTTTCAGTGTACTGAATCCGAACTTCAAGAGAGGATTCGAACGCGAAATCAGTTGACAGCTTTACGACTGAAGATGGGGTAGATAAAAATTCCCCTTCCTTTGTCAATTTGGTAGGGTCAGTCCCTCAAAAATCGTTTAAAGAGATTTCACCCTTGTTCCGTTCGGAAACAAAGATTGATTGATTGCTCTTTTAGTGTAATAAAAACTAGTGCTGTTCGCTCGCAGCCTTACGTCATAGTGCTTACCTCCCGGCATCGTTTGCACAAGGAGGGGCTCCGTAAAATTTCCTTTTCCTGCTTCCGTCTTGGCACACACTTGGACGGAGTAGTTGGTGTACGGTTGCAGCTGACTGATGGTGTAGGAGGTTGTAGCATTCACTTCATCTTCCTCGAAAGAAGAATCATCTTCTTCGGAAGAATATTCGACTTCTTCCGAATCGTCTGCCTTCTTCCAGCGGATCCTGTAGGAGAGAAAATATTTTTATAAGTTATGCTGTATTATTTTAATTGATTTTCCAACTAATTTTCAGCAGTAAAATTATGCTTTAAATTACTGAATAATTTCTAGCATTAGTAAGTGGAGTTTTAATAAGCGAATTATCACATTGCTAGCTAAGTGTAAAACCAACAAAGTGAAAAATGTCCATCAAGAATCGGCCTCTTAGCTTAAATTGTTTGTAAATACTTGTGATCAAAAGAATACTTATTGCTTGGAAATACTTGTGACCAAAAAAAATCTCAGTTATACTCTTTTAACACCTTCGTGACAAGCTTCATGTATGCTTGATGCATGATGATTGTATGATTGATAATGAAGATGCTCAGAATCCTTGATTATTCCTACCAGTTATCTTTTATTGCAAATTTTGCTTTATTTAATTAAGGCATTTTCCCGATACACTTAAGCAACAAATTCTCTTTGGAAAAACCGATGATAAAAGATTAAATATTATGTAAACGAAGCACATAGCGAAGGAGTTAACAAATATCTGCGACAAATGATTAATGTTTGGAAATAGTGGTAGAAAAAATAAATAAATAAAAATTTTTTGGTAGTAAGTGGCTGTACAAATATAACGTTATCAACTTTTTGGTAATTCTGCACCCCCCTTCCCTCTTTTGATATCATGCGTTATCATTCCTGGATCTCTCTCTCCTTAGTAATGATATCGTTTTCAAAGTGAAAATATTTTATTTTATTTTATTTTATTTATTTATTTATTATTTTTTTTGCGTAGGTTAGCTGAGGACGATCCACAACCGGCCTAGTGTTTACTTTTTCGGTTTTGCTTATGTATTTTTTATAATACGATATTTTCAGTTTCAGAACGGTTTAAACCGATTTCGAAAGTTAAAGTAATTTTTAAAAAAATCTAAAACCAAAACCGAAAAAGTAAACACTAGGCCGGTTGTGGATCGTCCTCAGCTAACCTACGCAAAAAAAAAAAAAAAAAAAAAAAAAAAAAAAAAAAAAAAAACGTGAAACTATTAAAATTTGAGCGAGATATTTGAAAAGAACGCTCCCATAGACTTTACATTATCATCCGGGTCTTTTTCTGTGCCTAGTGTTGCGCCTCAACAGTGTAGTCACTTTGAGGGGCTTCCGAGTTGACATCAACTTTTCATCATGCTCAATCTAATGATGAATGTCTTTCAATTAAAGAGCCGTTGGGAGGAAAAGCTAACTGTAGTATAAAAACTTCGGTACAAGATATTTATAAGGAGAGGTTTAAAATATTTATACAAAATAAAAATACTTTTAATAAAAGTTGGGCATAGCATCTGTTTAATTAGGTAAAAATTTCTGTTTAGTAAAACCGATGATAAAAAAATCTGTAATAGACGCTCGTATTATAGACAAAGGGGTTAATGATATTATTACTAATATGATTAAAATATATTCAGGCTGAAAGTACTAACAAGGAAAGTCTCCATACGGACATACTCCGAAAAATCTGAAAAAATTACAGAATGTTCTTCTCATGAGGAATATACATTTATAAAAAAAAAATTCGGCGGAACCCCCGTTTCCTGTCCGTAAAAAAATAATGAAAATTTCGTTTTTGGCGATTTATCTTCGGTTGGCGATAAAAAGCAATTTCAAAAAAAAAAAAATTTTTTTTTTTTTTAATGTCAAATGCATTTTAAAGAAAAAAAGTTTCATGTTCAGCGTGTGTAGGTAAATTAAATATCTTTGTTTTAGTCAATTTTAGTTTGTTTTAAATATAATTTCGTTATATTGATATTTATATGTATTCAAATTTAATCATCAAAATTTGAGATTTGAAACGAAATTCAAATTTAAAGTAATTAAAATTGTTTCAAGTTCAAAGTCCATTTGAGCATTGTCAATTCAATTCTGTTGCTATGGAAACACCTTTCTTTTATTTTTGAATACGCTTAAATGTATGAAAATAATTTTACTGAATAAGAATTTTTTATATATGAAAATATTTTTTCCAGAGGTAAATTAAATAACTACAGCAACAAATAATATATACATATGCAATTTAATATACATATATATGTATAAAATATATTAAACTCTCTCATTGTTTATGTTTAAATTCATCAAACACCATTTATGCGATTCTAAAAATCCAAGCTTTCAGTTGCATTAAAATCGAGGAAAAGTGCTGCTCGCCAAATCGTGTGACACTTTTGTCTTTTAACGCCAAATATTCGAAAGTATTTTATTTTTTAAATGTTTTCTTATGTAATTCCGCTGGTAATTTTCAATGATCCTTTGTTACATACATGAGTAGCTTAATTAGTATTTTTTTTTCAAAAAAATCTGAGTATGCCCAGTATGGAGACCTTCCTTGTAAGAAATTTTAAATAAAAGGTATGTTTTTAACTTGTAACATCTACTTTATTATTTTAGCCTCTTTTTAATTAAAACAGTGAGTATAAGGTAATATTATATATTTTATGATTGACATATTGTATTTCGACTTATAATTTTACTTATTCCTTGCATTAATTAGTGCCCCATCAGTGACTGAGACGTTGTGCTCTCAAAACTGGTAGACTGGAAGTGATGGGTTTGAACCCAATCGCGCCCATCGGCCTAACCGTTTTGAGTTTTCCGTGGTTTTCTTCGAACATTGCGTAAATACGGTTTAGGTTCCCTTAGAAAGGCCTCCATGGAGGGCACTCCCCCCTAGGGCCTATCTACCGCCTGCAGAGAATCGGCCGTCATAAATAACAACCGTGCATTATAATGATTTTGAGATCAAATGGCAACAGAAATTGTGCCATACGCTGACAGAGAGATATTTTCCGAAAATAATAAATCCCCACATCTTCACCAGTGGCTGTGAGGTTCTTCTCTCTAATCTAGTAGATGGATGTGCTGGGTTTGAACCCAATCGCGTCCCTCGGTCTAATCGTTCGAACTTTTTCATGGTTTTCTTCGAAACTTTAATTTCCCTGCATGAATTACATATTAAATTCCCTTAGAAAGACTTCCATGGAAGGCATCCCATCCCCTCTCTGACCTTTATCACTCGTGTATATACTCGTGCCGGCATACGCAACAGCAACAGCGAAAATAAATAAATCATGTTTAGGGCATACCAAAACGTACAAATCCGTCGAGAAACGAGAGTGAAAAATTTCTGCAATTCTAATACTTTTTATTATAGATAGAAGAAAGCACAGAAGCGAGTTGTAAAATCGTTTTCGTGGGAAGTCTGTTAAAACCGATCTTTCATTTATGGTATAACTCTATACATTTTTACTAAACATAAAAAAAGAAAAAAAATAGAGAAATATTTTTCCATGAACTTTAACCACTTCCCAATGTAAGGTGACCTGGAGGTAATAACATCACGGTGGATAATAACACCAAGTGCTAATATTACGCGTAGTTATGAAGGAATCCGGGAATATGACACTACGGGTTCTGCGCTGAAAGGCTTTGAATCATCTGAACCACAAACAACCGCTAAAAGATAATTTGTTACATTTTTAGACTTTATAAGTGAAATAACCTCACAAGAGCCAATGTCCGATCTAAAATTTGTTAGGTAGTTTTATGGTTGGTTGGTTGTGTTTATGACAGCCATTTATCTGCACGAGGAATATAGGCTCTAAGGCCAGTAACCTCCCTGGGGAGATCTTTCTAAGGGAACGTAACTTGTATTTTTACAAGGAAATATTAGGCTCAAAGAAAACCACGGGAAACTCCGAACGATTAGGCCGACTGACGCGATTGGATTCGAACACAGCACCTTCCGTCTACCAGTTTCGAGGGAACAACCTCTCGGCCACTGGATGGGGCGTAAGTTTTATGATATGAAGATTATATATACACACGCACACACACACACACACACATATATATATATATATATATATATATATATATATATAAACCATTGAATTTAATAATTTATAGCACATTGGACATGGAGGAAAAAATAAATAATTAATATGAATACAAACGGAATTTGTAGAACGAAAGCAGAATCTTCAGGACCCAAATACTTTGGAACAACAAATGAAGTGCGTGGTTTTATCTACTTATTAGGCATGAAAATGCAAAACAATACGAATTTGGGACTACCAACACACACAAAACCAAAACCAAAATGAAGGAAATAGGAGGCACATCAAAACTACCAAATTGGATAGCAAAATGAAAATAATTATCGTCAATATGATAATAATAAATTAATTAATTAATTAAAAACAGAGTAATGTGTAACAGATATACCATAGTTTACCCCAATAAGATTTAAAAGAAAATCATTTAATTTGACTATGAATATATTTACCCTATGCACTTAGAAATAGTGTTATAGGTCCCCAATTTATTAAAAGTTCGGTACAATTTAATCATGTAAATTATTTAAATTATATTAATAGAATTAATTGATGTAACTATACAATTATCCATACATTAGTGTCAATTAAACATCCATTATAAAAATGTTTTTCATTTTAACAAATGCATTTCCCACTCTCTTTTTTTTATATAAATATTAATTAATTATTGCGTATTATCCAGACAACCCCGCCCTATATATATATTAGAAAATACTTTGTTACTTACATAAATTTGTTGTGTATTTCATCTATTTTCAAAATGTTGTGGGAGACGGGCTGTGAGGCAACTTATAATTTAAAATATTTTGCTCAAAATGTATACTGGGATAATAACGACAGATCATTATTATCATTGTTGAAAATTTAAAAAGGATAAATAGAAATTTGTATATCTTAATAGAAATTTCTCTGCCGCTCGCCATTGCGCCAAACTGCCACAAAATACTTCATTTTGCGAAAAAACGAACAATCAAATTGTAATGTTTTGTTAAAGTAGTTCTAAATGAGTGGGAAAATGTTTTATAGTCTGTCTTTGAGGCATGATTTTTCGTTACTACTTGGTTATCCCGTCGACCAAAAAAGTATCGCCAAAAAATAAGATTAAATGCCAATAATGGTTGATCGGGAATGTCACATTCATTTGGCATTAAATACGTTTCACGTATTTGTTACGTCACCAAGTGATTATTTTTTTTCAACATTTTATCTGTATTTTTATTTATCTTATATTAATATAATTCTTCTTTCGTTATTTAAAAAGAAAGTAATGCTGATTTGTATAACTTGGCGAGTAGTTTGGCGAAATCAGTCGACGGGATAACCAAGTAGTACCGATTTTTCTCTCTTGTTTTCAATAAACGCATTAGCCCGTGTAATTAGAACTTTAGGATGACCCTGAGTTCAAAATCGTTAGACAGAAACTGAAAATGAAATAATAAGGTCTTACACGTAGGCGACGTAAGGTGCATTCATACGTCCGGGGGCTGTCCACTGGAGGTCAACAATCTCGCTTGTTTTCGCCACCACACTCACATTCAGGGGTTCGCTCGGCACTGAAAATGGAAAAGAGAGCAGAAAACATAAATGTCGATCCTTTAAGGTGCAAACACACTCACATAGAAACTGTCGGCCACCGTCGCATCGTCGGCTCGTTTGTTATGGCGACACGGTGTTTTTGATCTTTAATGACTTTTACAGTAAGGGGACTGGTGATCTGCAAAACAGGAATCTTGCCTTCAAGTAAGATTGAGTCCTTATAGTCCAAGAGCCGACCGCACAAAACCCTAAGTCATCGTGTACAAGAAAAGTTCCTTTATTTTATGGAAGGGTAGTCATAGAGGAATCTAATGATCCATGTGTGTCGGAAAGCATTGTGTTTGCCGTACAATCAAAAGAATGAAGACACGTAAAACTGGGTGCAGGAAAACATAATGCTAAGTCTACGAGTCAACCACTAGTGGTATTAATTTTTGGCATACGCACCATTTCGCTTCCGGCAGACATGGATCATTCGATTCCCTTCTTACTACGCTTCCCTAAAATGAAAGAATTTTTGTTGTGCTCGATCTCTTAGGTTTTTGTGCTGTGACTAGGGTTTCGCTGGCTTTTGACCAGTAGTAGCAATTTGGCGAATAAGAAATAAAAAACAGTCGTCAAATGAAAGGAAATGTTAACAAAATAAATTCAGCATGAAGCACTGGAAAATCTATTTTAACCCCTTATTAAATTCGTTGCTTTTTTTTTTTTTTTTTTTTTTGCAATGTGCTCTAAAATAACCTAATTTTTTGTCATTGTTTAGAAAATATAAATCAAACTATTAGCTACAGAAACTACTAACAGACAGAAAAAAATAATGATTGGCTAATGATACTTTGCACACAATTAATAAACAATGTGGTAAAGGGCAAATTCAACGCCGCAAAATTTTTTTCGGCCGCAAAACTTTTCTCGACTGGGTGGTAACTTTGTGGTTTTTACCGCACAGATATTGATAAACTTACAACAGCGAAATGCTTGTCGTAAAATCCTTTCTGTGTTGGCTATTGCTATACTGAATGGGTGTTGAGTCAGTATCTCTATAAATAGTAATGTAAACGGCACACGGTGCGGTTGAAGATGAAAAGAGACATCAACCGTACAGTAACGGGGATAAGAACCTCAGCTGCAACCACACACACAGAAAATAAAAGAGCAAAAATTAAGAACTCGCAATTTGGCGAGTCTGATTGTTAATTGAACTCGTCAAATGAAGTAAGTACATTGTGTTTGCCGTACAGTAAAAAATATGAAAACATGGAAAATTGGGTGCAGGAAAACACAATGCTAAACATACGAGTCGACCGCTAGTGGTATAATTTTTTTGCTTATGCACCCCTTCGCTTCCGGCAGACGTGGATCATGAGATTCCCCTCTTACTAACCTTCCATAAAGTTAACGAATTTTTCTTGTTCTCGATGACTTAGGGTTTTGTGCGGTCGGCTGTTGGACTATTATCTTCTGAACCATTGTTCATCTGCCTGTTCTCTATTGTGACAAACTTCAGAAGGGAAAAATACAAAAGAATTCGTCGAATTCATGTAACTGAACCAAAATAGTATGCGCCCGAAGCCTTAGGCCAAGTCCTCTTATTTCTTGTTTTATTTTGTCGAACACTTTTCATAAAAACAAGTCGGAAATTGAACATCAAGCGTAGCAAATGAGGTGCGTTCATAACAGAACGAAGTTTTTAAAATATACAGTAACTTCGGATACAGTACAGTATCCGAAATATTTTTTTGTGTCCCTGTAAACACTAAAGGCTTTCTATTATATAGGAATTAACTTATAATAAACCTCAGCATTGTACATCAGTTTCATAAAATGTGAAATAGATTAATATAATTATAACGCACCAGGAACAATGTTTCCTACGATACTAATATGTAATAGAATACTTTTGTGTGACCCTGTATATTCATAAAATAAATTCTTTGCACCACAGATTCTATATATTTCATAGATAAACTGTATTATATTCGAAAGAGAGTAACATCATTTAAATGCTCTTGAAACTTTTTTTTACCCATTGGCCGTAATGTAACGGAACACTTTGATTATCCCTGTAATGGATCTATTTATCCGATTTTCATAAAATTTGAAATCACTCGACAAAATTATGTAATAATTATATATTTGAAATTTCAAACGATTTGGTTGGGTAGTTTTTCCGTTGTTATATGCGGGGGAACCGACGGCGGACGCGGACGGCTTGAACGACGAGTAGGTGCTACGTATTTCCACAGTTATGAAAGCATCTAATTAATCTAAAATGGTAAGTCAGGCGTGGCAAATGAAGAGCGTTCGTACTTATAACTAATAGTTTTATAAATAGTCTGAAATGAATGCCATAGCTGTTGCACTGTTATCCAAAAAGTGCATGAATACAAAATTTATTACGATTATATATTCTAAATTCAATAATACGGAAGTAACAAGATAGGTAACTTGAATATAATAATTTGAATAGGTTTAAATAGACTCCTACAACCCCTAATTTTTTTTCATAATTTTTTGTTTCAGCAGATTCCGAAATTAGGTAGGGGAAATACACTGGTGTGCAAAATTTAATGACGAGTCCCGAAATGCCAATTTTCAAGGGATTTTCAAGCGATAATTTTCAAGCGAATATTCAAAAGGAAGTAATATAATTCGAATAATTACTATCTCTGCAAAACAGCTAGTTCATATAACATCTCATTCAGGTCACATATGGTCACAAGAGTCACAGTCACTACGGTGAAACGAAAAATAGGAAATTCCACACGTCTCTTATATGAGTCTCAAATGACTAAGTCAAGTGGAGTCAATATGTGACTCCACTGACAGGTCACTGCGATTGCTGCTTTTTTGTCGAGTCACCAGGTGACTTTGTGAGGGAGTGACCTTTGTGATAAAGGCACTCTGACATTTTTGTGAGATCGTGACGTCAATGATTTAACATGTGTAGCGTGGAAGCGACATCTATCCTCTCTTTTACTTTAACTTTCTAGAGCGTGTGTGTCTTCTTCGGTTCTACAGTTATGTTGTGGTTAGAAACAATATGCAAATTTATAGTATCTCAGTTTGCATCATATAAAAGCTTTGAGTGTGAGCAGTGTGTGTGTAGCGGCGCAAGCCAGCTAGATCGTGGTGAGAAGCGGTGAATTGAATTGGATTGAGTGAGTTATTAGCCGCCAGTGAATTAGCGAGGAGTGTCGAAGTGAGATAGCTGGCAGCGTTTGCCGACTTAGTTTATTCAGAGCAGAGCTATTCAAGGAGATTGCCGTTGGTAAGAGATAATTTAGTTACGTTGAGTATTTTAGACAATAAAGAGTGTGTTACAGCCACGGGCTGTCTAATAAAGCTTTTATCTAGCAGTTTAGCTGAAGTCTAATTGAGGAGTTGGTTGGAAGTGCCCCGACTGAGTCTAGTGCCGGAGCTGTGAGTATAATTATGAGTTTAATCTTTTAGTATTGTGGCTAGTTATTGAAATTAACGAACTGAAAGCTCCACTTTCCCTGAGCCCTAACAGTTTAAATAAACTGTGGTTTTAAATTATATCTCGAATTATGTCTGCATTTAACCACCCTCACGTCACAAATGACACCCAGTATGTGCAACCATCCGTTACAACTTTACAATGTCATTTTATTGAGACTCTCCTGTTACTGTCATTTGGAGACTCAATTTCAAAACAAAAATAGGCCTATTCACGCGAAATGTGAAAGTTGACTGTGGAACGTGCTTGTATGTATGTAGAAAGCCAAAAAAGAAAAAAAAAAGGCTTTTTTTTTAATGTGGGGATTTAGCTAAATTCTAACTGCATTATAGTATCTAAAATATATTTGCACAACTTACAGTTGAACCTCGTTAAGGCGCAACACACTAGTCACAGAAAAGGACCCGGATGATAATGTAAAGTTCTATGGGGGCGTTCTTTTCAAATATCTCTCTCAAATTTTAATATTTTTACACGAATTTTTTGCATGGGGTAGCTAAAGACGATCCACAACCGGCCTAGTTTTTACCTTTTCAGTTTTGGTTTCAGATTTTTTTTTAATTACTTTAACTTTCAAAACCGGTTTAAATCGGTCCTAAAATTGAAACTATCATAATATATAAAATGTACAAGCAAAATCGAAAAAGTAAAATCTAAGCCGGTTGTAGATAGTCCTCAGCTTTCCCATGCAAAAAAAAAAAAAAAAAAAAAAAAAAAAAAAAAAAAAAAAAAAAATCACCTGAAACTATTAAAATTTGAGCGAGATGTTTGAAAAGAACGCTCCCATAGACTTTACATTATCATTTGGGTCTTTTTCAGTCAATAGTGCGGCGTCTTAACGTGAATTTCAAGGCGAATCAAAATTTCGTTAATGTTAAGAGTAATTTATGTTATCAGTATCAAAGCTTTGTATTCGTCTTTATAGGAGACGGTGGAAACAATTCATGTTAAAAGTAATTCACGCTAAGCGTGTTCATGTTAACGAGGTTTGACTGCGTTACCCAAGCTTGCCGCCAAATTCTTTCGCTGATAATATAAATCCAAAATCTTACCTCCGATGTCCGTTGTAATTTGAAGTGGTTCAGTGTAGTTTCCGAATCCGGCTTCCGTTTCGGCACGCACCTGGAAAACGTACACGGTGTAAGGTTCCAGATCTTTGATAGAGAAGTTCGTTGTATCGGTGTGGTAGGTTTTAGGCGACTGGTCTGTCGTGACTCTTACCCAGTACCTGAGTATTACGCCGTTCGGTGGGTCCGGTACGTCCCAGGCTATTTCTATGTGACTTGACGACTTTGATTGGACTTTCAGATGCCTGGGGCTGGACGGAACTAGGAAAAAGAGAACAGTGTTAGTAGATTTTAAAACAATACAAACGTTTCCTAACCTTCGTGGATCAAAATATTATTTAAGATGTCACTCAAAAGTACCCGGATGATAATGTTAAGTCTGTGGGGTCGTTATTTCCAAATATCTCGCTGATAAGTTTATATTTTTACCAAAAAAAAATCCGCATAGGATTGCTGAGGATGATGTATAACCGGGCTAGTTTTTACCTTTTCGATTTTAGTTATATATTTTTTATATTATGATAGTCCCAATTTCAGAACCATTTTCAATTTACAGTATTTTTTTAAGAAAAATCTGAAGCCAAAATCGAAAACGTAAAAACTAGCCGTAAATCGTCCTCTGTATCCTATGAAAAAAAAAATCATGCGAAAATATTAAAATTTGAGTGAGATATTTGAAAATAACACCCCTGTAGACTTAGCGTTATCACCCGGCTAGTTTTCCGTGATTAGTGTGGCATAATAAATGCCTAAGTTTTAAACAGAAGTGACCCCATACTTGAGTTATGTCCCCTTTTTAGGTGCGTTCGTAATTATATAATACGTAGCACCTATAGTGGTCGTTCAGTCCGTCCGTCTGTCTGTCCGTCCGCATATAACAACACAAAAACCACCCAACCGAATCGTTTGAAATTTAAAATACATAACTATTACATAATTTTGTCGAGTCATTTCAAATTTTATGAAACTCGGATGCATAGATCAATTACAGGGGCAATCAAAAGTATTCAATTACATTATGGTCAATTAGGAAAAAGTTTCAAATATATTCTATACGTTTGAAATTTAAAATACATAATTATTACATAATTTTGTCGAGTTATTTCAAATTTTATGAAAATCGGAAGCAAAGATCAATTACAGGGACAATCAAAAGTATTCCGTTACATTACGGTCAATGGGAAAAAATGTTTCAAATGCATTTTAATCGTGTTACACTCATGCGAACTTAACAAAATTTATATGCAACTATAAAGTACATATTATAATATACATCATACATAATTTGTTTTGCAAAGAACATTTGTTATTGATTTACAAGGCCACACAAAAGTATTCCATTACATAATGGTATAGGGAGAACATTGATTGATGAGCGTTTTAATTGTAATTCACTATTTACAATTTTATGAAATTGATATATGAAAGTAATATTTTTAAAACTTCGTTATCGTACAAACGCACCTAATTTGCTACGCTTCACGTGCAACTTCCAACTTGTTTATAATAATTGCAATGTTTATACGATTTCTTTGAATAGCGAACAGAATACAAGAATCAGAAATGACAAGAAGGAAGGAGCAGGCGTTTGCACTCGCATGCATAGTAATGCTGTATATGCAACATCAATGCATCATCATGCATCATCACAAGTGATTACAATTGGCAGGTTGCCAAAAATCCTCTTTTTTTTTTCTCTCGAAACATGATAAATGATAAAAATCTTTCAGTTACTCCCTGATTTCCTTAGATGGGATCTATTTCATCTCATTCGAAATTTCAACACATATTTAACTGTGTAAAACGTATTACGTAGACAAAATTATGAAAGACACCTTTATAGTATAATTTTTAGAAAATAAGTTTAAGGGTAGAGATAGAAATTTAGAATAAGTATCCATATTCTAAATAAAAAAAAACACCCAAATGTCCATATGAGGTCAAATTGACCCTATTTCAGTACTGCGAGTGTTAATCGACTTAAATATAATATGATCATGAAGAAAAATATCAACTTAACCTCGCCCGAATTACTCATGATTCCGAAAAAGCGCACTCTATCATTAGAAATCTCAGAAACCAAAAGATTTTTGAGATTTAAATAATTATTTATAAATGCAAAGATACGTTTGCTACCAGAAACATTTTCTAACAGTTTTTATGGTTTGTTAATCATGTTTTTTAAATCAGTTTTTATTGTGTTGATAAGAAAGTGTTGCAACATACAGCACATGTTAAAAAAATATATTTCAGAAACAAAATATTATGCAGTGTATGTAGTTGTATATAAAAAGATTATACAGGTTGCCTCTACATCTATAACTCTGTAACATCTACATCGCAGTTCTTCATGTACATGTTGTTGAGGATTACTACAAGTTACTTCCTGTGTAATAGAAAGCAAACAGTATTTACAGGAACACACAAAAGATTTCGGCCACTATACTGTATTTGAATTATTGTATTCTACAACAGCAGGATCTGAATATTTTTAAAACTTTGTTATATACGAATTCACGTCATTTCCAACGCTTTACCTGGAACTTCCAACTTGTTAGTAACTAAAATCACTATAGTCATAAAAGTAAACATATTAGAAGAATGACATGCCACTTCATTATTCTTTTAAGGTCATTCTTAAACTAGTAAATCTGCAGATCAAGAGCCTCAACGTCAGCTTTTCACATCTTTTTTTTTAAACACACTTAGCGTAATATTCAACTTCCTGGAAACTGTAATTTAAAATTTTCGAATTACGTAATTATTTATAAGAATAAAATAAGAATAAGAAATTTGAAGCCATCAAAAGCCGTTAAATTAAAGATTTAGTTACGTTAGGATATTCTGAAAAATTCATGATCTATTATTTTTGGTTTTTTTTATTATACTACAGTAGATTTCTTCAGGGGGGGGGGGGGGCTCCGCGCCCCTGAACCCCCCGTAGTCTCATTAAATTTAAATTTCTAACTTTTTATCAATCTGCTAATGGTTATCGTATATCTTGTATTTCTTTCTACGAGGGCCGTTCTTTTTTCAACCTCCGATTGCACAGCATAAACGTTAGACGAGCGGCAGGAAGTCGGTATGCGCATAGAGCGACGGCGCATGTTCCCCACATCACCCTCTTTGACTGCCTTTTCATTGACGCCATTGTGAGGCGAGCTGTAGCCACGTAAACATGGCTGCCTTAACTGATTCTCCCGCCAAGTGCGAATTGCGAAGTGTTATTCGATTCCTGCAAGCTGAAGGGAATAGTGCAGCTGAAATTCATCGAAGAATGAGCCGAGTGTATGGAGAAAGCTTTGTAAGCGATGGTGTTGTGCGTGAATGGTGCCGAAAATTTAAAGATGGCCGAACCGAGGTGCATGATGAAGGAGGTCAAGGACGCAAGTCTGTAGCCACAGACAACCTTGTTCAACGAGTGGACGAAGAAGTTAGAGGAAACCGAAGGTTCACTATAAATGATTTGTCCAAAAATTTCCAGAAGTCTCGACGTCTTCTCTGTACACTATTGTGACGGAACATTTAGGCTACAGAAAAATTTGTGCTCACTGGGTCCCAAAGATGTTGACGGACAACAACAAAACACGACGAATGGGCTCAGCCTTGACATTCCTCACCCGTTATGACGCTGAAGGAGAAGACTTTTTGAAATCAATTGTGACAGGTGATGAGACCTGGGTTCAGTATGACACACCTGATACAAAACGTCAATCTCAACAATGGATGCATACGAACTTGCCAAACAGACCAAAAAAGTTCAAACAAACCTTCAACAACAGAAAGATTATGGCTACAGTGTTCTGGGATCAAAAAGATGTGTTGTTTGTTGAGTTCATGCAGTCAGGGACGACGATTACTTCAGCTGTTTATTGTGAAACTTTACGACGGTTACGCAGAGCCATTCAGAACAATAGAAGAGGCATGCTGACTTCTGGAATTGTTCTGATGCATGACAACGCCCGTCCTCACACTGCTGCTGTAATCCAACGTCTACTTCAGCATTTTCAGTGGGAAATTTTCGATCACCCGGCATACAGTCACGACCTAGCTCCGAGTGACTACCATCTTTTCCCTGAACTTAAAAAGTGGCTAGGAGGGAAGCGTTTTCAAAGTAACGTGGAGCTTCAAGACAGCGTCAAGAATCATTTGAATTCATTGGCGGACGCTTTTTATGAAGAGGGTATTGGAAAGCTTGTCCACAAGTACGACAAGTGCCTCAATTTACAAGGTGATTATGTTGAAAAATAACCATAAGTGTACATAACTTTTAGTAATAAAATGATCTTTCTACATATGCTTGTCTTTTTTTATGGCCCATCGGAGGTTGAAAAAAAAACGGCCCTCGTACATTTTCATTTATAAGGATAAGTGACAGTTTTAATAAGCATTTTTCATTATCCTCATACTTCTAGATACCTGCCCACCAAAAACACCTAAATCTGATGTATCAGGAACTTTTGAAAGTGTAAACTCAGTAATCTAGGGTTTTATAATTTTGTTTACGAAAAAAGAAGTTTTGATTGCATTTTGTGGCAGTTATCGGGGACTGACAGATAGACAGAAGAACAGACTGAGAGATGGAAAACAATAAATTTTGCGTCGCCAAAATAAGTTATATCTGAAGTTTCGGCAATGACGTCATTATTCATGAGTTATTGCTGTCCATGTTTCTTGTATTTTTAACGACAACTATAAAATACCTGTTTTATTTCAATTATGACGTCAAATTTTATCAATTGAAATATTTGTTAAAAATATAATTATTTTTTATTTCTTTTACTTCTATTTATGCCCCCATTTTTGTCAGAAAAATTCTTATTAACGAAACAAATTTCCGTGTTTAATATTTCACAAAGTACTATTTTTACTTTTATTTTAATTCTGACGTCATATTTATTTTTTCTTAGTTTAATTTTTCGAATGGAAATTGCTCAATTGAAACTTATTGCCGTTGAAAAATTATTCCAGATTTTTTTTCTTTTTTTTGGCAACGATAAAGGAAATTGGTTAAATTTTATCTAAAAAATCGCTCTTGATTCTGTATGAAAAAGAAGGAAATTTTGAATTATTAAGGAAAATATTTGAATAAAATTAATAAAACATAGCCTATATTCTTTTCTGGGCTATGTTATATTTATCCGCAAAGATACAAAGACATTAATTAATTCATCAGTTTTGACGTTGGCTTCATTTAAATTTTCGTACATGCTTCAAATTTATAGCATTAAAATATAATAAGGATTAGGATAAATGGTTGCTTAGCAACCATTAAGAGAAACTAAAAAAAATGAAATAAATACATTTTAAATAAGTAAATCTCTAAAACAAATTAGTTTATATTATTGGAACACATTTATAAAATATCTCCAAAATTTACAGTAATAACTTTAAAAATCTGACATATGCACAGACAAAATTTCAAAACAATACGAATAATTTAACTGGTAAATTTCAGTGTCCATTTATCATTGAATTCCATTAATGAAATGTGTCATTTTCTCTCAAGGAAAAAGAAATTGAAAATCATTGGATTTGCCATAGAAAAGCATTATTGCGCAAAATAAAATATTCTATATTTTCCGAACGAATGAATCAAATCTAACAAAAAACTATACAGCTTAATCCCAGTGCCTCACTAACATACCCACTTAATTTCAAGCCAATCGGATGTTTTCTTGCGTTAGTTATCGCGGAACAGACAGACTGGCAGACTGACTGACTGACAGACAGACAGAA
Source organism: Maratus speculifer (assembly GCA_964019185.1). Lineage (NCBI taxonomy): Eukaryota > Metazoa > Arthropoda > Arachnida > Araneae > Salticidae > Maratus > Maratus speculifer. The sequence goes on from OZ025301.1 coordinate 16,283,085, forward strand.
ACCAAAAAATTTCGTGTCTCCAAAGTAAGTCTTCACTGACGTTTCGGCAATAACGAAGGGCAACTTTGTTTACATAAGCTTTAATTCATTTTTGTTCGAAAATGCACGAAACAAGCAGGTGTTTTTATTCAGAAACGATCGAATAGCACTCATTTTTCTGTTTTTGTGCAAATGCAATAGATATTCAGAACAAGTCGTCAAAAATGACGTTTTGAATCACATTTTCCGACGAAAGCAGAAACAAGTTGGAAATTGCAGTTAAAGCGTAGCAAATAAGGTGCGTTCGTGCGATAATGAAGTTTAAAAAATATCACTCTCATATATCAATCTCATAAAATTGTAAGTAGTTAATTACAATTAAAATGCGCACCAAACAATGTTCTCCCTATACTCATTATGTAATGGAATACTTTTGTGTGGCCTTGTCATTCAATAAAAAATGTTCTTTGCCCCACAGATTAAGCAAAATCTATATTATAATATGTACTTTATGATTCATATCAATATTATTATGTTCGAATGAGTGTAATATCATTAAAATGCATTTGAAACTTTTTTTTCCCATTGACTGTAATGTAACGGAGTACTTTTGATTGTCCCTGTATTTGACCTATGCATCCCATTTTCAAAAAATTTGAAATGACTCGACAAAATTATGTAATAAGTACGTATTTTAAATTTCAAACGATTAAAATGCATTTGAAACATTTTTCCCCATTGACCTTAATGTAACGGGATACTTTTGATTGTCCCTGTAATTGATCTATCCATCCGATTTTCATAAAATTTGAAATGACTCGACAAAATTATGTAATAATTATGTATTTTAAATTTCAAACGATTCGGTTGGGTCGTTTTTGCGTTGTTATATGCGGACAGACAGACGGACGGACTGAACGACAACTATAGGTGCTACGTATTTACATAATTACGAACGCACCTAAAAACAGTCAACGAAAGGTAGAAAATCGCATGATCACGGGATCAAAATAGCTTATAACTCGGTAAGTAATATAATGATCCTAAAATGCAAAACTAAGTTCGATTCGAAATCGCTTTTATAGTCAGGCCTACTAATTTCATATGATTCTGTTAAAAAATGAATCTGTAAATGTGTCAAAACGTTTTGTGCTTCTTGAGCAGAGCAGTTGAGAACAACCTTAAGGGTGTATTTCGATAAAAACTGATTACTTTCCAATTTATTTTTAAATCTATTTTTGCTCTAAAATGCACAAAACTGGGAAATTGTCTTATTTAAAAAATACACAAGGTGTCGTGATTTTCGATTCTTTGATAAATGCAGAAAATATTGCAAAAAAAAAAAAAAAAAAAAAAAAAGCAATCAAAAAAGGCATTTTGAACCAATTTTTCCGAAGCGAGAGATTCTGGAACGATAAAAAAAAGAGTCATACTGAGAAAATAATTGTTCATAAATCAAATTCTAATGAATGGAGCGTAAAAAGACACCACACGACACCTTATACGTCTCTTCAAAAATCCCCCCAACAAGTTTCATGTTTGTACTTTTAAAAATGTGCCTGAAATTGTATCGGAAAATTTCGAGCTGTTGAAGGTTGAAAAGCGTTTTTTCGAATACACCCTTAAAATAAAGTATGAAGCAGCACGAAGAACAAATCAAAATCCAGCCTTACTTCCAACGAGGGTCTTGGCTTCCACTGATTCCGACCAATTTCCGGATCCAGCTTCATTGAGGGCTCGTATCTGAACCTGATAAGAGGTGAACGGATTCAGATCAGTTTTATTATATTCCCCTTCCCTAGATGCTTCGTCAATAGTCGTCATGGCAACGAACCCCTCTTCGCTTTTCCGCTTCCATCTGATTTTGTAAGTGGGGTCGGGACCTCGATATGTATCTGATATTTTCCACCTGACCGTGAGGGTCGTATTAGTAGCCCCTGCAATTTCCAGTTGAGGAGGATCCGGTACTGATAATAGAAAATAAATATATTTATTAAACATTATATAAATTAATAAATAATTTTTTTTTCTTTTTAATGAGAGAGACGTTAACTTAAAACGATTTCATTGTCTTAAATATGGATAAAAATTACACAGTATTCATACGAAAACCTGATGATTATTGGTTTGCTTTATAAAGCATACCATACACTCCATACCCTGAAAATTTTCAGAAAAAATACTGAATAGCTTAAACATTATTTCTCCGAATCTATTCAGTCTGAAGGGTTGCTATTTTCAAAAGACTGTTTGCAAAAAGACCATATTTCCATTAAAATTTGAATTTAAATTTTCTTTAATATATTACAATGAAATTTAGGAGACAGATTGAAATTAATAAAAATTATTTCCCAACATACTTAGTTTCAATACGTATGTATACAAACCTCCATTAGGAAAGATAACAATATATTTGGAAAAACGTGTATACGTTTTTTGCAGTTTCACTTGATAATTTTAATATGTATTATCAGATAAATCTTAAAGCTCCTTTACAGATATTAAAATTGCAAACACAGTTTGGTAAATGAATGTTTAGATAAATCCTTTAGACTTTTGGTGTAAAACCTGGATTCTGTTTTGGAGATGAAAGCCATTAATGATAGTTAATGATGTTCTTGACTTAAGGTAAAAGTGGAAGTTCATGTAAGAAAAATACATCACTTAAAATAATAATGCATGCCAAGCGTTAATAAAATATTAACGTTTATTTTTAGGTGAGATCCTTTAAGGTTATAAGGTTCCTATTAGGTGAATAAAAATTATATATGAGCGTAAAGTACGCTCACTTTTGCACCTCCGAGAACCCATTGAGCATGATGTAGAGATTGTTGACCATTGACAAGAGATCAACGGGGTATTATCCAGTTCACTGGTGGGTTGGTTGTGTTTATGATGGCCAATTATCAACACGTGCGATATAGGCCCTAACAGGGGATGCCCTCCGTGGGAATTTTTTTAAGGGCTTAGCCCGTATTCACGCAAGGAAATCCAAGGTTTGAAGAAAACCACGCAAAACTGAACGATTAGGCTGACAGCCGCGATTGGATTGGAACCCAGCACCTGCCGTCTACCAGTTTCGAGGGAAGAACCTCTCAGCCACTGGTGGGGATCACAGTTCCCTGATGAATCTCTGTTTAACATAAATACAAATTCTCAATGTACTTTCATCTGGAAGAAATCAGAGGTAACATAAATTCGCCCTTTTAGAAACGCAGTTGGCCCTGATTTCATTTGAATAGACTGCAATGCAAGTTCAAATAGATCTCATTTGGTCAACGAATTTCTGGAAAGGGGTGATATTCACTTGATGGATTGGCCAGCCAGATCTCTAGATCTAAAAACTCCGGAACATTTCTGGAACCCTATGCTAAGGAAAATCGAAATTCACTTTACACCTCTCAAAATTACCCAGGTATTAAAAAGAGCATTACTGAAGAGGTGAGACTAATTGCCACATGGACCCACAAACTGCCCTGCGTTTCAATATGTATTCACATTGTGAGAGCTGTATAACGGCAAGAGAGCACCATACACTCCTATTATCCTCTTTTCTAGTTCAATATCGCTTTCTGCTATATATTCCAACGATGATGATTCTAATACATGACCATGCATGAGCTTATAACTGTTGAATGTTTATTTTTGTTCTATTATATACCTGTACAAATTTCATCCAGTATTTCTGAAGATAAAAATCAACAAAATTTGAAAATTCACTTAATTTTGAACATGAGTGTATATTTTAATATCTACTATGGTCTTAGAGAAGAAATTTTGCCGGAAGGGGAACAAGAATCTACATGAGGATCTGCAATAACCTTAACCTTTTGTACCAGTACCACCTCTTTGCATATCTGCAACATTATCGTTTGCTTCTACTTCTCAACACAACACTTAATACACATTGTTCGTAGGTTTCTTAACCGGTACGATGGCGATACTGACTGAGTTATTTTTTCATGCCAAAGTTTTATTGGTGAAATGGGCTGTTTCGCATCGTTATTGCTGAAATGAACTTGGTCAAAATTGTTAAATTACATGTAACAAGATTGTAATCGCTCAAAAATAGATTTTATACAAAACTCAGTAAGTATACTTTACAATTTTGCACCCGAAAATCGTCAGTATTTATAAGAAGATTATAATTTTCCATTTATTGCAGATATGAAAATATACCTTTTAATCAATAACTTTAATGTAGTTTTTATGTGCTTAAAATAATCTATTCTAATCAAGGCTGCGGAGTCGAAATCTGACCCATTTTTGAAAAAAAAAAAAAAAAAAACCAAAGAGCAGACTTTGATTTTGGCTTTGTTTGTTAGACATTTTAAAGTGAAATTAAACTAATTATATGTAATTTTAAATCCATAAAAGGAATTATTATTGTTATTTTTGGATTATATCAGGCTACCCAAGTTAAAGATTTCACAAATTTTGCACAGTGTACACTGTAGATGAAAATCGTTTTTAATTAAAAGCTTTAGTAGATCCCTAATTTTTCTCCGAACTCGTAAAATTTTCATCTTTAATATTTTTTACTTACCCATCATACGTAGTATAGGGTAAGTCTTGCAATCGTTTTGAAAATCGAAAAAATTTTTTTGACGGATTTACACGTTTTAGATAGTGGAGATTCCGAAAAACATATTTTTAGAAAAAAAAAATTTTGCCGTCCGTCTGTCTGTCTGTCTGTCTGTCCGTCCGTCTGTCTGTCAGTCTGTCTGTCTGTAAACGCTCTATCTCCCGAACAAATTGAGATAGAGACTTGAAATTTTGTATGTAGTTAGTATGTAAGAATGGGACGAACCCTATTTAATATCAGCAACCTCGATTATCCGGAACTATTTTTTTCGGACTCTCGAAAAATTCGTTCTGATGAAAGGTATATAAAAATTTTCGAATTTTTTTGTTCTAAGGAATGGACGTAAAAGGCAATAAAATAACACACATTTTGCATATAGAACGAAGTCGATCGGATTATTAGTTGCCGAGATATTTGTAATCTTGTTTTCCACATTCTTCGATTTTTCATGACCCTGTATTTCATTCAAATTTCAATTCAGAAGTATATTTTAATTGGAAATGAGACGCTTCATCCGACGCAGTTAATTGTTAGTTAATAGAATTATTATTTTTGGAGTTATAAGGATGTTTCTTTTACGCAGTTCGGTACTACTTGAGTAGTTTGGCGTTTTATATAATTTGTCGAAATTGGTACATCAGCAGTTCTTTAGTATAGCATTACTATGTATAATAACAATATTTAAATTTTGTTTATGAGTTGCAATGCATTGTATAAATAGTTTCACATGTTTTATTTTCATATACATATCCATGATGGGTAAGTATTACGGTGGCTCCCAACGACTAGTTTCTTTTTCCATCGAATTTTTTCTGCTCTGGAGGACACGAATTAACATAAAAGATTTCCCTTTTTCGAGTTCAAATCCAAAATAATAAAATTTCATTTTTTTTTTTTTTTTTTTTTTTTTTTTTTTTTTTTTCGTTCTTTAGAATTTGAAAGTTAGATTTATCGGGTTGTGGGACGCTAAACAGTAAAAATAAAAATATTTCTCTTTCCTTTTTTAATTTCAAAACTCTAAGAATTGAATTAATACCGAATTGGTGAAAATTTTGCCTTACATTTTTTTCGGTTCTCTTAAATTTTAACCAATAACAACACTAATATAGTAGCCATCCCAAAGTAAAAGTCGGAGTCGAAGTCATTAAAACTTCTGGAGTCTGAGTCGGAGTCCGAATCCGCCGTTTTTCCCACCCACTCCGCAGCCCTGATTCTAACAACTGAGTCAATAGCAAACAAAAACTATAACCAATTTACCATCTACATACATGCACAATAGATTCGACTCATCAGTGTATAATAGATGTTAAAAAACTTTTATTAAAATTATGTACTACTTACAATACAAAGTAGAATTATTTTCCTAAAGTTTCGAACAATAAAACTTATTCAACATCAGTTAAAGACAAGTTTTATTGTTCGAAACTTTAGGAAAATAATTCTACTTTGTATTGTAAGTAGTACATACATTTAATTAAAGTTTTTTAACATTAAACACTGGTGAGCAGAATTTATTGAGGTTTGTGTATGTATTATAAAACAGTGCAATTAGTCCTTTTAAAATGCAATTTACCAGCTAGTTTGGTTCTCTGTGCCACACTGGCGAAAGGTCCAGATCCGATCGAGTCGACGGCAGACACAGCTATGTGGTAAGACGTGTAAGGGAGAAGATTTTCGATTGCGTAGTGTGTGGCATTGCATGATTTCCTATAGGGCTCCAACACACCGTCTTCGCACCACCAGATATCGTACATACTTCGCAATGAGTCCGGTGTGTTCCCTTCCTGCGTACACACTTCTATATATTTTACAATTTTGTAACCGAGAATCGCCAGTATTTATAAGAAGTACGTAATTTTCTATTTATTGCAGAGGCGAAAAAATAACTTTTAACCAAGAATTTTAATACATATTTTTTTTTTTACATGCTTAAAATAATATAAATAAAAAATAAATACACTCCTCCACTTTCACACATTTTACAATTCTGTACCCGAAAATTGCCAGTATTTATTAGAAATATGTAATTTTTTATTTATTGCAGATATCGAAAAAATACCTTTTAATCATTAATTTTAATGTAGTTTTTACATGCTTAAAATAATGTATTTAAAAAACTGAGTCGATAGCAAACAGAAACTATAACCAATTTACCAGCTAGTTTGGTTTTCTGTGTCACACTGGCGAAAGGTCCAGCTCCAATAGAGTTGACGGCAGACACAGCTATGTTGTAAGACGTGTAAGGGAAAAGATTTTCGATTAAGTAATGTGTGGCTTTGGTTGAATTTTTGTAGGATTCCAACCTACCGACTTCGCTCCACCAGATATTGTACCTCGTAATGAGTCCCATTTCCGGTTCCGGGGCGTTCCACTCCAACGCTATTCGATCGATGGTGACTCCCTTCACCACCAGGTTCTTGGGAGCGAAAGGAACTGAAAATAAAAACACTCTTAAAAAAAGTTAAATTGTTCTATAACGTCAGTATTTACAAAAGAATTACTAATTGGAATTAGTGAACGAAAATAATTTCGATTATTTTTATGCAGTTAATTTAAATCAGTTGGACAACAAAATCTGTTGGAATACAAAACACAAATAGTGAAACGGTTAAGGCAGTTCCCAAAGAAATGTTTCCCCCCTATCAACATTTAAAATCAAAGTTTTTTTTTCATTTTTCGATAGTTCTATTTAAATTTGAATTATTACCAATCGCTCTCTGATGACAACTTTTGTCAGGCTGCATTTGTCCCGGGATTTCACTCAAAACGTTCACTTAACGGATTTTTTAAAGAGACCCTTTACGTTTATCTGAAAATGGAAAATACTATCGATTTTTGGAATAAAAAGATTTGCCGATGTTACGCGTTTAAGAATAAAAATGAATTCAAGAATATATCAGAAAGTAGCCAGTTTGAACTTGAGTAATACAAATATATTGAATTTGAATATATATTTGAATTTGAGTAATTTGGATTTTGCACTTAAATCCAAAGTTATTCAATTTCGTCATATTCACGATTGTTTTATTCTTAGTTGCCTGAAATTTTCTGGTACTCTTATTCAGAAGTTATGAAATGGAATATTGTCTTCTAATTCTTTTTATAATGGTTCTTTCTAAAATGGTGTCAAAGTTCGTATTGTGAACGAAATTTTTAGACCGGAGAAAATTGGCATAAGAGGACAAATAATTATAAGTCAAAATGCAATGCATTTATCGAAAAGTTAATGTAGCTCTTCGAAAATTAGTGTTTCGATTGCATCTGCCATTTTCATGCTTTTGCATCTAAAAGTGAGTCAAAATGTTTCGGGAAATTTAGCATATATATATATATATATATAATACCATTAAAAGTAGACAAGATTCACCAATGGATTTTATTAATAAAACAATAAACCAAAACGAAGAATTAAATTGAATTATAGTAAACAATATTAACCATTTGAAATTAACCATTGAATTTAATAACTTATAGCACATTGAACATGGAAGGAAAAAAGAATAATATGAATACAAATGAAATTTGTAGAACCAAAGCAGAATCTTCAGGTCCCAAATACTTTGGAACTACAAATGGAGTGTGTGGTTTCATCTTCGTATTTGCCATGAAGAAGCAAAACAATACGAATTTGGGACTACCATCACACAAAAACCAAATTATTAAACAAGGAACAAAGATATTTTACAAAAAGCAGTTGAAAGTAAGTAAAAATAATAGTTATCCATAACAAACAAAAAAGATAAAGCTGAATGGAAATATAATTGAACCGGAGAAAATAATTAATAATCGATATTAACATAAAATTAAATTAATAAAATGATTAAAATTAGAATTAAGAGATAACATTCATATTAACATATAACTTAAAATACATTATTGTTACTTTAATCAGTAACATTTATTGTGACTTTACATGGTAAAAACTCATTATCTTAATATAGGATAATAAAAATTAAAAAATAAAATAAAATAAAATAAAAATTAAAGAATAAAAATTAAAAAAATAAAAAAAAATAAAAAAAAATAATAGTAATAATAATATTATTAATAATACCAAAAATTATATCAATAACATTAAAAATAATTTGATAATTAAAATATAGCTATTTAACTATAGATATAACTAGACAAATATCCATATATTGGTGTAAATTAAACAGTTTAAAAATTATGTTTAAATAAATAACCCACTCTCAATATTTTTTTTTATAAATAATTAACCTTTGCGTTTTTATCCAGACAACACCACCCTCCTCCGTACTCTAACATCTACCCACCCAACCAACCTATATATATATATTTTTAAATACTTTTTAACATTTTTAATTTTTTATTATTATTTTTATGTTTTATAATTTTTTTATACATTTTTTACGCAAAGAATTAATTATAAGATCATGTAATATCTAATTATAAATTAAAGAATATATGAATTTTTTAGGATAACCATTATTTATAGCATCATATACAAGCTTTTTAATATTAGTATTAATTAAATGGGAAGAACATAGACATTTTATTCTATATAAATGGTTAAGTATTATATTACGATATACAGAATTATGAAGGCATGATTTAAAATTAGTAAAGGTATTAACTTTAAAATTAAATTCTTTCCTTTTGTCATAAATATCAGTTATAAATTTGTTCTCTTTTAATATAATTTTAATATCTAAGAAATTGATTGTATTATTAAAAAGTAGGTTTTTTGAAAGTTCAAGATTAGAAGGATAATCAACAGGGAATTGAGATATACAGGTGTTATCAGTATCAATTAAAATTACATCATCTATATATCGATATAAATGTATTGTATTATTTAAATAATGACGTTCATAGTAATATAAGTATAAGTCAGATAATACACTAGATGTACTACCACCTTGTGGTATACCAACATTTTGAATATAAATATTGTTATATGCATCATAAAATTATTATAGATAATGAAATTAGTTAAGGTATGAAAATAATCAGAATCGATATTATGTGATATATCCAACTCGTGTTGATATTTTTTAAAAAGCTCATTTATGATATTATGTAAATCCGATAAATCGATATTATTAAATAAATCTTTAAAATCATATGTAGTGATATTTTTTATACATTTAAGATTTTTCATAATATGGACCAGTTCATAACTATTTTTTATGCAATGTGTATTATCACTTTTTTTTGTAATATTATATATTTGATTAAGAATTACTAATAGCAGTTTGTTAGCAGCATTATTATAAGTATTGCAACCAATTGTAACAGTTCTGAATTTAACAGGATGCTTATGAAATTTGGGTATAAGGACTAGATAAGGATATTTAAAGTTAGTAGGGTTAATGTCTAATAATTTATAGAATCCTTTAATTTTACGATTATTGGTAAGTAAGTTATCATTAATTTTTTGGAATGAGTTATTATTAGATATACTAGATTTAAGCAGTTGATGATAATAAGATTTACAAATAATTGCATAATTATTTGGAGATTTATCAACATAAGTTATTACAAAGTTTTGTTGTAATTTATTGATTTGCTTAAACAGATGCTGTGTATTTACATATTCTAGGTGTGAAATATTATATTTTAATGACCTGGTTAATTTATCGATAACTAATATTTTCCATTGATTAAAATATTCAATGGGTTTATTATAATAAATTGCAAGTTTATAAATAAATATATCTATATCATATGTAAATTGTTTTATGATAGATTTAATGTTTAATTTGGTTGGAATTCTGTACTTGGTCCCATAACCCATAATTCTTCTAAGTTGTAAATCATCTACAAGATTAAGATTACCAGTAATAATATGTCCATGATCTTTATTTATATATTTTTGTAGAGAGGGGTCATTGCATTTACAGGGTAATGTACTAGCATCAAAAGAAGATTTAGCGAAAGAATTATAGTTAAAAATCGTTCTGCCGATAGATATGGGATACTTAAAGGTTTTAGATATATGAATATTATTAATAGGAAATTGACAGTTTTTATCATTTAATATGGAATTAATATTGATTTTATTAAATATTGGATTAGAAAAAGTAATTACCATTTGAGTATTAGTTTGTAGATTTTTAGGTTTTTTTAGTAAATTTATATTGTAAAGGTTGACACGAGTCATAATGAGATCATAAAAAACATCTGAAAAATGTTTAGAGTAAGTTTTACTGAGAAAAATATTTAAATATTGTACTATATGTTTCTCTTTTATTCCAAAAATATATTTACGTATTAGAAACCAATTGTAATTTTTTAAATAATTGCGATGCAGATTATTAATTTGTTGAATTATAATGTTTTTAGGAGTAATACTAGAAGATGAACCTTTTCCTCTTTTGTTACGTGTAGTTTTAGGATTTATAAGATGATTTAAACTATGATAAATGGGAGAATAATCTGTAGTATCATTTATAGATGAAAAAACTTTAACAGATCTTTTAAAAACCTCACTATTAAGACCATAAGGATAAATTGTATTATAATATTTCATATATGAAGACTCTAAATAGAGATGCTCAGATTTATTTTTCTGAATTTGTATTATTTCAATAGTAGTATTTTTAAATTTATGTTTATGAAAATGCTGTATTTCAGCTGTAGACTGTATATTTTTGCTAAATTTTTATCAGAATCTGACCGATGTTGATTCATGCGTATATGAAGAGGACCAGAAGTTTCACCAATATATTTCAAATTGCAAATGTTACACTTTATACTATAAATTACATTAAAAGCCTTACAAAAAATAGAAATATGAGGATTTGATACGATTTGTGACTGAGAAGCAGATAGACAAGTTTTACATCGGGTATCAGAACATTTCTGAAAATATAATTGAGGAGGAGGAGCATGTATATGGAAACTGGATGACGGTCCAGGAGTAACCCTATTATTGCTCCTGTACCGGGAACTACACTGCAAAGAAGCATTGTGTATCTTGCCAGGATCGAGATTTTTACTAAGTACTGTCATAATATAAGAGATAATACAAATATAATAAAAAGATAAAAATAGAAAAATTACAATTAAATAATCGAGTATCTTGACTAATATAATTTACTAAAGAAAAGGATCTAGAATAATACAACTATAAAATGAAAATAGATACAATATGTACAAAGCTTTAAAGCAGTACTCAAACCTCCAAAAGGAAACAATACACGACCATAATACTACCATCCCACACCACATATAAGAGGAATCATAGTACTCACAGTACAATAAATGCAAAATCACAAAATCGACTCATTTAAAAGTGAAAAAATCACCGTACATAATAATCCACAAACTTATCCAATTAACATCTCAGCACAATGCTCACATTGTTACTACATTTCACATAGGCTTAACTAATCATAATTTGAATGTATTTATTAAATATAAAAAAATAATAAATAATGATAATTACAATGTATTACTTTAATATTAAAAAATAATAAATAATGAATATTGATTTTGACATTTAATATACCATATATCAAGACAATGAATTAAACATAATAGCAAAATTAACAGTTAAAATATTATAAAAATACCATATATAATATTCATGATGAAACGAGTTGCAACTCTTAATGGAAATCCTATTAAGTGGTAACGGAAAACTACATCGTAGAAATCTCACAGACAATACACAAAGGTTATGCGGATAGCAGCAATATATATATATATATATATATATATATATATATATATATATATTACAAATTTAAAAAATTTTCGTCAAAACTAACCTTTATACTATCTTAATTTTCTTATAATAATATTCCGTACTTACTTCAAATTATTAAATTAAAATCTTGTTTCTAAATCTAATCTGTTAATCCTTATGCAGACGATATAAATTCTTAATTTGCCTTAAAAAACATTATTCCAGTATGCGTAAATTTAAAAAGATGGCTCTAAATTAAAAATATTCTTAATTAAAACTTTAATTCTTAATATTCCAAATAAAACTGATTTCTTCTATGTTTTTATCAACCCTTTTTAAGAAAGTCTTATTAAATTTATTCCAAAACCATACCTTTCAAAAAATATCATTATTTTATTTTATCTATTTATTTATTTTTCCGCCGTCAACGATAATGTGCATATTAATAAATTCATTTCTTTTCTTTTTCTCTTAAAATTAATCATTTATAAAAATCGTCTGCCTAAAAAATCCCGATTCAATTATAAATTGGTTAAATAATATATTTTTTTTTTAAATAAATTTATCGTTTGTGGAAAATAATCTCGTAGCTGGACAAGAATTCTGTTTACATAAAAGAATTATGGTTTGAGGTTACAGAATGTTCCAGAACTTTCTTTTTAGTTTAAAAAGGTGGAAGTCTCGAGATGAAAAAGAAGATTTCTTGGGTTGCTTCTTCGATGAGGACAGCTCGCTGAAATAATGATGGAATTTTTGCAAAAGGAGCTTTTCCTTCCTCATTATTACGAATTTAATAAATGAATTTACAGCAGCCCATGACTAATTATTGGATCTTCTACATTTATTTATTTATTTTGTTTTTTCCCTCGCTTGCCATGACTGTGTGTTTCTTTTTAATCAGTGGAAATAATTCGATTTCTCCTTAAATCGTCACAACTAATCGAAAAGTCGACAGGATTTTTATCTGTGCTGCCTTTTTAATGAATGATATTTAAAGAAAATTGCGATGGAACGAAGAAAAGCATGCTATCGCCGAAGTTCGATTGAAGGACAGCCTATATGGTATTTTCAGCTTGCTAATGAATAGTACTTGCTTCGAGTCTGATGTGGATTTCCTGACGCTTGATGTTGATCTGTACGCACAAATTTTGATTCAGTATTCATGGTCATAGGAAAATTTTTGAAAATTAATGACTTCAAAGTGGTGAGTATGCGAAAGGTATTTGATGAGGAATTTAATGAAGAATGGATTTTATTGAAGATTTTTTGTGAACTGTAAGTTATTTTATTAAATGTTTTGATTATTATTTCTATTCTATTTATGATTGATGGAAAGTATTTATTATTTATTTATTTATTTATTTATTATTTTATTGATGAGAGTAATTTGAAGTTAATTTATTAATTTACTAATTTATTTATTATTTTATTATTTATTGTATGTTATGGATCTGATATAGTAATTTTGAAAAAATATGTAATTGATAGAAATTATTAGCTTTGAAATTTATTGCGAATGATTTTACGATCAGGATTTAATAAAGAAAATAGAAGTGATTCATTTATTCTAATGAGTAAGAATCAAAAAATTATGGAAGATCCTAAGTTCGTACCGTTTGACCCGAGTTCTGGAATGAACATTTTGTCGTGGTTAACTTATTTTGATACAACATGTGAAAAGGAGAAGAAAAATCTAGAATGGAAATTTAATTCTATTGCGCAATATCTGAAAGGGGAAGCGCAAAAAATTTATATCAATGACTGTTTAAATTGTACGGATTATGAACAAATTAAGAAAATTTTGATAGAAAGATTCATTCAATTAGACATCCCGAGTTTTTCTGATTTTTCAAATCTGAAATTAGATAATTTAGACAATTTAGAAATTTATTTTCGTAAGAAAGTGGAAATTGGTAGGAAATTACATCTTAGTGAAAATATACTATTACAAGGTTTAACTGATGGTTTAAAACCAGAATTCAAAAACAGTATTATTATAAATCCTCCTAGTAGTACCACCGAATGGTACCGGGTTGTCAAACAATTCGTGGAAGTTTCCACCCCACTAGTTTCAAACCAAGTAATAAATCAACCATCAGCTAGACAAAATTTTCAACCTTTTCAACCAACTAGGCCCTGGATTCAGCCAGTTAGGCCCAATAATACACCTAGGAATTGGATTCCCCAAAGGCAATCTCAGTTTCAAAGACCTAGAGTTTGTCAAAATAATTATATTCAAAATTCATACCCTTCAAGACCTTGTAGGATATGCACAAATAGGGCTGTCAGTAATGCTTTTCATTGGGAAAGAGAATGTATTTTTAGGAGTGAGTTGCCATCCTCTGATACTCTTCCAAATATCTCACAAAATAATTCTCATAATATTTGACTATTAATTGTGTATGGATGTACAAATAATTATAATTTGCCATGTGTTGTAGATACTGGCTCAACTATTGCAATATTGCCAATTAAATTTGTTAAAAAACTTAATGCTAAAATTGAGACTATACCTTCAGTTACCATTGGTCAGGCAAAAGGATTTTTACATATAAATAAAAAATGTAGTGTTCTTCTAAAAGTGGGTAAAATTAAAAAATATGTTAACTTTTTAGTATGCAATACAAATTTGGATTATGCTATTTTGGGGTTAAAAGAATGTTCTAAATTTAAATTAACCATAGAATGTAAAAATTGTATTGTAAGGCAGGGAAGGAAAATTATAACTAACAGTATATCCATACATAATGAGAGATCCCTTCATTTCAATACAGTAAATATGGACCAAGTACAACAAAACAGGGATCAATCTAATGAATTTGTAACCTCAGAATATAAAAAAAAATATGAAATTAAATACTGGTAATACTGTAGCAATAGATAATTATGATAATGAAACACTGAATGTAAGTAATCATGATATAGAGTTACAATCTACTTGTGGAAATATTATGAAAAATGAAGACTGTGTTGAATATGATCACGCAATTAATGTGCATCCTGATTATAGAGGTTCCATGACTCTTCAAAATTTTCGCGATAATTCGGATTCAGATTTAACTGGGGAAATAAATTTAATTCAAGATGTAAATTTAAGGGAATTAGTTCATATTTATAGTGATATTTTTGCAAAGCATAAATATGAAGTGGGTAGGATTAATATTGAACCACAACGCGTTATACTAAACTCAGACCTACCTATATCTTTGAGGCCCTACCGAACATCTCCTCTAGAAGAAATAGAAATAAAAAACCAAATTCAATCATTGTTAGCAGCCGGACTGATAAAGGAAAGTAATAGCCCCTATTCTGCCCCTGTTACACTAGTTATGAAAAGAGAGGAAGGTAAAAAAACGCGATTATGTATAGACTATAGAAAATTAAACGCAATAATTAAAAATGATGCAGAACCCTTGCCCCGTATCGATGGAATTTTAGATAAATTGAGTAGTGCTCAGTATTTTTCAACTTTGGATTTAGCCTCTGGCTACTGGCACATACCAATACATCCATCCGATACAGAAAAATTAGCATTTGCAACCAATTTTGGACTTTTTGAGTGGCTCGTGCTCCCTTTTGGCATAAAAACGGGCCCTCCCATATTCAATAGAACCATTCGAAGAATCCTTAATAAATATAAAATCGACTTTGCGTGCCACTATTTTGATGATATTATAATTTTCTCTTCCTCATTAGAAGAACATTTAAACCATTTAGCTCAAATTTTTGACATTTGCAAACGAGAAAACATTAAACTTAAACTTTCTAAATGTAAATTAGGCCAAAATAAAATCAATTTCTTAGGTTATGAAATCACTAATGGAACTATAACACCAGCAAATGCCAATATTGAAACCATCAAAAATTTAAAACCTCCTTCAAATGTGAAAGAGTTACAACGATTTCTAGGTTCCATTAATGTTTACCATAAATTCATAAATAAATATGCTGAAATTAGATATCCTCTGAACCGATTACTTAAAAAAGACACAATATGGGAATGGAACTCAGAGTGCCAGGAGTCTTTTGAAAAATTAAAAAATTCTTTAATTGCAAAACCCATCCTCAAAATTTATGATCCTAAATTACCTTTACATATGTTTGTAGATGCCTCTCAGATAGCAGTAGGTGCCGTTCTAAAACAACCTGATAAAGAAAATTTCTTACATCCTATTGCTTATCATTCTAGAATTTTGAAGAGTTATGAACAAAATTATTTCATAACTGAATTAGAATGTTTAGCTATTATAGATACTCTTGACAAATTCTATCATTACTTTCATGGTGTCAAGTTTACAATTCATACGGACCACGCATCTCTAGTATGGTTAAAGAGTGTTAAAAACTTAAGAGGTAGGCTTTTTAGATGGTCGCTCAAACTTAGTATGTTTGATTATGAGATAAAATATGAAAAGGGTTCAACAAATGTCGAAGCAGACATGTTGTCACGAAATCCTGTTTGTCATTTTAATCAACATATTAGTTTATTGCTAGATAGGAAAGAAATTATAGAGATGCAAGGCAAAGACAATGTTTATGACAAAAAATATAAAAAAGAGAATGGAATTATTATAGTTCAGAAAAAGGGATTCAAAAAAATTGTTGTACCAACGTCATTAAGAAAAAAATTACTCCATATTGCTCATGATAATTTTGGACATTTAGGGATTCAAAAAATGCTTAATTTAATATCTCCCAACTATTATTGGCCTAATATGACAATAGACATTACAGAATTTGTTAAACATTGCGATACCTGTCAGAAAAATAAAAAACCAAAACAGAAAAGATTCGGCTTATTACAAGCCATGCCAGCAACAGATCAACCTTTTGAATGTCTTTCTATTGATACTGTTGGTGGATTTAACTATTACAACTCAACAAAAAAATTCTTACACATAATAATAGATCATGCAACTAGATTTGTTTGGGCTTTTCCCTCCAAAAATGTTACCACTGAAACATACACTAACTGTTTAAAACAAATTTTCAATATCAAAGCACCTCAAAAAATACTTAGTGACAGGCATAAATCTTTCAGATCTCCAAGATTTAAGAAATTCCTTAGAAATCATCTTGTTCAACAGCGTTTTACATCCGCACATCATCCTCAGACCAATGGAAAGGTAGAGCGCGTTAATCAGACTATAGTTACCAGGCTTAAATGTAAAGTTAATTCCACTTCTTCTAAAATACCTTGCACTAGATTATTAAACCAAGTCATCGAAGAATACAACAATACGCCCCATTCTATCACCAAGTTCCCACCTGCCTATTTATTTTATGGTCAATTGCCTTATGAATCTCCTTTAAAACAAAACTATTACCCATCAGTAGACAAAGCCCTCAAAATTGCGAAAGCGCGAACTCAGGAATTTCACCTTAAAAGTAAAAGGCTCTGTTAGAGTTATTTGTAATTTATCTTTGAAATGTGGCATCACATAAGTGTAACTATAGAAACGCAATTCGTCTGTTTTTTGTTTGTTGTTTTGATTTGCTAAGAGTAAGCAACGCTTTCGCTATGTATTAAAATAAAGGATGACAGTCTACTAAAGCATGTCAGTTTTATTAATGAAGTTAATACGCATCGCCGCATCATACACTTCTGGTTACGTCGAGCCAAAGTCTATATATTTTTTTTCTTCACTTCGAAAAGAAAAGTTCGAAAATAATGAACTGTTTTCATCATTGAATTTTATTAGAACATTATTCCGCAAGCTGGACTGGTAAAAAAAAGAAAGAAAGAAAATCGTCTGCCGCAGCAATCAAGGTAATGAATAATTTATTATTCCTTTTGCTGTTAATATAAGTTTTTGAACATGGAAAATATTGATAAATTAAAAAGAAGCGTGCAACATTACGCACTTCAATTACGAAATTAATTAGTAAATTAGAAACATTAATAAAAGATAAAAATAGTGATATTGATAGTTATTTAGAAATTTCGGAACAATTAAATGACAGAGAACAAACTCTAAAAAACCTAAATAAAGAAATAGAATCTGGTATTAATTTAGAAAAAGAATATGAAATTGAAATTAGTGCTAGCGAAGAATACCAGGAAAAAATTATAAAGGCCAAATTTCAAATTAAAAAGCAACTTAAACATTTAGAACAAAGTAAAGTTTCCAATGAAATTCAACCAAATTCTACTCAAATAAACAACGCGATAAATATTAAATTACCCGACATATCTCTTCCGAAATTCTCCGGAAAACCAGACGAATGGGGTCTATTTAAATTACAATTTAACAACTTAATAACTTCAAATGAGCAATTATCAGATGCGCAAAAGTTGCATTATTTATCAGCGGCATTAATAAGTGATGCAAGAGCTTTGATTAGCACAGAAGACACTTTTTCATCTTTATTTCAAGCATTAAAAGACAGATATGAAAATGATAGAATAGTAACAGAAATACACATCAATTCACTCTTAAACGCAGAAAAACTTACACAGCCTTCCGCTAAAGATCTTCGAAATCTAGTCGATAATGTAAAAAAAAGCATTCGCGCCTTGAAGATTTTGAATTATAACAGAAATAATCTTTCAGATGTTTTAATATTGAACATCATTCTCCAAAAGTTAGATAGAGATACTCGAAAAAATTATGAAATGACGATAAGTTCAAAAGAAGTTCCGAAGTTAGATGAATTACTTTTATTTTTAGAAAAACGATCTCAATATTTGGAAAATATTCATACAGTGACGTCTGTTAAACCTTTCAGTAAGGATCAGAAACGTTCATTTAATTCCAAGTCATTGACTTTGTTAGCAGAAAGTCCACACATTTGTTCAATGTGTAAAGGTAATCACATTTTAATGAGATGTTCTCAATTCTTAAATTTACCTGCAAAAAAAAGGTTTGTAACAGGGTGACTGCCTTCCCTAAATTATAGTATCTATAGGTGGCGCTATTGCCACCTTCGGCAAAATATCCGGAGATATTTTGCCTTCCTTTTCTAAAAAGACATGAAATGAAGTGAAGTAATTGAGTTTGCAGTTAAGATGTAAGATTGGGATGTGTGTTCGCTTTACATCTCTCTTAGAGATGTTCTTTGTGCTAAGTAATTTTTATGAATATTCAATTGATTGAGTTGCGCTCGTCTTGCGATTTGTATATAATGTGTTATGTGTTGTGTCGTCTACAATAAAATTTGACTGTAACATCTCTGTTCAATATTTTAAGTACCGAATAACATCCCACACTGGCGCCCAACGTAAAATGGAGTTCTTTCGGAACATTTTTGTGCTTTCAAAGTCTTTGTGTCAAGTTCGCTGCTGTCATCCTGACAAAAATTCCAAAAATTATATTTAAAGTAGGGTAATCCGTACCCACTTCTAAATTATTGTCACCTCGGCAATAAAGGAAATTTTGTGTTCTCAAGTGCCGTGTTCGTCAAGAACAATTCATCCTGTGATTTCCAAAAAGTTCTATTATATAATGTGCAATATCAAGTATCAAGATATACTCCAGTTTTGTGCAAATTTCTTTAATATCAGTTATGTGCGGTAGTATCATCGCGACAAAATTCAAGAAAGTATAAAAAAAAAAGAGTAATCTGTACCCATTTTAAAGGTGTTGTCAAATCTACAATGAATCAAGCTTCCGTTCTTATTTTAATAGTGCTTTCTTCTTCTTCAATTGTGTGTTTTAAGTGCTTCATCCTGACAAAAAAAGCAAGAAAATGCATTCGAAAAGGGTAATCCGTACCCTTCACATTGGAAATAATTGAAAAATATTGTCGACATGACAATAAATAATGTTCTTCAGTCTTCATAAGCAACAAAATATCTTCTAGTTTTAATTTGTGATTGAAACTTCTTCATTTCGTCATTTAAAGCATTCTAATTATAATCTGATTTTGTTCTCAGAAGTGTTCGATGCTTATTTACTTCTGCGTGCTTTTAATTGTTATGTGAATCATCGACAACCTTTATCTTAAAATATATTTTTATTTTATTTGTTTTTACCGGTAAAAGTTGAAATTATTTTTTTTTTTGATTGTTTGTTTGTTTCTCTTTTTTTTTTGCTGGCCAGCTGCGGAAAAAAAAAGTTTTCATTTTCTTTTATTTATTAAGACAAACGCTGTTTCATATATTTATATAATTTTTGTTTGTTTTGTTTTATGTTGATTTTGAATAAGATTATTAAGAAACATTAGTTTTCTGAAATTAAAAGTGATTTCTTTTGATATTGTTTTTAAAAGCAAGGATTCTGAGTAAGTGAATTTTGTTTTGTTTTTTTAATCTGTGCACAGAGTTTAAAAATGATTTTGATAAATTTTATTATTTCGTATGTTGTTTATTTTTAGATGTAAAGTAAGTTCTTTATTCATATTTCGAGTTGTTTTCATATTTATGTGTGGTTGATAATTATTTCGCAATGAAGTACCTATAATATTTCATATATTTAAAATGAATGATTTATGTCATTGGTAAGCTAATTTGGTAAAAAGGTTGAAATTTAACGTATAATAATATTTCTTCTAAATATTTTCATGAGCTCATGATTAAATTAGTGGTATATTTTAGTATGTTTTAAATTAGTTCCTGCATTTTTTTTAAACATTTATTTATGAAATTTATCCATATTTACATGTTTTATTTACCTGTAAGGGGAAGGTAGTCATTTTGTTCTTATTATTTAATGGGTCACGTATCTAATAGTTTTCTAATTTAAGCATAAATCAACAATATCAACAACAATTTGGGAAAAATGGCGTTTCTTTCTAAAGGAAAAAAAATCGATTTGTTTAATTTGGGCACAGAATTAGAGTTAGATGTAGATAAAGATGATAAACTATCAGTCTTACGTGAGAAAATTATGAAGTGTCAACTGCTTAAAGACGACGAACAATTTGTTAAAGAGGCATTTATGGCTATCGTGGAAGATCGCAAAAAACAAGAAATTGCAGAACAACAAATGATTCAGGATAAACGTATTGCAGAGGAAAGAGCATATGAGCTAGAAAAGCTTAAGCTACATGCTCAAAACCCTACCGCGACAACAGTACCACAAAATCAAATAGACCAGATGCGTATAGATATTAAAAATATCTTGCCAACATTTATTCCTGAAAAGGATGATATGTCTTTGTTTTTGACAATGTTTGAACGTCAAATGAAAATGCTTAATGTCTCCAAAGAATTTTGGGTTTCTCAATTAATTGCCGTACTTCCGAACGACATTGGTAAACTAATCGCCAGAGAACCAGAAGAAATGTTCAAAAATTATTCTTATATTCGTGACATATTGCTTAAAAGATTTAAGTTGACAGCAGAAAAATTTAGAGTATTATTTAGCCGACATCAAAAAAGAGAAAATTCTACTTGGAAAGATTTTTATTTTGAACTTAGAAATTATTTTGAGGGTTGGTTATCCGAATTAGAAATCAATTCATTTGAAAAACTAACTGAACTAATAATCGCTGATCAGATTCAGAAAAAGTGTCCACATGAATATAAAAATCATTATTTAGATGGTTGGGACAAGTTAAATGATCCTGTCGTGTTGGCTGAAAAGCTAGACATTTACGAAAACATTAAACCTTCTTCTCAAAAGTCAGCAAGTTATCCAAAAACGCGTGAAGCGCAGAAACATGTTTTGCCGAAAAATTCAAATGGTCAAGAGTTCTGGAAAAATCAAACACCCAAACATGAAACTAACGAACATTTTTCAAATTATAAAAATAATCATTCTACTTCAAAATATACAAATTCAAGATACGAAAACAATGATAAGCGTCCGATTATAAATTGTTATGGCTGTGGTAAACAAGGTTTTGTTAAAGCCAAATGTCCTAATTGTTCTCCATCTACTTCTACGCAGACGCAATCAGCAAATTTTCGTTCCCTTCATCTCAAATCTTGTTCTGTCAATACTCAAGCAACACCTTTGTTATACATAAAGGTAAATGGTGTTACAGGGGTTGCTTGCGCAGATACAGGAGCTACTCATTGCATTGCTGGGGAAATGTTATACAAGATTCTGTGTGACCAAGGAACTGTGTTCGAAGACACCGGTGTAAACATAACACTTGCTGATGGACTACGAAAAGAAACCAACGTTCTTCAAGCAACAATCACAGTTGAAATAGAAGGTCGTACAACGAGTACAACGATTTTTGCCTTACCCGAAGCCCAGGGAAATAGAACATTGTTAGGCATAGATTTTTTAAATAAAATGGGGATCGTGCTAGACATGAGAAGCCAAAGTTGGTATTTCCAGAACAATTCTAAACGTAAAATTCCCTTTTCTGATGATCCTTTCATTACGACGCCTGAAATCTCAGCACTAACTGCCACAGTTAACTCGGTTATGTTAAGAGAACCAGAAGGTCAGCATCTATATGAGATACAAAGAAAAAGGCTTAATGACTTACTTGAAAAATTTTCCAATACCTTTCGACCAGGGGGAGAAGCAACACCCGTCGTCGAACATCATATAAATACCAGAGACCATCGTCCTATATCACTACCTCCTTACAGGTTATCACCGGCAAAGAAAGAATTGTGTAAAACCCAAATTGATGATCTTCTAGTCAAAGGAATTATTGAAGAATGCGAGTCTCCATACTCTGCACCAATAGTGCTCATTCCTAAGCCAAATGGTAGTGTTCGCTTATGTGTAGACTACAGGAAGCTGAATGAAGTTACTATACCAGATACCTATCCACTACCTCGTATGGACGATCTTTTGCATCAGGCGAAAACTGCTCAGTTCATGACAACGCTGGATCTGAATGCTGGTTACTATCAAGTGAGTGTCTATGAACCTGATCGAGATAAAACTGCTTTTGTATGCCCTCTAGGAACATATCGCTTTCGAAGAATGCCGTTTGGTCTCCGCAATGCCCCTGCAACGTTTCAGAGGACAATGGATAGCTTTCGCAAAGGACTCCCAGATGTAAATATTCTCACTTATCTTGATGACTTAATTGTTTTATCATCAAGTTTTGAACAACATCTAGCTGATCTTGAAGCTGTTTTTAAAAGATTAGACAAATGGAAACTTTCTGCTAATAGAGAAAAATGCAACTTTGCTTGTACCAGAGTAAAATATTTAGGACACTGGATCACACCAAATGGCCTAGAAGTTGATCCTGGGAAAGTTGATGCTATTGTGAGGATCCCACCTCCGAAGAATATAAAACAACTGCAATCTTTTCTGCAGACATGTTCATGGTATCGCCGTTTTATACAAGACTTTGCAAAAATATCCAGACCACTTAGTAATCTCACAAAAAAGAATGTGGAATGGCACTGGGGTGCCGATGAAGAAAATGCATTTCAAACCTTGAAGCAATGCCTCGTTTCAGCTCCAATATTGAAACAAGCTGATGAAACTAAACCTTTTTTCATTCGAACTGATGCAAGTAGTTATGCTCTGGGAGCAGTACTTCTACAGGGAGAAGGTGCTGAAGAGCATCCGATTGAGTATGCAAGTAGATTGTTGACTGCTGCAGAACGCAACTATCACACCACAGAAAGAGAAGCACTTGCTGTTGTCTGGGCTCTTAATAAATTCAGAGGATATATTGATGGAACAGAAGTTACTGTGGCATCCGACCACCAGCCTCTCCGATGGCTCATGAGTTTAAAGTCACCCTCTGGAAGACTTGCCAGATGGGCTTTGCAATTACAAGAATTTAATTTGAAAATAGAATATATTCCAGGCAAAGCTAACGTCATAGCTGACATGCTTTCTCGTCCTGCTTGTGATCATACCAATAAAGAAAGTTGCGATATTTGCGCTATAATAGTTGATATTCCTTCTAAATCATCAAGTGATTTACGTGCTGAACAAATGAAAGATGAAGAATTAAAGAAAATTATTAAAAGTTTCGAAGATGAAGAAAAAACTCTTGACTATACTAACTGGACTGATCGCGGTTATATTATGAATCAAGGAGTTTTATACAGGTATTCTCCAAGTTCGGAATCAGAAGAAGCTCAACTAGTTGTCCCATCACATGAAAGGGAGAAAATTTTAAAAGAACACCACGATTCACCTACGGCTGGTCACTACGGTGCTGAAGGTACGTTAAATAGAATATCCAAAAGGTATTATTGGACTGGAATGCGTTCATACATTGCAAATTATGTCAAAAATTGTACTGAATGCAATAGGAATAAGCCTTCTAATCAAAAACCATCCGGTTTGTTACAAACACCAGTGTATTCACAAAGATTTGAAGTTCTATCAATTGATCTTTTTGGCCCTTTACCAAAAAGTAAAAACGGTAAAAGGTGGATATTTATAGTAGAAGACTGTGCTACAAGATGGGTGGAATTGTTTGCCCTTACACATGCTACTGCAGCGCAGTGTGCAACTACGTTGCTTGAAGAAGTTATCCTTAGATATGGTCTACCGAGACGTATAATATGTGATAACGGACCCCAATTTGTTAGTAGTGTGATGCAACAACTTTGTTTTCTTTTAGGTATCAAACAAAATCCAACTCCCATATACCATCCCCAGGCTAATCCTGTGGAGAGGAAAAATAGAGATCTCAAGCCGAGATTAGCTATATTAGTAGAAAATGATCACTGCTCTTGGGAAGAAAAGCTTCCAACAATCCGTTTTGCACTAAATACTGCTAAGTGTGACACTACTGGAGAAACAGCAGCATTCTTGCAGTTTGGAAGAGAATTGAGAACAACGGATGATGTTCAGCATGACATTCGTGCTGTAATTCAAAATGATAATTTTGTGCCTGAGATTACTCCATATCTCAAGAAATTCGCAAAATTCACCAAAGAAATCAAAGACAAAGTTGAATCTAAGCAAGATCAGAGGAAAAAATTTGCTGACCGTAGTCGGAAACCGGGACATAGTTTTGTTCCAGGAGACAAAGTTTGGGTTGACTTACATCCAGTAAGTAAAGCCTCTAACAACTAAACGTCGAAGTTCATGCCTAAACGTGATGGACCTTACATCATTTTAACTCAAAAATCACCCCCCACTTTTGTCATAGCAAGTATGGACAGTCCAAATGATCCACTTGCTACATGTCACACTTCTGCCTTAAAACTATGTAATGACTCTGACATAGTGCCTGTCGCACCCATTAAGAAACGCGGTAGGCCACCAAAGAAAGTTACTGGTTCCACACCGGGACGTTCGCGGAACCAGAGGGGGAAGCTGTAACAGGGTGACTGCCTTCCCTAAATTATAGTATCTATAGGTGGCGCTATTGCCACCTTCGGCAAAATATCCGGAGATATTTTGCCTTCCTTTTCTAAAAAGACATGAAATGAAGTGAAGTAATTGAGTTTGCAGTTAAGATGTAAGATTGGGATGTGTGTTCGCTTTACATCTCTCTTAGAGATGTTCTTTGTGCTAAGTAATTTTTATGAATATTCAATTGATTGAGTTGTTGCCGTTGCTCGTCTTGCGATTTGTATATAATGTGTTATGTGTTGTGTCGTCTACAATAAAATTTGACTGTAACATCTCTGTTCAATATTTTAAGTACCGAATAACATCCCACAGGTTTAATATTGTTAAAATGAAAAAAATTATGCTTCAACTGTTTATCATCAGTTCATAATATTAGCCAGTGCAAAAGTTCAAGCACGTGCAGAAAATGCAACAAACGGCATCACACATTGATCAACCTGGAACGCGGTGAGGAAAATATTGATACTAATCAGACAATAGCAATTCAAGATGAAAATACAATTAGTAGCAATCTATCGCCAACCGCAAACGCATTTACTCCTCATAGTTACACAAATAATCAGATGTCTGTTACCGCTTTGGGTGAAAATACACATTCATTTGATAACACGCATTCAACTATTAACAATACTGTAATGAGTATGACATCTTCTTCTAGTAAACAAGTACTGCTTTCAACTGCGATAATATATGTACAAAATGCTAGACGAGAATTAGTTCCTCTTAGAGCATTGTTAGATTCAGGATCGCAAAATAACTTTATAACGAAGGAATGTTCTGAGTTATTGTTCTTGAAAGGAAGAAAAATAAACACATCAGTTTCAGGGCTGAATGGTTCAGTTATGAATATAAAGGAAAGTATTATAACAACCATAGCAAATAAAAACAGGAGTTTTAATGAAGCATTGCAATTTTTTGTTGTTCCTAAAATTACGCGCATAACATCAGCTACATATCTAAACATCATGCCTATTAAGCATTTACAAACTTTTCAGTTAGCTGATCCACAATTTGATAAACCAGGTCCAATACATGTTTTATTATCAAACGAAGTATTTTTTAAATTAATCGGACAAAATAAAATAAATATGCAAAATTTGGTTTTTCAAGAAACTGTTTTTGGCTATGTTGCCAGTTGTTCTACGTCTATGCCCCAACAGAATTTTAATAATTATTGTGGTCTTGTTCAATCTGCGGATGAGTTATCCAACGCTGTGCAAAAATTTTGGGAAATTGAAGCGGTCCATGATAAAAACCCAATAAAAAGTAAAGAAGAGCAGTATTGTGAGGAACATTTCTTGCGTACACATACTACACTCTAAAAAATAAATGTGTAAATTGGCTAATTTTACACACACATGTGTGTAATTTTCTAAAATTACACACTTGTAATACAATTTACACATTTTTTTCCAAAAAATACCTGTTTTTGTGTGTATTTAGCTTCTGAATTTAAGTGTGTAATTTGTTATCACTTGATAAACTCAGAAAAGTGTGTAAATTCTGAAAAATGCCTGGATTTACACGAAATGGAGTGTCATTCTAATTTAAGCATAATTATATGTACACAGAAAAGTGTGTAAATTTCGGAAATCACCCACTTGTCATAAAATTTACACATTTTGTTCAAAACATTAACTGTTTTTATGAGTATTTCGTTTATGACAGTGAGTCTGTCTGTTTTTATCAGTTGATAGACACACAAAAGTGTGTAAATGTAAAATATTACGTGAATTTACACGAACTGGAGTGTTACACATAATTATAAATGTGCAAATCTTAAAGGACAGTGTTTAAGTGTATTAGAAGTCTGCACCGTCTGCAATTTCCAGGCCCGGCGCGACCCGAATGACATCTTTCTTGGCCCAGTGTGGGCAAGTGTAAAAATCATAAGTTCGGCCCGAGACAGGCCCGTTTATATTTTTACAGTTCAAGGTATACTGTTTATTAGAGATGATTGCTGGAAGTGCATTTTTAACACTTTCTAACAAATTTAAAAAGTGTTTGCTTTCGGTTCGTCAGTCCGTCTGGCCGCGCTCTAACTCTCGCAAATATACTCGGATTATTATGAATTTTTTTAACGTTATTGACGTTTCCCTAGCACAAATTCTATTGAAAATGAAGTTTCTATCATGATTAGTTTATTTACAGGGACAGTTAAAAAATTTCGATTACATTACGGCCTATGGGGAAAAATCGGTTAAAATGAATTTTAAAGGTATTACACCCGGTCAAACATATTCAAAATTATATGCATCTACGAAATGCATTAAAATATGCATTCTGTAAAATATGCAGTGAAAAGAATAGTTATAATTCATTTACAGAGCATAATTATTTCATTAAAAGACATAATAACTCAGGGGGGAATTGTTTGCGACACATTTTCATTATGGAAAAATATAATCAAATTGATATGTGTCACTGAAGCTGAATTATTTCACGCATAATATGAAATGCATAGTGTTTACAGGGAAACGCAAATATTTTAAATAGAATATTCTATCCGAAGAACTGTATATTACGAATGATGGCTGTAAATGAATGAAATGCATTTTTAATTATGATAAGCGCTTTTAAGTTTTATTAAATGTATGCACATTATAAGGCGTTATAAATGCTAAAAGTTACATAATTTAGATATACAGGGCTACACAAAAGAGCTCGGAATTTACTAAGCTTTGCTCGGGAGGTTTCTAAATATGGATTTAATTTACTTAAAAGTTGTTTTTAAATAAATTATGCATTTTTACGTTGAACTGCATTTAGTTTACTAAGGAATATTTCTAGAATATAGATAAAATGAGTTACAGGGTCACGCAAAAAAATGGATACAGGGTCGCCTATGAATAATAATTTTTGGAAATGTGATTTAAGTAGTTTAAAGAGTATTTTTGTAAGAACTTAATTTTAGCAAAATATTGGCGTGTAATAAAGGTACTAGGTAAACTACAGGGCTGAACAAAATACTCAAGTATGTTTCCATATATTAGCATAAATTGCTAAAAAAAAATTTCATTAGTTAGGCGTTTTCTTGTTAAACTAAACTTCCCTATTCTATAGTATATCTATTAACTGACAGATCAAATACAGGGCTGTTCAAAAATATTAGAAGCCCGCATTTGCTCCCCTAGTTTTATTAATTATAAATTGCTCTTAATTTCAGAAACGATAAAAAATAATACGCTGGTGGAGAAAATTAAGCTTTCGCTGTGTGTGTGTGTGGGGGGGGGGGGGGTTCTAGTATGCTTTATTATAGTAATGACATATGTATACTTTCAAAAAATCTTTCCTTTTCTGTTAGTGTTTAACTATTCGACTCTTTAAAAAAATTTTTGCTATTTGTCCCACATTTTTTGAATAAATTTAACATTTTTCATTATAAAATAAGATGTACAAAATGTGTGCTATGACATATGATTCCTAATTTAACTCCTCCCCCCCCCCCCAAACACGCGCGCACCGAAATAAAAAAAAATCTATCTTTAAAAATACATGTAAAAATACCTTAAAAAATAACTTTATTTCCCAGATAACCCATTTTATTTTAAGGAATATACTTTGCATTTATTACATGTGATACAAAAACATGTGTCACTTATTATAACTGATGCATTATTGCTCATTAAACTGATTCTATATTTTCTAAAAGTTCACATATTTTTAATTTATGTGTCATATTATGACTAATACAACTTAATAATTTATATAAAAAAAGAAACTTTGAAGTTCATTTTAGCAAGAATTTTTTTAATTAAATAAAAAGAAAAATGAAGTGCATAAAAAATTCTTCAAACTGAAAATTTTAATCAGAGCCACTCTCATGAAAATATACATTTAACTTTCAAATCTAGCATTGCATAAATAAGAACATCTGCGCGCAAAATTTCACCTGCCCTGCAGACGATCACAAGCGTGTGTATTTATTCACTAGAATAGAAACAGACCAAGGACCAAAAACATTCGAAGTGTTCGAACATATTGTTATGTTATAAAGGTATATAGTTCTCATGAATTTTAAAAATTTTTCCAGAATGTTACAAGAATTCATCCAAAGGATATTTTACATAACAGTCCGAAAAAGGTAGTTTCAGTAATGTAGTTAATAGAGCTCATTAATGTCACTGTACTGGATTCGGACATAATTCTACGAATACGAGAGGATCTATTTATTTTTGGATTATCCCAATTTAACATAGAGGAGAGTGATTGATAAGAAATAGGTAAGAAAAAAATATTTTCTCAGCTTCCTTTTTTAGTTAATAGTTTTAGTTTTACTTAATTGCACATAAACATTTTATAAAAGCAATGATTAACATTAACTTAACATTTATCAATTCAATAAACTTTAATAAGTTTAATTTTTATTTCGTTGAAATAAAAGGCCGCATGCCAATGATTCATTCATTTAAATCAGATTTTTTTTTCCTTTTTAAAACTATGTGGTTAAATTTCTTTTGATTTTAAAAGTTTGCGGTTTTAAAAGTAATTTAATCAATAGTTAACATAATTGCTAAACATGTATTATAACATCCCAATAATTTCAACGTTAAACAGAGTTTTTAACTCATAGTATATGAATCATATCACATTATAAAATGTATGAATATGAAATATATGATATGTATATCATGCATATGAGATACATATAGACTAGATGAGAAGGTAATAGACAAGATTCAATATTTTTGGTTAGTAAAAAAATATTTATTAACAGTTTAATTTATATATATATTTTCATAACTTCTCTTTACATGGTTTAAAAGCTATATTATTTTTTATGCTCCCAATCGATCCAATCAAGATGCCGAAAATAATATTTCAAAGTTCCATCGATTTTCAGTGAAAATTTTAATGAATATGCTAAGAGTTGGCTTCCTTTAATAAAGTAATACTGTAATTTTTCTTTCCTTGCAAAATTTGCATATGTTTATGTTTCGTTAGAAAGAAAGCTTTGAATTTTATGTACTTATGACTATTTGCAAAATTTCATTTATTTTTAAGAATTTAAGAAGCGTGTGTTATTGAAATGCTTAGTTATTCAATTTCCAGTACAGAGCAATCCAATGTTGACATAGTTAAAAGGGCAATTACAGTATTGTTCATAGTGAATAAAATCGTTAAATTTAATTGAAAATCTAATTAATTCAATTTAATATTTAAATTGCACTTACTATACCGTAAAAACATAAAAAAAATTATATATAACTGCTATTAATTAATTTCGTGTGGTTTATAAAATTTTCAATGTTTTAATCGAAAAATATTTTTATTAACTCTACCTTGTATACTGGTTCGGGAGAGGGAGGGGTCGCTCAGTTGCCATTTAAATCTAATAATTCCCATTTAAAGAAAAACAATTATAGAAATAGTTAAAAATTAATTGTATTTTGTATAAACAATTGCATCGACTGTATCTGTTACCGGTAGCTGAGTGGCGCTCAACGTGTTAACTATTAAAAATAGAGATAAATAAACGAATGCTCAAATAACTTTTTTTCATATTTTCTTTTACCTACCCACCTTTCTTTTACCTCCCAATGTATAAATAATTTGATAACTGTAATCATCCGACATTTAGAAGTTTAAACAATGTATCTAAAATAATTAAAATTTTTGATATTGTGATAGCTACAATGATTGATTTAAACAGTGAACAGTTCTCAAAATATTTAATTAATTATTGCAATTCTAATTCGTTGAATTTATTTGAAGTAATTATTTTGTTTTATTAGTATGCCTTCATTAAATTTTGGCTCTAATTATTCTTATAAAAATCTATTACTTTTGTGGGGTTCCATTACTGGATTCTTTATTCTTTTTTTATTGTGTCTTATAAAAAATAACCTGTATTTTTAATACACTGATATAAATAAATTTTTCTCCACATTTTATTCTAAAAATTGGATAGTAATAATTCTAATCTCTTGTACTATTTATGGTAGTAACGGTGTTATAGTAGCCTTGGCAACAGACATTCAGCCAGAAATTACATCTTTGAAAAAAAAAAAACATAAAAATTTCTCAATATAGGCAAAATAGAGTACATTCAGTTGCTGTAAGATATGGACAATTAATGACCGTTTTTTTTAAAAATCATGTATCAAAAGTTATTATTGGTTTAAATTTATAATTTCATAAATAAGCATGTAATATCGACAATCTATTATTAAAGTTATTTTTTTAATAATCAAAAAATTGTTTTTTTTTTATTGCTTGCAAATCCTTATGTAAAATGAATTAAACATTTGTGTCATCACGTTGTATACCTGCAAACATAAGGAGAAAATAGATTATAGTTTCAGAAAGAAAATAGATGAAGGAAAATAATTCAAGAAAATAGATTATAATAACAGAAATATGATAGATTACAATTTGAGACGACCCTGTTCCTTGATTAAGCGTAAAGGATTCGTGGTCTTGCTTTAAGATTACAAATCTGTTACAAAGAAACAAGTTGGAAATTGCGCGTTAAAAAAGCAAATGAGTTGCGTTTCGTACTATAACGAAGTTAAAAAGAAATATTCAGATTTTGGTGTAATAGTACACAGTACTTCGGATACTGTTTAAGTAACCGAAATCTGTTCTTTGTCTTCTTTGTAAACACTATATATCTGCTTTCCATTATAAAATAAGTAACCTTTAGTAAATCTCAGCAACATAAACATCAATTTAATAAAATGTGAAATATTTCAATAAAATTAAAACGCGTCCCAAACAATGTTTCCTTCTTTACCATAATGTAATGGAATATTTCAGTATGGCCCTGTAAATTAATAAAAACTATTCTCTGCACTACAGATTATACAGAATTTATATTGTAGTATATACTTCATAGATGCATGTCAATTTTATTATGTTCGAAAACGTGTAACATTATTAAAAGGCACTTGAAACTATTTTTATACATTGGCCGTTATGCAAGGGAACGCTTTTGACTGTCTCTGTAATTGAATTATGCATTTCATTTTCATAAAAATTGAAATGACTTGATAAAATTATGCAAGAGTTATGTATTTTAAATTTCAAACAATTCGGATAAGTAGTTTTTGCGTTGTTATATGCGAACGGACAGATAGACAGACGGACGGATTGAATGACAACTATAGTTATTACGTATTTACATAATTACGATCGCGTACTTAGAAACAAGTCAAGCATATACGAATTTGTTCTTCATGTAATTTTGTTTTGCTATTTTAAAAACTTTTTCGCAGTTTACACATCAAAGAATAAGGTAAATCTTTGTACGCAAAAACCTGTGTATTTTAAATATTACACAAAAATGTGTTTTCCATGTTACGTAGACATATGTGTAAAAACAGAATATTACACAAAAATCTGTGCATTCTGTACATAACACAGAAACATGTGTATTTTGCATATTACACAACATTGTAGGTATTTTCCTATTGCACAAAAATATATGTAAAAAAAGAGTATTACACATATGTATGTGTAAAAATAGTGCTCAGAAATATGTGTATTTCAGTGCAATTCACACATTAAAGTGTGTATTTCAAGAGTTATCAGATAACTTTTACACATTTGGACTTATCATCAAATTACACATTAAAATGTGTATTCTGAAATTTACACATTTGGCGCAATTTACACACAAATTTACACATATAGACATGTCGTTTTTGTATCATCGATTTACACATTTTTGTGTGTAAATTTACACATTTTTTTTTTAGAATGTAGAAGAGCAGATGGTAGGTATATTGTGGAAATGCCAATTAAAACTGGTGGGCTTGCATGTTTAGGAGAATCAAAGGCAAACGCACTTAAACGATTAAATCACCTATTTAAGCGATTTGCGCACAATCCAGCCATGAAATTGTTATACGAAGAATTTATTAACGAATATAACGATTTGGGACACTTAGAAGAAATCTTGCTGGAAAATAAGCCTGAATTTTCATATTATTTGCCGCATCATGGGGTATACAAACCCGAGAAACCAAGCACGAAATTAAGGGTTGTCTTCGATGCTAGTGCAGCTACTACCAGTGGTGTTTGTTTAAATGATATTTTATTAAACGGAGGATTAGTCCAAGATGAGCTCTTCGATATCATTTGTCGATTTCGAACTCATAAATACGTCTTTACTGCTGACATCATAAGGATGTATCGTCAAATATTAATTTCGGAAAATCAGAGAGATTTGCTTCGAATTTTGTGGAAAACTGATGAAAAAGAACCAGTCAAAATATTTAAGTTAAAGACGATTACATACGGTACATCGAATGCACCTTATCTTGCCACACGGACTTTGAATCAGCTTGCAATTGATGAAAAAGACAATTTTCCGCTAGCATCACATGTAGTTCTTCAAGATTTCTACGTGGATGACGTATTAACAGGAGCTGACACTTTAAATAAGGCTCAACAAGTGCAAGCACAATTAATCGCATTGCTTGAACGTGGTGGCATGAAGTTGCACCGATGGTATGCTAATCACCCCGAACTCTTGAAAATCGCAACTAGCAATCAAGAGTATACATTCAATGATCGTAATGCGGACCAGAGCACTAAAACTCTAGGATTGTTATGGAATCCAATTCGTGACTGCTTTTCGTTTAATTTGTCAGTTAAGGAACCAGTTGTATACTCAAAAAGAACTGTTTTATCCGACATAGCGCGTATCTACGATCCATTGGGATTACTCGGTCCTGGAATAGCTAAGGCTAAGATTTTCATACAAAGACTGTGGCTGTTAAAGCTAGATTGGAACGATCCACTTCCAGATAACATTAAAGATGAATGGCGACGCTTTATCAGAACTCTTCATAATATAAATAATTTAAAAATCAATCGATTTGTTTTAAACGAAGGGCATTCGGAAGTTGAACTGCACGGCTTCTCTGACGCCTCCGAGCTCGCATATGGAGCAGCCATTTATCTACGCTGTTTCACAAAATTTAATACATCTTTAAATTTACTGTGCAGCAAGTCTAGAGTTGCACCATTGAAACCTTTGACAATCCCACGATTGGAATTGTCCGCAGCTGCCTTATTGTCTCAACTCGTATCTAAGATAGTGACTGTACTAAAGTTGAACATCAGTAAAATAATACTATAATGTGATTCAACCATCGTCTTAGCGTGGATTCAGACTCCCCCTCATCTACTTAAAACTTTTGTGGCCAACAGAGTTTACAAAATCCAAGAATTGACCCAGAATTTTCAATGGAGACATGTACGCTCAGAGGACAATCTAGCAGACCTTGTATCTCGAGGACTATCCTTTGACAAATTAATTGATTGTGAACTTTGGTGGCATGGCCCTCTCTTCTTGAGAGAAAGAGACAGTGAATCCAAACACAGCATTGATTTAGAACAAGTGAAAAACAATATAGACTTTTCATCAGAATTAAAATTGAAAAACAGTACAGCATTATAAAGTTTAAATTCTAGTGAATTTGTAAATGAAATTTTAAGTATCAGCAATAATTATACTAAAATATTACGTGTTTTAAGTTATATTTTCAGGTTCTTAGATAACACAAGAAAATTAGATGAAAAAAGAAAGGGACACGTAAGTATGGAAGAATTATCACGAGCAGAAATATTTTTAATTCGGGAAATCCAAAAAGTTGAATTTAAGGCAGAATATACTGCATTGTTAGAAGGTAATCAAATTCCTAAGAAAAGTAAATTGCGATTGTTAAACCCCTTTTTAGATGCAGATAATGTGCTAAGAGTAGGAGGGCGTTTAGATAATGCAGACCTAAGGTTTGCTCAAAAACATCAATATATTCTGCCAGCTAAGGGTAAATTGTGTAGTCTAATTGCAATTTACTATCATAAAAAATATCTTCATATAGGTGCACAAGCATTGTTATGCCACTTGAGGCAAAAATACTGGCCTCTACGGGGAAGAAATTTAGCTAGAAAAATAACGCATGAGAGTGTAACTTGTAGTAAAAGCAACCCCATAACTATACAACAAATCATGGGTTCCCTACCCAGAGAGAGAGTACGTCCCAGCGCACCATTTAATTACGTGGGAACAGATTTTGGTGGCCCCTTTTTCATAAAATATAAGGGACAGAGAAAGGGAATTCTTAATAAGGTGTATTTGGCAATCTTTGTTTGCTTTGTAACTAAAGCAGTGCATCTCGAACTAGTGTCAGAATTGACTACAGATGCATTCATTGCCACCTTAAAAAGGTTCATTGCTAGGCGCGGAAGGTGCGCAGTAATCTTTTCAGATAATGCAAAAAATTTTGTTGGTGCTAACGCCGAGTTACAGAGACTTCATAATTTACTAAGACATCCTGAGGAGAAGTTAGCGAATTATTTATCAGAAGAGAATATTATTTGGAAATTTATTCCACCCAGAGCCCCTAATTTTGGCGGGTTGTGGGAGGCAGGAATAAAATCGGTGAAATATCATCTAAAGCGAACGGTAGGTAATGCAAGTCTAACGTTCGAAGAGTTATTAACTGTAATTGTTCAAATAGAGTCTATATTAAATTCACGGCCAATCACTCCATTGTCTTCAGACGTGAATGACTTGGAGGCCTTAACACCAGGTCATTTCTTAATCGGAAGGCCTATGACAGCCATCGTTGAACCAGAATTAATTAATGTTAACGAAAATAGACTATCTAGATGGCATAGAATTTCAAAATACATTCAATTGATATGGAATCGTTGGAATAAAGAATATTTAAACACGCTCCAACAACGCTCCAAGTGGCAATTTGAAAAAAAATAATGTTAGCATGGGAACCCTAGTGTTGATAAAGGAAGATGACCTCCCTACAAATAAATACTTACTAGGACGCATTATAAATATTATCCCTGGTGCAGATGGTAAGATTAGGGTCGTTGAAGTTAAAACCGCTAGGGGAATACTTAAAAGAAGTATTTCAAAAATTGCGTTATTGCCACAACAAGTCTCGGAAAATTAATTACGAAATGTAAAAAAAAAAAAAAAAAAAAAGGTTTTGTTATGTATTTTTAGTTTTAGTTTTCCTATTATTGTATGTTCATAATTGTATTTTTCATTGTTAAAAGAAAATTGTTATATTGTATCATATTACTTAAGCATTTGTAATGATAATATTTGTATTGTATAATTTATTGAAGGTAATTTGTATAATTTTAATTTGTATAATTGTATAATTTATTGTATAATTTATTACCCTTCAATGTCGGGGGGTATGTTAGAGTTATTTGTAATTTATCTTTGAAATGTGGCATCACATAAGTGTAACTATAGAAACGCAATTCGTCTGTTTTTTGTTTGTTGTTTTGATTTGCTAAGAGTAAGCAACGCTTTCGCTATGTATTAAAATAAAGGATGACAGTCTACTAAAGCATGTCAGTTTTATTAATGAAGTTAATACGCATCGCCGCATCAGGCTCTATGATCGAAATTTTGTCGAATGCCCATTAAAAATACAAGACTCTGTAATTTATGAAGAATTTAAATACCCTAACACTCGAAAATTAGAACCTACTTTCTCTGGACCATACAAAATTATAAATAAACTTTCTGATGTAACTTATGAAATAGATAAATTTAATTATGAGACAGGACAGAATTCCGTTATTGTGCATGTTTCTAAATTAAGACCCTATTTTTCACCAGAAGATTTTAGACTGTTTCATGAGCAACCCAAAAAACCAACAAAACCTCAGATACAATCATAATCACTAGATCAAACTAAAGTCAAGACAGTAGATTAAGTTTTAACTCTTATTCTTTAAATATTTTATCACCATAATTTTCAACATTAGCAGGCATGTTCTTGGAGGCCTACAAGAATATTACTTGTTTTTGGGAGTTTTTGGGGTTAAATTAGGCTCCTTATGCAGGCATAAGGTAAACACTTTGATTGTAAAAGCTTTCAAATTGATGTTGATAAATTAATTTTATAGTACGAGATCCGGTAATACAAATATATACCCTCATTTGTTATTTAATCGAGTTACACATCAAATAAAAGCTTATTTTATTTCCAATCCAACCGTACTAGGTTGCCTGCTCTCAAGTGGTGCCAACCATGGGATTGCTAGGTTTAAACAGGTAAGTAACTGGAGTTAATATACCCTCATTTGTTATTTAATCGAGTTACACATCAAATAAAAGCTCATTTTATTCCCAATCCAACCGTACTAGGTTGCCTGCGCTCAAGTGGTGCAAACCTTGGGGTTGCCAGGTTTAAACAGGTAAGTAACTGGAGTTAATATACCCTCATTTGTTATTTAATCGAGTTACACATGAAATAAAAGCTTATTTTATTCCCATTCCAACCGTACTAGGTTGCCTGGTCTCAAGTGGTGCAAACCTTGGGGTTGCCAAGTTTAAACAGGTAAGTAACTGGAGTTAATATACCCACATTTGTTTTTTAATCGAGTTACACATCAAATAAAATCTTATTTTATTCCCAATCCAACCGTACTAGGTTGCCTGCACTCAAGTGGTGCCAACCATGGGGTTGCCAGGTTTAAACAGGTAAGTAACTGGAGTTAATATACCCTCATTTGTTATTTAATCGAGTTACACATCAAATAAAAGCTTATTTTATTTCCAATCCAACCGTACTAGGTTGCCTGCTATCAAATGTTGCCAACCATGGGGTTGTCAGGTTTAAACAGGAAAGTAACAGGAGTTAATATACCCTCATAAGTTATTTAATCGAGCTACATATCAAATAAAAGCATATTTTATTCCCAATCCAACCGTATTAGGTTGCCTGCTCTACAGTGATGCCAACCAGGGGTTGCCAGGTATAAAACAGGCAAGTAACCATTGTTAATATACCCCCATAAGTTATTTAATCGAGTTACACATCAAATAAAAGCTTATTTTATTCCCAATCCAACCGTACTAGATTGTCTTATCAAAAAGTGTGCTGAATCCATGGTTGCCTAGATTTAAGATGTTCAATTTTCTGCGCGACTGTTGAGAGTGACAGATAAGCGTTGCGCGCGCGATTCCATTTGTCAGACAGTTTCAATAATCCAAAACAAGAAAATTTTTATAACAGCTGGAGAACGCTGTTTTTCTTACCATACTGTCGCTGATCATGTCGTGAAACCTGAAGAAGACTACGTATGTCAGCATGAAGAGGCAGATATGGGGATAATGTTTCATGTATCAAAAACGCCACCTAGTTCGAAAATATTGGTCAAAGTAAATGATACCGATGTCTTGGTAATTTTACTGGCCACTATCCACAAAATTCCGCAAACTCAAATTTAGTCGGCGGATTCATCAACAAAGAAATGCAGTAAGAAAGATCTTGATTATATTAACTGTACTGAGCTTGCAATGAAATTAGGGCATATTTTATCCCTAAGTCTGCCGGCTTTCCATGCTTTTACTGGTTGTGATTACACAGCGGCTTTTTATAATAAAGGGAAAATCAAGCCTTTAAAAATATTTTTAAGACGAACGGATTTCCAGGAAATATTCGCATCATTGACAGATCCAGACGATGCAGCCCTAGAAGATAAAATTCAACCTGTTCAGGAATTTACTGTTCTTTTTATGATAATATCAATGACGCTAGATATCAGCCGTTCCAAAAAACATATTCAATGAACAAAGACAAAGAGCATTTCATTAGGAAGATTAACGGCATTGACTCCAATATGATGCAACCGTGCTGGATCTCATTGAAAGAGAAAATTTTGCGCACAATATATGTTAATTTTATGTGGCTTCATGCAACCGATGCATGTTGCCTTAAAGTCAATCCTGAAGATTGTCATTGTGGATGGTTATTGGATGGTAATTTGAAGCCTAAGTGGTTTAAAGAGGACCCGACATCCTTACAAGTTAACGAAATATTAAAGGAATCGAAAATCATAGAAAACGATGAAGATTCCTAATTAGATTGTAATATTGGCACTTCTGACGACTCTGAATCGCAATAAGTGTTTTATATAAAAATTTTGTATTTTACTATTGATAAATTTATGTATTAAAAAAAATATTTACATTATTATGTGATATTTTATTTGATCTTTACCAGTATTTAATCCGTGCTTAAAATCTCGGAAAAATCTCCTTTTGAAGAGCCATATTTTCAACGGAAAACATATTTCATAATTATGTTTTGCTATATTGTCATATTTTCATAATTATGTATATAAATGAATGTATGAGTGAATAAAAAAATTGAAATCTTTGTTAATATTTACCCAATCAAAGTAATCTTTAAAAAGCACTCGCTGCATCTTTGTCTGTCAAATGGAATCGCGCGCGCAACGCTTCTCCGTCACTCTCAACAGTTGCGCAGAAAATTGAACATCTTAAATCTAGGAAACCATGGATTCAGCACACTTTTTGATAAGACAACCTAATACGGTTGGATTGGGAATAAAATAAGCTTTTATTTGATGTGTAATTCGATTAAGTAACTTATGAGGGTATATTAACTACGGTTATTTACCTGTTTATACCTGGCAACCCCTGGTTGGCACCACTTGAGAGCAGGCAACCTAGTACGGTTGGACTGGGAACAAAATAAGCTTTTATTTGATGTGTAACTCGATTAAATAACAAATGAGGGTATATTAACTCCAGTTACTTACCTGTTTAAACCTGGCAACCCCAAGGTTTGCACCACTTGAGCGCAGGCAACCTAGTACGGCTGGATTGGGAATAAAATTAGGTTTTATTTGATGTGTAACTCGATTAAATAACAAATGAGGGTATATTAACTCCAGTTACTTACCTGTTTAAACCTGGCAACCCCAAGGTTTGCACCACTTGAGCGCAGGCAACCTAGTACGGTTGGATTGGGAATAAAATAGGCTTTTATTTGATGTGTAACTCGATTAAATAACAAATGAGGGTATATTAACTCCAGTTACTTACCTATTTAAACCTAGCAACTCCATGGTTGGCACCACTTGAGAGCAGGCAACCTAGTACGGTTGGATTGGGAATAAAATAAGCTTTTATTTGTTGTGTAACTCGATTAAATAACAAATGAGGGTATATATTTGTATTACCGGATCTTAGACTATTAAGGGTGTTTAAGTCTAACTATATTTAATCATGTATTTGACATTAGTATTATTCTATTTATTCAGCAGATATTTATGTTATAACAGTTATAAAATCTAATGATTCTACTCAAACCTATAACATAATATGTGATTTTCAGTGATTGTGAAAACTACAGATATGAGCAATATTTTTTCAAAAAAGCACACTATTTTTATTTCTATTTCTCAATTAAGAATGACACCTTTTATTCCTATTGTATTTTATTATTAAAGTTTATAAACCATGTGTAGATAAAACATTATTCTACTTTTGGCATTTGAAAACTTATAACCAAATTTGACAATTTTGTAAAAGAGTATCAGAGAGGAATTATTGTAAGGAAATACTGGTTGAGAGTCCATTTTCTAAATAGTTAGATTTAATTTTATTTGGATTTTGGAATTATTATGATTTTTTTTATTTATACTTTCGGCTAGCAAAAAATACTTTCTTATGCTATTAGAAGATAAGAAAATTATTTAGTTGCTATGTAATTATTTTTATCCTCAACCAATATTTTCCCTATCAATAATAAACAAATAGTGATATTTTCTTTTGATTATACTCTTGTTTTACTATTATTATTATTATTATGATT
This sequence comes from Maratus speculifer, assembly GCA_964019185.1. Lineage (NCBI taxonomy): Eukaryota > Metazoa > Arthropoda > Arachnida > Araneae > Salticidae > Maratus > Maratus speculifer. The sequence goes on from OZ025301.1 coordinate 16,324,113, forward strand.
TCTATAATGAAGTTTAGTATTAATTATACTCTTATTGAAAAATATTAGGATATGGAGTCTTATTATACTATTACTTATTATTGTTGTTATTGTTATTATTTAAATTTTTCTATATTATTTATTATTGATATTGAGAGTGATGCTATTTATTATTGAAAAATTGATATATTACTGAAAGATGTTGGATCCAACATAACATTAAAACCAAAGATTAAACTAGGTTTGAAGATTTTTAATTAAAGAGACTGTATTCAGAGAACATTGGAAAAGACTCTTTTATATATACTATTGAAAGACTTGTTTCATTTAAAGGACTTATTTAAAATAAACTATGCATTAAGTCATTGTAATTATTTAAACTTCCATGAGAACGAATTTTTATTGTTTTTATTATATTTTTATCTCTTGCTTATTAATATTCATAACTTATTTACTGTTATTATATGTATTATCTCCTATGCACTTACAAATGGTAAGTGATGTTGTAACATTATTGTATTTCTTTCAGGGAAATGCTCCTACCTAAATTTAATTCAGAATTATTTTCTCTTAACTATTTTATTTTAATCGCTAATATTTTTTATATTGCGTTAATTTTCTTTTCTTCCATCTCCTGGCTTCCTGAGTTTGACAGTTTTATTCCAAAATTTAACTTTTCTAAATTATTATATTTCTGTTGTCTGAACTTGTAGTTTTATTTAACTATCAATTTCATACAAAGTCTTGGGGAGGGGGGATAATATTACAAATTTAAAATTTTTTCGTCAAAACTAACCTTTATACTATCTTAATTTTCTTATAATAATATTCCGTACTTACTTCAAATTATTAAATTAAAATCTTGTTTCTAAATCTAATCTGTTAATCCTTATGCAGACGATATAAATTCTTAATTTGCCTTAAAAAACATTATTCCAGTACGCGTAAATTTAAAAAGATGGCTCTAAATTAAAAATATTCTTAATTAAAACTTTATTTCTTAATATTCCAAATAAAACTGATTTCTTCTATGTTTTTATCAACCCTTTTTAAGAAAATCTTATTAAATTTATTCCAAAACCATACCTTTCAAAAAATATCATTATTTTATTTTATCTATTTATTTATTTTTCCGCCGTCAACGATAATGTGCATATTAATAAATTCATTTCTTTTCTTTTTCTCTTAAAATTAATCATTTATAAAAATCGTCTGCCTAAAAAATCCCGATTCAATTATAAATTGGTTAAATAATATTTTTTTTAAATAAATTTATCGTTTATGGAAAATAATCTCGTAGCTGGACAAGAATTCTGTTTACATAAAAGAATTATGGTTTGAGGTTACAGAATGTTCCAGAACTTTCTTTTTAGTTTAAAAAGGTGGAAGTCTCGAGATGAAAAAGAAGATTTCTTGGGTTGCTTCTTCGATGAGGACAGCTCGCTGAAATAATGATGGAATTTTTGCAAAAGGAGCTTTTCCTTCCTCATTATTACGAATTTAATAAATGAATTTACAGCAAGCCCATGACTAATTATTGGATCTTCTACATTTATTTATTTATTTTGTTTTTTCCCTCGCTTGCCATGACTGTGTGTTTCTTTTTAACCAGTGGAAATAATTCGAGTTCTCCTTAAATCGTCACATGTATATATATATATATATTTAACAACTACCTTAATTCTTTTGCTGTCACTTTGATGCTGACATCATAGTCAATAATGCTATGCCTTATGATTCTAAATGTCTCTGAGATATTATAATGAAAGCTTTAAATTTACGTAAAACCACAATTATTCTTTTTTAAATACTATTATATCGGAATTTTACTGATTATAATGCGATCAGTTCCTGTTATTTATTCTAATTACAGCCCATTTCTGCATAAGCGCTAATAATAAATTATGACCAATTAATTTGTACTTAAAACATTATAAAAGTATTTCAGAATTTGTTTCCGGCAATTATTCTATAACGAAATTAAAATTTAATCAATAAATAAATAACAATGTAAGTTCAACACAAATAAAAGACATGTAGTTGAATGACGCTCTTATGAGCTCACAATATCCAAATAGTCAGAGGAAGAATTGAAAACGCTAATCCTTTGTGGGCATTATTTTTAAATTTATTGCTTGCATCACAATATTTTTAAATGATGTTTAAGCATAAAATAGCTGAGATCTTTCTCTAACCGGACTAGTTTTTACATTTTCAATTTTGATTATATTTTTTAAAAATTAAAATAGTTTCAATTTAAGAACTGGTTTGAAAAAGAAAGTTTTTTTTTTCATTTATTAAGTAATTAAGTCCCAGTAATTAAGCAATTTAATTTCTTTTCCCAGTAATTAAGTCCAAAAATAGTATTTTACAAAGATAATTTTATATAGGCGGAACTGGGGCACATTGATACAGCTTTTTTCTAAGAATTTTTTAGTGTCCAGAAAGCAGAAATTTCAAGTTTTTTTTCTATGTAGTGTCAGCAAAACTTGTGTAGTGTGTTATAAAAATGTACAATCGTTGTTTTATATAGTATTTTTGCATGTAATTTTTAAAAAATCAAAAAAAAAAAAAAAAAAAAAAATCATTTGTATCAATGTGCCCCATCCCCGGCGCAGATTGATACACCTAATGGAGCAAACTGATACGTCTGGGAAAAATGGAAACAAAATAACACCAATGCATATTTTTCATTGAAAAATAGTTAGCAAACCATTTTATATTTAACTAATAATAACACATTGCTCATTGGTGCACAAAACAGGAATTTTAATATACATTAGTACATATTAAAATAAAATAAAACTTTCAACGTTTCGCGCCATCTTCTGCGGGCGTCTTCAGGAAAATATGAAATGGAAGGACTACGTTTGCATCTTGTTGGAGAGATAATATTTCTACTAAATTAAAAACTAAATGAATTAAAATTTCATTTTTCATTTTATATTTATCCAAAGAAATTCAAATCAACCACAATTTATTTGTAAGCAATATTAAATCTATCAAAATCAAATGTATGGTGACCAGGTGTTCTGGCTGTTCCTTGTCTAATTGTTGGCTGTGGTAACTTTGTCATACCTGGCACTTTAACCCCAGCATTATCTTCTTTTTTAAAAAGGATGAAAAAATTACCAGGTTTTCGGTTTATAAATCATATTATAAACATAAAATAAAGGATAATTATATTAAAAATTCTGTTTATAATATAATTATCCTGTGCTATTTTGCAGCTTGTTTCTTTTACTTAACATTTCTCGTGCCGAAAATACATTTTTCTCTGGAGAATCGACATAAATTTGAGATTTTCCAGGCTGCCACCCTTTTCTTTTGTTAGTTCTACTAGCACAAGATGTTGGGTAAATTCGCAAGTCTTCTGTTTGCAAAAATACCATAAAATGTTCTAATATAAAGAAATTGAAGCTATTTAACTTCAATAAAAACTAATACAGTAAAGCATCGTTTATACGAAGATCGGTTATGCGACGTTTTAGTGTGGTCCCAATTCATTCCTATTCATTTTAGTGTAAAAATATATCTTTTATACGACGCACAAAATCGATTATATGTCGATTTTTCAATTTTGTATAGTTTTATTTTTGTTCATTTTTCTTATGTATTTTAAGAATGGGCGGAAGCTGGCAGCTATGAATGCACCAAAAAGAGTATTTAAATGTACCCCACATGATAACAATGTAGGCTGGAGTTCGATTAGTTTGAAAAATCAGCTTACTCATAACAGATTACATTGAAGGGGTATTCTTTTCGGGGATGGTCAGCTTTTCCGACCTATTTTAAGTTGCAAATAGACCTTCCTCCTAACTGTTATCAGTATGGAGTTTTTTAGTTGGCCACGCGGTGTATTTGGACTCTGCCTGCAAAAGGAAAGGAACTGATGTCCTGCAAAAGAGGAACCTTTTCGTCAAGTAGAGTTGAAATGCTTATCTCCCAACCCATTGTCCCAACAACCATAGACATTTTTTCATAATGCTACGTAAAATCATCAAAAGTAACAAATATGCATAAAAGTACGCATATTTAAATTGCTTATTAATTTCCCCCCTTTTATTTATGTATTTATTGTGGTTATTTTTTTCGTTTGGTTTATTTAATTTACAAATTTATGAAAATCAACACATTAAACATTAAAATTAAGTGAAAAAAAATTAAATTTAGTCTCAGAAGTGAAAATTGATTATACGACGTTATCGTTTATACGACGTTTATCGATAGTCCCTTCGGTGTCGTATAAACGATGCTCTACTGTATTAGAAATTTTTGGCGAAAAATCGTTGGATTAAGGAATGTATGGTAAAGAAAATAATAAAAGGTAAGGAAAAAATGAGCTAAAAAAGGATTTAGGTTCAATATGCATCAATGTGCCCCGACATAGACTGTATCAATGTGCCCCATACAGCCATTTTGAATAAAATGAGTCTCAAATCAAACACTTCATAATTTATCTAACAATAAAGAATGAGAAACTGATAAAGAGTAGCTTTACTTGCCAGGGAGGGTATTTTTTTTGGTTGAAAATACTGGAATAGTTATATAATATCATTTCAATTGTACAACTCAAATTTACTTTTGACCTACAAAAACAATAAATCACCCGTCCCATTTCATCAAACTACTGAATCATTCCAAGACTTTCTGTATGTAGTTGAGTGCACTAGCAACACCTTTTAGAGCTGTTGTGTAACTTCCTGTAATGACCCTGTGAGCAGTAGAGGGGTGTCCCTACTTTACGATTTCGTATTAGAAAATGAACAATATTTATAAGAATTATGCCATTTTCTGTTGATTGCAGAGGTAAAAAAGTATCATTTACTACTTATTTAGACAATATTTTTTAGCATTTTCCAACGAAATTGAAAAGTGTTTATGCATTCGGTTTGTTTATCCGCTTGCCCATGCTCTTTTTCCCGTCAATATACTCGGTTTTTCATGAATTGATGTAAACATTATTTAGAGTCACTCAGGCATGTTTGGTATTGGGTATGAAAAGTATAGAAATAATGTTTCATTTACAGTGATACTCAAAAGAATTCCATTACATTATGGTATAGGGGGGGGGGGGGTAAAGTCGTTCGGAGAGATTTTAATAACATTACGCTACTTCAAATGTATTAGATTTGATATAAATTACTGAATTGTCTCACAACATGATGACGATAGAATAGGGCATTATTAGCATTTGTTATTCATTTACAGGGATAAACATACACGCAAAATCAATTACAGTACTGCCTTTAAGTAATAATTGCTGAAAATGTGTTTTAAAATGTGTTATTGGCTTTTAAATTGAATTAATTTTTACATGCTACTCGTTGTATAGAAATTCTATACCTCATGTACAGGATTGCACAAAAGAATTCAATTACTATTCTTATTATTACTGGAAATTGCTGTAGAGGTATTTTCAACTAAGATATATGTATTTATAAACTGAATTCAATTTTGGCTTGCATATAGTTAATAGAGATTAATCTTATGCATCATATACAAGGGTGCTCCATGAATTTTTGACATTTTCCGAATGTACATGGGAGCAGTCGAAAATGGATTTTCAAATGGGTTTTGCGTTTCCATATAGGGTTGAATCAGACCGTTTACACGCCGAATTAATATCGTAATGTAATTATAATCTTGTTTTTTCTATATTACAGCTTCAAATGATTTAATTTATGCATACGAATTTAGAAAACAATGGAAAAAAAAACATTTCTGCAATTTTTTTGGCTGCTTTCATTTCAGTGTTAGCATTTTGGAACATGATTATTGATTGAAAATCTATTCAAATATAACAAATTATTTTCTGCTATATTGTTCTTGAGAATTTTTTCGAATTCCAAAAATATTTAGATTCTTAGCGGTCAGATGTTATTGATATAGAGAAAACAATAAATGCAAATAATATATATTTTTTATGCAAATTAATGAATTTACATACTTCTTATACCTGCGATAAATGCTTAAATATAAATATTTTCATTTCAAAAGTTAAAATCAAGCTTATATTTTATAGGAAAAATAGGCACATCGTTACTATGTTGAAAAATATGTGTTTTGTATTACAAATAATGCAATGTGTTCATTAGGGAACATTGGCGTTTAAACGGTTAATGTTTTATCTTGCAAAATGGTGCAGTTTCGTTGAATTATTCTAAATGTGTTGAAAATTGTTTACTAATCTATGCTTGACACATGATTTTGTTCATTTTTGTGTTTTACATTGTTATAATTATTTCTTACGTGCATAAAATCGTGTTTTTTAATACGAAGTAAATATTTTTCCGATCGGAGTTAGTAAGTCACAAAGGGTTAAATGTAAAAAAGAATATAAAGGAAAAGTATTTGAGTTCTTTTGTGCAGCTCTATACATGTTCCGTTGATTTGTATATATTATTATATATCGTATGCTTAAATTATCCGCAAGAAAATTATTAGAAAGAAAATGTATAATGCGGCAAAAAATTCCTTCAGCAATTTCTCCCAATATACGAAAACATACTTAAGTTTCTTTGTAAAGACTTGTATATTACATGTAGTTTTATAATTGCAATAAACGTTTTTATAAACAACTGAAATTTAATTCAAGCAAAAATATATTTTAAACGATTGAAATCACGCTTCAAACAATTGCTATTCTTAGAGACCATGCAACTAGATCTTTGCATAGCTTTTGTATATATGTTTTTCGTTTATATACTAAATCTTAATCGATTCACCCTTATTCTCAGTAATACTTATGAATTCTTTTGCGTAATTCTGTATAGGGTCTATAAAAATTATGCACATTCCACGTAATACAACCCTTGGCAAAATGTTTTGGATCACTGTTATCAACTTTATGACTTTTGTATTTCGAAGCGTATACTTCGCGATTCAAGAGCGTAGGAACGTTTTGCAATATGCCAAATAAAAGAAAGAATGTTAAAATATAAATAAAAAGTGAATTCAATATTGCAATCATATAATTTATAATCATAATGCAGGCAAAAATGTTTCCTCGAGAGAAAAAAATAGCCGATCAGGATCGAAGTTGGAAAATAATAATCGATCACTGAGGAAAAAAGTTTGAAATTTGCATATTGAAGATAGATTAGAGTGCCTGCGCATGCGTATGATATATGAATCCTATTTAAAAGAAGAAATCTTCCAGTTGCGAGATCAAAAGCAGCTCTGAAGTGCTGGAAAATGACTCGTGTGAAAAACCTGTCTCGCGATTTAAAAATCCGCATGATTTAATTATTAAAAGAAGTAAATTCACAATGGAAAGTGGCTGATTTATGAAATTGTGCTCAAAGTACAGTATGCGATATTTGGAAAAAATATCAGTTGACTAACAGCGTGGAAAATTTACCTCGAAGTGGACGACCACGAATGTCAATACCTAGGAAGGAAAAGAAAACTTGTGAAAATATCGAAAAGAAAGCGGTGAGCAACCTCAAAACAACTTGATTCCGAAAGTTCTAAGTATAACGTAAAGGCATGTGACCGCAATACGTAATCATCTAAATGTAGCAAGATTTAAATCTTGTAAAATTAAAAAAAATCTTACATGATAAAGAAGCATAGAAAAGAGCGCCTGCAATGGTGTAAAAAACATGTGCAATAGCTATTTGATACATGAAATAAAGTTATTTTTAGCAATGAATTTCGCATATCTATCGGTAAAAGTGATGACTGTGGAACATTTGTTTGAAGGAGAGTTGGTGAATAGTTCAATGATAAGTGTATCAATATGAAGACTAAATTTTCACCTGCATTTGCAGTTTGGAGTTGTATTACATCACAAGGCGTCGAGAAGTTGTGTATTGTGTTACGTACAGTAAGCTTTGAAGTTTACATTGACATTTTAGTGGATTTTTTGATTCCCAGCATCGATCAATAGTTCGGAAATCAAAACGACTTCTTATTTCAAGATGACAATTAGCTCCCCAACGCATCAAATCAATGAAGAAATTTCAACAAAATGTAGGTTATATATTAATTCAAACCACTACGTGACCGCCCAATAGTTTGGATCTTAATCCCATCGAAAAATGTGAAATACATTAAAAAGAAAAATCGATTTTCGATGAATTACAAATGCCATAGAACTTACGTAAAGCTATAAGGGAATGCTGGGGTGAAGTTGCTCCCAATGAGTGTAAAAATCTTAATGAGTCCAGTCCACTAACAATTTCGAATGTCATTCGAAATAAAGGTGGATTTACGAAATATATAATTACAGTGATCGGTTATTTTTTTCCAAATCAAAGCATGATTGGATATTTTTTTCTTTGGTGCCTAAATTTCAATCACAATTTTTCTGTTTATAAATTGATGAATGGTGATTTTTCTTTATTGCATATTGTTGTTCATTATATGTAACACAAATCTATTATCGCTAATAGTCGTTTCATTTTTATGCAGTGAGAATAAATAATCTTTTCTTACAAAAGATGGTAGTGTTGATGTAATGATCGGAAACTTTTTGCCAAGGGTTGTATACAAAAAATTAGTTAAACTTAAAAAAGTTTACTATAAACGAAATTTCGATTTCAGAAATCATCGCTAATAAACAACATTTAGGATATGTTATGGTATCCGAAGTCCTTCATGTTTCGCTGTAAATGAACGTATATTCAATGTACATCCCATTCTACTGCAAACATTTTTTTATTAAACCTGAATAATATATATCAATTTCATCTTATTTCAAATAGTGTCACATAATTCAAATACTCTGTAAACAGTGTTTCCTGTAAACCATTACGAAATTAAATTCCGCTGTGTGATCCTGTAAATGAAAAATAAATGCATAGCTCCTATTAAAACCATATATTAGCAAACCTCGTAAATTCATATCACATTTCATCATTCTTGAAATAGTACAACATAGCTCGAATAATCTGTAAACAGTTTTTCCGTAGACCTTTACTAAATTGAATTTTGTTGTATGACCCTGTAAATGAATAATAATGGTTTTGCATCCGTATACTTTAAAGAAATCCATATTAATTTGATTATGATTTTAAGAGAATATCATCACCAGGAACATAATATAACAGAATACTTTTTAGTTTCCTCGTATGTGTATTATAAGTGCTATACATAACGTAATGTATAATAATCGTCTTCTAGTGCAATTTAATAATGTAAGTGCATTTCATTATGTTTAAAATAATGTAACATTATTAAAATACATCGCAAATGATTTTCCCTTCTAGACACTAATATAACGGAGAACTTTTGAGTGTTCTTGTAAATGACCTATGAATGATACACTCTTCATATTCAGTATCAAATATTCTATGGTGAACCTCAATAAAGAGTATTATTTACATGATAGCTGAATAAATTTACGCGAGTTAGAACATGGGGAGGCTGACCAGTCAGCCCAATTCATAAACACTTAACTATGAATGAGTACTTAACAACACTTAACTATGATGAAATGTGTTAAAAATGGCGTGACCTTTTTTATCTTACTTTTAAATTCTGTGGTTTATTTCGCGCTAAATTCTATGGTACTTGTATGATATAAACTTAATTTTCAATACCAAATATGCTATTTTCAATTTACATCGCTTGCAATAATGAGCAATAAATTCTTGGAGTAAAAACAATAAAACAGAGATATAAAGATGGTTTGTCACTGTTTATTTTTGGTTTTGTATATTAAAATTATTGCGTCATTTTTATTGCGTTCTGCACTATTTTTACTTTCGCTCTCGTGTTGTATTTATTGTAATTCTTAGATCACAATGAATTTTGAAAGCTAAATTCTTCCTGTAAAATAACCCAAGATAAGATTAACTTATCAGGCGTATGAAAACTTTAACAGTTTTTTTTTTTTTTAGCATTTAGTGTTTTTTTACAATGCTATTTTCACTGCAATGGACATAGTTAATGTTAATGTAATGTTTATTTCATTTTCAATAAACCATTCCATAGTTCAAAAGAGTTAGCGTTATGTGGAAATTATGTTATTACAGGTTCTCCGCTATCTTTACAGATGAAGTATTACAGAAGCTGACAAAATATAAATACAATTGAACCTCGTTAACATGAACCTCGAGGGTAATCAAAATTTTGTTCATATTAACAATAATTCATGTCATCAATATCAAATCTTTGTATTCGTTTTTATAGTGGGCTGTGAAAACAGTTCATGTTAAAAGTAATTCACGTTATGCGTGTTCATGTTAACGAGGTTTGACTGTACGATGATTTATAATTAAATAATAAAACTTCGTAATGATTCACCATAAGACAAAGAAACGCGCAGCACGCGTTTCGTGTCAAAAATTTTAACAGCCGGTCATCCAAAATAAACAAGTGTCCGAAAGTGGACAAGGTCACAAGGGCTCAGTAAGGGAACATAAGAGATTTTACAAATATTACGACAGGTGGCAGTAATTGAAAGGTAAACACCAATCACAGAGCCATACATGCAAAAGAGGATAGTGTTGCAAAAATGATAGAAAAATTATCAGAAAAGAAAAAAGTAAAGCAAATGAAGAGAAACAAATTAAAAATAAAAAAAATGAATAAATTAAGTTAAACAAAATTAAAAGAAGAGAAAATGTAAAAAATATCATAAGAAACAAAAGGGTTTTTTAAATTATAAAATGAAAAGAGGCAAGATAAGCGTGGAAAGAATTATAAAAGTACCAGATAAAAATTTTCCATGTGGGTGAAAAAAGTCCGTGCCAGGATTCGAACCAGGGATGTATTGGCTGAAGCCTCTAATGCTCGAGCCACCCCGGACACGAACACTGGAGGACTATTTTACCCAAATAACCTCAACGATCACACAATCTGCTCTGATACTATGGATCAGCTCAACAGAATAAATCGAAGGTCAATATATGGAAACTGCAGAAAACGCTGCAGACGAAATTATATTAGAATAATTTATAACACTTTTTTTCCATCGTTAAACCCACTATAACAGATGCAAATTTTCCAATTTCCATGGAAGATTCCATGGATCCAATTTTCGTCGGCGACCCCTATCTACGATCCAAATAGACCTAGTCTCTTGCGCGACAGCGCTGTCGTCGGTAGGTGACCACGGATAGCGCCAAAATCCCTTACTCACGACCCGAATAGCCTTGGACTCTAAATAGAAAAGGAAAAAAAAATAAGAGAAATTGAAACCAGACAAATTTAACAGAAAAATTACACATATTAAAGATATTGAATTACGATTAGGGGTGGGTGGGGCTCTGAAGCTAGCGATTTTCTTTGCCTTCATCAGGAACATATATGTCTATTTTCCAAGATGCAGAGAGAAAAGGAGAAGATGAGAGATCATTGACAAGTTTATCGAAAATCTTTGATAAAATTGCCAATGATTTCTCATCTACTCTTTTTCTCTCTTCAGCTTAGAAATCACTTTTATAATTCTTTCCACTCTTTTCTTGCCTCTTTACATTTTATTTTGTTAAATAAAAAAGTCATTTTTGTAGGAAATCGAAAAATCATTCTTTCATAAAAAGAAAATCAGTAAGAAATCAAAATAATTCAAAAACTGATTTTTTGTAAGTTCTTTTTTCTGCCCTTACTGCTCCGCTCATTTAGGACTTTGTCTCCTTTTGGATACGTGTTAGTTTACTTTCTTTCTAACCGATGACCAAGCCCTTACCTGCCGAGTTACCTCAGCTTATCGGGTTAGATACCTGGTATCGGGGCGCGTGACCGCCTGATTGGCAAATAGCAACAATAAACCCGATTCCTTCGCTTCGCACGTCATCATATCTGCAGTACTCGCTTTTCGTTTGAGCATCTTTTGTTTTGTCGGTTGCTTAACGTTATATTCTGTTGTTTGTATTGCAAATGGCTACTCAAGCTGGTCTCGTAAAGCTTGATCAGATGACGAGACCTTCACCTGGCAAGGCACTTTCAGAGGTATAATTCACAGGTAACTTGGGGGGCTTTGCACCCACGACAGATTTTACATGCACCAGGTGCCATTAGCGTACATGACGGAGTTTTAGCCGGCAGACAGTAGAGTCCTGCAACCAAAAACTGTGAGTATAATGTTCTTCCTACTCGTACACCGTTGCCCGACCTACTTGGGATAGTCTGGAGTTTTTTATGCATACTTGTTAAATGAAAATGGCAATTTAGTGGGGAGGGGAGAAAAAACGACTGAATCGACTAATTCTACATGAAAAACACAATCATCTAAATTAAGGGTGACGGATTAATTGCCTGATCTACCAGTTTTTTACTTAACCAATAGACCTACAAATCTAATCAGAAGAGCGTCTTATCAGGATGAACCTTATACTAAATGTGAAACAAATCGGATAACTATGGATTATTAAACCATTTATCGAAATTAACGAATTTGTTTAACCACTCGATCTTCCCTGCTTTATACTTAACCAATGAATTCCCGAAATTAGTCAGGAAGCTCCTGGTGAGAATGAACCTATGTACCAAATTTGAAGCAAATAGGATATTTCAATCAAGAGTTATCCGATCCTATTACATTCATACATACGTACGTACATACAGAACCTGCGGGCACATTAGTTCTCAGACTTCAATAGTCGGTGAATTAAAAAACGACATACATTGTTAAAAATTTGAAACTTTTGCTGCATCGTCACTCCACCTTTTTTACAGAATATTTCTATTTTGACCAATGAGAATGGTCCATAATACAGTGAAGTAATCGTTTTCTATAAAAGCGATGGAGTGGCAATGCGGCAAAAGTTTCAATTTCTTAACAGTGTATCCTAAAATCATTGACAAAAAAAGAAACATTGATTTTAAAAAACACTTTTCTAAATTTTGAAAACATATTGGGAATTAAAACGGCCTGTAGAGGCGCTTCTTGCAACCTTCGATTCAGGAAAACTGTCCCTTTAATTTCCCTTTAACTGATGCTAAAGTGCCATTGAAATAATTCTTTATTGTAAATGAATTTGAAAGATTTAAATATTCAAATTCGGATAACTTTTACTTTACAATATAAGACAGAAGACAAATGTCACATTAAATCTGAAAATCTGCAAAAGAATAATTATTGTGAATGATTTTAAAATATGTGTAACGCAATCCAATTTCACGGCATTATCCTGAAACGAGAAGTTACATCTTTTCTCCACCAGATGGCATATTCGAGCGCTTGAATCGCCAATAGGTTTCTGATTTTCTAAAGATAAAGATACTGTTTCCGAAATCTTTAGTAATTGAGTAGAAGTTATTGTGTAGTTTGAACTCTACTATCCATGATTGGTAGACTTACCCCCTTCAAGTGTTCTTACGGAAGCAGTCCTAGTTCGGCTCCAGTACTCTTCGTTGCGGGCCGACACCGTGATTTTGTATTCGGTGTGCGGTATGAGGTTGAAGAAAGTACAAGACGTTTTCGGCGTTTGCTTGCTCCTGGTGGCATTGTCCCTCTGTTGATCTTTCGCTTGGCAAGTCACCTGATACAGCTCTATTCTTCCAGGTGGAGGTGACCATTCGATCACGAGACTGGTGTTTTTGGGCTTCAAGTGAACGGCTGGCGGGGCTGAAATAATCATATTCATTATTTCCATGAATAAAATCATAAAACAAAATGCAGCATACCGCCTTGATTGAATCATATTGCAGTACACTGGTCAAAATCTGCTGCATTTTGTTGCAAGGCACTCCCCTGCTTGTATAGAAAACGGTTACTTGGCCGTGAAATGGAGCTTTCTCATTGGTTGGAATAGAGATATTATATACAAGCGGTGGAGTGCGTTGCAACAAAATGCAGCAGATTTTTAACAGTGTAGAACCCTGCTAATCCGATCCACCAATCCAAATTTTGACTAGTTCGAACCGATTTTATTTTTGACAATTATACTTGAAGAGATTAACTGAATAGAATAAAAAAATACTTAATAATGTTACAACATATGTACAAGAATATAAAATAAATCCATGCACTAAAACCATCTTTAAAAAAAATCGAATATGTGTTTGTTTATTAGTCTCTATAAAATTCTTTTCTAAAATGCAAAAAATATTTAATTGAGATAACAAAAATATATTTTTCTTTCAGCGGTTTGATTTCGCAGGTTATCTACAGGGATGATTTTTTCCCCCTTCTTGTCGACATTGGGACTGAGCTATTTATAGATTCTCGATTTTGAATCATTTGTAATGATTTGTTACAAAATTTCTCATTCTGATGATTCATTGGATTACTTTAAACATTAGAAGTGATTAAACAAAGAATAGTACTTATTTCCGAAAGGATTTAGGATGCCGTATTAGAGGATATTTACTGTAGTACTGAATACTTATATTTTTTTAGCATACACCTTTTTCTTGTTTATTTTTATCGGAATTTCGGGTATAATTTCGAGTAATCCTATGGACCAATTCTACCTTTAACGGAATAACACTACATGGAATCAGGCGTTCCCATAATCCATAACAACATTCAATAATTTGCAATTCTGCCCTACGAGCGGAATTTGCAAGCGACCCCCTTCAACATTTCCCTTTCAAGATTAACCAGTTTCGACCTAGTTTGGTATGCACTTAGGACACACGTAGTTTGTTTATTTACAAGATATTTAAACACGCGCGTTTGGAGCCCTTTAAAAACAGCAGCATTATTAGGTATATTTATGCAAAGGATTGCTATCGCTTAAAAACAGTATGAAAAGTTTTAATAGGTGGGGTTATTTATAAATAATTTACGAAATTTCAAGATACAATTATATAATTTTTATTGTTATTTAGCGTAAAATTAAAGAATTAAAGGCTGCAGTACATTATCCCTTTTTTATTCGTTTATCTATTTTTATAAAAATACAAAATTAGAATCACTAAATTACTATAAAAGTATTTAATTCTAAAACATGGAATACATCTATGTTTGACATTCCTATTCATCTTCATATGTGTATGCATGTATAATCACGGTGCGAGAAACCATATCTGAAGTATATATCAAATGAAGCATGTATTTACTATTAAATGAAAGGGAAAGTTGAAGAATGTTGGACACTTGTTTTGTTAATAATAATTTCTATCTTCCGAAACCTTCCTCGGTTCGGGGGGGGGGGGCAAATGCAACAAGACTTTATTACTGTTGAATGCATTATGTAACAAAAATCAGTTATAAAATACTTTTAACCAGTAACTATTTCTTTTGAGTGTTATTTGATACAAAGCGATATTTTATTGACTTCTCTTCATTTGAATAATTAAAATATGCGAAAAATAAATAAATTTAACCAGTTTTAAATTAGTTAGTTGTATATTACTCTAAACAAAAGAATTAAATTCTAAAAAAAAAAAAAAAAATACAGTTTGATAACAATATCATAACCGGGGGAGTAGGGGTCGAGATGATAACGTAAGGAACGAAGGGGTTCAAAGTTACCAATAACACTGATAAACAAGGTTTCTGTTTCTAACTAAGTATGTGGTGACTTTTATATTTTAGGTGGTGCTATGAAAGAATATGCCATTAAAAAGTTTCCATCACTCACAGATTTTTAAAAAATTCAAAATCTTGAAAATCTGAATTTTTTAGTATTTATTCAACACATACACCTTATGAAAATTATCATTTTGTATTTTAGTAATGACAAGCTTTTAAATAAACACTTATAAAGCTTAAAATTAATATTTAAAACACTGAAAGTATTATTGTACTGTAAGTACACATTGTTTATAAAACTTCAGAAAAATATAGGAGAATTTTTGTAAAAAGAAATGATATTAATAAGAAATTTCATACTTTGTGTAACGGTACATGTCTTATCTGTGGCTGCTCTCTTATAGGCAACTTTTCCGAGTTATATTGACAATTTAAAACAGACATTAAGCCATTTATATCATTACAATAGCATAAATCATCTTTTCTTGAAAAAATGTCGAATATTTCTTATGTCAATCTCAATAAATAGATATCTTTGTATTGTTTTTCAGGAGATTCCAACCTTGCAATCTTTATCCAAGTAATTCTGATTTTTTCTTTGATAAATTTAAATCTCTCACAAAATCGTTTAATTCTTTTTGAGTAATTAGGTGTGGTTCTTCATTTATGCCAGGAGAATAGTTCATATCAGATGTAGAGGAAGTTTCAGTTTCATCAATTTTCCATTTCTACTGCTGCATCGTCATATGTAAAATTCTCTGGAGGTTTTGCTATTTGTAAATCATCATTACGTAATGCTGGTCACATTGCTGAATCTAAGTTCGGGTACTTAATTTTATGTTTACTTCTTGCAGAGAATCCTTTAATTTTTGTAATACATTAGTAGCAGTCAGTTATATGATCCTTCGTCATTCGCCACTCATGGGTATAGCAGAGGACTAACACTTTTTTATACATTTCATCCATGCCCGGAGGTTTATAGCACATCGTGTACAACAAGAAGGAGGTGCCCATTTCTTATCTTGTTCACCTACTTTATATCCAAAGTACATATGATAGGCAGTCTTTATTAACGGCACGAAAGAGCATCGGTGATTTTTCAAAGTTAACTTCCCCACACATAGCAGAAAGAATCGGGTTCATTGACACATCCTTTAGACATGTTTTACATATTGTAGAGGAAAATATGATAATTATAATCAAAATTTAATTAAATCTTACAGAACAAAAAAATAGTAGTACACTCATCCCGAAAGTTACAACTGTCATGGATTTGCGTTAAAGTCAAATACTATGGGGATGGCTAGAGCTGTCAATTCAAGGTCGCTAAAATAAAATTTATTATTTGGACATCTGTTTCTACTCTCTTGCTGTATCTTCTATCGTTATAATAAGAAAAAAGAATATTTGTGTGAATCAAATACATGAAAGAGAATAACGTAATTTAATTATAATTTTCTATATACTCCAAAATTTATAAATGAAATTTCTCAAAATTGGAGGGTGATAGAAATTTTTCACAAACATATTCTTTTTCAGCAGCTTGAAATCTATAAGAAACACCCAACGTATATAGAGAAATCGAAAATTCGTAAAAATTTGTTTATCAGTGTAAGTTGCCAACGTTATATTCGCTCAGCTCCTAACGAGGATATCTGATAACCAGTGCAAAACGAATAAAACTAAAGGAATTGTTAGCAAACATATCATTTCTTTTTTATTGGAGACTTCATTTTCCATCGAATTGACCATCCAGAAAAACCGAATAATAGCCGGGCTCCCAAATTTATCTTTCTCAAAATATATAAAAATGAAATAAAATTTTTATTTAACACATTC
Organism: Maratus speculifer; assembly: GCA_964019185.1. Taxonomy (NCBI): domain Eukaryota; kingdom Metazoa; phylum Arthropoda; class Arachnida; order Araneae; family Salticidae; genus Maratus; species Maratus speculifer. Next base: position 16,341,304 of record OZ025301.1, read on the forward strand.
GCTGCCGCTCACGCGAACTATGGCGCCAACGTTAAGGGGCCACTCACGCGCCAGCGCGTGATGTGGGGTGATGTCCACTAGCCAGTGGGTGATGTCCACTAGCTGGCTGGCGCGGGTAAATCTTTCACTGATTCTTTGTTATAAAGAGTAAATCGGCTTCTGGCAAAAACCCACTTCTACAGTGCGGCATTAACTATCATCACATCTTCACGTAAGCGGCAGCGAACGTGTTAAAAAGTATTTTATCGATTGCATTAAAAAATATTGTAATCAGTGCATTCTTTCAGATAATGCTCTTTTAAATAATTTTGAAATGATTTAAAAAATAAACCACACAAATTGGGTATATTTTTTAACATGCCCCTTTAAATTACAGCTGGGAATTTTGATCATTCAATCAGTACTTCGGTAAGCTGGGGTGGGGGGGGGGGTGGTTATAATTTTTTTGACGTTCTACTTGGAAACTGACTCCAAACAAACGGTTAGCATGCTGTCTTTTCTACTTCATTAGTAAATGGCACTTATAATTTACAGTTACATCTACAGCTAAGTGTTTTAATACTCTGTAAGCAGTGGTAATGTTTTTTTACGATTTATATTAAATAAAAAATTAAAAACAGCAACCATTTGTTTAGAAATAGTTTCTAAGCAAAACGTTGTGATTGGTGCCAGTCATAAGGTTCTGGTTGAAAATTGACTTTAAACAAACGATTGCTCTGTCATATTTTCTGCCTTGTTTGTATATTACAGCTTTATTTTACATTTAAGAGTTCTAAAACTTTATATGCAAAGTTAATATTTAGTACAATTTATATTTTATAAGAAAAAGTACATAATACCATTATGTTTGGAGTTAGTTTCTAAACAAAACATCATGACCAACATCACACTGAAAGCATCTATATGGCTTACCGACAGCCATTTGTAAAAATGATACAAGTTAAAAGTGAGTTTAAGAGCCCACACTAATCACCAAAAAAAACACTCATGGTAATGTTAAGTCTATGAGAGCGTTCTTTGCAAATATCTCGCTCAAATTTCAATATTTTTGCATGATTTTTTTTTACATAGGATAGTTGAGGACGATCTATAACCGGGCTAGTTTTTACTTTTTCAATTTTGGTTTCAGATTTAAAAATAAAATAAGACACTTAAATAGATTAAAAAATAAAAAAAAATCATGTAAAACTATTAAAATTAGAGAGAAATATTTGAAAATAACGCCCCCATACATTTAACATTATCATCCGGGTCTTTTTGAGTGACTAGTGTAGGCTCTTAACAGAACTTACCGTCTGGTGGCGTGCGCTTCGTCATATTCTGTTGCTGTCTAACTTTGCCACAAATGAGAGCGACTGTGACGGTATAGAAAGCGTTGCTGCATGGATTTCTCAGCTTCACGTTTCTGTCCCTGAACTCGGTGACCAGCGACTGATTGAAGTCACAATTGCGACCGTAACTATCCGGAGTGATTATGTTGGCGGTCACGACGGCGTCTCTGTCGTCTCCTGTCCACGACACCGCGATGTCTTCGCTCAGTGAGACGTACCAGGGTTTCTTGCATTTCGCATCAACCTAGCAGTAGAAAGATATGTCATTTACAATCGTAAAAGTGCTGTAAAGTTTTCACTAATTAAAGTTAAACAGTGGACTTGTAAATGAATGTCTGTTTAAGGCAGAAGTAGACAAAATTTTCCCACGGAAACAGTTATAGAAACTTTTAGTCTTGGCGTCTAAAAGTCAGCAAGCATCCTTTATTCTTGGACTTTAGCAATTCGATACGGCCAATATTGATTAATGAGCTAGACCACCCGAGCGACCCTCAAGGAGGAAAAAGTTTCGGTTTTACCCAGACGAAAGTTGGCAATGCTGGCACCAATTCGAGAAGAGAAGATCCAATGGAGTTTGTCGGGGAGGAGCTTGGGGGAGAAACAGGCTTTTCCAACGGCAAGAAAAGGGATGCGGAGAGGAGAGAGAGAGGAAGTAAGAGTCGAAAAGAGAGGAGAGTGGGGTCTGGAGTGATAAGTGCAGACAGCGAGTGATGCTGGCACCCCTACTCCTAGTATATGGATTGTAAATTCTAACTGGTTTCCACTGGACCCTTGTATAACAATTTTTATGTTTTAATATTTTAATAAATGTACCTTTTGGTGAGATAGAGGAACTCTTGTGGTTACCCAAGTAATACACACAACTTGAAGCAAGAGGAAAATCAAACAGTGCTATTACACGAGGGTCAAAGTCGCATCAAATTCAAGGCTATGCTATGGCTGCAGGGGAATCGCTCAGAAAGCAAGTAACTATTTTGTGTCGGACCGTCTTTGACTCCTGAAACCAAGGGAATTACCAGTAACAACCAATCAAATGCTTGGAAATCTGTATGATGGAAAACTTTTACTCTAGCAGCGAATGAAATGCTTAGAAAACAAAAAAAAATGCAGGCGATTTTTGTCGTTAAAATTTTTTATCTGTATTCACACTTTAAGAAATGGAGGAATTGACGAGAACAAAAACCATGCTTCAAGAATAAATTTTGAAACATTCTCTAACAGATTCAAATTACCGTAACAAAAATTCAGCGTTTAATAATCTGTATGTTGATGATTAAGTACACAATTTTGAAAACGTATAACGCATTTGAAAACCCTAAGCAGCAATGACATTATATCAATATCAATTTGACAACGAAAATATTTAAAATGCTTTATTACCATTTCACGCTGATTTGACCTGTTTTGACCTATCATTTAATGGTGCATGATTAAAAATATTGTTTTTTCAACTCTCATAAAGTTTTGCGTTAGTTACAGAGCCGCAATTATTTTTTATAATTAAACATGGGACGCGAGAAATCTGGTCCTATCACTTTATTTTATAAGCTGTAGGGTTAACAAGGAAAGAGCCTCCTGATCTATCAGCTCATCTAGGATCTCTATATTTCCTTTTTCGACAATGATACTTGATTATAAGGAAAGGATATATTTGCAATCAAACGTCAACCAATCTACTAACAGGAATGTGATTGAATACATTGAATTAGTCAGCAATATGACTATCTATAGTCAGAAAAATGTCCATATTGTCTTGGGCCGTCCTGTATGTTTATAATAAAAAAAATATTGCCCAGTTAAACTGATGGCATTGAGCTCACAGGCTACGCATACTAATTGTACATTACAGCCTTGTATTTTCAAGGGTTAGTTCCGTTCGAAAAATCAGAATTCAGAAATCTGCTTGAGAAACCCATTTATATCTATTAAGGGGAGGGGCATGAGCCCCCCCCCGTTCCCCCTCTTTCTACTTATTAAATGATGACCTAATACTGATCACGGAGGTGTCTCATCAGAATGATCCTATATCTAATTTTTTAAATGAAAACTGATATTTTTGCATGAAAAACCCATTTATATAAATTAAGGAGAGGGGTATGAGCTCCTATTTTCCCTCTTATGCATATCGAATGAACTCCAAAAACTAATCAGGGAAGCGCCTTTTCAGAATGTACATATATCCAAAATTACAAGTAAATTCTATACTTTTATCATGAGTTATCGCGGTACATACGTACATACATACATATAGAATGGACAGGCACATAAGCTCCCACGCTTTGAGCTAAAAACTGTATATCAGTTGGAATTAATATTAGCCATGCTTGTTGATCAGCGATTCCAAACGTAGGCCATGCGCCTCACCGGGCGAGGGGGAGCAATTTGACTCTATATAGGGGGGGGGGGGTTCAATTTTTAACTCATCTGTTAACTATCCTTTTTTTTAGATTTTGGAAAAGTAAATGTTTTAGACTAAAAGTAAAATTTACAAGTAAGATTTAAAAATAAATAAGCTTTTTTGCTGATTTTTAAGTAAAAGAGCCAAATCAAAGATTTTAAAAGTAATCAATACCGGAATAATTATCTGCCGCATGAAGAAACTTTTATGTGTGAAATTATTTAAGAATATACAGTCGAGTCTCTATATAACGAAATCCATTGTTCGAGTAAAAAATTCGTTATATAGAGAAATTCGTTGTATAGAGAATAACGTTAAAATTCTTATTTAATGTGTAAATTTTGAACAATTGTTATTTTTGATGTGTTTAATTAAGAATTTGAAATTGTTCATAACTCTGTTTAAAATATCACTACCAGTAAGTACTGTATCAGTATTGTGCAGTAGTGTGATTGTAATCCACTTCCAAAAAAATCAGAGAGATATTATTGACATCTCTGCATTCCTTAATTTATTTCTATTTCTCTTTTTAAGTCTGCACAAGTCGCATCTTCTCCGTCCTCAGAATCCACATTATTCTCTAGTATATAAAATTCGGCCTTTTTGAAGCAATTGTAAATTATTTTTTCTTCAGTTACCCCCATTGATCGCGTTCTTATATGTATAACTATCCACTTGACACTGTTTTGACAGAGAAAAATGTTGAAAGGGTATGGGAGGAGGGGGGATGAATTCGTTTGGACTTGGATTCAAGCAGAGAAGTAATATAAAAAAACTCAGCACTGAACGATAAATTAGGAATAAGTGATGGAAAATTGATTTCATGTGATTTCGAAACTTTTTTACAACTGAATAAATAACATTTTATGAAAATATTCGTTATATGGAGATAGATATTTCGCTATATAGAGACTGTTTTTAATGTAACCATGGGAAAAGGGGAACGTTCCTACTAAAAATTCGTTATGGAGAGAAATTCAATGAATGGGGTTTCGTTATAGAGAGACTCGACTGTACTTAAATCTTATTGTCTTTAACATATTTAATCTAAAAAATATTTAAAATAACTAACCGTTATACTACTAATTTAATAAAATTTATAAATTTTATAAAAACTTATAAATATTAAATATTTGTGGCCGCACTGCAGGCCTCTTACATGGCAAATGAATCTGTAACACACACACAATTTAAATTTGAAAATGTGATATTAATGAAAATCGGGGAGGAAAAAGAGAAAAGTGCTTTGATCAGGAACAATGACAACTTAAAATTCATATCAGAATCTTGAAATGCATGCTTCTTGTGAATTTTGTTATCCATAAAAAGAAAATTTGGTGTTCAAAGCTTTTCCAACAACAAATAGGTTATTAAAATGAATTATTAAAATGTGTCAATATTATCAATTTTAATGCTAAGTGTGAGAGTCTCTTTTAAGCATTTTTTGAAGATAAAAATGCAGATCATATAGAACACATTTAGTTGAAAGTGGAAGAAAGTTGGGAAGGCGCGACAAAACTATTTTGCCATAAAAGTGAAAAGATTTATAGCATCATACTATTTGTAAATTTACCTTAAAACCTCATTTGAGAAAATGGTTCGGTGGGGTGTGACCAATAAAAGGTTGGGAAACTACTGTTGTAGATAATAATAAGGTAGTAATCTAAATGAAAAATTTCCTTCATTTGATTATAATGTTAGGTATAAAGCAATTCCATGTTGTGAGACTTTCAGCATGTAAATGCTATAATTATATCTCAAATGAATAAAACTAGCATTGCTGTTTGCATCTAGGTACATCAACTGAGAGTAAATTATGTTAGTCAAGACTTCGTCTGGGTAGCTCAGTAGAAAGTGCCTTTTCAACGAAAGCTAAAGACCCAGATTCGAATCCTGGCCTAGACATTATTTCACTCTCTTAGAATAAACCTTAACTATACTAATGCAAGATTGAAGATGATTTGTTGAACAATTTTCTTCTTTTGATTGTGATTTATAAGATTATTCATTTCTAATCAATTGTTTTTTCTAAGTCAACATTCTTTTAAGCCGATTTCATATCATAAATCCATTTTTACCAAGGCTCAAATCAATGGTTTTTATGCTCTTTTTATCCTTGTTAAAAAGGGGTTTTTTTTAATCTAAATTAATTTTATTATCTTCCTATCTTAGTAATTTCGCTTAAGAGCGTACACTAGTCACGCGGTAAAAGCCGAACGCTAATGTAAAGTCTATAGGGGAGTTCTTTTCAAATATCTCGTTCAAATTTTAATATTTTTCCATGATTTTTTTTTGCATAAAATAGTTGAGGACGATCCACAACCGGCCTAGTTTTTACTTTTTCGATTTTGGTTATATATTTTTTATATTATGATGGTTTCAGTTTCAGAACCGGTTTAAACCGGTTTTGAAAATTAAAGTAATTTAAAAAAAAATCTAAAACCAAAATTGAAAAAGTAAAAACTAGGCCGGTTGTGGATCGTCCTCAGCTATCCTGTAAAAATAAAAAAAATCATTTAAAAATATTAAAAATAAAGCGAGATATTTGAAAAGATTGCGCCCATAGACTTATCATTAGCGTTCGGCTTTTACTGTGTGACTAGTGTGTGCTCTTAACTTCTGCAATTATAATAGACTGGGAAGCAGCAGTACAGACAATCATTTCATAAGGTTCACGCCTGAGTTCTGCCAAGTCTTATCTTGGTGGAAATCATCTGAAAACCCGATTTTAGAAGTTCGACGCGTAGATTTAACATCATATTTTTTCTGCATACAAAAGTATGAAAACATGAAGGACTGGGAACAGGGAAACACAATGATCCACATCGAAAGATGAATCACTATAAGTTAACACAAAAATTTTTGGTACCGAACATTACCCTCACAGCATGCATGATCACAATGACGTCACTGTGAATCACTTTGGTCACATCACATCTGTGAAAACACTTATTTTCGTTACATTTTAATAGTTCTGCAAAACTGTGAAAGGCTCTCAAAACTAAATTAGATTTTTGAACAGAATTTCATTTGGATTTTCGAAGAATCAGTTCATTTGGTGACCTTGGTATATTTTCCAGGGGGTTTCTGAAAACGTTTGGTATTTTAATTCGATTTTTATTGTATTTTTAAGGTAACTGTAAAGTATTTTAATATTATACGCTCCTAAAAGCAGTTTGTTTGTTTGTGCTTTACACGAATTTTAATTATTTATTCTAGGTGAATATAGCCCCTAGAAATTTAACATTCCTTTATGATATAAATCCATTAGCTTGTTTAAAAAATATCGTGGTTAAAAAAAAAAAAAAAAAAAAAAAAAATAATAATAATAATAATAATAATAATAATAATAATAATAATAATAATAATAATAATAATAATAATAATAATAATGTTTTCAGATAAACAAGTTGAAAGTTTTGCATTAAAACCGGAAAATTTTACGAATTACGAAATCATTCAGATTTTAAACTAACAAGGCAGAACCCGTCGAATTTCGACGAAAGAAAATGTTTAAAAAGGAACTGTTTCATTGATTTATAATAAACCTACAAAATTAGCTATAGTAAAAAATGCATTTTATATTTGTAAGTCTAACTCTTAAACAAACGACATTTAACATCAAATTAACAAAATACTATTTCTATAAAACTCAGTTGTAGAAATTGTTAAAATTAAACTTTAATCGTGCATGTTAGCAGTAAAAAAGAATCAAGATCTGTTATAATGATAAAGTTATCAATTAAGGTTCTTATGCTACTAATCCAAAATGAAAAAAAGCAAAATTTATACAACTTTGAATCAATCATAGAATTTTTTCCCCATGAAATCTAAACCCGGCATCATTTTCATCATATCAAAATTTACAAATGCACATTTCGTATCTGCATTCACCTTTTCAGAAAAGATTGGCATTTCAATTTGATCATTTTGATTCAAAACTTGAAGTCTCAATGCTATTAGTTGAAACAGATATTAAACTGTTGATACTCTTTTACGTGTAAATGAAATTTTGTAAATGAAATCAAAATTTACTGGGTTTTATAACAGATATTTCAATTTCAATTTTTACCCTTTTGATGAGAAAATGGCAACATAAAGATACAGTAATCAATTTCTTCCCTTTTTTCCTTTGCTTATAATAGAAATGGAGTACTCCTGTTGCCACAGTTAGAAAAATGGTACTAAAAACTACTAGAAAATTAATATTTCAAAAACAAATAAAGATACAGCTTTCAAACATATTTCATATAAAAGTACATTTTTCCCCTATACGATGGTGTAAAAATGGAAAATGTGCGATATTTTTAAGTTTGAAAATTTGTAACATCAAAAATTGCAATACCGAAATTTCATTTAAAATTGTTGCCATTCCCAAAATGACGTATGCGTTACGCACAGATACATTTGGCCTTTATAATATAGATACGTATCTTAAATATGATGTATAAGCAGTACAGAATTATAATTTAGAGCAACATATTTTTATTAAGGTTGAAGTTATTAACTACCATTTAACGTGACGGAGTGACTGAAAGTTTTCTAAACATTTATTTAAAGAAAAAATTGACTTAACTAACAAATCTAATAATTGTTTTATTATTCAATATGATCGTAATAAATTACTTTGCAGAACTATTCACATTTTATATAGTCCAAGAGCTGACAGCACAAAAACCTAAGGTATGGAGTACTAGACTTTATTTTATGGAAGAGTAGAAAGAGGGTGATCTGAAGATCCATGTCCAAGTGATGGGGTGCCTAAGTCAAAAATTAATACCAGAAGCGGTTCACTCGTAGGTTTATCATTGTGTTTGCTGTACAGTCAAAGGTATGAAATGACTGTACGGCAAACATAATGATAAACCTACGAGTCAACCACTAGTGGTATTAATTTTCGGCTCATGCACCCCATCACTTTCGGCAGACATGGATCTTCAGATCACCCTCTTTCTACTCTTCCATAAAATAAAAGGTTTTTTTCTTGTGCTTGATACCTTAAAGGGGCTCAGGGGTTGAAAACTTTTCAAAAAATCGATTTTTTTTAAATGATCTAATTTGATTATTCATTTAATTCTTGACTCAATGCAAAAAACCGCATAAAAATATTTGCCTTTTTAACGGAGTTATAAGCATTTATGTATCAACACTTTCATAGCCGCATCCATATAATTTCAACTTTAAGTCGCGTTTTCTCAAAACTTGATTTTTGACGACTAACACCAAGATTTAAAAAAAAAAAAAAAAAAAAAAAAAAAAAAAAAAACTATTTGATAAAATGGCTTAATATTTTTTTTTTTGCATGCATATAACATCATTATCTGGAGAATGAATTAATATATTTTAGATAGCTTAATATTTTGAGTATTTTTAATGAAAAAAGTTGTATTTTTTAGGGTTTTCTCTAATTTTTAAGTTTGAAAATTTTTTTAATAATGTTATTTCTGAGTGATTGTTATATCCTTAATTCATTCTATAGAGTAAAGTTTCCTGATCATTTTAAAGCAAAAATTAGGTTCTTAAGTCAATTCAACGTTAAGATATATTGGTGTTGGGGATATAACATATCGAAAATTGTGTTACATAAATTTTTCTATAATTTTTATTATATTACATTGAAATACTTAATTTTATAATTTTATAAGACTACAAACATACCTTTAAAATATCAGAAAGTTTAAACTAATTACACTGAATACTTCTGTTTTTATATGGATTCGAAGTGAGAGCTCTGTTTACATGTTTTTCCGTATCGATCAACCCCTGAGCCCGATACAATATGTATATGTATTACGATCCAAACTGCCTTTTTCAGATTTATTTTTAGATTCATTTTTGCTCTCAAACGCACCAAACTTTCATATTCTCTTATTTAGAAACCACAGAAGGTGCCGTGTTGCAAGAAATGTTGCAAAAAATGCTGCCAAAAGCGGTTTTTTGGACCAAATTTTCCGAAGCGAGAGATCTGCGAACGAAAAAAAAGGGCATCCTGAGAAAATAATTGCTTATAAATAAAATTCTAATCAATTCAGCGAAAAATGACTTCACACTGCACCTTCTACATCACTTCAAAAATCACCCCAGCAAGTTTCATGTTTCTACTTTTAAAAATGAGCCTGAAAATGTAACGGAAAATTTCGAGCTGTTGAAGGTGGAAAATCATTTTTTCGAATACACCCTTAAGTTTTTTTGCTGTCGGCTCTTGGACTAATAACTTTTTCAAATAAATATCGAGCATAATTACCTACTATTTGAAGTGACAGTTAAATAAAACACAATTTTTATTTTGCATGCATTATTATCAAGAAGATGGCTTTAAAGCTATTGTAAACCATTAAATATTTATAATACATGCATTCACCTATTTAAAAAATGCATAATAGATAACAATTATCTGTTTTTTCCAAGATCTCTTCAAGAATACTATTTATACACAACTGCAAGCATTTTTACATTTCAGCCATATTGCTTATTTGGACTGTTGCTAGTTGCAAACAAAATAAAAAAATTTAATATAAAACATTATTTTCAAAACTTGGCATACATTTCAAAACTTGATTCATGAAATTTATACATAATTTTTTTTTTTTTTTTTTTTATCAAAGTATATATTTGTATGGAATTACCCTATAAACAAATATGTACATTGTTTCGTCAGTTTAAACTTTTCCATCTTTAAACTCTTGGGAACGAGCGACAAGTCTACGTGCTTCAAAAAGGATCTAAAAATTGTTCTTTATCCCCACCTGCAAAATTCCACTGTAAAATTTGTCTTATTTAATCGGAGCATATTCTCGATTTAGTAAGGCGCAAATTTCTGTTTTTAAAAATCGGTGACAAAAATTAAAAATTTCGTTAAAGGATCCCGTCGGGAAGCAGCTACAGGGCCGTAGCTAGAAGTGAATAATAGGGGGGGGGGGGGCTCAAGGAAATGTAGGGGGCTCTCAAGAAAACGTAAGGGGGCTCATATTTTCTCTCTTTCTATGACGCAGAAAGATAAATTAGTGCATATTCATACTTTAGTAACTATGTTTCTAATTAAACTACTGTAATAACTTCATTTTATGCTAAGAAAAGAATAGGATGATGAAAAATTTAAATGCATAACTAGTGTAATATTAAATACCACGCTAGCTTCATATGTGGAAATAGGATAAGCAACTGTTAAAACACTTATTTTCGTTACAATTTAATATTTCTGCAAAACTGTGAAAGGGCCTCAAAACAAAATTAGATTTTTGAACAGAATTTCATTTGGATTTTCGAAGAATCAGTTCATTTGGTGACCTTGGTATATTTTCCAGGGGAGAGCTCAAAATGTTTTAGGGGGGGCTGAGCCGCCCATAGACCCCCTTAGCTACTGCCCTGAGGAGCTAATTGTCTCTGAAAAAGCCTATTTTACTTGCACTAAAATTAATGGAGTCCGGGAAACATTTAAAAATTTTTTTTATTTATTGAGTTAAAATTCTGAAATTTTTTGATATGGACAACTATATTATATAAAACTTTCCATAATTTTAAAAACAAAAACATAACATTTAAAAGTTATTAAAAAATTGGGTTAGTTTAAATGTGTTATAAATCGAAATATCATTTATAGAATTTCATTTTTTTCCCATTTAAATAAACAGAACTATATAAGGTTTCATTTTGATTCAGCTTTTTAAAAAATATTAATTTAAATAAAAATAAAAAGTATTTACAGTAAAATCATGGGAAAAAAACATATTTTCAAAAGCGAATATTTTTTTCAAATTTGCTAAGTCCAAATTAAAGTAAAATAATTGAAAAAAGACATTTTCCATATTTGAACCAGTTAACTTTTACGATTCTTGAGTAATAACAATTTAAATACGAGAGGTGAAAATACCCATCATGAAGAGATACACATTTTCACAAGAAGTCGTTTCATGACAACCATTGCTTGAAAGCTAGATTTTGAAAACAAAGTAAAACGAAAAAAATTAATGCTTTCTGTTCCAATTAAGGTAGAAACATGATTTAAACGTCATTTTAAACTGAAAAAAAATACTGTACTAAAATTATTTTATAAAATGTGAAGATTTTTGTTCCGAGGACCCCCTTAATAGATTCAAACATTATAAACATATATGTGCATTGTTTCGTCATTTTAAATTTTTCTAGAGGGCCATTTTCAAATTCCACTTACATATGCTGTCCCAGAATAAAAAGAAGAAAATTCAAACATAAATTAATATTTAATGTTTCATTTGAGCTATGCATTAGCTAAAGAAGATTATATTGAACATCTCTAACATGAAAAATTTTAAAAAATCAATAAAAATTTTTGAGATAAAAATCTTTAAAATTTTGATTCTAAGCAAAAATGCCTGTCCCATTCCAAGTTTTATGTTTTTAACTGTGTTTTTTTTTTTATTATTATTTGAGATAACTTTTTAAAAATAATAAGGTTTAATTATTATAAATATGAAGTGTTAGTGTTCTATATTAATGAAAAAATTTGTTTACAAGAGATATTTTCTTTGAGAAATTCACAGAAATCTTTTGTCCCTCACTTTTTGTCAAGTCCGTTACCCTGTGATTATTTTAGTCAAAATAGGTTTCGAATGCTGCCTAAAGTTAGCAGCAAATATTCGGCGATATAGTTCAAATATTCACGCAACTACTTTGCCATTTTTTACTCTTCAATTGTGAAGCAATGTAATAGTGGCAAGAATCAGCTTTCATCAAGTTTGGTATTTTTTTTCACTGTCAAGTCTATTACCATAAATTTTAATATTAAAATACTGATTTTTGCACTTTTCTAATTAAATATTGCTTACTAAATAGTTTCAGAAAAATATGTGTATTATCATCTAAGTTAGAAATTATACAAGCTGGTTCATTTCTAATAGTTTTATTTGAAATGTCAAGTATGTTACCCTATTTGTAAGCGATGAAATGTAAGCTGCTAAGTAAGTTTACTAAATAGTTTTAGAAGGTATGTAAATTATTATCTAAGTTAGAAAATATACAAGCTAGTTCATTTTAATCGGTTTTTTTTTTAAGTTTTATTTGAAATTTCAAATCCGTTACTTGTCCAGTCCGTTACCATGAAATGTAAGCGAATGGTGAAAATGGCCCGAGAAAAAATCTGCAAAGTTAAGAATCACTTACCTCCTCTTGCGCGTATAACCCTTGGATCAGTAAATAAAATGCGACACAGAGAGTTAGGTGATAACTGGCTTTAGAGACTGCCATTCCAACAATAGAGTGAAAGTATCACTAGTTGTCAAGAAACATCTTTCCTTTTTTTTTTCTTTTAATCGGTGGGAGATAATAATTTATGACTTATCATATCTATTTATCGAAATGAAAGACTCCCACCTCAAAGCTGCAGATGATCCAAAATATCAAGAACCGATAACAACCAGAGGTTTTTTTTTTAACTCTTTACTGCATAAAGTTTTGTTTTCTGAAATCTGTTGCGAAATCACTTCAACCTCTTCAGACCTGGGGTACACAAATGTGTACCTCCATTCTTTTCCTCATAAAAGCTAAACTGTTCGAATTTTTTGCATTTTTACTTTACTTCTATAAAGCTGAATATTTTTTGCGCTAAAACAAAACCAATAAATGTCAGCACTGATGAATATTATCTCATAAAATAAATATTATTTTTATCCGAGTTCCGAAAATACCTTCAAAGACACTGTGGCCAAGAAAGTAAGAAATATTCGTGATTATTTAACTTAAATGCTTTACACTAAAAAAGTTTTAGGATTTGCGTATCATTTACTTGTTTAAAGACCTTAATTTTGTTATTGCGTAAATTTATATTACTGATAGTTTAACTGATGTTTTAAAGGGGATTAGTATTTTTATATCCATACATGTAAATCTAAATTACCAGTCCCCTAATGTACAGATTTTATAAAAATTACTCTTTCTGTCATCCATAGTGTCATCTCGATTATGCAAAAGCAATAAATACAGTTATTTTATGCTCAGATCTGAAGAGGTTAAAAGAATGGTTACTAACGTAGCGTTACGCTCAGAAAGGGGAGCGGACAATTTCATATTGTGGGATATCAATTCCAAATTTGTTAATCAACCATTCGCTTTCTGTTTTTGTTTTTTTTCTCCTTGGGGAGGGAGGATATTTTTATGAAAAACCAATAAAGGAATTCCCACAATTCCCCCACCACCTCATTTTTATTATTAAAAATTTCTGTGATTATCAAGGTTGTTTTTAAATTTTTCGTAACTATTTCAATAATGAGCTTTATTTCTGTACACTCTGATGTACGTCTGATAGAAACATTAACACTCGAAATCAATTAAGGGTTAACAAGGGTTTTTTTTACCTTTCTAAGCCTTGATGCGAAAAAAAAAATTAAATAAAAAATTAAATGAGCATAAAGTTATAATCCGACTGATTAAATTTGACTGAATCTAAATCTGACAGCTTTGAACATATTTAGCCTAAAAAGTGTTTGGACTATCTAAACCAGGTACTACAAAACCTTACATAAATCTTAGCATTAACAAGTTGGAAATTGCACGTGAAGCGTAGCAAATGAGGTGCGTTCGTACGATAACGAAGTTTTAAAAATATCACTCTCATATATCAATCTCATAAAATTGTAAATAATTAATTACAATTAAAATGCGCACCAAACAATGTTCTCTCTATACTCATTGTGTAATGGAATATTTTTGTGTGGCCTTATAAATCAATAACAAATTTCCTTTGCACAACAGATTATGCAAAATCTATATTATTATATAACTTTATGATGCATATCAATATTATTATGTTCGAATGAGTGTAATATCATTAAAATGCATTTGAAACTTTTTTTCCCATTGAGTGTAATGTAACGGAGTATTTTTGGTTGTCCCTGTATTTTATCTATGTATCCTATTTTCAAAAAATTTGATATGACTTGACAAAATTATGTAATAAGTATGTATTTTGTGTTTCAAACGATTAAAATGCATTTGAAACATTTTCCCCCATTGACCGTAATGTAACGGAATAATTTTGATTGTCCCTGTAATTGATCTATCCATCCGATTCTCAAAAAATTTGAAATGATTCGACAAAATTATGTAATAATTATATATTTTGAATTTCAAAAGATTCGGTTGGGTCGTTTTTGCGTTGTAATATGCGGACGGACGGACTGAGCGATAACTATAGTATGCTGTAGCAACTATAGGGTGCTACGTATTTACATAATTACGAACGCACTTAAAATATGAAATATTGCTATGTAATAATTGCTATGTATGTTAAAATATTGCTATGTAAATAGCAAATATCCATGCCAAGGTAACATAGGTTTCTTACATCGTAAATAAATACATCATGACATATATTAATGAGTCAAATCCCTGTATTAATATCAGTGTCTTGATGGAATTTTACACCTTGTTATTAAACTTAAAATACACAAATAAATATTTAAAAGCCGTCGCAAAAATAGATATTATTTATTTGTTATTTACCTCAGATCTTTCGGAATTATTTTATAGTCTTTTGAAAATGGATGTGAGGGCATCCAAAAGATCTGAGGTAAATAATAAATAATTAATATCTATTTTTTCAACACCTTTTAAGTATTTATTTGTATATTTTGAGTATGACATATATCTTTTAAATTTTAACATCACATTTAATTCACTTTTGAATTTTTAAGTATTACGAGTATGGAGGGCGAGAAGGCATCGAGATTTTAAGGATGCTTCAGTAGGGCGTGGCCACGCATTTTGGGTGACTAGAATAACAAGTTGGAAATTGCATGTGAACGTAGCAAATGAGGTGCGTTCGTACGATAACGAAGTTTTAAAAATATTCATATCTTGCTGATATAGTAGAGCGTACTTCGGATACAGTATAGTGGTCTAAATCTTTGTGTTTCTGTAAATATGCAGGAAGTAATGTTTATTACACTTCAGCAACTTATATCTTATTCATAAAATGTGAAATAGTTGAATATAATTAAAACACGCCCCAAACAATGTTTCCCCGTATAGCATTATGTAGTGGAATACTTTTGTGTGGCCCTGTAATTTAATAATAAAAATTCTTTGCATCACTGATTGTACAGAATGCATATTTTAGTATATATTTCATAGATTCATATGCCAATTCTATTATGTTCGAATGAGTGTAACATCATTAAAATGCATTTGAAACTATTTTTCCCATTGACCGTAATATAATGGAATACTTTTGATTGTCCCTGTAAATGATCTATGCATCCGACTTTCATAACATTTGAAATGACTCGACAAAATTACGTAATAATTATATGTTTTGAATTTCAAACGATTAAAATGCATTTGAAACTTTTTCCCCCATTGACCGTAATGTAACGGAATCCTTTTGATTGTCCCTGTAATTGATCTATGCATCCGATTTTCATAACATTTGAAATGACTCGACAAAATTACGTAATAATTATGTATACTAAATTTCAAACGATTCGGTTGGGTTATTTTGCGTTATTATATGCGGACAGACAGACGGCCAGACGGACGGACTGAGCGACAACAATAGGTGCTACGTCTTTACATAATTACGAACGCACCTAAAAAATGAGGGTTAACTGCATAATTCTATGAAATGCTGATATGTAAATCATTGAACAAGAGTTAATGTGTAAAGTTTTACTACAAAATATTATATCCCACGCATTTTAGGTGGCGTAAAAAAAAGATGAGGGTTTACTGCATATCTCTATAAAAAATATTGGTATACGAGCTGTTCACCAGAAGTTTATGTTCATAATTTTGTATCCCGTGCATTTTAGGTGATGCTCCATATATTAGGGTTTAAAGCACAGCTGTTCACAAATAGCTGGTAATAAAAGCTATTAACCAGGAATTTATACGCAAAGTTTCTTTTGAATATCTTTTTTTATCTCCCACATGTTAGTGGATAAGACATATATGAGGGTTTATTGCATATCTAAATTATAAATGCAAAACGTATCTGTGCGTAACGCATACGTCATTTGCGCATGGCAACACTTTCAAATTTTAAATGAATTTCGGTATTGCAATTTTTGCTACTAAAAGTTTTTAAACTTCTTAATGTCGCACATTTTCAATTTTTACACTATCGTGTAGGAAAAAAATGTACTTTTAAATTAAATTTGTTTGAAAGCTGTATCTTAATTTGTTTTTGAAATATTAATTTTTTTTTTGTAGCTTTTGATACCTTTTTTCTAACCGTGGCAACAGGAGTACTCCATTTCTATTTAAAGCAAAGGAAAAAAAGGAAAAAATTGAGTGCTGTATCTTCATGTTGCCACTTTCTCATTAAAAGGGAAAAAATAGAAATTTAAATATCTTCTGTTATAAAACCCGGTGAATTTTGACTTCATTTACAAAATTTGATTTACACGTAAAAGAATATCAACAGTTTAATACCTGTTTCAGCTAATAACATTGTGACTTCAAGTTTTGAATCAAAATGATCAAATTAAAATGCCAATTTTTTTGAAAAGATGAATACAGATACGAAATGTGCATTTGTAAATTTTGATATGGTGAAAACGATGCCGGGTTTAGATTTAACGGAGAAAAAATTCTATGATTGAGTCGTAGTTGAACTGATATTTATAGAAAGAGTATTTTGTTAATTTGACGTTAAATATCGTTTGTTTAAGAGTTAGATTTCCAATATAAAATGCATTTTTTATTAAAACTAATTTTGTTGGTTTATTATAAGTCAATGAAACAGTTCCTTCTTAAGCATTTTCTTTCGTCGAAATTCGACGGGTTCTACCTTGTTTCTATCAAAACAGCTGGTATGTAAATCATTCAACAAGAGTTCGCACGCGAAATTTTCCTGCAAAATATTATATACCACGCATTTTAGATACTGTGACCCTAAAAAAAAAGTAACTGGCATGCAAGCCTTTCACCAGGAGTTTATGCGCGATGTTTCTTTTCAAAATTTTATATCCCACTCATATTTGGTTTTGCGAAGGATTTCGTGCAAAACTCTAAAAAAAATGTTTGATGCCTTTCTCCAGGACTTCATAGGCAAAATTTCGGTTCAAAATTTTACATTCCACACAATTTAGGTGATGCGACATACATACGATTTTACGTTAGAGTTGTAAAATAATAATAATAATAGTAATAATAAGTATGATGTACAAGTCATTCACCAGGATTTCATACGCGATGTTTCTTTTCAAAATTGTATATCCCACTCATTTTAGGTGTTTCGAAATACATGAGTGTGCTGTGCATTTGCTTACAAGAATTTCACAGACACATACCATGCATCATACGCGAATTTTCTTCTAAAAATTTTGTCTGTAACTGATTAAGTGAAGCGGCAAACACTATATTTTTTCGCAGAATTCTAGTAAAATAGCTGGTATACAGCTTATAAGTACACAAGAATTTGTCTCAGTTTTTCTTTATTACATTTTATTTCTTATTCACTCGTAAAAAATAAGCTTTGCAGATCAGAGCATTTCAACAACTTTCGTAATATTATACGTAAATTGTTCATTCGTAAAACCAAATATCAGGAGTTACTTATACTTCTTTCTAGGGTTGCAGATTTCTCTCAGAAAAAAGAACGAAGCTTTCGATTAACAGTAACTTCTTTTGATTTCCTCGAGCTATCGTCCTTTGGTACTACTAGGTTATTCCGTAGACCAAAATACTATCGCCAAACTATAAGATTAAATGCCAATAATGGATGATCGTGAATGTCACATTTAATGACATTAAATGCGATTCACGTATTTAAAATTTCATTAAGTGATTTTTATTTCGACCTTTTTGTTAATATTTTTATTAATATTCTACTAATTATTTGTTTTTTCGTTATTTAAAATAAAAATTATGTCAACATGTATAATTTGGCTATTAGTTTGGCGATTTGTATGATTTGGCGAAATTGGTCGACGGGATAACCTAGAAGTACCCATCCTTTTTAAGGCTTACTAAACTATGTTGAAAGTGCCAATGAAGTTCTTTCGGTTTAAGTTTTGTTTAAAATTAATTAATGATCTAATAATTATTTTGCAAATGTATTTGTAATGCATTGTTCTGTTGACTTTTTTAAGCTAAATTTGTGATTATACGAGTATATCCCGCTTTTATTGTAAAATCAATTGAATTGTAAAAACAAAAATAAAGGAAAACATCTTACTGTTCAATGCTGATCATGAAAATGTTAGTAAAGAACGTCATACAAAAATAAATATTTGTATTTTACACTGTAAAAAAAATCTACGTAAAATTACGGACAAAAGCCGGCAGCAGAGATTCCGGACAGTATCCGTAAAAAAATATTTTGACCGTAAATCAAAAAATCACCCGTAATTTTACATTTTAGCAAATGCATAACTAGCCCGTAAAAAAAGTAGTACTGTCCGTAAAAATACAATGCCAAGTTGCCCGTGAAAAAAAGGGCATTGCCCGCAAAACTATAATGCCAGGATGCCCGTCAAAAAAGGGGCATTGGCCGTAAAACTATAATGGCAAGATGCCCGTAAAAAAAAAGGTGCATTGACCGTAAAAATACAATACCAAGATATCTCTGAGAAAAGGGACATTGCCCGTAAAACAGGGTTGGAAAAAACCCAGGTTTTTTCGAAAAAAACCAAAAAAACCGGTTTTTTTGGTTTAAACCGGGTTTTTTTAAAACATCCTTTCTTATTACATATACATGCATATTTACTGATAAAAACAGACATTATTGGTTTATAAGCAGTGTAACTTCATTTAAAATAATTTAAATTTAATAATTATAGTGAATTTATGCTGAAAATTGAAAAAATCATTTTTCAATTTAAACAGTTTTAGCAAACAGTCTTATGTTGAAATTTTTAACTGTTTTACACAGTGAACCATTGAAGCTCTGTAAATTTTTATAAACAATCTTTTGATTACTAATAATAAACATTTGGATATAGTTTGATAAATATTCTTTTCCAAAATTATTCAAATAATAAATTACAAATACTTCTTAGGATTTTTTCTTTCTGAGTGACAATTTGAAGTTAACATTTTTAGTCGTTAAATTCAGCAGATAGCAAAGGGAAAAAAATTATTATAAAAATGCTATAGCTAGGTACCAGTCTTTCTTTTAATTCAACAAGATAATCTCCCAAAAGAAAAATTTCTTTTACAGCTTGTGCAAAATCTTGAAAGATCATTGTGTTACATTATTAATTGCATTAAATAATCTGCATTATTTTTTATACTACTTTTTTTATACGCAAAATATTTTATACTAAATATTGAATCTATTTTATCTTTGATCAATTCACGTTTGAAGTTTTTCTTTAGAGCAATAGATATGTTCACCAATGTGTACTGATTTTAATCCTATGCATAAAAAATGACGTAAACCCAATATATCTAATGCTTATTGCTGAAATAAAGTGTTAAAAGTAGAAATTATTTATATCCAATAATCTGAAACTCGTAAATTATAAAGAATAAAAGAAAATGTCATTAGATTTCTCCTAAAAAACAATTGAAATTATTTATATCTAATAATCTGAAACTCGTAAATTATAAAGAAACAAGAAAATGTCATTAGATTTCTTCTAAAAAAGAATTGCTTTTTTTTAATAGAAAAAACCAATTGGTTTAATCCTATGCATAAAAAAAGACCTAAACCCACTATATATAATACTTATTACTGAAATAAAGTGTTAAAAGTAGAAAATATTTATGTCCAATAATTTGAAACACGTAAATTATAAGGAAAAAAAATGTCATTAGATTTCTTCTAAAAAAACCAATTGGTTTTTTTGAGAAAAAACCATTTGGTTTAAACCAATTGGTTTAAACCGTGCCAACCCTGCCGTAAAATAATACAAATTCTGGGCATGAAAAAAAGGGGTGATTGCCCATAAAATAACAAAACACATACATTAGGATACCTCATTAAAGAAAAAGGATTGTCTATAAAATTACAAAAAGGATTATTCAGTGAAATTAATATAAATTTCCATACAGTTATCCAGCATTACCCCATTCTCTTTTCACAAATCATAAAATTATGTGGTTTTTAAAATAAAATCTTTAATGGGGATCGCCATATATACCAACTGAAAATCCATAATAGATTTAAAAGAGGAATATAGATAATTCACAACACTAATAAACAACAAAAATTAATTTTCACAGGAGTACTTATGTTTTCGCAATATTTGAATAAAACATTCATAACTTATGCATACTATAAAACTTGTATGTTCAAAACCTAATTTTACAAGGTTTTCATGTACTCTTAGCAGGCAGTTTGTAGTTTTTTTTTTTTTTTTTTTTTTTTTTTTCAAATAAAAGTTTAATTTTATTAAAGGAGAGCATTCTCACTCATTTCCTATAGTAAATTGTATTTTTATTCAATTACAAGGTTCTCAATTTTGGTGTTGTTGCATTAATAACTTATGTTAAAATACAATTTTTAGCTTTCCAAAATTTACCATCACACACTTTAATAGTGAGAGTGGTGGAGCATTTAAAAACTGGTAGGATAACAAACCCTCGTGTGTTTAGATAAAAGTCTGATATGTAAAATGAAAATAGAAAACTAGTTACTTTAATATTAAATTACAGGGGTTGAAGCAGGCAAAATTTGGGGTCCACAAAAATCTATTTAATAAAATAGGATTCTTCACAAAATAATTTTAATAAAACAGATCCTTTCACAAAATTCTTTTATGCTATTTTCATAAATACTGTTTTAAAATCTAATTTGTACACAAAAACATGTCATAATTTTCAAAAACTTAGCAAAGGAATTTTTTTTAAATATATATATTTAGTTTTTAAATTCCTTGTTCAAATAACAAAGTCAACTTCCATTAAAAAATGTTATTTTCACAAAAATAACTTTTCTTTTTCACAAAATGAGCCCCAGAATAAAAACCTGCATCGACTCCTGAATTGATCAGAAAAATTATGATTAGTAATATCAGTTTATTAGCTGTACTGCTATTGCTCCCTCTTTTCCCTTCCAAGCCGCTTAATAATAGAGAGCAGCTTTTTTGATACACAAATGCTAATTTATTATTTCGATTTTTATGTATCACATATTTACTAAATACTACATGAAACAAAAGTAGTCCATTTTTGATTTAACAATGATTCATAATCCTACACACATCGGTGCAAGAAATCCATCTAAGTCAAGACTGAAATATTTTCTGAGCATTAGAAATAACTAAATGCAAAAGGGTTAGAAGATTTCTAAGTCTTGTTTTATACCTAAAAATTGGTCTCTAACAATAAAAGAAAGTGATTAAATGTTCTTGATGGTAGAACCACTATTATTTAAGTAAGTCAAAAATCTCTTCAACACTGAAATCAGTCCTGAGACTGAAGATCTTGCACCCATGTCCCACGGTTCTTGATCTTGTGTACACAGATAATATATACTATATTGTTTACAAGATTTCGGTGAAAATTGATTAAACTTGGGAGTGTTCGAAGATGAAATTATTACAATGGTTCTGTTTTATAAATTATCATTCAATAAATAAAAAGAAAACATGAATTTTTACAAATTTATTTAATATACTTCAACACAGTATTCTTAGAAGTAACAAATTTAAATAACAAATTAAGAAACAACAAATAAAAAATTCATTTTTTCACACAGATTTGTAGTAACACAATTTATCGCCAAGGTTGTTTGGGTCTTGTAGATAGTTTTTTCGATTTTGTGTCTTTTTCCAGATTAATAGCCAAGCATGTCCTATTTAGAAAAAAGGTAAGATAAATATTACATAAAAGTATACACAATAAACAGAAATTGAGTATAATAACAATCTCAATTATTCCAGATGAACAGAAAATACAGCAGTTATGTTTAATAGATAATTGTTATGAGCATCCTATTAAAACAAGTAATAAAAAAAGTAAGGAATTAGAATTCATTCCAGTTTAACCCAAAATTAATTTCAATTATTGTAAAATAAGTCATTTGTTGTAATGTTACAGTTAGTAATTTATTTTACTGAACCTTTTGTACATGAATAAAACTTGCACTTGACCTTTTATTTCTATGTAAAATATTTTTAAATGAGTAGATTAAATTTGAAGCAATTTTAAAATGACAAAATTCTTTTAAGCTCTGATATAAAACTTTGGGCCCAAAAACAAAAAGGCCTGAACATCTCTGATAGACATTAATGTTCTTTATATCAAAGTAAGATGCCTTTATAGCACCTTGAACCGTTTATATATACCACTTATAGTCGTTTGAACCAATTATAGTTGGTTTTAATCACTTTTGAATTGTTTGTCTGTTTTGCAACCAATGTGTATTGCATTTCTTAGATCTCTTCTTCATTGCTAACTGTAATTGAGAGTGCATGTTTTTTCATATGTTTTTATGTTCTATCTTTACAAGAAAATACTGAATTCAAAGAAAATATGGTATTCTGACTTTCGGTGGATTTGTATGTATTGGAAGGCAAGGAATGAAATTTAAAAGTTTTTAGAAAATGTCTATCAGTCAACTCCGTAAGTTTCTAATTAAAAAAAATTAAAAAAAAAATTGTGGCTGCTTTGTTTTAAGAAATAATGCATGACATTTCAAAAAACTTTACATTTAATTAGAGCATTGATATACACTGAAGCTGGTTAGTTTTTGGGGTATATCTCTTAACAGGTGGCGCTGATATGATGCATTATTCAGTTTCCATATCTTTAACTCAAGAACTAATGCACAGGTTATTATAAAACTCTGTTAGTTCCTGATTTAAAAATTGCTTCAATTCATATAGGGAACAATTTTTACTACCATTTCAAAAATATATCGACATCAACTTCTTTTGTATCAAGCAATAAATCAACAGTTACATTGAGAATTTTGAAGAATAGTAAAATAATATTTTTTTTCTTTCAAATAGAGCATTTTCTAATGTTCCCTTAGTAACTAATTTTCTGTTTAAGGGTGTTCTTAAATCAAAAAGAGCAACTTTGTGACACATGCATTAATTTATTTTTGTTCCGAAATGCATGAAAATAGCAGGTGTTGTTATTCAGAAACTGTCTAATTGCACTCATTCTTTTGTTTTTAAAAAACACAATAGATTTTTCATAACAAGCCTTCAAAGTTGACACTTTTGAGCATATTTCCCGAAGAAAGCAGAAAAACCGGTTGAAAAGGAGGAGAAAAACAGGTGATTGCGTCATCGAAATAGCTTATAACTCGATAAGTAATTTAATTATCATAAAATGGAAAAATAAGTTCAATTCGAAATCGCTTTCATAGTCAGGCATTAAAATTTTATAACTTTCTGTTAAAAAATGAATTTGTAAATGTGTCAAAACGTTTTTCGCTTGTTGAGCGGATCAGTTAAGAACATTCTTAATGCCATAAATAAATATTTTTGTTTATCGAAAAACTTTTTTTTCCGTAAGTGATGGAAATATTTTACACATACACACACGTTGCCATAATTAACACTACAACAGCACAAACAATAGATTTATATAATACATTCCATCTTGCAGACTTTTTAATAATATAATTATTGATGCAGACACTTGAAGATAGTTCTGTCACTGCACTCTCAACTAAATTTGTATGTTTTACAAGATTAGATTCACACTCTTTTCAAGATCGACTAAATTGGCACTTTTTCTGAGATATCTCGAATAAATTGGTGCTCTTTTCGAGATATCTAGACTAAATTTGCTCTTTTTCTCAAGATTTCGACTAAATTCGCACTTTTCCCCCCAGGATCTGGACTAAATTCACACTTTTTCCTCCAGGATCTGGACTCAATTTGCATGTTTTCCTGAGATCTCAATGAAATTAACACTTTTTCTCGAGATCTCGACTAATTAATGCGCTTTTTTTTCCAGATCTCGACTAATTTTGCACGTTTTCTGGAGATCTCAACTAATTTGCATGTTTTAACAAGATCACGACTAAAGTTGCATCTTTTATTGAGATCAAGACTAAATAATGCATTTTTTTTTCATCTCGACTAAATAATGCATTTTCTCGAGATCACGGCTAAATTTGCACTCCCTCCCAGGATCTTAACTAAATTTGCACCCCGCCCCCTGAAATCTTGACAAAATTCACACTTTTTCCGAAGATGTCAACTAAAGTCACACTTTTTCAGATTATTTAATGATATTCATATCACCCCCTCCCTCTCTGCAGAATCATAATTCCCATTTTTCTATCATGATTATAAGTTGAAATCTGCATTTTGTAAGTATGATGAAATTAGCATTTTTTACCAAGATTCTTTGACGAAACTTCATTTTTTTAATGCAATTGTTCTATTTAAGGGATTTGCAATTTCTTATTGTGATATTTTGGCAGAATGTGCATTTTTACCATGGCCCTTTGACAAAATTTATTTCTTCTGCAACTAATTGACTTTTTTATACGTACTCATTTGTTAAAATTCACGATAGTTTATCATGACTGATCGCCAAAATTCTCAACAGTTTTGCACAACCGATTGGCTCACTTTGCAGAAAAAAATATGTAGAAGAATTTACAGGGGGAAATACAGTACAGAATTTTAATGTGTAGGTCTTTCTTTTTCTGTATGTAAATCACACAATTCTGCACATGATTTCAAACCCTACCCCTCAAAGACAACCCATCCCCCAAGAAACTCTTAAAATGGCACCATAAGCAGCCAATTTATTTATTTTATGTGCTTGGCGGCTCAGCCAATTTATTTATTTTATGTGCTTGGCGGCTCTTTTAAACTCTTTTGATGCACACAATGGTTTTTTTTAAAACATTTCCATGGCAGCCTGTGGAAATTCAATTGATCTTTGAAAATTATAGCAAATATTTTTGGTATACAAAGAACAAGCATACCCCCTCCCCTTTTTTTAATAGCTCTTTTTGAAAAAATGTACTCTTTTTTTAAATTAGTGGTTCCTCTTCGAAAAATTCAACCTGGTGCCCCCCCCCCCTTTTTTTTTCTTTCTAGAATCTAGAGTATTTCAGATATGACAAAAAATCATCTTTGCTAGTAAAATTGTATTATCGTAGTGAGCATTAAAATCATTCAAAATACAATTTAACTGCAATAGTTGGCAGATCTGTAGTGGTATTTGTAATTGATTTTAATTTTTGAGAAATTAAAAACAAACATGCCTCTTCTAAAAAATACTATATAGTAGAGTATCTAATTTGCTGACCTGTAATTCACAGTCAATTTTTTAAAGTTAACAAAAACGTATTTAGATTAATAATATTGCACACTGTGCCACCTCCTTAATGGTGAGTATTAATTTTTTTTTTTTTTTTTTTTTGGGGGGGGGGGGAGAAGGCTGGAAATAAAACTTCACGCGAACAAATTGATGCTGTGATGACTTGTCGGTGCGACGAACTGTCGCTACAATGATTTCAATGCAACACCTAATATTTCGAATTATAACTAACTGAGTGAAAATGCCTTAAAATTAATAATTATTTGTAACAATATTAAAATGCTATATCGTCATTAGAAACATTTTTCTGCATAATTTCTTATTTTAACATATTAGGAAGCAGGTAAAAACTTGTTTGCAACATTACATATCTACATACGAAAAAAAAAAAAAAAAAAAACAGATTGTTGTAAATTAAATATAAATGGAAAAAAAAAAAAAAAAAAACAGATTGTTGTGAATTAAATATAAATGAAAAAAAAAAAAAAAAGCATGTTTTCATTATTGTAACATTTACAAAAATATACATTTTTTGAAAATGCATTAAAAGATAGAAAATTTCACCAAATTAACCAGCTAAGTTGGTTTTATATATGACAATTTATTTTGTTGCCAAATTTAGTTGTATATGACCAAATTGGTCAAAATTTAGTTCTATGGTAGTAATACTGCTATTACTACTTTTTTTTTTTTTTTTTTTTTTTTTTTACAATTACCCATTGTTTAAGCTAATACAGATTTCTTCATATGAAAACAACCATTATACCTACGGCAGCCCACTGACCACCTTAAGGACTGAATTAAAGAGGAAAAAAAAAAAAAAAAAAAAAAAATCAGCCTAATGTGTGTATTGCCTTTGAATACATGAAGGAGAGACTGGAGCACATGTGAATAGTTCACATAAAGATAGCTTTTTTTATTACTGGTTAATTTCTGAAAACAAAAAATACTGAATACAGTAAACAGAACCCTTTTTTTAAACAAGGTAATTTTTTATAAAATCATCTTTATAGTTAGCTCTTCTTTTTTTTTAATAACTTTATAAATTCAATGAATTGTTCACAAGTGCCCCAACAGCAGGGTAGTTGCGAACACAAGAAAAAATATTTGATATGCTTTACATTCTGTTTTTTATTTGTTGTCATGATCATTAGTTACACTATGTGTTAAATTTACTATAAACAAAATTCTAGTTCCGCAGTGATAGATTTAAGCACAAGATTATAAGACGAAAATAAGTAGACTGGGAAAAAGGAGGATTATATGACTAATTAAATATTGTCGGAATAAAATAAAAATTAAGATGTACATTTGAAAAAAATAAAGCCTTTAAATTTTGCTTAGGGGAATTTAGATAATACTTATCAAAAATCTGCCAAAGTACAAAAGATTCTTATCCTTGTATTTCCCTTCTAGTATCCTTGTATAGGATATATATACCTTGTATGGGTATACTTGTATCCTTCGAGTATCTTTGTATTTCCCTTCTATTCTAAAATAATGATAAAGGATTTTAAAATGATTAAAAAAAAATAAACTCAATTACAAGCACACACCCAAATTTAACTTCTTTTACTTTTGAAAGAGGAAGGGGGGGGGGGGGGAAGCTCACAATATTTTATAGTATCAGTTTAAAAATTTTAATTTCAGGCAATTCTGATATCTATCTCCATTCAAAGCATCATACACATACACATTTTAGAGGTGAAAGTGGGCCATCATTCCAAATTTGGAAGAAATGAAATTGTTTAGCAAAATATTGCAAAAAACTATTGCATCTTAGAAAACTTTACATGGATTTAAATTATAATTGGATATAAATAAGCTTATAGCTCTTTACATACTTGCTAACATAATGCAGGATGCTCTTGAGAAAAGTTCAATACAAAATCAAATGTATGACAAAAAATCTCCTATTTCAAGACAATATTAGATATGACATTATTTCGCATGAAGTGAACTGAAAGAAACAGAATCATAGAATGATTATTGAGACACTTATGAACTATTCAAATCTGCCTCAACTATTCTGTTAACAAATGACCCACGTGGTGACTTGAGTTAAATTGACAAATTATTAACATTTCTCAATTTTAGAATTCTTTTTTTTTTAAATCAAAAATACTTATTTATAGTATATGTTAGAACATTAAAATTAAATCAAATAAATAAAGTTATTCATTTAAAAATTTAAAAGTGAGATTTTACTTTTGAGACGCACACTTTATGCCTCCATTTCTTTCTCTTCTCAATGACACTACCAGTGATAGAAGCGCCTTCATCATATTCTGGAGCTGTCCATTTGAAATTGGTAATTAGTAACCTTTTAACCAGTAGCTTGTAGTCGGCCAGGCTTACTTGGTTCATCTGTAAAAAAATGCAGTATTATACAGGGTGTTTACAAAAATGTATTAGTTACCATTAAAAGTGATTATGTTATTTCATAAAATACCTAATTATTTCATGAAATCACCGAGTATGTTAAAGTGTGTAAAGTCAATGCATTTTAAGATGTAACAAATTATTTTATAGAACAACAGTTGTCTAATTGTTAAAGTATTAAAACTTTCGGCAATAGCCATTTGAACCAATTATAGCCAGGATTGCAAAAAAGCCATGCCGGTGGCTTTTATTTGTTTTAACCAGATTTTATTGACCAAAATTGGTGTTTTTTAGTTAGTTTTAAAGACTTAATTGAGGTAGAATTCAATATAACCCAATTTCTCCAAAATGAACACATTAATATTGGAATAATATGTATTGATTTGCAGTCAAAATTATAAATATATCAGCTAACTTTTAAAAGACCATACAAAATGCTTTCTCTAGTTTATACTGACTTTACCCCCCCCCCCCCAAACACACACACACAGTTTTTTTTCTCGTTTTTACTACTTTATATAATTAAAAAGGACAATAGTTGCATAGTTAGTATCATAATTTATTACTTAACTAATTTTAAAGGATATTAATATACAAGTCTTATTTTATTGCTCATAAATTTTTATTTGGAGCCACACATAAAGTCATTTAATAAAAAGAGCAATTCTTTTTAATAAAACAGCATTACGAATAACTTTGCATTAGTTTATGTATGAGTATGCATTCTTTAAAATAACAATGAGCTTTTCAAAATTTTAATTCAACAAGTTTTATTACAACAAGATGATTTCAATTATTAAATACACATAAGCTATTGTCAATTTCAAAAGTAAATAGAAGTATGTAAGGAAAATTCCATTTTTATATGTAACATTTAGTTATTGTTTCATATAATCTTTAAAATGTTTGGTATATATAGAGCTATGCAACAACGAATTCCAAACCACAACATTACAGTCTAATTTAATTTATTATTATGAATATTTATAATTTCAATTTCAGACATAATGCCTTCACAGATGCATCAGCAGTTATAAAGACTCATTTATTTGATAAAATTTAGTAGAAATGTGCATTTTTAATAGAAAATATTTATAAGTGTATTACAACTAAATTAATTCAAATTTAATATGAAATATCTGTAAACTAGGGATGCACAACCTGTGGCCTGCGAATTTCGTCAATTTACAACTGGAAAAAATTGCAATTTTTGTACATATGTCACACAAAAAAAATCCTAAATTTTGTCAATTTACTGCGGGAAAATATAAAATTTCGTCATTTAAGAATCACAAATGTCATTTATCGACACGGAAAAATCACGAATTCTACTGATCAAATGCGAAAAATTCAAATTTTATCGATGAGGATCGGAAAAATCATCAGTTTTGCTCATCAGAGAGGGCAAAATCGCGAATTTTGCTCATAAGACTCGGGGGAAAAAGTAGCAAATTTTCCCGATTGGGCATGAAAACATCGCAAGTTTTTTCGACCAGGGATGGAAAAATCGCAGATTTTGTCGGATGGATGCGAAAACTCGCACATTTCGTTGATCAAGCAAGAAAAAAAATCATAAATGTTGTTGTTCCTCGAAAATATTGCAAATTATCATCGGATGGAAAAATAGCATATTTTCTCGGTTTATCGCATTAAAAGAAAAGCGAATTTTGTCGATAAAGCACAAAAAATCGCAAACTTTGTCGATGAGGGACCAAAAAAAAAAAAAAATTTTGTTGATAAGACACGGGAAAATTGCGAATTAAGTGATGATGCGTGGAAATATTACAAATTTCGTTGATCAGCTGCGGAAAAATCGTGTTTTTGTCAATTTATCAAGAGAAAAAAATCATGAGTTTTATCTTGCCGCATAAAAAAAATGCAGATTTCGTCAATGCTAATACAAAAATCACGAATATTGATACTCGGTCGAAGAAAAGTGTGTATTTTGTCAATTTACAGCAAAAAAAGCGCACATTTCGTCGATCAAAGACTGAACAATTGCGAGTTTTATTGATCGCATTTCGAAAAATAGCAAATTTCTTTGGTCGGAGATGGGAATTTTGCAAATTTTGTTGGTCACACATAGAAAAATTGCTAACTACGTTGATCAGACTAGAATAAAATCGAGAATTTCATCGATCATGCAGAGTAATTTCGTGATTTTCGTCGATTGGCTTTGCAAAGATCACGAATTTCGCCGACAGGCTTTGAAAAAATCACAAATTTGATTGATCGGCTTCATAAAAATCCTGAATTTTGTCGATTAGCTT
The DNA here is from genome assembly GCA_964019185.1 of Maratus speculifer. Classification (NCBI taxonomy): domain Eukaryota; kingdom Metazoa; phylum Arthropoda; class Arachnida; order Araneae; family Salticidae; genus Maratus; species Maratus speculifer. The sequence continues at coordinate 16,371,843 of OZ025301.1, forward strand.
CGGAAAAATCGTGAATTTTGCCGATTCGAATTAGAAAAGCACGAATTTTGTCGATTAGGTGCGGAAAAATAACGAATTTCGTCAATCAGGTGCAGAAAAATTGCGAATTTTGTTATTCAGTCCCATTAAAATCGCGTATTTTGTCAATCAGGTTCGGATGAATTGCTAATTTCGTCGATCATGCAAAGGAAAATTGTGAATTTCGTCTATCAGCTTTGCAAAAATCATGAATTTCATCTATCAACTTTTTAAAAATCGCGAACTGTGTTTATTGACTTTGTAAAAATCATGAATTTTGTCGATCGCCTTCATGAACATCATGAATTTTGTCTATCGCCTTTGTAAAAATTGCAAATTTCGTATCCCCCCCCCCCAATCATACACATACACTCTCCTCTGAAACCACATATTTTTTTTTTCAGATTGTAGGCTACAGATCACCTTCTCTAACTCGAATTCTCTCCATGTTATTGATGTGGCCCTTGACCACCCAGATATATTTGAAAGTGGCCCTTCTCTTCAAAAAATTGTGCACCCCTAATGTAAACCATCTTTAACAAATAAATAAAAGCCGGCGTTTTTCAATTAAAACAGGCTTTTTTAAAGTGTTTTACAAAAAAAAAAAAAAAAAAGCCAGATGACATATTTGGTTTGGCTAAAAGCTGCTAACTCTGATTATAATTAATTTTAGTAAGTTTTGAATCATTTATGGCTGGTTTCACATGCTTATTTATTAGACCTTTTCATTGTTATTAACTGTCATTACGGGCACATGTTTTGTCGATATGTGTATTAAATTTGCACAAATTTGTAAGCAAGCAGCTAATTTTTGTTAGCATTTTCACAGGGTTCATTGCTGCCTCCAGTTTTATGGAGTATTTTAACCGTTAAAACCGATGTAACATTGTCATGTTACATCAGTAATATATGTTTAAATTACACCATTGCATATGTGAAAACAATTACTCCATGAAACTGGAGGCAGCATTTGCCACCATTTTTACACCAATTGTATGGAGTAACGTTTCCACAAATGTTTTACAGTGAAGAGTGATTTCATAGTCATTTTTCGGTAATCAACCATTTTCGTGAGAGACTATGTGATTTCATTTGTGAAATGCAATTTTCTTTGACCCATGAAATTTCATTAGGAGTTAAACAAGATAAATTTCACACAATGCTATACATTATTAGACTTTTTTTAATGATTTTTACATCTCTATGCAAATGAAGTTCCTTATTTCTTGTTTAAGAAAAATAACACCACTTTGTTTCGCAGATTGTTGCTCGGTTAAGATTTTTAAAGAATTTATCCCCAGTGAACAGAGTCTATTTTAGCAACAAAATTCACATAATACGTTTGAATTCAAGGCAAGGAAGTTCAGAAACTGTTACATGTTTCATTTCACTCTCCTTAAGAAATTTGTTATTTAATTAGCATGATTGAATCAACTTTGTTAAATCAATTACAACAAATGGCAGATATTTTTTCATGTAAGGCTGTACCAACAATAAACCGACGAAGGAAAATGAAAATTAAGAATAAATTTAACTTGTAAATAAAGATACAATAGAATCATACATGTGATAATTGGGATTGGGAATCTTTCTTTTTCAACACAACAGATAAACAACTACAAATATTCCTAGATTTCAATTGCTCTTTTTACAGCTGGTAGACTGTAAAGCCAGCTATGTATCTTAAAGACAGTATTGCCAATTAACAATATTTCCTAATAATCTTGAACACACTATGTGCTGTTTTTATAACAATTTCATTCCACCTGACATTTAATGATTTTTGTGTCGAATTTAATTACTCATTTATCATAGCGAAAAGCACAATAAAAAATTCATAAAACCAATTTTGAAGAATTTCAGGTTTAGCATCATAAATTTTTACTTGCACAAACCAATTATTTTTTGCTACCAACACCATTTACTGAAAATAAAGTATACTTAATATAAAATGAAAATATTAAACAAATTTTATATCAAAAAAGTAAGTTTATATACAATTTTTTCACATATTTTTAATAAAAGGGGGGGACAGGGACAAGAGGACTAGTTATCATATTGAGCAAGAAAAAATGAATGTAAATGCTTAAAACTGAAATTGTTAAAAATAAAAAGCTAATTTCTATCTATTATTAATAACAATAAAAATAAAGTTCATTTTGAAAGATTTCTTTCATAAAATTTGAAAACATGCAAATTTTATCGAGGCCTAAACAATGTTGGAGAGAACACAAGGAAATGCACTACCAAAATCCGTGAGGTCATCAATCATAGGTTTGTTTTTGAAGAATTTTCTTTTTTAAATGTAAAATTACACTAATTCAATCAAGATGCAGGCCCTGTCATATGGGCCAGACAGTATGCAATAAAGATAATAATCAATTAGCTACATGGACAGCATGAAAACTAAATTTATGTATAGGATACTTGTTTTTTTTTTTTTTGGGTGGAAGATATAGGTCAAAATTAACATTTTTAGCCAATGGTCATTGGCCAGTACACTAATTTTTCTAACTGGCTATTTTTTTCAACTGCTGGCCAGTAACAAAGTTACAAATGCTCCATACAAAATTGTGTTTTTTCTAGCTAAGAACAATGTTATTTACTATTTCTGTTACTTACCATTCAATAGGATTGTACATCACAGGTGATTCTGAAAAAAAAAAAAAAAAAACAAAAAAACCTGAAGTTAGGGATGCACCGAACAGTCATTTTGGTCGAATACCGAACATTCAGCCATCCAAATAGTAACTATTCGGCCGAATACCGAATATTTGGCTTTTCAAATACAGTCGAGTCTCTATATAACGAAATCCACCGTTCCAGTAAAAAATTTGTTATATAGAGAAATTAATCTTTTGAATTAAGTATTTGAAATATTTAAAAGTAAATATTAACCTAACATTTTATTTCTTAATTATTTAAGTTGTTTCAAAAAAGAGAACAGACATTTATTTAAAAACTTAATGAAAATCAAATGAGGAAGACTTGCATTAATTTCAGACGAAGAAATCTGTAATTTTTTTGTTGTTTTTGATTTTAAAATTGTTAAGCTCTCCAATAAAAAAAACTTTTAGCAAGGAATGAAAAATTGTCGTTAACATTTTCCTCCATTTGAAGGCCTCCCTTATGTGCTTTTCATTGATTCCTCTCTTACGTGTATCAATCCAATTGACTCTGTTTCGAGAAGGATGTGGAAAGGTGTGTGGGAGGTGGGATGAATTCGTTGTATTTAAAGAACAAGGAGAGAAGTAATATAAAAAAAAACTCAGCACTGACGATAAATCAAAAATAAGTGATGGAAAATTGATACCATACGAAGCTTTTTAAAACTGAATAAATTAAGATCAATTTATGAAAAAATTCGTTATATGGAGATAGATATTTCGCTAAAGACTGTTTTTAATGTAATCATGTGAAAAGGGGACCGTTCCAACTAAAAATTCGTTATATATAACGAAATTCGATGTATGGAGTTTCATTATACAGAGACTTGACTGTACTTTTTATGTTTCAAAGTTTAAAGGTATTAAAATGTTACTTTTTAAAACAATTTTACATAATGTTTAATAAGAGAAACTTACATTTTGATAAACAAGAGTTTTTTATAAAAACATTCAGTATTAAAAAAATATGCCTTTTTTTAATTAAGAAGCATAATTATGAGACTTTTTCAATTAGTAAAATTTTAAAATTCATTTCTTCTATGAATTGAAACAAACATTTTGAAATCAAAGAGAAATAATGAAAAAATAGTTGAAGAAAAACTGCACAGTCTCATATTTGTTCTTTTTAAATAACTCAAGGCAGATTTTTTTTCAATATAAAGTATACAGTGGCGGAACTTTTTCAGTTAATTTGTAAATATACCCATATGAAGAGAAATCTCAAAGTGATATTTTTACATTTTATTGACATAATAGTTAGGAACTTACTTATAGAAGAACATGTAAATATCAATAAATTTAACTGACAAAATTAAGTATAAAGGAAAATGAATGTTCTCAAAAGTTTCCGGCCACCTTCACAAGTTTGTAAAAAAATGGTATTGTAATAGAAAATTACAGTGATCAACAACATTTACGATCACCTTATTAGTATTTTATCGTACTACTATTTTATTATAGCTTTAGCAATAAGTACTGCGGCGCAGCAACGTGACATTCATACAATCAACGGTTAAAGATCGTCTATGGTAAGTTTTTCCCACATTTCTTGCAATTTTGGCGAAATTTTTGCTGAGTTGGAATATTTATAGTTCCGCAGACTTTTGTCATCTTCTTTTCAAAGATTTTCTATTGGATTCATGCTGGGCGCTTGGGCTGATCATTTCAAAAACGAAATTTTTTGTGTGAAAACCATTGCTTATCAAGGATTGCAAACATTATTTACGTCGTTATCATTTTAAGAAAAATAGATGCGACCAAATTTTTTATCTAATAAGGCAGAAAATAGGCTAGCAAGATATCCTTATACATTGTATAATTCACCTGGCTGTGGATTTCAAATAACGGACTGTCACTTTTTGAAGGAAATACTCCCCACGGCATAACGTGTCCTCCGCCATGCTTCATTGTACGAATAACATAGGTTGAATCATATCTTTTGCTGTTAGGTCATCGGACGTTGTGTCTGTCATCACTTCCAAAACTGTTTCAAATTCGATAGTATAAGTAATATCAAAGTAATTCTCGATTTTTTTCATTCCCAATCGACTGTATTTGCTTTTTTTATGAAACTGATCGACCATGTTTGCGACTTTTTCGTTCAAAATTCACAATTTTTCCGTGCCCTACCAAAAGCGATTTTGTTGTTCCTGATCGAATAAATTCAGACTTTTTACGAAAGCGATCGACCATATTCGGGATTTTTCCGTGCCCAATCGACGAGATTCGCACCTTTATCCGTTCTTGGTCCCTGAAATACCACACCGAACAATAAAATAAAATTCGCGATTCTTAACTGACTGATGAAATCTGCATTTTTTCCCTGCTGTAAATTGATGAAATCTGTAATTTTTTTTTCTCGCGATAAACTGATAAAACTCGTTATAGTTCTTGAGGCGCTCAAAAAAAATTTCGATTTTTCCGCGCATCATCGACAAAATCTTCGATTTTTCCTTGCCCTATCAACGACATTAGCGATTTTTTCGTACCGATTCAACAAAATTCACGAGTTTTTCGTACCCAATCGCCCGTATCGCTCTTTTTACAAAGGCAATCGACTACATTCGCTATAATTTCTTTCCTGATTCACGCCCTTTCACGATTTTTCCCCACCGTAAATTGATGAAATCTGTAATTTTTTTCTCGCGATAAACTGATAAAACTCGCTATAGTTCTGCAGCCGCTCAAAAAAAAAAATTTCGATTTTTCCACGCATCATCGACAAAATCTTCGATTTTTCCTTGCCCTATCAATGAAATTAGCGATTTTTTCGTACCAATTCGACAAAATTCGCAAGTTTTTCGTACCCAATCGCCCGTATCGCTCTTTTTACAAAGGCAATCGACTACATTCGCGATAATTTCTTTCCAGATTCACGAAATTGACAATTTTTGCATTCCATATCAACTCTAAATTCGCGATTTTTTATTCCCAATCAACAAAATTCGTGATTTTTCCGTTCCTGATCGAATAAATTTGCGCTTTTTACGAAGCCGATCGACAAAATTAGGATTTTTTCCGTGCCTTATTAAAGAAATTTGCGATTTTTTCGTTCCAGATCGACAAAATTCGCGATTTTTCTGAGACTTACAGACAGAATTCAAGATTTTTCGAAAGCCGATAGACAAAACTCGCGATTTTCCAATGTACAGTTGACGATATTCGATTTTTCCGTGCTGGAGGTTGGGCTGTATCTGCCCTTGAAGTATAGTAGAATCTTGATAATCCGGATCGGTTTTTTCACCTTTTTTTTTTTCAAGTTTGAGAAGCAATTGGCTAATTTCCATAACATTAAGTTGTTGCATTGTCGTATTCTGACTAATAAAAAAATTTCGCCATTCGCTTCTCAAAGTTGGAAAAAAAAAAAAAAAAAAAAAAAAAAAAGAAAAAACGATCCGTATTATCAGGGTTCTACTCACTAAGATTTTTTAAATAAAATTAATGTTTAACATCTATAATTGATTATTTAATCGCCTGTTAAATAAGCACTATTCCTTTTAAGTTAAAAGCAAGGCAAAAATTTCATTTAGTCATATTTTATACTTATTTATTCTATAATATGTTAGTGATTTTTTTTTTAAAGCTGTATACTTAAATATAATCCTTAAGTACTTATATTAAAACCAATAAGAAATAATTCTTTAGTTAAGGAAGGAAATGAAGTTTGTAAGAAAATTTTACAAAAATATAATTAAAAAATTGGGTATTACTTGGTTATCCCATTGACCAATTTCGCCAAATTATACAAATCATCAAACTAACAGCAAAATTATATATATTGACATAATTTTTATTTTAAATAACGAAAATACAAATAATTAGTAGAATATTCATAAAAATACAAATAAAAAGTCAAAATAAAAGCACTTAATGATGTTTTAAGCACCTTTATCATATTTAATGTCATTGAATGTGATATTCAGTCATCCATTATTGGCATTTAATCTTATGGTTTGGCGATAATTTTTTGGTCGACGGAATAACCAAGTAGTACCAAAAATTATAAGTGTAAAAAACAATCCAAATGTATAAATTTTACACTTAATATGTATAACTTGATAGGTATTAGTACATTGTGCATGAAATAATCAAGTATAGTATAATTAGAATGATTTAAATCATCATAATTATATGTTTAGAACATTCAAATTTCAACAGAACCACCGTTGAAAAAACAAAACAAAAAAAAAACTACCTATAAAAATGTGTTTTTTGAAGAATTAATTTTTGGATTTTGAATTCAATTTGATTATGATTTAAGTCAAAATATTTATTCATCATAAATTAAGGCTGCAGCGAGTACTCTGTATTTACTCAGCATTCAGCCGATTTGCCGAGTACCATGTACAATACAGAGTAGTTGTAAGAATTAATTTTTAAAATTTACTATTATCATTACAATGAAAAATTGTTGCAGTACATTAAAAATGAAAAGAATCAATGTTTAAAGCTCCAAAATACTTCATTCCTTTTTGCAAACTACTTTTGATAACCACAGCATAACCATGTGTTTAAGTCGAAATATTTTAAGCATAATAAACCAGGGTCATACTGAGTACTTTGTATTCAGGCAAATTTTGGACTTAGTAGCTGCAAGAATTTCAATTTTTAAGCATGATTATTTATACAATAAGAAATTAATTGTCGCAGTACATTATAAATGAATAAAATCAACATTTAAAGCTCCAAAATAATTCATTTCTTCTTGCAAGCTAGTTTTAATAGCCACAGCATACCATCATCATATTTTGCGCTGATGATGGTCTATGGCTATTGAAACAAGTTTTTAAGAAAGAAAATATGTTGGTGTTTTAAATGTTTTTGATTTATTTATAACATTACTGAAGACAAGAATTAATAATTGATCTGTAAAAGTTATTTGAATATAAATCTATAATATTTGCAATTATTCATAAAAACACAATATATATCAACATTTGTAACACAATCAAATATATATCAACACTTACTTGATTGAAACTAATGTGATGTCCAGAACAGAGAAGAAGCAGGGGCACCTGGTGTAATTCCTGGTCAACAACTTTTCAGGCTAATTCTTGATCACAGCATTTTTCAACACTTGAAAACATCCTCCTAACCAAAATGAAAAAATCATAGAGATACTTTAAACTATCTTCTTTAAAATTTATCATTTAAGTAATAATTGTTAGTAATTAAAGTAGTAATTGTTAATTTGGGAAAAAATGCTTTGAAACTGCTTGCTAAATTTCTGAAAAATAACATTCTTAGTTATGGCATATTTTTTACAATGATCTTTGTCAACTTAAATTTTAAATAATTCTCTTTTCTTTCTATGGCTATGATTACGGTGCCTTACTATAGCTTATCTTACGCTCGATTGTAAGATAGGCATTCCTGCAATCGATCGTAACTTTGTATTACTGTGCCTCGGCATAAGACATCTTGTAGCCAGCCAATTAGAGTGCACTGTTACATTTGTAGTGGTTGTGTGCACATTCATTTGATCTTAAACTTACGGCAGCTTTCAAGCTGTCTTAAGATTGAGAGGTACCGTAATACCGTTCATGATTTTTTTTTAGATCGTAAGTGTCTACACCGAACTTAAGTGAGGCACTGTAATCCCAGACTAAATGATATAGCTTGTATTGCAATTTTTGTGCAGATGTCACAGAAAAAAATCATAAATTTAAACAATTTGCTTCAGAAAAAACAATGAATTTTACTGAGTGCAGAAAAATAAACAAATTTTGTCGAATGGGCACAAGAAAATCTCATGTCTTTTTAAATAGGCACAGAAAAATCAAATTTTATCAATGAGATACAAAACAGTAATAAATCTCATTGATTGGGCAAGGATGAATCACTAATTTTGTTAATTAGATGTGGGAAAAAAAATTCCTATGTTGCTGATTAGCCATGGGAAAAAATTTTTATCAATCAGACACGACAGGAAAAATCAAACGATGATAAAAGTATGAAAAAAAATATCCATTTTATTAATAATTTGCAAATTTTGTTGACCAGCAATGGAAAATCTTGAGTTTTATCAATTGCAAGAGGGGAAAAAAAAAAAATCTTGCATTTCATTGATTTGCAAAACAAATTTAAAATTTTGTCTGTCAGTTAAAAATCACAAATTTCCTCAATCATGTGTTTAAAATTCATGAATTTTATTAATTAGGAAGGAGGAAATCTCAAATTTTGATAGACTGCAGAAAATCATGTGTTTTATTCGTTTATTGCAAAATTTGTCAATTTACCTCAGGAAAAATTTCAAGTTTCACCAGAGTCAGTAAAAAATAATGATTTTTGACAATTTGCAAATTTTATCAGTTTAAGTTATGAATAAAAAATTTTATTAATCAGTTTGAAAAATTAACTTAAATTTTGCTGACCAATAAAGCCTTAACATTTAATCGATTGGGTATGAGAAAAAAAAGTGAGTTATCAATCCTGCCCTAAAAAAAAAATCAAATTTTGTTGGTCAGACTTTTAAAAAAATCATGAATTTCATTGGTTTGTCTTAAAAGGAAAAAAAAAAAAAAAAATCTGCAAGATTTATAACTATATGCAGTGCTCGCTGCCTTGATGATTTGCTTCTGACCCTGGTTTCATATCCATGTCTTTTTTTTTTTTTTTTACTTTTAATACAACAAAATTTACTCCCCTGAATTAAATCAAGGAATATTATCACTTGTTCAAAATAAAACTTAAAATTGTTTCCACAGTGCGCTATAAAAATGAGTAAAAAGATTTGATGCTGATAACATGAATGAAATTTTGATTTCCCTTGAGGTTCATGCTAACGAGGTTTGACTGTACAAACAAACTGCTAATATGTGTTTGCAAATTGGCTTGATATACTGACTGGTAGAATATACTGATTGTAAGAAATGTTTCAGAGACAAAATGAGCGATTTTGCATTTATATTTATGGTGCTTCTTGCTAAAAATAATGATGTTTAATGCCAACTATCAAACGTAGCAGGTGCATTTTTTATTTTTTGAAGCACTGCCAGTACAATTTTTCTATGCTGCCATCATTACCGATACGTTTCACAAGAAACAACTATTCTTGCATTCACTTTCATTTTTTCAAAACTTAAATAATAAATGATGTGAATGCAATAAACAAAAGCAGCATTATCGCATATTTAACGAGTTACATACAAACGAAATTTTGCTAACAATATTGCATTCGGGTATTCAAAACGTAAACAAACCACACTACGGAAAAATAATAAAGCATGCACAGCCAAATAAATAAATTCAAAAGTCAGATTTCAAGTCTAGTTTACATTATTAATACTTTTAATAACGTAAAATGAAATAAAATGGTAATAACTGTGATTAAAAAGTTTTGTTTTTTTTAATTATATTTTGAAGCATGATTGTACAATGGCTGTAAATACCACAATAACTAAAGTCAGCAATATGATTGTTTTTTTTATACAAAACGTACGCATTTAGGTGTGGGAACATTGGGATTTCAGATGAAATTAAATAAGTAGAATAGTTTAATAAAGATTTTTATAAGTCCAAAACATGACAAACAAATTTGAACGATTATCAGTCCCATAGACAATTAAATCTCCAGTTACAATAGCAAAGATTGCCTGAATATTTATTAACAATTCATTTTTATATTTATTTAAACAAAGCGAAAAAAAAAAGCAGGTTTTAAATTTACATTACTACGCATAGAATATCAATATTAAACGCGACGTACGCAAGATTTCAAGTTAAGCCTAAAAGAAATAAAAGATAGTGGACAAATTAACTTTTAGTAAAACGATTATTTGTATAAGTTTAAATAAATATAAAGCAAAGCTTACCTTAAAAAATGAAAATCCCAAATAAAAACTATAACTGGTTAGCAGCATATAAAACATCCATAGATGGCTGGCGTGGTCAGCGGTGGTGTCTATTATAAAGTATCCATTGGAGATCGTTACTTCTTGACAGCATCCCCTGGAATCACAAAACTGGCGCATGCGTATCTACCGTGCTCTCGCACCGCTAGGCTCGGCTAGGCTCTTCTGGTGTTTTTGTATGAATTTTATATTAATTGTAAAGTTTTTTGACATCTTTGTAAAGTTGTAAAGGGGTCATTGTAAAGTTTGAAAGCAGAATGAAGTTAGATTTTTGAATATTAAAGTTATAAAAATATTTTTCAAAGTTTAATTAATAATAATTAATCAATATAATTAATTATTGTATAATTAATTATTATATAACTATTAATAATTATATAAATATTAATTATATAATTATATTACATAATTAATTAGTACATAATATATTTACAAAAATAATAATTATTATATTATTTTTTTTTAATTGTCATTTGAAATTAAAACTACATACAGTTTGTTTTTCAAGCTGCAATTAATTATTATATAATGATATTAATATTATTATTATTAAATTTTTATATAACATGTAAAAAATATTAATAATATTTTTAATTAATTATTATATAATAATATTAATATAATTATGTATAATTTATATTGAAATATCAATTATAACTTTCTGTAAATAAATACTTTATATTAGTTAAGTATTAATTAATAATTATATTCTATATACTTCTTAAATGCTATCTGTGATAAAAACTATGTATTTTTTGTTTTTCGAGCTGTAGTTTCAGGAAGAATTTTTACTTCTAATCGATATAAAACAGAAAATAATAAAATCAGAAATCTGAGTGAGTAAAGGTGTCTGTGTGTTAAGGGGGGGGGGGAGATCTCACAAACAATCCCATAAAATTATACCTGTATGTTCATTTATCTTCACATAACTTAATTCACATTCCACGGGAGGGAAAAAAGAAAAAAAATATTATTTATGCCCTTTTTTATTTATATATATTTTTCTTTGCTACTTTAATTTCATTTTAGTTCAAATTTTACAATTAAATTAACCAAATTTGCAGAACCAAAACAGAATCCTCAATATATATTATAAAATTAAAAGTTCTTTTCTTTATTGGTCGGCTGGTGTTTACGCTCGTCGTTCGTAAGATTACAAAAGGTCAGGTAAAAACGCATGCGGCATAAGCATTCAGATACAAACGTTATTTCAGTAATGTTACTAATGTTATATTAGCAATGATTCAAGAAGCTTTAGTTACAGATGATTTTCTAGTAACTCTAATGATGTCTGTAATGATACTAAGAATATTTAAATAAAATCGCACAATTTTTTTTACAGTGTATACCCTAAAATGTATATACTATAGTTTCTTGAGAAGCAGAGAGTATATGGTGTTCCTTAAAAAAGTCCAGAGGGTATACGGCGTATACCCCCGTATACCCTCCACTACATCCCTGGTAAAAGGTAACCTGTTTTTGCCGATGCACGCCAAAGTTGTCCGATATTGGGCAATATCGAGTCGATACTGCTGTGCTACCATGCTTACCTGGGATAATGCATTTTTCACGATTTCGCAATAGCTATATCGCAAGAAATAATACATGAATTTTCATCAAACTTCAGATTCAGTTTTAACCCCTTATTAAAATTAGTCCTGATTAGTTTTTTGTGTATATCACCCTGCAAGTGGCACTATTATGCAGAACTTATTTCAGATTCAGTAATAGCGCTATCTCAGAAACTAATGCACGGATTTTCAGCAAACTTCAGATGCAGTTAGGAGTTCACGTAAGTTGTTAATGATTAGATTTTGGTGTAAATCACATAACCGGTGGCGCTGTTATACTGCACTTTTCAGGAAGTATTTACATATATGAGATAAGAAAATTTTTGGAGTGCCACCACCGATTAATTTTTCGATAAATTTACCAAAACAATAGCATATTAAAACCAGACGATAATTTTATGCGATAATTTAAACCAGACAATAATTTAATTAAATAATAATAATATTTTCAACAAACAAAATAAAACGTTCTGTTATGACGTCATCGAAAGACCTTTATTCAAAGGTATTTGTCCGTAAAAAAAATGGCTAGGCAGCAGATTTGAATATCCTGCATAAAAAAACGGGCGTTGCCCGTAAAAACATATTAGTACTCCGAATTTATGTTTCCGCAACGTAAATTTACGGAAGTGTACCGTTAAGCTTCAAAAACGGACAACTACCGTCAAATATTACGGTAAATGCCCGTAAATTTACATTTTTTTTTTTACAGTGTATAGATAAAGGGGGGGGGGGATAACTCAAACAAAATAATAAAAAATCAAGATAAAGATCAAATATACTAAATTTTAAAAAGTTATAATGTAGATACTTACATTCTTCAATAATTTCAGGTTGAGATGATCTAGACACACGACAGTGTGTCAGCCAAGCTCACAAAGTAGAAAGGCGTAACACTGGCCGTGGGTTATATTATCCGAACCATTTCGGGCCACTTTTGACCCCTCAATAACTTAAATTCTATTTGACCTACACAATTGCAATTTTTCGTGTCGTGTAAGACCATCTTCTAATTTCCGAATCCTATAATTTTTTTTTTAAAATCTTTTACCGTTCACGAGAAATTGACGTCTGAAAATCACTGTTTTTACCACTGACTCACTGACTTACTCATATAAATGTTTGACTACTTCCAGGTGACTTAGGAAGTTGAAATTTGGTGTGGAGGTAGGTTATTGGATCTATAAATAGGAAAAAATCAGAAATCACCATTAACTAAACATTAATGGTTGGTTAGAAAATAAATATTGGATTATAATGGGAGTTTATGAGAATTTCACAAAATACCAGAATTAGTGCCAAGTTGGCGTCACTTTTGGCGAGTATCGGGGTTAATCTCTAAAACTACCAAATCGATTTCAAAAGTAATGGTACCAAAATGATGATATTCACCCCGGTTCAAACATAGACTATATCTTATGGCTGTGTCACTAACTAAAAGAGGGTTCAGACGTAAAAAACATTATAAAAATGTGATTTTTGTTTTACTGAAGGGCATAGAAGCACAAAATTTGGCATATTAATTATTTATAAGATATAAATGTTCACTAATGACATTTGCTAAAAAATACCAAATTTAAAAGGGGTGGAAATCCGCTAAGAGCATTCTGAAAACGTTCTAAATAGCGATTTTAAAACAATCTCAGCAAACAACAAACCGATCTTAAAAGTAATGATACCAAAATGATGATAACAGTCCTTGCACCAACATAGGCTATATCTTATGTCGATGCCACTAATCCAAAGAGGGTAAAAGAGCAAAAAAGTTCTAAAATTGCGATGTCTGTATGCTAAGGGACTAGAATTATAAAGTTTGGCATTTTAGAGTTTATGGGAATTTCGCAAAATATCAAAAATAGTGCCAAGTTGGCGTCTTTTTGGCGAGTATTGGGGCTAATCTCTGAAACTATGAACCGATTTCAAAATGAATGGTACCAAAATGATGGTATTCGCCCCGGTTCAAAAATAGGCTACATTTTATGTGTATACCGTTAACCGTGAAAGGGTGAAGAAGCAAAAAACATTCTAAAAATGCAATTTTTGTATTTCTGAAGGACTTAGGAATATAAAATTTGGCATGTTAATTATTTATAAGATATAAATGATCTCTAAGGGCATTTGCTAAAATATACAGAATTCAAAAAGGGTGAAAATGCGCGAAAAGCGTTCTAAAAATATTCTAAATTGGGATTTTTAAGCAATCTCAGCAAACAACCAACCGATCTTAAAAGTAATGATATCAAAATGATGGTGACAGTCCTTGCTCCAATATAGGCTATATCTTATGTCGATGCCACTAATCCAAAAGGGTTAAAAGAGCAAAAAATTTCTAAAAATGTGATGTCTGTATGTTAAGGGCCTAGAAACATCAAATTTGGCATGTTCATTACTTATAAGATGTAAATGATCACTAAGAACATTTGTTAACAAATACAAAATTAACAAGTTGGAAATTGCACGTGAAGCGTAGCAAATGAGGTGCGTTCGTACGGTAGCGAAGTTTTAAAAATATCACTCCCATATATTAATCACATAAAATTGTAAATAATTACAATTAAAATGCGCACCAAACAATGTTATCCCTATACCATTATGCAATGGAATACTTTGGTGTGGCCTTGTAAATCAATAACAAATATTCTTTGCACCACACATTATGCAAAATGTATATTATAATATGTGCTTTATAGATGCATATCAATTTTATTACGTTCGAATAAATGTAACACCATTAAAATGCATTTGAAACATTTTTCCCCATTGACCGTAATGTAACGGAATCCTTTTGATTGTCCCTGTAATTGATCTATGCATCCGATTTTCATAAAATTTGAAATGACTCGACAACATTATGTAATAATTATATATTTTAAATTTCAAACGATTCGGTTGGGTAGTTTTTGCGTTGTTATATGCGGACGGACGGACAGACAGACGGACGGACTGAACGACAACAATAGGTGCTACGTATTTACATAATTACGAACGCACCTAAAAAAGGGTAAAAATGCCCGAAAAGCGTTCTAAAAACTTTCTAAATAGCAATATTTAAGCAATACTGGGAAGTTAGCGAACCGATTTAAAAAAGGATGTCAAAATGATGGCGATTGCCCTTGACCTAATAAAAGTATTGGATAAATTGCCAGATCACAATGGGAGTCTACGGCAATTTGGCGAAATACCAGAAATAGCGCCAAGTTAGCATCAATTTTGTCGGGTAATTTTGTCGTCAATTTGGCGATATATCGCCAAGTTGGTGACAAACTCTTTTGTTCGACGAGATAATCAAGTAGTACCCAATCACATAAAAGAAACATCCTTATTAGTGGAATTTAAAGGAACATAAGCAGTCCTAATGTTAAAATTTTTAAATTTGACTGAAAAAAAACAGTAAATAAACGCAGGAAAAAGCTGTAAGATTAATTAATATTAAATAAAACTAATTTTATATTAAGTCTATTTATTTCAAAAAGGAAATAAATACCTACTTATTTCACAAAAAATAATGATATCCTATCAAAAACATGAATGTGAAAGAATGCCAAGTTTGTTAAAGGTTTTGCTAATAAAAGAAGTGAGATCTAACTGCAAACCAAGTTCTTTCGAAGCTCCTTAAATCATAGCACTTGTGATGCATAATATTCTTCAAATGCTTAAAATGATTTAGTATGTTACTTGTTATTCAATAGAGGGACTTGGCAAGTTTTCTGCCACCAACTTTAATGTTTGAGTCAGAGTACAATTTAATCTAGAATCTGATTGGCAAAGATCTAGTCAATCGAGAGTTCGAATAAGAACATTGAAGTTAAGGTATTGATAAATTAATTAAGTGATCAACTTTAAGTTCTGATGAATTAAATAAAGAAATTTGAATAAGAGAAAACTTGCCAAGTCGCCAAGAAATTTTTATTTTCTTCCTGTTTAAATATTTTTTTCTACGTTTATTAGCCTTCCTTTCCAACAAATAGTTTCCATTTTTACATATATACATATAAGGAGAATAAAAACATTACCAAAGAGCAAACTTTGTTTACATGAACAACATTCTGACACTAACAGTGTAAGAAGCTGTCTTAGTGATTTTCTGACAGATTTAATGCATATTTTAGGGATAATAAATGTAATACCTAAATTTATATGTAAAATTAAACTTTAAAAAGGATACAATATAAGTACTGGTTACATTTATGCACATAGGAGTCTTTAGCATGGACAGAAAAACCATGCTAATGACATTGATATTTGTCCATGCTAATGACAAATTTTAATTTAAATAAGATTATGAGCCATAATATAATCACAATGCAATAGTCCATTCTGGGGCTTTTTAAAACACAAAAGTTCTATGCAAATAAGTAAAATAAAAATTTTAACTATAAAATAAACATGAAAATTATTATCCATTCTAATGACATACAATTGATGTACTCGCCTAATATTCAACTTCTATTCTTAAAATACAATACATGCTTCTATTTTCAGTATGACCTTGTTTCGAAAACAGAATATGGAGGACAAACTTTAATTCTCTTTTTATATACTATAATTTTATTTTTAAAAAGAAATTTATTGGATAAATCCTCTCCTTGATTAATTTAAAGAAAGAATAACACTTGTTTTATTTTATAAACATGATATTAACTCTTGAAAAAGCTATTATATACAAGGCACAGCTGCTGTGGACATCCATGCTAATGACATTTTGAACATTTATTCTGTTATTTTAAGGTGTTTTTAATTAAAAAGTGAGTAATTCTTGAGTGCAAATAATGAATAATATTAAGACAAACATATCTAAGTATAAAAACATGACAGAAAACCTCTCAATTTTTTTTGTATGCTGAAAGACATAAATTGTCCCCTATTTTGAGAATCACCCATATATATATATATATATATATATATATATATATATGTATATTTATATATATATATATATATTATGTGCATTCATAATTATGTAAATACGTAGCACCTATAGTTGTCGTTCAGTCCTTCCATCGATCTATCCTCATAAAAAACACAATAAAAAGAATATTGCACAGTTAAACTGATGGCATTGAGCTCACAGGCTACGCATACTAATTGTACATTACAGCCTTGTATTTTCCTTAATTCCGTTCGAAAAAAAAATTAAGAAGGGGAAACAGCTCTCCCCTTTCTCCTTTTTTATACTTAATCATTGAACCTCCTAAATTATCAAGGACATGCTTTATCTTATAAAAAATATATATCCAAAATTCAGAGCAAATCGGATAATTCTTAATAAAAACCCATTTAGCATTTATATAATTTAAGAGGAGTTATTCCCCTCTTTTATACGTAACCATTAAACTTCCAAAACTATTCAGAGATTTGAACGAAATTTGACAATTCTGCTTGAAAAATCCATTTATACAAGTTAAGGGGAGGAGCATTAGAACCCCCGTTCCCCCTGTTTATACTTATTCAATGAACACCTAATAACAGCCACGGACTCGCCTCATCAGAATGATCCTATACCTAAATTTTGAACGAAAACTGTTAATTCTGCATGAAAATCCCGTTTCTATCAATTAAGGGGAGGGGCATGAGCTCCCCGTTCCCCCTCTTATACATATCGAATGAACTCCAAAAACTATTCAGGGAAGCGCCTTATCAGGATATATAGCTATATACAAAATTTCAAGTGGATCTGATATTTTTATCATGAGTTATCGCGTTACGCACGAACGAACGTTCGAACGTACATACAGAACGGACGGGCACATAAGCTCTCAGGCTATGATAGCCTGTGAGCTAAAAACTACCCAACCGAATCGTTTGAAATTTAAAAAATATATTAATTGCATAATTTTGTCGATTCATTTCAAAATTTATGAAAATCGGATGTATAGTTCGATGACAGGGACCATCAAAACATCAAAAGTATTCCGTAACATGACGGTCAATGGGGAAAAAAACTTCAAGTGCATTGCTTCGAACATAATAAATTGATATGTATCTATGAAATATGTACTAAAATATAGATCCTGTACAATCTGTGGTGCAAAGAGTATTTTTTATTAATTTTCAGGGCCACACAATAGTACCCTAATTACATTGGGGAAAACGGGACTCCGTGGCTAAGCTGTCAAAGCACCACGCCGCTAATTGCCTTCCAGCGTAGGAGGTTGGGGGTTCGAGTCCCACTGGCTCCATTGCACGTGAATCTTTTTTATGTTGTGTTGTAAAATTTTCTTGTGTGTTATCTCGTCCCTGTAATACTGACGATGATTTATAAGCAGGCTTCATGTCGAGCACACAAATCTGATGCATGTTGTTCAACAAAAAAACAAATATAGGGGAAAACATTGTTTGGGGTGCGATTTAACACACACAAGCCGCCGTGCAGAAAAGGGTTGAGACATGGATTAGTAGCAATCATTTTAGAATGTGTTATAGACACTTGACCTAAAGTATTATTGTTTGAATAAAAAACAAGAATATCTATAAATTAATGATTACTTTTTCATTTGCATTTTTTTTTTTTTTTTTTTTTTTTTTTTACTTTGAAAGATTGTGGGTGAAAAGTATCAATTCAAATTTATACCAATATACCGGGTGTCCCAAAAAATGACTGATGGATTTTAAAATTCAATAACTTGCAAACGGTGACAGCTATTTAAAAAATTTTTGCAGGAGAATTATGTAAAATGTCAGGAGTTTTTTTACCGTAATTTTTATTTTAGTTCGCATCTCAAACAATAGGTGGCGCTGACGGCGATTGAAGGCCAGGTGATCAATGCTAAGTGAAGCGTCGACCTGACCTTCAATCGCCGTCAGCGCCACCTATTGTTTGAGATGCGAACTAAAATAAGAAATTATGGTAAAAAAACTCCTGACATTATACATAACCCTCCTGCAAAAATTTTTTAAATAGCTGTCACCGTTTGCAAGTTATTGAATTTTAAAATCCATCAGTCATTTTTGGGACACCCGGTTCTGTTGCAAGACCATTTAATTTGTACATTTCCTAATTTTATGGAATAAAAAAAAAAGATTGTTAAAATATTTAAATGAAGATTCTAATATTGATAAAAATCTCTTTAACCTGTTCCCTGTTTTACCTGTACGACGTACGGGCAACGTGTTTTTGCCAACATAGATTTGTCCGTACATGTACGGTTATCCATACTCCAATCATAAACTATTATTCCCACCAGTAAAATTTTTATGTAAATTTTGCATTGTTTAATTCGAGCATTTTTCAGATTCAATTAGATAAAATTTTCTGTTTTGAAAAACCAGTGAAAAAAGATTAAGAATTCTGTAAAAGACATTTAAAAAAATAGACATTATTTGAAAGTTGTGAGGGAGTGACCTTTGTAATAAAGGCACTCTAGCATTTTTGAGATCGTGACGTAAAAGATTTAACATGTCTAAGCGTGAAAGCGACATCTATCCTCTCTTTTACTTTAACTTTCTAGAGCGTGTGTGTCTTTCTCGGATTCTACAGTTATGTCGCGGTTAGAAGTAATATGTAAATTTGTAGTATCTCAGTTTGCAGCATATAAAAGCTTGGAGTTTGAGTGTGTGAGAGGTGTGTCTAGCGGTGTTAGCCAGCTAGTAGTGACTAGAAGCTAGCTAGGTTGTGACGACAAGCAGTGGGATTGATCTAGAGCGAGTGATATCAAGTATTATCGAGCCTTCAGTGAGGTGACAAGGCGTTTTGGAAGGCGAGTCGAGAAGTTTGTCGTTGGTAAGAGTTACTATTGATTACGTTGAATATTTTCAAAGTTAATAAAGAGTATATGTACAGCCACGGGCTGTCTAATAAAGTTCTATCTAGCAGTCTAGCGGAAGTTTAAGTGAGAAGCAATCTGAAGTGACCCGATTGAGTTAGTGCCGGAGCTGTGAGTATGAGTTTAATCTTTTAGTATTGTTATCAGTTATTAAAATTCAAGAACTGCTCCACTGCCCTTGAGCCCTAACCGTTTTAAATAAACTGTTTTTATCTTATGTTCTGTTTTATGTCTCCATTCCACCCCCACGCTGAGTGTCCAACCGTTACAAAGTTTTTTCCAAAGATATTGATCAGTTAAACACAAATTTAATCAATTAACAAATAATTAACAACCAATTAACAATTATTGGCAAAATACTTCTAAAATTTCTAGTACATTTTTTTTTAATTAATTTTTTTTTTTTTTTTTTTTAAGGGAAATGTTTTTGCATTTACTCGGAAAATGTAATTCTTTGGAACGAGAGCGAAGGAACGAATCTCATATTAAAATGTTAAAGCATATATTTTTCCAGTAATAATGATAATAGTTTTCAAATATATATTCTTACAGTGCATACGAAAAAGATTTATATCAACTCGAAATTAGATGTCTTGAATGAAACGTTGGATATACAGGGTGTCCCAGAAATATTGGGACAAATTTTAAAGGAGGGGTAGGGGACATCACAAAGATTCAGTTTTATATAGCAGCCCATGGTCGGAAACCTTTTCCTGGCACGGTAGGGACGATACTTATTAGGTGCGTTCGTAATTATGTAAATACGTAGCACCTATTGTTGTCGCTCAGTCCGTCCGTCTGTCCGTCTGTCTGTCCGTCCGCATACAACAACGCAAAAACTATCCAACCGAATCGTTTGAAATTTAAAATATATAATTATTACATAATTTTGTCGAGTCATTTCAAATTTTATGAAAATCGGATGGATAGATCAATTACAGGGACAATCAAAAGGATTCCGTTACATTACGTCAATGGGGGAAAAAGTTTCAAATGCATTTTAATCGTTTGAAATTTAAAACGCATATTTATTACATAATTTTTTCGAGTCATTTCAAATGTTATGAAAATCGGATGCATAGATCAGTTACAGGGACAATCAAAAGCAATCCGTTACATTACAATGAATGGGGAAAAAGTTTCAAATGCATTTAATCGTTTGAAATTTAAAACGTTTACTTATTACATAATTTTGTCGAGTCATTTCAAATCTTATGAAAATCAGATGCATAGATCAATTACAGGGACAATCAAAAGTATTCCGTTACATGACGATCATTGGGAAAAAATGTTTCAAATGCATTTTAATGGTGTTACACTCATTTGAACATAATATAATTGACATGAATCTATGATGTATGTGCTAAAATCTACATTCTGTACAATCTGGGATGCAGAGAATATTTATTATTAAATTACAGGGCCACACAAATATATTTCACTAAATAATGTTATACGGGGAAACATTGTTTGGGGCGTGTTTTAATTATATTAACCTACTTCACATTTTATGAATAAGATATACGTTAATGAAGTATAATAAAAATTACTCCCTGCATATTTACAAGAACACAAAGATTTCGACCACTGTACTGTATCCAAAGTACGCTCTACTATATCTGCAAGATCTGAATATTTTAAAACTTATAGTACGAACGCACCTCATTTGCAACGCTTCACGTGCAATTTCCAACTTGTTTTTTCTTTTAAGTGGAAATATTTTTGCATTTACTCGGAAAATGTAATTCTTTGGAATGAGAGCGAAGGAGCGAATCTCATATTAAAGTGTTAAAGCGTATATTTTTCCAATAATAATGATAATAGTTTTCAAATATATATTCTTACAGTGCATACGAAAAAGATTTATATCAACTCGAAATTAGATGTCCTGAATAAAACGTTGGATATACAGGGTGTCCCAGAAATATTGGGACAAATTTTAAAGGAAGATAGGGGACATCACAAGGATTCAGTTTTACATAGCAGCCCATGGTCAGAAACGTTTTCCTGGCACGGTAGGGACGATACTTTTTAGGTGCGTTCGTAATTATGGAAATACGTAGCACCTATTGTTGTCGCTCAGTCCGTCCGTCTGTCTGTCTGTCCGTCCGCATATAACAACGCAAAAACTATCCAACCGAATCGTTTGAAATTTAAAATATATAATTATTACATAACTTTGTCGAGTCATTTCAAATTTTATGAAAATCGGATGGATAGATCAATTACAGGGACAATCAAAAAGATTCCGTTACATTACGTCAATAGGGAAAAAAGTTTCAAATGCATTTTAATCGTTTGAAATTCAAAACGTATATTTATTACATAATTTTGTCGAGTCATTTTAAATGTTATGAAAATCGGATGCATAGATCAGTTACAGGGACAGTCAAAAGGATTCCGTTACATTACAATCAATGGGGAAAAAAAGTTTCAAATGCATTTTAATCGTTTGAAATTTAAAACGTTTAATTATTATATAATTTTGTCGAGTCATTTCAAATGTTATGAAAATCGGATGCATAGATCAATTACAGGGACAATCAAAAGTATTCCGTTGCATTACGGTCAATGGGAAAAAATGTTTCAAATGCATTTTAATGGTGTTACACTCATTTGAACATAATATAATTGACATGAATCTATGATGTATGTACTAAAATCTACATTCTGTACAATCTGGGATGCAGAGAATATTTATTATTAAATTACAGGGCCACACAAATGTATTCCACTAAATAATGTTATACGGGGAAACAATGTTTTGGGCGTGTTTTAATTATATTAACCTACTTAACATTTTATGAATAAGATATACGTTAATGAAGTATAATAAAAATTACTCCCTGCATATTTACAGGAACACAAAGATTTCGACCACTATTCTGTATCCACCCTACTATTCAGCAAGATCTGATTATTTTAAAACTTATAGTACGAACGCACCTCATTTGAAAGGCTTCACGTGCAATTTCCAACTTGTTTAAAAAATAATAGTGGTTTCAAAAAGCTTTAAATGACGCAATAAGAAAATTCGTCTTGCCCAAACGGCGTTCGGGCAAAATGTTTTGTCTTATTTGCGCGTTTGCATGTGATTGTCTCGTGTCAAAAAGAAATTGAGAAAAAACAAGTTTTAATCTATTTTGTGGCAACGATTCTTTTTTTGTTGATTTCGAAGAATGGAAATAAAGTTGATGGTAGCTTGTTTTACAAGCGTTTTTATTGTTTAGATTTAGTGTTTTACTCGCCATAGGTATTGTGATTTTGCTACAGCAATGCATGTACAAAGGTACTGATTGTGAGTATTATTTTCTGTTAAAATTTAAAGTTAAGTAAAAGATATTTAGTTGTAGAATTAAAGTCGCCAACGATTTACTGTCGTGGTAGGCATAGTAGATTGTTTATCTTCAATCATTGTATTATTGTATTATTTACTTATATTACTCTTTAATAATTACCTATGTGTGTTTATATATATATAAATTATTGCATGAAATATTATAAGGTCAGAATTATAGAAATTTTTTTTTTCAATGCAAAATATCGTCCAATGTTGTCAGTTTTCTTTTTTTTTTAACTCAAACTATGTCTCTTTTAATAATATTTATCTTCGAATTAATCAGCCACAGAAATATGCCATTAGAAAAAAAATTGCGGGTAACATATGTCTTGAATAAAAAATTGCATTTTAAGTCCAGATAATATCTCAGAAAAAAAAAAAAAAAAAAAAAAAAAAAAAAAAGCATTAGGCTTTAATTCTAATAATACAGTAGACTCCCTCAAATCCGCAATCCTATAATCCGCAACTCTCTAAAATCTGCACATAATTTACAGATGTAATCAGTGAAATATTCAGTTTAGATATAGAAACTAAATTTTACTTAATTAGCTTTATAACAATTTTATATATTTTTTAATTTGTAATTTTTCTTTAATATTACTGAATTCATGTTCTTTTATGAAGGAAGAATAAATTTATTTTTAAAAAAATTCAATATATTGCTGATATCCCTGATAATCACAATCTTCTAACCAAACAAATTTTTGCAATAATCAAACTTTTTTGTTTATTAAGTCTGCCTAAACCTGCAATAAAACTTCGTTATTTTATGAGTTTAGTGTGAATTAGTAATGTATTTCTATGAGGGAAGTTTCATTGAATAACTTAAGAAAAATACATTTAATTTTTATAATGAATGTCACAAAAAAATCGCAAGGGTCACAATCACAAAATCACACATATTTAATCATACGTTATTGATTATTAACTTGACCTTGGCTTTAAATATTTTAATTATTTTAAAAATTATCTAAATTTTTATTATTTTAGTTTATTACGTTATTTATTATATTGTAAGCATTCATTATAGTTTCGATTGCATTATTAATTACATTCAAATTACTGTTTAAAAAATGTAAATAAAGCAATCACCAGAAATCTGCAAAATTCTAAAATCCGCAAAACCTCTGGTCCCAAGCTGTGCGGATTTGAGGGAGTCTACTGTATAATATCAATATTCACACTTTTGGCGCAAAAAAGTAAATAAATAAAAGATAGCATAAAAAAATAACGGAACTACTAACTCTTATTATCCTTTTTTAAAAAGGTGGAAATGTTCAATAAAAAACGTTATAATAACTTCGTTACCTTTCGATATTGAAGAATGTTGTTATTTCCCAAACAAAAATATTTTTCTCTATTGTCTCCAATGCAAAACATCAGTTTTCGATATCGAAATAGTGTCGACGGTGTTGATATCGCCTATATGTTTCATAAAAAGTAAAATACATACAGTGGCGGTCAAAAGTTTCCGGCCAGTAAAAATGTTTCAGTTAATTTGTAAATAATCCCATATGAAGAGGAATCTCAAAGCGATACTTATACATTTTATTGACATATTAGTTAGGAACTTACTTATAGAAGAACGTGTTAATATCAATAAATTTAATTGACAAAATTAAGTATAAAAGAAAACGCATGTTTTCAAAAGTTTCCGGCCACTTATCATTCTTTAGTTTTTTTCTATCCGTAAAGTGTTTTTTGGTTGTGTTTATGAATGAATCAACGTGTATAGCATAGATTGAATTCAAATTTGAAATTTTCAACAATTATTGTTCATAAATGAGTGATTAGTTTGTCACTAAAAGGCCAATCTTCCTGAGATATTGCGGCTAAGTTATCGATCGGTCAAATCGACTGTAAACGATATTTAAAAATTATATAAAGATGGCCATGGCTTTCAGGACTTTCAGAGGTCCAGGAGATCCCGGAAAATTACTATTCCTGTGGACAGAATTATCAGGAGAAAAACCATTGATAATCTGCATGAAAATTCCGTTGCAATATACAGCGATTTACGGAATGAAAATATTGCTGCAATAAGTTTGTCTACCGAATTATGATGCTGACGTGATACAGAACTTTATGGAAGAGTCGGTGTTAAAAAATTTTCAGATGTAAAAAAAATATATACCGACGTACCCTACTGGCAATTTCCAAGGAACACAAAGTCTGGTCAAGTGAAAACAGGACAAAAGTTCTATTTTTCCATTAATCGAATTCAAAACAGTTTTTCAAGTGATGGCAGACACAACGTCCGATGACTTAACAAAAAAAGATATCATTCGACCTATGTTATTCCTACAATGAAGCATGGCGGAGGACACTTTATGCCGTGGGGAGTATTTTCTTCAAAAAGTGTCGGTCCGTTATTTGAAATCCACAGCCAAGTGAATGATACAATGTATAAGGATATCTAGCAAGACCATTTTCTGCCTTATTAGAAAACAAAATTTGGTCGCAACTATTTTTCTTAACATGATAATGACATAAATAATGTATGCAAGCCTCGATAACCAATGGTTTTCACACAAAAAAATCCGTTTTTGAAATGGTCAGACCAAACGCCCAACATGAATCCAATAGAAAATCTTTGGAAAGAAGTTGGCAAAAGTTTGCGGAACTATAAATATTCTAACTCAGCCAAAATACTCCAATATTGCAAGAAATGTGGAAAAAAAAATGTACCATAGACGATCTTTAACCGTTGATCGTATGAATGTCACGTTGCTGCGCCGCATTACTCATTGTTAAAGCTAATAAAATAGCAATACGATAAAATACTAATTGTAAATGTTGTTGATCACTGTAACTTTCTATTACATTACCACTTTTTTACAAAAGTGTGAAGGTGGCCGGAAACTTCTGAGAACATGCGTTTTCCTTTAAACTTAAATTTTTCAATTAAATTTATTGATATTTACACGTTCTTCTTTAAGTAAGTTTCTAACTATTATGTCAATAAAATGTATAAGTATCACTTTGAGATTCCTCTTCATATGGGTATACTGACAAATAAATTGAAAAATTTTTGCTGGCCGGAAACTTTTGACCGCCACTGTACTTGACATACATAAGTACTTAAAGTAAAATACATCACTTGACACATTCTCTTCTGTCATTGTTCCAAAAATTCTTCAGATGTCGAAGTTGATTAACTCCGCCCCAAATAACGCCTTTAAGTCCCCACACTCGGCACAGAAAAAGACCAGGATGATAATGTAAAGACTATGGGAGCGTTCTTTTCAAATATCACGCCCAAATTTTAATATTTTTACATGATTTTTTTGCATAGGCTAGCTGAGGACGATTCACAACCGGCCTAGTTTTTACTTTTTCAATGTTGGTTTCAGATTTTTTTTATTATTACTTTAACTTTTGAAACCGGTTTAAACCGGTTCTAAAATTGAAACTATCGTAATATGAATAAAAAGAATATTGCCCAGTTAAACTGATGGCATTGAGCTCACAGGCTACGCATACTAATTGTACATTACATCCTTGAATTTTCAAGGGTTAATTCCGTTCGAAAAAAAATTAAGAGGAAACAGCTCTCCCCTTTTCCCTTTTTTATACTTGATCATTGAACCTCCTAAACTATCAAGGCCATGCTTTATCATATAAAAAATGTATATTCAAAATTCAGAGCAAATCGGATAATTCTTAATGAAATCCCATTTAGCATTTATATAATTTAAGATTTTAACCCCCTCTTTTATACTTAACCATTAAATTTTCAAAACTATTCAGAGATTTGAACGAAATCTGACAATTCTGCTTAAAAAACCCATTTATATAAATTAAGGGGAGGTGCATTAGAACCCCCCTTCCCCCTGTTTATACTTATTGAATAAACACCTAATAACAGTCACGGAATCGCCTCATCAGAATGATCCTATATCTAAATTTTGAACGAAAACTGTTAATTCTGCATGAAAATCCCGTTTATATCAACTAAGGGGAGGGGCATGAGCCCCCCGTTCCCCCTCTTATACATATCGAATGAACTCCAAAAACTAATCGGGGAAGCGCCTTATCAGGATATACCTACATACAAAATTTCAAGTGGATGGGATATTTTTATCATGAGTTATCGCGTTACGCACGCACATACGCACATACATACAGAACGGGCGGGCACATAAGCTCTCAGGCTACGATAGCCTGTGAGCTAAAAATGTATAAGCAAAATGTAAAAAGTGAAAACTAGGCCTGATGTGAATCGTCCTCAGCTATCTTGCGCAAAAATAGCATGTAAAAATATTAAAATTTGGGCGTGATATTTGAAAAGAACGCCGCCATAGACTTTACATTAACATCCGGGTCTTTTTCTGTGCCTAGTGTTGCGCCTTAAATGAATTTTAATAATTTTTATAAAAAAATTTCTAAATATTTATATTTAATATTCAAAGGGAAAATTTCGTAATTTATATATAATACGTGGCACATATGAGGAATTTTTATTAAGAAAATGGTAATTTTCGCACAACTATAAGATATTATTTTTATTCTTGTAAAATTTTTAATCACTTCCGTTGTTTTATTTATCTCTCCATTCTAATGCGCATCTAAATAACCAAGTGTCTTTTTAATCATTTTCTGCACTTCAGAAATAAAAGGGACAAGAGCAACAGCGTGGATTCCGTTGTCAGATTCGGAATCTACGTTTCATGCGAAATTTTTCGTGTTAAATGTTATTTCGTGAAAAAAATGTATTAACGTGCATATTATACGTTCCGGTTGAATTAGCGACCCAAAAAAAAAAATAAATAAATAAATAAATAAATCAAGGGCATGTAATATTGATACCTATATAAAACTTTCAGAAAATTTAAACTTTCACACCAGATAAGATTTATTATCAAAATTAATTATTAAATCTATGTTTAACAGATAAAACCAGGAAAAATTCGGCTTGACAGCTTATTCATGGTAAGTCGTCTTTAGGATGACTTATATTTAATTTATTGAGAAATCATGCTGCTTGCTAACCCCTTGGCTAGTGCTGGGTAGGACACGGAAAATTCATGACGTTTGTATGAGGTACAACCAAAACACTTTTGTCATGACAATGTCATGCTTCAATTGGGTGAGGTGGTGAGGAGTTGAAATCCAGGAACTACAATTGGCAGTTGGCATGGAAGTGAAGGCTTTCTCGCTGTGTAAACTGTATGGCTGTATGCATCTTAAATCTGACAATGAGAAGTCAGGGGGTGGGTACTTTAAAGTTGGTGTCAGGTTGATAAATAAAAGTATATAGTTTTCGGAAAATATAAATGGAATTAGTGGCTCGACGGTGAATTAATGCAGTAACGCGCGTTTTATCTGATTATACGTTTATTTATTTTTTATTTATTTTTTTTCGGTAAGGGAAAATTCACAAATGATGTCCTGCTAGGAGTGTGTAGTTTTTTTCCCAATTTCAAGTACATGTTTATGTAATAAAGCGTGACATCTGACAAGGGGGGGGGGCGGCATATGTTGAACTGTGACACTTTGTGACAAAGAGTGGGAGGGGATAAAAAATATTGAAATAAAAATTTTACATCATTTATGGACAACTTCCATTAGCACTAAAAATAAATCAATGTGATTGTAAAGAATTTAAATTACCTTTTTAAATGATTAGATTTAAAAATTTTATTAAGTAACATAATGACAAGCATAAGTTGGGAAGTATGAATTCAAAATCATCAAAAGAAAGAAATTAAAAGAATAGCTCTCTTCTTTCCTTTCAACCAGAACCAATTCGTCTCGCTTTTTATCCTGCTACATTCTTTTCTTCACCCTTTCCCATAGCTTAAGCTTTTTCAAACTTCAAATGTAGCCCGCAACCCTTTTGGGACTGTAGATTTCGACTCTTTCATCAACAGACAATGACAACAAAACACACACACCCAATCTTTCAGTCATCCTCTGAAACGAAACAGCTCTCGCGCATCGCCGCTTCAAAAAAGACGCCAACATGACAAAATTTTTGAAGTACTTCAAATCTGAAAACTGAGGTATTGGGACAAATTGTCACGGTGTATGGGACAAATGAGGTTCCTCATGTATGAGTTACCCAACACTACCCTTGGCTACGAGCGATACGTCTAATCCGGTAATTCTCCGTCAACCTGAACCTCGCATTTCGGGCTGAACTCTCGGATGAAAGCGAAATCCAATTCGCCGTTAACTCAACCTGCCGAAATTCGAGGCGATTTCCAACCTGTAGTTGACAAACTCAACCAAGCTCATATCCCAAGGTTAGTCAACCGCGCATGCCTAGCAGAAAGAAAGATGACCGTCGTTTTAAACAGTGCGTTGATGCTTCTTTTTTTTTAAACAAAGCTGTTTAGGATCTATAAATAAAACGAAGCGTTTATTATGAAAGATTCTATTGTAACAGAATGTGTCACCTAAATTTCTCTCTTTTTCTTGTATATTTTTGTCTACAAACGCAAAATTACATAAATTTGTGTGTCGAAAACGAAGCTTGCAATTTTACTGATTTTGTTTGGTAGCGCCCTCTAAAGAGACGACCTCAATTTAATTATATGAATCTAACTTCTCTATCTCTTTTATTTCAGCTGTATCGCACTACTGTTTATATTTGTATAAATTATGGAATTTCTAACAAATTGCGTACATGTGGTCAGTTATTAATAATAGATCAATATATTTTTTTTGTTGTTGTTAATTATATGTTTGGTAAGTTTGAAATAATTACTTTTGTTTATAATAAATAAAAAATAAAAAATTGCTATTTTATTATTTACTTTTATTGTGTTAAACAGTACTAGTTTGATCAGATAACTTTCTGTTAAATTTTTATTAAAGAAATATATATACATATATATTTAAATAAAATAAATGTTAAAGAATTTCTCTCCAACGCAAAATTTTGTTTTGTAAACGAAAACCACCATTCAAAATTTATAAGAATTTGCTATTTAAAAATTAAACATAACTATGCATTTTTAATATTTCCTTTGGTTTCGTTCTTGGAAAAAAAAAAAAAAAAAAAAAAAAAAAGATAATGATGGTGTTAAGTCAGGAGTCAGGACAGAACTCACAGCGGCATTTACTAGGTCATGTGATTCCTATGGCCAATCCGCTAATTAGCTTTAAACTCGGGTCGAGTAACCCAAGGTTGAATAATCGCGGCTCCGAAGTTACTGATGAATTCAAATTATTAACTGGCGGTTAGATTTGCCAACCTGGAGTTTCTCAACTGGGAGTTGAACAGCGAGTTAAAGGTTGGCCGTGACTTGACCGGTAAGTGCCGCAAAAAGTCTTAGAATCTCTTTTTTTACCTCCAGTAAAATTTAACTGTAAAATCAACCAGGGATCATGATATATCGAGGAGTAACTGAATTTCTCGAATTCACGAGATTTGCACAATAATTATGTTTCATAATTTCTCTCAGTCGAATTTCTTTTCTAATTCTTAATCTATAAGTCCACTTTAACCCAGAAATTTATCAGGGAAGAGAAATAAAAATGTCAAAAAATATTTTAAATGAAAGAGGCGGGGCTTGTGTGCAGAACTGGAAATGGACATTTTGACAGTCGTCTGGGAAAGGCACCTCTTCGTTCACTCAAGATGCTCGTGGTCGACGCTAAATATCTCACAACACTCCCCCAGAATAAACGAATTGAAGGCTCCTATAAAGCTCCAGTGTATCCTATATACATAATTAGGGTTTATAAATATTGTATTGCTGCACTTTAAATTTAAATGGATTTAAAATAATTAATGTTATCTGTTTAACACTCTGCAACTTTCTTTACATTGATATTTTTAAACATTCAGTAAAGATAATAAAAGGAAAATTTTACCTTACTAGCTTGATCGATACCATTTTGTTTCCGAAGAACACATTCTGATTTTTTGTGAAATGCAGGAATATGACACGAAGAAAATCAGGGCCTGATTAATGCACGGGCCTCCAAGGCCTCGGCCCTGGGCCCACCAATATGTGGTTGATTTTTTTTCCTTAATCAAATATTCTTCAAATAACATTGTTTTATAAAATATGAAGCTGAAAATTTAAATATTCTCAATGACTCAATAAAATTTTTAGGAGCTTTTAACCTAGGCACTTTTCTGTAAAAGTCCTTTTCATTTTGAGCACACCTATAATTTTCAAAATTTGTCGCATACAGAAAATCAAATTTAGGAAAAATGCCAAAAACTGCGTCTGTTGGATTAAATAGAAACGAGGATTTTGCAATGTCAGAATTATAGTTTAAAATGATTAGTAGACTCTTAGAGAAAACACAATATTTATGATTTTGGATAAGGCAAGTTTTGAAAAGGAGGTATTTATTTATTCTGCAACTTAAACTGTGGATCATAGATATTTGTGAAATATATAAATGCTTATTTGAGAAAGTGGATGGTAATTCATTTTCTTTTTTTTTTTTTTGTCTTTTTTTTTTTTTTTTTTTCTTTTTGTAAGTCAACTTTTTTTTTTTTTTTTTTTTTTTTTGTAAACTTGAAACTTTTATTCAAACAACTTTGTCAACTCATCAAATAAACCTACTTTTTTTCTGAAAGTGCAGCCGGGAATGGGGAGGTAGGGGGGAGGGGCAACTTTTTAACAGGTCGTGCGCCCAACTTCAGCTTGATCGGGCTCTGAACAAAATAATATTATTCCATTCCTCGACTATACTTGAGCAATTACAGCGATACTATTGGTCAAATTCATGGCAAATAAAGAGAATTATAGTGTTTGAAGTATGTGGCACACGGTGCGATGAAGGGTTAAGCGTTTTCGTGTTAAACGTATTTCACTGTCATATGTTCTTTCTGTGACTGACCATAAAAGTTCAATTTTAAGATACGACATCATACGCTAGTATATTTCAAACAAAATTTCTTAAAAGAGAGAGAGAGATGTGTGTATGTGTGGGGAGTACCTATATTTCTATATTATGAATGCCAAACGTATCTTTGCGTAACGCATACGTCATTTTGCGAATGGCAACACTTTCAAGTGCAATTCAGTTTTGCAATTTTCGGCACTACAAATTTTATTCTTCTAAACATCGCACATTTTAAATTTTTACACCATCGTATAGAGAAAAATATGTACTTTTAAATACAGTTTGTTTGAAAGCTGTATCTTAATTTATTCTTGACATATAATTTTTTTTTACAGTTTTTAGTGCGAATTTTATAATTGTGGCAACAGAAATACGTCATTTTCTCTTAAAATTGATAAAAATTGAAATGTGTGCATGTAAATTTTGAGAAAAATTATGACTGGTTTAGATTTCACGTGAAATTCTAAGATGGAAATAATAAATTTGTGTCAATTTGAAACAATTTTTTTCCCTACAAATTTAACCGCGAGTAGTCGCGACTTTTTCCACAACGTCATTAGTCGCGCTCGGTCTTTTCGCCGCTGGCCCCCCGCATACCAAATATGTAAAATAAAAAATATTTTTCACCTAATATATGAAGATAACATTTCAATGAATATATAAATTTGCAGTTTTCTTAAATTATACATTTTATTCATGAGATATGGAATAATTCGAAAACGTAAAAATGAACTGACATTAGTGATTGTTACGTAGACTTTTTCGCCAATTTCAACTTTGTTTCTAAAAATGTACCTGAAAGAAAAACAGAGGTGTCCAGTTACTTCACTAAGGTGTTCGAGAAACCTTCAAAGTCAGCTACATGGTATATCTCCGTTGTATTTGTAATCTGATACAAGTTAGAAGAAGATAAGTTATACGGGCGGCGAAAAGACCGACACGCGACTACTGACGGGTTAATTGATAACTTCATCTTAATAACTGATCTTTATAATATTTTGCTATATATTTTTACAAATGCAATTAAAATTTAATTTTATTTATTTAATATTTCCGATACAAAACATCAGTTTTCAAAATCGAAATAGTGTCTACAGTGTTGAAAATTACGGCCTTTATGCTTAATAAAAAGTTAAAATACATCACTTGACAGATTCTCTGCTGACATTGTTCCAAAAATTTCTCAGATCTCGAGGTTGATTAGCTCCGCCCCAATTAACGCCTTTAAATGAATTTTAATAATTTTTAGACATATTTTTGTAAATATTTATATGTAGTACCCAACGCAAATTTTCGGCATTTATATATAATATGCGCGCACATATGATGAATTTTTGACAAGAAAATGATAATTTTCAGACAACTATAAGATATGATTTTTATTTTTGTGAGATTTTTAATCGCTTTTTCACACACTTTTTATAATCAGAAAATTATACGAAAATTCCCAGTTATGCATCTTTGATGTCTATATAAATTCATTTAATTGCATGTAATTCGGTACAGTAGTTTTTGAGAAAATTGATTATTTATTTTTTTTTTAACCGAAAAATCATTTTTATCTCATAAAATATAACAATTTATAAGGTGATAATTGGGGAAATACATTGTCAGATAGGGGTTGTCCATAAAGAATGTCACGCTTAAAGGAGGGGAAGGAGGTTCATGAAACTGTGACAGTTTGTGACAAGGGGGTGGGAGGGGATAAGAACAAATGGGGCGTCACACATTTTGGTTAAAATATAAGTATTAAAATTCAGTAGATTAAATTTTGAAGTTATTTTAAAATTAAAGTATTTTGTGTTCATAAAGATAAGATTTAAAAAGCTTAATACATTAAATTCTATTTAAAATTCTAAAATGCTACTGTTTTCAATTGCTCTTTCACATTAATAGTTTATTACTATTCTATATTATTTGTGTTTTCAGTTGTAGATCTTAATATTATTTCATACAAAATAAGAAATGAATAATTTTTATTGTTATGCATACAAATGACATTAAAAAGCATAGTTAAAGATTAAAAATAAAGATTGAAATACTATGTACAACGTAATGCTTTGTTTCTGAACCGCAAGTATATGTTTATGGAATATAGAGTAACATGTGACAGGAGGGGAGAAGAGGGTAACTTGAAGTGTGACTCTTTGTGACAAAGAGGGGGGAGTGGAGGGGAGTCAAAAATATTGGAAAAAAAAGTGACATCATTTATGGATAGCAGGGGCGTGCGAAGACAAAACTGCGCCCGGGGGAAAGGTTGAATTTTCCCTTAAATACAAACAGGATTGCGACAAAATAATATACAGTAATGCATCAATTTATAACACAAAAAGAATTCATTTTCATAAACAAATATATAAAAAAAAATATGAAGAAAACGAAGATTGTTTTCAAGAGTTATGAGAGCATTGTAATATTCGTAGCTAATGTATTGACCTTTGAAATACGAAATTACTTATTAATTTATCCTTATTCATTGAATTATATTAATATGCAATATTTTTTTTTTTTTTTTTTACCTTTATAATTCTGAAATATATTACTACTAATCCTATATAAATATTAATATTATATTAAAATTCCAAGAAAGAAAATAACGTTCTAATGCATATATGTTTTTAAAATCTTACTTTCAGTAAATGTAATATAAAATTTCAAAAATTAATTTTAGATTCGGTACTACACTGTTATTCCGTCGACCCATTTCGCCAAATTATACAAATCGCCAAACTAATAGCCAAATTATACATACTGACATAATTTTTATTTTAATTAATGAAAAAAAATAATTAGTACAATATTAATAAAATACAAATAAAAAGTCGAAATAAAAATCACTTAATGGCGTTTTGAACACGTGTATCGTATTTAATGCCATTGAATGCAACATTCACGATCATCCATTATTGGCATTTAACCTTATAGTTTGGCGATAATTTTTGGGTCAACGGGATAACCTAATAGCCTTAGATTCGTAGCCTAACCTTAGATTCCCATGTTCCAGAACGCAAATGTTACTGTTAAAAAAAATAGTAATTCCACTAAAAAATATAATATTTAAGGTAAATATTTTTATTTACTTACTTTTTCTCTACAATCCAAGGCATTGCTACTTCTATTTCCAACTACCCTTATAATTATAAACTATCGTTTTTTAAACGAACTTAAATATTCGAATGAATGGAACATCAATTAATAAAAATATTCCCTTACCATGGCCACGGGAATGAAAGCCGAAAGTACTAGAAAATTTAAATAATATGGATATTTTTAACATTACATCTACATTATTATTATCTTTGTCTCCTTTTAAGCAAAACGGCGAAAGTAGCTTTTTAAAGTTCCTATTGCTCATTTGTCATAAAAGACAAGTAATTTTTTTTTTTTTCCTATCTGTTATTAATGAATGAACTTAATGTGAATAATTGCGCATTTTTTATTATTATTAGGAGTGGCAGAGTACATCTGTTCATACATAGGTATGTTTGAGGAGCATATTTAATATTTTAAAGAATTAAATTTACTATTTGAGGCACGTATTTAAATAGTTAAAATAGTCATATTATTTAAATCCGCTCGTTTCAGAAATTTTTAGGAATAAATTTCTATAGATGTTTTAACTGTGTTTGTCAAACAGACGGTCTCTTTATATATACTTTTTTTTTATATAAACACCACCAGTACCCAGAAAGGTACCAAATGGTGTTGTTTCATTTAGTTATTGTGGTTCGTAGTCAAGGGGGGGTGGGGGAACTAAATATATATGAGTACGTTAGTGAGGCAGACAAATTAATAAACACATATTCCTGATCTACCACTCGTGCCATTATAGATAGCAAATGCTAAAAATTAAAACAGTTAAAATCTAATCTATGTATGTAGTAATGTGGAAATACATTTTAGAAGATGCCGCTAATTAAAACGACTAAAGTTAAAGTAATCGTGAGGCGGGTACAATTGTTCGGAAATGGGCGTAACATTTCCCGATTTGTTTTTGGTTTTGATTTCACAGACTAAAATGTAACCATTTTAAATTTTGATTACTTCTCATCAATATACAGGGCCTTATTACTGCACAGGCCAACTAGACCATGGCTTTGGGCCTATTGCTACAGCTGGCCTTAAATTAAATAAAATAATTTAGTCAAAAAGTCTGAAAATTGCAGTTTCCACAATTTTTTTCTTAAAAATCAAAATATATTTTGGTTTACATTGTAAACATAGTTTAATATGTAATAATATCCTCATTCCCTGTGTGCCACCCCCCCCCAAAAAAAAAAATACCGACAACTATTTTGCAACAAAGCCCCTAGCCCAAGAGGTGCTGGGCCTCGGGCCCCACACAACCTTAATCGGGTCGGGCTCTGTCAATATAGCAGTAACGGCTATCAGAAATTTTTAACCCCGTTACAAACTCACAAGGAAGGTCTCCATTGG
Source organism: Maratus speculifer (assembly GCA_964019185.1). NCBI lineage: Eukaryota > Metazoa > Arthropoda > Arachnida > Araneae > Salticidae > Maratus > Maratus speculifer. The sequence continues at coordinate 16,408,308 of OZ025301.1, forward strand.
GGGCATACTCAGGATTTTTTGAAAAAAATACGAATTAAACTACTCATGTAGGTAATAAAGGATCAGTGAAAATTAGCGGCGGAATTACATTATTAGATATGTAAAAAAATAAAATAGTTTGGAATAATTGGCGTGAAAAGCTGAAAGCTACGCGGGATTTGGCGAGCAGTGCATTTCCTCGCCAAAAGCAGACGATTTTAACGAATCTGAAAATTGATTTTAATTGACTTCACTGTTAAAAATCTGCAGCATTTACTGCAACGTCACTCCACTACTTTTATAGAATATCTCTCTTCTGACCAATGAGAATGCTCCATAGCACCGTGAATTGACCGTGTCATACACTGTTAAAAATCTGCTGCATTTTGTTGCAACGCACTCCACCGCTTGTATATAATATCTCTATTCCAACCAATGAGAAAGCTAAATTTCACGGCCAAGTAACCGTTTTCTATACAAGCAAGGGAGGGCGTTGCAACAAAATGCAGCAGATTTTTAACAGTGTATTTTTCAATTTGGAACAATTTTAATCAATTTAAATTGTGTTTTAAATGATAAAATATATTAATTTAATTTTGTTATAAGTACATATAAACGTATATGACAAAATTACACTTAAAGTAAAGTAAAGCAATTGGGTAGGTACGCGACCATTACTGGTCATCACACCGTGCTCTGATCGGGGCCGCCACGGCGCTCAAGAGCCCCACTTTGGCCGTCTATCAATGATCGGGGCCGCCACGGCGCTCAAGAGCCCCCCTTTCTTATTTAAATAAATTGAACATAGAAAGTTTTTTCTTTAAAAAGTATTCGAAGCGTAAAAGCGTATTTTTCAAAATTTCGTTTTTTCGCCAACTGGAGATAAATCGCCAAATAAACGAAATTTTTATTATTTTTTTACGGACGTTCTAAGGAGGTTCCGCCGAAATGTTTTTCATAAACATATATAACTATATGAGAAGAACATTCTGCAATTTTTTTAGATTTTTCTGAGTATGCCCGTATGGAGACCTTCCTTGTCAGTAAGTAATGAATTATTCCAACTGTTAAGGAAACTAAACAGATATTTTGATTGTAATATTATTAATATTTGTTTACACTTAAAAACTACATTACTTCATTTTTCCCGTCAAAGCGTATTATTTCACAGGCATTGTAATATTATTAATGTTTTGTTTACACTTAAAAACTACATTGCTTCATTTTCGCCGTCAAAATGTGTTATTTCACAGGCATTGTAATATTATTAATGTTTTTTGTTTACACTTAACAACTACATTGCTTCATTTTCCCCATCAAAACGTTTTATTTCACAGGCATTGTAATATTATTGATGTTTTATTTACACCTTAAAAACTACATTGCTTCATTTTCCCCGTCAAAACGTGTTATTTCACAGGCATAAAGATGCTGTTTCGCTGGTTGGGGGCAGTCACAGCACGCGTAGTGAATGTAATGCGAACCACAAATTCCGGGTTTTCGATTGTCAGCTTGGGCGTACTATTTTTTCAGTAGAGCGTTTTACTATATAGTCGGCTTTGGTTAGTGTAGGATATAATCGGATATTCTGAAGACATAGCATATTATGTAGTGTAGAGATAATTCGGCTTAGATGCAGCATCTTCCCTCGAGCCGCCATTTTGTTTCCCTGTTGTTCCTCATACATTATTATTTAACCTTAAACTACAAAATGCAACTGAAATGATTATTAAATGATTGGATCTTACATTTCAAAAAATGATATGAAATAAAACAAGACAATCTACTGTAGAAACTCAAAGGTTGAAAGAGCAAATTTTTAATAGTAAAAATCGTTTGATTCACTTATTCATTTATTTTGTAAAATATTCAGGTAAAGTGGAAATATTATTTTTTAATGTGCATAAGCCTTTAAAATATTTATTTAATGTTTTAATAAAAAAAAAAATCTACAGAATAATAATGATAATAATAACAATTTGTGAGAAATTATAGGGAAACAAAATGGCGGCTCGCGGGAAGATACGGCATCTGTTCCGATAATTCCAATACACTTTTTAGCACTTTCCAACAAAGTTGAAAAGTGCTTATGCATTCGGATTGTGTGGCTGTCTGTCCGTCTGTTCGTCTGGCCGGATGCCATCTGTCCGTCTGGCCGCGAATTAACTCCCGTAAATATACTCGGATTGCTATGAAATTTTTATACGTTATTGAGGCTTACCCTAGCACGAACCCTATTGAAAATGAAGTTTCTATTATGATTAGTTTATCTACAGGGCGAATCAAAAGTTTTCCATTACATTACGGCCCATGGGGGAAAATCGTTAATATACTCGGATTGCCATGAAATTTTAGGACATTATTGACGTTTACCCTAGCACAAGTCCTATCGAAAATGAAGTTTCTATCATGATTAGTTTATCTACAGGGCTAATTAAAAGTTTCCCATTAAATTACGGCCTATGGGGAAAAATCGTTTCAAAGGATTTTAAAGATGTTATACCCTGTCAAACATATTAAAATATGCATTCTATAAAATATAAGGTGAAAATGTAGCTATTATTCATTTACAGGGCCACACAAAAGTATTCCATTAGATAATGGTAAAAGGGGGAATTGTGTGTGACATATTTTAAATACAAGGTGGCCAGAAATAAAACACCCCTACTCTGACCTCCATGGATATCGAACTACTCAGTGTAAAGGCTCAAAATTTTGTACACATACTATTCAAAATATGGGGAAACGGATTTCACGAAAAAAAAATTAGTTCCTGAAATCACCGATAGGTGGCGCTGCACAACTGGAACTATGATCAAAAGACACAAATAATAATAAAAATTAAAATGTTTATGCGGAATGGAATGCTTCCATGCTTCCTTTTTAATTTTTCTGCCCCTTATGGAAAATAAAAATAGTAAAGAAGCTAGAACTCCCGTTGTAACTGCAATTTCATACTGTAACCAGAAAAATTTGCGTAAAGCATGGGTAGAAGCCATGTTCTGGGTATAAAAGAAGTTAAAAGGTGGGGAATGTCATTCTTATTAGTGATGGCTGTCACGCTGCCAGAACGCGCTTTGCTTGTGAAGTTGTTTTACGAGAATAAAGGAAATGCTCCAGCAGCACTTCGAGAGTTTCGCCGACTTAAGGATTTGCGTAAGGGACCATTGCTTCCACAAGCTCTCAGGAGAATGATCGCTCGATTCGAGGAAACTGGACATCTTGGAGTTCAGCCTGGTCGAGGACGCAAACCGGTTCGTTCAGATGTCGTTGAAGATGTTGCCACCGGTATTGTTGAACAGTCAATGGATAATGTTTTAGGCTGCAGTAGTGCACGTGCAGTGTCACTACACTTGGGTGTTCCCTATAGCACAGTGTGGAACATACTCAGAAAAATGGTGCATTGTTTCCCGTACAAAATCCGCCCTAATCAACAATTGCTGGCCACAGACAGGGAGATGCGACTGACCTTTGCATTGACATTTCTTACTAGAGTTGAAGTGGATGCATCGTGGCCGTGGCAGATTCTGTGGAGCGATGAGGCCCATTTCCACCTCAGTGGAACAGTGAACACCCATAACTGTCGCATATGGGACACGACAAACCCCCGTACCTTCCAAGAGATTCCACTCCACTCACCGAAAGTTACAGTCTGGTGTGGATTCACAGCCACATTCATCCTTGGACCGTTCTTTTTCGAAGAGGTTACTCCCAATGGCCTTGAGACATGTACCGTGACGGCCAACAGGTACAAAAGGATGCTCGAAACATTTGTTGTACCCCATTTGCAGCAGCGCCAATGCCTTGACACCATTACTTTTATGCAAGATGGAGCACCTCCACACATTGGACTCCCTGTGCAACAGTTTCTTCGCCAACATTTCACCAATGACAGAATAATCAGTCGCGCGTTTCCGACAACTTGGCCATCTCGTTCACCGGATCTTAATCCGTGTGATTTTTGGCTTTGGGGACACTTAAAAAACCTTGTTTATCGAGAACGTCTGGTAACCTTGGCAGATTTGAAAGAGAGTATCAGTCTGCATGTGAGAAGCATCTCAGATGACCAGTTACGATCCGCAGTTGAACAAGCTGTCCACAGACTTCACATTTTACATCTTCAGGAAGGGAACCATATTGAGCAGCATTCCCTGCATCGATAACGTCCTTGTTTCATGTATGCTTGGTACTTTCAAATAAAATGTGTTTAAAACGTGTTTTTGTGTCTTTTCAGCACACGTCCAGTGGTACAGCGCCACCTATCGGTGATTTCTGGAACTAAATTTTTTTTCGTGAAATCCATTTCCCCATTTTTTGAATAGTATGTCCACAAATTTTCAAGCCTTTACACTGAGTAGTTCGATATCCAGGGAGGTCAGAGTAGGGGTGTTTTATTTCTGGCCACCCGGTATATTAAGATTTTTCATGAATAATAAAATTGATATATGTCACTGAAGCTTAATATAAATTATACGCTACTGTCTTGCATAATATGAAGTACATAGCATTTACAGGGCCACACAAAAGATTTGAAGTAGTATATTCTTTCCGAAGTACCGTTTATGTGTCCGATGATGGCTGATGGAGGGATGAAATGCATTTTAATTATGATATTCGCGTTTATATTTCGCTAAATATATGCACATTATATGGTGTGTATAAATGTTATAGTTGATATAGAGGGCTACCCAAAAGAGCTCACCAACGTTACTGAATATGAGCATAAATTATTTAAACGTGGTGCTTAAATAAGCTATGCATTTTTACGCTGAGCTGCATTCAATTTACTGAGAAATGTTTGCAGAATATAGGTAAAGGGATATACAGGGCTAATCAAAGAATTCAGTACATGGACTCCTATGAATGATGATTTATGAGAATTTGATTTCAGTCGTTTTAAAAGTGTTTTAGTTTACAATAAATTTTAGCCTAATGAACGACATAAATATACGACATAATAACACGACATCATGACGTGTAATAAAGGTACAATGTAAACTACAGGGCTGAACAAAAGTATTCAAGTATTATCCATCTAATAGTATGAATTGCTGAAAAAGAATTTTCAAGCTACTGGGTATTTCCTTGCTAAGCTAAATTTTCCCTTTATATGAACTGACATATAAAATACAGGGCTGTTCTAATGTACTGGAATACATATTTGGGTATATTTGGCTATACACTATTATTTCCCTAAATAACAAATTTTTGTTAAAGATTTCATTAAGTGTTAGAAAGTGCTTCATAATCTATGCTTAACGCATAATTTTTCTTACCTCTTTTTTTTTTTTTGTGAAATGCAGCCATACGACACGAACAAAATAAGTTCCTCGGACTATACTTGAGCAGTTACAGCGATTCTACTGACCAATTTCATGGCAAATAAAGCCAATTATAGGGTTTTAGGTATGTGGCACACGATGCGGTGATAGGTTAAATGTTTTTGTGATAAACGTATTTCACTGTCATGTGTTCTTTCTGTGACTGCCCATAAAAGTTCAATTTTAAGATACGACATCATACGCTAGTATATTTCAAACAAAATTTCTTAAAAGAGAGAGAGATGTGTGTATGTGTGGGGAGTACATCTTTAAATACAAAATACTGCCTCTGCCCCAAATTAGTTGCGACATTTGAATACTTTTGTACTGATTATTGATATTTATGATTTCACGATTCAGTATTGCATTAGTTTAAAAAAATTCTGGTGCGCACGTTTTTAAGCCACGCCCATTTTGTAAAGATTGTTTTAACAATAATCACATAAAACTATCTTCAAGTTAATCAATTGTGAATTCATTTCCAAGCATTTCATTCCAACATTTCTGAAAAGTATACTTTAACTTGGATTTGCTGCAAACAGAATCGTATTCCGTCCAACTTATTTTATTCTATTAGATTTGGCTTCATGGTAGATGGAATACGTTCCAAAACTTTTTCGGCTTTGAGAATACTGTGCACTATTCATTTACGAAATAAAACAGTCTGTGATTCGCAGAGATTATTTTTGTTTCATTGGGACATCTTTAATTTTTGTAATTGGCTGATTTTTATTTTATTTTATTTTATTTTATTTTATTTTATTTTATTAAGTCAGCATTTACTTTTTTTTTTTTTTTTTTTTTTTTTTTGTGAACATGCACTGTAAATTTCCTCATCTTTTATTTTTGACGCCTTTGTCTGCTTCTGCAAACGACATGTGATGATGAACATTACGATGAACATTAAATTTAAAAGCTGCAGCATTTGTGGCATTATGGATTAGCTTACCATTTTTTAATCATCACTGCAAACATTCCAGTACAGAATTGCGCTTCCTATTATTTCTTATTTCTATTACTTTCACATTCGGGTTTCATTGCTTCTGACACCTAGTATACATCATTATATTCATTCTAGAATAATTTTACTGGTGTCGATTTACTAAATCGCATCAGAAGTTATCTATGACTCCACGTATTTGAAATGTAACGTATTTGAAATTGCAACTAATTTGGGATAGAGGGAGTACATATTTTTGTAATTATATATATGTAGTACCTAACGCAAATTTTCGGCATTCGAAAGTCGAAGTTGATTAGCTCCGCCCCAAATAACGCCTTTAAATAAATTAATAATTTTTATACATATTTTTGTAAATATTTATGTGTAGTACCCAACGCAAATTTTCGGCATTTATGTATAATATGCTAGCACATATGATGAATTTTTGACAAGAAAATTATTATTTTCGGACAACTATAAGATATGGATTTTATTTTTGTAAAATTTTTAATCGCTTTTTTCACGCACTTTTTATAATCAGAAAATTGTCCGAAAATTCCCAGTTATGCATCTTTGATGTCTATATAAATTCATTTAATTGCATAAAATTCGGTACAGCAGTTTTCGAGAATTTTTTTTTTTTTTTTTTTACCGAAAAATCATTTTTATCTCATAAAATATCACCATTTATAAGGTGATAATTGGGGAAAGTACATTGTCAGGTAGGGGTTGTCCATAAAGAATGTCATGCTTAAAGGAGGGGAAGGAGGTTCATGAAACTGTGACAGTTTGTGACAAGGGGGTGGGAGGGGATAAGAACAAATGGGAAGTCACACATTTTGGTTAAAATATAAGTATTAAAATTCAGTAGATTAAATTTTGAAGTTATTTTAAAATTAAAGTATTTTGTGTTCATAAATATAAGATTTAAAAAGCTTAATACATTAAATTCTATTTAAAATTCTAAAATCCTACTGTTTTCAATTGCTCTTTCACATTAATAGATTATTACTATTCTATATTATTTGTGTTTTCAGTTGTAGATCTTAATATTATTTCATACAAAATAAGAACATGAATTATTTTTATTGTTATGCATACAAATGACATTAAAAAGCATAGTTAAAGATTAAAAATAAAGATTGAAATACTATGTACAACGTAATGCTTTGTTTCTGAACCGCAAGTATATGTTTATGGAATATAGCGTAACATGTGACGGGAGGGCAGAAGAGGGTAACTTGAAGTGTGACTCTTTGTGACAAAGAGGGGGGGGAGGGGAGGGGAGTCAGAAATATTGGAAAAACGTGTGACATCATTTATGGATAGCAGGGACGTGCGAAGACAAAACTGCGCCCGGGGAAAAAGTTGAATTTTCCCTTAAATACAAACAGGATTGCGACAAAATAATATACAGTAATGCATCAATTTATAACACAAAAAGTATTTATTTTCATAAACAAATAATTAGAAAAAAAATATGAAGAAAACGAAGATTGTTTTCAGAGTTATGAGAGCATTGTAATGTTGAGAAACACCGAAAGCACTGGCGATAAATTTATAAATAATTTTAAAATCTTTGTAAAATCACTATAAAAAAAGAAAGAAAATTAAACAGGACGCGTTTCGAGCTACAAAAATACCGCGCGTCATCAGCTAATCCAAACACGTGTCACAAGGGACAGAGTGGAAATAAAAGTGAAACTAAGATTAATCCCCAAAATCTCCTTTCTCTTGTCAATTCTATTGATCCTTGCATTCATTTTACTCTGGAAGTCGAAGAGAACAATTCTCTGCCTTTCCTTGATGTTTTGGTTACTAAACACCCTGATCGGTTCTCTACCTCTATTTATAGAAAACCTTTCGCTACATCCCTTCCTCCATGTGCTTTTTCTAATCATCCTCCAGAGCATAAAGTGGCTTATTTTTATACTTTTGTTTACAGAGCACTTCGCATTTGTTCTGACTCTTCTGCTCTTAATAATGAAATTAGTTACCTCAAATCTCTTGCCCTCGCTCGTGGTTATAATCCCTCTTTGATTGACAAAGCTCTGTATAAATTTAATAAGCCTAAACTTCTTCTTACTGATTCTAATAATTCATCTAATATTAACTCTATAGTTCTACCTTTTTATTCCCCCCTTTGTTTCAAAATTGCTAAAATCCTTTCTCGTTTCAATTTTAAAGTTATCTTCAAACCTATGAATAAAATTAAATCCTCGTCTATGAAAGATCCTATTCCTGTTGAGAACCGGTGGGGTGTTTATTTTATTCCTTGTTCTTGCAATTTAGGTTATATTGGTCAGACCAGAAGAGCATTGAAGAAAAGGTTGGATGAACATCAGAGATATATTAAAAATCAGGATTTATCTAGGTCTTCGATTGCTTCTCACTGTTGGTCTTCCGGTCATTATTTCAATTTTTCCATGGCCAGAATTATTTCTAATCCTGCCTCTCCTTCTCATTTAGATATTCACGAAGCTTATTTTATTTGTAAAAATTCTAATACTCTTGTCAATGATCTCTCATCATCCCCCTCCCTTTCTCCTGCATGGAAATTACTTTTGTAGGTTTTTTTTTTTAATTATTATTATTATTATTAATTTTTACTTTTAATTAATTAATTTATTTTATTTACTATTTTTACAATTATTTTATTTTATTATATTTTATGTTTATTTATTTATTTTTATTATTATTTTCCCACTGTTTTCTTTCTTTTATTAGTTTATCATCATTTTTCTCTTCCACCTGGGCTCTTTTAGCCAGCGCCTCCTGTGGCATTCTTTGTAAACTCCTCCTTCTTTCTTTAACTTTATCTTTACTTTTCTCTTCCTCCTTGGCTCTGTCAGGCAGCGCCACCTGTCGCACTCTTTGTAATCTCCTCCCTCTTTGTTTCACTTTTATTTCCACTCTGTCCCTTGTGACACGTGTTTGGATTAGCTGATGACGAGCGGTGTTTTTGTAGCTTGAAACGCGTCCTGTTTAATTTTCTTTCTTTTTTTATGGTGATTTTACAAAGATTTTTAGAGCATTGTAATATTCGTAGCTAATATATTGACTTTTGAAATACGAAATTACTTATTAATTTATCCTTATTCATTGAATTATATTAATATGCAATATTTATCTTTTTTTTATTACCTTTATAATTCTGAAATATATTACTACTAATCCTATATAAATATTAATATTATATTAAAATTCCAAGAAAGAAAATACCGTTCTAATGCATATATATTTTTTAAATCTTACTTTCAGTAAATGTAATATAAAATTTCAAAAATTAATTTTAGATTCAGTACTACACTGTTATCCAGTCGACCCATTTCGCCAAATTATACAAATCGCCAAACTAATAGTCAAATTATACATATTGACATAATTTTTATTTTAATTAATGAAAAGAAATAATTAGTAGAATATTATTAAAATACAAATAAAAAGTCGAAATAAAAATCACTTAATGGCGTTTTGAACACGTGTATCGTATTTAATGCCATTTAATGCAACATTCACGATCATGCATTATTGGCATTTAATCTTATAGTTTGGCGATAATTTTTGGGTCAACGGGATAACCTAGTAGCCTTAGATTCGTAGCCTCACCTTAGATTCCTATGTTCCAGAACGCAAATGTTACTGTTAAAAAAAAATAGTAATTCCACTAAAAAATATAATATTTAAGGTAAATATTTTTATTTACTTACTTTTTCTCTACAATCCAAGGCATAACTACGATACTCGTACTTCTATTTCCAACTATCCTTATAATTATAGAAACTCGTTTTTTAAACGAACTTAAATATTCGAATGAATGGAACATCAATTTAAAAAAATATTCCCTTACCGTGGCGACGGGAATGAAAACCGAAAGTACTAGAAAATTTAAATAATATGGATATTTTTAACATTACATCTACATTATTATTATCTTTGTCTCCTTTTAAGCAAAACGGGAGCTTTTTAAAGTTCCTATTGCGCATTTGTCATAAAAGACATGTAATATTTGTTTTCCTATTTGTTATTAATGAATGAATTTAATGCGATTAATTACGCATTTTTTTATTATTATTAGGAGTAGCAGAGTAGATGTGTCCATACATAGGTATGCTTGAGGAGAATATTTAATATTTTAAAGAATTAAATTTACTATTTGAGGCACGTATTTAAATAGTTAAAATAGTCATATTATTTAAATCCGCTTGTTTCAGAAATTTTTAGAAATAAATTTCTATAGATCTTTTAACTGTGTTTGTTCGAACAGTCGTCTGATATTCATTTAGTTTCATTTCATCATTAGTTTGAATTTCATTTAGTTATTATAGTTCGTAGTCTAGGGGGGGGAGGGATTAAATACATATGAGAACGTAACGTAGCAGACAAATTAATAAACACATATTCCTGATCTATCACTCGTACCATTATAGATAGCAAATGCTAAAAATTAAAACAGTTAAAATCAAATCTATGTATGTAGTAATGTGGAAATACACGTTAGAAGATGCCGCAATTAAAACGACTAAAGGGCATAGCCGGATAAGCATTGGAAACACGCCTTTCAATCAAATTTCTTGACTTTTTCCCCATGTGTGACTACGTATCTGTCAATGTATTTCCCCTATTTTCACCTTATAAATATTGATATTTTATGCGATAAAAATGTTTTTCAATTTTTTGAAAACCATTTTTTTTTTTTTTTTTTTTTCAGAAAATATTGAACCGCAATGCGAATTAAATGCAATTAATTGAGTTTATATAGGCAACAAAGATGCATAACTGGGAATTTTTATATAATTTTTTGATTGTAATAAGTGTGTGAAAAAGCTATTTAAAATTTTACAAAAATAAAAATAATATCTTATAGTTGTCCGAAAATTACCATTTTCTTGTAAAAAGTTCCTCATATGTGCCCGAACATTATATAAAAATATCAAAAGTTTGCGCTGTGTACTACATATAAATATTTACAAAAATGTGTATAAAAATTATTAATATTCATTTAAAGGCGTTATTTGGGGCGGAGCTACTCAACTTCGATATCCGAAGACTTTTTTGAACAATGTCAACAAACGATGTGTCAATTGATGTATTTTATATTTCATTTAAGCATATAGGCTATAATTTTAAAAACTGTCGATACTACTTCGATATCGAAAACTCATGTTTTCTTTCGGAGGCAGTAGAGAAAAATATTTTTGCTTGAAAAACACTAACATTCTTCGATATCGAAATGTAACGCCAGTTACTATAATGATTTTTATTGAAACATTTTCACCACTTTTAACGAAGGATAATAAGAATAAATAGTTCCGTTATTATATATATGTGCTAAAATTAATACGGATGTTACATAGCTATGATTAAATCATAATGCGTTCTGTTAATTCTTACATATTATCGATAATGTGTGGTAATAGACAACTTTTTATTCAATATATACGCTACTAGCAATTTTTGTTTATTCTAATGGCAGATTTCTGTGGCTGTTTTATTTCTTGATAAATATTAGCACTGTAAAACTAACGACTAAATAAATACTCGTGTGATGGCGTTATTTTAAAGCTGACTACCCGTTTAAAAATTATCGTTACTGGTTACTGCTCAAAAATCGGTTATTAACAATCATCGTACGAACCAAAAAATGCAAGAAATCTAGTTACATACTGAACGTAGGAATTCCCTTTTTTTCCTCTTCGCATATTGTCATGTGCTAACATCTGTCCATAAAACATAGATTTAATCAAGTTTTTTAATTTTTTTTTTTTTTTTTTTTTTTTTTTTTTGGCAAACAAAATTAAAATACGATACATAATTGAGTACAACATGTTTAAATTGCAGAATTTATTATTTATGAAAATAAAGACTAATCGGAGAAAGCAATTTAGCAAGAGTAAAAGCTTACAAAATTTATACAATAAAATTATGAAATGTAATTACACGAATAAGATGTTTTTACAAGCAAATTTTCTCACTAATTTTACACTTAAAGTAATTATGTGTAGTGTAAATTTAATTTCTGGATATAATTTAAAAACAATATGTTTTATTTCTTGCGTGATCACCCTATCAAACAACATCTACATTTGTACTTCAATCCATTATTATCTCTGAAATTTTTTATTTATATTTTAAAATACTTTTTTTTTTCAGATTTGAAATTTAAAAACAAACAGCAAATATATTTTTTAAATCAACGAAAAAAGAGAAAAGATGATTTACAAAGTAATAAACTTTATCAAAAATATATTTTTAAAAGCAATCTAAAAATTTGTCTTTATCATAAAAATGTTTTCAAATTTAAAATATAAATACGTGCGCAAAGACATTTTTATAGGGAAAAAATATACTTAAAACAAACCTGTAATTTTTAAAATTTAATTTCTTGAAAATGTTCAGAAAATTTACATTGCTCTCTGTAACACTTTCATCATTATTACTAAGCTGCTGGCTCAATGATGGCGATAACAACGATTTTGATGGAAACAAACTCTCATGTGATGGACGACGCTTTACTAACTAATGTTTTCTTTAAAATCGTTGTTGAACCCCTTTAATTGAATACGTCATTTGGCATAAATCACATTTTGCTTTATCACATGATACTGCAGAAAAATATGTCCACAATTTACAGCTTTTTCTTTCCATAATAAATAAATAAATAAATCAATAAGACCTACGAAATCCAAATCATTTGAGATTTGAGAATAACTGATACATTCAAACATAACGATACGCATACACTTATACTGAAAGAACTGAAAACTGGCGCCTACTGCCGAGTCCGAATGCAAATTCGCATCTTTTACCGTTTCGACTGTCTGTCTTTATTCATGAATTGCACAAACGTACGTAAACATTATTAGAAGTTAGTTTCGTTTTGTTCGATGGCGTAGTGACAGTAACTACTAACGAGTGATATTTCAAAGAAACGATTCGGTATTTCGTGTTTTAGGGAATATCCGTTATATGTTAACGAATATGTGCGGTTTGCAACAGCTCTAATAAATATTAGCGAAAGGTACGTAATATGAGTTAAATTAAAAAAAATACTGAAAATATCTATGATATTTTGTACTAAGAAGTACACTTCTGTAATTTTGAACCGTTTAATATTTTAAAATAAAATAAAATAAACATTTTTTTTTTAAATAAATTAAAATATTTTTTTTTCATAAATAAATTTTAGCCCAAAAACACAGTGGAAAAATTACCAGGAGATTAAAATATAGTAAAGACATAGCTATATCTTTGCGAATATATTATAAATATACATGCATATATAAATAGTCGTGTTCAGTGCTTTAGGCTTCACTTCCAAGAACAGTGACATTTATAGAGAAAAGCAGCTGACACGTGATAATGCATTGCATTATTTTATACATAAAAATAAAAGCTTATTTTTTTCTGTCGCCACAATTTTGTTTCCAATAAAGTTCCACAACAATTATATTCCGGATTGCCATTTTCAGTTGACATCGTGACAAATGGAAATCATTCACTACAATAAATCAGCTTTTGATCGCGGCAGTTAATAACTACTTACGCATTTCGCATGATGATAAACAGGGCATACCGGTGTGTATTAAAAACCTTGAAACTACTAACTTTATCTATAGAAAAACTGGTGAAAAACATTTTAATTTAAATTGTTTTTATCATTGTCGTTACATTTGGATATCGAAGAATGCAGTTTTGTTTCTAGTCCGAAAATATTCTTCCCATTTGTTTTATCCAACACCAACAACAAATTTTGATATCGAAACAGTATCGTCAGTGTTGAGAATGATGCCCATGTGTTCATTATAATTTAAAATACAACAATTCTGTAAGTGTATATACCAAAAAATTTTCAGGTGTCGTAGATGAGTAGCTCCGCCCCAAATAACGCCTTTAAATGAATTTTAATAATTTTTATGCACATTTTTGTAAATATTTATATGTAGTACCCAACGCAAACTTTTAGAATTTGTATATAATATTTGGGCACATATGAGGAACTTTTTACAAGAAAATGGTAATTTTCGAACAACTATAAGATATTATTTTTATTTTTGTAAAATTTTAAATCACTTTTTCATACATTTATTACAGTCAGAAAATTATACAAAAATTCCCAGTTATGCACCTTTGATGCTTATATAAACTTAATTAAAAGCATTTAATTCCGTTCAATAGTTTTCGAGAAAATGAAGTTTTTTAAAAATCGAAATAACCTTTTTATCTCATAAAATATCAATATTTATAAGGTGATAATAGGTGAAACACATTGTCAGATAAGTAGCCACACATGGGGAAAAAATCAAGAAATTTGATTGAAAGGCATGTTTCCAATGCTTATCCGGCTATGCCCTTTAAAGTGAACGTAATGTGACGAAATTTAAAGTGATCGTACAATTCTTCGGAAATGGGCGTAACATTTCCCGATTTGTTTTTCGTTTTGCTTTCAGAGACTAAAACATGCATGCCAACCTCCAGCTTTTTAAAAATCAAACAATTCTATTTCATACCAGAAATTTATTTAATTAACGTATTTAAATAATTTTCAGACGGCTAACTCATTCAATCCCAAATACTCCGAATTAAACTATTTTCCTGGTTCAATGTACGTATTCTTAATTTTTAAAAAAGCCGGAATTTGGCAACTATGCTAAAATGTAACCATTTTAAATTTTGTTTACTTCTCATCAATATACAGGGCCTGATTACTACACAGGCCAACTAGGCCATGGCTTTGGGCCTACTGCTACTGCGGGCCGTAAATTGAATAAAATAATTTAGTCAAAAAGTCTGAAAATTGCAGTTTCCACAATTTTTTTCTTAAAAATCAAAATATATTTTGGTTTACATTGTAAGCATAGTTTAATATGTAATAATATCCTCATTCCCTGTGTGCCCCCCCCCCCCAAAAAAAAAAAAAATACCGGCAACTATTTTGCGGCGAAGTCCCCAGCCCAAGAGGTGCTGAGCCTCGGGCCCCACACAACCTTAATCGGGTCGGGCTCTGTCAATATAGCAGTAACGGCTGTCAGAAATTTTCAACCCCGATACAAACTCAGTAAGTGATGAATTATTCCAACTATTAATGAAACTAAACAGATATTTTGATTGTAATATTATTAATGTTTTGTTTACACTTAAAAACTGCAATGCTTCATTTTTCCCTTCAAAGCGTATTATTTCACAGGCATTGTAATATTATTAATGTTTTGTTTACATTTAAAAACTACATTGCTTCATTTTCCCCGTCAAAGTGTATTATTTCACAGGCATTGTAATATTATTAATGTTTTGTTTACACTTAAAAACTACATTGCTTCTTTTCTACCGTCAAAATATGTTATTTCACAGGCATTGTAATATTATTAATGTTTTGTTTACACTTAAAAATTACATTGCTTCATTTCCCCCGTCAAAACGTGTTATTTCACAGGCATAAAGATGCTGTCTCGCTGGTTGGGGGCAGTCACAGCACGCGTAGTGAATATAATGCGAACCACAAATTCCGGGTTTTCGATTGTCAGCTTGGGCGTACTATTTTTTCAGTAGAGCGTTTTACTGTATAGTTAGCTTTGGTTAGTGTAGGATATAATCGGATATTCTGAAGACATAGTATATTACGTAGTGTAGAGATAATTCGGCTTAGATGCAGTATCTTCCCTCGAGCCTCCATTTTGTTTCCCTGTTATTTCTCATACATTATTATTATTTAACCTTAAACTACAAAATGCAACTGAAATTATATTTTATTGATTGGATCATATATTTCAAAAAATGTTATGAAATAAAACAAGACAATCTAGTGTAGAAACTCAAAGGTTGAAAGAGCAAAATTTTAATAGTAAAAATCGTTTGATTCACTTATTCATTTATTTTGTAAAATATTCAGGTAAAGTGGAAATATTATTTTTTAATGTGCATAAGCCTTTAAAATATTTATTTAAGGTTGTAATTAAAAAAAATCTACAAAATAATAATAATAGCATTTTTTGGGAAAATAATAAAGGAAACAAAATGACGGCTCGCGGGAAGATACGGCATCTGTTCCGATAATTTCAATACATTTTTTATAATGCTGAAAATGTGATAAGACGACATTGCATATAAGCTCATATCAAATAAATGGGAACGAATGCGGTATTGGATACCTCTTCATCCAGCGCGCGACTGTACTTGATTCGAGTCAAATCGGATACTGCCATAGTTTAAAGAGAATGAATCTCGCGATTTGGCATTCTTTTTAAGGGGTCTCAGAAAATTTTTAAAAAGGAGACCATCTTCAACATTTAATATCTTAAAAATTTTATGATATTAAAACACAGTTTTTATTGAGATGAAAGATATAAGTAAGTTCTTTCATTTTATGCCTTTAAAAAATTGCAAGGTGCAGAATTAGCATTTACAGGGCGCTCCAAACTGCCAATATTTGACGAGCAGAAAATTGGTATAATAGCTTACGCGCACAATTACAAAATAAATTTGGCAACCAGAATGGAAATTTTGGTGCAGACTTATACATCAGATTTTAATAGATACCTTGAACCTAAATAAATTTATATATAAAGCAATTTTCTATTTTGAAACCAAAATTGTACTTATCTAATGCAAATTTTGGAAAATTTCAACAACATAATCATCTAAGAAAAAAACTTTTTTGAACAAAAAAAAAAAAAAAAAAAAGGAAATTTTAGGTTCAGTTTATACAGATTAATATAATACATATATTTTGAAAATTTTATGTGAAAATACTTGAAAGATTTTGAGATATCGTGCGCGTTATGTAAAAAAGTGTCATTTGGAGAAAAATGACTTCCAAGATTCGGAAACGCCGTTTCAGCTATTTTGAGCGGCTAAAATTCTAAAACCCATAACTTTTCTTCAAATGAGGATTTTGAGAAAACCATTATATTAAAATGATCGCAAAAAATAGCAGTTTAACGTATTAAAAAATTGAAGTTTCGAAAATTTGGAACCTTTAAGAATCCTGAGGCTCCTTAACCCTTTCCGGCACACTGTGCCCGGTCTGGGACACCTAATTTTAATTCCAAACTTGCAAATGGCACCAATCATATTTTAGTAAAATTTTGCTCTTACAATAAAAGCTTAAATTAAGGAATTCAAAATATGCAAAAAATTCGTTTGCGAATTCGATGTCAGTTGATATTTTCTCATTTTCTTAACAGATTTTACCCGTGCCGGAAAGGGTTAAGTGTCCATAAAATAAATAATCAATTAGGAATATTAACATTTTTATGGTGTAAAATATACCTTAAAAAACAGAAAAAAAAAACATTTGAAAGGTTACAAGAAATGTGTTTGCAAATGCGCGTTATTGCTTCAAAAAAAAAGAAAGAAAAAAAAATGGATGTGGTGGGAACAATTTTGATTCTAAAGTAAAGTGATTTTAGGGGAGGGGGGATGGGGAAAAAACTGTCAAAAATTATTTGTGATTGGTATTGTAAAATATTCTTAAAATATTCTTGTAACATCGTTTAGTATGGATGTTTTTAGTTTGCTTTTATCAAATTCTTTATAAATTACACCATAGCTATACAGTCGAAGTTCTATAATCCGCACACGTTGTATCCAAAGGTTGTGCGGATTATGGAATATTGTGGATTATAGAATATTATGGATTATACATAATTTTATTATTCCTAGACAGCATTTTAAAATTTTTATCAGCATAATATGAAAAGATAAATATGAAATCTAATAATTAATTTAATATTTGATCTCAAAAAATGCCTTTTTAAAGTTATTTTATTCAAAAAATTACACATATGTGCATTTAAATAAATGCATATGTTCCGTAATGCTGCAATCCATTTTTTTTTACTGTTAATAAAATAAAAGAGTTATATTAAAAAAATCAATATTTTTTTATGATTTTCTTTCAATTTTTTAATTTTTGTTTTAAAAAATCATTTTGGATCACGAATTTGTAAATTTTCTAAAATGTTTATTTTTCGGCTTATATTCGTAAAGTAACGCGAATTATAGAAAATTGCGGATTATGGGTGCACGGATTATCGGTCTTTGACTGTATGACCAGTGTGTATGAGCACTGATAACATTATTAATTTTTTCTACTTTAGTTTTGGCAATTTCTTAGATCTATTATTCTTTAAATTAGTAATTTATTATCTAGATTATCGAAAATTCCTTTAAAAGGCACAGCCAGACAATCAATCTCAAATTTCCATTTTTTTTTTTTTTTTTTTTTTTTTTTTCCTCTCAGATGAGGTACCTAGCTGACAATATGTTGATTATTATCGCATAAAAAATATTGATATTTCATGAGATAACAAAGATTTTTTTCTATTTATACAAAAATCAATTTTCTCAAAGGCTACTGCACCTATTTTCAGCTATCATGTAGTATTCGCCCGGAGTCGGCGGCCATTTTTTTCCGATTTTTAATTTTCGTATTTGTATTTATTTATTTTTTAAATTATTTGTATTTATTTGCATTTATTTGTTTATTTATTTTTTAAATGTATGATCTCTGAAACATTTTTACTTTAATTTTGGAATATATATTTTTAAAAATTAATATTTGCTCTATTTGACCGTTGTTGCCGCCAGAAGCGCCATCTATTGTTTATTCTCAAAAAAGTGTTTCTTTTTTAATAGCTTGAATTGTGTTCGAAATGGCAACATAAATTGTTCTTTTTAGTAATGTTCGAGAGACCGATCTGAGGAGTAGTGTAAACATCGGCTCTCGTATATTTTATGTGATGTGAATTAAAGTTATCGTGAAATACAGTCCGCTGAGATATTTTTATTGTGTAGTGAACTTTAAATAACTGAGCGAAACGGCGGGTCCATATATTTTTTGGTCCCCCCTTCGATCCGGAGAAATCAGCATTAAGTGCGTAGCAAGATTCATTCTTTTAACATTTTAGTTTTGTTTTACGAGTAAAAATAGAAACTGTTGCGTTATTGGTTTTTTTAATCAAAAAAAAAAAAATAGTATTACTGCAATATTGAGAATTAAGAAGAAAAAATGTTTAAATGAAATATTATGCAGCTGTTCGCTGTTATATCTTCAAAACAAAAAGTAGAATAAAAAGAATATTTCGTAAATCAATGTTGCGAAATCGTCTGTGAAGAATAAAAATGAAAATAACGGTTTGAGAAGAATAAAGGGAAAAAAATAAACAAAAAATCTGCTGTAATCAGTTGGATTATATTTTCTTTTTTTGAAGGTATGTGAAATTGATTTATTTATTCATTTATTGTAAAATTGTGTTTATTATCATGTTTAAAAGTGCTAAAAAAGAAGATTATTTAAGGATAGCCTTCGAATTAGGAATTGAAATTTCAGATACTAAATTAACTAATTATGATTTAATGAATTTAATTAAAGAAAATGATAAGTATAAGACAGATACTAAAATGGTTGAAGATATGGCGAGTAATATTATTGAAGAAAGGAAAAGTGATGAAGCGAAGGTTTTAGAGCATAGGTTCCCAACCTTTTCTGGACCACCGCCCCCTTTACAAGAGAAAAAAATGCCAACGCCCCCCCCCCCCTCTTCCATAATAGTTAATTATACAAAATGTTAAAATATTATTACATATTATCTACATTTTATCTGTTTATCTATCTATTAAGAATCACAAAGTAGAAGTTAATTAAAACGATCATCAAACGTAGTAAAAAATTGTTTATTAAAAACTGAAAAATGAACACAAAACCAAAAAGAATTTAAAAAAAATACCAAAATGGTTGAGGCTGGTGGAGTTTTAACAATTTGTTTATGTCGGATTCCAATTTCTTTAACATCAGTCACAAATTGTCAGGTTCACAGATGCCTGTTCCCTTTCTTATACAATAAATTAGCTACTGCACGGAACCCACTCTCAGCAAATCTGATGAAGGAAAAGCAATTAAGTTCTATATAATCTCATTCACAATCCATATTAGAGAACTGCATTGTTTTTTTTTTAGTTAGAACTCTTGGTATCCATTTCTGAATTTTACTTTTAGTTCTCGTTTGCTGTGAGTTCCACTATTTCATCGTCTAAATATGATGATATCTGCATTTGCGAAGTAAATATTCCTGTTTTTACAAACTGTGAATAATGTGGCAAAGTGGCTGTATTCTCATTTACTTAGATTTCATTTGAGCAAAAAAAGTTTACCCACAGAAGCAGCTATAAGGTTTTTTGTTTTAATTAAATTCAACTCATCATCTTGCAATCATCTGATGCCTTATTAAAATATTTAGAATGTTTATATTGATTTAATTAAAGATTCTAAACAGCTCTGTCAAATAATCGATGTCATATTTTTAATATAATCAGGTTTTAGCTTATTTTTACACCTCTGTTTTCAAATAAGTATAATACTGAATCGAATACATTGAAAAACTAATCCGACAAATACCTTTTCAAAGACGACGAAATTCTGTGTGCAGCAGCAAACAATTGTAATCATTTGCAAGTCTGACACAAAATGATAGTGCCAACTGCACTACAAAATTAAACAATTGTTTCACTTTGTTTTGAAATGATTTTTACTATAAAGTTGGCTATATATCCGGTCATTCAATAAATTGCTTCTATTCATATTGACAACTCTAATACTGTAATGAATCAAATCAGCGACGTATAAGAAAAGGGCAGCTGACGTCACTGTGGACGAATTACAGTGGATAAGGGAGAAAAACCAGTCCGTTCTTTAACGACTGACACTGTACGGATAAATTCCGGGAATTTGATTGGTCTAAGTTTGCCATTGCATAAGTAAGTATGATATGATTGGGCTACGTCGTCAAGATGATTCCTACAATGATCGCTATGATAAAAAATGTAGCGGTAGATTGGTTGACAGAAGTGTTTGTTTGTAAACATGCCCTTTCCTTATACTGGTGTTCATTCCGTTTTTTTTTAAACCAAATGTTGATGATGTGTAAAAGAATGCACAAAGAGTATATTTATTACTCTTGTTTCAAATTGTGTTAATGAAACCCTGATGATGTTCCGTCGTTACTGGAGCAACATCAATCGCAAGATATTTTGAAAAAGAATTTCTCTTGGACTAACTTCGTGGTATTAAATATCGATTCTCTCGTCGTATTAGTTTCCAAATTTTTAGCAAATAATAAATCTTGACATTTTTTTTTCTTTTATGAGTTTTTGTTATTTGGTAAAGCTGATTCATCGAGTTGAATGGAAAATTTTCAGGTCTTTAAGTATTAGCATGATGATATTTCAATACTATCTCTTCTTCTTTGTACAAAATTGTTACTCAGTATTTTTTCTGGTGATATCTGGCGGTTTCTTATGATGAAGAACATTTTTTATTATCTCTCTGACTGCCTACAAGATTAATTTCTCGATGTTTGTGTGCGGTTTTCATACTTTTGAGATTAACAATATATAAATAAATGTGGCTCGTAGTCCATCATTTTGTTTAGAAGACGCCAGAAAAGGTTTGATATAATTGACAGTTCTAAATTTTTCTTTTCTAATCTTTGAAAAATGGTACATAACTTTTCCAGGGCTGCCAACTCTCCGGCTTTTTCGATACCAATATTTTAATTCAGAAAATGTTACTTTATTTAATTTTAATGTTTGGGCGATTTAAAATAACCATATTTTCACTAAGATAATAGTGGTGTACTAAAAGCCTAAAACTTGGAAGCTCTGCTTTTCTATGAGCACGCATTTTTTCTAATGCTTTTGTAGCCTAGAAGGCTACATAGCTTAATTTGAAAAAAAAAACATTTTTTGACGAATTAAGCACATGGGCAACGAGTGAGTTGTAGGAGAGTGCGTAGATCCATATTTCAAACACTCAATATTGCACTGCCGCCATTTTTTCTTTGATTAAGATGTTTTGAAAAAAAAATTCCTATTTATGTTTAAATAAATTTACATTTGAACAAACTTATAGATATAATGGCTTTATCACTCTTAGTAAAAAAAAATATATATTATTGAATTGATTCAAATCACAGGTTTGTTTAAAAATCTTTGTTCAGACATATGTAGTCATATTTCAGATTTTTTTAAAATACAGGTTAATAAAAAAGATTTTTGTTTAAAACTTTCAGACAACAAATTATCGCGAATTTTGTATTATACAATTTTAAAATTCATGATGATTTTTAATGTGAGTCATAGTGGTTTTTTCGTGTTCGCTGTGATATTTTGTCATTCATGAAAGAATTGCAGCTACAATATTTTTAGCCTGATATAATAAAATTTTGTTCTCAGCGATTTTAGCCCTTTTTCGCCTTCAACTTCGATTTTTTTTACACTGGTAAAATAAATTTAACACTCAGATCTATGTTCGTCTGCATATATTTTCATTTAAAGGTGCAGTTAAGATTTTCATCACGGACTGGGCAATGCAGAGGAGATTGAACTAAATGCAGAACTATTTTCATTATATAATTCCTATATACGCAAGTAAGCGATGACCGCCCCCTTTGACTGTCCTAACGCCCCCCATTTTTCTCCGGACCCGCTACCGCCCCCTTGGAAGGCTCCAGCGCCCACTGGGGGGCGGTACCGCCCCCGTTGGGAACCTATGTTTTAGAGCTTGAGAAATTACGTTTAGAACGTGCTAAGTTAGAGCTTGAATTGGCTAAGGCCCAAACAGAGAAAAAAAGTGAAAATGCGAATAATTTTGAGAAAACCGAAAGTATAGAATCTTTAGACTCTCTCATTAAAAGTATAAGAACACTTACAATTAAAATTCCGACGCGACCGGAAGGTTGGGGTTATTTCTTTTCGTCATTGGAAAGGGCTTTTATATCGAAAAATGTCCCAGAAAAGTATAAATCAGAAATTCTTCTAAATTTATTAGGGGAAAGGGCAACAAATGTTATAACATACATTAAAGATGGGGAATTAGAGGATTATTCTAAAGTAAAAGCTGTAGTACTTAGAGAGTTTGAACCGACTCCTCAAACTTGCTTAGAACATTTTAGGAAAGCACAACGTCAATCTAATGAAACATATGTACAATTTGCATCCCGATTAACAACGAGTTGGGATTATTATTTAAAATTGAGAAATGTGACAGATTTTGAAACTTTAAAACAGTTAGTGATTTCTGATAAAATTTGTCAGACTCTTGATAAGGAAGTTATGTGTTTTATAAATGTTAGACAAGGGGATTCTTGGTTTCGACCAATTGAGTTATCACGAGAGATAGATTTATATTATACATCAAAGGGGAAACCCGTAGTTGATGCTGAGTTTTCAAAATTGAATAGTAAAAAATATTATTCCAAACCAGTTTCTAAAGTTTTTCTAACAGATGTTAAAAATTCTAAGTGTATTTTGTCATGCAATGAAAGTCATCCTTTACATAAATGTCCTGTTTATAAAAATATGTCTGTGAGTGATAGAGTTGAGCTAGTAAAGGCAAAAAATCTTTGTTTTAATTGTCTTCTGAACCATAAGGTAGTAGATTGTAAATCCAAATTCTCTTGTATTATTTGTCGGAAAAAACATAATGTAACTCTCCATTTCCCTCGAGAACGAAAAATAAATAAAGTTAGCAATCAAGAGGTAATTCCACAGGAAATGAGTAATATAAACAATGGTAGTAATAAATCTAATTTGGATGTTTCGGCTCCAGTATTCCAGCCTTTCCAAACTAATAATCAAAGCAATTTATTTTCAACGACATGTAATTTGGCTAATGAGTTAAAAGCTGTGTTACTTAGTACATTTGTTTGTTTAATAAAAGATGAATTTGGTAATTTTCATGAAGTACGAGGTTTATTAGATGTCGGTGCAAATTCTAATTTTATGAGTAAAGAATTAGTAGATAAACTTAATTTGAAAAGAGAAAAGACTAACATTTCTATTTCAGGCATAAATAATTTATCGCTGAATGTTAGGTCTAGAGTTAACACAACTATTTCAAATAGAGATAAGGATTTTAATTTGAAATTAGATTTTTTGGTCGTTCCGAAAATTACAGAATTTACACCGTCTAGACCACTTGAGACTTCTATTTCATTATTAAATAACATCAAATTAGCTGATGAAAAATTTAATGTCCCAGGCCCAATTCATTTGCTTTTAGGTGCAGAAAATTTCTATGAATTTTTAAGACCAGGTCAAATTTATCCACAAACATTAAATACTAAAATTGTGTTACAAAACAGTGTTTTCGGTTATATTGTTAGTGGAAGCCTTCCGGCTAGGGGAGAAAATAATATTCATTGTGGGTTGGTAACAGATAATTTGGAGTTAGAAAGGGTAATTAAAGAATTTTGGGAATTAGAAAACGTAGAGAGAGAGTCTGAGATTTCTAAAACTAAAGAGTCAAACATTTGTGAAGAGCACTTTCTGAAAAATTATTCTAGAACTGAAAACGGACAATATATGGTGAAAATGCCACTAAAGGAAGATCCGTCTTGTCTTGGCGAATCAAAGCAAAAAGCCTTGAAAATTTTAAATTCATTATGGAATCGCTTAGTTAGAGAACCTAAATTTAGTGATCTTTATAAAGCATTTATGGCAGAATATTTGAGCATGGGTCATATGGAGGAAGTAATAGAATCTGAAGAGCCAGAAATTACTTATTACATACCCCATCATTGTGTCTTTCGAGAAGAGTCCAGTAGCACACCATTACGCGTTGTTTTCAACGCAACTTCCCAAACGTCTTCAGGGAAATCGTTAAATGGTTTACAATACAACGGAGGAACAATCCAAGATGAGTTATTTTCTATAATGTTGAGATTCCGAAAGCACCAATTTGTTTTTGTAGCAGACATTAAAAAAATGTATCGTATGATACTAATACATCCGAGTCAAAGAGACTTATTACGAATTTTATTTAAGTCTGATGTGAATGAGCCAGTAAAAGTGTATAGGTTATGCACAGTGACTTACGGCACGACTAGTGCTCCTTTTTTAGCTACCAGAACGTTGATACAGTTAGCAAAAGATGAAGGAAAAGAGTTTCCTTTAGCTGCAAATGTATTGTTGCAAGATACATATATGGATGATATATTAACAGGGGCTGATGATCTTGACACAGCTAAAGAAATTCAACAACAGTTGATATCTTTGCTAAACAGAGGCGGCATGAATCTCCATAAATGGGCCGTAAATAATGTTTCTCTTCTGTGTGATAGTGCAAAAATGGAGCATTCTTTTTCTAATGAGACGAAAACTTTGGGGTTACTGTGGAGACCTAAATCAGATAGTTTCGGCTTTAACTTAATTATCGAAAAAAATGATTTATACACCAAACGATCAGTGTTATCTCAAATTGCAAGAATTTTCGACCCTTTGGGGTTGATAGGTCCAATAATTACAAGGGCCAAAGTATTTCTCCAAAAGTTGTGGTTGCTTAAAATAGACTGGTGTGATTATCTCCCTATGAAGGAAAATAAGGAATGGAATGACTTTCTTACTTCCTTAAAAACTGTAAATATGATCAATATTCCTAGATGCATCCTTATTGAACAGTCGATTTGTGTAGAATTACACGGGTTTTCTGACGCATCAGAAATTGCATATGGTGCGGTCATTTACGTAAAATCTACAAATTCTTATGGTGATTCTTCTGTTAAGCTACTCACTAGTAAATCTAGAGTAGCTCCTCTAAAGCATGTCAGTATCCCCCGTTTAGAACTTTCTGCGGCAGTCCTGCTATCTAAGTTGATGAAAAAAGTATTAGGTGCTCTGAAACATGAGGTTTCTAAAACATATTTTTTTTCAGATAGTACAATTGTACTTGCATGGCTAAAAAAAGAGTCTAGTGAGCTTAAAACCTTTGTTGCAAACAGGGTTTCGACAATACAAAGTTTAACATCAGTTGAACAATGGCATTATGTACCTTCCAAGCAAAATCCTGCAGACCTTATTTCTAGAGGAATAGATCCCATCAAATTACAACAATGTGAATTGTGGTGGTCCGGTCCTGCATTTCTACAACAACCTGAGGTGATTGAGTGTCCTGACAACATTCCTGCTGAAGCACATGATTTATTTTTGAGTGAACTGAAATCGCCATCAGTAACACAAGTATGTGCTCTAGTGAATTCTGTTGAACCTTTAGATGTTATTAATTACTGTTCTTCGTTCATTAAACTGCAAAGAATCGTGGCATGGTGTAGACGATTTATACATAACAGCAGAAATCCTTTGTATCATACAACGGGAACATTATCAAGCAGTGAACTATCTCAGTCCTTATTGTGCATTGTAAAGAACATTCAAAGGACTTCATTCGTTAAAGAACTTAACTGTTTAGAGAAAGGTACTTCTATCCCGAACAATAGTAGACTCAAAAACTTAAGCCCATTTTTAGATGCCTATGGTATCATCCGTGTTGGTGGAAGACTTAAAAACAGCAATTTGTCCGAGTACCAAAAACATCCCATAATTATCTATCCTAATCATAATTTTACTTTTTCTGTTATTAATTATTTTCATGTTTTATATTTTCATGCAGGTGCAGAAACAACATTGTCTTTAATAAGAAACCAGTTTTGGATATTATCTGCAAGAAATATTGTGAGAAAAATTATTTTTAATTGTATGAATTGTAAAAAAATTAATTCAAAAATTTCACAACAACAGATGGCTGATTTGCCAGTAGCGAGAGTGACAGTATCCAGAGCATTTATGCGCACTGGAACAGACTTCTGCGGTCCTTTTGAGGTAAAAAATTCAACAGGTAGGAGTAAACAGGTAAAAAAGGTTTTTATTTGTATTTTTGTATGCTTTACTACTAAAGCCTTACATGTTGAAATTGTGAATGATTTGACAAGTGTAGCATTTTTAGCAGCGCTTAAACGCTTTATTGCACGACGAGGCAAACCAGCTGATATTTTCAGTGATAATGGCCGAAATTTTGTTGGTGCGAATAAAGAATTAAGAACTATCCTCAGATCATTATTTAGTGGTAAAAATGAAGAGGAAATTGAAAATTATTTAACTAATGAAGGAATTACTTGGCACTTTAATCCCCCCTCAACTCCCCACTTTGGAGGTTTATGGGAGGCAAGTGTTAAATCTCTTAAGTATCATTTAAAGCGTGTTGTAGGTAAAACCATTTTAACTTATGAAGAACTCTTAACTCTTATTGTCCAGATCGAAGCTGTTCTTAATTCTCGTCCCCTCTGTCCGCTTTCAAACGATCCAAATGATATTGAAGCATTGACACCTGCTCATTTTCTTATTGGCTCTTCTTTATTGGCCTTACCTGAACCGAATTATACGGAAATTCCCATGAATAGGTTGAGCAGATGGCAATTAGTGCAAAAATTAACTCAACATCTTTGGAAAAGGTGGTCATCAGAGTATTTAAACAAACTTCTAAATAGACCTAAGTGGCATAAAGGCAGGGTAGAAATAAAAGAAGGAGATTTAGTGCTAGTAAAGGATCCTGATAATTATTGTCCTTTAAAATGGCATTTAGCAAGAATTATTAAAATCCATCCAGGTCAAGATGGTAGAACTAGAGTTGTTACATTAAGAGATAAAAATGGCACCTATAAAAGGCCAGTTACCAAAATTGTTGTTTTGCCTCATGTTAATTCTAATGACACCTCACTAACTACATAATTTCATTCATTTTATTTATTTTCGTAATTTGTTTTGTATTATTGTGTATTACATTCTTGTGCTTGTATTTGTAAATTTAATATTTCATTTAGTGCATTTTGAAAAAAAAGTTGTATTGAAATTGTATAGTATTGAATGTTTGCAACATTCAAGGCCCGGCGGTATGTTGCCGCCAGAAGCGCCATCTATTGTTTATTCTCAAAAAAGTGTTTCTTTTTTAATAGCTTGAATTGTGTTCGAAATGGCAACATAAATTGTTCTTTTTAGTAATGTTCGAGAGACCGATCTGAGGAGTAGTGTAAACATCGGCTCTCGTATATTTTATGTGATGTGAATTAAAGTTATCGTGAAATACAGTCCGCTGAGATATTTTTATTGTGTAGTGAACTTTAAATAACTGAGCGAAACGGCGGGTCCAACCGTTTTAAAGTTTTTGTATTTATTGTTTGCTAATTATAAATTCCTCTTCTCCCTTCCCCTATTTTCTTTTCTTTTTTACAAATAACGTTTGGAGTGCTGATTTCTGTTTAAAAATTTGCTCTTGTTTATGTTTCATTTCTAAATTGGTCAAAAATTAATTAAAAGTGTTCCTGTCTGACCAACAAAGAAACAAAATTGCGGACTCTGGGCGAATACTACAGCTGTTTCCTATTTTCAAGCCATGAGCATAGGTTTACTCACACTAAAGAACAAGAATTTTTGTATAACTTTCTGTTTGTAAAATGCATGGGAAATATAGATAAAAACATTTACAAAATAAAAATCTTATTTAATGTTTATACAAAAATTGCCATTTTTTCGGTCAAAAATTGCTGATATGAATGTGTACATATTTTTTTATGTAAATACCGAAAGTTTGTGGTGTTTATAGCATAAAAATATTTACAAAATTAGGTGCAAAAATGCATAAAGATCGTTTAAGGACGTTATTTGGGGGTGGGGCTTCTCAAATTCAACATATCCGAAAATTTTTTGACGATGTGCCAACTGCTGATTTTTAAATTTAAATAAGCTTATAGGACATATTTTTCAATTTTGTTGATACTGCTTCGATATCAAAAGTTATTTTTTTGTGACTGAGATTTTTTTTCGAGGGGGGGGGGAGGGGCTTGGAAAACTACATTTTTCGATATCGAAATGCAGCGAACGCTTTCATTTTCAGAACCGGTTTGGAAAGCGAAATCACCCTCATAAAAAATATCTGTAAACAAAATCGAAAAAGTAAAAAACGGCCTGCATTCAGATCAATCTCAGTTATCCAATGCAAAAAGAATCATTTAAAAATATTAAAATGCAACCGAGATATCTTTATAAATTTCTTCCGTAGGGTTAGCATTAGCGAATGGGTCTTTTTATTTGAGTGAAGCCGTCCCTTAAACAGAATATTAGAACTCGTATACTACTTTTTTTTCACTAAAAATTAATAAAACATTCTTTGCCTTTTTTTTTTTTTTTTTTTAGTAATTATAAAATAACTCATATATATAGAGTTATTTTATAATTACTTGTAAAGAGCAGAAATGAATGGAAATAAAATTCAGCTGAACGATATAAAATAGTATACAAGCTTTTTATTTATTTGTCTTTGAAATAAATGATACAATCCATAATAAAATATGTAATATGAGAAAATTGCACGTAGAATTTTCGATAAATATATATAATAAGTTATAAATACATCAGGACTGTAGTATCTGAGGATAAAAAACTTAAATGAGAAACATTGCTACAAAAAAAATAATAATTGCATTAAAAGATGTAATATTTAAGTTAAGTATTAATCTACATAAGTTCAATCGAAGTCACTGCTACTTCTACTTTCAGCTACCCTAATAATTACAGACTTTCCATTTTCAAATATGTATTTGAATAGATGAAGCAGTAACAAAAATATTTCCTGACGATGGCTACAGGATTGCAGGCCGAAAGTATAAACAAATTTACCGGCTGTCCCAAAAATGACTGATGGATTTTAAAATTCAATAACTCGCAAACGGTGACAGCTATTTAAAAAAATTTTGCAGGAGGGTTATGTATAATGTCAGGAGTTTTTTTTACCGTAATTTTGTATTTTAGTTCGCATCTCAAACAATAGGTGGCGCTGACAGCGATTGAAAGCCAGGTCGACGCCTCACTCAGCACTGATCACCTGGTCTTCAATCGCCGTCAGCGCCACCTAATGTTTGAGATGCGAACTAAAATAAAAGATTACGGTAAAAAAAAACTCCTGACATTATACATAACCCTTCTGCAAAATTTTTTTAAATAGCTGTCACCGTTTGCGAGTTATTGAATTTTAAAATCCATCAGTCATTTTTGGGACACCCGGTAAATGAAATATATGTTTTTAATTTATAACATCTACATTATTGTTATATTTGTTGCCATTTAAGTAATGGGTGGGGCTTATTAATGCTTAAGCCATTTGGCAGCCCATCCAACAGCTGACCTTTTCTAATTAAACGAAACGATTAGCTTTTTAAAGTTCATATTGTACAATTTGTCATAAAAAACATTTAATCATACGTAGTATAGGGTAAGTCTTGCAATAGTTTTGAAAATCGAAAAAAAAAATTGACGGTTTGACACGTTTTCGACACTGGAGATTCCTAAAAACATATTTTTAGAAAAAAAAAAAAAATTGTCGTCCGTCTGTCTGTCTATCTGTCTGTGTGTCTGTATTCTTCAATTTTTCATGACCCTGTATTTCATTCAAATTTCAATTCAAAGACATATTTTAATTTGAAATGAGACGCTTTATCCGACGCAGTCAACTATTAGTTAATAAGATTATTATTTTTGGAGTTATAGGGATATTTCTTTTGCGCAATTCAGTACTATTTGAGTAGTTTGGCGTGTAGTATAATTTATCGAAATCGATTCATCAGCAACTCATTAATAGAGCATTACTGTGCATAATAAAAATATTTGAATACACGCTTAAATTTTGTTTTGGAATTGTTATGCATTTTATAAAAAGTTTATAAATGTTTTATTTTCATATATTATACTACGCATATCCATGGGTAAGTATTACGGTGTACCCCAACGACTAGTTTTCTATTTGTTATTGGTGAATGAATTTATTTAGGTTAAATAAATATATATATATATTTTTTAATTATTATTTTGAATAGAAGATTAGATGTATTCATACGTAGGTGTATTTAAGTAGCATATTCAATATTTTAACGGGATAAATTTACTACTTGAGGCACGTATTACGGCACGTTAAAACAGACATATTTAAATCAGCTCAAATCAGAAATTTTAAGTAGGAAATTTTTATACATACTTCAACTAAGACCTTGGGAGGTATATATTGGTTAAATATTCGCAAAAGATTTTAAATACCCCTGGTGTCTTCAGTGGTGAAAATTTAATAAGATACATTGAGGAATTTCTTAGGCTTGGTTTAAATGCGTGAAATAACACTAGTACTATAATAGGTAGCAAGTGGTAAAATTTTAAGCATTTTGGTCAGTATTGAAAATTCTGATTTTTTTTTTTTTTTTTTTTTACTTTCTTTTTAGGTGCGTTCGTAATTATGTAAATACGTAGCACCTAGAGTGTCGTTCAGTCTGTCCGTCTGTCTGTCTATCCGCATATAACAATGCAAAAACTACCCAACCGAATCTTTTGAAATTTAAAATATGTAATTATTACATAATTTTGTCGAGTCATTTCAAATTTTATGAAATTCGGATGCATAGATGAATTACAGGGACAGTCTAAAGGATTCCGTTACATGACGGTCAATTAGGTAAAAAGTTTCAAATGCATTTTAATCGTCTGAAATTTAAAACATATAATTATTGCGTAAATTTGTCGAGTCATTTCAAATGTTATGAAAATCGGATTCATAAATCAATGACAGGGATAATCAAAAGTATTCTGTTACATAATAGTCAATAGAGAAAAAGTTTCAAATGCATTTTAATGGTGTTACATTCATTTGAACATAATAAAATTGACAGGAACATATCAAGTATATATATATTAAAATATACATTCTGTACAGTCTGTGATGCAAAGAACATTCATTATTAAATTACAGGGCCATACAAACGTATTCCACTACATAATGCTATATGGGGAACATTGTTTGGGGCGTGTTTTGATTATATTAAAGTATTTCATATTTTATGAATATGATATAGAAGAGAGGGGGGCACCTTTGAATATTTTTTTCAGAAAATCAATATATTTCTTACTTGAATTATATTTGTTGAGTTTTAAATATTACATAATAAAAGCAATGCATTTCTTCATTATATGAACCATAAATTAAACATTTTCCAATGAAATTAAATAAATTGTGAGGATTTAAAAAGTTGAAAATTTTTGTTCAACCCTGCCCCATGTAGGGGTACCTTTGAACAAGCAAGGGACACCTTTGAACAAATGAATAAAATATGAAAATACTGAGTGTTTTTATAAAAAGTTGCATATGTTACAGAAATATAAAGTAATATGAATAAAATTAAATAACTACATTTTGTTAAAATTACTATTTTTTTTTTTTTTTTTAAACCAAACTTAAATCCATCCATCAAAGTTGATAAAACTCATTGTTGATAAAACACAAAGTGTCCCTCCAGTTGTGTTTGTTTGTGAAAACTTTTTTACAATATCCTTGAAATACACGAATGTGATATTTGATGCTTCTGGAAAATTAAAATTTTTCTTTCACTATTTTTTTTTTTTTTTTTTTTTTTTTTTTTTAATGTAATAATGTTTGAAAAACTGTTAAATCATGAATCATTAGTTTGTATCCAGGATTTGCAATTATCCAATAAATGAATTTAGATTTGATTCAACTTAGATTTGAAACTTTCCATCACTCTTACATACAAAGGTTGGAACCTGTGTGTGCACTAAGGAGAATTGTTAGCAGTATAAGTCCATGTTCTTTGACACTCTTATTTAACCTCTTTTCACATAACAAAAATCAGAAATAATAATATTTAGATACATTAATAACTCTTTGCTTCATAGTTTTAAGTGTTCTCTTTAAATTATTTCAATTAATACTTATCCCCAGTTTATTCGGTGTTTTTTCGCTGTTCAATGGTGCCCCAACTTTTTTAGGTAGCTTTCATTACAAAACGTAATAAAAAGAATACTGCCCAGTTAAACTGATGGCATTGAGCTCACAGGCTACAAATACTAATTGCACATTAAAGCCTTATATTTTCAAGGGTTAATTCCGTTCGAAAAAAAAATTAAGAAGGGGAAACAGCTCTCCCCTTTCCTCTTTTTTTTATACTTAATCATTGAACCTCCTATACTATCAAAGACATGCTTTATCATAAAAAAATCTATATCCAAAATTCAGAGCAAATTAGATAATTCTTAATAAAAACCCATTTAGCATTTATATAATTTAAAAGGAGTTATCCCCCTCTTTTATACTTAACCATTAAACTTCCAAAACTATTCAGAGATTTGAACGAAATCTGACAATTCTGCTTGAAAAACCCATTTATATAAATTAAGGGGGGGGGCATTAGAACCCCTGTTCCCCTTATTTATACTTATTCAATGAACACCTAATAACAGTCACGGAATCGCCTCATCAGAATGATCCTAATCTAAATTTTGAACGAAAATTAATTCTGCATGAAAATCCCATTTATATCAACTAACGGGGGGGGGGCATTAGAGCCCCTGTTCCCCCTATTTATACTTATTCAATGAACACCTAATAACAGTCACGGAATCGCCTCATCAGAATGATCCTAATCTAAATTTTGAACGAAAACTTAATTCTGCATGAAAATCCCATTTATATCAACTAACGGGGGGGGGGCATTAGAACCCCTGTTCCCCCTATTTATACTTATTCAATGAACACCTAATAACAGTCACGGAATCGCCTCATCAGAATGATCCTAATCTAAATTTTGAACGAAAACTTAATTCTCAATTAAAATCCCATTTATATCAACTAACGGGGGGGGGGCATTAGAACCCCTGTTCCCCCTATTTATACTTATTCAATGAACAACTAATAACAGTCACTGAATCGCCTCATCAGAATGATCCTAATCTAAATTTTGAACGAAAACTTAATTCTGCATGAAAATCCCATTTATATCAACTAACGGGGGGGGGGGCATTAGAACCCCTGTTCCCCCTATTTATACTTATTCAATGAACACCTAATAACAGCCACGGAATCGCCTCATCAGAATGATCCTAATCTAAATTTTGAACGAAAACTTAATTCTGCATGAAAATCCCATTTATATCAACTAACGGGGGGGGGATTAGAACCCCTGTTCCCCCTATTTATACTTATTCAATGAACACCTAATAACAGTCACGGAATCGCCTCATCAGAATGATCCTAATCTAAATTTTGAAAACTTAATTCTGCATGAAAATCCCATTTATATCAACTAACGGGGGGCATGAGCCCCCCGTTCCCCCTCTTATACATATCGAATGAACTCCAAAAACTAATCAGGGAAGCGCCTTATCAGGATATACCTATATACAAAATTTCAAGTGGATCCGATATTTTTATCATGAGTTATCGCGTTACGCACATACGCACATACATACAGAACGGACGGGCACATAAGCTCTCAGGCTATGATAGCCTGTGAGCTAAAAAGCTACCTATTGCAGCCGTCCGGAGGAAAGCACTTCCCGAAAATTTTGGTATATTTTCACCGATCATGACCCCCAGACCCCAAAACCACCCTCCGTTCAAATGTTGACATATATATATATATAACTATATATATATATATATATATATATATATATATATATATATATATATATATATATATCTGATTTTTGTCATGCGATAACTAACGTATTTATGAACCGATTTGAATGAAACTTGGTATGTACATAGTACATACAAATGTCTCGTCCGAGTTCGTTGGTCAGCATCATCCGCCATTTTGTTTCAAAATGGCGGCCATTTTAAATTTTTTAAAAAAAATTTTAATTTAAAATTAAATGCGAAAAAATTAAAAGTTGAAAAATATTTTTCTTTTACGTGTTAGAACTTCAAATAAAGATTCCAGAACACTTTTTATTTTGTCTATATCTTAAAAAATGATTGAGTTATAGCACTTTGAATTTTTCTTATGGCTGACATTTTGAAACGATCTGATATTTGTCACGTGATAACTCGCGTATTTATGAACCGATTTCAATGAAACTTGGTATGTACGTAGTACTTACAAATGTCTCGACCGAGTTCGTTGGTCAGCATCATCCGCCATTTTGTTTCAAAATGGTGGCCATTTTAGTTTTTAAAAAAAATTTAAAATTTAAAATTAAATGCGAATAAATAAAAATTTGAAAAATATTTTTCTTTTACGTGTTAGAACTTAAAACAACGATTGCAGAACACTTTTTATTTTGTCTATATCTTACAAAATGATTCAGTTATAGCACTTTGAATTTTTCTTATGGCTGAAACGGTCTGATCTGAACGATCCACAATGTTGCTTTAAAATGGCATACACTTTATGATATCGTGGAATTTGGTGACTCTCTAAATCGCTTAAAATAAAACTAGATTGAATAAAAGATGACTCATTTCTAAAAATTCCTATTAATAT
This sequence comes from Maratus speculifer, assembly GCA_964019185.1. Lineage (NCBI taxonomy): Eukaryota > Metazoa > Arthropoda > Arachnida > Araneae > Salticidae > Maratus > Maratus speculifer. The sequence continues at coordinate 16,443,698 of OZ025301.1, forward strand.
TCAGTCTTGACAAAAACTAGTATTCAATCTTATAAAATCACTAATTTTATAAGATTATTTCCACTAATTTGAGATTAGTATTTTTGAACAATGTAACTTACTTTAAAATAAATAAATAAATATATAAGTATATGAAAGCTACCTCTTCCTCCCGGCATTGCCGGAAGGACTTTTGTTCAATGGTGCCCCATCACATGGAGTTCAACATTACAACGGTTTACTCAATTCGGTTGAAGAATTTGAATAAAACAAAGCTTATAAACCAAAGCCAATATCTTTGTTTAAACATTAAACAATAAATTAAAATTTTAGGGATAGCAGTTTGTAACCAAAAATCTTACAACTTTATTTTCTTAAGTTTAGATTCAAGAGGGAGAAAAATACATATCTTGTTTAGACAGTACTGTTCTTACAAAATTATACAACTTTGTATAATTATTCCCTTGAATCAGCAGTAATGTATTGCCATATACATTTTTAAAAAATAATTCATTTGAAGAAAAATATTTAGAGTGTTCAAAGGTGCCCCCCTCTCCCCTACGTTGCTGAGTTGCAATAAAAATTTCTTCCTGTATATTTACAAGAACGCAAACAAGGTTTCGACCACTACACTGTATCCGAAGTACTGTCTATTATAACAGCAAGATCTGAATAGTTTTAAAACCTCTTTATCGTATGAACGCACCTCATTTGCTACGCTTCATGTGCAATTTTCAACTTGTTACTTACCCATCATACGTAGTATAGGGTAAATCTTGCAATCGTTTTGAAAATCGAAAAAAAAATTTTGACGGATTTACACGTTTTAGACACTGAAGATTTCGAAAAACATATCCTTCTATAGAAAAAAAAAACTAGCCTTAAAAGGAATGACTCCTGGAATGATGCTGATGTGGAAGATTTCCGGAACTAACGAATCCGGGTTGTCCACTCCTTCCATGAGTCGAATAGACCAATCAGGAAAGGGCTCCGTCTATGCATCACCATATGGGTTACCATAAAGAGAGGAAAGGTTACCATCGCCAACAATTGCCAAGTTTGTCGCCAACTTGGCGATATATCGCCAAATTTGGCGACCAAAATTAGTTGTCAAAAGTGACGCCAACTTGGCGATAACTGTAATATTTCGCCAAATTTTTAATTTCTTTACAACACCAGTCGTTTGAGAGGTTTGCAACTGCTTATTCATATAATGGATGTCTTGTGTGTTATCCCCCATTCTGCTTCCCAGGGGGGACACATTTTTATTTTCTTTACAACACCAGTCGTGTTACACAAGATTTGAAAGGTCTGCAACTGCTTATTCATATTATGGATGTTTTGTGTGTCACCCCCACACTCTGCTCTCCCCAGGGGGGGGGGCGGTCACATTTTTAATTTCTTTACAACACCAGTTGAGTGACACATCATTTGAAAGGTCTGCAACTGCTTATTCATATTATGGATGTGTTGTGTGTCATCCCCCACTCTGCCCCACAGGGGGGCACATTTTAAATTTCTTTACAACACCAATTGTGTGACACATCATTTGAGAGGTCTGCAACTGCTTATTCATATTATGGATACCTTTTGTGTAACCCCCCCCCCTCTGCCCTCAGAGGGGGCGCATTTTGTAATTTCTTTACAACACCAATTGTGTGACACATCATTTGAAAGGTCTGCAACTGTTTATTCATTTTATGGATGTCTTGTGTGTCACCCACACTCTGCCCCCCAGGGGGGCACATTTTTAATTTCTTTACAACACCAGTCGTGTGACACATCATTTGAAAGGTCTGCAACTGCTTATTCATATTATGGGTTATTGGCGAGCGTAGCAAGGAGGGGTAGACAATAATTTGAAATCGCGAAGCGATTACGCGGGGGGTTGGCGAACATAGCGAGCAGGGGGGCGGAGCCCCCCTAGTTTTTAGAAAAAAAAATTTGCCGTCCATCTGTCTGTCTTTAAACGCTCTGTCTCACGAACAAATCGAGATAGAGACTTGAAATTTTGTATGTACTTAGAATGTAAGAATGGGACGAAGCCTATTGAATATCAGCAACCTCGATTATCCGGAACTATTTTTTCCGGATTCTCGAAAAATTCGTTCTGATGAAAGGTATATAAAAATTTTCGATTTTTTTTATTTTAAGGAATGCATGTAAAAGGCAATAAAAAAACACAAATATTGATAAAGAACAAAGTCGATCGGATTATGAGTTGTCGAGATATTTGTAATCCTTTTTTCCACATTCTTCGATTTTTCATGACCCTGTATTTCATTCAAATTTCAATTCAGAGGTATATTTTAATTGGAAATGAGACGCTTAATCCGACGCAGCAAATTGTTAGTTAATATTATTATTATTTTTGGAGTTATAAGGATGTTTCTTTTACGTAGTTAGGTACTTCTTGAGTAGTTTGGCGTTTTATATAATTTGTTGAAATGGGTGCATCAGCAATTCATTAATAGAGTATTACTATGTGTATTAACAACATTTAAATTTAGTTTTGGAATTGCAATACATTGTATAAATAGTTTTCACATGTTTTATTTTCATATGCATATAAATGATGGGTAAGTATTACGGTGGCCTCCAACGACTAGTTTTTAGCTCATAGCCTGAGAGCTTATGTGCCCGTCCGTTCTGTATGTACGTTCGTATGTTCGTTCGTGCGTAACGCGATAACTCACGATAAAAATATCGGATCCACTTGAAATTTTGTATATAGGTATATCCTGATAAGGCGCTTCCCTGATTAGTTTTTGGAGTTCATTCGATATGTATAAGAGGGGGAACGGGGGGCTCATGCCCCTCCCCTTAATTGATAGAAACGAGATTTTCATGCAGAATTAAGTTTTCGTTCAAAATTTAGATATAGAATCATTCTGATGAGGCGATACCGTGGCCGTTATTAGGTGTTCATAGAATAAGTATAAACAGGGGGAACGGGGGTTCTAATGCCCCTCCCCTTAACTTGTATAAATGGATTTTTCAGTCAAAATTGTCAGATTTCGTTCAAATCTCTGAATAATTTTTCAAGTTTAATGGTTAAGTATAAAAGAGGAGAATAACTCCTCTTAAATTATATAAATGCTAAATGGGTTTTTATTAAGAATTATCCGATTTGCTCTGAATTTTCGATATCGGTTTTTTAATATGATAAAGCATGTACTTGATAGTTTAGGAGGTTCAATGATTAAGTATAAACAAGTTGGAAATTGCACGTGAAGCGTAGCAAATGAGGTGCGTTCGTACGATAACAAAGTTTTAAAAATATTCAGATCTTCATGATATAGTAGAGCGTACTTTGGATATAGTACAGTGGCCGAAATCTTTGTGTTCCTGTAAATATGCACGTATATCTTATACAAAAAATTTGAAGTAGTTTAATAGAATTAAAACACGCCCCAAACAATGTTTTCCCGTATAAAATGATTTAGTGGAATACATTTATGTGGCCCTGTAATTTAATAATGAATATTCTTTGCATCACAGATTGTACAGAATGTATATTTTAGTACATACTTCAAAGATTCATGCCAATTCTATTATGTTCAAATGAGTGTAACACCATTAAAATGCATTTGAAGCTTTTTTTCGCATTGATCGTAATGCACCGGAATACTTTTGATTGTACCTGTAATTGAACTATGCAACCGATTTTGATAAAATTTGAAACAACTCGACAAAATTATGTAATAATTATGTATTTGAAATTTCAAACGATTAAAATGCATTGAAATTTTTTTCCCCATTGACCGTAATGTAACGGAATACTTTTAATTATCCCTGTAATTGATCTGTGCATCCGATTTTCATAACATTTGAAATGACTCGACAAAATTATGTAATAAATATACGATTTAAATTTTAAACGATTAAAATGCATTTGAAACTTTTTTCCCCATTGACTGTAATGTAACGGAATACTTTTGATTGACCCTGTAATTGATCTATCCATCCGATTTTCATAAAATTTGAAATGACTCGACAAAATTATGTAATAATTATGTATTTTAAATTTCAAACGATTCGGTTGGGTAGTTTTTGCGTTGTTATATGCGGACAGACGGACGGACAGACAGACAGACGGACAGACTGAGCGAAAACAATAGGTGCTACGTATTTACATAATTACGAACGCACCTAAAAAGGAGAAAGGGGAGAGCTCTTTCCCCTTCTTAATTTTTTTTTTCGAACGGAATTAACGAAAATACAAGGCTGTAATGTACAATTAGTATGCGTAGCCTGTGAGCTCAATGCCATCAGTTTAACTGGGCAGTATTCTTTTTATTATTTAGCTCACAGGCTATCATAGCCTGAGAGCTTATGTGCCCATCCGTTCTGTATGTATGTTCGTATGTTCGTGCGTAACGCGATAACTCATGATAAAAATATCGGATCCACTTGAAATTTTGTATATAGGTATATCCTGATAAGACGCTTCCCTGATTAGTTTTTGGAGTTCACTCGATATGTATAAGAGGGGGAACGGGGGGTCATGTCCCTCCCCTTCATTGATATAAACGGGATTTTCATGCAGAATTAACAGTTTTCGTTCAAAATTTAGATATAGGATCATTCTGATGAGGCGATTCCGTGACTGTTATTAGGTGTTCATTGAATAAGTATAAACAGGGGGAACGGGGGGCTCTGCCCCTCCCCTTAATTGATATAAACGGGATTTTCATGCAGAATTAACAGTTTTTGTTCAAAATTTAGATATAGAATCATTCTGATGAGGAGAGTCCGTGGCTGTTATTAGGTGCAGGGGCCTCGCTAAGGGGGGGATGGGGGGAGCCTCCCCCCCCAAACATTCGTGAATGTTGTTACACTTGGCAAATTCACAAACTTAGTTGGCAAATTTTCTTTAAAATTTTATTAAAAACTATAATATATTTTCAATTTTTGATAGAATTGGCAAAAATTACAAAACTAATTGGGAATATTATTAACCTTTTAACAAATAAGGACTATGTTACATTTTCTAATTGTGGTAAGTTGGCAAAATTGTAAAATGAGTTGGCAAGTATTGAAATTTGACTTGGCAATTTTAGGTCCTCTCCCCCACCAATAAAAAGTTTTAGCGATGGCCCTGATTAGGTGTTCATTGAATAAGTGTAAAAAGGGGGAGCGGGGGTTCTAATGCCCCTCCCCTTAACTTGTATAAATGGATTTTTCAAGCAGATTGTTAGATTTCGTTCAAATCTCTGAATAGTTTTGGAAGTTTAATGGTTAAGTATAAAAGAGGGGATTAACTTCTCTTAAAATATATAGATGCTAAATGGGTTTTTATTAAGAATTATCCGATTTGCTCTGAATTTTGGATATAGATTTTTTATATGATAAAGCATGTCCTTGATAGTTTAGGAGGTTCAATGATTAAGTATAAAAAGGGAGAAGGGGGGGGGAATCGTTCCCCCTCCTCAATTTTATTTTCCGAACGGAATTAACCCTTGAAAATAAAAGGCTGTAATGTACAATTAGTATGTGTAGCCTGTGAACTCGATGCCATCAGTTTAACTGGGCAATATTCTTTTTATTATTTAGCTCACAGGCTATCATAGCCTGAGAGCTTATGTGCCCGTCCGTTCTGTATGTTCGTGCGTAACGCGATAACTCATGATAAAAATATCGGATCCACTTGAAATTTTGTATATAGGTATATCCTGATAAGGCGCTTCCCTGATTAGTTTTTGGAGTTCATTCGATATGTATAAGAGGGGGAACAGGGGCTCATGCCCCTCCCCTTAATGGATATAAATGGGTTTTTCATGCAGAATTAACAGTTTTTGTCCAAAATTTAGGTATAGGATCATTCGGATGAGGCGATACCGTGACAGTTATTATGTGTTCATTGAATAAGTATAAACAGGGGGAACGGGGGGCTCATGCCCCCCCCCCCTTAATTGATATAAACGGGATTTTCATGCAGAATTAACAGTTTTCTTTCAAAATTTAGATATAGGATCATTCGGATGAGGCGATACCGTGGCTGTTATTAGGTGTTCATTGAATAAGTATAAACAGGGGGAACGGGGGGCTCATGCCCCTCCCCTTAATTGATATAAACGGTATTTTCATGCAGAATTAACAGTTTTCGTTCAACATTTAGATATAGGATCATTCTGATGAGGCGAGTCCGTGGCTGTTATTAGGTGTTCATTGAATAAGTATAAACAGGGGGAACGGGGGTTTTAATGCCCCTCCCCTTAACTTGCATAAATGGATTTTCCAATCAGATTGTTAGATTTCGTTCAAATCTCTGAATAGTTTTGGAAGTTTAATGGTTAAGTATAAAAGAGGGGATTAACTCCTCTTAAAATATATAGATGCTAAATGGGTTTTTATTAAGAATTATCCGATTTGCTCTGAATTTTGGATATAGATTTTTTAATATGATAAAGCATGTACTTGATAGTTTAGGAAGTTCAATGATTAAGTATAAAAAAGGGGAAAGGGGAGAGCTGTTTCCCCTTCTTAATTTTTTTTTTCCCGAACGGAGTTAATCCTTGAAAATACAAGGCTGTAATGCACAATTAGTATGCGTAGCCTGTGAGCTCAATGCCATCAGTTTAACTGAGCAATATTCTTTTTATTAATTGCACAAGTACTTCAGTCGAAAGAAAGAACATGGCTGAGGCATCGCGATTCTCTTCTTCGTTCATTGCACGTTCGTTCTCTACACTAAAACCAGATAAGGCAGAGAAAGGATCTCAAGTTTAGTTTTTTCGAAGGTGCATGTTTTTGTCACGAAGATGTTTATAAGAGTTTTCTGATAACGAATGGAGCAATATGTTACATCAGATGTCCTTAAGGGTGTTCTCAACTGCTTCGCTCAACAAGCACAAAACGTTTTCACACATTTACATATCCATTTTTCAACGGAAAGATATGAAATTGGAAAACCTGACTATGGATACGATTTGGAATCTAACATAGTCTTCTATTATTTGATAATTAAGTTACCTACTCAGTTACAATTAAAATGAGCACGAAACAATGGTCGCCCTATACCATTAACGTAATGGAATACTTTTGTGTGGCCTCGTCAATCAATAACAAATGTTCTTTGCACCACAGATTATGCAGAGTGTATATTATAATATGTACTTCATAGATGCATATCAATTTTATTATGCTCGAATGAGTGTAACACCATTAAAATACATTTGAAACATTTTCCCCTCTATTGACCGTAATGTAACGGAATTCTTTTGGTTGTCCCTATCATTGATCTATGCATCCGATTCTCGTAAAATTTGAAATGACTCGATAAAATTATGTAGTAATTATGTATTTTAAATTTCAAACGATTTGGTTGGGTAGTTTTTGCGTCGTTATATGAGGGCAGACGGACGGACTGAACGACAACTACAGGTTCTTGTAGGTTTACATAATTACGAACGCACTTAAAAAAAAAAAAGTATAATTATCGAGCCCGCCGATTACGATATCGGCGATGATCACGAAAAAGGAAACAATCTAACGTTAAACCAATTGATTGTTAAAAACCATTTTTTTATAATATAGAATTTGTTTATAAGTCTTGAATCTTATTATGTTATTATATCTTAAATATTATTTACAGCTTTGAAAAAAAAAATTACTTTTTTTCACCTGCAATAAACAAGATAGCAATTGGCGATTCTTGGATAAAAAGAATTTTTTCGAACTAATTTTCTCATCCCCTTACCAGCCCCCCCCCCCTTTTTCCCCCCCTATATGCCTAATTGCAGAAAAGATATCCTTTTTACTTACCCATCATACGTAGTATAGAGTAAGTCTTGCAATCGTTTTTAAAATCGAAAAATTTTTTTTGACGGATTTACACGTTTTAGATAGTGGAGATTCCGAAAAACATATTTTTAGAAAAAAAAATTTGCCGTCCGTCTGTCTGTCTGTCTGTCTGTAAACGCTCTATCTCCTGAACGAATTGAGATAGAGACTTGAAATTTTGTATGTAGTCAACATGTAAGAATGGGACGAAGCCTATTTAATATCAACAACCTCGATTACACGGAACTATTTCTTTCGGACTCTTGAAAAATTCGTTCTGATGAAAGGTATATAAAAATTTTCGAATTTTTTCGTTTTAAGGAATGGACATAAAAGGCAATAAAATAACACACATTTTGCATATAGAACGAAGTCGATCGGATTATGAGTTGCCGAGATATTTGTAATCTTGTTTTCCACATTCTTCGATTTTTCATGACCCTGTATTTCATTCAAATTTCAATACAGAAGTATATTTTAATTGGAAATGAGACGCTTAATCCGACGCAGTTCATTGTTAGTTAATAGAATTATTATTTTTGGAGTTATAAGGATAATTCTTTTACGCAGTTCGGTACTACTTGAGTAGTTTGGCGTTTTATATAATTTGTCGAAATTGGTACATCAGCAGTTCTTTAATAAAGCATTACTATGTACATTAACAATATTTAAATTTTGTTTATGAATTGCAATGCATTGTATAAATAGTTTCACATGTTTTATTTTCATATACATATCCATGATGGGTAAGTATTACGGTGGCCCCCAACGACTAGTTTCTTACTGCAAAAGATTATTTAATATCTTATTTATTATTTCCTTTTTGTGAAAATTCGAAGATATAAATATACTGTTTAAAACCTAGGGGCAACAACAACAAAAGAAATATTAAATCGGATATAATTAATTTATAATTGTAATAATAAATTCTACAAAATAATAAATTACAGCATTTTTTGCAAGGAAATGTTCTCAAAGCTAACAGCAGATGGCAACACTAAAACTTGATATTTCTAACTTTCTAAAATGTACTGAAGCAGGGCTGTCCAACGCGGAGCCCGCGGGCACCATGGCGCCTTTTGAGGATTTTTCTGGCGCCCTTTCGTTATTAAATTTTTTGAAGCCAAATTCCATACTAAAAAATGCTTTCTTTAAAATAATTAATATTTGCGTCAGAGATATTTTCAAAACCTGTGCAAGTGCATTGAAAACAAGAAACATACTTTGAAATTTAATCATGCATAATTTTACGATTTGAAGTCAGTTTATAAAGTGCTTTATACAAAGGATAACAGAGCATAATTTTTCCTTCCTTGACTTTCAAAATTTTCTTCTTTTTTTTTTTTTCAATTTTTTTATAAAAAATAATAAAACAGTATAGATGGATTTCCATCTATGAAAATACATCCATACTATATCTCTGTAATCAACCATATGGATTGGTCACAATCAAGCCTGCTTTTGTTTTCGTAATTTTTGTAAAACTGAATACACCCCTTAAAAATAAAGAATACTGCCCAGTTAAACTGATGGCATTGAGCTCACAGGCTACAAATACCAATTGTACATTAAAGCCTTATATTTTCAAGGGTTAATTCCGTTCGAAAAAAAATTAAGAAGGGGGAACAGCACTCCCCTTTCCTCTTTTTAGCTCACAGGCTATCATAGCCTGAGAGCTTATGTGCCCGTTCGTTCTGTATGTATGTTCGTATATACGTAACGCGATAACTCATGATAAAAATATCCGATCCACTTGAAATTTTGTATGTAGGTATATCCTGACAAGGCGCTTCCCTGATTAGTTTTTGGAGTTCATTCGATATGTATAAGAGGGGGAACGGGGGGCTCATGCCCCCCGTTAGTTGATATAGATGGGATTTTCATGCAGAATTAAGTTTTCAAAATTTAGATTAGGATCATTCTGATGAGGCGATTCCGTGACTGTTATTAGGTGTTCATTGATTAAGTATAAATAGGGGGAACAGGGGTTCTAATGCCCCCTCCCGTTAGTTTATATAAATGGGATTTTCATGCAGAATTAATTTTCGTTCAAAATTTAGATTAGAATCATTCTGATGAGGCGATTCCGTGACTGTTATTAGGTGTTCATTGAATAAGTATAAATAAGGGGAACAGGGGTTCTAATGTCCCCCCCCCCTTAATTTATATAAATGGGTTTTTCAAGCAGAATTTTCAGATTTCGTTCAAATCTCTGAATAGTTTTGGAAGTTTAATGGTTAAGTATAAAAGAGGGGGATAACTCTTTTTAAATTATATAAATGCTAAATGGGTTTTTATTAAGAATTATCTAATTTACTCTGAATTTTGGATATAGATTTTTTATATGATAAAGCATGTCTTTGATAGTATAGGAGGTTTAATGATTAAGTATAAAAAAAGAGAAAAGGGGAGAGCTGTTTCCCCTTCTTAATTTTTTTTTTTTCGAACGGAATTAACCCTTGAAAATATAAAGCTTTAATGTGCAATTAGTAATTGTAGCCTGTGAGCTCAATGCCTTCAGTTTAACTGGGCAGTATTCTTTATTTTATACTTAATCATTGAACCTCCTATACTATCAAAGACATGCTTTATCATATAAAAAATCTATATCCGAAATTCAGAGCAAATGAGATAATTCTTAATAAAAACTCATTTAGCTATTATATAATTTAAAAGGAGTTATCCCCCTCTTTTATACTTAAACATTAAACTTCCAAAACTATTCAGAGATTTGAACGAAATCTGAAAATTCTGCATGAAAAACCCATTTATATAAATTAAGGGGGGGGGGCATTAGAACCCCTGTTCCCCCTATTTATATTTATTGAATGAACACCTAATAACAGTCACGGAATCGCCTCATCAGAATGATCCTAATCTAAATTTTGAACGAAAGCTTAATTCTGCATGAAAATCCCATTTATATCAACTAAGGGGAGGGGCATGAGCCCCCCGTTCCCCCTCTTATACATATCGAATGAACTCCAAAAACTAATCAGGGAAGCGCCTTGTCAGGATATACCTACATACAAAATTTAAAGTAGATCGGATATTCTTATCATGAGTTATCGCGTTACGCACGAACGTACATACAGAACGGACGGGCACATAAGCTCTCAGGCTATGATAGCCTGTGAGCTAATAAGTCAAGACATATTTTGACATCCAAAAAAGAAACCTAGTAATATCTCTGATTTCTATGTTTTTTTTTTTTTTTTTTTTTGTTATTATAGGCGCAATAAAAGTTGCTGGCACCTTAACCTACAAAAAATTTTGAGATAAACCTGCGATAGAAAAATACATAATTTGAAATTTAAAACATCTAACCCCAGAACTATACGAGCTTTTTGTCTACCACTGTAAGATTAGTTTGCAATATGCTTCATATATATTAATTAATACTGTGCAACAGCATTGCCACGTGGTTTAGGTCATGTGATTCATGGCGCCCTTCACCGTTTGCCGAGGACCGAGATGCGCCCCGGCTTCCTTAAAGGTTGGACAGCCCTGAATGACACACGTGAAATAGAAACAAGTTGGAAATTGCACGCAAAGCGTAGCAAATGAGGTGCGTTCGTTGATAACGAAGTTTTAAAATATTGAGATCTTGCTGATATAGTAGAGCGTACTTTGGATACAGTATAGTGGTCGAAATCTTTGTGCTCCTGTAAATATGCAGGGAGTAATTTTTATTATACTTCATTAACGTATATCTTATTCATAAAATGTGAAGTAGTTTAATATAATTAAAACACCCCCCAAACAATGTTTCCCCGTATAACATTATTTAGTGGAATATATTTGCGTGGCCCAGTATTTTAATAATAAATATTCTTTGCATCACAGATTGTACAAAATGTATTTTTTAGCACATATTTCATAGATTCATGTCAATTCTGTTATATTCAAATGAGTGTAACACCATTAAAATGCATTTGAAACTTTTTCCCCCATTGACCGTAATGTAACGGAATACTTTTGATTGTCCCTGTAATTGATCTATCCATACGATTCTCATAAAATTTGAAATGACTCGACAAAATTATGTAATAAATATACGTTTTAAATTTCAAACGATTAAAATGCATTTGAAACTTTTTTCCCCCATTGACCGTAATGTAACGGAATCCTTTTGATTGTCCCTGTAATTGATCTATCCATTCGATTTTCATAACATTTGAAATGACTCAACAAAATTATGTAATAAATATACGTTTTAAATTTCAAACGATTCGGTTGGGTAGTTTTTGCGTTGTTATATGCGGACGGACAGACATACAGACGGACGGACTGAGCGACAACAATAGGTGCTACGTATTTACATAATTACGAACGCACCTAAAAAAAGAATGTTGAAATTAAGTGACAACTAAATTATTTAAAATTTGTTTAAATCGGTAGCGAATAAATAACAGTTTAAAAAAATAAACAAAAATTAAATTCTTGCAATCAATCGAGTTAAATGTTCCAATAGACATCAATAGATGGCAGCACTAAACTTAGTAGATTACCCCGTCAAAAGTTTTGAAAAGGTGTAATTTTAAAAGCGCATCTATGAAGTATGTACTATAATGTACATTCTGTACAATCTGCGGTGCAAGTAATATTTCTTATTGATTTACAGGGCCATACAAAAGTATTCCATTGCATAATTATATATTGAGATGAGACATTGTTTGGTACGCATTTTAATAGTATTAAACTATTTATTAATATTTTATGAAATTATACTTTAAAAAATATATACAGTCGGCTCTTGTTAATTCGAACTCGCCGGGACCGCAAGAAATATTCGAATTGTGGAAAAAAATAAAAACATGCTTAATATTGTACTATTACAAAGGAATTAATGTTATATTGTTTTTAAATATATTTTGTCTGTTATCATTAGAATATGACTTAATAATAAATTATAACGTATAAATACATAAACTAAATAAATATTTAGAAACAAACACAATGGAAGAAAATTTTGAGGTGTCACTGATGGACAGACGACGCATTAAGAAAGTGGATATCAAATGCATTGGATTACATATATACTCATTCGGAATAATTTTCACAAAAATCAAAGAAAGTTATTCAAATGACTTGATATTCGCGAGAAAGAGAAGAAAAATGAAAAATCGGAATTCTCGTCAGTTCGAATGAAACGAAGTCAAGAGAAAATGAGTTCGAATTAATGAATGTTTTTAACGTTATTCTGCCATTGAAAATTTCGGGACTTCATGCTCAGTTCGAATTATCCGATTTCGAATTAACGAGAGTCAAATGTACGTTGCATTCCGTAATGGCATCTGTCTGTCTACTGCATTATCTTAAAACTTTAGCTCAGTCTGATTTCTGACATTGAACAGTTAACTTGTTTATTGCAAAACGACATATCCGAGTAAAAAATAGCACCGAATACGATTATGTGCGGATTTTAGTGTTGCGGATTTAAGGGAGTCTACAGTATTATCTTAAATTTTTAGCTTAATCTCGTTTTTGTTACTGAACAGTTATTTTATTTACTGAAAAATGATACATCAAACTCAAAAAATAGCACCGAATACAATTATACGCGGATTTTAAAATTGCAGATTTCAAGGTTGCAGATTTAATTGAGTCTAAAGGATTATCATATAATTTTAGCTCAATCTGAGTTTTTGTTATTAAACAGTTAACTTGTTTGCTGCAAAAGGACACTTCTGACTAAAAAGTAGCACCGAATAAGATTATGTGCGGATTTCAGGACGTTTCTGTTTAATAATATAATTTTTAAAATAAGTTTGCACTTAAAATAATTAAAATCTCTCAGCCATTTTTTCAGTACTATAACGAAATTAAAACTTTAAAAAATTGAATATCTAAATAGATGACATGTTATCGAAACGAAATACACGCTTATAACTGCGGAAATGATAACAATCATAAACGCTTCTGCCTATTGGCTTTGACGATGTCTTCGTTATATCTGGGTGAAGTGCTTATATCAAAGCATTGCACTTAATAAATTTCAAAAGTTAAAAATACATGTTTGCTGTTTTTTATATAAAAATGAATTTTGGTATAGGAGATGGGTCATACAAGAAAGATATTAAATGTAAAATTCGTTAGGGGCGGTTTTCACCTACCTTCTGTAATCTGGGTGAGTATAAAGGTGATTTACCTTTAAAGATTTAGGTCCGTAAACCAGATACCCCCCCCCCCCCCCAAAAAAAAAAAAAAAAAAAAAAAAAAAAAAAAAAAAAAAAAAATTTCCAACTACTTTGACTAAAAGAAATGTTTTCATGATTAGAAATAACAGCCTCATTTTGTGCTAAACTTTTTTCTTCGAATAAGCATGCTATGCATAATGAAAGAGGGGATTAGGCCTGAGGCTCTTCAGGTTTTAGACCTTAGGCCTTAGGATTTAGGACTTACGATTTGGGCCTTAGGCTTTTCAGGTTTTAGGCCTTAGACGTTGGGATTTAGGTCTTAGGCCCTTTAAGCAGGTTTTAAGTTTTGGGACTTAAACTTTGGGCTCTTTAGGTTTTAAACCTTAGGCCTTAGGATTAAAACCTTTAGAATTTGGGCCTTAGGTCTTAAGCCTTAGGTTGTTCAGGCTTTAGGCCTTAGATTTTAGGATTTAGACCTTAGACCTTTAGGCTCAATATTTCATAGTATTTTATGAAATAAACTTTATCCCCGTTTACGCCAGACACGCATCCAATCTCCAAACACATAGTTTGCTTTTAAAGAGTTTTCAAATTTTTTTACTTGAAAAACTTGCTAATCACTAATAAACAAATTTTAACGAATTTTCTGTTTCTTTATATATGTTGGGTGTTTCTTATAGATTTCAAGCTGCTGAAAAAGAATATGTTTGTAAAAATTTTCCATCACCCTCCAATTTTGAGAAATTTCATTTATATGTTTTGTAGTATGTAGGCACCGCATAGGCATTATATTTATATTACATTATTCTCTTTCATGTATTTTATTCACACAAACATTTTTTTCTTATTACAACGATAGAAGATACAGCAAAAGAGTAGTAACAGATGTCCCCCGAATAAATTTTATGTTAGCGATCTTGAACAGACAGCTCTAGCCACCCCCACAGTATTTGGACTTTAACCATAGCTGCCAACTTTTATGCATTTTTCCTACCACAAAAATTTTATGGTAAATATTGTGTTATTTAATAGTCGAAATTTTAAGATTAAAGAAATGGAGACTCTCTGTACAATTTTAATGGTAGCAAAAATGCAAAAAATTGGCAGCTATGCTTTAACGCAAATCCATGACAGTTGAAACTTTCTGGCGAGTGTATATCCATTTCTTTGATCTATAAGGCTTTTTAATTAAATTTTGATTATAATTATCCTATTTTCCTCTACAATATGTAAAACATGTCTAGAGGATGCCTTAATGAACCCGATTCTTTTTGCTATGTGTGCGGGGAGCTAACTTTGAAAAAGCATCGATGCGCTTTCACGCCATTAATAAAGACTGCCTATCATATGTATTTTGAATATAAAGTAGGTGAACAAGATAAGAAATGGGCACCTCATTCTTGTTGTACACGATGTGCTACAAACCTCCGGCCGTGGATGAAAGGTACAAAAAAGTGTTTGTCCTTTGTTATACCCATAATATGGCGCATGCCGAAGGATCATATAACTGACTGCTACTAACGTATTACAAAAATTAAAGGAATCTCTGCAAGACAGTAAACTGACTGCAAAGTAAACTTAAAATTAAGTACCCGAACTTAGATTCAGCAATATGAACAGCATTACATAATGATGATTTGCAAATACCGAAACCTCTGGAGAATTTTACATATGACGATGCAGCAGTAGAAATGGCAATGGATGAAACTGAACTTTTCTCTACATCTGATTTGAACTATTCTCCTTGCATAAATGAAGAACCACACCTAATTACCTAAAAAGAATTAAATGATTTTGCGAGATACAAGATTCATCAAAGAAAAACACTGAATTACTTGGATCAAGATTGCAAAGCTGGAATCTCCTGAAAAACAATACAAAGATATCTGTTTATCGAGATTGACATAAGAAATATTCGACAATTATTTCAAGAAAAGATGATTTATACTATTGTAAGGATAAATCATTACAATAAGTGGCTTAATGTCTGCTTTAAATTGCCAATATAACTCGGAACAATAGCCTATAAGAGAGCAGCCACAGATAAGACATTTACCGCTACATAAAGTAAGAAATTACTTATTAATAGCATTTCTTTTTTAAAAAATTCTTCTATATTTTTCTGAAACTTTATAAACAATGCATAGTTTCAGTGTTTTAAATATTAATTTTAAGCTTTATAAGTGTTTATTTAAAAGTTTGTCATTACTAAAATACCAAATGATAAATTTCATAAGGTATAAGTGTTGAATAAATACTACAAAATTCATATTTTCAAGATTTTGAATTTTTTTAAAATCTGTGGGTGATGGAAACTTTTTAATGGCATATTCTTTCACAGCACAACCTAAAATATAAAAATCACCACATACTTAGTTAGAAACAGAAACCTTGTTTATCAGTGTAATGGAGAGAGGATAGATTTTCTCAGTAATTTACAGCATTCAATTAGAAGCCGCTTAACCCTTGGGCGTGCACAGAACTGCTCAATATTCACTCATAATCGTCCGTTTCTCTCCAAAATATATTATATGCATTTAATTTAAACAACAGCGAAGAAATGTCACTTACCTTCCAAGGAGTTTGAATCTGGTACATCTTCTGTCGTAGCTGGCTGGATTCTTCGATACTGTACGAAATATCATTATCTACAATTGGTAAAGCATGAGGGTCATTAAGGAGTTCAGGATTTGATTTAAGATCTTGGGTATTGTTTTCAAATGTACACCTTGATAGATAATCAGCAAGTACATTGGATGATCCCGGTACATGTTCGAATGAAAAGGTGTATTCAGGAAGTTCAGTTAACCAACGTGTAGTTAAATCCGCAGGGTTACATGTATTCTTGTATTTTTTTAAGGGAGCACTATCTGACAAAATTACAAATTTCCTGTTGTATAAATAGTACTTAAATGCGATTACTGATTTATAAATGGCCATTAATTCAAGTTTTAAAGCTGGGTAACGTTTTTCTGCATGTTTAAGAGATTTAGAAAAATATGCAATAGGAAGTAATTGTCCTTCATGTTCCTGTAATAATGCACCAGCTATCGCTACCTTAGATGCGTCAGTGTTAACGTAAAAGGTTTTTGACCAATCTGGTAAGCGAACCATAGGGGAACTAAAGAACACTTGTTGCATTTTTTTGAATAATTCTTGGTGTTTTTGTGTCCATTTAAATGTAGCTTTAGGAGTGGTCAAATCAATGAGAGGTTGAATAATTTCTGAAAATGATGGCACCAATGATTTATAAAATGTTACTAAACCAATAAATTTTTTTAATTGTCTCTTAGTTTTTGGTGTGGGAAACGAGTTAATTTTAACAATGTTTACATGAATAGGTGCAATAGAGTGGTTTTCAATATGGAACCCTAAGTAGTCAACTGCTGATGTATGAAATGTACATTTATTTGGAGTCAATGTTAAATTATACTTAGTTAAGATTTTAAGTATTTTATCTAACTTTGAACAAGTTTCCTCAAATGAGTTTGATCCAAATATTAGATCATCTTGATATGAATATACTCCATCAATTTGCAATTCATCAATTAAATAATCCATTAAATGTTGGAAGAATCCACTTGATGACTTTAGACCAAATACTAGGCGTTTATATTTAAAAGTCCCATAGATACATGTAAAGGTTAGTGGGTCTTGAAATTGTTCCGGAAGGTCTATTTGATGATACGCCATTTTGAAGTCTAGTGAAGTGAAAAATTTGTATGCGGATAAATTTGAAATTATGGTTTGTATTTTTGGTAGGGGGTATGATGAGCCTTGTAACACGGAATTTAACATACGTAAGTCTAGAGCGAGTCTGTATTTCTGTTTTCCAGACTGATCAGTTTTTTTTTTTTTTACAAGCAAAATGGGACATGCCCACTCAGAACAATTTCGTTCTATAATATCTGCTTCAAGAAGTTGATGAATTTGCTCTTTCATTTCGTTATGTAATGATTGTGGGAGGGGAAATGGTAATGTTTTTATGGGATAGTCATTTATAAACTTTAAATTTGGAACTACCTTGTCTGTGTGGCCTAGTGTTTTTATGGATTTGGAAAATGATGCATAATTATCAAGCAATAATTTTCCTAACCTTTTTGCATTCTCTTCCTGTAAATGATTTAAATTAAAGTCACTAATTTTTAGTTCTTCTTTACGTTGATTTAATGTTTTATTTGATGCCTGAATATAATTACAAATGTAATCCTTTAAGTTATCCTGAGATTTAAGATTAAAATTCGAAACATTTTCACATGAATTCATAATTTGATGAAAATTTGTGTTTTGTGACGGGTCCATAATGTCCATTGTTTCAAATAAAGTTCCTACTCGTGCATTTTTGTTTATGTGTACAGGTTTAGTAGATGAATTTTGTATAAAAACATAAAACTGGAATTTTTGTGGGGATCTAGTTGTGTTTTGAGTTCCTTCCTTGTCTGATTCATAACTTTGACCACCTACAATACTATCGTAAGAAATTATATTCTTTTTTGTTTCACATTGAAAATAGTAATGTTTTCTTGGGTCAATTGAATCAGTTTTTATGGAGATCCACCTCTTTTCCTGTGGTTCTAGTTTAAGTTTATTCTCCAATCGAATTTCTTTTGGGAATTTTTCAGATTGATGTATTTCATGTGTTTCAAGATGATGTGTTTCATTCTCACATAAGGCAGAATCAAGTAATGGTATGCTAAATTCATTTGTTGACATTTTATTCTTATGAATATCTATCACAATTCTGTTTTTGTGAATAAAATCAAAGCCTAAAATTCCCTGAAAGTTAGCGGAATTCGATATGTCAACAATGTAGAAATTATGCTAGAATGACTTTTGGTGTATGCGAATAGAAGTTTTAATGCATGCAGTGAACTGAACATCTGAATTAACTGTTTTAATAGTGACGCCTGTTCCTAATCTTTTATATTTTAGTTTGTCTTTAATTTTTTCAAACAAATCTTGTGATATAATTGAAATGGATGAACCAGTATCGAGCAAAAAGTTAGTTTTATGTCTTGCAATGGAGGCCTTTATGAGGGGGAGTGTTGGGGATGAATTATTTACATTGCAAATAACTGCAACTTTGTCATCACATATGTTAACAGTTTGTGAAGCTACTTCATTATTGTTTTCGACTGTTTGTGATGCAGAATTTTTGGACAATTTAACTTCACATTTTGTTTGCGAAGCAACGGATTTAACCCTTCTGTCTGGACAGAGTGTAGGCAGTGTTGGGTCATGAGTCCATGGAAATTCGTCTGAAGTTGCTGATGTGTTAGACTTCTTTTGAGATGTAAAGCCATCAGCTGAAGTACATCTCATTAGTAGTTTAAATTACCATTTCTTCTATAGTTATTGTCGTATTTATAACTATGTTTATTTCTATTCGAATTTGCTCTACGCCATTTAAAACAATGTTTTGCTGTGTGGCCACGCTTCGCACATAGCTGGCAAGCGGGTGGTGATGTAGATTTATTTTTACGTGTGTTATGTTTAGGTGAAACCGTATGCTTCCTTTTAAAGTCCTTGTTCGCATACTGTTCACGCTGTTTTGAATTTTGTGGGGTTATACTGTGAATTGCGTCTATGTTTTGTTCATTTGGAATGCTTGTTAGTGTTAATGCATTGACTCTTTCAGTTAAAATTTTTAACTGATTAGCAATAGAGTCTGCTACAGGATTTGTTGTGTTACATGTTTGTAGCACATTCTCATTTTGCATTATATCCTGCAACATTTGTGCCCTGTCAACAGCAGTGTCATAATCGAGAATGTTTTCCTCTTGCAATTTAATTCTCAGTGGGGGTGGAATGCACGAGATTAGTTTTGTGTATTTAATATTGTCTAAGGCTTCTTTATCTTTTATGTTATCATGTACTCGAGTAGTTAGAATATTTATTCGGTGTGCAAGGTTTCTAATCGTTTCTTGAGGCAGCATTATTAAATTGTTAAATTCCACGAGCGCTGTTGTTTTACTGGGGGGGGCAAAGAATTTTTTGAATTCTTTTTCTACAAATTTTAATTTGTCAGCTTTATAAATAGATGGGTTCTGAGTAAAGAAAGTAAGTGCAGGTCCGGATAACTTACTACCTAGAAACTGGATGGTGTCCTGATCCTTCCATCCGTGTGCTTTGGCTAGTGTTTTGATTTGGTTGAAGAAAAAGTCAACCAAATTAGCATCGCCATCAAAAGTGATGGTTTTGAAAGTAATCTTAGAATTAGCCATATCAGTTAAATATGTAGCTGATCTAATGCAACAAATACTAAAAAAAAGGTTTAAAACTATTTGTAAATGTTAATTGGTAGGTGTAGGGCTACTATTTAATTGCACACGTATTCCTTTGACTAAATTCTAAAGATTTCAAAGGTACTCACAATCATTTAAAGTCAAATAAAATAATAATAAAAACACAAAATATCACTTAAATAATAAAAATAGATACCATAATAAAAATTGTTAAAGCACTTAGTTAAAAATATCTAGCTCGTAAATGAGATAGTATTATAAATGTCTTACTCTTATATTTTTTTTATCTATTACTGAAAACATCTATTTGTTCTCTCATGACTCTCAACAAAATATCACTTTGAAAATTACTTACTTTGTATCAAAAAAAATTTTATGAAAAAGATCACCTTTTTTTTTAGATTAAAGAGTAAGAAAATGTATGTATTCATAATAAAAATATAAAGGGTATCTTATTAATGCTTGGATACAGGATTATAATTGAGATGTTTTAATACCATAAGACAAAGTTTAATCAAATAAGTATTAAAAAAAGCATTATTACTATTTTTTTTTTTTTTTTTGAAATGCTCTGAACAAGAAAGTGTTATTTAAATAATCATGTAACCAAATAAAACAATAACAATAATAATTGCACAATTAAAATCACGGTGTCGTGGCATTATGTTGTTCTAGAAGATTTTCACTATTTTTCATATCTTATATTGCTTCTGCGTATGGTGCTCAAAGAGCACTAAATTACTTTTTTTTTTAATGTTGTTATCTACTACCGTCAACAGTGATCATATGCATATTTCACATTAAAAATTGTGTGCGTACCCTTGATAATTTATTTCGGAAAGCACTCAAGGAATAAAGATAATTGGCACAATTTTTTTTTAAATATTTCACTGATTCTTTTTGTGCTCGACTTGTTGCCACATTAATCGCCATTAATTTTTTTGGATTTATTGTTTTATGTGTAGTTGAAAATTCTGCTGAGACAATAACAATAAAAATAACTTTCGTTTGTATCACTTTTTCTGGATATCTTCACACACATTTATAACACGCATTGCAGCTGATACACGCAAATGACAACATTGAGATGACCGGAGCATATTTCACACATGAAGAATTCTGTATGTACGATTGATAATTTCACACAAAAATTTCACCTGCATTTTCACAAACATCTATGTGCACTGCCGCCGATAACGCTGCGTCACACCGAATTCTTCAACACGGCGAGATAACGAAACTACTGCTTCATGTTGAACAGCGGACGGAGCGATCAGGGTCGAAAAAAAAAACCTTTTGATTTTGACATCACTTTTCCAGCTGGCTAAGGCTTGAGTAACTGTGATACTGGGAGCGACGAGCCCCTTTTGCCGCATCCAACACCCTGCGACCCACAGAAGAAGGAATAAGTCTCGAATCCTGCGATGCACAGACAGAGCAATAAATCTTGAGTTGTTCGAAAACACCGCATGCCATGCAGAGAAGATGCGAAACCGCTATAGACAGCAGCGATTTCTCCGGATTTTATAAGCGCCCATACTCCTCTAGTCGGGCTAAGTACGGTCTTATAGCACCAAAGTTTGTAATGGAAATCTTGGATGATTACGGTATCTTGCAGATTTAATACTGTCTATTACGAATTATCATCAATGCCGTGAAAAGGAGATCGACAAAAAGACAAGTATGCAGCCAGGTTCTTTAAAGTAAAGTTTTATTTTTGCCCTTTCGAGAGAGTAGGACGCTCAGCATGATTATTGGTAGTTACAGCAGGGCCAGGCCAAGAGAAAAGTGACCGTTCTTTTAGTCAGAACCAAGATAACATCAGTTGTCAGATATCGCCAAAGGTTACAATGTTTGGCATGTATATGATATTTGGCCTAAATATGCGTGCAATATTTTTTCTTCTGAGAGAGAGATTTTGTACTTAGCATATTAACAAGATAATCGCTAATTGGCGACAAAAGAGTTTAAACTTTGATATTGGAATTTGAAAAAGGAAAGGAATTTTTGTGGGATAGGCTTTGGGGCTCATGAAGCGATCTAAACTTCGCGAATGGATACCATATAAGGAACGGTAGCATGAGAAGGAGATATATTGGAATATGTAGGACGCGCAAAACATCTTATGCAGCATTTTTATTGTAGAGCAGCTGGTATAAGAAAACCACATTCGGTTTTCATGACCATATAAGGTATGGAACGAATGAAATACATGTGCCGGCATTTTGGTGACCGTTATATTAAGGGGGGGCGTATAAATATTACTAGAATGAGAAAAAGGGCGATATATTTATAACTTCAACTGTAATGTAGATCCTGTTGTGATCATGATTTTTTAGTTACTTTAAAAGAAAGGATTTTTTTTTTTTTTTTTTTATTATGGAGGAAAAGATAAGTTTATCAGTTTGTTACCTAACATCGTCATATTCAATGATATATGATATATTGATATCGTAGTGCTATACGTAATTACGAAATTTCCTTACAGACATATTATAATGGAATAGTTTTGAATGTCTCTGTATATGAACGATGAATGCTGCATACTTTGTTTTCAATACCGAATACGGCATAATACATCTCATTAACATATATCAATTACAGAACAATTCAACTATTTTAACGCAAGTTAGAATCTGGAAAGACAGACAGATGGCTAACTTAATAGAAATCATAAATACTTTCAATATGTTGAAAAGTGTTAAAAACGCATGTTAGGTTGAAATTCGAAATTTAGCAATTTATTTAAAGAGATGAGTCTTTACTTGTATTAAACCGCAGTTATGTATATCAATTTCCTAAAATATGAAATAGTTTAAAAAAATTAAAATGCACCCCAAACAATATTTTCCCCTATACCATTATACAATGGAATACTTTTGTGTGGCCCTGTAAATCAATAAGAAATATTATTTGCACCCCAGATAGTACAAAATATATATTATAGTACATGCTTCATAGAAGCGTGTGAACTTTATTATGTTTGAAAACGTGTAAGACCATTAAAATGCACTTGAAACTTTTTTCCCCATTGACTGTAATGTAACGGAATCTTTCAGATTGTCCCTGTTATTGAACTATGCATCCGATTTTCATAAAATTGGAAATGACACGACAAAATTATCTAATAATTACATATTTTAAGTTTCAAACGATTCGGTTGGGTAGTTCTTGAGTTGTTACATGAGGACAGATAGATTCCTTTCCATAATTTATAGCATTCTATTTGAGGTCACTTAACCCTTGGGCGTCCACAGAGCCGCTCATCATTCACTCAAAATCATCCATTTCTTTTTTCAAAAAGTTTAAATACTTGCAAGTAAAACTAGTCGTTGGGGGCCACCGTAATACTTACCCATCATGCATATGTATATGAAAATAAAACATGTGAAAACTATTTATACAATGCATTGCAATTCATAAACAAAATTTAAATATTGTTAATATACCTATAGTAATGCTATATTAAAGAACTGCTGATGCACCCATTTCGACAAATTATATAAAATGCCAAACTACTCAAGTAGTACCGAACTGCGTAAAAGAAACATCCTTATAACTCCAAAAATAATAATTCTATTAACTAACAATTAACTGCGTCGGATGAAGCGTCTCATTTTCAATTAAAATATACCTCTGAATTGAAATTTGAATGAAATACAGGGTCACGAATAATCGAAAAATGTGGAAAACAGGATTACAAATATCTCGGCAACTCATAATCCGATCGACTTCGTTTTATATGCAAAATGTGTGCTATTTTATTGCCTTTTATGTCCAATCCTTAGAACAAAAAAATTCGAAAATTTTTATATATCTGTCATCAGAATGAATTTTTCGAGAGTCTGAAAAAAATAGTTCCGAATAATCGAGGTTGCTGATATTAAATAGGCTTCGTCCCATTCTTACATACTAACTACATACAAAATTTCAAGAGTTTATCTCAATTTGTTCGGGAGATAGAGCATTTACAGACAGACGGCAAAATTTTTTTTCTAAAAATATGTTTTTCGGAATCTACATTGTCTGAAACGTGTAAATCCGTCAAAAATTTTTTTTAGATGTTTTCAAAACGATTGCAAGACTTACCCTATACTACGTATGATGGGTAAGTAAAAAGGACAACCCATAGAAAGATTAGGTATTTCTCAACCCATGTCGTAGCATTTTGATTTCATACATTTAACCCTTCACAAGAGAATTAATTCCTATGCAATGCAATACAGTCTAACCATTTGGGGATGAGTGACACTTATATGTGCAGCAAAAAGGCTTAAGAATACATATTTATCCTCAACAGTAAAATTTTACTGAAAAAATAGTCTTTTTTAATCGGAGCATTTTCACGATTTAAAAAAGCACAAGTTTCTGTTAAAAAAAAAAAAAAAAGATAAAACATTAAAAATTTTGCAAAAGACTCCCATTGCGAAGTGGTTACCTGAAAGGACCTAAAAAACATCAACACACACACACACACAAAAAAAAAGAAAGCAAATAAATTTTAAAATTTACTTTATTTATATGTATACATATGTATATATATAGAACTAATGTACAATAAACGTTTGTATCTTTATTATGTTATGACTCGTTAAAAAGTATCTCGTTAAACAATCTATAAAGGTTCTTTTTCTACAGCCACAGTAAAATGACATGGTTCGTTTAAAATCTTCTTGGTGCTTTCATCTACAATGACTTTGAAGATATGGAAAAAAAAAAAAAAAAAAAAAAAAAAAAAAAAAAAAAAAATAAATTAGACTTTTTCAGCATATAAAACTGTTCAGGAGACTAGTTTAGTTCAGATGCGTGCATGTGCCAGTTATTAACACAAGAGATTGCATCAGACAGACACATTTTTAAATGGTTACAAACTAAAAAAAAGGAAAAAAAAAAAAAATGAAAACAGTCAAAACAGCTTCCCCCCCCCCCAAAAAATAAAAACCACAAGATTCTAACACAAAATCTGTGAGAAATATGGACCAAAAAAAAAAAATAAATAAATAAATAAAAATATATATTCATCAGAATTTTCAAGCAAAGAGCGTCTAATCATAAAAATATTACATCAATATTAAAAATACATATTTTGAAAAACATGAAATTGAGGCCTCTGATGATGAAATGGGGTCTTTTTATGACCCCAGTTCATTTTCTGACTAATATTTAATTTAAAAAAAGAACTTGTAATGCTTTCAGCATTTTTATAGTTAAATTTTACACTATTTTATTACAAATTTTGAAGTTATCGCTTTCCCCATGAAAAACAGAAATGCACAAAAAATTCCATTATCATTTGGAGTTAGTAAATGCTTCCACCTGGCCGTTAATATTCTAAAATCCTTTGTTCTAACATAATGATGTTTTCTATTCCTTTTTGTAACTGCAACTGTTATATATATGTTATTACATTAATTGTAAAAGCTAAATGTCTTTTTTTTTTTTTTTTTTTTTTGATATGGTAAATAAATGCTTAACAATGGGGTCAGTGAATGATTTCACATGGCCTTTCATGTTTCAAATTTTTACCTGGTCATCGAAGGGTTAATTAACTTTATAGAATTAATCCACACTTTCTCATATTTTAAGAAAATAATTTCTACTCAGTGTTTTTAAGAGCAAGAATCTGAGAAAGTGTCACACCTAGCATTATGGGGTGATTCATGACATCTCAGATTTTCTCCAAAAAATTACCAGTTGTTACTTATCTTATTAAAAGACCAAATCCAGAATTTTTTGCTCCAAAGTTGAGTTGTTCATTTTTTATGGCCAACCAAAGGTCATCATGTCGTGAAAAAAAAATAAGCGTTTTTTTAAGACATGGATATTGCTATGACTCACAGCTCTTTGCGCATACAACTTGCCACGAAATTCTTTTTATATCTGGAATGTAAGAGGGTTGAACTTTATATACTAGATGAAAAACCCGTGGCAAGTTTTTGCCGCAAGGTCACAGAAGGTCACAAAAAGATTCATTTTTGCTGTTTTTTTCCATTTTTAAGACCCTATAACAGCTTGCGCGTTCCAACTGCTATGAAAAAAGAGGTGGCAATTGAAAGCCATGCATTAGCACTTTTAAAAAATGTATATATAATTGAGGCAAGTTGTATGCGCTTTTAGTTACAGAGTGCCAAAGTCTGAAAAATGTCATTTTTGACCAATATTCAAACTGTCATAATTCCTTGCGGCAACAACATTTTGAAATAATTCTTTTGCCATTGTTTTATTCTATTATTGCCCTTTTCAAAAAAGTAAACTCCATTGAGGCAAGTTGCTTTAAAAAAATTTAATGTTTTTTTAAAATATGGCCTTTTTCAATAGTCAGAGCTATTTTATTATTTGAAATAACTGGACTTGATAACAATATTTTATACATTTGTTTGTCTATATAAATTGATGTTCTAATATATTGTGAGATATATATGATGCTAATGACATTTATTTAATTTTAACCCTTTCGAGTCCGATTTTTTTTTCAATTTTAGAAAAAATTACTTTTACTTTAATAATATTGATACTAGCTATTTTAATAGATTAATTAGAGTTTAACGAATATTTCATTGTCTGAAACATAACAAATGTTGTTGTTTTTTGCACTATTAAGTTCATATTCATGCAACAATAGGCTAAGGAAGAATTTTTGGAGAGGGTTTAAAAATATTATCTTGCAAAAAGTTAGTGACATTACAACTTTCTAATATTTTTAGCGCTTTATTACACATAATTCTTTCAGGAAAGTAATTTTTATTTTAAATTAAGAGGGAAATACATTTAAAATAAAATAATCGCAAACAATACTAAAAAAATTAAGCAAATATTTATTATTACTAAATGACTTAACATTAATGAAGTCATATAATAAGTGCACAAATACATACTAACATTGCTACATGTAATTAGTAACAAAAATATTTCCTAAAAATAATAATACTCAAAAGACAGGTATTATTAATAGTACACCAGCCCTGAAAGCGTTAAAACGAAAATATTTGACATTTACAAATTACAATTTGTAATTAAAATGCAAATATAAATACAATCAGCCAACACTGCTACAATTTTTACAGAGTTTTATCATTACGAGAAAAGAAAATCAAAGATATAACCATTTCTTTTAAGATATTTCAATATGTCTTTTAACCCTTATGGGATTTTGTTTTTTTCACTTATGGGAAAAATAAATTTTCTTTAACATTAATAGCTATCCAAGTATATTAACTGAAATACATGAATAGATAACTATAACTGTTAAATGGTATCTTCAGATATGATACAAGAAAGTTATATTTTTGATTTTCTTTTCTTTTACTGATAAATCAATGTAAAAATATTAACAGTGTTGGCTGATTGTATTTATATTTGCATTCTAATTACAAGTTGTAATTTGTAAATGTCAAATATTTTCGTTTTAACGCTTTCAGGGCTGGTGTACTATTAATAATACCTGTCTTTTGAGTATTATTATTTTTAGGAAATACTTTTGTTACTAATTACATGTAGCAATGTTAGTATGTATCTGTGCACTTATTATATGACTTCATTAATGTTAAGTCATTTAGTAATAATAAATATTTGCTTAATTTTTTTAGTATTGTTTGCGATTATTTTATTTTAAATGTATTTCCCTCTTAATTTAAAATAAAAGTTACTTTCCTGAAAGAATTATGTGTAATAAAGCGCTAAAAATATTAGAAAGTTGTAATGTCACTAACTTTTTGCAATATAATATTTTTAAACCCTCTCCAAAAATTCTTCCTTAGCCTATTGTTGCATGAATATGAATTTAATAGTGCAAAAAACAACAACATTTGTTATGTTTCAGACAATGAAATATTCGTTAAACTCTAATTAATCTATTAGGATAGCTAGTATCAATATTATTAAAGTAAAAGTAATTTTTTCTAAAATTAAAAAAAAAAAATCGGACTCGAAAGGGTTAAAATTAAATAAATGCCATTAGCATCATATATATCTCACAATATATTAGAACATCAATTTATATAGACAAACAAATGTATAAAATATTGTTATCAAGTCCAGTTATTTCAAATAATAAAATAGCTCTGACTATTGAAAAAGGCCATATTTTAAAAAAACATTAAATTTTTTTAAAGCAACTTGCCTCAATGGAGTTTACTTTTTTGAAAAGGGCAATAATAGAATAAAACAATGGCAAAAGAATTATTTCAAAATGTTGTTGCCGCAAGGAATTATGACAGTTTGAATATTGGTCAAAAATGACATTTTTCAGACTTTGGCACTCTGTAACTAAAAGCGCATACAACTTGCCTCAATTATATATACATTTTTTATAAGTGCTAATGCATGGCTTTCAATTGCCACCTGTTTTGTCATGGCAGTTGGAACGCGCAAGCTGTTATAGGGTCTTAAAAATGGAAAAAAACAGCAAAAATGAATCTTTTTGTGACCTTCTGTGACCTTGCGGCAAAAACTTGCCACGGGTTTTTCATCTAGTATATAAAGTTCAACCCTCTTACATTCCAGATATAAAAAGAATTTCGTGGCAAGTTGTATGCGCAAAGAGCTGTGAGTCATAGCAATATCCATGTCTTAAAAAAACGCTTATTTTTTTTCACGACATGATGACCTTTGGGGGGCCATAAAAAATGAACAACTCAACTTTGGAGCAAAAAATTTTGGATTTGGTCTTTTAACAAGATAAGTAACAACTGGTAATTTTTTGGAGAAAATCTGAGATGTCATGAATCACGGGTGTGTCACTCTCTCAGATTCTTGCTCTTAACCTTTTTAGGAGCATACACGCTGAATTAATATTGCAGTTATAATTTTGTTTTTCGTATATTACAGCTTCAAATGTTTTAATTTATGCATACAAATTTTTAAAATAACAAAGAAAAAGTATATCTGCATTTTTTTTTTTTTTTTTTTTTTTTTTTTTTTTTTACATTTTAATTTGAGTATTTGCATTTTCAAACATTATTATTGATTGACAACCTATGCAAATATAACAAATTATTTTCTGTTATATGCTACTGTATATTGTTCTTGAGTGTTTTCTCGAACTGCAAAAACATTTAGTTTCTTTAATGGTAAAATGTAAGTAATATAGAAAAAACGCAAAAAACAAATATATTTCTATACAAATTAATGCATTTACATTTACCTTATACCTGTGATAAATGCTTAAACATTTTTTTTTTTTTTTTCAAAAGTTGAAATTAACTTTACATTTTATAGGAAAAATAAGGACATCGTTATTATGTTCGAAAATATATGTTCTGCATTACAAATAATGCAATGTTCCTATTTGGGAACATTGGCATTTAAACGGTTAATAACAAAGCGAAAAGACTTCATAAGTTTATAAGTGCATTCTTGAAATGTTGGTGGTGAAGGAGTTAATAAAAAAAATCTTGTTTTTCAGTATTTTCCTGAGCTTAAGTTTTTTTCTAAATCACTTCCTCAACATTTTTATTATCAAGTGAGACAATCCAAAACATTTAAGCAACATCGCCACTCAATAAATTTGCAATAAACACGGAGAAAAATTTTGTTTAACTGTCCAGATAATGCATTTCTGCTAACATTTTACAAACAATTCCGTAAGCCTAGGTCTGTTCAGATTTTTCTCACAGTTTTTGTGAAACTGGAGATTTTCTTATATATATTCTAATGATAATTTTGTGAATTTAAAAATTATCAATGTTTTATCCTTCATATTATAAAAGGCTAAGTAATATGCTCGTTGGTGAGTTCAACTGCTTATTTATAGAGCAGATTTTATTTTTAAATGACTACTAAATTTGAAAAAAAAAATCAATTTGAAGGTGAAAAAATTCTGTGAAGGGCTTGTTTAAGATACAAATAATTTTGTGAAGGGTTCTCTATTGGGATAAAATGTTTTGCAAAAAGTCCTGTTTGAGGACAAAAAAGTTGTGAAGGGTCCTGTTTTAAGATAAATTATTTTGCAAAGCCTCTTTTAAAGCACCTAAAATTTTCATAAACATATCTCTGGAAAGTTATTACAAATTCTAGAAAAAGAAAAAAAGCTGTTTTGACTCGAAACACAGACTAAAGGAAGGTTTTTTTTCTTTTCTTTTTTTTTTTTTTTCTTCTACATTATTGGTCTTAAAATATAATGTACAAAAGCATCTAAAATTAACAGGAAAAGATATAGCACATACAATAACAATTGAGACTAAGTTCATCTTGGATATAAAAAAATTAGTAAAACAGAAATAAAATTTATTTATAAATTTCTAAAAAAGAAAAAGAGAAAAAAGAGCAACTCTTTCCGAGGCCTGAGAAATAAAACTCTGAAACTTAACTGACATAAACAAAGAAGCCAGACCCTGTAAAAATAATCTAAAAAAAAAAAAGATTTATAGACAGATCATTTGAAAAAACAATAAATAAGCAAGAAGTTTCTAATAAAGCAACAAAATCATTTATCAGAATTCAAAAACAAACATGGCACATTCTTTTTTTCTCCCAAATATCATTTTTATACTTTGAGACATTATTGCACGTAGCATTTTAAAACCCATCCACAAGAAAAAAAAAAAAAAAAAAAAAAAAAGATTTAAAAATTTTTAAAACACAAAATACAAGTAGCTTTAAGCATTGACAAATTTACATTTGAGAAAAGAGAAAATGATTTTGAGATAATTTGTTTATAGTCCATCGAAAGAAGAACACAAGCAACAATTAGAAAATATATAAATGGAAAATGCAAAAAATTAAGTAGTTACAATAGGAAAGCTATCAATGCAATAACGTATTAGAAAATTAAAAAAGAAACAAACAAAAAAAAAGCCACTAAGTTTCAGAGAGAGAGAGAGAGAGAAAAAAATGACACTTTTTTTAAAAAATAAAGTAAATAAAACTCAAGTAGTATTTCATATCACAAAATATTTAAGCAGTTTTTAACAATTTGCAAGTATATATATAATACATATAATACAACTTAAGTGAGACAATTTTTTTTTATCACATGAAAACTATCAACAAATCGAGTGCCATTAGAAAAACAAAATATTTTTAAATGCAGCGATACGTAAATATGCCTTTTATCCATCCACATTTTTCGATGACACAGAATAATATAAGATGAGAACAAACATTAGACACGCAGAGAGAAAAATAAATAGGGAGAATACAGTATTCTTAAGTATAGAAACATGCATAATATACATACACACATATATATATAATAAAATTAAACCAAAAAAAAAACAATGCCTAGACAAACAACGTTCTGTACATGACTCGAAAAATAGTGTACACATGACATGTTTTAAATTTCTACACTCGAAAACTCATTGCCATGAAGAAGTGGAGGAAAATAAATAATTACGAAGGGTGGTGCACGTCCTAATCCCAGACTAAAATGCATTGCTCCATTTGTTCTGGTTATTATTTACATTAGTCTTTGTAATTGAAGGGCTTGGACACAGCTCCCAGCAAAACATCCCTGGCAAATTCCTTAACTTTCCATGACTAAATCTCAAAAAATTCCCTGATTTTCCCTGAGCAAATCTTTAAAAAAAAAATTCTGACTAAAAGGGCTTACAGTGAAATTTTGTACTTATTTTCACAATTTTTTGTCAAAACTAGCAAATCCCCCCCCCCCCCCCGAGACTTCTTAGAAAATATTTGTAAATTCTCTGAATTTTCCTGTCTATTTTGAAATTTCCCTGATGCGGTTGGATGCAAAACAAGATAACTGGTGTTTAGGTTAATCTAACAAAAAATCAGCTGTTCTAATAAAAACTGTCACACTTATTTCCGTTTTAGTTTTCTTCAGAAAGAAATGGCATTTTGTTAATTATCTTGTTTTGCATCTGCAAGCTAGTCAGTTATCTTGTTTTGCATAACTCCAGTGACTTCTGTTGGAATATCAGCCTGTTGTCATGACAGTAGCCTTTACAGTATTATCATTTTATTTATGCTTCAGCATTTAGTAATTTTTTTCTTCTTAAATTTATCTCTACATGCACTGATGATCAAATGGTAGAGAAAAATCATGCAAGGTTATTGTGTCTATCGTTGCTTTAAGAGATTGGTCCTGTTTAAAATATTTTTCTTTAGACTAATAGCAC
Source organism: Maratus speculifer (assembly GCA_964019185.1). Classification (NCBI taxonomy): domain Eukaryota; kingdom Metazoa; phylum Arthropoda; class Arachnida; order Araneae; family Salticidae; genus Maratus; species Maratus speculifer. The sequence continues at coordinate 16,475,927 of OZ025301.1, forward strand.
GTAAAACAACTAGATTTCTTTAGCCAAGCGACCCTATCGGTCAGTAAATTTTAATGTTTATCACTTGGATAGATACTTTTTTTTTTTTCAAAGTATTTTTTCTCTAAAATTGAAAAAAAAGGGAGGGGGGGGGAGGGAGGGTTAAGGTTGTCTTTGAATCACCTTTTTCAGAGTTCCTTCAAATCAAAATGGCAGTTCGAAACTTTTTTCAGGAGACATCTAAACTCTGTTTTACCTGTTACTCGTATAGAACTTTACCGCTGTAAAACTTCAACAACTGTGAGAAAATAAATCGTAGAAGTACTTCAAATGGTGCCAATAAACAGAAATACTCAAGATTATGCATTTCGGTAGAAACTAATTAAATACACTATGCATTTTTTTGGGGGGGGGGGGGGAATACCAAATTGGAAGAGTACTTAAGAAGTTTTTAACAAATTTTTATATGTGTAAAAAAAAAAAAAAAAAAAAAAAAAAAAAAAAAAATCACTTTAGCTTTTTACGAGGCAATCGGCAGTGGCAGGTAATTTTAACTGTTAGTAACTTTACTCATTAATTAGCTTATATATGTATATATATGTATATAAATTATTACTTTTAATATGGGACATTGTGTGCACCACCCAGTTTAGTCTGTCTAGACTTCTTTTTTAAAATGTACTTTGTAAAGAGGTAAGAATGTGCTTGCATTGAAAATGAGATAGACATAGGGTTGCTATGCTCTAACCTAACACAATTTTCTTCTCCAGATGTAACTAAAAAATAATAAATAAAATTATAAAGGATTATTTTTTCTAATTTTTCCTTAATCTTATGAGATTAAAAATCATTTGTTCACCATTGGGAAAACCTCAAAAAGTTTTAATAAAGCAAAATTGGCATCCTCATAATGAGATAAGGTCAGTATTTAAAAAAAAGTTAGTTACAGAAATACAACAATTCTCTACAGGTTGCATGCAAATGCAAACCAATGACTTAAGATTTTTTCTTTTTTCAAACAGTCATTTATTTTCTCAAAACCACACTTCTAAAAAACGCCAAGCCATAAAAATGTGGAATGTGAATTTCAATGAAGCCTAAAAACATCCAAAAATTGGGTTCTCTGTCTTAAAACAAAACTTTTGGAAGTAACACATGCATAAAACCATTCATAACATCTCCATTAAAATGATATAGTCGTCTCTCATTAATTCGAAATCGGATAAATCAAATCTTCGCTTAATTTGAATAAAATGAAATTTTCAATGGCAGATTAAGGTTAAAAATTTTTATTTATTCGAGCTGTTTTCTCTTGACTTTGTTTCATTTGAACTAACGAGAATTCTGATTTTTTTCATTTTTGTGTAGTTTCTCACAGATTTCAGATCCTTGAAATAGCTTTCATTTTTGACAAAATTGTTCTGAATTATAATCCCAAGCATTTGATATCCACTTTGTTACAGTTCTGTCTGTCCATCTTCAACCCTACTTCCATCGTCCTTGTTCCTCATCCCTTCAAGTATTTATATTTTTTAATTTTATATGAAGTCATTTTCTAATGAGAATAGCCAAAATAAATTAATATACCGTAATTTCCAGTAGATAAGCCGCACCATGAAAAATGAGAGATAAAATTTCAATTTTCATCAGATAGGCTGCACCGGTGTATAGGCCACAGCTTATACGCCGCACAAACAAAAATGCATAATCTAATTAATAGAAAAATTTTGCTAATTAATTTAATGCTAAAAAAATGCTTTTTTTAAAGAAATTGAAAGAAAACAAATATTTTTAGTAAATAATAAAAAGAAATATAACTTGTCAGTATTTATTTATATTGTAATTTATTTACTTATGCTGAATTAATACTCTTTCTTTTTAGATATGCCCCAGAGTATAATTGAAAAAGAAAATCGAAATAAATTACGAAAAGTATATTTAACAAGCTTTTTAAATTGCAACAAGCTGAAAAGTATTAATAGAAAATTTCCATGGAGCCATAATCCTGACTTCAAACGAATCTGAATGTACAAAATAAATTAATAAATAGAACTTAAACAGCATGTTGGGCGATAAAATGCAAAAAGAGACTGTGCTTAACAAAAATACCTTTTCTTTTTTTCTTCTTTAAAATCTTGTTTAAATTTTTTGTTTGTTGAAATTTATTTAAAAAATTAATACTTCATTTTTCTATTCACATTTTAAAAATCAAATGTTATTTTTAAGTTTTTGAAAATGCACTAACTTTTTCCTCACTGATTTCAGAACATTAACAATTTTTCTAATTTGCAGCTTTATGCAATATTTTGCTTGCAACACCGGGTTGGAAATAAAAAAATTAATTGTATAGGCCGCACAAGCGTATAAGCCACAGTTGAAAAAAATTAACTTTTAAACACGTATAAGCCGCAGCTTATCGCCCTGAAATTACGGTATATATATATATATATATACTGCAACATTAATTCCTTTTCAAAAGTAACCCTTTAAACATGCTTCATCTCATACTTTCCATTATTCTAACTTTGGATAAATCAAACATTTTTTTTGCGGTTCCCGACGAGTTTGAATTAACAAGGGCTGACTATATCTGAGTTTGGCATTGTTGGGAATGGCAACGGTTACTTCTGAATTACTTTTGTACCTCGATGAATTTTGCATGCTAAGTCAAGAACACCAAGAATCTGCAAGTGTTGCTAAAATGGTGTGTGGTACTAGACATTTTTATGAGACTATGATGACTGGGAAAAAAAAAATTCTCACAGGGGAAGATATAGATACAAAACTCTCTTCTTTACAACACTGTACATGTAAAGAAATCTCGCTGTGAAAATACCTTAGTCCGTAAAGTTGCAAAAAAGTGATGCTAGATATAAACTAAACACTACATGATATTCACAAGAGCATAACTAGGATGGAAAATATACATTTTGTTACATTCCGAACATAAATTTATCCTGTCTGTATTCAGCCATGAAAGAAAAAAAAAAAATGAAGAAAAAGAGCATTTTTTATACGATAAGCAATTTTTTAATAAATATTGAACGTGACTGAAATTAATTTCTTTTTTTAAATTAAACATTAAATGTTTTTAAGGAATTTATATTACACATTTTACACATTTCAAAGGAAAAATATATACATAAATTATGCTCCCGATCCCACTTTTTCTATGCATGCGAGTACGCTACCTCTAGTTATGCCCCTGTTGATAAATAGGATACTTATAAATAGAAAATATCTAAAATAAATAGATTAAAAAAAAACATATGGTTAGAATCAGTACAAAATCAAGTAAAATATTCAAGACAGATGAGTTCAAGTTAATTTTTCAAAATTTTACATTTCAATCTATTTCAAAAAAAAAAAAAAAGGGAGGAGTGGGTGAGCAGGAGAAAAAAACAATAAAAAGTGACAAATACAATAGAATGCCGATTATTGAAACTCCAATTAACCAACCTTCCAATTATCCAAACACACTGCTTCTGTCATTTTCTCCTTCATAATCAGCTTGCGAAATCGAATTCCTGATTAATATATTGTTGTGAGCAGTAACAAAAACGAAGGAAAATGAAAATTACCTTGATACATCACATAATAAAATTGTTTAAATATTTGGAAACAGAAATGAAATGGATTGAATGGCAGAAGAGGCTCCCAGCAAAACAATTAACTGGTCGAATAATTCCCTGACCAAATCTGAACAAAATCCTCTGATGAAATGGGGGCATACAGCGAAATTTGCTGCTTATTTCTGCAATCTTTTATTAAAATTTGAAAGTTTTTTCTGTAATCATAGTTTTTTTTTTTTTTTTTTCCCCATTGATTGATGGATTTTGTGATTTTTTTTCCCCAAAATTATTTGATGAATTTAGTGTCGTTTTTTTCCCTCTCCAAGACTTTTCCATGAGTTTAAAGAAATTGTCTGTAAATTTCCTGACTTTTTCTTGCATGTTTTAAAATTTTTCTGATGTCGGGAACCGTGCAGAAGAACACTGATCCCATTCAACTAACATTATTTAAGAAGAATTCGAGCATTGAAAAGTATGTCTTTTTTTAAACAATCAAACTTTTTTGCTTAAATTATAATCTCTGAAGTTCAGAAGATGATGAAAAAAAAATGAATAAATAAATAAAAATAAATAAAAAATAGGTAAAGAATTTTTAAACACACCAATACCAACCTGTACCAACTGGTGCTGGCAGGTCTAAGCCTAGATTAAGTATGGACGTTTTAGTATTGGGGGCTGTGTAAAGGGGCTTTGTGAATATAACATTATCATTTTAGGGGGAAGGTGGGTGGTGTCTGGCATATGATATCATATCTCTAGGGGGAGGAGCAGATTTGTCTTCTGATATCATTATAATTTTTGATTCAATCAAAATTTTCTATTTTTATTTGTAACATGTTTTCTGGTACAAAATAGCATGTTATATTTTTTTAAACTTCTTTTTTTATTATTATTTTATTAACTTCTCTTCATTTAAATTATAAAATTATGGGAAATATAAATGTAACTAGTTTTTTTTGTTTTTTTTTTTACATCACTTCGAATAAAAGCAATAAATTCTAGAATTCAAAAATTTTTTACATTTAGATTATGATATCATTATCTGGGGGGAGGGCAGGATGTCGAGAGATAATACATGAGGACCCCAGAAGCCAAGGGGTATAAGTGACAAAATTGAAAAAAATAAACTAAATACACAGACGACCTAAAAATGCTTTTTTCACTTCAGGTAAAGAAATATAGGTCATTTTCTTATTATTTGGGGAGTTATAGATATAAACCTCTTAAAAAAAAAAAAAAAAACAATATTGATTAATTATACATTTAAAGAAAATTGTACTCTATTTTTTTTAACAGTTATTGAAATGAGAGTTCAAAGATTAGAATGCAACAAGCAGATGTTTCCTATTTCAATTTAGTGAATTGTTATTGATGTTCCAATTTAACATCAATTATCTTTAAATTCAATTTACTCCAAATCACCAAATCAAATTTTGTCACTTGTACCCCTTGGCTTCTGGGGTTCTCATATGATATCAGAGGGAGGGGAGAGGGAGGTCTAAAATTACCAAAACGTTGATAACATATTTGCACAGTTAGCTAGCCAGTAATATCCCTTAAATTGCCTATCCATTTACCTGAACTAGGGTTGGTGCAGATGTATTTGGATAGTCGGCTCTCTATTGTAATTCATTCTTAAAAGTAGAAATACAGAAAAGTGCAAATCCTGAACTAAGAGATGAGAGCAGAAAAAGGACACTGCAAAGCAAAAAGAGACTTGATTTTGAGCGAAAAAGACACTATCACAAAGTACCTATCCACCCAAAATTTTACAAGTTCTATTTTTTTTTTTTTTTTTTTTTTCAACATTAATTTTTACTCTCTATAAAAAATCAGTGCTCTCTATCTATTATTTACATTTGAAAGGTACTGATGGGTTATCGCGTGTCACATTTTCTGAATGATTTGTTTTGGCAAGACAGATAGACATCTCAAGCTCACAATTTATGTTAATGACAGAAATTAAAATTTATTATCATTGGGATAATTCAGGAGGCAAACTTCAAATTAACATTTTCATCTTAAAGACTAGTGTCTAGAGAAATTCTGATTGTAAAAATGGTTACTTTCAAAATTTCTTTAATATGTAAAAAAAGAAAAAATACAAAATAATCTACACTAACAATACATCAGAACTATTTGCAAAACAGTTTTTAAACATATCATTAAAAAAGCAAAACAACTAAAACAATATTCATTTTATGTAAGTTTTTTTTCCCCCCCATCAGGTTAAGCCAAGTTCCCTGGAACCTACCTCTATTAAAAGAAATTTAAACATACAAACATAAAAAAAATATACATATATAAACTTAAAATTTTTGTAGCAAAAGGTTCATCACCATTTTTATTTTTGTAAGTTCTTTTTACTATTTAAACGAGATGGAATAAATCCATTTAGATTCCTTTTTTTTCATTTCAAAATCACCCAAGACAAAGAAAACAATCCTATTTTAAAAGCCCTTCCCTGCCGAAACCCATAACCGCTCCAAAGATGTCTCCCTTTCTTGTCAAAAAAACCCCCATCAGGATAACCCATCGGTATTGCAGGTAAGCATCCCTATAGAGTCATGAGCACACATCATCTTTTTTCTTTTTTTTTACATAACACTCTCTGTCTGTCCGTCTTTTTATAAGCAAAACGGATCGCTTTTCACTGTTCCACTCCAACAGTTTAAGTGGAACACCTGAGGTATCAAAAAGTCTCTTATTATTTATAGCACCGTTGTGTGTTCGCCTTCCCTTCCTTTCACTTGGTGAAAATCAGATCTTGATACTTGAGGAGGAACTCTGTGAAGTGGTTGATGCGGGTGATAGAGAACAGAGAAGCCTGCATGTCTCGGGCCCAAAGCAAGTTCGGACCGAACACAATCGCCAGGTTGGAGGCAGTCATCTTGTTTAGGTCACTCCTGTCGGTCACCTATAGGAGGAGAAATCAGTCTTCCATTTTAATTAACCTTTTACAGACCAATGTTCCCATTTGGGAACACAAGTTTAAAAATTTAATTTAATCAAAACTAACTTCAAAATATTAGGAGAAATAGTAAAAAGCTGACTCGATTTTTTGAAATAGAAGTTACATTCCTATCATTTATGGCGAATTGTACAGAAATTCATAAAAATGGCCGATGACCACTTCAAAATGATCAGTCATAAAAAAGATTTTTTGAAACAGATTTTTCAGATTAGATTACTTGATTTTTTAAAATAGAAGTTACATTCCTATCATTTATAGGGAAATGTACAGAAAATCATAAAAATGACCAATGATCACTGGAAAATGACCGCCGGAAGTGACCAATGTTCCCAACTGGGAACATTCTAAAAATTATGTATAAAAATAATTTCCAGCATATTAATGACTAATATCTCTTAACTAAAGCATTAAAAGACATAATGTGCAAAAAATAATTTAAAATATGCCTGGATCTGAATTTGGCCAGTAAAAGGTTAAAAGAACAACCTTAAGAGCCCACAATAGTCACAGAAAAAGTGCATAAAAAGACCCAGATGACCATATAAAGTCTATGAGAGCGTTCTTTTCTAATATCTCGCTCAAATTTTAATATTTTTGCATGATTTTTTTTGCACAAGATAGCTGAGGGCAATCCACAACCGGGCTAGTTTTTACTTTTTCGATTTTGGTTATATATTTTTTATATTACGATAGTTTCAGTTTCACAACCGGTTTAAACCGGTTTCGAAAGTTAAAGTAATTTTTTAAAGAAAATCTGAAACAAAAATTGAAAAAGTAAAAACTAGCCCGGTTGTGGATTGCCCTCAGCTATCTTGTGCAAAAAAAATCATTTCAAAATATTAAAATTTGAGCGAGATATTAGAAAAGAACGCTCCCATAGACTTTACATGGTCATCCGGGTCTTTTTGAGTACTTTTTCTGTGACTATTGTGGGCTCTTTGTGGGCTCTTAAGAGCCCACAATAGTCACAGAAAAAGTACTCAAAAAGACCCGGATGACCATGTAAAGTCTATGGGAGCGTTCTTTTCTAATATCTCGCTCAAATTTTAATATTTTTGCATGATTTTTTTTGCACAAGATAGCTGAGGGCAATCCACAACCGGGCTAGTTTTTACTTTTTCGATTTTGGTTATATATTTTTTATATTACGATAGTTTCAGTTTCACAACCGGTTTAAACCGGTTTCGAAAGTTAAAGTAATTTTTTAAAGAAAATCTGAAACAAAAATTGAAAAAGTAAAAACTAGCCCGGTTGTGGATTGCCCTCAGCTATCTTGTGCAAAAAAAATCATTTCAAAATATTAAAATTTGAGCGAGATATTAGAAAAGAACGCTCCCATAGACTTTACATGGTCATCCGGGTCTTTTTGAGTACTTTTTCTGTGACTATTGTGGGCTCTTAAGAGCCCACAATAGTCACAGAAAAAGTACTCAAAAAGACCCGGATGATAATGTAAAGTCTATGGGAGCATTCTTTTCAAATATATCGCTCAAATTTTAATATTTTTACATGATTTTTTTTTGCATAGGATAGCTGAGGACAATCCACAAACGGCCTAGTTTTTACTTTTTCAATTTTGGTTTCAGATTTAAAAAAAAAAATTATTTTAACTTTCAAAACTGGTTTAAACTGGTTCTAAAATTGAAACTATCGTAATATAAAAAATATATAAGCAAAATCGAAAAAGTAAAAACTAGGCCGGTTGTGGATCGTTCTCAGCTATCCTATATAAAAAAATCATGTAAAAATATTAAAATTTGAGCGAGATATTCGAAAAGAACACCCCCATAGACTTTACATTAGCACTCTGCTTTTACCACGTGACTAGTGTACGCTCTGAATAATAACGTTAGTCTAATGATGCAATAAAAAAATTTATGGGAACCTCACAGTTGCTCACAAAAACACATCTAAATACTGTTCTCAAATCTAAATGAGTCACTTTTCAACACATTTTTAAATTTCTTTTTGTTCAGAAACAAAGTTCTCGCTACCACTTGCCTTTGTGCCAAAAAGCTTCATTTGGCGAACCAAAATAAACAATCAAATTTGCCAAATTATGAGGGCTGAATTTCTACATTTTTTGTGTAGTTGCATGCCAATACAATCGAGATTTTCATCTGTGTAACTTAATTATTCATATTTAATCGCATCGTACTTTTTTCTTTTTCTATTTAGAGAGATACTCACTCAACACTAATTCAATGTAGCAACACAGAAGGGATTATGGGAGAGATATTTCACTATTGTCAGTTTATCATTATTGGCAATGAAACGGTAAAAATACAAACAAAATTACAAGCATAAAGCACCAACTAGAGCAAATTTTAGCTGCAATGCAATGTGACTGGCTAATGGCAGTTATTACTTGTATGCCATCATTGTGTATGATGGCCTGTAAATTTTTTTCATCAGTTATAAGTCAAACTCTCGTAGAAATTTTTAATGTATTTTTACAATGGCAAACCAAAGATAACTATTTTTAATTTTTATTGACACTGCTAAAAGAATGTCAGAAAGATCTACACATTTATGAAACATTTAGAGCAGTGGTTCCCAAACTTTATTGGTATGCGACCTACCTCTAAGTAAAAAAAATTTTTGTGACCCACTTAATATAATGGTGTATGTAAGAATGGAAATTGTTATGTGAGATCTATAAGCTATCTGCAATTCTATCCTATGAAATAGCCAATTTTTTTGTACAAAGGATACACAATTAACAACAACAAAAACAATTCATATTTACAATGTGTATAAGCTGAACAATAATTAAGACAACACACAAATTAGAAAGATAATTACAATTACATTTATTTACTATCAAAACATAATTTTATAATCCGTGCATTTTCTGGCACTGATTTATACCAATGAAAGCGTCTATATCAGAGTTAAAACTGGCTAATTTAAACCTATATTCACTTTCAACACAGTTTTTTCTATATTTGTTTTTCAAAAATAGCCAAGTACAAAAAACATGTTCACACGAGTATATTGTATTGAACTCCATCAAGCTCATTTAGATGTTTCTGGATATTCTGCTTGTATATTTCTTCATATGGAAATTAAAGAATTTCCCTTGAAATATTATTTACTGTTCAAATTGCTATATATATTTTTTTAACAAATAAAATGCAAACTATATTTTTGTCTCAAACCTCGATTGTTTTGGCGATCTATAGTTTGGGAACAGCTGATTTACAGTATACTTATTTTAAATATTTTCTGTAGTGGATAATCACGTTTTTATTTTAAAAGTATATAAAAAAATTAGAATATATTAAAATAAAAAAAGGGGGGAGCAATAATAACTTAAAGATAAATTTATCAGTGTTCCATGCCGAAATTTTTTTGCTAACATCCACCCCCCCCCCCCATTTGGCTACTGTTTTTTATTTCTTAAAACCATCGAAAACTGAACAGTTATTTCTTTTCTTTCTTTTTGTGAAGGTAATAAATCATTCAAAAAAATTCTCATTTTGAATTGAATTTCCAGATGTGACCATTATTTAATATTGCAATACATCAATGAGTTATAATGATATTGGTGTTACATTGCAATAATCATCTTAAAGTGTGTAGAAGTAAAAAAAAAAAAAAAAAAAGCTAACTTATAAAGATAAATGGTAGGTAGCAGTAATTTATGTACAAACTATTTCTTTAGTCAAAATCATATTTTTTTCTAATAGATTTTTAAAAGCACTTTTTTTTGTTTGTATAAATATAAAATTAAATTTTTAACTGCATTAATTTTTCATGTGAGTTTTTATATTTTGTAGATGTATTCTTATGCATCAAATAAATAGTTTTATGAACTGTTGCATAAATTATACATTTATATTCAAATTACTTTTTATAAATTGTTATAAATATCTTTGTCTTCAAATATGCTTAAAAAATTTAATTCTTATAACTATTTGGTATTGGCCAAATACTAGTGCTAGGCAATATCAGAATTTTAATATCATAATATATTGCAGACCAAACATCGATATTTTCCTTATATCTATACATTTTAATATGTCACTCCATTATAGGGTCGTAAATGTAACTATCCTCTGTATAAAACACTACAAACACACACATACAGGGTTTAAAACTATGATATTTTCAAAAAAACATATTTTGATACACATCTGATATTTTCAAAACAGTCAACCTATTGATGATTATAAATTAAATATATTCAGACATAATATATTAGAAATATAAATATATTGCATTTAGCATGAAAACTTAATAAATAATATTCTAAATGTATTTTTTTTTCCACTTATGTAACAAAATAGAAAAAAAAAACCTAATTAAAAACAAACACAATTTGCTTTTCACATTTACAAAGAACAAATTGTGAGATTAATTATCAAGTTTCCAGAAAGCTGTTGTGTTTTATATACAGTCGACTATCGTTAATTCAAAATCGGATAAATGAAATCTTCACTTAGTTCGAACTAAACATGAAGTCCCAAAATTTTCAAGGGTAGACCAACGTTAAAATTTTTCATTAATTCAAACTCTTTTTCTCTTGAGTTCGTTTAATTCGAACTAACGAAAATTCCTATTTACATTTTTCCTGACTTTCTCACAGATTTCAAGTCCTTAAAGTAACTTTCTTTCTTTCATCTTTGTCAGAAGTGTTCAGAAATTAATCAGGGTTGCACTCTAATCTTGAAAAAAAATTCCCTGTACTGCAACGCGTTTATTCTATGTTGAGCGTGCAAAAATATATGCATGTATGTATGCTAATTAGACATCTTATAATTTACTGTTACCCAATTAATTGAACAAATGTAATACATTACATGATATGATATGAGCAAAGGAAAAAACCCTTTAAAGTTGTTACACTAATATTTAAATCCCACATTTTACAATAATAATAATAATAGTAAAGCAATACTCAAACATTCTGCTGAAAAATACTTTAAAATATTTGTAAAAGAATGTTAAAATATCTAAAAACTTTGTATTTAATAATTTAAAGAATATAAAATTTTAAAGAATCTTGCCAAAAAATCAATTATTTTGAACATAATATCACAAAAATTGCAGAAATAAAAAAGAAAAGAAAATAAAAGAGGAAAAGCTACTTTCTTTATGCATTCAAATTAATATTTATATGAAAATACAGGACACATAAAATATAGGATAACTTTGATACAAAACACTGGTTTATTTTTTACCTTAAAAAATATAAGATAATATTCAGCTTTCAAAATGAAAGCCAAAAAAAAAAAAATTTATGTTTGGAAAAAAAAATTCCCTGTGTTTTCCAGATTTTTTAGGATATTTTCAAAATTCCCTGGATTTTCCCTGTTTTGGGAGGGGATTTTAAAATTCCCTGTGTTTTCCCGGTTTTCCAGGTGCTGTGGCAACCCTGTTAATATACATATAATCTCATTCATTTGATACTCGCTTTCTTAATGGCCCGTCTTTCCATCCATGAGATCTCTTATCCTTCTTCCATTGTGCTTATACTTTAAACTTTAATTAATTTAAGTATTTGTATCTTTTAATTGAATATTAAGACATATTCTAATGATAAGAGCTGAAATAAATTTAAAATATACTATAACATTAATTCCTTTATAATAGTAGTCTTTTAAACATGTTTTCTTCTCATAGTTTCTATAATTCAAACTCTGGATAATTCGAACATTTCTTGTGGTCCCGATTAGTTTGAATTAATGAGAGCTGACTGTAACAGAATTATATCATGGTTCATACACTTGAGACCAAATAAAATTCAAGCACTTTTCAAGGGCTATTTTAATACACGCATAAAAATGACTCTAGAATAATATGTCATAAAGTAAATAGTCATGTTATCTGTGTGTTTAATTATTCGTTAGTAAAGATGCTTTCTAAATTTTCATCTAATGAAGTTTTATATGTAATATAAAAAGAGAAAAAGGATTAAAATATTAATTAAAAAGTAAATGAAGATTAAATGTAAATTTTCATTAAATTGTAAAATCAAAAGCAGGGGTGATTCTGGGTGAAATTTTTTTTTCGGATATTCACATTGCATTTTCGAAAAATCGGCGGCGGGGAGGGGTATCCACGATCTTCAGAAGAAATTGGCGTTTTCCCGTGGTTTTTTTATTTTTATGAAATCGGCGTTTTTTCGACGATCTTTAGACAAAATTTGCATTTTTTACATGATCTTTTCTCAAAAACGGCATTTTATTCCCGCGATCTTTTGACAAAATTGCCATTTTTTCCGTGATCTTTTGATGAAATCGGCATTTTTTTTTTCAATGATCTTTTGACAAAATATTTGTAAGCGATCTTTAACGAAATCAGCGTTTTATTTGCGTTATTTGGGTGAAATTGCAGTTTTTTTCCGCGATCCACACAGGAAATTCGGGTTTTTCAGCTATTTTTTGATAAAGTTTGTTGACAAAAACACTAACGAAATCTTGTTTTTCCACGAAACATTGATGAAATGTGTGCTTTTATGGCGATCCCTTCATGAAATTTGCATTTTTTAGCGATTGTTTTTTCCGCGCGCAAAATCGTACAAGTTGGCAACTATGTGCAACTGATAACCCAATTTTAAATTTTTGGAAGAGGATGCCTTAAATTTTTGGACGAGAATCACCCCTGATCAAAAGGAAAAAAATTGTTCTTAGCTAATAAAACTTAGTAAAATATAAGTCCAAAGTCAAATTGAGTTAAATTCTTTGCAAATCTTTGAATGTATTAATAACTTCCAGTATCTTTTGCCACAGTTTATATTACAGTTTTTCAATCCATAAATCATTGAAAACGCACTTTCCTACTATATTTCTTTATTGATTATATGACTGATGAAAGAAATTAAAAAATAAAATCGATCGTAAAAATCATATTGTAAAATCCAGAATAGATCACATTAAAACAAAGACACATTCGAAACAAAAACTAAAAGAGACTTGTAAAAAGTGCAAAATTGTTGACGTCAAATATATGGAAAGCACGACTAACGAGCAACCAATAACATCTTGAAAAAGCGAAGTTATTCCAAAGCTAGTGCATTCTGATTTGTTGTCCTGAGTCGCACTTCCCAGGTGCTAATATGTAGTAAAAAATGACGTAAGCGTCTGCTCTCTCCTCTCATCTGGTAGGAGGAGCACATTGGCGAAAAATCACACTTCTGGCTATTATGCCGCAATCTGCGTTCTATTTTTTTTCCCGCCGGTTTCTGCATGCATCCGATTTTTACAGCCAAAAAAAGATGCCAAAAGGGTTGTTAAGAGGAGAGAAGGAAGTCTTTGGCAGCAGGTGATTGAAAGTTCCATTGGGAAAGAAAATATACGATTGTAGTAAATTTTTTAAAAATAAAATGTATGAAGGTTTTATTTTTTTTTTTTTAGAACTTTTAAAATTTAAGCACTAATATTGATATTTTAAAAAAATTTCCAGCACTTTTCCTTCCTTGAAAATGAATCTTTTTCTTTCCAGCACTTTTCATTCCTTGAAAATGAATACTTTTTTTTCCAGCACTTTTTCTATTTTTTCCAGAGCGTACGAACCATGTATATAAAAATACTTTGTTCTTATTTAAAAAATTTAACATCTCTAATCTGTTCTGTAGTTTAAACAGTTTTCTGTAGTATTTTTATATATTGCATTAAAAAAATTTGAAATATTTTCCAGGCAGATTTGATTTAAAATGCATAATTGAAAACCTTTGGAAACTTAAATATTATAAATTATTCAAATGAAACAAGAAAACATAAAGACAATGTATCAGATTTTGTCGATATATCATTTGAAATGATCAGTATTCTCGCTGTCGCTCGCCATTGTGCCAAATTGCGACTAAATTCTTCATTTGGTGAGTAAACAAGCGATTAGATTCGCCAAATTGCTAGTGCTCAATTTTTTATTTTTCTTTCTTTTCTTTGTCATTTTTCTTTTTTGGTGTGTGTGTGTGTGTGTGTGTGTTGCTTATCATGTTCAATTGCACCATACTATCAGAATGGAAACTATTTAAAAGTTTCTTAAGCTCTTGTTGCAGAACAATGAATTTAGCAGGCAGATACCATCGACTCCATCTATAAAAACCATCTGCAAAAGCTTGATTTTTCAGATTCATTATGTGTGTGTAATATGATAAAATTCTGAATTAACTTAGGAAGTTTTATTTTATAACATTTAAATGAGTTAAATCGGTTTTAGAGTTTTTCCTTCTTGATTACGTAAGATATTTAGAATATACAAATTTTTAATGCATTTGTAACGGATAGTTGGATTTAGATTAATAAAAATCGTTGTCGCAGTAATAAAAACTTATTTTAGAACATATTGAAAAAAAAAAATATATATATAGCGTACATTAAAAGATTAAAGATAATTTTTTTAGTGCTACACGGTGAATCTATTTGGCTAATACTTTTTTCATTTGGCGAATGTTTGTCATTTTTAATTAGCCAAATTACTAACGTTGGTCAAATGCCAGCGAGAACACTGGAAATGATATATCAGAAGGCTTGAAATCACAATATCATTATTGTCTTAATCCTTAATGCACTGATGGTACTTTTAAGTACCATTGAAGAAATTTTAATGTAAAATACATTTGCTCAGTTCTTTTAATACAAATTTCTTTTTATTTCCACACATAATACTCTGTGCAATCAATTTTATATAAAATAGAGAAACAGTCGAATTTAAATATTTTCAAAAAGTGATGATTTTCCTAATCATTTTCATAGGTATTGCTTTTCTTTCTTTGGAAAAACTTGTATGAAGCATTTTCAACTGCTAAAGTCTTTCCATTTATAGAGATGATCGTAATACATTTGGATACATTGATTTTATAAGAGTCGTGATATTTCCATTAAAACATTTATGGTTAATTAATCTAACTATTTTTGTAAAAATTTTCCAAAAAAAATTATAACTACTGATATATTTAATCAGTTTTAATGAAGAAACATATTTAAGTTTCACATAATTATCATTTAAAAATTCCAAAATTATCTTCAGATATTAAAGAAATATCGATACATAACAGTATTATGGTGCATTACTTGATCCTACCAAATACAGAGTAACTCTGACATTAACAGAGTATCAAATATATACTGAGTTTTCATATGGTTTATTTATATGGTTATTCAAAAAATGCACTTTGCTTTAATTATAACAAACAAACAAAAAAAAAAAGCTATTAGTTCCTTGACTTTATATAAAATAATTTTAATTGCATCTAGAGTATTTCAATGCTGTGACAGAAAATGGGAAATAACAGACTGATGTCAAATGATGCGCACTATAAATATCTTAGGTATCAAATTAAATTTTTTAGTTGAAATATTAAGAATTCATTTTTAACATAAGTGTATATCAGGCATGTCAGACTATTATAACTGCTGGCCAAAAGAAGCACTGTATACGAAGCCACAGGCTACATTACCAAAAAACAATAAACAGATATTTTGCATAAAAATGATGTCTTTTCATTAAAAATACAATCTTGTGAAAAAGAAGAAGAGTAATTAATAATAACACATTGCTCAGTGGTGCACAAAACAGGAATTTTAATATGCATTTGTACAATTAAAATAAAATAAAACTTTCAACGTTTCGCGTCGTCTTCAGGAAAATATGATGGTGGAAGGACTAAGTTTGCATCTTGATCGAGAGATAATATTTCTACTAAATTAAAATCTAAATGAATTAAAATTTTAAAAAAATGTTGCCATTTACACGTGAGTAAAAATTAAAATATTGCAAGGAAATAAAAAATTTTAAGATTTTATGGCACAACATCATAAAACCTTAAAAATTTTATTTCCTTGCAATATTTTAAATTTTTACTCACGTGTAAATGGCAACTTTTTTTTAAATTTTAATTCATTTAGATTTTAATTTAGTAGAAATATTATCTCTCGATCAAGATGCAAACTTAGTCCTTCCATCATCATATTTTCCTGAAGACAACGCGAAACGTTGAAAGTTTTATTTTATTTTAATTGTACAAATGCATATTAAAATTCCTGTTTTGTGCACCACTGAGCAATGTGCTATTATTAATTAAATTTTATGGTGCAACTGTCCTATATATATTTATAGAAGAAGAGTAGTTATTACCTTGATCAAGAACTCAAAGAGAAACCGAAGAACTTCGTAGTTATCTTCTGGAAGTCTGTGTAGTATGAGAGATTTGGCCACCGGCAACTTTTCGATAGAGGTCAGCTCTACGTGCACAAGAACACACAATTTAAAGACATGTAACAAATCAATAAATTCTTCAAAAATTAAATAAACTCTCCATTTGAAAGTTGTGTGTGACAATACATAAATACTTTTTAATCAACTCTTTTTTATCATCATGTTTAACACAAAGTTTAAATCAGGCTTTTCATTTAGTATTATAACTTTGGATTTCAGATTAGCATTAAAGTGTGGCTTATCCTACCGTAAACTACCATTAATCCGCCCCCCAAACGTAACGAAAAATCGTAAATAGTTAGAAGGGGGCCCTTACACAGGATTTTTCCGCGATCGTTCAACAAAATTTACAGGAATGAATCATGATGAAATGAATGAATCGTTGAATGAGTCATGAATTTTTATACTTGAAAAATTTTGGATTAAAAAAAAACGTAAATTCTGCCGAAAAAACGCAGAAAAAAGGAGAAATTTGTAAAAAAAGCCAAAACAAGCATGAAATCAATTAAAAAATTTCAAAAAAGGCACATTTTATCAAAGATTCATGATTCATTCATTTCATAATGATTCACCCCATTCACAATCGCCTTTGAGAATGGCACTCCATTCTCAATCGCCTTTGAGAATGGGGAGGGAGGGCGCTTTCTAGGGATTTTTTGAAAATTTAAATTTTTTTATAAAGTGGGGAGGGGGCGTTTGATCGGGAAGGGCAGATTAACGGTAGTTTACAGTATATACAGTAGACTCCCTCAAATCCGCACATCTTGGGACCAGAGGTTGTGCAGACTTTAGAATTTTGTGGATTTCTGGTCATTGCTTTGATTACATTTTTAAAAAGTAATTTGAATGTAATTAATAATGAAATCAAAAGTATAATGAATGCTTACAATATGCTAAAACATTAAAATAAGTAATAATCTAAAATAATAAAAATGTAGATAGTTTTTAAAATGCTAAAAATACTGAAAGCAAAAGTTAAATTAATAATCAATAATGTACAATTAAATATTCATTATAAAGATGAAATGTGTTTTTCTTAAATTATTCAATGAAACTTGCCTCATAAAAGTACATTACTAATTCACATCAAGATCATAAAATAACGAAGCTTTATTTAGGGTTTAGCCAGACTAAATAAATAAAAAAACTTGATTAATACATAAATATATTTGGTAAGATTGTGATTACCAATGATATCACCAATATCTTTATTTTTTCAGAAATAAATTATTCTTTCTTCATGAAAAAACACGAATTCAATAACCTTAACAAAAAATACAAGTTAAAAAATATATGGAATTGATATAAAACTAAAAAAAGTCAAATTTTGCACTTACATCTGAACTAAATGTTTCATTGTTTACATCCATAAAATATGTGTGGATTTTAGAGAGTTGCAGATTTTAGGAGTGCAGATTTGAGGGAGTCTACTGTATATATAAAGAGAGATTAAGGCTGCTGACCACCCATTTTCTGAATTTCCCTCTCTAATGTTAAGTCTTTGGTCTTTTGATGCTTTTGTGCATTCAAAATATCTCCCCAGGAAATTAATATTTTAAACATGAAATTGAAAGCTATCTAAAAAACCCAACAGAAATATTTTTTGATATCTTATTGCAGACTATAATTTTTTGACAGCGACATGCAAAGGCAGTTATTTCCAATGACATTTTATTACTTTCATAAAGTAGGAGAACTGCACACATATACTACTGTTGCTGTAAAGAAAATTTTTATCAAGCATTTGCAAATAACAATCAGGATATTTCAGTCAATACAGAAACTGAATTTGGCTTGAAAAGGTGGTACCCAACATCAGTTGCTCCTATTTTTTTTAATTCCCAATCCATTAGAAATCTTGAATTCAAGTGAGCGAAGCCCCCCCCCCCCCCCCCAAAAAAAAAAAATCAAATTAATGACTGAAAGCTGGTAATGGTATCTCTCTATTCTAAAAAAAAGTAATTTACGTGTCACTGTCACTGACAATTCATTTTTTGTGACCTAGGGCATTTCTTCACAAATATTAAAAAAACTACTACAAACAAAAATATGAAAGTTGGTGGTATTATGGAAAAATGTTTCATAAATATGATAATGTACACAGTTTTTAAATAAAACAATTATTTTAAGCGATATTTAGCGTTAAAGTTGATCAAAATTGTTCCACAGGGTTCATACTCTATTTGAATAACAAAATTCCTTGATTTTTTTCAGGTTTTCCAGGCCTTATTTCCCATAATTCCCTGACCATCAATTCACAACATTTTTAGAAATTCGAATATAGAGCAAAAGAGAATGCATTGATAGATTAATAACAATAAAATGTAAATTTACCTCTGAAAATGAAAATATTTTTTACATTTGAAACTAGAAATCTATATCATTTGATATTAAAATATAACAAATACAGCAAACTCCTTCAAATCCGCAAAGCTTCAGACCAGAGGTTGCACGGATTTTAGAATTTTCTCTAAACTATGCTGTGAAACTTGCCTCATAAAAGTACTCAACTAATTCATATCAAATTCATAAAATAAGGAAGTTTAATTCAGGTATAGCCAGACTTAATGATCAAAAAAACTTTATTAATACATAAATATATTTGCTAAAGATATTGCAATTACCAGCCACATCAGCAATATCTTCAATTTCTTTAGAAAAAATTTTTCTTCATTAAAAAGCATGAATTCAGTAATATTAATGAAAATTACATATTAAAATATACATGGAATTCATATAAAAATTAAAAAATTAAAATTTTGTCAATACATCTGCACTGAAAGTCTCATTGTTCACATCTGTAAATTATATGTGGATTTTAGAGAATTGCAGATTTGAGGGAGTCTACTGTATGATAATAAATAAATTAAAAAATCCCCACCAAAATACAATTCAGATGGATTCGTAGTAACTTTTTAGTCAAATAGCTAAATTTATACATATTAAACATTCAATTTTTTTAGACCGTTCTGCTCATCATATCATTTTATTTGTGTCATTTCTGAAGCAGTTTGTTGTTAAGTTTAAATTTTTTGTCTTTTAACATTTTAAATTCAGCTACAACTTTTCTTTTTTGCTTACTTCGTAATTTTCATATTTAATTATTTGGCAAATTTGTATAGCTGAAAAATCTATGTTAAAAATGTGAATTTATCAAAAATTCTATTTGCAAATGAAAAATCTGAATTTTTTTGCAGATGGAATTCAAAACTCAAGAGAATTCTATCATATGATAACACACACACACAAAAGAAATTCCCTGATTTTTTCCAGATTTTAGAAAAAAATTGTCATTTTCTGTGAGTTTTTGAGCAGTTATCATTTTTCCTGACATTTACCTGTTTCCCAGGTTTTCCACTAGCGTAGGTCCCCTGTTCCATTAAAAATGCTTTATAAGAGCTAAAACTATACACAGGAATTTAAGCATTTTAAGATTACTTTATAAACCGTTTTAGAAGCTCCCAGTGTACAGACTGGATTTATTTATTCTTTTTATTTCATTTGTTTTTTCAGGATTTATTTCCATTTTAAATTCAAATTTTCAGCATTTTGAGAAGTTTTTAATGTATATTTTATAAAAGGTTATTTTAAATTCTTGCCAAATGATCAAAGAATAATATTTCCTTCAAATAAAAAAAAATATATATACATTTACACGCAACTATCACAAATAGAAAAACACTTTCAAAAGAGAATTAAATAATTACAAGTCAAAAGTGGGAATTATTGAAAATTAAGTCATAAAACTATATTTACATGTGAATATTAAAAGACAAAGGAAATATTAAAAGAATGAATTCATTAAAATGCATTAACTGCCTTAAATGGAAAAAAAAAAAAAAAAAAAAAACTTGTCATATATTTAAAATAGCCGAACAAATGATGAATTATTATGAAAATTCAAATTGAAAAAAATTTGGATATCAAAAGAATAGAATTGCCACTTGCTAACAAAATGTAAACATTAGCATGTCGTGGACTGCAATGTCATAGTAAGTCACACCCCAATTAGGAACCATGTGATTTCAGCCTATGTTTACAATTAATTATTTAAGTAATTATAATTATCAATAATTACTGCTATTTTTTGGTGTTTTTTACAACATTTTTGAAAACTGTGGATGTTGAATTATCAGAAAAATATTAAAATGACCAATCCTCAAATGGGTCAGAATTCTTCAGTATGGCCTATGGGGAAAAAATCTTTTTGTAGGAATTTTAAAGTTGCTACACCCTTTCAAACATACTAAAATGGATATGAATTTGCGAATTGCACTAAAATATGCATTCTGCAGAATATGCAGCCCAAAGAATAGTTATTATTCATTTACAGGGCCACACGAAAAGAATTCCATTACATAATGTTATAAGGGGGATATTGTTCATGACTTTTTTTTAAAGATATTTAAACTATATCATGCATAATGAAATTTATGTGTATTGCTAAGGTTTAACATAAGCTATTTCATGTATAATACAAAGTGCATAGGATTTATTGCAGCATGCAAAATATTACAAACAATATATTTAAATGAGACATTTGAAATTTTTAAAGATCTTTTAAACTATTGTTGCCAATTCTAAGGGACGGAAATAAAAGATATTTTCATTCTAGCAATAAAGGTATCTTCATGTGATTATCAAAAATAGAAAGAAAACTTTTAAATAATAAATAATTTTTTTAATGTACATTAAAAGTATCAGGTAAACAAAATTATGTCATATATAAAATACCAAATATTGCAAAACAGTAAAAAAAAAAAAAAAAAAAAAATTAAACAATACATTTTATATTTTGATATAATCTTTTAAACTATCGTTGTGAATCCTAAGATGGCACAAATAATATTTCCTTTTAAGCAACAAAAGTATTTTCATGTGAATATTAAAAAGAGAAGGAACAAATTTGTGAAAATTACACAAGATTTAAATGATGCATTTAAAATGCCTTACTTAAAAAGTTTAGTTATACTACAGTTAAAAAAATACCATGAGGCAAAGACTCTGTATTTCACTGTTTAACTGATCTTGTTTAATCAATCATGTAAATAGCCTGTAGATGTTAAGCAGCTGATTAGATTTTTAAAATTTCAAAATCAAAGGGAAATGAATGGAAGCCTTTTTACAGGGAGTAAAAAATATATATTTACATCAATGTTTCATAATCTTTTAAAAGCCAATCAGATTAGCATGTTTTTAGCCTCAACGACGGTAGACTAGCATAACTCATAGGGGGCAGAGCCCCTAGTAACATAAAAATAACAAACTTTTAAAAATATGCTATCTAAAATCACAAAAGAATATAACTGTAATCAGGGATGAGATTGACAAAAAAGTAAAAAATCTGAAAACTGCATGAACAACATTTGAGTAATAATATTTATGAATTTCCAGTGGAATAAATATTATAATTGCTGATAAAATTTATATATTACATACAATTTAGCTTTAAGCAAATTAAAGAGAATCTGTTAGAAAGAATTAGGCAGAAATTATTAACTCACTGCAGTGAAATGTCTATTTTACCAAAATACAGAACATTAATAAAACCACTGACATGAATATTTTTTTAATTGTAATTTTTGAAAATAGTAGATACTTTTCTTGAAACAGCAAAATCAAAATAATTGCAACCACATTAAGTATATGGTAGAACAGAGTTCCTACTCCTTTTTTTTTAACAAAGATAAGTTTTTAAGGAATTAAATTGATCATACTTGTATGTTAAAAGTGCAGCAAACTAACTATTAAGAATGAAGATTTAAGGAAAAAAAAATAAAAATTTTTAAAATGTTATTTAAAAGAAATTAGTAATACTACGGAAAACATTAAAAATTCAAAACATTAAAAGGAATTCATAAAAAAATGGACAATTATATCAAAGTATAAAAACAAAAATAAAAAACTAAGGAAAAAATATAAAATTTTCACAAAACTTAAATTGGTGAAATTTCTTTAAAAATTGAAGAAAAGTCTGAATAATCTCATCCCTGTGTAATACAAATACAGCAAAAATAAATTTTAAAATGAAATTTGTTACTGTGTCCATACCTTGAAAAGTCATGATCTCATCGTAGAGTTCAAACGTGAGGATCGGTTCCTCCAGTTCCCTCAGAAAAGTCTTCAATATCACAGCAGGGACATGGATATCACCATAATCGTCAAAACACACAGGTTTGCCTGCAAATGCACACACACACACATATAAGTCAGGAAATTTATAACAGAATAATGCAAAAAGATTGGACCACAAAAAAAAAAAAACTTAGAAAAAAGATTGGACCACAAAAAAAAAAAAAAAACTTAGAAAAAAGATTGGACCACAAAAAAAAAAAAAAAAAAAAAAAAAACTTAGAAAAATTAAATAATGCCTCCAGTCACAATTACAATTCATTGATTTTAATTAGATTTTCTTTAAAAATGCTTCTTGATTTTTATGAATTTAGATCTAAAAATATGAATTTAAAAATCAGTTTCTTAATTTTCTCACATTCAACTGGATTTTTCTACATTTAACTAATTCCACTTTTCCTGTTGGATATACAGTAGACTCCCTCAAATCCGCACAGCTTGGGACAAGAGGTTTTGCGGATTTCTGGTCATTGCTTTGTTTACATTTTTTAAACAGTGATTTGAATGTAATTAATAATGAAATCAAAAGCATAATGAATGCTGATAATATGCTAAAATAAGTCATCAATTAAAATAATGAAAATTTAGATGATTTTTAAAATGATTAAAATACTAAAAGCAAAGGTCAAGTTAATAATCAATAATGTACAATTAAATATTCATTATAAAGATGAAATGTGTTTTTCCTAAATTATTCAATGAAACTTGCCTCATAAAGGTACATTACTAATTCACATCAAGATCATAAAATAAGGAAGCTGTATTTCAGGTTTAGCCAGACTTAATAACTAAGAAAGCTTAATTAATACATAAATATATTTGATAAGATTGTGATTACCAATGATATCAGCAATATCTTTATTTTTTCTGAAATAAATTATTCTTCCTTTGTGAAAAAACATGAATTCAATAACCTTAACAAAAATTACAAATGAAAAAATGTATGGAATTGATATAAAGCTAAAAAAGTCGAATTTTGCACCTACATCTGAGCTGAATGTTTCATTGTTTACATCCGTAAAATATGTGCGGATTTTAGAGATTCGCGGATTTTAGGAGTACGGATTTAAGGGAGTCTACTGTATTAGATTTGTCTGGAAGACAATTTTTTTTTTTTTTTTGAATAAACAAACAAACAATCATTAAGATATACAATGGAATTATCCATGTTTTTTGCACAGAAATTACCAACAGAAATGAAATGCAGTAGAACTCTTATAAAAGATAGTTCTGTTGAATTGATTAGCAAACAAAGCAGCAAGGAGATATGTCCACAGTTCATTTTTCGTAGTAGTTGTGTTATTTTTGCCAAGTTTAACTATCATACCAATAAATAAATAAAATTACAGTGCTTTTAAATAATGAAATTCTAACAAGAAAGAAAAAAAAAACTTAATTAAATTTATTTCCAAGAATATAAATTTCCAGTTTCTGTATTTTGTATTCCAGTTTTTGTGACCGTAAATCAGCAATAGGAACAAATAGGGTAGATTTTCCTTTAAGTATACAAAACTAACAAGTTATAATATGGATATTTTAATACAAAGTTTCATTTACGTAAACATATCTTTTGAATATTCAAATAGCTGAGATGGAGGGGAAATTTGTGGGCTGGTAATAGAAGTTTAGTAGACTATCTCTTATACTGCTACACTTAAGTTGAATCCCATCTATAATAAACATATCTATAATAAACTAGAATATCCATAATAAGTTTCTATAATAAACTCAGCAAATACATGTGTCTGATGTATTTTTATTGCCAGTTCAATTGAAAAATGTCACTGTGTAATAATCTGAGAAGAATGCTATCCCATGGGAGTAATGAACCACATCAATGTTAGCAATCAAATAAAAAATATCTAAAAAATGAAAGAGGAAGAAAGTCGACAATTTATAAAAAAAGAACAGAAAAAAAAATCCTCACCTTCATCGAATAAAGACTGAACTTCCTGCACAATTTTTGTGTTGGCAGACCGCCTGAAGATGCCTTCTGTTTCAAGAGCTGAAACGATACAAAGAGAATTTTAAAGAAATGAAAATATTAAAATTGAGAGTGTTATTCAATGAATGTAACAAACTTTCAGCAAAAATACAGGGTGTTTTGTGGCAGGCCAAATTAAAGGGCAAAATTAGCACTAGCCACTGGCCACAGGGCCAGTAAATGATAAAAAGTGGCCTGTGAAAAACTGTCTATCAGCAGTTACCTCTTGGTCACTTTTTTACTAGGAGAGAATACAATTTACTTATATTTTATCAGAAATTCTACTTCAGGGTTCCCAGCAAAACATGAAGGGCAAATTCCCTGATTTTCCATGACCAAATCTAAAAAAAATCCCTGACCAAATCTCAAAAATTTCTTTAACCAAACTTTAACAAACCAATGAAATTTTCCACTTATTTTAACAATCCTTGGTCAAAACTGATGTTTTTTCAGAAATTATTCTTCAAATTTTTAGTTCATTTTCCTCTTGCGATTGTTTGAGGAATTTTGCGATCCCCCCCCCCCCCCCCCCAACGATTATTTGATGACTTTTGCATTATTTTAAATTTTTTTTCTGAGACTTTTCCATGACTTTTTAGAAAATATTTGTAAAATCCCTGACTTTTCCTGTATATTTCGAAATTCCATGACTTTCCAGATTTTCCCTGACTTTCCATGATACTGGGAACCCTGTACTTTTTTAGGTTTAAAAATATTTATATTAACATATTTATTTCGGCTGTTCAGTTTTAAATTAATATTTACAGAAATTTTATTACTTAATATTTTTAAATAAAAAAGTGGCCACTAGTTTAAACAAAGTTTCCACTTGAAAAACTAGTCTTACTGGCTGCTAATGAAATTTCCTAATTTTGTCGTATAGGCCAAACCCTATTTTCATTCATTTCTCTGGAGTCTCTGTCATATTTGAAAAGTAGCCGACACCATGGTCCTTGAAGGCTTTTGATCAAGTTTAGCGATTTAGTGAATAAAAAATTAAAAGCAATAGTCAAAAGAAAAAAGAAGTTAGGAAAGTAGATTCAGCATGAAACAGTGAAAAATCAACCTTTAACTGCTTATTGTATCTCATTTGTGCAATATGTTCTAAAATAACTTATTTTTTTGTAATTGCTTAGCTTATAAAAAATAAATTGAATCATTTCCTACAGAAACTATTAAAAAATAAGATCTCCTTAATGAGTAAATGTTTTAAACATTCTTTTTGCAGTCTAAATAAATTCAAAGCAGTTATCCTTATACAGGGTTGGGTTTCTGATGTCAGAAACTGGGTTTTGACATGACAAGTATTAAAAACTGGTTTAAACTGTCAAAAACTGGCTTAAACCGTTAAAAACATGTAATGCACTTTAAAACTTTTAAGAATAAAAGGGAAACCTTGAATATGTCTTAATAATTTAACTAATTTAAAATTAATTACTGTAATTTAATAATTACAAAAAAATTAAATTACTTTAATTGCAATAAAACATTTTTGTTTTTTAGAATGCTCAAACAGAAGAAAATGATTTTGTACAGTTAATAATCTGGATCAATTTTACTCCGCAGCATTCTATAGCACAAACAATTTAGCACATTTTTTACACTCAAACGATTTCTGAGTTTAGAATGTATGAAGCCAAAGTTAGAAAATACTCTCTCAGTTAATGCTGGGCTAGCAGAGCTAGATAGCAGAAGCATTGCTAGTTGAGCAAGTTTGAAAGCAGGCCAAATTTTCTGATTTATGACTTTTTTTTTTCTTTTTTTAACCAAAAATGAAAATATGCAATTCAATAATAGTGAATTTTTAATATTACATCTAATGATGTATATGTGTGATAGATATTTAAAGTTTCTGATGAGGTTTTTGACATGACAGTTTAAACTATGGTTTAAACCAGATAAAACCGCACATGGTAAAAAAAAAAAACTAGTCAACCCTGTCCTTAAGGTCTTGTTGTGAAGATATACATTAAAAATTGTTAAAGATTTTAATTGTAACTGATAGTAATAAAAAGAATGATGACCAATTGACCTGATGGCATAGAGCTCACAGGCTATGCAAACTAATTGAATATTACAGTCTTACATAATAATGCCTTTCGAAAAAAATAAGAAAGGAAGTACCTCCCCATTTCCTTTCTTTATACTTAATCATTGAAGCCCCAAAACTAATCAGGGATACATACGCCTTATCATATAATAAACCTGTATCCAAAATTCGAAGCAAATTGAATAATTCTGCATAAAAACCCATTTATGTAATTTAAGAAATGTTGTCTGCCATTCCCTACTTTATAATTAACCATTAAACCTCCAAAACTGTCCAGAACTTATCAGAAAGAACCTACATTCAAAATTTAAAGCAAATCCGATAATTCTGCATAAAACTGTATTTAGCTAACTTAAGGGAGGAGGTAATCGCCTGTACTCTCCTTTATAATTAACAAAACAACACCACAACAAATTAGCGAAGCTTCTTATTACTATGAACCTGTATCCAAAAATTGAAACAAAATCGGTTAATTCTGCATGAAAAACCATCTACATGAATTATGGTAGTTTCCTTCATCCTTCCTTTATACTTATCCAGTGAATTCCAAAAACAAATCAGGGAAGCGCCTTTTCAGAATAAACCTATATACAAAATTTGAAGCAAATTCGTAAATTTTGGATGAAAAACCTAATTTAAGACGGGGATTACCCCCACCCATTCCCCTTCTTTGAACTTATCCAATGAACACCCCAATACTAATCATGGAGGCACCTCATTAGAATGATCCTACATCTAAGATTTGAATGAAAACTACTAATTTTGCATGAAAAACCTATTTATATAAATTAAGGGGACGGGCAATAGCCCCCGCTCCCCTTTTTATACTTATTGAATGAACTCTCAAAACTAAGCAGGGAAGCGTCTTATCATAATAAGACTATATTCAAAATTTCATGTAAATCGGATATTTTTATCAAGAGTTATCACATTATGTACATACAAACTTACAGAATGGGCGGGCACAAACTCTCAGGCCTTGATAGCCCGAGTTAAAAACTGATCAGCCAATGATATTTTGCATGCAACTAATAAATAGCACGGCAAATGTTTAATTTCAAAGCCACATTCCAGATAAATTGTTTTCTATCTGTTGCAAGTAATTTTATTTGTGTTTTTTTTTTATGTGATACCTTTGCATAGATAAATATTAACTGACAATATAAAACTACCTATCATATAATCTTTTCTGCATTTTTAGCTGTTGCTAAACTGAATTGGTGTTGAGTCAGTATCTCTATAAATAGCGTATTGTAAGTGGCACAATGCGAATGAACATGAAAAGCGACATCAATTATTCAGGGCTGCCAACCTCTGTGAGTAAAAATGTGTAGTTTGAACATCGAAAATGTGTAGTTTTAAGAAATCAAGTGTAGTCAAGTTGTGTTACTGCATTCGACCCCGAAAGGTTTAAAAAAAAGAGTTTGAAATATATTATAAAAAACACTTTTTAAAAATACATTGATTTAACTATCATACATATTAAAATAGAAGAAATTTTACAAATCAAAATATAAAACTTACCTTTTATTTCATGGGTATTCATCATGAAAATTAGTTTAACAGCATTTTGGTCAGTGCTACCAGCAGTTAAAAGTGAAAATGGCATACTTTTTAAAATAGTAATTATATCAGAGCAGGTTTTATTTGCCATACATTTTAAAATGGCTGTCGTTTTGGTTCGTGCGCTAGCATTATGCTTGGAGATTTTGGAATCTGGGAACATCGCTTTAAAGAGATAACCTGCATGGTCAGCTGCACTTAATGGCACGTAATGTTCAATAAGAAATAACGAAAAAAGCATCTCTGCTGTGGTAATACTTATTGACACGTCGCTTTTGACAAAGAAAGTGTCCGGCATTTTTTCAACTTTCGTTTTCGTTCTTTGTTCTTGATTTGTCTCTTTGACTTTATATGACGCAAGCAATAAAATTTTCCCCGTGATTAAAGTGAAAAGTACTTTCGCAAGTAATGCAGAATGCTTCATATCAAGATTTATCTGAAGCACGCAAAAAAAGCTACTTCACCGAATCAGACTTTAGCCAACTCAGATCGGTACTTTTGATCAGAAGTACTTTTCTTTTTTAGATATCTCAGTCACTCATTTAGACAGAGAAATAAAAGAAGTGAACAGGATTAATTATTCAAAATGATGTCATATACCATATAATATAACTTCTGAAAATGTAGCTTAATCAGAAAATTGACTTTAGCTTGAACGATCCCATGCAAAATCAAAACACAAGAAAAGTAGGCTACCGCTAGCTACAAGAAAGATCTTAACACACGTAACCCAATCACAGCGCCGTATTAATATGCGCACGCACTTTGCTTCAGATGTTACGATTCAGGGGATATGATCACGCTTCGTTATTGAGAAGGAAAAGAGAATTTCAAACCTACTTTTTCAGTAACCGGCAGCGGCGTTTAAGGATTGCGCAACTGCAGCGCGCTGATAGTAAACAAAAGCGGAAAAGCGGAATTTGAAGTTCGCGTAGCGTAATGCGTAATTTAGAAGCTAAAGCGGAGTAACTACGCCTACGGCGTAGAAGTTGGCAGCCCTGATTATTTAATAAAACAGATACGAATATTGACTCTAATGACAAACACACAAAGAGCAGAAACTCAGAACTCAGAATTTGGAGAGTCCAATTTTTCTTTTATTTGTCAAATAAAGCCTTCTGTCACGATTTGGCACATAGGCGATTGGCAGCAAAAACCCTGGCTGAACTCTATACAGTGTCATGGACCCAATGACACTTACATAGACAGCTTATAGCCTAGGTGTTATTTCCTACATCTTTACATGTATTATCTTGCCTTACCAAAAAGTTTGATCCATTCATTTAGAAAAACCTTGTGTATAAAAACTAACTGTTGGGGGCCACTGTAATACTTATCAAGGCTATACATAACGTAAAATATGAAAACAAAACATGTGTAAACTATGTATAAAATGCATTGCAATTCCAAAATGAAATTTAACCATGTATTTAAATATTTTTAATACATAATAATACTCTATTGTTTAATTGTGGGTTCTACTTGATTATCCCATCGACCCATTTGCACAAATTATATAAATCACCAAACTACTCATAAATCATGCAAATAAGCATTTTTTTAAAAATAATTAAAGAACAAATAAATTACTAAAAGATTAATAAAAATACAAATTAAACAGAAAATTAAAAATCATTTGATGACAAAAGAAAAACATGTAACTTGTTTAATGACATTAAAAATAAGCCATTATTGACATTTAATCATAAGATAGTTTTTTGGCTGATGGAATAATCAAGTAATAAAAGAAACATCCTTATAACTCTAAAAATGATTAACATATTAACAGCTAACTGCGTCTCATTTCCAATTAAAATATAGATTTGAAGGATATGTGGGCTCAAAAAAAAAATCAGAGTGTGAAAAATAGCATTAGAAATATCTCAACAACTAATAATCCAATAGACTTCATTTTTTATGCAACAAATGTTTTTTTATTCTCTTATATAGTCACGGGTTAAAGTAAAAAAAAAAAAAAAAAAAAAAAAAAATCAAAAATAATTATGTATCTTTCATCAGAATGAATATTTCAAGAGTCCGAAAAAAAAAAAAAAAAAAAAATAGTTCTGCTTAATTGAGGTTACTGATATTCAATAGGCTTCTTCCCATTATTACACAATAATTACACACCGAATTTCATTTTCCTTCTATTTTTGTTCAAGAGATAAAACATTTACAGACTGACAGGTGGCATTCTTTTCCCCCTAAAAATATGTTTTTCAGAATCTTCAGTGTTTGAAATGTGTCAATCCGTTAAAAAAATTTTCTTTGATTTTCAAAACGATTGAAAGACTAACCCTGTATTACGTATGATGGGTAAGTAAAATAGAAAAACAAAAGAAAGCAAAAGAAAGCTCACCAATGTCATTGTCCAGGTAGGCTATGCACTCCCTCATCACCCTAGGAATAGCATCTCCTTTGTTATGCTCTTTAATACTGCAAAATAAAACAGATTCATTCATTTCACACATTGTACTTCCTACATATGAAATTACAACATAATTCAGTAATATTATACATTAGACTCCTGATTATTCAACACATTATTTCTCTAATATCTCTTCGCATATCATTTTTTGATTGCAAGCGTCGGATAATGCTCATCTAAAGATTTGTACAAGCCGGGCTCTGGCTCGACCTGGGTTCAGGCCAGGCCCAAGCTTTACTTTTTACTAAACACTCGGCTAGGCCTAATTTATTTTTTCTGTACGAAGCCAGAACTCATTTCATTCTTCCTAGTTTTCATGGACTAAAATATTAAGTCCCGGTTCAATCATCTATTATGAAAATCATTTTCTCAATGAGGCCAAGTCTGTTATAAAAAAAAAAAAAAAAAAAAAAAAAAAAAAAACAGTAAAATTTGGCTTGGTTTAAAAACTTTTCTAAAAAAGGAATAAACTTTTGAATTGCCACTAATTTACATAAAAATCAATATAAATTAAATTCTTTGTAAAGAATCATAGATTTCTAGGCTTATTAAAACAGAGTTAGATGTA
Source organism: Maratus speculifer (assembly GCA_964019185.1). Classification (NCBI taxonomy): domain Eukaryota; kingdom Metazoa; phylum Arthropoda; class Arachnida; order Araneae; family Salticidae; genus Maratus; species Maratus speculifer. The sequence goes on from OZ025301.1 coordinate 16,507,344, forward strand.
TGAAAAAAGAACCTTCTTATGATGGAATCGTCTTTTAAAGTGAAAACTGCAAATTTCTCTTAAGCAGTTCATCCATGCAAATTGAATACAAAATAATAATAACACTGATAAACAAATTTTAACGAATTTTCGATTTCTCTATATACATTGGGTGTTTCTTATAGATTTCAAGCTGCTGAAAAAGAATATGTTTGTAAAAATTTTCTATCACCCTCCAATTTTGAGAAATTTCATTAATACGTTTTGGAGTATGTAGGCATCGTATAGGCATTATAATTATATTATATTATTCTCTTTCATGTATTTGATTCACACAAACATTCCTTTTTCTTATTACAACGATAGAAGATACAGCAAGAGAGTAGAAACAGATGTCCCCCTAATAAATTTTATGTTAGCGACCTTGAACAGACAGCTCTAGCCACCCCCACAGTATTTGACTTTAACGCAAATTCCTGACAGTAGAAACTTATCTTTTGGGGCAAATATATTACTGTTTCTTTGTTCTGTAAGACTTTTTAATTAAATTTTTATTATAATTATCATATCTTCCTCTACAATATGTAAAACATGTCTAGAGGATGCGTTAATGAACTCGATTCTTTTTGCTGTGTGTGCGGGGAGCTAACTTTGAAAAAGCATCGATACGCCTATCATATGTATTTTGGATATAAAGTAGTTGAACGAGATAAGAAATAAGTACCTCGTTCTTGTTATACACAATGTGCTACAAACTTCCGGACGTGGATGAAAGGTACAAAAAAGTGTATGTCCTTTGCTATACCCATGATATGATACATGCCGAAGGATCAAATAACTGACTGCTACTAATGTATTACAAAAATTAAAGGATTCATTGCAAGAAGTAAACATAAAATTAAGTACACGAACTTAGATTCAGCAATGTGACTAGCATTACATAATGATGATTTAAAAGTACCGAAACCTCCAGAGAATTTTACATATGATGATGCAGCAGTAGAAATGGAAATCTATGAAACTGAAACTTCCTCTACATCTGATATGAACTGTTCTCGTGGCATAAATGACGAATCACACCTAATAACTCACAAAGAATTAAATGATTTTATGAGAGACTTAAATTTATCAAAGAAAAACTCAGAATTACTTGATCAAGATTACAAGGTTGGAATCTCCTGAAAAACAATACAAAGATATTTATTTATCGAGATTGGTATAAGAATTATTCAACATTTTTTAAAAGAAAAGATGCTTTACGTTACTGTAATGATATAAGTGGCTTAATGTCTGCTTTAAATTGTCAATATAACTTGGAACAATGACCTATAACAGAGCACCCACAGCTAAGACATTTACAGCTACATAAAGTATGAAATTTCTTATTAATATCATTTCTTTTTACAAAAAAATCTATATTTTTCTGAAACTTTATAAACAATGCATACTTTCAGTGTTTTAAATATTAATTTTAAACTTTATAAATGTTTATTTAAAATTTTCTCATTACTAAAATACCAAATGATAAATTTCAAAAGGTGTATATGTTGAATAAATACTACAAAATTGAGATTTTCAGGATTTTGAATTTTTTTAAAATCTGTGGGTGATGGAAACTTTTTAATGGCATATTCTTTCACAGCACCACCTAAAATATAAAAGTCACCACATATTTAGTTAGAAACAGAAACCTTGTTTATCAGTATAATAATAATAATAATAAATATATACTAAACATTTACACCTGCTCAGAAAAAAACTTGTTTATAACTTTTTTCTTTTAATGCAATTTTTTCTTAGATGATTTTACTTTTACCAGACACCATTTTTAACATTTTCATGTCTCCATAACAAGGAATATGGATTAATAATATTAATGATAGCTGAAAAATTTACAAAGAAACAAAAATCCTTTATAAACATAAATATTGCAGCCTATGGTACTTCTGCATTAATAAAGATTACAAACATGAAAAAAAGAAAGAAAGAAAAAAAAAAGACTAAGATAAGTTTTTTAGGTCAGAACTCTTCCATAAGAGTAAAAATCAATGTTCTGTAGAAATTCACTTGGGCCAGATTTGTTTCAGAAATTTCAACTTTTTACTGGGTCGGGATTTTAGCTATTATATCAGGTCAGGTCAGGAAACTTCTTTTTACAAGCCAGGCTCGGGCCAAAAGTTTAACTTTTAAAATGGGCCAATACTTTTTACTTACCCATCATACGTAGTATAGGGTAAGTCTTGAAATAGTTTTGAAAATCGAAAAAAATTTTTTGACGGATTGACACGTTTTAGATAGTGGAGATTCTGAAAAACATATTTTTAGAAAAAAATTTTTTTGCCGTCCGTCCGTCTGTCTGTCTGTAAACGCTCTATCTCCCGAACAAATTGAGATAGAGACTTGAAATTTTGTATGTACTTAGTATGTAAGGATTGGATGAAGCCTATTTAATATCAGCAACCTCGATTATCCGGAACTATTTTTTTCCGAATTTTGAAAAATTCGTTCTGATGAAAGGTATATAAAAATTTTCACATTTTTTTGTTTTAAGGAATGGACGTAAAAGGCAATAAAATAACACACATTTTTCATATAGAACGAAGTCTATCGGATTATTAGTTGCTGAGATATTTGTCATCTTGTTTTCCACATTCTTCGATTTTTCATGACCCTGTATTTCATTCAAATTTCAATTCAGAAGTATATTTTAATTGGAAATGAGACGCTTAATCCGAAGCAGTTAATTGTTAGTTAATAGAATTATTATTTTTGGAGTTATAAGAATGTTTCTTTTATGCAGTTTGGTATTACTTGAGTAGTTTGGCGTTTTATATAATTTGTCGAAATGGGTGCATCAGCAGTTCTTTAATATAGCATTACTATGTATATTAACAATGTTTAAATTTTGTTTTGGAATTGCAATGCATTGTATGAATAGTTTTCACATGTTTTATTTTCATATACATATCCATGATGGGTAAGTATTACGGTGGCCCCCAACGACTAGTTTTATTTTATTTTTTTTGGTGGGGCCGGGCTGGATATTTTTTCTATGGATTAGGCTCAGCCGAATATTTTTTCGGTGGATCGAGCTGGACCCAATCCTGAAAATTATTATTTATACTCATTTATTTTATTTATACTCATCTACAAATTTAAAAATAATTTTTAGTACTAGAGTAATTGAATGCTAAATGTATAATATATTTTTTTTCTCATGTATTATTGTATTCAATTTGCATGGATGAATTGTTTAAAAGAAATTTGTAGTTTTCAGTTTAAAAAAAGATTTCATGATAAGAAAATTCTTTTTTCATGCATCTAACTCTATTTGTTGATGCTGACATGATTTGAAATTATAGTCAGTTTTCTCCCACTAAAAATAAAATTCTTGTTACACAACTTTGAGTTTTAAGAACACTCAATCAATTGAAATGGTAACAAACTTTGAAATTTTCAATACAAATACTTGATCGTGTGACTAATGTTAAACCTATGGCCTACTTTATCTTTCAATAACAAAGAGGGACTAATCTAATGAGATCTTTATGGATGATCCAAGTGTAAAGTTTTGGAAACACTTCATGCTAAACTTATTTTTAAAAACAAGTTGGAAATTGCACGTGAACGTAGCAAATGAGGTGCGTTCGTACGACAACGAAGTTTTAAAAATATTCAGATCTTGCTGATATAGTAGAGCGTACTTCGGATACAGTATAGTAGTCGAAATCTTTTTTGTGTTCCTGTAAATATGCAGGAAGTAATTTTTATTACACCTCAGCAACGTACATCTTATTCATAAAATGTGAAGTAGTTGAATATAATTAAAACACGCCCCAAACAATGTTTCCCCGTATAGCATTATGTAGTGGAATACTTTTGCGTGGCCCTATAATTTAATAATAAAAATTCTTTGCATCACAGATTGTACAGAATGCATTATTTAGTATATACTTCATAGATTCATGCCAATTCTATTATGTTCGAATGAGTGTAACATCATTAAAATGCATTTGAAACTTTTTTCCCATTGACCGTAATGTAATGGAATACCTTTGATTGTCCCTGTAAATGATCTATGCATCCGATTTTCATAACATTTGAAATGACTCGACAAAATTACGCAATAATTATATGTTTTAAATTTCAAACGATTAAAATGCATTTGAAATTGTTTTCCCCATTGACCGTAATGTAACGGAATAATTTTGATTGTCCCTGTAAATGATCTATGCATCCGATTTTCATAACATTTGAAATGACTCGACAAAATTACGCAATAATTATATGTTTTAAATTTCAAACGATTAAAATGCGTTTGAAACTTTTTTCCCCATTGACCGTAATGTAACGGAATTCTTTTGTTTGTCCCTGTAATTGATCTATCCATCCGATTTTCATAAAATTTGAAATGACTCGACAAAATTATGTAATAATTATGTATTTTAAATTTCAAACAATTCAGTTGGGTAGTTTTTGTGTTGTTATATGCAGACGGACAGACAGACAGACAGACAGACGGACAGACAGACAGACTGGCAGACAGACAGACAGACGGACGGACTGAGCGACAACAATAGGTGCTACGTATTTACATAATTACGAACGCACCTAATAATTACAAAAAATAAATAACATACAAATGGGCACATTTGTCATGTATGCACCAGGGCATCTCAGTAGTATCAAAAATAGTGAATATCTATACTAATAAAAGAACAAAACGCTCTGTCTGTCTGTGTGTGTGTGTGTCTGTGTGTCTGCGATGGCTAGCAAAATCTACAGCACGTACAAAGCTCAAACTTTTTTTGAGAGTAGCCCAATATCTCTCCTGATGCACCTGAGCTTCAGAATTTCAAAATTCCAATTATTAACTGAGTAATTAATTAAAATCAAGAGGTCACTCTAATAAAAAATCATCTTTTTCTCAATTTCTTTCTCTTTCGTTTCTTTACGGTTGGTTGGTTGTGTAAAAATTTTCGCAGAAGTGATAAGAAAGCTGAGACAGAATTAAGGAAACCCATGGAGGAATAAGATAAGTAGAGGTGAAGTAAGCCTCAAAAAAGTTTTGCGATATGAAACCATTTATCGCTCAAATTTAATGTGGCAAACAAAAGGACGTGGAAGGGATTTTGTATTATAAGACGAATTGAAAGAAATGAATTAAAATTGAATCATATTTCAAGAGGAAATAGCAAATTTTTAAACTAGTCTTTGTTCTATTATTATTTATTAGAATAAATATTCGCTTTTTAAAATGAAGGAAATTGGAAAATTAGCAATAATTAAATATCAAATTAAAATTAAATAAGATATTAAAAACATTTGATACGAACTAAAAATTATATTACTAAAAGTTTCCTTCATTAATGTAATTTTAAATACTTTATAACGTAGATTAAAAATGTTTATGACTTAATAATTGCATGTAAATAAATATTTAAAATATAATGACGAAAACATTCTTTTAAAATCATGTATGAAAACATAAGTAATAAATATTAATCTAAAATATAAATTTCTGACTGCAGATGATTTTAATGTACTAACAAAATAATGTTATATTTTCAAGCAAAACGTTAAAATAATTTTCTATATTGATATTTAAAACAAATATGATAAAATAATTAATAAATTTTTACCGGTGAAGCGATAAATTAATTCTTTTTTAAAAAACGAGAGAAAAAAAATACGGTTTTAAACCTATTTCAATTGATAGGCGTGTCAAAGCATGTGCTTTTGTTGTTACTTAATTGACTTAATGTAGGATTATATTTTAAGCATCATCACCAGAGATAATATTTCCACTCTATTAATTACTTTTTACTCTATAAAAGAAACCAATTTGAGATTTTGACATTTCAAAAGTGACTGTTTTTTTCCCAAAGACCTTTAAAATTCATAGACTGGCAAAATGTCAGTTTAACTTAGGATTTTTTAACATAGCTGTTACGTCAGACCGTGTGTACTTCGTACATTAGAATGTATTTGTGGTTGGCTATGTTGCAGTTAATATTATGTATATGTATATATGAGGCTTCTTTAGCAGTTTCTCTTAAATCATCGATTAAATTTGAATGCATTTATTTAAGTTAAAATTTTATTAAGACTTTAATTTGTTTTTAAAACAAAAATGAAATGGCTATTTGACGTACAATTGTTCGAATAGGCAGACGATTCATACACAGTGATAAATTATCAAATAGCAAAATAAATTATATATCAAAAATAGTCACTAAAAGAATAGTGGCAAAACATAATGTTTAGGCGTATTAACACATAACCCGATCCCAACCAGAAAAAAACAGACCATACTCCGATCCAAGCAAGACAAAAATTCCATGAGCATAAACTCGACCCGAACCTAAAAATTCCATTTGGAAAAAAAACTATGGATTTGTAATCTGACCCCCACAAAAATATTCAAATGAAGCATACCCCAATCCGATCAAGGAAAAATAATGTTCGTGCATATGCAACCCGACCCGAACCTAAAATTTTTCTCTGAAAAAACCCGAAAAATGACCAAAACGAAACCTGAAATCGATAAAAATATTCCAAAGAACTATAACCCGATAAGAGCAAGACAAAATAATTTCCGTGAACATAAAACTGACTCGAATCTAAAAAATTCCATTTGGAAAAAAAAAAACCTGAAATTTTATGCAAACTACATCGGTATCCGATCAAAATATTCGAAAGAACCATAACCGGATTCGAATAAGAGAAAATAATTTCCGTGGACATGAAACCGATCCGAACCTAAAATTCCATTTGAAAAAAAAAAGTACCTGAAATTTGAATCGAACCAAATATGAACCTGACAAAAATATTCCACAGAACCATACTCGGATCTGAACAAGACAAAAAAAATTCCATGAACATGAACCCAATCCGAACCTAAAAAAATGAACTAAATCTGAATCTGACAAAAATATTCCAGCGAAGCATATCCTTATTCGAACAATGCAGAATAATTTTCGCTGATGGCAACCCAACCTGAACCTAAATATTCCAATAAAAAATCAGAAATCTGAATTGAACGACATCTGAAACCGAAAAAAATATTCCAAAGACCCAAAACCGGAACCGAGCAAGACAAAATAATTTCCCTGGACATGAATCCGACCAGAACCTTAAAAATCAATTTAAAAAAATACCTAAAATCTGAATCGAACCAAATCTGAATCCGACGAAAATATTCCAAATAACTATAACCAGATACGAACAAGACAATATAATTTCCATGGACATAAACCCAATCCAAACCAAAAAATTTAAAAAAAAAAAAAAAAAATCTGGAAATTTGAACCTAACAAAAATATTGCAGTGAAGTATAATCTCATTGGAACTAGGTAAAAAAATTTCCATATAAGTACAACCCGACCCGAACTTACAAATCCCATTTGAAGGAAAAAAAAACCCCACGAAATCTGAATTGAACCGAATCTAAAATGAACAAAAATATTCCACACAACCATAACCGTATCCGAAGAAGACAAAATAATTTCCGTGAACATGAATCCAATCCGAACCTAAAATTCGGATGTTCTACAAAACATAATGCGCTCCATAGCTGTGGAAAGTGAAACTAAGTACTTAGCATGAGATGGTTAAGATATTTCGTTTATAGTTAGTGTTAAATTAAAACTTGGTTACGGTTAGGTAACAGTTAGGTTGCAATTACGTTCCGGTGACCCCTTTGTTATATTTATTTTCTGGTTAGGTTACAGTTAGGTCATGGTTAAGTTACAGTTAGGTTAAAGTTAAGTTGCGGTTAGGTTGTGGTTAGATTATGAGTAGGTTATGATTAGGTGACGGCCAGGTTACATTTATGGTATATTTAAGTTACAGTTAGATTACTGTTAAGATACAGCTAGGTTACAGTAAAGTTATGATTCTGATACAATTAGGTTACGGTTAGGATTTTGTTAACAGAATGAACATTACGCATTTTTGATAAAAAATATACACCTATTTTTGTAAAATGGTTCTGAAATTATAATACTATATACTAACCTTTTAGCTAATCATCGAGAATCGATTTCATTCACGGTATAGTCGGATTTAAGAGTGATATATAATTAGTTTGAAATTCAAAATATTTCACTTGGAATATCTATGTGAAAAAAGTATTTAGTTAAGTCAATTAACAGTAATGTTAAGGATAAATATCAACACTTTAGCACGAAAATCACGCAATCGTTGGACACATATTCCCTCCTGCGTTTCCCATTGCAGTCATTTTGGGTATTTTTGCAGCTAAATATTAGTTTTTTTCTTAACTAATTTTTGACACAGTCAGGGGGCACGTATTTAATATAATGTACACTGTAAAAAAATTGACCCTGTTGCTGCATCGTCACTCCCCCGCTTTTATAGAATATATCTCTTTTGACCTATGAGAATGCTCCATAATAGGCTGAAGTAATCATTTTCTATAAAAGCGGTGGAGTGACGATGCAGCAAAAGGGTCAAATTTAAAACAATGTATTTACACTTATTTCGAGTTAAAGATAAAATCATAAAAATTTCAAGTTCGTTTAACATTATTATAACGGACCCGGGCAACGCCGGGCGGGTCAGCTAGTCCTAAATAAAACATGTATTGTTGTTTATTTACTGCCGTTTTCTTTTAAAATTAGATACATTGCTTTATTTACTAGTTATTATTGAAACTTTTTATTTATTGTTATTTTCTTTTTAAAGTAATTAAAAAAAATTAAAAATATATAACTGATATTCAAGAATGATGATTTTGTCAAACTGACTTCAAAAAAGAGATTGTGCCAAACCTGGTGCATATAGTTGACATCTGTGCCAAAAATAAATAACAATTCAGGCAGTTAAAGCATAACTTCAATACTACTTGGTAATATGAATTGGCATTTTGGATACATACATTTAACATTTTGATTACCATGAACCTTGTTAATTTGTCAACATGTTAAAGCTTTTAGAAATTGTTCAAATCAAATCTAAAGGATGGTCCTAAAGGTACAGTAAAGCTCCAATTAATTAGATTGATGAATCAACTGGATTGATCAAGGCAAGATTTGAAATATACAAGAACAAATTGGAATGATGTTCCAATTTGTGAAATTATGACCAATGTTATCTGCTTATGAAATTATGATAAGTATCGTTCTGGTTCAAGAAACTTTTAAACATATAAAACAGTTTTACGTACACAGCTTGTTGTGTTTTCTGTTGATGTAGAATAGAATATCGAAAAATTATTGGTTTTAATAAATATCACGATCAAAATTAACTTTTTTTAAATTCTGACTAACACTAGAAACACTGCAGAGATATTTTGACTGGTAAAAAAATAAAAAAAAATTGATTTAGCAAAATTTTGTTCCTAAAATAAGTTAAATGAAAGAGAAAGAAATCTAAGAAATGAAATGTATCAGGGAGAAATAAATAGTTTAGATAAAAATTCTGGTGTAAAATATTTTTTATAACATTTGAGTAAAATTTCTGGCAGTTCTAGTGTTAATTGACTGAAGCAGAAATTTAAAATGAAAATTAAAGTTGGTATAATATTGAATGAATAACATTGAAATATTGAACTAATAATATTGAAGTTACTAGCATGTGTAACTATTTTTTAAAACATTAAGATATACAAGACAAAAAAAAATGGTATTAATACATCCAATTACTTTTAGTTGTTTTTGTTATGGTTAGATATAAATTTTCTTTAATTCAAAAAAAGTTTTTAGTCAAGAGTAATTTAAAAAAAAAAAAAACATTCTGATTCATGGATTTTTCCATTTTGAGTTCTGGATCAAGGCTGATAAATTTGTTCCAGCCTTCTTTAAATTTTTTGAAGTAAAACTTCTTTATGCATGGTAGGATAAATTTGGCTAGATGTCACTAGAAGGTCATTCTATGTCACTTCATCCAGACCATGTCACCCACCGTCACAGATTTCTATGAAATCTTATATATATTCTAAATGTGAAAGTGTGTCCGGAAGTTGGAATGAAATTGACTTCAAAATGGATGAATTGATATCTTTGTATTTTTGCATACAGATAGATTATAGGCCTGAAACAGGGTTGGGTTTCTGACGTCAGAAACTGGTTTTTGACATGACAAGTGCCAAAAACTGGTTTAAACCGTCAAAAACTGATTTAAACCATCAAAAACTGGCTTAAACCATCAAAAACGTCTAATGTGCTTTAAACATTTTAAAAACAAGAGAGTAATTTTTTTATTGAGTAATTTTTTTATTGAGTAATTTTTTTATTTAAAATTAATTATACTGTAATTTAATAATTACAAAAAAATTAAATTACTTTTAATTGTAATAAAACATTGTTTTTAGAATGTTCAAACAGAAGAAAATGATTTTGTACAGTAAATAGTCTGGATCAATTTTACCCCACAACATCCTATAGCACTTAACCAATTTAGCACATTTATTTACACCCAAATGGTTTATGAGTTTAGAGTGTATGAAGCTAAAGTTACAAAATACGCTCTCAATCGGTGCTGAGCTAGCAGGGCTTGATAGCAGAAGCATTGCTAGTTGAGCAAGTCTGGAAAGGCAGGCCAAATTTTCAGATTTATGACAATTTTTTTTTTCCCGTAAATGATAATATACAACACAGTAAAAGTGAATTTTTAGTATTACATCTAATATTGTATATTTGTGACAGATGTTTAATGTGAAATTTTACAGATCAATGTAATATTTGAGGTTTCTGACGAGGTTTTTGACAAGAGGTTTTAGCCATGATGGTTTAAACCACGGTTTTAACCGGATAAAACTGCACACTGTCAAAAACTTGCCAATCCTGCCTGAAATGAACATAGGCTAATTTTTATTTATTTTAATCAAATATTTTTCTTAATAATTCAAATGTTCATTATTTTTATACAGAATAAATTGAAATTTTTTCCATAATATTTAATCAGATTTAATCATCTTTCTTTTTTCGTTGCCAAAAAATAAAAAAACCGGAATAATTATTTCTCTTCAGTAATTAATTTTCAATTGAAAGGTTTCCACGTGATAAAACAAAATAAAATAAATAAGTATAAAATCTAAAAAATATCATTCTGACGTCATACTGGAAACAAAACATAAGTTTTAGAGTATTCATTTCTTATAACACAAGGTATATGGATTTTGAGTAAGTGCTAAAAGGAGACAAATGTGACGTCATATATGAAAAATAAAATAGATTTGCTTTGATGTTGGAATAAAATGAGATTGAGTTATGATATCAAATATTACTATTTAAAGAAAATTATGTTTATCGTCTGCATGCGGTTAATTTAAATATTTAATTTGAAACTGAAATAATTTAAAAAAGAAATGTTAAAAAGAAAATGAATAGAAAATATCAATAATCTATGCCAGAAAATTATCTAAGTTGTAAATGACATAATTATTAATGTAAAACAATTTTTATCATTCTTAAAAAGGTTAAAAATAGTTTAACCAACCAATTAAAAAAAAAAAAAAAAAGATTTTTGACAATAGTTAATTCTTCAAGCTGTTCAGTTTAAAATATATAAATAAAAGAAAACTTTAAAAATGTACTTTCTAATTTAAAACCTAAAGATTTAAAATGATTGCAAGAAAATAATATCATTTCCCTCTGTCAATATCTCAATTTAAGCATCGAGAGCAAGTTTGTAAATGGTGATTTGCAACCAGATTTTAATTCCACATTTCTTTTAGCTTAAAGAGTAAAAATATGTTGTGACTTTAAAAAATATTTTTTCATATATACAACCAAAGTAGCCAATTTTCCACAAGTAAAACACAGTTTTGTAGTAGAATATTCCTATGTTTTTTTGTGGTTTTACGAAGATAAATTCCTTGATTTTTATGATTTTATTAAATCCTGTTTTTTGACACTTTCTAACACTGTTGAAAAATGTTTATGACTTCGATCTGTCTGCATGCCGGATGCCGTCTGTCTGTCCATTCCTTAACTTGAGTAAATATAGTTGCATTCCCACGAAATTAATAGATGTTATTGGGATTTATCATAGCATGTTCGGCATTGAAAATGAAGCATGTAACAGTCAGGTCAATCACATGAGCACTCAAAAGGAGAAGCATTATTTACTAACAGAAAAAAATATTTACGATGTATTTTAGTAGGGTTACATATATCTTAAATATAATGAGACTTTTATGCATTTTTAAGGTGCACAAGAACATGATTACTATCGAATATTTTAAGTGTAGTATTTATAGTACATGTGCAGGGAACTCAAAAGTATTTCATTATATTATGGTTTATGAAGAAAAATCATTTGCGGGGTATTTTAATGATTCTACTCTGTTACAAAAATAATGAAATTGATATCAATTTCAGAAATGCATCAAAACAGAATTTCTGCAGAAAATGAGGTCAAAGCAGTTAACATTCATTTACATGGTCAATGAAAAGCAGTCGGTAACATAATAATCTACGAGGAAAAACATTTCCAGCGTATTTTAATTGTTTTGCACTATTTCAAACAAGATACAATTAATACACATTATTAAGATTCACTACAATATCCTTGCAGTTGAATATGATTTGCATCACATTTATTGTTCATTTACAGGGACACATAAAAGACTTCGGATTTAATACTGTATCCAAAGTTGTATCCTGATATAATACTGTTTCCGAAGTATGGTCTATTATAAAAAGTTTGCTGAAGAGCATTTTCTATTATAGTATGCAATTTAAGGTTAACTAATTTTTTGCATAATTTGTCGTTTGCTTAAATTATAAAAAGGACTACACAAGAGAATTCGTAAACAGTACTGAGAATGAACATGAATTGATTAAAATGGTTTTAATTTGAATTATGTATTTTTAAGTTTACATATATTTATTATAATAAGAGATATATGTAAAATTTAAATAAAATCATATACCAGACTATACAAGAAATTGTATACATGGTTATTTGTGAAATAGGAATTCTCAGAAATGTGGATTCCATAATTTTAATCGGTTTTTACTAGAATAATTTAAGCTAATTTGTGGCCCGTATAAAAATCTGCAAGTAATATACAGGGCTGTAAAAAACAATTAAAGTACATGTCTGTCTATTATTAAAAATTGCTAAAGGTGAATTTTAATCTTCGTCATATTTTTTCTGACTAAACTATATTTTACCATTCTATTTAGAATATTTACAAATATATAGATCATAAATAGCTGTACAAAAGAATGGGCCGGCAAAATTACGTATTTTGAAAGTGTTGGGTATTTTTTATTATCTAGGTTTAAAGCATTAATTTTCTTTCTTTGATATGAAATTCTTAAATGTACAACAACATGATTTCTGTAGAACATGGAGTGCGTTACAGCAGTTGTACAGTATAAGTAACTGTTGTTTCATTTTAGTGATTGTTCTTATTATCTGGCACAACATAACATTTTTAAAATCCATATAAGCAGAGCAGCCAAGTCTCCGGATTTTTGGATACCAGAATTTTAATACAAAAAATGTTACTTTTCATTGGAACATTTCGGCGATTTAAAATTACAACATGTCCTGTAAAATAATATTGGTGTACAAAAAGCCGGAGACTTGGCAACTCTGCTATAAGTAAGAATGACTATATTGCCTCCTATAAAATGGGATAAAATGTGTGTTAATTATATATCTTTTAAATTATTGTAAATAAAACGTTTTGTTTAGTAATGCGTTTATCTTTTTTTAATGCTAAGTGAACGAAGTCACGGGTAACAACTAATTTAGTTAATGACAGCTAATTTAGTTAAATGCGTTAGGCAAAGGTCTGAGTAAATTCACTAATATTTATAGTTAAACTAAAAATTATAAATGGGGAAAAAAAAAAAAAAAAAAAAAAAAAATATGTAAGATTGCAAGTAGTGGTAAAATCGTAACTGCCACAGCAAAAATTGTTCCATAAATAACGAGAGCGATCTCAGAGACTGCTTGGTCGTAGAATGAATAAAGAATTGACTGACTTATACTATTTTTGTGCTAAACTTTATGTTAAGACCTATTATTATAATAAAAACTCTCATTCAGAAATATTTAACGATACAACTAAGTTACTAAACGAATCAAAATTAAACTATAACAACAATAGTTTAATTGAAAATTACAAATTAAATTGTGAAAATTAAATATAGCAGCATGTCTGTAAGGCCAGGAGTTAAGGGTTAAGAATTATAATAAATGCATTTCATTAAACAAGAATATTGCTATTTAAAAGTAGATAGGTAGATACCTATGTTCTACATTAAACTGAATTAGAAAAATTCAAAGGTAGTTAACTAGCTTATAATTTTAAAATCTGAAAAACCTTAAGTTGGACAGATTTGAGGGATTGTATTGTAATTTTATTTCTATTTATGAAGATAAGACTTGATGTTACTTTTAACAGTGAACACTTTTACATTATATATTAATAATTAAAAACATTTTGACAAAAATTTTAAAGATGCCCCCCCCCCCCAAAAAAAAAGAAAGTTAAATCTAGATTTGTTAGAAAAATATGGCAGTTATGTTTATTTTGACAGGATATTGAAGAATCTGTCTAAATGTGTATCTCAGGAATTTTTGAAATGTAGGGGGAGAGGAGGGGGAAGCACCCACTATGTTATCAGTAATGGAATAATTTACGAGTTGACTGAATATTAATAAAGTTTATCAGTCTCCAGATCATCTTTATGCTAGATTATGTCTTTATATATGTTTATGCGTCTTCAAAGTACATATGTATATAAATAAATCTGAAAGAAAATTTTTCTTAAGTTTTTCAAAAACATCCCTTTAATTTTTTTATTGAGAAAAAATAGACTAATAAGAATCTCATAAAAAAGTATTTAGCAAAATAAAATAAGAGGCACATCTAATATACATCATATATATTTATAAAGCAGAAGTTCTGAAACTTCCAAACGAGTGTTTTCAAAAACTACTTGATGGATTTTTTTGCCGATTGTATCATTCGATAGGAAATATTTTTCCGAAGGTTTGTGATTCAAATTTACAGGAATAACTCTGATTTTTCGTAGTAAATTTCGTATTTTTGCGGTTATTTTTGACAAAAGGGTTGCCAGTAGCTGTTTTTGGCGAAAATTATAATTGCTAAAAGAGTTAAAATGGCTATATCTATTAGAAATATTACAAATATCTTGCAAATAATAGTAGAAAATAACTACTGATAATATTAATAATAATAAAGAAAGACTGCTTAAAATGAGGCGTAATATTATAAAAATATATTTATCTTGAAAATGAAAAAAAAATATTTATAATGCTTAAAAAATAAATTAACGCGAAATATAACAACTGGTTCAACTTTTGGCGACTTATCCCTGGCGTAAGAATAAAAACATGAATTTCAGAAATTGATTTAATGAATTTTGAATGATAGTTATTTCCCTTTTTATTATTTTTTTTCTCTTTTTTATCGAATTTCCGTATAATATAACTTACAGCAGAAAAAAGCAGATCTGATTGTAAAAGACACTAAGTTGTGAGTTACTATTCGTTTCTATACCATTTTCATCTTGCTTTTGTCGCCAAAGAATGTGTTTTTAAGCCGAAAATGCACTACTGACTTAATGCCTGATTTAGGTTCTTAATGGTCGCAATAATGTTGTTGTTTTTTTAAGTGAAGATAATTTTTAGAGTACATTTTAATATTCAATCGTAAATTATATAGATATGAGTATAACTCTTTTATTTCTCTTTGCAAATGTTTTTATTGTTAATTTAATTTTTCTTGCGCCATTTCGTCAATTTCACTTACAGGAAAAATTTCAGTTTTAAAATTTAAAAACTGAAGAAGGAAAGATTACCCCATCGATTAAAAATCTACCGCCAAATTCCAAGATTAAATGTCAATAATGGATGATCGTAAATATCACATTAACTTGATATTAAGCATAATATAAATATTAATTATGTCATCAAGTGATTTTTAATTCGACATTTTATTTCTACTTTTATATATGCTCTGCTAATTTGTTTTTGACGGATATAAATTTTGAATATTAAAGATTAGCAGAGATTAAAATTAATTAGCACAATGGAAGCTTTTGCTTTTAGTCACTAAACCTGTAAAAAGTTAAAGTCTAGAATATTAAATAACTAAAATACTGCATGTTGAAATAAATAAATACAAATAAGTTAAAAACAAAATTAACGTTTATTTAAAAAAAAATAAAGATAAAAACAATATAATTAACAAAGGTATTTAAATATATTAAACAATTAAAACAGGAAACAAAATAAACTGACTTCATGGCAGGTAAAAATTATACTTCGGTAAACAAGGAATATGACATCTGAATACTTGACGATCTGCAGCCATGACATCGATTCAAAAGAGCAGTAGTACACCTGAGTAAACACTACTGACTAAATGCTACTATCCTTTCCTCAAAAACAATAGCCGGTCTCAAAATGAACAGACGAAGCAGATGGCTGACTTAAGTCCAGCTTTAAAATACTTCTTAACAGCTATCTTGAACATCGGGAAAAGAATCTAGCGAAGAACTGTAAAGGCGGATAAGTTAGTGAAAAACACTTAATAAAACTGAAGAACGGCACTCTGACAAACACGGAAATGAAACGAAAACTAGAAGTCAAATCATAACTCTCAAACTGAACAAGACGAACGTAAACACTTCATACTGAAACATTAAGGCAAGGATCTAAGCTATTGTCAAAGTATTTATACTAGAAGGGAAACGAAAAGAAACTTATTACGCATGCAAAAGGGCAGGTGAGGCGATGGTCAAATGAGAAACCATCGTGACGAAACGTCATACCGGAAGTGAGCGGTAGACAAATGACGTCACCTTGTGACGGTCAAGAAAAACGTCATTACAGCTTCCGACTGCATACGAATACGACGGGAAAACAATAACAAGCGGGGAGTTTTAAAAGGTAAAAAGTGTTGAAAATAAATATAAGGTAAGTTAAATAACTATTGTTTATATGAATGAGAACTTTAATAAAGAGATATTAATAAAGGTAACCAGATTTAATAAAGGGAAAACCTGTTAAATAAAAAGGTAAAAATGGTATTTTAATAAAAGGTAAATAATAGACTGTAAAGGTTATAATAAATGAGTAAACTTTAAAATAGGATGAATGTAATTAGGTTAAAGTAAATAAAGATAGATTGACTATAGAAATGGAGATATGGCCGGAAAGTGGCAAGAACAGGGTGACATTTCCTGTCAGTTTTTCGTTATTTAAATGAAAATTTATGCTAATCTATATAATCTGGCTAATAGTTTGGCGATTTGTATAATTTGGCGAAATTGTTCGACGGTATAAGCAAGTAGTACTGAAGGAAAAATTTTGCAATTCAAAGTAAATTTATGCAATTAATTATGCTTTATTACTATAGATAAATTCAACATTTTGAAATAAAAAATTCCCGCTGAATAAAATTTACAAGTCTTTTTTAATTGACCATTTCCTCTTCAATATTTTTTCAATCAATAGTTCGCTATTCTCTTTCGCACAGGCTAACAAAAATGTATTTTAAATATTTTATTAGATAAAACGTAAATAACATTTTTCTATTTTTTTAAAAAATATTTTTTAAATCTAATTCTACCATTATGTGTCTTACAGGACAAAATAGCAGAATTACTTTTAAAAATGGTTTTATCTGTTAATTGTATGTTATTTGTTTATTTGGGTGTTTGAATTTACTTTTGTCATCAAACAATGCGATTTTATACCAAGAAAGCATTAGCCGGAGCGATGTTCACAATCATTAAATTCTCTCACTCTCTTTTAAATGTGTGAGAGTATTTTTAGGATATTTTTTTATGTTTAATTGTAAATATATAAATAGCAGTTATAGCCAAAAAAAAAAAAAAAAAAATGCGTATGTTTAAATTTTAGTATAAATGTCTTCCTCATCCAAACTGTAAAATAATTTAATTGCAACTTTTTAAGTTTTGGCGCAGACGTCATATACGCACCCCATTCGCACGATTGCAACAAAATGGCGATTTTATGCCTCACATGGTAAATCGATTATGGTTGTTTATTTATTAATAAACTATTTATTAACTTTCATTTTGTTTTTTAAAATAATATAAATCATTTTGTTCTATAGCTATTAATTAAACTTCTTTATTTATTTATTTTTCAAATAATACACAATAATTAAAAAATATTTATGAAATTGGTAATTAAAAACTAAGTTCTCCAAATTGGCGGCAGAAAAAAATTACGCCAATGTGTTGCATACATGACATTTGCGTCAAAGTTTTTTCACTATACATAAGTAGGGAAAATGCAGTATAAATACCGATGAAAGTTTTTTCCAAATATGGAAATGTTGTCACAGATTTGGTCATATACTCATCAAGGTATCTCACTGGCGCCAAAATGGCATTATTTGCCTCATATGGTAACCCAGCTATAGTTGTTTATCTGATGATAAGGTGTTTATTTACTTTCATTTTCTTTTTTGAAATGATATTTGTTGTTTTGTTCTACAGTTACTTTTTTATTTATTGTTAATTGCTGTTTAAAATGATGGAAAATAATAAAATATATATAAATTTCTTTGGATTCTAAAACGAGGATTTTGCCACATTGTAGTTGCAAGAAAATCGTGCTAAACCTATTGCGTATATGATGTCTGTGTAGCAATCTTTTGTGAAATATGAAAAGTGTAAATTGGCTACTACTTGATTATCACGTCAACCGATTTCACCAAATCGTTCGCCAAATTATGCAAATTTACATAATTTTATCTTAAATAACTAAAGAGAAAATGCTTAAATACGAAAGAGTAAATAATTTTGTTTTCATTTTTCAGGAGGAAATTTTGCAATAATAAAGTAATTGTTGTAGTGAGAATTTTAATGTGTTTTTTTTTTATCGTTGGCAACTTGCTGTAACGAAAAATGTTTATTTTTTTTCCTGCTATTGTTTTGTAAGAGCTGGTTTTGTCAAAGCCATGTTAAGATGGTATTCAAATTTTTGAACCCTTTCCAATTACCACCCCCCTGAGCCGATTTTGCTTATTTGCAATTCCCACTGAGATATTAACCATCTCAATGTACTTGACGAATTTGAAGATGATTCTTGCATAATTGTGCCTTTTATCGCGCGGACAAAATTTAATATATATATAAACTTTTTAGATGGGAGTAGCTTTGGGTTCCTGGCTTCACATAATGAAAAGTTGTGAAGAAATTTTTCAGAAGTTGTACCACGGTAACGACTGTAATAATTAATATTTCTTCAGATAAGGGAAAATTTTAAATCCTGTTGCCATAATGGTCTCATTTCGCTTCCAAATGTGCACTGTTAGTAATAAACTAAAATAGTTACTTCTAAATAGCTGGTTTTTGTGTAACGTTTAAGATAATTTAATATCACAATGGTGTCTAAATCGTTTTCGGTAATGAGCAAGGTGCTGCTGGAGGTCCAAATTATTTAAAATACAAATTTAAATTCACCAGTTCGTTTCATTCACGGTTGATTTTGAAATATTGACCAGCGCAGCAGGCATAGCCTGCTAGTACATAATTTGAAAAAAAAAAAAAAAAAAATCAAGTTTTTTTAAAAACACCTCTTTAATTTTTTTTTTTTTTTTTTTTTTTTTTTTTTGAGAAAAGGCTAATAAAGAACTAATAGGCTAATAAAGAACTCATAAAAAAATATTTAGCAAAATAAAATGGGTGGCACATCTAAAAATATTTTTTTTTTAAATGCATACATTAAATGTCAATTTTATATGAATATTCAAAAATTCCAAAAAAAAAAAAAAAAAAAAAAAAATTATTGTAAAAAAAATAAAAATTTGTATAAATTAATGAAATATATAATATAAAGAATGTTCTTCCAAAAATTTTAACCATTTTAATTATTAGGTAAAGAGTTGTGAAGTATTTTGTGGAACCATACAGAAAATCAACTTTCTTAAAAATGTCCATAGAAAAAAAAAAGTGGCATATGTTCAGATGCCTTTAATTAAAAATATTTTAATTGATTTCAATTAAAATTTCATATGGTATCATCTTATATATGTATGTTTTCATGTACCAAGTTTCGTCAAAATCTGAGATGGTGGGTGACATTTCGTAAAATTGCTGGATGATTTGACATGGAAAGACCTTAAAGTTAAATCATTAAATGAATTTTTCTATAACAAAACTATAACAATTCTATAACAAAATACAAGTTTTGCAGCTTTCTATACACCAAGTCTATTTCTTAATTTACTTTGCATACATGAAAAGTTTGGAAAAATGTGCCTTATGGATGAAAAACTACATGGAATAAAGACTCACCATTAAATGTAAGAATTCAGGATTTATTTCTACACTATTTAATGCTTTTCACCAAATTTTGCTTTTTACGTGATTTTGTTTAAAGAGACTCTTTGGAAATGAGTACAAGTGAAAAAGAGTACAGATGAAATGTAAACTAGCTAATGACACAATAGACATCTGTTGTATAAATTTGGAAAATTATAGAAAATATAAAAAATCTCTGATTAGAAGCAACTATAGAGAACTGACTAATTCTTAATTTCTCTTTCCGTTATATATGTGCACATATATAAATACACCAATTACATGACAATAGAATTTTTATCAATAGAATTAAAATATAGTTTAAGGACTAAGAATTTATTGTAATTCATTAGGTTTTTACCACTTTTTCCTGCAGGTTTTTACCGGTAAAAGGTAACTCTTTCCCAAAATAATAAAATTGCCAACAAAGGAGAAAAAAAAGTACTACATAAGTTCAACTGTTTCTAGTATTCAATAAGATTCACTTCTAATGTACAAGAATCCTACACACACTTATTTTCCACGAAATTCCCTCTTTATCTTCCAGGGGTCGATTTAGAAAAAGGAAGTTGCATAGCAGTAACTGTCAGTTTTGCATAGCAGTAACAAAGTCAGTTTTGAATAGCAATTAGACACTTTTGTATAGCAAGTAATAGTATAATAGTGTAGCTGTCACTACATCAGTTTCGATGCATAAATAAAGTAAAAAGATCGTACCAGTGAGTGTTCATTTTAGAACCATTACAACACGCACGTCAAACTTCTATAAGCAAACGCCATGATTAGCGAGTAACAGTGATTCAGTAATCAATCACAGCGCCAGGGCGGGAACAAATTATGTGTTTACTGGGAAAATTGTGCCCAGCAATGGCGTCTCACTGTACTTCCACTGTAAATAAATATTTGGGGAGAGTGAAAGCACAACGTATGTCGTGTAAAAACATCTTTAAATTTTAACTTTAAGTGTACATGACATAACAAAGGGTGTGGGAAATATGCATCGCAATGATTGCGATTTAATGCATTTCTTGAATCGCATTTTAGTTAAATTTGAATCGCAAATTGCGATGCGATACCGCTTAAATCGAACCCTGTTATCTTCAGATTCTCTGAAAAGGGTAAAAAAAAAAATGCTTCTTTTGTTCCTTGATATCTTCATGTGGCTGCAGAAAAAATAATGTCCTCTATGAAGCAGAAGACTATCCAGAATTTCTTTTCCCCATCACAATGATTTTTTAAAAATATATGTACAGTACAGTGAATGTACAGATGCATGCAATAATTTTATGTGCATTTCTGTGTATAACTTTGTACCAATTTTGTAGAAGACAAACTTTTAAAAATCATTTAAAAATAACTTTTAAACATGTCATTTTGCGTCATTTTGCATGTAATTTCTAGACATGCTGAAATGTGTACTACAACAATTACCAGTCTTAAGCCTGGAAAAAGGTGAGGGAAAATTACCTAAAAAACATTGCTATAGCCGTTTTTTAAAATTGTCCAATTATACAAATTTTAAATTAACCGGATCGGTTTTTGGTTTGACGTGTCCCGATAATCAGCACTCTACTGTAATTTCTTTCTATTCTTAATCAAGCATGAGATAACAGCTTGTCTGTGTCCTGAATTGTTTAAAATTCATTTCAGCTAAATAGAACAAATTAAATTAATCAATTCTAAAAAATCAAATTTAAATCTTTTCATAAACATTCTGTAAATAACTTAGCATTTCTTGATAAATAACTTACTTTTATACTTTGGCTATGTTTTAAACCACTACCATATTACAATAAACATTGTTGTAGGTTGATGCTATACACCCATACTTAAATTAACACCAATGAATCAAAATAGCCTCCTTTTACCATTCTAATATATTAGCTGGGCCCATAACCTGTTGACTTTTAATATATTAGAGTGGTAAAAGGAGGCTATTTCAATTCACCAGTGTTAATTTAAGTTTAATGAAACAATAATAAAATGATACATACATCAAGCGAATTACTTATAACATTTTTTTGGATAGAAACAAATAGGAGACTGATGCCAATAAAACTTTAAAAAAAAAGTTGCCATTTAGATATAAATATTTACAAAAGTGGCCATGGAGAATATAATCGCACAGTTAATATATTTAACAATGCCAATCAGATATTAGAAAATAACCTCCCCATAAGAATAGCATTAGCTCGTGAGAGCATCTTCAGTTAGGGACAGGAGCGTTAAGTGACAATTATATATTTTAAAATTCAAAGGATTTGGTTGGGTAGATTTTGCTCTATTATATGCAGATAGCCATATGGAAGGGTTGGTAAAAAACCAGGTATTTTTCAAAAAAACCCAAAAACCCGTTTTTTTTGGTTTAAACCAGGTTTTTTTGGTTTAAACCGGGTTTTTTAAAATACATTTTCCTATTACATATACATGTATATTTATTGATAAAAATAAACATTGTTGGATATATAAGTAATATAACTTAATTTAAAAATAGTTTAAATTAGGTAATTTCAATTAATTATGTAGAAAATTGAAATCATTTAAAATTTAAACATTTTTAGTAAAAGCTATGTCTTATGTTCCATGAATAAAATGCTCTACATAGTGAAAAATTGATACTTTGAAAATCTTAATAAACAATCTTTTGATTACTAGTACTATAAATAAATACATGGTGTAATTTCATAAATATAATAGTATATATTCCCATGGCTATTCAAAATAATTTCTTTGAAATATCTGTAATCTGAGGTATCTGATTTTTCTGTTGGAACACTACAATCTGTTGGAACTCTGGTTGAACAATTATTATCTTTTATTGAAAGTAAAGCTTATTTTATAAAGAATTCCTGGAATAATTTGAATTTAGCAGTAAAATCTTTACATGTTTCAAGAAGTATTGTGTATTGTCATTTGACACTTCTCCTCAGAAACTGCCACACAATAAAAAAAAAAGGGGGGGGGGGGGGGCGTGCAACAGCAAAATAAACAGAAATACTTATTTACCAGTTTTTTAGACTACTGAAAACATTGATCTTAAACTGGAAAGTAGATTTATAAAAGTTGTCATCCACTAAAACATTTAAACAGCCATCAGACTTAATATACAGGCTTTTTTTCTAAGTTATGTTACAATATGTATTACTTCTAAATGTCTAAACTAAAAATTAATAATACTATATATTTTTAAGCATTTTTATATGACTTTTTTCTGTTATGTCTCACGTGAACCGTATCTTGATTTTCCTCCATTTTTTTTTCAGATCTAAATAGTGTATTTGATTATGCGATAGATGATTTAAATATATCTTATTGCATATTTTAGTTAAAAGTAAACAGGTGCTTCGCTAGCACCCAATTTACCAAAGTCCTCTTACTGATGAACCACGTTTCATAGAGACCTGGTCAGAAATGCGCATGGGCGAAAAGAGCGAGTCCATTTCGAAAATGGGAAAGTTCGTACTATCTCGAGATGAGTTTATTCATTAAACATTCTAGATATGTCGATTTTTTTTTTGGCGAATATCTTTCTGTTTCTATAATTGAATTATCTGTTTTTAAATATTACATTGTAATTCTGTAGCACTAAAATAAGCTATAAACAGACAAATATAATAAACAAGTAAGAAAAATCATGCGTTAAGCATAGATTATGAAGCACTTTCCAACACTTAATGAAATCTTTAACAAAACTTTGTTATTTAGGGAAATAATAGTGTATAGCCAAATATACCCAAATATGTATTCCAGTACATTAGAACAGCCCTGTATTTCATATGTCAGTTCATATAATGGGAAAATCTAGCTTAGCAAGAAAATACCCAGTAGCTTGAAATTTCTTTTTCAGCAATTCATACTATTAGATGGAAACATACTTGAATACTTTTGTTCAGCCCTGTAGTTTACATTGTACCTTTATTACAAGTCAGCATTAGGCTAAAATTTATTGTAAACTAAAACACTTTTAAAACAACTGAAATCACATTCTCATAAATCATCATTCATAGGCGTCCATGTACCGAATTCTTTGCGTGGCCCTGTATATCCCTTTATCTATATTCTGCAAACATTTTTCAGTAAATTGAATGCAGCTCAGCGTAAAAATGCATAGCTTATTTAAGAACCACGTTTAAATAATTTACGCTCATATTCAGTAACGTTGGTTAGCTCTTTTGGGTAGCCCAGTATATCAACTATAACATTTATACACACCATATAATGTGCATATATTTAACGAAATATAAACGCGAATATAATAATTAAAATGCATTTCATCCCTCCATCAGCCATCATCAGACACATATACGGTACTTCGGAAAGAATATACTATTTGAAATCTTTTGTATGGCCCTGTAAATGCTATGTACTTCATATTATGCAAGACAGTAGCGTATAATTTATATTAAGCTTCAGTGACATATATCAATTTTATTATACATGAAAAAGCTTAAAATCTTTAAAATATGTCACACAATTCCCCCTTTTACCATTATCTAATGGAATTCTTTTGTGTGGCCCTGTAAATGAATAATAGCTACATTTTCACTTTATATTTTATAGAATGCATATTTTAATATGTTTGACAGGGTATAACATCTTTAAAATTCCTTTGAAACGATTTTTTTCCATAGGCCGTAATGTAATAGGAAACTTTTGATTCGCCCTGTAGATAAACTAATCATGGTAGAAACTTCATTTTCGATAGGACTTGTGCTAGGGTAAACGTTAATAACATCCTAAAATTCCATGGCAATCCGAGTATATTAACGATTTTTCCCCATAGGCCGTAATGCAATGGAAAACTTTTGATTCGCCCTGTAGACAAACTAATCATGGTAGAAACTTCATTTTCAATAGGACTTCTGCTAGGGTAAACGTCAAAAACGTCCTAAAATTTCTTGGCAATTTGAGTATATTAACGATTTTTCCCCATAGGCCGTAATGTAATGGGAAACTTTTGATTCTCTCTGTAGATAAACTAATCATGGTAGATACTTCATTTTCAATAGGGTTCGTGCTAGGGTAAACCTAAATAACGTATAAAAATTTCATAGCAATCCGAGTATATTTACGGGAGTTAGAGCGCAGACAGACGGCCAGATGGACAGATGGCCAGACAAACCGAATGCATAAGCACTTTTCAACTTTGTTGGAAAGTGCTAAAAAGATGATTTAAAAGTATGATTATTAAACTTAGCTTAATAACTTTTTCCCTCGCAATGTAGCGTAACTTAATCGTTTTAGAATTAACGGCTGCATGGCATGATTTTAAAACTTGCCAGATTAGCAATTAAAAAAAAATTCCTTACATTATTGTGAACATTATTTATTTATATTATTTGCATATATTGGATATGAATATGGCACAGATATCATATATGCACAAGTTTTGGTACAATTTCTTTCACGGTCAATTTGGCGATAACCTTATTTTAGAATACTGGTTAAATATACATTTTTAAATTATTTTCTATTATTTAAGAAAAATAACAATAAATAAAACAATTTTTAAATATATTATATTTTAAAAACTAATAACTATAGAACAAATTTTTTTTTATATAATTTGAAAAGTGAAAAATTAAGGTAAATAAACAGTTTATCAAAAAATAAACAACATTATCAGGGTTAACATATTAGGCAAAATAACGCCATTTTGGCGACAAATAAATCCTAGGGAGTATATGACATACATATGTTCTGAATTTTTAGGTTGTTAGAATTGGCGAATTTCTCACATAGCCGCCAAGTCAGATGCCAAGCAATCGTTAAACTGTGTTCTAGCCATAAATTTAAATGTTAAAAAAAGAAGAAAAAAACAGACATACATTTATTAAAATTCACAAAAATGTAGGAGAAAATATATACTTTGAAAAGTTTCTTCCGCGAACTGTTAGAAGGTGCGCAATCTATTTAATTTAAAATAAAATTTTACTCAGAACAAAAAATAGGGAACAATATTATATCATTTCCATGAATGCGTAGAAGTAATCTCGGTCTCATAGGTTATTCCCCCTAAAGTCTGAATGGAATCAGCTTGACATTCTGCCAAGTAAGGACCTTACAAAGGTGGCATATCAGTATTTGACTTCAGATCTTAAGTTTCTTTTTTATTCTTAAGGCTGTTCTCAAATCCGAAAGGGCAACTTTATGACATAAGTTTTAATTTATTTTTGTTCGGAAATGCATGAAACCAGCAGATGCTGTTCAGAAACTATATAGTAGAACCATGTTTCCCTTTTTTTTGCAAATGCAATAGATTTTTCAGAAAATAGTGTCAAAGTTGGCATTTTGAACCGAATTTCCATACGAAAGAAAAATAACTACTCAAGGAAGGTTAAAAACATCTTTATCACATGATCAAAATTGTTTATAACTCTATAGGTAATTTATTTATCAAAAATGGAAAACACAGTTCGATTCGAAATCGCTTCCATAGGCCTTCCAATTTTATATGAAAAATAAATTTGTAAATGTGTCAAAGCATTTTGCACTTGTTGAATAGAGCAGTTGAGAACAGCCTTAAAAGATAATCTCCCCAATCAGGAAAATTCTCTTTTACAGCTTGACCGAAATCTTAAAAGGTCATTTTATGTTATTAATTGAAATAATCTGTGTTTTCTCAAAGGAAAATATTTTATTTAAAACTAGCTGCACCCGTCGAAACTCGACGGAAAAGAATATATATTAGCTATGATATATGTCAATCTTATATAGACAGTAAAATACTGAGCGAAATAAACAATTGCCACCTCTTAAAATTGGAATAACATAGCTTTTCATGATGAAGATACACAAACTTCAGAAAATAACAAAATATAAGGAAAACAACTCATAAATCATTATGTTAGACTTAACTTCAGCTACAAATCTTTTTTTAATGCGGTTTCTAAACTTTAAATATTATTTAAATGCCAAATTATTTAGGAAGTTAATATTATACCCCGGAATTCGAATTCAAAAATATCTGCATAGTTTATTTTTTCTCCGTTTAAATATCGCTTGATAACTGTACAGTAATTATAATATCAATGAAACATTTTAATTATAATAGAAACAGGGACTTACTAAACTGCCTAACCAACCCACTACACATTTACAGCACTTGCAATAAATTTAATTTATTGGTTTGTATCCTCCACGAACTTGTAAAAATAAATTTTATTGTTATGGCAACGAAAAAAAAAACGATATTTCTGTTATTAAAAAGAATAAAAACTTTGTATTTGGTACTGAAATGCAGATTTTTTTAAAATTTTAAACATTAACTTAATACAATGAAATGATTTTAATTATTTTTTGATATTGTGTAACATAGAAATATAGTAATACTGGTATATCACAGGTTTTATTCTTTTTTTTTTTTCTAATATGACATAATTTACACCTTCAGAAATACTCATCTTTTCTTAAATAAAAGCGTGATTTATGCAATTATTTAAGAATTCTTTAGTTTCATAAAATATTCATTATAATTAAATAGAAATGGCACAGTTTATAGAAATATTTTCATTTGTGCACATCACGGACCTTTAAATTAATAGAAGTTCACTTTATTTAGATGCAGGAATTAAAGTCAGTGAATATGACATCATCACTCACACACCTATAACAATGTATATTATATTCATGGAATAAATTTGTCTGGTTTTTGTATGACGACATTTTCTCCATCGACAAAATTTCACTTTAGACATTATATTTTATTAATGTTTATCTTCTGTTATTTTATTTACATAATACTTAATAATATTACTCAGTAAATAATCTGTGTATTGCAAGGAATAACTATGTGTAATTATTTTATTATCATTAAATTTAACGAAAACCTTTATTTTATATTATTTTTCTTTTGTTTGAAAAGCGATTATACACATACATTCACCGATAAGATCAAGCTCCTGATTGGTGGAAAATAATGAAACAAAATATATTTTGAGAAAAGCTTAACCTGTTGCCACTGTTTTGAAGAAATGTCATGAAAAAGCTTTTAAAATTAAAAATAAAATTGAAAAATTGAAATAAATTAAAAATTAACCAGAATGGGCACATCTACATATAAACAGCTTTCATTTAAAAAAATAATTATCAAAATCGGGCCAGTAGAAAGCTCAGGGCTGATGACCAAAAAAACAGCCAGGTGTTTTAAATATATAGATATTGAATATTTTTAATCTATTTTATCTTTGCTAAATTCACATGTTTTTAATTTTCTCTTTAGAGCTTTCGATATGTTCATCAACACATGCAATTTGCATTCTACATGCACACAAATATAACTTAGACTCACTACGTCTCACTGTGATTGCTGAGATAAAACTTTTAAAAGTAGAAATTATTTATATCCAATAATTTGAAACACTTAAATTACAAAAATGAGAAAATATTATATTAGATATTTTTTTAAAAACCAGTTGGTTAACCAATTGTTTTAAACTGTGCCAACTCTGCTGGTAACAGAATAAAATCATAATGCAAAACCCCAATCCCAATGTAGGAATGCAAGAAAAACAAAGGCTTACTAAATCCAGTAGCCATGATACAGCAAAGAAAACTCACAGCCAATCTTTCATTAGCATACAAAACAAAAAGTAACCAATAGAGAGAATTACTTATGATTATGTCATCATTGAGACATATGTAATTCTTAGTAAATCTTAACTAATCAAGCAATCTAAGTAGTAAAAGTATATATTTAGCTCAAATCTACCATTTTGGCTATTAAAAGAAGAAGAAGAAGAAAAATAGCTAACTAGCCCATGTTTTTTTTTTTTTTTTTTTTTTTTTTTTTTTCCCAGCTAATTTTAGAAAAATTGTCTGCTATGTAGATTAACTTATAAAAAAAAGTTTGATTGATTAAAAATGTTTGTCACTTTACAAATTTATTAATTCATCATTTTTCTAAAGCTTTGCTTGTAGCTTCTGCATAAATTGGATTTAAAATTTTTCAATAATGTGTAAAATAAAGGAAAACATTAGGGAAAAGGAGAAAAAAAAAAAGATGAAAAAAACCATTTGGTTTAAACCATGGTTTAAACCAGAGTGGTTTAAACCAAACAACCCTGCCATATAGACAGATGGACTGAACGACAATTACAGGTGCTACATATTTACAAATACACCTAAACACAAGAAACAATTAACAATGCTTTGCTAAAACTGCAGGAACATTACTCACTAAGAGATGGGCACCCTGAACTGCTGAGTTTCAAAAGTGGGTATGTTGGCATGAAAGGAATTGGAAGAGGTCATCCGAGAATTCTTGGACATCGCCAGAAGTTTCTTGTCGTGCCTGGAATTAAAAAAAAAGAGCACAAATAAATCTTAATTAGCTGTAGACATAATTTAATACAACAGAAAATCTTTAGATAATGCAATTTTACATGCAGCGTAATGCTTCTTCGATACAAATAGTGAATTTTGCAGCCAAGGAGCAGCTGAATTCAACACTCTCTAGAGAAGAGACTTTGATACATTATTTCTTTTTTATTTCATTCATTCAGAACTTTTTAATGATCAAATTCATATTATTACAATGGAAATTTTTCGGACCCTGATTATAAAGTAAATTTTGGAAGGTGTAAGTATGCAAAATACATCTACAGTATGCAAAAATTTATAATCTTCACAACTCCTGGTCCCAGAATGCAAGCTGAAGTCCACACAATGCAAAATGATTACTATATGAAGGTGGGCACAGTGCATGTCTGCATGTGTAAGTTATAAACAGATTGACACATTCACAGAAAACATCAAACAGGGATAAGATTGACAAAAAAGTAAAAAATCTGAAAACTGTGCGAACGCCATTTGAGCAATAACACTTATGAATTTCAAGTGGAATAAATATTATAATTGCTATTAAAATTTATATATTACATACGATTTAGCTTTAAGCAAATTAAAAAGAAACTGTTAGAAAGAATAAGTCAAAAATTATTTACTTACTGCAGTGAAATGTCTATTTTACCAAAATACAGAACATTAATAAAACCACTGACATGAATATTTTTTAATTGTAATTTTAGAAATAGTAGATACTTTACTTGAAACAGCAAATCAAAATAATTGCAACCACATTAAGTATATGACAGAACAGAGTTCCTACTCTTTCTTCTTCTTTAACAAAAATAAGTTTTTAAGGAATTAAATGGATCATAATTGATAGTTAAAGGGGCAGCAAGCCAACCACTAAGAGTGAAGATTTAAGGAAAAATGGTAAAAACTAAAATTTTTAAAGTGTTATTTGAAAGACAAATTAGTAATACTACGACAAACATATTAAAAATTCAGAACATTAAAAGGAATTTAGAAAAAATGGACTATTACATCAAAGTACAAAAACAAAAGTAAAAAAACTAAGGAAAAAATATAAAAATTTTTCAAAAATTTAATTAATGAAATTTCTTTAAACATTGAAGAAAAGTGAAATATTCAGACTAAAGTCTGAAGAATCTCATCCCTGAAAAAATGATAACCTAAACATATTACTTTTAAGATTAATAATTTAAACCTTATTACGGGGATGCCATTCACAAAGGAACCACTTTTTGGTTTTGCTCGCACCTAGCATCAAGTGCATATGGTGCATTTTGTAGTCCTATGCATAAAAGTTAGAGAACTGATAAAAATTCTCTGTTAAAATCATACTTTATGCATTTATTTTTACTTTACATTATTTATTTTTGGATATTTATTTGTTTATTTCATGCCAAAAGTGAGTTATGCTGCCAAATGTGGTGCTATGAAACTTTCCTCTGCTTTATTTTGGGGGTTATGACAATTGCCTAGAGTTGCCAGAAGACTCTACTTCTGAAAATACAAACTTTTTCCCCACCAAAAAATGTAAATAGAATGACATAATTTTTCAAAACCAAATTCATAGGTTTTTGAAAGAATTTTTAAACTTTTTTTCAATATTTTATTGTTATTATTTAATTTGCAATTTTAAATGTTTTTCCTAAAAAAACTATGTTAATAATACAATAAAGGACCTCGAAAATAACACTTTCAGAAAGTTATGCTGCTACGAAATAAAGAAATATGACCAACAGATTTTTTTTTTTTAAATTCTCAAACTTCCTTATAGAGGGCTTTGAAATGCACCAAGTCTCAATGCATCAAAATAGATTCCCTTGTCAGAAGAAGGGTAGTTAGGCTTGAAACAAAATTTATGACATTTATGCCTAGATTTTGTGAACTGTGTATTTGAATTAAAATAAATGCAGTAAAAAATTTCTTAGGTTAAAATGTTTTATAAGTATCTTGTGTGATCAATATATTGCATTTTCACAGTCGAGCTGAAGAAAAGGACTACCTGTCAACATGTAGAGTTTTATACTATATTAACAATCTTTTACTTGAATAAAGAGTTTGGTTTTCATATTTTCTAATCAGAAGTAAATAGTATGAATATCAAATAATTAACTACCATTTTTATATGTACAGAAAACCATAACTTGGTTAAAATTTATGACTTTTTCTACAATCCACTACGATTTGTAGGCAAAATCCATTTTTTTAATGCTCATCAAATTTATTATTATATTTCTGGGACTGTTCGACTAAATTCCTGATTAATTTCTCCACATGGTGAACAAAATTCGCATCATCTCTCGACAAAATTTGTATTTTTATTATGCGACTGTTCAATGAAAAATGTGATTTTACTGTGCAATCGTTCAACGAAATTTCAGATTTCATTTCATGATTGCTGGACGAAATTTGCTATTTTATTATGCGATCGTTGTACAAAATTTGCTATTTTATTATGCAACTGTTGGACAAAATTTGCTATTTTATTTCATGATCATTGCACAAAATTTGCTTTTATTCTGCGATCAATCAATGAAATTTGCTATTTTATTCAACAATCATTACTCCTTTATTTGTTTGACAATAATTGTGATTTTTTACATATCTTAACAAAATATGCAATCAATTTCTTCAAGTATTTGATGTAAATTACTATTATCTTACAGGATCTCTTGACAAAATTTGCGATTAATTCCTGCAATTGTTTGATAATTTTTTTTTTAATGCACCCCCCTTGAACAAATTTGTGATAAATTCCTGCAATTATTTGATGAAAACTGCAGTTTTTTTTATGTGACCTCATGAGCAAATTTGTGATTTTATTCCTTGATAGTCTGATGAAATTCGCCCTCGATTCTTGCATTTGTTTGACAAAAATTGAGATTTTTTAAGCAACATTTTGGTGATATACCCAATCCATTTCTGAAATTGTTTGAAGAAAATTGTGATTCTTTTGCATAACCTCTTGGCAAATCTAGCAATTTACTCCTATATTTGATAAAAATTGCAATTTTTTACATGACTTCTTGAAGAAATTTACAATTTTATTTCTTGATAATATAATGATATTTGTGATTTTATCCCATGATTGTTTGCTGAAATTTATGATAGTCTGACAAAATCTCTAATATTATTTCTGCTATCATTTGACAAAAAATTGCGATTTCTTGCACAATCTCTTTACAAAATTTACAATTTAAGAGAAAATGGGGTAAATTTTCAGCCTTTAAGGAATGCATTTCATGCATGACAAAACTAGCTCCACTACCAGTTGAAACATTATGACGACAGAGAAAGAATTTGGCGTAGATTAGAAAAAACTCTGGTAGTCAGTATTTAGACACCATTTTCAAAACTCAAAATTTGCAGACTTTCTAAATTTTGCATTTTAAAAACAGAAAATACCTTTTAAACTGAAAATTTTCTCTCTAAACAAGGCTATGTCAAGGTACACTGCAGTCACTTTTCTCTTTACTAATTTTGTAAATTGTAGGATCGAGACTGAAACAAAAGTGGTAGCTTATATTTAGAGCTTTTCCTCTATTATCCATCTATTATAAGAAAAACCTTAGAGATTGTAACATGCAAAAAATTCATTAGGTATTGATACAGTATCCTTTCACTCACCAAAAAATGGCTTAAATATCTCAATGGTTAAAAAAATAAAAATCAAAATAAAAATAAAATAAAACAATTATGTGCATAATATGAAATTAACATGTGGGAATTTGAAGGATAACATTTCAAAAACCATGTAAGTTAAAAATATTTTTACTTATTTGTTTTGAAAATGACTCAGGTTGAGTCGAAACATGTAAACACTTGAATAAACCCATTTTTAAAGTTTTAGTTTACATTTTTTAGCAGTCAAAATTAGTAAATATATTATTAGAAGGTGCAAGTTTGTTATACATTAATGAAAATATTTAAGAAGATGAAAAAAATGTTCATTAATTTATTATTCATTAATAATTCAGAATATATAAAATTATTAATGTATAAATGCATTCACTTTAGTTATTCACACACCTTTGGAAGAGTTTTTTAAATTTTCAATTTCTCTTGTAATCCACTGTCACGTTGTGTTGGAAAAAGAACAACCACACCCTTGTCATATCAGCGAAACAAACCCCCCCACCCCTCAAAAATGTGGAATGCAACAATGAACTGGTCTGTTGGTGTTGAGGGGCTGGGGTTAAAGACATAAAAAGTGAGAAGAAAGAGAGAGTTTTTAGATGTCCTTGAATGCAGTCGCGTTTTCTGACCACTGGAGGATGAATTTGTTTACCTTTTTCTCTCTCAATATAATGGGCGATAGTTCATGCCTAATTAGTATTACCAATATGTAAATATTTTGTTTAACCTTTATTAAATAATATTATTGTTTCTGTTAGAGACATGTATTATTATTGTTTCACTCATCATTTAATATCGGGAATCAACGCACAGGAATTAACGGCCTGTGACATCCACTTTTTTTTTTTTTTTTTTTTTTAATAATGACTTTTACTTTATAACTTTGAAAAAAAATACATAAAGAAATAAAATAAAAATTTTAGCAATTACCCAGAAGTATTTTTTTTTAAAGAGAAACATAGTCAAAATTATGTCAAAAATGGACATTTCTGCAAAACGTGACAGCTCAATGTATTGACATTTTGTAAATTGCATGGTAAACAGAATAATTTTCTCTACGACTTAGACTACACACTTTATAGTTGCATCTCTACCTCAGATGACAAGGCAGATAAAGCACCAATGTAATGAAAAATTAACAAAATGCTTGTCAAGTTTGTCATTTATACCAGTGTAAATATGAAACTTTAATTATATATATAAAACCCCTCCGTGTATAACAATTCCGGGTTCAACATATCAACGCGAAAAATAAACTAATTCACCAATGAAAACATTTCATAGTCGTAATGGAGCGTTCTCATTGGTCAGATTTACAGTGGGAGCTTGAAATGACGTCACTACATTTTACTTCACTTTGAAATCTTTCCACGATTTCAAAAAGTGCACTGTTAAAAATTTGACCCATTTGCTGCAGCAGCACTGCACAGCTTTTATAGAATATCTCTTTCATGACCAATGAGAATGCTCCATAACACAGTAAAGTAACTGTTTTCTATAAAAGCGGTGGAGTGACGCTGTAGTAAATAAGTCAAATTTTTTACAGTGTATATTTAATTAAAACTTTTTATTAAAGGAAAGCGAAGGTGCGTTTTAAATGAAATATTCTTAAAATTTTTATATTCGGGTTGCTTTAATTTTTTTTCTTTACAGCCGTGAATGACTCTTGAGAATTTCAAATCTATAAAAAACATTGTGAAAAGTCACCTCCGATTTTAAAGGCAATCTATTTTCTGACCAATGAAACCGTTCCATAGTCGTAATGGAGCGTTCTCAATGGTCAGATTTACAGTGGGAGTTATAAATGACATCACTACATTTTACTTCTCTTTGAAATCTTTTCACGATTTCAAAAACACTATTTAATTAAAACTTTTTATTTAAGCAAACTGCAGATGCGTTTTAAATTTCATTATAATCCCCACCCCCATCTACCAGATAATTTTGCTATAGTTTTAAATGCAGATTTCTGTTGAAATTTTCTTTCTTTCTTTCTTTTTCTTTTTTTTCTTTTTTTTTGTTAGATTTTTCCTTTTCCAAGTTTAATCGCTGTATTTATCAAAATTGTTTCAGCCTAAAGTGGCTATGATTGACCACAGTTGTTGTAATTTTTTATCATCCTTTAAAAATGCAAACGCGTCATTTTGACGGGCTAACTTCTAGTATATTATGATGAGTGTCTATACCTTCAAAAACATAAAAGAAATACAGAAAACTTTGAGGCATTTCATGCATTTTTTGTTATAGGATCGTTTGTGTAGAGTAAAAATCTGAAAAACTTCATTTTGATAAAAAGCTAAAGAATAACTTTAAAACACAATTCAAAATCTGTAATAGCTGTAATTTTAAACAACTGTAACTCACGTTCTACTTCAGGTGCAGACAAATTTTAAAAGATTAAATTTCAATATTATTGCATAACCAAAAAATTGATATTTTGATCAAAAATTATGGTTTAAAGGTATTCAGATATCTTTAAAAACATTGCTTTAATAATTACTTTATTGTTTGAAAGGTGAGAGAAAATAATTACAGTTCGAACCATTTATCCGGAATAGTTAGGGTCAGATGTATTCTGGATAACTGTTTTTTCCGGTTAACTGGTTGGACATTCAAAGTGCATCCATTTGATAAGTTTTATGGAATATATGTGGTTGTGGTATTACTTTTAATTTTAAATTAATTATTAGATTACTTGAATTAAGAATAAGATACAAGTAAGATCAAAATTAAGAATTTGTAAGAAGGTAATTTATGGAAATCTCTTGGGAACAAAAATTCTTCTGTTTCCTCTGCATAAAAACTAAAATATCTAAAATATGACTGTATATGCTTCCATTTCAAGTACTAGATGCTGTTATCAAATCATACAACTGTTTCAAGCAATGTATATGTCAAACTGGCAGTGTATGACATTTTTTTTCTTACAAAGATTCTAATATCAGTCTATTAGAAATATCATTCCGGATAAATGGTTCTATACTGTATTTGATGGTGATACTGGGTAATGTTTAATATTGTTTAATATATATATACATAATGATCAAGAACAAAATTCCTCTTTGATCTTAAAATATATCTTTGGAATATAGGAAAATTGAATTTTGTTACCATATTCTGCAGTGTATAAGATAACTTTTGAAACTACCAAAGCATAAATGAAATTCAGAAATTGCTTCATAGACATTAAATGTAAAATAAGAAACCTGAAAGTTGAGGTTGGTAGCTATAACAGTCACTATGATAATAGTGTCTATCTTTTCGTCATTATTAAATCCTACAAAATTTATATTTTCAGGCATTTTGTTTTAATCACAAATTATTTTCTATATTTTTAAAATATTCATTTCTTTTTAAAATAAAAGCTGGGAAAAATTTATATTTATGAAAATGAAAGGACAAAAAAAAGTACAAGTTATTGCATTTTAGAATATTTTAAGCAGAAAATATCAATACAAATAAGTATTTAGTTCAAACAACCATTGATCTTGCAAATGATTTATCTACAGGTTGAACAAGAGTTATCTACAGATAACTCTTGAGCAAAATTTTAAGGTGTGATAGTACACATCAAGACAAACAGTATTAAATGGGAAAATAAGAGTCCCAAACATCTTCCATAGAAAATAGGCACCATTAAAGTTTAAGGCTTAAATTTCAAATGATAAAAAATGGAAAAATTGGTTGATTTGTTTGCGATTTTTGCAAAAACTATTCTTTATGTCAGTATTTTTTTAACATAAATTTTAAAAATTAAAAAATGCCGATAGAGGGCGCATTAGATTTTGGAGTAAGGAACAACTTTTTTTCTCCATTATTACTTACCCATCATACGTAGTATAGGGTAAGTCTTGTAATCGTTTTGAAAATCGAAAAAAATTTTTTGACGGATTTACACGTTTTAGATAGTAGAGATTCCGAAAAACATATTTTTAGAAAAAAAATTTTGCCGTCCGTCTGTCTGTAAACGCTCTATCTCCCAAACAAATTGAGATAGAGACTTGAAATTTTGTAAGTAGTTAGTATGTAAGAATGGACGAACCCTATTTAATATCAGCAACCTCGATTATCCGGAACTATTTTTTTCGGACTCTCGAAAAATTTGTTCTGATGAAAGGTATATAAAAAATTTTTATTTTTTTTGTTCTAAGGACTGGACGTAAAAGGCAATAAAATAACACACATTTTGCATATAGAACAAAGTCGATCGGATTATGAGTTGCCAAGATATTTGTAATCTTGTTTTCCACATTCTTCAATTTTTCATGACCCTGTATTTCATTCAAATTTCAATTCAGAAGTATATTTTAATTGGAAATGAGACGCTTCATCCGACACAGTTAATTGTTAGTTAATAGAGTTATTATTTTTGGAGTTATAAGGATGTTTCTTTTACGCATTTCGGTACTATTTGAGTTAGTTTGGCGTTTTATATAATTTGTCAAAATGGGTGCATCAGCAGTTCTGTAATAGAGCATTACTATGTATATTAACAATATATTTGTATTTTGTTTATGAATTGCAATGCATTGTATAAATAGTTTTCACCTGTTTTATTTTCATATACATATCCATGATGGGTAAGTATTACGGTGGCCCCCAACGACTAGTTTTTTGTATCTCATTAAATGCTTTCAAAAGTTTAGACTTAAATTTTGAGCTCAAAATCTGAATCATTGGGAATGGTTATGTAGTGCAAACTCAGCTGTGTTTAGGAGTTGAAATTTGAAACACCCTCTGAACACAGTTCAGTTTTTTTTTGTCTTAGACCAGGCAGAAACTGCTACTCCCTACATGTAAAATAAACGAGAGGAGGATCATAATATTAAATAAAAAAAAAATTTATTCATAATCAACATAAGCAATTTCTCCATGCAAAAAAAAAAAAAAAAAAAAAAAAAAATTGATGTACACACATAGAGGGCAATATGAATGAGGGTTGAATACCCTGGGCATCTCCGAGATATAGTCTAAAAATTAAAAAGCTCTAATATAAAAATCTAGCATAAAAAAAGCTTTTCTTATTTTGTATTATCTAGCATGTTGTACAGTTTAAATTGTTCTACAGTTTAAACTCAACTAAAACCAGAAAAGATTATTTTGTAATAAAACTGTTTAGAACTGATTATTTAAATTAGACAGTTTATATTTCTACGGCTGGTCTGAATTAATTATAAAACCCATATATTAATTTTACATTTAAAAATAAAATCTTCAAGTCTAATGCTTGTAAAAGGCATTTGTTTTCTTCTTTGGCTTAAAAAGACACTACAGAAACAAAAATTCCATATCTGTAATATGACACAATCAATAACAGTTGAAAATTTCATTACACTTGTTTAGAATGAAAATATCAAAAATATCTTGCACAGTCATATTGTGAAAATAAATATCCAATGTAGAAAACATTAAAAAATCCTGATATTTTAATAATAAATTGAAAATATAGAAAATGTTAATATTTTGAAAATAAATCTCAGATTATATGATGATACATATCTATTAATATACAAGGTTTTTTTTTTTTTTTTTTTTTTTTTTTTTAAATAAACTGATGTTATTTAGAGCCACCTGTAGCTCGTTCTAATAGCTGGAATGACACAAAATTTTATAAATGGACTAAGAAAACCATCGGAAAAAAATATCCCAACAACAACAAAATAAAAGTCCCTATCACCACTGATAGAAAGGAATTTGGTGCTGTAGATTGAAAAAAAACATCAGAAACAGATAAAATTAATAATTTGGATATAATGCCATGTTTTATTTATCATATTCATTTTCCCGAAGAGCAATTTGAAAATATGCATTTTCATTTATTACCGTATTTAATGCTAATTCTCAGTTGTATAAATAACCACAGCATCACATTTCCCGCTATCGGTGGTGAATGGAACTAATTTTTTTTCTTGGAATCTCTTTTCCCTTGGTCTCATGAGTCCACTTATAAATTTTAAAGCAGTTCCGGTTATTAGAATGAGCTACAGAGAGCTCTAAATAGCGCCAGTTTAAAAAAAAAAACAAAACACCCTGTATATCAATGAATCCTGATTCTAGAGTATACAGGATAATAATAATAATAAAAAGTAAGCAATACAGAGTAAAAGCTGAAAGAGAGACACACTCACTCCAAGACTGGCTTTGGAATGGCAAGTTGATCAAAGTGCAAGTGCTGCTTCAACTCGTGCAGGTAATTTACATACATCACTTTCTTGCCAAATTTTGCACTGGAAAATAGAAAAAAAAACAAAGAACATTGAATGTCTGGCCAATAAAAAAGAAAACATGTTAATAAACAAAAGAGCTCAGAAACAGGTTGCTAAAGTACAGTAGACTCGCTCAAATCCGCACATCTTGGGACCAGAGGTTGTGCGGATTTTAGAATTTTGCGGATTTCTGGTCATTGCTTTGTTTACATATTTTAAACAGTAATTTGAGTGCAATTAATAGTGCAATTGGAACTATAATGAATGCTTACAATGCAGTAAGATATTAAAATAAGCAATAAACTAAAATAATAAAAAAATTAAAATGATTAAAGCACTAATAGCAAAGGTCAAGTTAATAATCAATAGTGTATGATTAAATATTCGTTATAAAGATTAAATGTATTTTTCCAAAATTATTCAACAAAACTTGCCTCATAAAAGTACATTACTAATTCAAATCAAAATCATAAAATAATGAATTTTTTCTAATTTAGCCTGGCTTAATAAGCAAAAAATCTTGATTAATGCATAAATATATTTGGTAAGAATTTTGTGATTACCAGTGATATCAGAAATATCTTGAATTTTTTCCAAAAAAAATTATTCTTCCTTCATGAAAAAAACATGAATACAGTATTATTAAGAAAATTACAAATTAAAAAACATATGGAATTAATACAAAACTAAAAAACCAAATTTCACCCCAATATCAAAATTGAAAGTTTCATTGTTTACATCCAGAAAATATGTGCGGATTTTAGAGAGTTGCGGATTTGAGGGAGTCTACTGTAATTAGAAAGGCAATTCCACGTTCAAATAGACATGACTTCTAAATATACAATTGTTTTTCTTTTTCTATAAATATGTATACTAATAAAAGAACAAATTGTTATGTCTGTCTGTTTATATGTCTGTATGTGGGTATAAGTGTGCAATGGCAAGCAGAAACTACAGCACATACGAGGGTAAAATTTTTTCTGACACTAACCCAAAGGGTCTCAAGATGCACCTGACATTCAGAATTTAAATATTCTAATTAACAGTTGAGAAATTAAAACCAACATTCACTCACATAAAAAAATTCAACAAACAACAAGTTAATAAAAGTATTTATTTCTTCAAAACCAGACACTGGCTACATTTGGATTAAACTGACCGAATTGAGGCTAGCAATACTGTCCAATCAAACTGCTCCCCATTAAATCTCAAAAATTGCAAGTCGAAGGTAGCATTTTGCAGAGGAATCATTATGTCTGCTTTGAAGAACACCTGTTTTCGTATGGCGATAAAGTACTGGGTTTTTCCATAAAAGAATGTATCAAATTCCATTGGACCTAAAAACACGAAAATTACACAACTAAAAGCAGAAAAATGTATCTTTTCAGAAATTCTAAAAATTATTTTGTAAGGGTTTCAGGAAGTCAAAATATCCATGAAAAATTGGTTTATAAAAAAAATCTTTTTTATTTCCTTGGAAAGAAATTTTGAAATTTCTGCAGTGGATGCAGGTGCTCATTGCAGCCAAAATGACGCTTTTCATTAGTAGGTATTTTCGAAGGAGCATAAAAATTTTAAAATATTAAATTTATAATTTTTATTTTTATGCATTCAGATGTAAAAATTTACACTGATTTCATGTAAATTTCTCAATTAAAACAATAGATATTAATTATTATTTGATAATTGTGATTTAAACTTATTTTAAAAGCTAGTCTCCAAAACTGCAAATGATTTTTAACTAGGATGCTCTGGACACCATATAATAATTTTTTTTTAAAAATATACATTTAGAGATTTTAAAATTGTGCATCTAACCTTGTCCTGAAACACTGTTTAATAATATAAATTTTATAAAAATTGATCCACTATTTTTTGTTTTATAAAAAATTTTATTTTTAGAAAGAATAGAAAATACATTGTGGAAACGTAAATTTATTGGACTAATGAATACTAACAAATTTGTCGATTTGCAACTTTAAAAAAATTTATAACAGCGATGAAATATTTAAAAACCTATCGTTTTAAATGCAGATTTTTGAAAGAACTCTGGGATAAATATTGCTTATTTAATATAAAACTTCAAAAGAGTACTTAGTAATTTCATCAATTATCCTCAACTTTTGCTAAAATCTACCAGCCCGTGACTAATACAAGTAGGTTGTTTTATAGAGTTTTGTTAAGAAGAGTTTGACCCCTAGTGGTGGAATGTGGAACTAAAAGATTTGAGACTTTTTTTTTTTTTTTTTTTTTTTTTTTGCAAGAGCATGTCTGCTAAACAGTTTTGTAGGCAGCATGGATCTGGTTGGAGGCTCCTTCAATTCCAGATTGGGTACTTTTTATGAGATTTTGCAATACAGATTTTAGGTTCCTTTAAAAATATTGTTACGGGTCCAGGCAATATTGGGCGGGGCATTTAATGAGTAATAAAACAGTCTTAGTCGTCATCCAAATGAGTTCTAGACAATATATTTTACTTCATTCCTTCATAACACTTCTAAATTTCAAAAACGATAAACAGACAATATTGTAGGGTCACCCGGGGTAAAATGGGTACAAAAATCCACTTTTTTTAATTTTAATATTTCATGGCAGAAATATTATGAAATAAATTCACGTTTTTGTTCATTATTTTTGACATTGTGTATCTTATGCCTAAATTAAACATAATTTGTGTTTTCTTTCTTTTGAAATTTTTGTGTAAAACACTATACCTGCAGTGGAGCATCGTTTATATGACGCTGAAGGGACAACCGAAAAACGTCGTATAATCGATAACAACGTATAATCGATTTTCACCTCCAAAACTAGAATTAATTTTGTTTTCACTTAATTTTAATGTTTAACGTACTGATTTGCATGAATTTGTAAATTAAACAAACCAAAATAAACAAATAACCAAAAAAAATGTTGGGGGGAGGGGAAAGAATTAGTAAGCAATTTAAATATGCATACCATTATTTATGTTCCACTTATGTTTATGTTACACCTAAAGGTTCCTCATTTGCAGTACATCATTTCCTTTTCATTTAAAGGCATGATCAAAAATTCCACGTGGCCAACTAAAAGTCGCTAATACTGATAACAGTTAGAAGAATACTCTATTTGCAACTTAAAACAGGTTGGGAAAGCTAACCATCCCCTAAAAAAGAATGGCCCCTCCCAATGTAATCTGTTACATGTAAGCTGATTTTTAGGACTAATCGAACACCAGCCCACATTTTTATAATGTGGAGTGCATTTAAATTCGCTCTTTGGTGTCATTCATAGCTGCCAACTTCTGCTCGTTCTTAAAATATACAAGAAAAATGAACAAAAATAAACCTATACAAAATCGAAAAATTGACGTATAAACGATCTTGGGCATCGTATAAAAGATATACTTTTACATTAAAATGAATAGGAATGAATTGGGACCACATTAAAACGTCGTATAAATGTAAACGTCGTATAAGTGATCATCGTATAAACGATGCTTTACTGTATTTTACCCTGGTGTATACCTATTTTACCCCGTGGTTCGGGGTAAAATGGGTATATGCTGGTTAAAGTTGATTAATAAATTAAATATACTTAAATACACTAATTAATGTGTAAACCATTTAAAAGTTTGTACTTTCATCCTCTGAATAATGTATAAACTAGGAAGGTGGGGGGGGGCTTCAAAAACTCCCCACTTTCAATTTGTTTATATATTTTTCTTGACATATAAAAACACTGTTATGAAACTAGTATAAATAAGATGAGAGTACTGACAAATCATATCCTCCACCACATCAATTTATGCACATGCTGTAAATCGTGTTTCTCTTTAATTTTTTTTTTTTTTTTTTTTTTTTAATGCAATTTAAAAGCAGATAGATATCAGCATGAATATCAGTAGGGAAAAAATGAGAAATTAAATTACACTGGAAAATCATTGTTTAATCATTGCTATAAAATAATGAAAATTTACATGCAAAATGCATACTGGCAAGGACTGTTACAGCTTGGTTGAGATAGCTATCTGACAATTTAGGATGTGTTCACATCAGCAACATCGTCTTTCTCAGGAAAGACATAAAATAATCTGGCAAATGACTTTGTTGTAAACTTCACAGTATTTTCACCTTCATCAGGGATATCAATAAGACCTGTGAATTCTAGAACGGACTTTCAATTTTACAAGCACTCAATCACCAAATTCATTGCAGTGAAAACCTTTGGTTTAACTTCTATTTTATGGGTTGCTTTGATTCTTTTAACTGTTTGTACTTTTTTTGCCTTTTTTGTGTGTGTTCCTAGTGCAAAGTCTTGCAGCCACCTGCTCTGTAGCTAAAACTTCTCCTACCTTTGCTTGTACTCTCTTGCATTTTCTCTGAATTTTTTATAGCCTCTCCAGTACTAGAAGATGTGTTTTAATTCAGTTTCGTGATATTTTTCTTATCTTGTGTTCCTGTACATTTAATCAATTTGCATGTATTTTGATTTCACCCGAAATAGCCTAATTTATAATATAAACAAGTATGAAAAATCATGCGTTAAGCATAGATTATGAAGCACTTTCCAACACTTAATGAAATCTTTAACAAAACTTTGTTATTTAGGGAAATAATAGTGTATAGCCAAATATACCCAAATATGTATTCCAGTACATTAGAACAGCCCTGTATTTTATATGTCAGTTCATATAATGGGAAAATTTAGCTTTGCAAGAAAATACCCAGTAGCTTGAGATTTCTTTTTCAGCAATTCATACTATTAGATCGAAACATAATTGAATACTTTTGTTCAGCCCTGTAGTTTACATTGTACCTTTATTACACGTCAGCATTAGGCTAAAATTTATTGTAAACTAAAACACTTTTAAAACAACTGAAATCACATTCTCATAAATCATCATTCATACGCGTCCATGTACCGAATTCTTTGCGTGGCCATGTATATCCTTTTATCTATATTCTGCAAACATTTCTCAGTAAATTGAATGAAGCTCAGCGTAAAAATGCATAGCTTATTTAAGAACCACGTTTAAATAATTTACGCTCATATTCAGTAACGTTGGTGAGCTCTTTATGGGTAGCCCTGTATATCAA
Organism: Maratus speculifer; assembly: GCA_964019185.1. Taxonomy (NCBI): domain Eukaryota; kingdom Metazoa; phylum Arthropoda; class Arachnida; order Araneae; family Salticidae; genus Maratus; species Maratus speculifer. Next base: position 16,551,849 of record OZ025301.1, read on the forward strand.
CTATAACATTTATACACACCATATAATGTGCATAGATTTAGCAAAATATAAACGCGCATATCATAATTAAAATGCATTTCCTCCCTCCATCAGCCATCATCGGACACATATACGGTACTTCGGAAAAAATATACTATTTGAAATCTTTTGTATGGCCCTGTAAATGCTATGTACTTCATATTATGCAAGACAGTAACGTATAATTTATATTAAGCTTCAGAGACATATATCAATTTTATTATATGTGAAAAAGCTTAATATATTTAAAATATGTAATGGGAAACTTTTGATTCGCCCTGTAGATAAACTAATCATGGTAGAAACTTCATTTTCGATAGGACTTGTGCTAGGGTAAACATCAATAACGTCCTAAAATTTCATAGCAATCCGAGTATATTAACGATTTTTCCCCATAGGCCTTAATGTAATGGGAAATTTTTGATTCGCCCTGTAGATAAACTAATCATGGTAGAAACTTCATTTTCGATAGGACTTGTGCTAGGGTAAACATCAATAACGTCCTAAAATTTCATGGCAATCGGAGCATATTAACGATTTTTTCCCATAGGCCGTAATGTAATGAGAAACTTTTGATTCTCTCTGTAGATAAACTAATCATGGTAGATACTTCATTTTCAATAGGGTTTGTGCTAGGGTAAACATCAATAACGTATAAAAATTTCATAGCAATCCGAGTATATTTACGGGAGTTAGAGCGCGGACAGACGGACATCCGGCCAGACAGACAGACAAACCGAATGCATAAGCACTTTTCAACTTTGTTGGAAAGTGCTAATGATAAACTGATTATGTAAATAATCGTCTAATTTCATATAACAAAGCATAATTTCAGTTTAAAACATAGGATCAATAACAATTTGCTCTCAAAGGTCTTTCAACTTTGATCAATTTTCATACATTCATATCTTGACCTATACCCATTTTACCCCATATGACAAAAAATGCTATAAAATTTTTGTGAGTAAATAAATTTACTCAGTTTTTCAGTTTTCTGTTAGAAGAATCCTTCTTCTGCAAATATCAAACAGTTTATTCCTAAAATTCTTCCTGTATATTTTTCTGGAAAGAAGTTTTTCAACCACTAAAAACACTTTGTTCTATCTTCTAAAAAACAAAATGGTTGCCAAGCCCATTATAAGTGTCACCAGTTTGTTTTTACTAAGTTTAAGTATTGCCAGATATGTAAGCACTTTGTTCATAATTTTAATTTTTAAAAAAAATTTGTCTCGTAAAATAATAAAATAAATAAATAAAATATACCCATTTTACCCCGGGTGACCCTACAAAAACAAAAATTGGTTCTTTCCCCCTATAGGGAACTTGGTTAAAAAAAAAAAAAAAAAAAAAAAAAAAAATACTTGGCATAATTTGGGCTTCAGAAAATGAGATTTGCCTTAGGAAACAGCCTATGAAAACAAACTTAATCAACTTTTATGAATATGCTTGTTATACACTAAAATTCACAATAAAATTCATTTTAATAAAAACCTGATTTTCATTAACTTAAAGCTGCTATAAGATTCACCAACATTTTGAAATACTTTTGAGCCAACACTTGATTTTCTCTACTTTTTGCAAAATATCCTCACAACACCCAGTGTGATAGCAAACAGCAATGTCCTCCAACTTTTTCTTGCAGTCCCAAAAAAGTCTCTCCTAACTGAGAGTTTTCATCCAATATCGAACATTTCAATGAATCAGAGATAAGCGATTGATACGAATAGGCGATAAATGTTAACGCTTGCACTAAGTAGAACTGTTTTTCCCTCCCTTTCCTCCAACTTTTTCCAAGACAATTGTAACCTTTTTCTCTCTTTGAATGGGAAAAAGTTGGAGTTAAAATCGGCTGAAAAGTTTGTCGCGTGTAAAGTTTGTGAATCTGATAACAGTTTAAGACAATAGTAAGTAACTGACAACTTGAATTTGACTGAAAACACAAGTTTAGCATTATATGATTTTTTTTTTTTTAAATACATGATTTAGGCTTAAATAGTGAATAATACAAAACACACAAAGCAAATAAATGCCTGTAAAGCAAGGTATGAAAATTATCTTTTGTACCTGATGACTGGCTTGAATATCCTCCAGACGATGCGTATGAAGTTGGTGGGGTGGACTAGATAGAGGGCAAATTAAGCAGTGAGATAAGCAGTTTGAATCGAAATAAACCCTTCCAAAGTGCCTTTTTTCCGATTTATTTTTAGATTCATTTTTTCTCTTAAATGCACCAAACTTACAAATTCTCTTATTTAGAAACTACACAAGGTACTGTAATTGTTGATTTTTCGATAAATGTAGAAAATGTCGCAAAAAAATGCTATCAAAAATGGCGTTTTGGACAAAATTTTCCGAAGCGGGAGGTCTGTGAACGAGAAAAAGGGTCATACTGAGAAAGTAATTGTTCATAAATCAAATTCTAATTAATTCAGCAAAAAATCACTTCACACGGCATCTTCTACATCACTTCAAAAATCACCCTAGCAAGTTTAATGTGTTCTACTTTTAAAAATGTGTCTGTAAATGTATCGTAAAATTTCGAGCTGTTGAAGGTGGAAAATCATTTTTTCGAATACACCCTTAAATAGAGAATAATACAAAAGTAAATAAAACACACAAAGCAAATAAATGCCTGTAAAGCAAGGTATAAAAAAAGAGAAGCTCTTTTTCACCTGATGACTGGCTTGAATATCCTCCATACGATGCGTATGAAGTTGGTGGGGTGGACTAGATAGAGGGCCTTCAGGTTCTTTTTGTACTTCCTTCCGAAGGCCTTGTACGCCTCCCACAGCCAGCTGAGGGGCAGCTTGTTCTTGCTGTTCAGCCCATAGTGGAAGTACACCAGCGTATAATCAGCTTCCACAAACTGATCCAGGGTATGCATCAGGTACCTATGGGGAGAATATCCGTCAAGATTTTCGTATATTTAAATAAATCAAAAAGAATTTAAAAGAATATATAGTTATGTTGTCTCAAATCAGCTAAGCTCCACAACACTATAAGAATACACTGAAACCTCCAAATAAGGGACAAAAGTAGGGATGCACCGAATAGTGATTTTGGTCGAATACTGAATGCCGAATATTCGGCCAATAGGTGAACCAAATACCGAATATTCGGCTAGTCGAATAGTAATAGTTGGGCCGAATACCGAATATTCGGCTTTCCAAATACTTTTTATATTTTAAAGTTTAAAGGTATTAAAATGTTATTTTTTAAAACAATTTTACATAATATTTAATAAAAGAAACCTACATTTTGTTAAACAAGAGTCTTTTATAAGAACATTTAGTATTGAAAAATGTCTGTCTTGAGTTATTTAAGAAGCACAATTATGAGACTTTTTTTAATTAATAAAATTTTAAATTTCATGGTTTCTTCAATGAATTAAAACAAACTTTTTAAAATCAAAGAGAAATAATGAAAAAACGGTTGAAGAAAAACTTTATAGTCTCTTAATTGTCCTTTTTTTATTTTTTATTTTTTTAAATATAAGGTACAAAAAGCTTTCAACTTAATTCTGAATAAAGGAATATCTAGCTCATAGTTCTTTCTCATGAATGATGGCATTTTCCACCCTTCCCATCATATCATATTTTATGAAAATACAAATTTGATGTAGAGTGAGATGAAACACAATGTATTTATGACTCAATGAGCTACTTATAATTACGGTTTCATGAACAAAAATTGTCTTGATAGCTATTACTATTCTCAAAAGTTTTTCTTTCTTGTTTAAGGACTTTTATTTGGGAAAAGCAAAGGAGAATCCTAATAAATCACCATTTTAATCCTTCTCATGGTTAATTTTCTTAAGTTATACTTTACAAATAATAAATAAATAATGTAAAAACATACTATTTTATTTAGATATGATTTTCTTTCTAATTATTTTAAATATATTTATAAATTGACATTTAAAAGTAGAAATTGCGAAAGGATTTAAAAAATGTGCTGCGAAAAGTTTTATTAAGTATTGGATTCGGCCGAATACTTTGATATTCGGCCAAGCCGAATATTCGGCTTAACCGAATAGTTTCATATTTGGCCTAACCGAATATTCGGTAACATGGCCGAATAGGCCGAATACTGAATAGATACCGAATATTCGGTGCATCCCTAGACAAAAGGACAAAAGTTCTGGTCCCAGTCCCTTAGTATAGGTTTCTTCCGGAAGAAACCAACAAAAAACAAAGAATACTCAAAATTAAGTACATTAACTATGTAAAACAATTAAACTAAAAGTATAACTATATGAAATATAAATTGGAAAATTTAATTAATGTTAAAAATCTTTTTAGCGACAAGGCATCCGGTATCTAGAGATGATCCATATCAAAATTTTGTATTCTGATGAACAAACATTGAGCAAACAGAACATTTACAGAGATCATAATCAGAAACAAAAAAATTCTACAACATCCGGATCATTTATACAAAATATTCCCAAGGGCTTAGAAATAATAGTACAAAAGATCTGCATGAGTTCAGGCCATATGGGCAGAATTAAGACAGTTAGGATTTTCAAATTTCCAAGACAAGCTGATAAAAAAAATAAACAAGCTAGGACATCAAAAAAGTTGAATGGAGCTACCATGCCAGGCTAATTAAAAGAAAATTAAACAGGCTTACCAACTCGATATAAAAATTTAATCGAAGTTAATAAAATATGAGACATTTTCAATGAATGTGATTTTTGCGAGAATAAATAAAAATGTGCATCACAATCTAATCAGTGTCGTAACTAGAAGTGAATAATAAGAGGGGGGGGGGGGATCAAGAAAATGTAAAGGGGGCTCATATGTTTTTTTCTTTCTCTCATGCAGAAAGATAAATGAGTGCATATTCACACTTTAGTAACTATGTTTCTAATTAAACTATTGTATTAACTTCATTTTATGCTAAGATAGGATGATGAAAAGCTCAAGTGTATAACGAGTGCAATGCTAAACATCATATTTGTTTGATATGAACAAATAGGATGAGCGAGTGTTGAAACACTTATTTAAGTTGCAATTTAGTATCTCTACAAAACTGTGAAAGAGCCTCAAAACTCATGCAAGCAGATTTCAACCACTTAGCTGTATTTTCAATATTTCAACATGTACATGCTCTTCAGTTGGATTACTTTTTTTCAAGAAATAATTTTATTCTGCAAAATATATTCATCAGGATTGCACATGCATTTTAAACAACTTATTCCTTCTTTGCACACCAGATGCAAACGCACTTTAAGGACACTGCAGTATCTTTAACATTTTGACTCCTGCCACATGCTTAGATGTTATTTTTTTTTCAATTGATGATGCAAAATATACTCAGCAGCTTAGATTTCATTTATTTGTGTATTAATGACACTTTTACTTATTAAATAAAATCCAAAAAACATTTTATTTTATTTTGTATGGAAGAAAATGATTATAGTTTACCTAGATGTCAAGAAAGTTTGAAACATTGTAGTGGCCGCTAAACTTTAAAAAGTGGCCACTAATAAAATTGAGTCCATCAGCCACAGGCTTACTAACTCCAGGCATGAGATTGCAAAGAGTTAAAAAAAGAGGAAAAATGCGTGAACCGGAAAATGGGAAATTATTTTGAAATAGCACGCGCATAAGACAATTAAGAAGCTTATTTTATTCACAACAAAATTGTCAATACTTTTGCTTAAATCCTGTTTTATTTTATTTTTGAGGGAGAAGGGGGGGGGGGGGGAAGATGGTCAAAGTGAAACCATATATGCAAATAATTATAAGTAGTTCTGAAATTAAAGTATCTATTTTAAGTTCATACTTCTGATGCAATGTTTTACACAACAATCTTAGCTAGTTGTCTAATTTGAATTTAAACATGTTTTCACTTAAAACAACAATTCACAAACATGGCAAGCTAATGTTTAATTTGCCATTCAATTGCAAAAAAGTTTAAAACAATATTAGAACAAATATTTTCTGCAATTCTTTTACGAAATAGTATATTTTCGCCAATCCTTTGACACAATGTGTTTTTCCCGCGATTCCTTCACGAAATTTGCATTTTTCCACGATCTTTTGTCGAAAATGTTGTTTTTTTCCGCAATCTGTACGCTAAAACATCATTTTTCCCCCGCAATACTTTGACAAAAATCGTGGTTTTTTTCGCGATTTTTAGACGAAATGCGCGATTTTCTCATGATATTTTGTCGGAATCTGCATTTTTTCTCACGATATTTTGAGAGAATCTGCGTTTTTCTCGCGATGTTTTTACGGAATCAGAGTTTTTCTCGCGATGTTTCGACGGAATCTGCGTTTTTCCTGCGATATTTTGACAAAAATAGCATTTTTTCACAACCTTTCGACAAAAATCCTGTTTTTGTCCGCCATCTTTTGACGAAAAAAGTTTTTTTTCACTATGTTTTGATGAAAATTGCGTTTTTTCACAATATTTTGGTGAAAACCGCGTTTTTCTCGCGACAGTTTGACAAAAATAGCATCTTTTTGTGATCTTTCGGCGAAAATAGCGTTTTTTTCCACGATCTTTCAACGAAAATCGTATTTTTATTCCGCGATATTTCGACAAAAATTTAGTTTTTTCCGCGGTTCTTTTAAGACAAAAAATCAGAAAAGCGGAAAACCGCGGAAGAATCTCATGCCTGTAACTCAATTTCCCAGTTTTTACCTATGATCGGAAGTTGAATTAAAAAACTGTGCATTAATTTTTACTTTCTTCTACCATCAAAAGAAGAAAGTATTGTAATAGGAAATTTTTTTTACTTTCGGTTTTCAACAGATTAACACATTTTAGGGGTCAGAGTTTGCAAAATGTTTGTCTGACCATGTGTGTGTCCATATGTTGCCATTGTGTCATCAAAATGTGTATGAAGATATGAATATAATTGAACCAATTTTTTTGTGCATGTTTTTGGCTGAGGCATTCAGGGCCTACTTTATTTTGAAATATTCTGCCAAAAGGAGGTACTGTAATAGGATTTTTGTGCCATTTTTAATATTGTGCTCCCAAAAAGTGTATGAAGCTATGCATATAATTGAACCATATTTTTTTGTGTAACTGTTTGGCTATGGTTAGTTTGTCCTTCCTGAATTTGAAAACAATCTGCTGGAAGGAGGCACTATAATAGCGATTTTAGAGCCATTTTCAATATTATACCACTGAAAAGTGTATAAATTTACGTGCAGAATTTAACCAAAATTTGTATGTTTGGTTTTGGCTATTGCCAGCAGATCTTTGAATTTGGAAATATTCTGTGGGAAAGAAGCATTTTGATAGCATTTTTTGTATTATTTTCTCGATTCTTTATTGTTTTGAGACTGGAACTCGCATTCTGCTATGCCAGTTGTTATCTGCAAACAGCTGATAATAACAGAATAAGGGAAAACTATTGATTTTAAAAAATACCATGTTACACATTAACTTGTTTTGACTCCAATAAATTGACTGTAGCAGAAATTTAACATGAAAATCAAAGTTGATATAGTATTAAATTAGTAATATTAAAGTATTGGCATGAATAACTACTTTATAAAACATTAAAACATATGTATGAGATGGAAGAAAGTTTTGGGATTGGCAAATCCAACTAGTTTAGATGGAACTAGTGCCAAAATTATGAAACATCCAGCATAATAGCCCCATTTATTGGGTGGCTGAGGAAAAAAAAAAAAAACCTAATCAGCAATAACTTATGCAAAAATTAACAAAATATTAAATTATATAAAAAGTCATACATGAATTCTTGAAATAAATTTATTGCAGAAATTATGAAAAAAAAGAGATAAAATAAAGTAAAATAAAATAAAAAAATAAAAAAAAACAGCTTAACAGCACCACCTGTTGGACAATATCTTTTAAAAACTATGTTCAATTAAACCTTGATATAAACTGGTGCTACTTAATAAAGTTTTGTGAAAGTCTGTTCTCGAAAAAAAGTGGCCACAAAATTTTTATCACATACAGCCAAACAGATTTTCTAAAAGTGGCCAAATTGTGTTCAGAACCTTCTAAAACATTTAAATCCATTGAAATATGGAAGTCAAAATTCTTCATGATTTCAATACTTTCTTCTGGTAAAGACAGAAGAAAGTCAATAAAATAAAATTGGGCAATAGCTAGGCTTTTGAGATTTTTAGCCAGCTTTTTTTTTCCATCCTAAATGATCAATAGATTTATTTCAGTGATTGAAATTTAAAAGCAACAAAGAGAATAAATACCAAGTTTTATTCAGCTAACATCACCTAATAATGTGAAAACATAGATACATGGAAGTATGATCATGCACTTGTTGGTAGTTTTGCATAACCTTATTATTTTTATCTCATCTCGGGAAAGGAGAGATCATGTGACATGGTTTTCACATTATCTTTTTATTTCTTTGCACAAAAAATTGTTTTGTTCATTATATTTTGATTATTATAATTTCTTTTTGTAAAATGGCGACAGTTTTTATTTTATTTCTTGTTTACTACTTCCTGTATTATCCTGTTAAGAACATTCTAGTTCGTTGATTGAAATATTTGAAACGTAGATCACGCTCCAGAAAGATGTACATTCTTTAAGAAGTATTCTACCGGCTTATTTTTGTCATAATATTTTGTTACATAAATCATGTTTTTATCTGTTTCATTAATAGAAGATATTCTTTATGAGATATTATTCAAACAAATTATAGCATCAGGTAAATGCTTCATATTTAGCAATGCTTCTGTTTATTTGTTTAATCGAGTTTGAAGAACTTTTGATTTTTCCACAACAGAAAGTATGTTGTTCAACTCACCTTAGAAACCTTGCATGGTTGAATGCTTTGTTGGAAGGGAGCTTGCAGGCAGATATCACTATCACTTTTCTACCATAAGAATCGTCACCTGAGAGAAGAGAAAATAAAACATTTTCAAGTATTGTGAATAAATATTTAGATACTAGTGCAGTATGTGTACACTTTCAAGTAAACAGGCATGAATACAAAATTTATTATGTTTCTTTATATTAAATTCAGTAATATGGTAGTACAGTCCTCCCCACTTAATCGGGTAACGGATAATCGAATACCCCGCTTATTCGAATAAAATCCTCCGGAACCGAATTAAATCCCATTGGGCTAATGTTATTTTCCCCCGCTTAACCGAATACTTTTCACGAAATGTCCTCGCTTAATCGAATAACAACTGAGTGAGGCAATTCGAAAAATGGGTGTGAAAAACACGTTTCAATTGGAATTTCCTCCACACTTTTTTGTCATTTTAGGTTCTTACACAGAAAACAAATTTCCAGATCTTTCGCCTGGAACATTGTTAAAAATAAATCTGTGAATTCCAGGTGAAACTACCGGCAGCAATGTAGCCGAACTTTTACCGTTCCGTTAGTAGATTTTCCGTTGTGGGAAATACAAGAAGGGAAAACTCTGGTGTAAGAATCAGTAACTTTCCATTACAAAGTTTGATTTATAATAGTAATAATTTAATATAATTTTTAAAAATGATTTACCGATTAATCTTCAAAGAATTCGAAATCACCGAGGGATTTTAAGATGCTCTGTTATTTTACTTAATTGTTATTTTGGATAATTTACTTCATGCCGTCCTCAGGATCGAACTCGGGACCTTCAGATTGCAGAATAAATCCTTACGAACTGAGCCAAAGTTGCTGATGCTAAACCGTACAAAGTAAGTCTTTTATGAGTTAGTGGGAAAATCGGTTGTGCTTTTTAAAGATTTCCTTTCAAATATATTACTTAGAATATTTATAAACGGATTATTTTAGACTGATGCATAATACTTATTATTTTTTTAAATCATTTTAAATTTTTTAAATAGTTTAAATTTAAAAAAAATCACTGTTTAAAACCACTGTTTTTTTTTTTATATAATTTTTTTTTTTATTAACAATTTTTTTACAATATATTATATATATATATATATAGAGAGAGAGAGAGAGAGAGAGAGACTTTTTTTGAAATTGTCGTACACTATTTATTTCTTTATTTATTTATTTTTCGCTAATAAATTAAAAGATTTTTAATAAGAAAAAAAAGAGAAAAATAAACAGAAAAAATGTAATTTAAAAGGAATTTTTTATGTTTCATTATTCCATGGCACCAATGGGACTCGAACCCACAATCTGCGTTAGCAGGTGATTCGAGGAATGGTGCCTTGACAACTCGGCCATGGAGCTCCCCACACAATGGAGTGTCTCCGTTTTTTGTTTTTATTTCCATTCGTTTCGTTATTTTCAGGAAATATGATGGAATTTTGTGATTTGTAACGGAAAATACCCTTTTGTTGTTAAAAGGGAGCTTTTCTGTGAAATTCAGGAAAAAAATGTTCGTGAATTTCAGAATTTTTTTTACAGTGCAGGTGTGCTGTGGATTAGTCGATTGAGCTCCTTTTCTTGTTCTTTTTTTCGTATGAATTTGAAAAATGGTGAAATAAATTGCACATTGTTTTCGATCAATTTTGAATTTTGTTTCTTTGTGTTTAACTAAGGACATTTTTTTCACTTTTTCCATTTTTTACAGATATTTTTAATGGAGACACTTTCATTTTTAAAGCCGATTCCAAAACTGAAATAGCCTCATTTAAAAAAATCAGCAATAAAAATCGAAAAAGCTAAAAACGACGCCGCCCTTTGAACAGATTGATCTCAGCTAGCTATTGCAAAAAAGATCATTTAAAAATATTGAAATGTGATAGAGATATGTTTATAAATTTCTTCTATAGGATTAGCATTAGCTCTACACTCACGATCAAATCCTTTCGTGTGACTGAAGTAGCCCCTTAATAATAATGTGTTGTCACTTAGAGGCTCAAGATGGTAATTATGATATAATTCGAAAAATAATTTGTCAAATTTTTACTCTAAAATTTCGCATAAGCCACTTTCATCTTTTTTTTTAAACCTGTATAAATTGCGTAAATTAAATTCTAATAACAAAATCTGAACCCAATTCACACTATCTGCATTATATGTAATGTAAATCAATTGCATGTGTTTACTGACATTGAACTATTGCGTATTTACTTGAATTATTTTGTTTTTAATTAAGTTTGCAGTGTTCTATTAAAGTTTTTAACGATTTTCTTACTCTGGTAATTAAATATATTGTTTTTAATAATTTTGTCATTTTATTACACCTTAAATATTACATTTATATGCCTCCCCGTTTAATCAAATACCCCGCTTAATCGAATATTTTTTCTGGAACCGTCAATATTCGTTTATGCGGGGACGACTGTAATATAAATCCATCTTAAAAAGAACATAATCACCAGAACAACCTATCATGGGATAGCATTGAATTTATTGCATGTGATGGGATTTAATAGAATGAAGGAAACATTTTGACCTGTTTTAAAAGGAAAGAAGTAGTGGCTGTAAATGTAAAAATTCAATAGCAATTTGTAAATTAAAAGTCTGAATCATTGCATGAAATAAGCATTAAAAGTGACTAGCATCTAGACCTCACTTCAAAGAACGGCTCTTATCACAAATCTTACCATGAAATTCCCCCCTTTTTTTTTCACTCCATGTTTTTACTTTGTTTTTACAAATCCATGTTTTACTCTGTGTTGTTTTTTACTCCATGTTTTTATTCCTGTGCTTTTTACTCCATGTTGTTTTTACTGGTCCGTTTATAAAGGGAAATTATCGGCAGTTTGGGGAATTTCTTGGGTGCATTTGTGATGAGAGCCGTTGTTTGGGGCGGGGTCTAGATGCTAGTTTAAAAGTTCTTTTAATTCAATGAAATTTCCGCACCCTCCCTCAATTTTAATGTCGGAAAAGAGAAGTCGGAAAAATCCTAAGGAAAAAACAGGGTTGGCAAGTTTTTGACATGTGACAGTTTTTGACGGTTTTAACCATGGTTTAAACCGTCATGTCAAAAACCTCCTTGTCAAAAATGTCTAAAACTGTCAAGAACCTATATTTATTTACATATATATATATATACCTATATTTATTTTAATAAGTAAAATTTGTTTGCTTTTAATAAAGAAAATGTTTCTAATTATGTTATAGGAAAAATAAATTTAAATTTTTGAAAAACATATTTTGAATAGTAAACAAAATCTCAGACTTTGGAAAACATCTTTTGTAATATTATTTATTAAATTTTAATGTGTTATTCAAAATATGCAGGGATATTATATTATGAAGAAATTTATTTATAACCAAACTTAGTGTATAGTTTAAAATAATATAAAAGATTATACAAGTTCCGTAATTGATTAGGAACAGAAAATTTTTCGAAACTTGTTATGTGCTACTATATGCTACGTGGGGCAAATGAACTGCATTACTGAACTAAATTTCTTTATTGATTGATTTAGATTATGTAATCAAATTAATTGGAAATATTTAATGAATGTTTTATTTTTTAAAATTATGTATTTTATAAGATAATAGAAAAAACTACATAATATTTTGCGTTTTAGAAGTATTTTGTAGATTTTTTCTGTTTTGACTTTTACAATTGATAGTTAGTTTTTCAGAAAAATCAGTAATTCTGGATTCTAAATCATCAGTCTTTTTTTTTATTTATAACTAACATAAAGATAATAAAAAACATCTGAGTATCTATTTACAATATTCAGCCTATTTATTTACTATGCTGAAAAATTAGCTTATACAAATACTTATGAGTTTCTTATTTCGTTTCTTTTCTTTTTTTACTGAATGCTATAAAATTTTGTTAAATATCTTAAGTATTCAGTTGTTGAATAATTACTTCTCGTCTTACCTTGCTTTCAAAATAAGCATTATTTGTATTCTTAATACTAATAGTGTGTGTGTTGTGGGGTGGGGGGGGGGGAGGTAGAGATAAAAATGGTTTATAATGTGGAATAATCATACATATAATAGATTATATGCATTATATTTAAATTCAAATTAACCTACTAGATATTATGTATATAATCAGCTCTGTGAGAAGGGGGGGGGGGGGCAGCTGCCTCGTGCAAGGAAATTTAGGGGGCACTATCCAAATTTATACTACAAACGTTATTTTTTGGGCTGACACAAGAAAAAGTTGGGTAGAGGGGCACCAAATTTTAACTTTGCCCTTCTCACAATTTTCTTTTTACATGCTTCTGTATGTAATGTGTATAGCAAAAAAAAAAAAAAATTAAACACATGTATCAAGTTTTACACTTTTGAAAATCATGCATTTATAACACTTATAAATACTAACTATGACAAAATGCATACTAAATAACTTCAGATTTTTTAAAATATTAAAATAATAATAAATGAACGAGATATTTAAACATAATTTTTGTGCAAATATTTCTGCATGCCCATTTCAAGATAAATTTCTGAGATTTGAAATCTATCATTTTTACCTTAATTTTTATTAATTAGAAATATTTAAAGACCTGCTAATTACACACAAAATAATTAAATTTCAGCATAATGTACGGCAACTGTTGCTAGTTTTAAAATTTAACAACAAACTCTAGTGCATCACAGCAGATTGTAAGTGTATGGGTTTTCGACAGGTTTTTGACGGTTTAATCCAGTTTAAACCATCGTCATGTCAAAAAATACTTTTTGACGTCAAAAACCCAACTCTGGGAAAAAATAAAACATTTAATTCTTGACAGATACCTAATTGTGTTAGTGAAGTGAAATATACTGCTCAAATTCTATAAAAAATAATACATAGGGAGGCAAAAGCACAGCTAATCACCACATCAAATTCACAGATGAAAATCTTGGATTAAAAAGCAGTCGGTCAGCCAAAAAAAAAACGATTTTAGTGGTTGACTTGTAGGTTTACCCTTGTGTTTTCCTGCACCCAAAAGTATGAGAACATGCATGATTAGCAGACTGATTCCGTTTTAATGTGCAAATCGAGATTTAACTAATCCTAGAAGTCTGATCTCAATGAGGTGCCTGTGTTGCCACCTCATGGTCTATAAGCAAAGATTTTGATAATCCTCTCCACTAGTAAATAACTAGATTAATTTTCTGAGTAGATTTTCAAAGTATTCCTTTATGTTACAGAATTTAAATTTTAAAAAAAATTATATGCTTTAAAAAAATAAAACAATATAATTTTCATTCTTCAAGGAGCAAATTTTAATAAATCATGTCAGAGAATGGAGGATATTTTCAAGAAACTTCAATCATATAGCAATTATGCAAAATGGTGTTAGTTCTGGATTCATAGTTCTCTTTTCCGACATTAAAATTGAGGGAGGGTGCGTATGTTTCATTGAATTAAAAGAACTTTTAAACTAGCATCTAGACCCCGTCCCAAACAACGGCTCTCATCACAAATGCACCCAAGAAATTCCCCAAACTGCCGATAATTTCCCTTTTTAAACGGACCAGTAAAAACAACATGGAGTAAAAACATGAAATAAAAAACACAGGAATAAAAACATGGAGTAAAAAAAAAAAAAAAAAAAAAAAAAAAGGGGAATTTTATGGGTGCATTTGTGATAAGAGCCATTGTTTGAAGTGGGGTCTAGACGCTAGTCACTTTTAATGCTTATTTCATGCAATGATTCAAACTTTTAATTTACAAATTGCTATTGAATTTTTACATTTACAGCCACTATTTCTTTCCTTTCTAAACAGGTCAATGTTTCCTTCATTCTATTAAATCCTATCATATGCAATAAATTCAATGCAATCCCATGATAGATAATGATTCTAGGTTGTTCTGTTGATTATATTATTTTTTAAGATGGATTCATATTACTGCCGTATTACTGAATTTAATATAAAGAAACATAATAAATTTTGTATTCATGCCTGTTTACTTGAAAGTGTACACCTACTGTGCTAATATCTAAATATTTATAAAACTAGTTGTGGCATGAAAGCACCTGATTTACCATATTTGATGTGCAATTTCTAACTTGTTTAGGATAGATAGTAAGCTAAATATAATACAAAAAAAAAAAAAAAAAAAATGCAACAAAATATCTTACACTGTTTCAGAGATAATTTAAGATTTTTATTGAAAATCGCATCCTAGATGCCATCTTTGGCACCCTGTATCTCATGCCAGGAATTTTTTGGGGCAAAACAAAAATATACAAGTATCTTACTTTTTTCTAAATTTTAATATATGTTAAATTCAAAAACCTCTGAAAAGGTAATCCCCCTGCCTGAATTACCATGGATTCGATTAAGTGGATTTCAAGGAAGATGTTAGAGAAAAGGAAGGATCATTGTGCAAAGAAAATGCTATGTTCAAAGTAAATACTCTTTTTTTTCAGTTTTGCATTTGTAAATAATTTTAGTTGATACTGTTTATTGCAATCATTAAACTAAGCAAAACTAATTCATTTTTATTGATTTGTAAATTTTACAGCTAAAAATTATGATTACGATGAACCTATTAGTATTTATCATACATTTAGCATGATTTCAATTTAGTTTGATGACAGTGCTATAAAAGTAACGACAAAATGAGTGCCTGCATGACGTCGTTATTTTTATACTTCCTACACGTTAGAAAGTAATTGTTAATTGTTGTTATTTTCGTCTTTGTGTTCAAAAACCAGGTAATAAGAATCATCATATATACTACAAAACTGCAGAAAATCTAATTATATACTGTGTGGGAATCTTTGAAAAAATCTGTTGCTGTTTTAATGTAAAAACTGTTTACTCCTCATATATTGCTTTACAGTAGACTCCCTAAAATCTGCAACTCTCTAAAATCTGCACATAATTTACATATGTAATGAAGCTTTCAGTTCAGATTTAAAGATAAATTTGACATTTTTTAGCTTTATATCAATTTCATATCTATTTTAATTTGTATTTTTTTAAAAATATTACTGAATTCAAGTTTTTTCATGAAGGAAGAATAATTTTATTACTGAAAAATTCAAGATATTGCTGATATCATTGGTAATCGCAATCTTTTTACCAAATATGTTTATGTATTAATTAAGCTTGTTTGGCTATTGAGTCTGGTTAAACCTGAAATGAAACTACCTTATTTTATGGTTTTAATGTGAATGAGTAATGTACCTTTATGAGGCAAGTTTCATTGAATAATTTAGTAAATATACTTTTCATCTTTATGATGAATATTTAATGATACACTATTGATCATTAACTTGACCTTTGCTTTTAATCATTTTAATCATAGTAAAAAATATCTAAATTTTTATTATTTTAATTTATTGCTAATTTTAATATCAAGCAGGACGGTCGTTCTGCCAAGCCAAGCTAGAAAAAAATAATATGCCCGCCAAACGAACAAACGCCAAGAACATAACGACCGCTTAACTGCTTAATATACTCGAGACAACTTTCCCATGTTAAATCGACCAAACATGGCATTTTAAAATCTCGGATATTTAAGAAATGAAGTATCGCAGAGAAATAAAACAGAAACTAGAAGAATCTAATGAAGAAAAGCTTCAATTTGAGATCAAACTCATCTTTATAAAAAAAATTATTAAATGAGATACAGGATTTTTTAAAAACCGTCGAGATACTGAAAATAATCACTTTTTCTTCGTCAAGCAATTTTATTTCAATCACGCTACAGAGTTAAAGGACATAAAGAAGTATAGAATGCATTTTCGAACAGGTAATTATTCAATCTACGTGCTTTTGTAAAATTCAGTTTAAAAAAAAAGAAAATTTCTATCTTTAAAACGCAAAAAACTGTTATTTAGTTAGCAAATTATGCCAAAGGCGATAAAGCTGCCAACGATCGTGCACTAGCACAAATCAGTTTAGGTTAATATGTAGGGTTACTTCCAGTTTAATATGCCTCGAGATCATTTTTTAAATAAAACAGCATAAAAGTTACTCTTTAGAAAGATATTTAAAATAAAATTAATTTTTGAGAGAAGAGACATCTTCTAAAGTGTAGTCATTTAAAATTTAAAGTTTCATTCCTAATGTAAACAAAAGTTTTGAAAAAAAAATTGAGTTGAGTGTGATTTTTATATAAAAAGAGAACCATGCTAACGATATTAGCTTTGTGTGTGAGCAAAGAATCAACATAGATAACAACTTTGACGTCATTGTATGATGAAATACAATTTTACCATAAAACGATTATTTAAAAAGGGCCATTTACCATTCACTCTGGAACTACCGAACCAACTTTATACAATTATATTAACCAATAGAATTTTATATCATATCGATTTACGGCCATCTTTCCATATTTTACGGAAATTTCTAACCAATATTTAATCCGTTACCATCCAACGATACCATATAGATTACCTACAACGGGACAAAACTTTTAAATTTTAACCAGTATTTAAGTACGTAAGTCTCTGCTATCTAAATGTTTGAATAAGTAACAATTTTGGATTCTAACAACGAATTTGGGTACATTAGAATTTAATGTCAAATGCAAAAAGATGGCTTCCAGACCAATGTTAACCAGTTATAGTCATCAATAATAAACTGCAGGCATTTCATTTGCGGGAAGACAACCAATCAGAAAATATATTTGGCTCTATTTTCCTAGGAATAAATGAATTCATGTTTTTATTAGCACTATCCAACAAAGTTGAAAAGTGCTTATGCATTCGGTTTGCCTGGCCGTCTGTCCACACTCTAACTCTCGTAAATATACCCGGATTGCCATGAAATTTTTGGACGTTATTTAGGTTTATCCTACATGAATCCTATGGAAAATGAAGTTTCTACAGTGAATAACTTATTTACAGGGACAGTCAAAATTTTTCCATTACATTATGGCCTATCGGGAAAAATCGTTTCAAATGAATTTTAACATTTATAACACTTTCCAAAAGTTTGAAAAATGCTTATGCATTCGGTTTGTCTGTCCATCTGCCCGTCTGTTCGCGCTCTAGCACCTGTAAATATACCTGAATTGTCCTGAAATTTTTGTACGTTATTGACATTTACCCTAGCACAAACCCTATTGAAAATGAAGTTTCTACCATGATTAGTTTATTTACAGGGAGAGTCACAAATTTTCCCTTACATTATGGCCTATGGGGAAAAATCGCTTCAAAGATGTTACACCCTGTCAAATATATTAAAATTTACATGCATTTAAGAGGTGCACTAAAATATGCATTCTATAAAATATGCGGTGAAAATATAGTATTATTCCTTTACAGGGTCACACAAAAGAATTCCACTGGATAATGATAAAGGGGGGAATAGTGTGCAACATTTTAAAAATATGTATAACAAAATTGATGTATGTCACTGAGGCTTAATATAAATTATACGATACTGTCTTGCATTACATGAAGTGCATTGCATTTATAGGGACACACAAAAGATTTTAAATAGTATATTCCTTCCGACGGACTGTATATGTTTCCGATGATGGCTTATATTACGGTTCTTATTTAACATTTTCCATTTTAAAAAATTACCTTTTTTAAACCGAGTGCCCGAGTAAATATGTTGATAGAAATTCTTTGCTCCCATACTAAATACATCATAACATGTTTCAGAAAATTAAAATGTTTTAAAATTATGCATGAGGGGCTTGGCGGCCATCTTTTCATATTTTACAAATGACCAGAAATCCACAAAATTATAAAATCTGCAAAACCTGTGGTCCAGAGCTGTGCGGATTTCAGGGAATCTACTGTATGTGCTACCTTCTGCACATAAAACTTACATTTAATTGAGCTTCTAAGTTTCAATGAAAAAATGCAAACAAAATTCAAATATGATGCACAATTGTATAATATGCCTAAATTGTAGAATTTATTGCTCAAGAAATAAACAATAATAATCAAAGGAAATATTTTAGGAAAAGTAAAAGTTTACCAAATTTATACAAAAAAATTATGAAATATAATTGCACAAACAAAATATTTTTACAAGCAAATTTATTTACTAATTTTACACTAAACATAGTTAGGTATTATGAAAATTTCATTTCTGGAATAATTTAAAAAATATTTTTTTTTTAATATGCTTAATTTTTAATGTGATCATCTTATCAAATAATACTTCAATCACATTATTATTTCTAAAATTTTTTATTTATATTTATATATATGTATATATATATTAATATGAAATTAAAAAACATACCAACAAAAATATTTTTGCAATCAACAAAAATAAACTTTATCTGCAAAAATTATAAATTTGTGCTAATTTTAGAGGCAAAAGAACTAAGAACTCTGTACAGCATTGTAATAGAAGTCTTTTTCCAATTTCTTGTCCTTAATATTTCCAGTCTATATGATCAAAAGTCAAAATTCTTAAATACCCTTCCATAGTTTATTTACTTTTGTGCACAAAAATCAAAATAAGATAAAATTTTAATTATTTTTTTCTGAATTGGCAGTAGTAAAAATAGCAATAAAATAGTGAAATTTCATTATGTTTTTTCACCATTTGAATTTTAGATTTTTCAAGTCTGCAGAACACGAAATAAAGCAAAAACTGTAAAATTAATTTTGAAAAAATGTAATTTTTAAAATTTTTTCTATTAGAAACCACAGAAATTGAATTATAAAAAGAAAAAAAAATTCTAATCCAAAATCATTTTTATTTTTCCTCTTTTCCCATACAAAATTCTTCAAGTCTGGAGGATACAACAAAATAACAATTAAATTTAACAATTTTGCTTTTTTTTTTTTCAGTCCGCTGATCCAAAATATCAAAATTGCCATTTTTTGTTTTTTAGACTTCATTAATTGGTTTTTCGGAATTTCAATAGTTGGATTTTTTTGGTTTATGGACGCGAAATTGTAAAATTAATAAAGTTGAAAATATATGTATGTGTATATATATATTTTTTAAGGTTTAAAACAGAGAATCAATATCAAAATAGTGAGATTTTAGTTTATTTGCTTTATACCCCATTATTATTTTAACCAATATGCCACACTAGTGCATTAGTCAGCCTAACAGCCTAGAAAGTAACAAAATGGTCTTTTCATTCAACATAAAATACCTCTTTTTTTCATTCAAGAAAAGTTTCCTATTAGCCAACTAAAATGCTCTTTTCAATAAATTCATTTTGTCCCTTTTTAAACAAAATGTGAACACTATCAGGGGTCTGTCTAGACTTTTCTCACAGGGTCCTGTTTTGGTGAAGTGAAAATTCTAATCATAATTTTGTGAATTTTAAATTACTGATGTATTCAAGTTCTACCCTTTCATAAATGAAAAAGCTAAGCAATATGTTCTTTGGCAAGTTAAGCTGTCTATTTACACGCCAAATTTTATTTTCAAATGATTAAACTTATGAAAAGTTTAATTTGAAGATGAAAAAATATGTGAAAGGTCTACTTAAGAGACAAATAATTTTATGAAGGGTCTTTTTAGAGAAAGAATTTTGTGAAAAATTTTCCTAAATATATCCCTGACTATGTATTGCAAAACAAAACTAATCATTGGGGGCCACCGTAATACTTAACCATCTTGGATATGCATAATATATGAAAATATATTGTTAATATACATAGCAATGCTCTATTAATGAATTGCTGATTAACCAATTTCGACAAATTATATAAAATGTGAAACTATCAAGTAGTACCAAACTGCGTAAAAGAAACATCCTTATAACTCCAAAAATAATAATCCTATTAACTAACAGTTTACTGCATCGGATCAAGCATCTCATTTCCAATTAAAATATATCTCTAAATTGAAATTTCAATGAAATACAGGGTCATGAAAAATCGAAGAATGTGGAAAACAGGATTACAAATATCTCAACAACTAATAATTTGACTTCATTTTTTATGCAAAATTTGTGTTATTTTACGTCCACTCCTGAAAATAAAAAAATTTCAAAAATTTTTATATATCTTTCATCAGAATGAATTTTTTGAGAGTCCGAAAAAAATAGTTCTGAATAATCAAGGTTACTGATATTCAATAGGCTTCGTCCCATTCTTACACACTAAGTACATACAAAATTTCAAGTTTCTAACTCAATTTGTTCATGAGATAGAGCATTTACAGACACATAGACAGACAACCAAACAGATGGAAGGCAATTTTTTTTCTTTAAAAATTTGTTTATTCTGAATCCCCAATGTCTAAAAATGCATAAATTTATTTAAAAAAAAAAAAATCTGGTACTTCTAGGTTATCCCGTCGACCCATTTCGCCAAATTATGCAAATCGCCAAACTAATAGCCAATTTATACATGTTGGCATAATTTTTATTTTAAATAACGAAAAAACAAATAATTAGTAAAATATTAATAAAAAGTCGAAATAAAAACCACTTCATGACATTTTAAACACGTGAATCTCATTTAATGTCATTGAATGTGACATTCACGATCATCCATTATTGGCATTTAATCTTATAGTTTGACGATAATTTCTTGGTCAACGGGATAACCTAGAAGTACCAAAAATCCAATTTCAAAACGATTGCAAGACTTACCCTATACTACATATGATGGGTAAGCAAAACTGTACAAAAGAAGATAACACATTCACATACCAGCAATCTCGATGATCCCGTATTTCGAAATGTCGGCAAAATCCTCCTCCTCTTCCTCTTCTATCCTGTTATCGTTGTGGGCGTCGTCTGCATCTTCATCATCATCCAGGTCTGGCTGAAAGATGTCTGTGCCCAAGATCTCTTCGAAGTTGTCTTCCATGAGCCCATCTGACATCGGAGATTCTAGAAGATCACTGTCCGTATTGACTGTCTCTTTGTCGTTATCCAGATCCATATCTGATGGGGGGAGAAACGAAAACAAATTAATAAAAGAGTATTTTTTAAAAATAGTAAAACATTACCATATTTATTTAATTATTTATTTTTAGCTTTTAACTGTTTAAAATATTTCAGCATTGCAGTTACTCGGCCAGTTTGCTTTAATGAGCATATTTACCACATCAAGGACTTCATGGTTATTGTTGGTAGTAACTATGGTAATTGTAACTTCTCTTCTCTAGAACAAAACAAGTCATGTCATGGAAAATGCATATCAGATGTAGCAAATGAGGTGCGTTCATACTATAATAAAAATTTTAAAAATACACAGTAATTCGGATACTATACAGCAGAGTTTGCATGTTTCATCCGCAGTGGAAAAAACAGTGGAAAAAACCATGGAAAAAACCGGCTTGAAGAAATAGGTTTCTTCCAAGTGGAAGAAATGGAAGAAACTGTTTTCCTTCTAGAATTTACCATATACTTTCAATTTTGTAAGATATAATAAATATCTTCATCCTATAATCTAATATGAATTAATTCCATTGGACCAAAACAAATTTATTTAAATATATATGCTAAATTAATAATTACATCAGTTTTTTAGCCAAGATCACACACAACACCTGTCTAAAGATCTTAGCCATTGATTAAATGAAAAGAAATTTTATCCAAAATTAAAATACACAAAATTAATAAAATTCTATTCATTTCAATTTAACCAACATATTTTTTTTATTATTTAAATTTCTGAAACTTGTAAATAGGAGGGATTCTTTACCAATGGTAGAATGAAACCCATTTAAATAAAAGCTTTTAATTTATATCAGTTTTATCAATGTAATATACAGTAATTACTGTAATCAGCTGGACTGAAAATCTTAGTATTCCAAAATTCTTGTTTCTTCCTTTGGAAATTTTCAACATTAGTCATTGATTTGAACTGTATCAGCTCTAATGCGAGTATTGCAATGAACTTTGTTGATTATAATTATCAGTCATGAATTAGCAATGATCTTATAGAAAATTTTTAGTTTAAACTGCATTAGTGTTTCATATATTCTTTGAGAAAGTTCTAGTATAATAAATGATCATCTACAAAAATCATTATAGAAGAAAAATCAAGATGATTATACTTAAAGCTAAAATATTTTTTTAACTAAATGAAATCCGTATAATTAGAAAATCTTCCTGTGTCATTGATGAAATAATCATGTTTCATTCTATATGAAAATAAAGTTTTTGGATAATTAACAATTGTGAATAACTAATAGATAATATACACATAATTAATTTACATTTATGTATAAGTATGTATTAATTACTTTAAAATATACAATTTAACTACTCAATTTTTTTTTATGTTTTCATTTTTGGCTGAAATTTTTGAATTTTCTGAAAATTGGTTTTGGCTTTAGAAACCTGAATTGGTCAATCCTAGAATTAAAAAAAAAAAAAAAAAAAAAAAAAAAATCATTAAAGTTCTAATTTTTTTTTAGTACAATGCAGCATAGTATACCAAAATTTTTTTTTAGCAGTAGGATGCTGCAATCAGTTTCTCAACTTAAATTTGATGAATGCAAAAAAAGGAAGATTTTTTTTTTTCAAGTCCTAGACTTTAAGATAGTTTAAAAGCATTTTGACATACCCATAGATATTTTTAGAGCATTGAGATATTCATGCTTGATGTTAGTATAAATAATTACAAATTTATTTATTTATTGTGTTGCACAGTTTAAAATAAGACATTTTTATATAAAAATAATATATTTTTATATGAAAAATAAACAATTTGTAGGTGTTTTTTTTTCTCTTTTTGTATAAATAGCATAATTAATAAAAAAAAAAAAAAAAAAAAAAAAAAAAAAAAATCCCTTTACCTCTAGAGCAGTAAAAATCCATCACCTGAAAATGTCTGCTGAACCTGAAGTTTGTTATTAAAAAAATAATTTTTCTTTGCAAAAAAATTTTTTATAATTAAATTTTCCAATTCAGATTTCATGTAATTATAATTTAATTCTTTTATATAGTTAATATACTTAAACTTTGAGCATTTGTTTTGGTTTTTGGTAGTTTCTTTCATTTCTCCCAGTTTTTTCCATTTCTTCCGGTTTTTTCCAGTTTCTTCCGGAAGAAACCCAACCCTGCTATACAGTATCTGAAATCACTTGTGTGTCCTTGTAAATACTAAATACTTTCTATTATACAGGAAATGACTTGTAGTAAATCTTAGCAACATATATCCATTTCATAAAATCTGAAATAATTTAATATAACTAAAACACTCCCCAAACAAGGTTTCCCCCTATACCATTATGTAATGGAATATTTTTGTGCGGACCTTTATATTAATGTAAAATATTCTTTACAGCAGAGATTGTACAGAATGTATATTTTAGTATATATATCATAGATGCATATGAATTATATTATATTCGAAAGAGTGTAACACCATTAAAATGTACTTGAAACTATTTTGTCCCATTGGCCCTCCTGAAACAAAATAACCTGTCATTAAACTATGCATCCGATTCTCATAAAATTTGAAATGACATGACAAAATTATGTAACAATTATATATTTTAAATTTCAAATGACTCAGTCGGGTAGTTTTTGAATTGTATGCAGACAGACAGACGGATTGAATGACAACTCTAGGCGTTGTATGTTTACATAATGCACCTAAAAATTATGATAAAACTTGTATGTAATTCCGATAAAACCCAACCCAAAAACTCTAACATCAATCTAAACATGGCAAGAAAAAACTGTCTAGCCCAAACCAAAAATAATGCATCAATATTTTAAATACAATTATACCTCTAATATCACTTTAAAAAATATTTTAGACTTTGAAAAATCAGGTAAACCTGAAACACATTGAAAACAATTATCATTGATTCAGCTTGGTCCAAAATAATGTTTGGGTCAGATTATCTGACCATATGTAAGATTCTAACTCTGGAGACTACACTACCTGGCCATTGATGAACGTCCACTTGTGATTTTAGACATTTTGTTATATATCTAGAAAAATACATGAGGAATTATCTTCAAATTCTAAAAGGTGTAAATATAATAGTAAAAATCATAAATATCCGTGGAAATTTTTTCACAAAACTCCAAAGGGGACCGTCAACAAGTTAAACAAGTTGGAAATTGCACGAGAACATAGCAAATGAGGTGCGTTCGTACGATAACGAAGTTTTAAAAATATTCAGATCTTGCTGATATAGTAGAGCGTACTTCGGATACAGTATAGTAGTCGAAATCTTTGTGTTTCAGTAAATATGTAGGAAGTAATTTTTATTACACCTCAGCAACGTATATCTTATTCATAAAATGCGAAATAGTTGAATATAATTAAAGCACGCCCCAAACAATGTTTCCCCGTACAGCATTATGTAGTGGAATACTTTTGTGTGGCCCTGTAATTTAATAAAAATCCTTTGGATCACAGATTGTACAGAATGCATATTCTAGAATATATATTACATAGATTCATGCCAATTCTATTATGTTCGAATGAGTGTAACATCATTAAAATGCATTTAAAACTTTTTCCCCATAGACCGTAATGTAATGGAATACTTTCGATTGTCCTTGTAAATGATCTATGCATCCGACTTTCATAACATTTGAAATGACTCGACAAAATTACGTAATAATTATATGTTTTAAATTTCAAACGATTAAAATGCATTTGAAACTTTTTTCCCCATTGACCGTAATGTAATGGAATACTTTCGATTGTCCTTGTAAATGATCTATGCATCCGACATTCATAACATTTGAAATGATTCGACAAAATTACATAATAATTATATGTTTTAAATTTCAAACGATTAAAATGCATTTGAAACTTTTTTCCCATTGACCGTAATGTAATGGAATACTTTCGATTGTCCTTGTAAATGATCTATGCATCCGACTTTCATAACATTTGAAATGACTCGACAAAATTACGTAATAATTATATGTTTTAAATTTCAAACGATTAAAATGCATTTGAAACTTTTTTCCCATTGACCGTAATGTAATGGAATACTTTCGATTGTCCTTGTAAATGATCTATGCATCCGACTTTCATAACATTTGAAATGACTCGACAAAATTACGTAATAATTATATGTTTTAAATTTCAAACGATTAAAATGCATTTGAAACTTTTTTCCCATTGACCGTAATGTAATGGAATACTTTCGATTGTCCTTGTAAATGATCTATGCATCCGACATTCATAACATTTGAAATGATTCGACAAAATTACATAATAATTATATGTTTTAAATTTCAAACGATTAAAATGCATTTGAAACTTTTTTCCCATTGACCGTAATGTAATGGAATACTTTCGATTGTCCTTGTAAATGATCTATGCATCCGACTTTCATAACATTTGAAATGACTCGACAAAATTACGTAATAATTATATGTTTTAAATTTCAAACGATTAAAATGCATTTGGAACTTTTTTTTCCATTGACCGTAATGTAACGGAATACTTTTGATTGTCCCTGTAATTGATCTATCCATCCGATTTTCATAAAATTTGAAATGACTCGACAAAATTATGTTATAATTAGGTATTTTAAATTTCAAACGATTTGGTTGGGTAGTTTTTGCGTTGTTATATGCGGACAGACGGACGGATGGACAGACAGACAGACGGACGGACTGAGCGACAACAATAGGTGCTACGTATTTACATAATTACAAACGCACCTAAAAAGAATGAAAATCTTTTGGATAACCCTGTCAAAATTAATGCAGCAAAAGCATTCAAACTCTTAGATTATGTTTAAGTGCAGGGCTCGAAAAATAGCGTTCCCGGAATTCCGGGGAACCCAAAAATCATTTCTGGGAACGCATGTTTTTTCACTCAGGTTCCCGGCTGGGAACCTAAAAAATCGTCTTAGTCCCCAGCAATGCAGCGCAAACGTTATATCGCGTAAATTACGCAAAAAAGTTCTTGAGCAGTCCGTGGGATGCGTAATTTTGTCAAAATGTTACAGAAAAAACCCAAATTTTGTCAAATAATCGCGAAAAAAAGGCAAATTTTGTAAAAAAAAAACCATAAAAATACGGCAAATTTCATGAAAAAAAATCACGCTAAAACGGCAAATTTAGTCAATAATACCAAGAAAATAACAGATTTAGTCAAAAAAATCGCTGGAAAAAACGCAAATTTCATTAAAAGATCGAGAAAAAATGGCAGATTTTATAAACAAGATCGCGAAAAAACGACAAATGTCGTTAAAAAAATAATAAAAAACGACAGATTTTGTTAAAATATCACGATAAATTGACAGATTTCGTTAAAACATCGCAATAAGATGGCAGATTTCGTCAAAAGATCGCGAAAAAATTTTCATTTGCATATTATGTTAGCTAAATGTATGGAGCAACTTTTGTGAAAGTCTCAAAATCATAGATTGAAAATTCTGAAAATAATCGTGAATAGAATAAGTTGAAAATCCGATATTCCCAAAATGATGCAAAAAGAAGAGGGGGTTGTATCTATTTATTCATTGATTAGTGTCAATATAGAATACAGAGTATGAGACGTACTACTACATTTGGATATAATCCCTCATTTTTTTGCTTAATTTAGTGAACAACGGATTTTGGGCTTATTCTATAGACAATTACTTTCAGAATTTTGAAGCTATGATTTTGAAACTTTCACAAAAGTTGCTTTAATTATTTAGCTAACATAGTATGTAAAAAAATTTTGATACAGTTGACGCATGCACAGTGAAAATTTTTTTTGTAAACCTACTCATTTTTCATACAATTTTTATTATTTTTTAAATTCTGATAACAGGGTATTGTGTGTGCAATATTATGTGTCATATTTTCAGAAAAGAATATTTTTTTATATCAAGAGCTCTGCAAATTATAAGCAAAAATCTTGAAAAAATTTGGGACTGTTTTTATAAAAACCTTAATTTCTCTACGAATATACATGCCATTGACATAAAAATGAACACAGATTATAACAATAAACCACTTAATCATAATCTACAGTTTGAATGCTTTTACTGCATTAGTTTTGACAGGGTTATCCAAAAGCAGGGTTGGAAAAAAATCATGATTTTTTTTAAAAAATCAAAAAAATCAGATTTATTTGATTTTTTTAGAATTTTTTTTTTTAATCATTGTGTTTTTATGTTTTTACAATACATGGAGCAGTTTTTTATAAAAATAACTAAAAAAAGGATAAATAATATTTATAATTTATATAAATAATATAGTTCAGTAAATACTATATTCTAGTTACTGATTGGAACTAAAAATTAAACATCTAGACTTTAATCTAAAGCCAAGGTTGTAAATGACTATTACTAAAGATTAAAAAGAAATCTATCACTCTTACTTGAATAAGGAAAGTATATATTCCTTACAAGTAGAACACTTTAAGAATATGATGTTTAGGATGTTTTAACATATTTTTAATTTGACTAAATATTATAAAAAGAGGGATGTTTTGTTACTCACTAATTTATATAAAACTATAGTAAAGATCATAAGTCTTAATCGACACAAATTATTAATTCAATACATGAACAAACAGAAAACAACCTTACTTACAACATAACAGAAACAAACCTTAAAGATTCATAGTTTATCATGAATCTGAGTGTAATTCATCACATAAAACACTACTGGTCAAACATACTAAAGAACAATTACACCTGTACTAATGCTTTTCTCACTGAATCACAGCACATTTGACTGGTAAATAACAGAATATTTAAAAAGTGTGAAAAATTAGGAGAAATATGTCAAAAATAAGGAAGATGGAAAAACATCTGAAAATCAGGAGACTTGGCAACTCTGCTATCTTTATCTAATACATTTTCTAACTTTTTACCAGAAAAAAAAAAAAAATTATAAGCTTTGATAGAAATTTGACCGTGTAATATGGCAAGTTTAAAAACTTGTTCCTTGCACGTAGTATCCAATTTTTTGGTCAACATTAATGAATTTGTTTAATTATTAACTTGTGAAACAAAAAAGATTCAAATAATTTAATTGCCAAAATTGGCAAACGAAATATGATTTATAAAGTGTTTCTGTGTTTCGCCTCATCGTCTAAAAGTTCATTAAAAAAGAACAAACAATTAAAGGATTAGGAGGGGACACCTGGACTTAACCTGTACCTGCCACATTCTTTCTGATAGCAATGCTGAAAATACCAGAAAAACACCTGTTACTTGTTATTTACACCTATTTCTCATTTCGCTGCTGACTAATTTCAAAAATGAAATAAAAAAAATGATTTAAATCAAATGATTTTTTTAAAAAAATCAGTTGATTTAAATCATGCCAACCCTGTCCAAAAGATATTCATTCTTTTTTTAATTTGTTGATTGTCCCTTTTGGAAGTTTAGGAAAAAAAATCTTCACGAAAATTTATGGCTTTTACTATTATATTTACACTTTTAGAGTTTTCAAGATAATTCTCATGTATTTTTCTAGATATTTAACGAAATGTCTAAAATCGCAAGTGGACATTCATCAATGGCCAGGTACTTTATCTATATCCATGAATAAACAAAACAGAAATGTACTTGAGGACATTTGTGAAGCCCTGTACAGAATTTGTAGAACTTATCTATACTAAGGAACACTAAAAAACAAAACAATTCAATTTAAAAAAGTTTACCACAATTGAAAATGCACTTTCAGTTATTACTATTCATAGGCTGTTCATAGTTACAGTATACAGTCCACAGTTAACTTTCTTCTGTAGTAATTTTTTTGTGTGTGTCCCTATAAATGAATGATAAATTCTCTGCACTCTCTATTCTATTATAAGCACCATCAGTTTGTTTTAGGGTGTATTTCAATTCAAACTGCTTATTTTCAGATTTTTTTTTGTAAATTCATTTTTGCTCTCATATGCAACAAACTGGCAAATTGTCTTATTTAGAAAGTACACAAGATGCAATGATTGTTGATTCTTTGATGAATGCAGAAAATATTGCAAAAAAAGCAATCAAAAACGGCATTTTGAACCGGTTTTTCCAAAGCTGAAGATGTGTGAACGAAAAAAGGGTCATACTGAGAAAGTAATTGCTTATAAATTCTAATGAATGGAGCATAAAATGACATCACACGGCACCTCATACGTCTCTTCAAAAATCCCCTCAGCAAGTTTCATGTTTCTACTTTTAAAAATGTGTCTGAAATTGTATCAGAAAATTTCAAGCTGTTGAAGGTAAATAAACCTTTTTTGAATACACCTTCAAAACTCTGTAATATAATTAAAATACACTACAATTTTTTTTTTCTCATAGACTGTAATATAACAATTCTTTCGAAAGTCTCTGTAAATGAATCATAAATGCTATGACTTCATTTTCAATATCAGATGAATGAGCTACAGTGATAACCAATAATATCTATGAATTTCATTGCAATCACCCTCCATTTATGCAACTTAGAGCATTGATTAACAGACAGACAAAACAAATTCATAAACACTTTTTAATTTTGTTGGAAAATGTTAAAAATAAGAAACTTAAAATTTACAAATAAAATACATCAAAATAGCTTAAAAATATATAAATATATACACAGTAGACTCCCTCAAATCCACACAACTTTGGACCACAGATTGTATGCATTTTAGAAATTTGAACTTCGAATTGTGCAGATTTCTGCTCATTGTTTTGTTTACATTTTTAAACAGTAATTTAAATGTAATTAATAATGCAATTGAAAATGTAATGAATACTTACAATATAATAAAATATCAAAATATTGTAAGTAAAGTAATAAACTAAAATAACAAAAATTAAGAGAATTTTTGAAATATTAAAAGAAAAGGTCAAGTAAATAACCAAGAATATAAAATTAGATAATCATTATAAAGATCGGATGCATTTTTCCTGAATTATTCAATGAAACTTGTCACATAAAGGTACACTACTGATTCACATCAAAATCATAAAATTTTACTTCAGGTTTAGCCAGACTTAATAATAAAAAAAGCTTTATTAACACACAAAAATATTTGATAAGAAGATTGCAATTACCAGTGAAATTTTCAGAAAAGAATTTATTCTTCCTTCATAAGAAAGCATTTATTCAGTGAATTTAATGTAAATTACATAATTAAAAAATATATAGAACTGGTATAAAAATGAAAAAGTCAAATTTTGTCCATATATTTGAACTGAAAGTTTCATTGTTTAAATCTGTAAATTATGGGCATATTTTAGAGAATCACGGATTTAAAGGAGTCTACTGCATATGCATCAAAAATTTATTTAAAATAAAAAAATTATTCAAAATTGAAAATTTTATTTTCTAAAGGAGTTTTTTCAATAATTTATTTTACTTTCAAGTACACTGTACCTGTAAATGAAGGTTTTATCAACACGATCTGAAACAAAAAATTAACTGCAATCCTTGTGTGCAACCATTACCCTTGATGTATTGTTGAAATGAAATCTTAAGTATCAACTAGGGATGCAACGGATATCCGGCCAATATCCGATATCCGGCATATCCGGCTGATTTTCCAATATCCGAAATATCGTCGGATATCCGGATCACAATCACCGGATATCCGACTTCTCTGTCGGATATCCGATCGGATATCCGGAGAATGCAGCAAAGCAAATATAGATGAATAACAGTAATCCTTTGATCCCAAATAATACTGAAAAACTTTTGTTTATAATGCAAAAGATGAAATAATAAGTTCCCTATCAATATGAGTAAAAGATAATTCTCAAAAACTTAAAAAATTGCCAGCTTTCCTTACTATTTATATTAAAATTCTGTAATAAATTCAAGATTTTACATTTATATCTTTTAGAAAATTGTATCTTTACTTTCGGATTGTAAAACAAAATTTGAAGTCAAAATAGCAAATAAAGCCTTTTTGTAAAAGTGTATAAAGATAGAAAACCAACATTAAGAAATGCTCAAATAATGAAAGAAAAGGTTGCAAACAGCTGTTTCGAATCTATTGTCGAGATTCTTCATCAGTACAAGACTCAGCATGTAGAAAAAGCTAAGCTGAGCAAAGCGACAGAGAAGCGCAGGCTTATATACCATCTAGCAGCCTTCACCTGCTACGCTGGTCAGTGTTTTTTAAAGAAACTTTGAATCAAACGAAATTTTTATATCATAGTAATTTTTAGTTTTATATCATACTTTAGACTGTCTGTCATCGGTGAAAAGTCCATCATCTAAACGGAAAGTTCAATGTTAGTCACCAATGAATGACTTAGCGCTCAACATGTTAACAGTTTTAATCACATAAAAATTCATTCAGCAGAGCCTTTAAAATAAAGCCAACCTTTTGTAATTGGGTTCATCTGATTTAAAACATCTCTCCATAAGTATTCAATTAAGCAACGTAGAATGCTATATTTCATTTGCTACAAAATTTCAGAAAAATTATCCAAGTAACAATGTAAGTTCCATTAAAATCTATCTAGTAGAACTTAAGTTATAAGCGGCCAGAATGAAATTTCACTTTGCGTTTTATATATATTGATATAATTAAATATATCTTACATAATCATGTTAACCTGATTATAGAACTTTCTTTCAAAATTGTAGGTACAACAGATTTTTTTGTACAATGATTAATACAAAATTCAGACTTCCTTTTATATAGATAGATTGAAAATTTCAAGTTTTTGCGCAGAAGACATCGTCAAATTACGAAAATGCAAAGTATTTCACGAACTACCGGATTTAAAAGATTTTGCTTGGTACCATTCGATTCAGCGTAAAAAATTACACTAAAATATGTTATCAGTTGAAAAATAACTACAAAAGCCGATTTTTAAGGATTTTTTTTTAATTCGTTCTTTTTTTCACCTCCCTTGGTGGTGGAATTCTCGAAAATTTCTTCTTAGCGGCACTCAGTATTATGAGAAGTGTTTTTATCCCAATTTTCAAGATTTTTGGTTCGGCAGATTTTTTTGTGCTGTGAATAATACGAAATCCAGACTTTCTTTTATATATATAGATAAGGATTGAAAATGTCAGGTTTTTGCGCCGAAGACATCGCCAAATTAGAAAAATGTGAAGTATCTCACGAACTACTGGATTTAAAAGATTTTGCTTGGTACCATTCGATTCAGCATGAAAAAATACACTAAAATATGTTGTCAATTGAAAAATAACTGCTAAAGCCGATT
The DNA here is from genome assembly GCA_964019185.1 of Maratus speculifer. NCBI lineage: Eukaryota > Metazoa > Arthropoda > Arachnida > Araneae > Salticidae > Maratus > Maratus speculifer. Next base: position 16,584,648 of record OZ025301.1, read on the forward strand.
TTTAAGGAATTTTTTTTAACTCGTTCTTTTTTTCACCCCCCCCCCTTAGGGTTGGAATTTTTAAAAATCTCTTCTTAGTGGCACTCAGTATTATGGGAAGTATTTTTATCCCAATTTTCAAGATTTTTGGTTCGGTAGATTTTTTTGTTCTGTGATTAATACGAAATCCAGACTTTCTTTTATATATATAGATTACAGGAGCGAATGATAGTAGATTCTAAATGGCTTTTTGCTACCTTACATGCATTATTTATGCATTTCTAAATATTGGTTTCTGTCTTTAGTCTTTATAAAATTTGAAATTGCTTAATAAACTATGATTTTATTAATTTTTTTTCTTTCGCTTAGTTTAAATAATGTTTTAATTGGTTTATAAGTTAAACAACCAAACAAACATTTTTTACTTTCTTCTATCCTTGATAGTAGAAAGTAATGTAATCATTTTTTTTCGACAAATTTATATGTTTTAGGGATCCAATATCCCTAAAAACATGTTTATTCAAAACCTGTCTGTCCCAATGTCACCATCATATCATCAAAAATTGTATGAAGTTATACATAGAATGAACCAAACATTTTGTACATGTTTTTGGCTGTAGTTTTAGACATAGGATCATTCTGATGAGGACACCTCCATGATTAGTTTTGCGAGTTCATTGGATAAGTCTAAGAGGGGGGGGGGGGGAAAGGGAGGTAACTCCCCCATCTTGAATTTAGTTTAATGGGTTTTTCACATAAAATTTACCGATTTGCTTCAAAATTTGGATATAGGTTCATTTGGATAAGGCACTTCCTGATTTGTTTTGAGAGTTCATTGGATAAGTATAAATGGGGGATCGGTGGGACTACCCCTTTTAATTTAGGTAAATGATTTTTCTTGCAGAATTAACCAATTTGTTTTAATATTTGGATACAGGTTTATAGTGATTAGATGCTTCCCTAATTAGCTGTGGGGTCCTTTTGTTAAGCATAAAAGGGATACCGGAGATTACCTCAAACCCCCTTAAATTTGATAAATAAGTTTTTATGCAGAAGTATCCTATTTGCTTTAAATTTTGAATGTACATTCTTTTTGATAAGGCGAATCTCTGAGTAGTTTTGGAAGTTTAATGTTTAAGTATAAAGAACGGGGATAACGCTTCTTAAATTATATAAATGGGTTTTTATGAAGAATTATTCAATTTGCTATGAATTTTGGATATAGGTTTTTTTATGTGATAAAGCATATCCTTGGTTAGTTTAGGGGATTCAATGATTAAGTATAAAAAGGGGAAATGGTTGGGGGGAGCTATTTCCTCCCTTAATTTTTTTTTTCGAATGTTTTTGAATTGGCAGTTCATGCAGCAATGGGAATTTTGCATCTTGCTAAAACTGGCTATTCGCAAACAGCTGATGTATAGCGGAATAACAAAAAAATATTAATTTTAATAAATAACATGATCGAGATTAACTCATTCTTAATCTAATTGACTGCAGCAAAAATTCTAGATGAAAATCAAAGTTGGTATGATATTGAACTAACAATATTGATGTAGTATTAATATTTGTAAATATTTTTTGAAAATTGAGATCTATAAAATAGAAGAGAGTCTTAGGATTGGTGCATCCAACTAGTTATTTTTGTGACTTCATTATAAATATTTAAAATTAAAAGTAATTTTTACTTTTCATAAATTTCAAAGTGATTTACCTTAAAGTAAAATTAAATATAGCTTAGGGTAAGACATTTTTGAATAATTAAAACATGAAAAAAAAATCATCAATTAAACCTGTATTTGGATATAACTCTTCAACCATTGGTATATTTGTAAGACTTTTATGTTTACATTATAAAAGGATGCTATGTATTTCTTTGTGAAAATTCTTTACAATTATAGACATATTAATAAACATGTAAAATTTGTTCTAAAAATTATCAGCCATTTCATTGTACATATTATAAGCAATTTTCAGCGGTTCAATGGCAAATAAGCAGAGTATTTAAATATTAAAATTGCATTTTTTATTCAATATTATTATTATACACATACAGGGTTTGAATTTCGGGACGGGATGGCAGGATTCATGCACTAAAGAATCTTGTGTCATTCCTGTTTCCCAAAAAAATCACTTTTTGAAATTTTTTTCTTTGTGAAGTGAGGGTCAAGTCTCAGGACCGACTGACTATTTTCTTGATATTTTCCTCTATCGATTGACAAATCTCACAGTTTGCTCTTACGACAATTATACAAAATTCATGATTGTTTTTCTGCGTTTGACTGAAATGTTTTGTAATTTTTCTCACAAAATTTCCCGTTTGCTGGTCTTACAAAATTTTACAACTTTTTCTTTCTGGAGACCAACAGGCAAAATTCATAATTTATTTCTCTCAACTAATTGTCAAATTTAGCTATTTTATTCTGCGACTGATTGGCAAATTTCCCTTTTTGTTTTTGTGACATTCTGATGAAATTAACAATTATTTTCCTGTGTCCAGCTGAAAAATTTGTGTTTTGTCCTTTGTTATTGGCTGACGAATTTCATGATATTTCCTTGTGACAGCTTAACAAATTTTACGATATTTTATTGTAATTGATTGGCGAATTTCGATATATTTTCCCACTACCCAAGTTCTCTCAAAGTTCAAATTTTTTCAGGCAGGTCGACAATTTTTGAAAATTTATTTTTGCCATGATGGACGAAATCAGCTACATTTTTTCTATGACAGATTTATATATTTTGCGAATTTTTTTCCTGTGCCAAAACAAGAAATAACTAATAGGGCAGTAATGGTCACTAGAGTCTGAGCTCTATCACATGAGTCTGGAATTAGCTCTGAACAAAATGAGATTAAATCCTGTGTTGCACATTTGAAAAAAATAAAAAATAAATAAATAAATAAATAAATAAACATTTTTTGTTTACAATCAGTGGATCAACATTAGATTTTTTCATTTTTCAAAGTCATCGCACATTTTGTCATCAATGGGCTCAATAATCATAACTCCTTTTTTTATTTAAAAGACGATCTTTCATACAACGTTTCTGTTCGGATTCATTTTTTTCCATATCTGATAATTTGCAACTTCCCATTTTGTAACTTTTCTACTCTCTTCTTTATTAACATTGACATTTTGATTTCCTATTCAAATAAAAATTCTTCTAAATTTAAAAAATCTCATAAAATAAATAAATAAAATGTGGACATCCATTGCCCAAAGCAAGATGTTTAAATGTTTCCTATTGAGTTATTGAAAATCAGTAAAAACATTTTTATGATGTTCAAAACATGATTTATATAAGTCATATATTATGTATATCATGGATTAAACATTAATATTCCTGGACGAATCATAAACAAAATAAAATGCAGACATCACAAGGCCCATTCTCAACCGAAAACAACAGCCATTTTCCAAATGATTTAAAAAAAAAAAAAAAAAAAAAAAAAAAAAAAGATGAACTTTAAGGAACCACATTTAGAAACAATAAATACTTGATGTGCATAGTTCACAGAAATTAGGACATGACTTTTTTAAATAATCCATTTCTTATGTAATAGAAGAAACCTATTGACTATGTCCTTTTCAGAATTTCATATGGGTTTAAATTCTAATAAATAGTAGAACATAATTCAATTAGCTAAAATGTCGGGGATTACACATTACAGTATTGACGATAATTCCACTAAGTGATATACAATCACCGAAGGATATTGACAATACAATCACCTACATGCATTATTCTTGAAAGTAAATTAAAAATGAATGCCAATCAGATTAAGAAAATTAAGAAAAAGAATTAAGAAAAAATAATAAGATGAAAAAAGCATAACCAAGTATTTTCGATAATTTAATGTGTTAGAAAAGTTGCTCTGTTCTGTTTGTCAAAAGTGTAACCTATAAAAGATTCTAAGCCACACAAAATCGAATAAACATGAATTGAAAAATTCATTTAGCAACTCAGTTAATTGCCCATAACATTGAGTGAAAATTGAAAAATGATATAATATATATAAGGTTTGATTATTTTCCTTTGTTTTAATTAAAATAAACATTTTGGATAATTATCTTGAGTTGTTGATTTAATTTATTTCAGTGGAATTTTGTCCTGTCGGTATAATTTGTAAATATTTAAGTGGCATGTAAAAAATAATAGGGTTTAAAAAATATTTCCCCCCCCCTCTCATATAGTTTAACTCCCCTGCATTTACAAATGTTATGAGGGAAACTCTCTCCTCCTGGGAAAACCTGAATTTCAAGCCCTGATAGTCAAAGATATATAGTTTCTGTAAAATATATTGCAATATGTTTAAAATGTTGTAATGGTGTGTGAAACATGTTTGCAATTTATTATATGAGGTGGCATTGTATAAAGAAATAAACGAACATTCACTATAACTATAAACATATTTAGTACCGGATATCCGATCGGATATCCGAATCCGGCAGGCAAATCGGATATCGGATATCCGATATCCGATATCCGGCAAAATCAATATCCGTTGCATCCCTAGTATCAACTATGTTTAAGAAATGTAGTTTTTTATTTATTTAGAGGAAATTATTCAACTTCCTCTATAATACCCACTTCCTACACAACACCATCTGAATTTCCTCTTAACTTTAAAAGAGTAGAATTTTGAGGAAATGGGGGCTCTCCAATCAACCAAAACGTAACAACAAAAACAGAAGATAATAAGATGATCTTTTAAATGCTCATACAATAGTGTATAGAGAAAGGTGATTATTCAAGTAGAGGACTCATTATCTAGAATTCCAAAATCCAGAAAAGGAAAAATATTTTTAAAAAATTCTAAATTTGTAAATTTTTAGTAAAATTATGTAATTTTTGAAATTTTTCAAAAATTGTACAGATTTTTAATATTTTTCAGTCCATTGCTACAGTAGAAGACCTATAATCCAGAATTCCAAAATCCATAAAATTCTAAATTTTAACTAAAATTTTATAATTTCTGAAATTTTTCGAAAATTTTAGATTTTTTTTTTTTTTTTTTTTTTTTTTTTAACTTACAGTCCATTGTTTCAATGTGCAGCCACTAAAAGGAGTTATTTCAGTGGGGGGAGGGAATGGACCCCTCCCACTCCTGAAAAGAGGAAAAAAATTGTCCTTTTGTCAAATTTTAGTTTTAAATTAATTTATATAATGATTCATTTTTTTTTTTAATCATCAAATATTTTGAATCCTCTCCGGAAAAAAATATTATGCCTACACATTACAGAAGAGTTCTGTTTATTTTCTTGTATCCCCCCCCCTTCTTCACACATTCCAAAACAGCATATGTGCGGGTTTTAATTTATTATTATTATTATTATTATTATTTTTATTTATTTTTTTTTTTTTTGATGGATTTTGCAAAAAGGTTAAAAATTGTTGTGGAAAAAGTTTTCTAGCATGCTCAAAAAGCAAAATTATTTAAGAAATATGATTTATGAAAAACGATATTTCAAAATTACTGTAAATTGCATAGCTGTAAAGAAAAAAAAAATTAGAACTTGTAGATAGAATTTTAGTTACCTATTCCATTTTTGTTATCATTGAATAATGCAGCAATTTTTATTTACATAATTTGAAAACATTTAAAACATAAGTTTTATTCATATTCTATATGTATTTTTTTAATTAACTATCATTTTTATGATTTATTAAAATTCCATATTTCAGGGAAGAGGAGGATTCCGAGTTTCGGAAGGACCTGAAATCCGAAAAATTTCAAAATCTGGAAAACTTTTGGTCCCGAGGATTTTGGATAATAGGTTCTCTACTGTATTTCAATACAATTATGTAGTAGAATCTCACACCAGTACATTTTTTTTAAGGATAAAGTGTTCTGCCGCTTTTTAATATTGGCAGAATGCATCCTGCACTTTTTTGACAATGTGAATTGCACACTCCAAGTTGTACCCAAAGATCTCTCTTTCAAAAATTTCTACATACTGCATTATTTCTAAACCTGTGTTTGCAAGAGACTGCCAAAATAGCAGAACTTCATTAGGGAAAATAAAGAAGATCGTGAAATCATGTTGACATTTAATTATCTTTTTAAAACATTTATACTCAATAAAATCATAAAAATTTAATTTTACTTTATTTAAAGCTAGTTACTCACTCCCTCCCCCTTCCCTCACACACGTGCATTATTACCATAACTAAACCTCATAATACAAGCCGCCCTTGGCGACCAGTTTGGTCAAATGCATACTAAGATTTGATAAAGTTAAAATTATTTTCAACGTTAGAACACCAGAATTTTCGTATTCCAAGCATACCGGTTTCGGTAGCATATAGCATACCTTCCTCAGTGCTAAAGATAGTGGAAATTTTTGGGTGTTGCCTAGGATCCTCTGTTTTCCTATTGGTCAAGAAACTTGTCACTTGAATCCCCATCCTCCCTGTATATATATGTGCAAATTTCCACTATCTTTAGCACTGAGGAAGGTATGCTAAATGCTACAGAAACCGGTATGCTTGGAATACGAATATTCTGGTGTTCTAACGTTGAAAATAATTTTAATTTTATCATATTGCACCAGGCAACAACCTATTACTTATACTAAGATTTGGTTAAATGCATACTAAGCATTATACACAATATGCAAATGAAATTTTGATAACCTTTACACATGCCCAATGAAAAATTTAGTAAATCTGCTTGTTTTTCATGGAATTTTTATTATTTTACAATTCTGATTACAGGATATTATGTACAATGTTGTTTGTCATATTTTCAGACAAGAATGTTATTTATATTGAAAAAAATTATAAGCAAAAAACTTGGGAAAATTGGGAATGTTTTTATAAAAACGTCAATTTTTCTATGTGTATAAATACTATCTGCATAAAAATGAACACAGTTTATTACAATAAGACACTCAATCATAATCTACAGTTTGAATGCTTCATTAGGTTTGACAAGGCTATCCAAAAGATATTCATTATTTTTCAATTTTTTTATGGTCCCCTATGGAGTTTTGGGAAAAAATCTTTACGGAAATTTATAACCTGTACTATAACCTGTACTGTATGTTTATACACTTAGATTTGCAGTATAATTCCTCATATATTTTTCTAGATATTTAACAAAATGTCTAAAATCACAAGTGGGCAGTCATCTTTGGCCATATAGTGTATAACACTATTTTTGGTACTTCTAGGTTATCCCATCGACCAATTTCGCCAAATTATACAAATCGCCAAACTAATAGCCAAATTATACATGTTGACATAATTGTTATTTTAAATAACGAAAAAAAAATAATTAGTCTAATATTAATAAAAAATCAATGACATTTTAAACATGTGAATCGCATTTAATGTCATTGAAAGTCACATTCACGATCCTCCATTATTGGCTATTTAATCTTATAGTTTGGCGATATTTTTTTTGGTCGATGGGATAACCTAGAAGTACTCTATTTTTTTATAACCATTATGCAATGAAATGGATTTAAATAATATATTTTGCAGAACACAATCATCAGTAAAAGATAAATTAAAGCCAGTGTTGAAATTTTTAAATCATTGCTATGACAAAGCATTTTCCACAAAACACGTAAAATAACTCCTTTCTCTAATCATTATCTAGAAGTTGCAGCTTAATCAAGCAATGAACTTTTATCATCCATTTTATTATATTTCAAATGTAAATTGAACTTGTTATCTCTTAATCAAATCATCTTATCATAAACTATTCTTAAAAATTACTGACACCAGTTAGAGATAATCTTATTCCACACATAAAAGACAGAAAGTGAATGAAATCAGGGTTGGCAAGTTTCTGCCGGGGTGGTTAAAACCAGCGGTAGAAACCGGTTAAAACCGGCATGGCAGAAACTGGTTTCTGCCAGTAAGTGGCAAAAACTGGCAGAAACTAAGAAACAGTACTAAATAAGAATTTTACTCAGCAATGATTCATAATTCACACTTACATTTGATATGTAAACCATTGAGCTAAAAATTAAAACATAAGATTATGAATGTTATTCAAAGTATCAAAACATATAAAATGATCATATAAATACATACTTTGCTTATTTAAAACACTAATTTTTATTCACTTGAAAAACAGAAACTTTCACTATAATAACCTGATACTGTACAAGTTTAATTATTAATATTATTGTTTACAGTTGAATTTCTATGTCTTTTAAAAATAAATTTACAAAAAATTCTGATTTAATAACAAATTACTTTTCAGATTATTTTTAAATAAATAACATAATGCAGTTTCTTGTGAAAATATATAAGTAAATAATTGTAGTAATATATAAGTAAATAATCGGTTACATTACTCAATTTTTTAAAAATCAATTTTTTTTTAATTAAAACTATCCACAATATTTTATTTGTGTGCATATATTTATTCTGAATTATTTAAGTACTAATTATTTAAGGATGAACTACTTAATAAATTTAATATTACTAAAAAAAAATCAGAGATTATGTCACAGAATGTCTTTATGCCAGTTGTTGCCAGTTTCTGCCGGTTAAAACCACTTTCTGCCACTGGCACGGCAAAAACCACTTTCTGCCGGCAAAAACCCAACCCTGAATGAAATCCTATCTACCTCTTACAAATTTTAGTTACTATTAGCCTTGCCAGGTTTTAAGTTTTCTTCCTAAACTGTACACTTTTTCAGGCTTATTGCACAATATGTATCTTTACCTCTTTTTCACACACTAATTTATTTTCTTAAACAAACAAACAATAAAATGTCACTTTTCTTTCAATGATTTTTCTCAGTTTACATTTTCCTTTTGATTTAACGCCTCACATTGATGCATTTTGAACATAACTGTAAAACTAGTCGTTGGAGGCCACCGTAATACTTACCCATCATTTATATGCATATGAAAATAAAACATGTGAAAACTATTTATACAATGTGTTTCAATTCCAAAACTAAATTTAAATATTGTTAATACACATAGTTAGTAATGCTATATTAAAGAACTGCTGATGCACCAATTTCAACAAATTCTATAAAACGCCAAACTACTCAAGAAGTACCAAAATGCGTAAAAGAAACATCCTTATAACTCCAAAAATAATAATCATATTAACTAACAGCTTACTGCGTTGGATTAAGCGTCTCATTTTCGATTAAAATATACCTCTGAATTGAAATTTGAATGAAATACAGGGTCATGAAAAATCGAAGAATGTGGAAAACAGGATTACACATATCTCGACTACTAATTATCCGATCGACTTCGTTTTTTATGCAAAATGTGTGTTTTTTTATTGCCTTTTACATGCATTCCTTATAAAAAAAAAAAAAAAAAAAAAAAAAAAAAAAAAAAAAAAATTCCAAAATTTTTATATATCTTTCATCAGAACGAATTTTTCGAGAATCCGGAAAAAATAGTTCCAGATAATCGAGGTTCCTGATATTCAATAGGCTTCGTCCCATTTTTATATACTAAGTGCATACAAAATTTCTAATCTCTATCTCAATTTGTTCATGAGATAGAGCGTTTACAGACAGACAGATGGACGGCAAAATTTTTTTTCTAAAAATATGTTTTTCGAAATCTCCAGTGTCGAAAACGTGTAAATCTGTCAAAAAAAAAAAAATTCGATTTTCAAAACGATTGCAATACTTACCCTATACTACGTATGATGGGTAAGTAATTAATGAAATAGTGCTATTGGAATACATGACAGTGGAAACTAATAAGTATAATTATTTATTAATATTAATTTTAAATAATTAATAATTAAAAATAATTTAATGATATGTTTCAAATAAAAATAACTTCTGGTGCAGTGGTGTTAATATTGTAAGTACCATACTTAATTTTAATTCCAAACTTGCAAACGGCATCAAAAATATTTTTAGTAAAATTTTGCTTTTACAATAAAAGCTTAAATTAAGGACTTTAAAATATCTAAAAAAATCATTTGTGAATTCCAGTATCAATCGATAATTTCACATTTTATGAAAGGTTTAAACTACATCAGTTGATTCTGGATCAAATAAGGAATCTCTTTCAGGGGCATAGGATGACAGCATGTGATTGTTCTAAGACAATTGAATATTGAGAAAAATATTGAGTGTTCGAAAAAGTATAAAATGTTTAGTGCAACTCTATTAGATATAAAAATCTCAGCAAATAATAATTAAAAAAAACATCTGTTGGGCGATATACACCAAAATGTCATCCACACTCACTAACTGAATACGGTAAAATCTGATAAAACTCTGTGTTTAATTTCTTGAGACATAGCTTACAACACACCAGTAAACCTTAGATTTTTAAAAATCAAATAAATATATTATGAAACAGAAAATTATTTTTAAAATGGTACTTTTTATGTGGTGTTTATTTCATTTCAATTTGATTTACAAGTGTGATTATTTTGACTTTAAAAAAAAAAATAAGAAGAAGGTTTTTACATGCATGTCATGGTAATCATTGAATCAGTTGTTGAGCAAACAGACAGATGGGCAGATACACACACAGACAGACAAACAGCAAAGTTTTTTTTTTCTAAAAATATTTTTTTCGGAATCTCCAGTGTCTAAAACCTATAAATTTATCATCTTTTTTTTTTTTTTCAAAGCGATAGCAAGATTTATCGAATACTACGTATGAGGTGAAGGTAAAAAATGAACACAGTTTGGAAAAACTTAAAGGCTTAAATAGAAAAGAAATAAAAATTGGCTTATTACTAGTAATGATACTGGGTCATTCCATGTCAAATCAACCAAAAAAATTCAATATTCAACCTGACCATTTCAGATTTCAATGAAACTGCAAGGGATCATTCTCTATGATGATATAAATTAGGGCATATTTTTATTTTTTGTTTATCGCTTTAAATTTTTATGTAATAAATTATTTAAATTTTGAAAAATCATCATTTTTTGACTTGCATAAATATTTTCAATTTTGAATTTCTCAAGTTCTATCAAACATAGAAAATTTTATGACCACTCATTTCAAAGAGGAGTTTATAAGGTTTAATTTGATATGCAAGTCGACTATGTATAGTTAAAATAAATAAAATTTAAAATTTTTTAAAATTTTAAATTTGAAAAATTTTTAGATAGTTATTTTTAAAAATTTTGAAAAAATTACATGTTTGTTGTAATATTATAAGCTTTAAATTCTGAAATTTTTAGAGTGGGATCTCAATGGGATCAGGAGTTATGAAATAAAAGCTAAAAATTAACATACAAATCATAAATAAATAACAAAACAAACAGAATTAAATTGCTATTTTAATGGTAATTTTTGCTTTTATTTAATAACTCCTGATCCCATTGAGATTCCAGTCTAAAAATTTCAGAATTTAAAGCTTACAATATTACAACAAACATACAATTTTTTCAAAATTTTTAAAAATGACTATCTAAAAAATTTTCAAATTTTTAAAATTTTTTAATTTTATTTTTTTAACTATACATAGTCGACTTGCATATCAAATTAAACCTTATAAACTCCTCTTTGAAATGAGTGGTCATAAAATTTTCTATGTTTGGTAGAACTTGAGAAATTCAAAATTGAAAATATTCATGCAAGTCAAAAAATGATGATTTTTCAAAATTTAAATAATTAATTGCATAAAAATTTAAAGCGATAAACAAAAAATAAAAATATGCTCTAATTTATATCATCATAGAGAATGATCCCTAGCAGTTTCATTGAAATCGGAAAGGGTCAGGTTGAGTCACTGGTTGATTTGGCATGGAATGACCCTAAACTATTACTGGTTTCTTAGATTTTTTTTTTTTTTTTTTTTAATTTCCTTTTTATTTAAGAAAGGTGGGAAGAAGGTCTTAAATATTTAAGAAGGTCTGGGAGTCCTTAGTTGACTACATTGTTGCTAGAAAAAAAAGTGAATACTATTACACTTTGAACAAACTCACAAATAACAGCACAAATAAAAATGGCTTGTTATTATCAGTAATATTATTACTAGTTAAATAAAAAAGTAATATTTTTACTTATTTTTTTCAGAGGGGTGGGGAGGGGGTCTGGGAAGCCCTTAGTTGACTATACAATGTTTCTGAATACAAAAGTAAACATTCACTTACTCCGAGGTAGAAAATGCAGGTCTGTGTTTCTCTAGACTTATTTACTTTGTGATGTAACTGATTGAGTATTAAAGAAGCCCTACGAGACAATTGCTCTTTTTTTTTTCGCTGTCCTTTTTTTGAATACATTACTGCCTTTCTGGACTCCCATTCAAGACATGATAAAAGGATGAAAGGCTATAAATAATGTTACACTTTTTTTTCCCAATCCAACATGCATTTTTTTCAACATCTTATTTAATACAGTAGACTCCCTCATATCCGCACAGCTTGAGATCAGAGGTAGTGCAGATTTTAGAATTTTGCAGATTTCTGATCAATGTTTTGTTTACATTTTTTTAAAAGAGTAATTTGAATGTAATTATCAATACAATACAAACTATAATGAAAGCTCACAATATAATAAGATATTAAGATAGTTTTTAAAATGATTAAAATATTATAAGCAAAGGTCAAGTTAATAATCAATAATGTATGATTAAATATTCATTATAAAGATGAAATGTATTTGTCCTAAATTATTCAATGAAACTTGTTTAGTGAAGGTACATTACTAAATCACATCAAAATCATAAAATAAGGAAATTTTATACCAGGTTCAGCCAGACTTAATATCCAAAAAAGCTCTATTAATACATAAATATATTTGGTAAGAATATTGTGATTACCAACGATATCAGCAATATGTAGACTTTTTCAGAAATAAATATATTCTTCCTTCATGAAAAAAAAAACATGAATTCTGTAATATGAACAAAACTTACAAATAAAAATTTGCTTGGAATTTATATAAAACTAAAAAAGTCAAATTTTGTCCCAATATCTGAATTGACTGTTTCATTGTTTACATCCATAAATTATGTGCAGATTTTAGAGAATTGTGGATTTGAGAGAGTCTACTGTACCTTCTCAGGAAGTTAATATTTTTAACTTCTTTTTTCAGTGTAATCTTTCTAAATCATGTCCTTTTTTTTTAGCTCTCAAAACATTTCTAAAGTAACAAACTGGATGCAAAGTGAGGTACAAAATATAAATGATGTTACACTTTTTTTTCCCAATCCAACACACTTTTTTTTTTCAACATCTTATTTAATAATAAGCCATTTTCTTAAGGGTGTATTCGAAAAAACACTTTTCCACCTTCAGCAGCTCGAAATTTTCCGATACAATTTCAGACACATTTTTAAAAGGAGAATCATGAAACTTACTGAGGGGATTCTTGAAGGGACGTATGAGGTGCCGTGTGATGTCTTTTTACGCTCAATTCATTAGATTTTGATTTATAAACAATTAACTTCTCTGGAAGACCCTTTTTTTCGTTCCCTTACCTACCACTTCGGAAAAATCGGTTCAAATTGCCGTTTTTGATTGCTTTTTTTGTAATATTTTGTGCACTTATCAAAGAATTGACCTTTATGGCACCTTGTGCACTTTCTAAATAAGAGAATCTGCGAGTTTCATGTGTTTGAGAGCAAAAGTGAATTCAAAAATAAATCGGAAAACAAGCAGTTTGAATCGAAATACACCCTTAAGACTGTCGGTCATTCATTATACATTATTTATCAATATTAAGTCTATGGACGTTTGATGCATTTGTATACAGTAGACTCTGCTTTGTTTATGTTTTTAAATAGTAATAAAAGTGTAATTAATAATGCAATTGAAAATATAATGAATGCTTACAATATAGTAAAAAATTAAAATATTTTAAGTAAAGTAATAAACTAAAATAATAAAAAAATTAAGATAATTTTTGAAATAATAAAAGCAAAGGTCAAGTAAACAACTAAGAATATACAGTAGACTCCCTCAAATCTGCAAACTTAATATCCGCAACTCTCTAAAATCTGCACATAATTTACAGATGTAAACAATGAAACATTCAGTTCAGATATAAGGTGACAAATTTGACTTTTTCAGTTTTATAATCATTCCAAACATATTTTAAATTGTAATATATGTAAATATTATTAAATTCATGTTTTTTTTCATGAAGGAGAATAAATTTATTTCTGAAAAAATTCAAGATATTGCTGATATCATTGGTAATCACAATCTTCTTTCCAAAAATATTTATGTATTAATCAAGCTTTTTTAGTTATTAAGTCTAGTTAAATTTGAATTAAAACTTCTTATTTTATGATTTTGATGTGAATTAGTAATGTACTTTTATGAGGCAAGTTTCAATGAACAATTTAGGAAAAATACATTTCATCTATATAATGAATATTTAATTGTACATTATTGATTATTAACTTGACCTTCGCTTTTAATCATTTTAAAAATTATCTAAATGTTTATTTTATTTTATTACTTATTTTAATGTTTTAATATATTGTTAGCATTCATTATAATTTAGATTGCATTTTAGATTACATTCAAATTACTGCTTGAAAAAATGTAAACAAAGCAATGACCAGAAATGCACAAAATTCTAAAATCTGCACAACCTCTGGTCCCAAGCTGTGCGGATTTGAGGAAGTCTACTGTATTCAAAATATCTCTTAAGGCAATTAATATTTTTAACTTTGTTTTTTAGTGTAAAAAGGATGCCCTTTTTTTTTCTTAGTTCTCAAATTATTTCTAAAAACCTTTGCTTGATTAAATATTTTATGTTAAAAAAACTGACAAAGAAGAAGTAAAATTTTAGCACTTTCTATAAAATTGAACATAGTTTTTCGAAATATTTTGAAAACTAAGAAAAAAATAGATATACTTACAAAAGTGTACATTATTGATTATTAACTTGACCCACACAAAGGGGAAAAAAAAAAAAAAAAAAAAAAAAAAAGGAAGTTAAAATATTAATTTCCTAGAGAGATATTTTGAATACTGTAGACTCCCCCCGAATCTGCACAGCTTGGGACCAGAGATTATGTATATTTTAGAATTTTGTGGATTTCTGGTCATGTTTACAGTTAATGTAAAAGAATAAAAGCTCTTTTCCTTTTCTATCACAGGTGTCAAGATACTTATTAGCAGCAATATTGTATTAGATATTGTATTCATTAAATAGTACTAATTTTTTCCTAAAAGTCAATTAATAAAAAATGCCAATTTGTGGAGAATCCCTTATCATTCAGCCGTTTTTAGAGAGCAATGTAAAAACAGCTTACTTATAATAATATCTTTTTGAATTTTCACGATATTTGATTGGATTTTTTTTTATAAGTTGCTCCATAGAATTGACTATTAAATGATATAAAAGAATCTTTTTTATCGTTCACGCATGTGCAGATAGAAATTATTTCATAAAACTTCTCATATTTCATAAAATATTTAATATATTTATATTCCAATTGCGCTTATATTTTTTCTACTGCATTTTGCCAATTTTTCTGAAATTTGCGTTAAATTTGGTCAAGAACCCTGCATGATTTAAACAAAAAACATATCAGAATTTTTAAATTAAAAAAAAAAAAAAAAAAAAAAAAAAAACCACTTTTCCCATGAATATACATGCTATTATTACAAAAATCAGTGTATATGTTGTGCAATAACCACATATTTGTATTCTGCAACGATAAATCGTTTTGTGCATTTTGATGTACAGGGTGATCCCAAATATTTCTGTTATTCTTTAATTTTTTGTCGGCCCCCTAATTGCCCTGCTTATCAAATGGATGTTGATAAATATGAGGTCAGACATAATCTTCATAATCCTGAAGTTTCAGAAGAATCCGACAAGTATATTTTTAAATATTTGACAAAATGTCAAAAATTGAAAGTTTCCAAATACTTATTGGTAGATAGTGTAGTTAAATACTCATAAAGATTAAATGTATTTTTCCTAAATTATTCTATGAAACTTGCTTCATATAAGTGAACTACTAATTCACATTTATTTCAGTTTTAGCCAGACTTAATAACTAAAAAAGCTTTATTAATACAGTAGACTCCCTTAAATCCACATCTCTAAAATCTGCGAATGCCAGAAATCTGCGCATTTTTTCAGATGTAAACAATGAAATTAAAGATGGCGCTGAAGTCAGCAGCTATTACAATACAAATAATTCTTTAAATATATATATATTTTTTTTAAATCCTTTTCAACTTCTTCCTTTTTTTAAATGTTGATTAAAATTCAATGTGCTATTCAAATCAATGTCCTCCAATTTAAATTCTACAGCGTTAAATAATGTTTCTTAGACGTACGATGATCGATATTTAATCGAATTAATCATTATCGTATCGTAGTTGCAGAATAATATAACCTTCAATGACCGTTTGGCAGAGTTTTCAATTCACATGGCAGGATAATTTTTGCTATACAAAATTATTATTTCAATAGTTCTATTACTATTTTCGTATCCCTACTAGTTACGAAATGAATTTGAGATTTACATCCGGTTTACTAATTACAATGATCGATATTTAATCGAAAAAATCATTATTGTACCGTAGTTGCTGCTTAATTTTTGCTGTATAAAATGAATATTTTTTAATTTATCAAGCTTTTTTTTTCATTAACAAAAGCAAATATTTTTCATTATAAAAAAGATTTATTTTCCCTCATCATTATTTATATTTAGTAATGCAACTTAATTATTTACTTTATTTTAATATTTTTCTAACATTTTATTTTAATTATTTTTTTTGTAATAATAACTTGTTTTTAAATTATTTATTTAAATATTTTACTTAATTATTTTAACATTTCAATTTATTATATGCATTGATTACAATGCTTAACTACCAATCAAATTAATGTTTCAAAAATGTAAACAAATCAATCACCAGAAATCCGCAAAATTCTAAAATCCACACAACTGCTGGTCCCAAGCTTTACAGATTTGAGGGAGTCTACTGTATATAAATATATTTGGTAAAAAGATTGTGATTATCAATGATATCAGCAATATCTTGAATTTTTTGAGAAATAAATTAATGCATGAAAAAACGTGAATTCAGTAATAATTAAGAAAATTTATAAATTAAAATATGTATTGAATTGGTATAAAACTAAAAAGTCAAATTTTGTCCCTCTATTTGAACTGAATATTTCATTGTTTATATCCATAAATTATGTGCGGATTTTAGAGAGTTGTGAATTTTAGGTTTGCAGATTTGAGGGAGTCTACTGTATTACTACTTATTTTAATGTTTTATTATATTGTAAGCATTTATTATAGATTTGATTACATTATAATTACATTGAAATGACTGTTTAAAAAATGTAAACAAAGCAATGACCAGAAATCCACACAACCTCTGGTTCCAAGCTGTGTGGATTTGAGGGAGTCTACTGTACATCAAACATCCATAGACTTACCATGATGGAGGGGAATTCAAAAAATGAAAGACTAATAGCCTTAACAAAACATGTTTGTTGTAATAGGAATCTTCCTTGTAAAATAAATGAAAATACAGCAGACTTACTCAAATCCACACAGCCTGATAACAGAGGTTGGGCAGATTTTAAGATTTTCTGTATTTTAGATCATTCCTTTGTTTACAATTTTTAAACAGCAATCTGAACATAATAATGCAAAGTTGTAATTAGGGATGCAACGGATATCCGGCCAATATCCGATATCCGGCTGATTTTTCAATATCCGAAATATCGTCGGATATCCGGATCACAATCACCGGATATCCGACTTCTCTGTCGGATATCCGATCGGATATCCGGAGAATGCAGCAAAGCAAATATAGATGAATAACAGTAATCCTTTGATCCCAAATAATACTGAAAAACTTTTGTTTATAATGCAAAAGATGAAATAATAAGTTCCCTATCAATATGAGTAAAAGATAATTCTCAAAAGCTTAAAAAATTGCCAGCTTTCCTTACTATTTATATTAAAATTCTGTAATAAATTCAAGATTTTACATTTATATCTTTTAGAAAATTGTATCTTTACTTTCGGATTGTAAAACAAAATTTGAAGTCAAAATAGCAAATAAAGCCTTTTTGTAGAAGTGTATAAAGATAGAAAACCAACATTTAGAAATGCTCAAATAATGAAAGAAAAGGTTGAAAACAGCTGTTTCGAATCTATTGTCGAGATTCTTCATCAGTACAAGACTCAGCATGTAGAAAAAGCTAAGCTGAGCAAAGCGACAGAGAAGCGCAGGCTTATATACCATCTAGCAGCCTTCACCCGCTACGCTGGTCAGTGTTTTTTAAAGAAACTTTGAATCAAACGAAATTTTTATATCATAGTAATTTTTAGTTTTATATCATACTTTAGACTGTCTGTCATCGGTGAAAAGTCCATCATCTAAACGGAAAGTTCAATGTTAGTCACCAATGAATGACGTAGCGCTCAACATGTTAACAGTTTTAATCACATAAAAATTCATTCAGCAGAAAGAGCCTTTAAAATAAAGCCAACCTTTTGTAATTGGGTTCATCTGATTTAAAACATCTCTCCATAAGTATTCAATTAAGCAACGTAGAATGCTATATTTCATTTGCTACAAAATTTCAGAAAAATTATCCAAGTAACAATGTAAGTTCCATTAAAATCTATCTAGTAGAACTTAAGTTATAAGCGGCCGGAATGAAATTTCACTTTGCGTTTTATATATATTGATATAATTAAATATATCTTACATAATCATGGTAACCTGATTATAGAACTCTCTTTCAAAATTGTAGGTACAACAGATTTTTTTGTACAATGATTAATACAAAATTCAGACTTCCTTTTATATAGATAGATTGAAAATTTCAAGTTTTTGCGCAGAAGGCATCGCCAAATTAGGAAAATGCAAAGTATTTCACGAACTACTGGATTTAAAAGATTTTGCTTGGTACCATTCGATTCAGCATAAAAAAATACACTAAAATATGTTATCAGTTGAAAAATAACTGCTAAAGCCGATTTTTAAGGAATTTTTTTTAACTCGTTCTTTTTTTCACCCCCCCCCCCCTCTTAGGGGTGGAATTTTTAAAAATCTCTTCTTAGTGGCACTCAGTATTATGGGAAGTATTTTTATCCCAATTTTCAAGATTTTTGGTTCGGTAGATTTTTTTGTTCTGTGATTAATACGAAATCCAGACTTTCTTTTATATATATAGATTACAGGAGCGAATGATAGTAGATTCTAAATGGCTTTTTGCTACCTTACATGCATTATTTATGCATTTCTAAATGTTGGTTTCTGTCTTTAGTCTTTATAAAATTTGAAATTGTTTAATAAACTATGATTTTATTAATTTTCTTTCTTTCGCTTAGTTTAAATAATGGGTTAATTGGTTTATAAGTTAAACAACCAAACAAACATTTTTTACTTTCTTCTATCCTTGATAGTAGGAAGTAATGTAATAATTTTTTTCGACAAATTTATATGTTTTAGGGATCCAATATCCCTAAAAACATGTTTATTCAAAACCTGTCTGTCCTAGTGTCACCATCATATCATCAAAAATTGTATGAAGTTATACATAGAATGAACCAAACATTTTGTACATGTTTTTGGCTGTAGTTTTAGACATAGGATCATTCTGATGAGGACACCTCCATGATTAGTTTTGCGAGTTCATTGGATAAGTCTAAGAGGGGGGGATGGGAGGTAACTCCCCCATCTTGAATTTAGTTTAATGGGTTTTTCACATAAAATTTACCGATTTGCTTCAAAATTTGGATATAGGTTCATTTGGATAAGGCACTTCCCTGATTTGTTTTGAGAGTTCATTGGATAAGTATAAATGGGGGATCGGTGGGACTACCCCTCTTAATTTAGGTAAATGATTTTTCTTGCAGAATTAACCAATTTGTTTTAATATTTGGATACAGGTTTATAGTGATAAGATGCTTCCCTAATTAGCTGTGGGGTCCTTTTGTTAAGCATAAAAGGGATACCGGAGATTACCTCAAACCCCCTTAAATTTGATAAATAAGTTTTTATGCAGAAATATCCTATTTGCTTTAAATTTTGGATGTACATTCTTTTTGATAAGGCGAATCTCTGAGTAGTTTTGGAAGTTTAATGTTTAAGTATAAAGAACAGGGATAACTCTTCTTAAATTATATAAATGGGTTTTTATGAAGAATTATTCAATTTGCTATGAATTTTGGATATAGGTTTTTTTATGTGATAAAGCATATCCTTGGTTAGTTTAGGGGATTCAATGATTAAGTATAAAAAGGGGAAATGGGGGGGGGAGCTATTTCCTCCCTTAATTTTTTTTTCGAATGTTTTTGAATTGGCAGTTCATGCAGCAATGGGAATTTTGCATCTTGCTAAAACTGGCTATTCGCAAACAGCTGATGTATAGCGGAATAACAAAAAAATATTAATTTTAATAAATAACATGATCGAGATTAACTCATTCTTAATCTAATTGACTGCAGCAAAAATTCTAGATGAAAATCAAAGTTGGTATGATATTGAACTAACAATATTGATGTAGTATTAATATTTGTAAATATTTTTTGAAAATTGAGATCTATGAAATAGAAGAGAAACTTAGGATTGGTGCATCCAACTAGTTATTTTTGTGACTTCATTATAAATATTTAAAATTAAAAGTAATTTTTTCTTTTCATAAATTTCAAAGTGATTTACCTTAAAATAAAATTAGATATAGCTTAAGGTAAGACATTTTTGAATAATTAAAACATGAAAAAAAAAAAAAAATCATCAACTAAACCTGTATTTGGATATAACTCTTCAACCATTGGTATATTAGTAAGACTTTTATGTTTACATTATAAAAAGGATGCTATGTATTTCTTTGTGAAAATTCTTTACAATTATAGACATATTAATAAACATGTAAAATTTGTTCTAAAAATTATCAGCCATTTCATTGTACATATTATAAGCAATTTTCAGCGGTTCAATGACAAATAAGCAGAGTATTTAAATATTAGAATTGCATTTTTTATTCAATATTATTATTATACACATACAGGGTTTGAATTTCGGGACGGGATGGCAGGATTCATGCACTAAAGAATCTTGTGTCATTCCTGTTTCCCAAAAAAATCACTTTTTGAAATTTTTTTCTTTGTGAAGTGAGGGTCAAGTCTCAGGACCGACTGACTATTTTCTTGATATTTTCCTCTATCGATTGACAAATCTCACAGTTTGCTCTTACGACAATTATACAAAATTCATGATTGTTTTTCTGCGTTTGACTGAAATGTTTTGTAATTTTTCTGACAAAATTTCCCGTTTGCTGGTCTTACAAAATTTTACAACTTTTCTTTCTGGAGACCAACAGGCAAAATTCATAATTTATTTCTCTCAACTAATTGACAAATTTAGTTATTTTATTCTGCGACTGATTGGCAAATTTCCCTTTTTGTTTTTGTAACATTCTGATGAAATTAACAATTATTTTCCTGTGTCCAGCTGAAAAATTTGTGTTTTGTCCTTTGTTATTGGCTGACAAATTTCATGATATTTCCTTGTGACAGCTTAACAAATTTTACGATATTTTATTGTAATTGATTGACGAATTTCGATATATTTTCCCACTACCCAAGTTCTCTCAAAGTTCAAATTTTTTCAGGCAGGTCGACAATTTTTGAAAATTTATTTTTGCCATGATGGACGAAATCAGCTACATTTTTTCTATGACAGATTTATATATTTTGCGAATTTTTTTCCTGTGCCAAAACAAGAAATAACTAATAGGGCAGTAATGGTCACTAGAGTCTGAGCTCTATCACATGAGTCTGGAATTAGCTCTGAACAAAATGAGATTAAATCCTGTGTTGCACATTTGAAAAAAATAAATAAATAAATAAATAAACATTTTTTGTTTACAATCAGTGGATCAACATTAGATTTTTTCATTTTTCAAAGTCATCGCACATTTTGTCATCAATGGGCTCAATAATCATACCTCCTTTTTTTTATTTAAAAGGCGATCTTTCATACAACGTTTCTGTTCGGATTCATTTTTTTCCATATCTGATAATTTGCACCTTCCCATTTTGTAACTTTTCTACTCTCTCCTTTATTAACATTGACATTTTGATTTCCTATTCAAATAAAAATTCTTCTAAATTTAAAGAATTTCGTAAAATAAATAAATAAAATGTGGACATCCATTGCCCATGAAGCAAGATGTTTAAATGTTTCCCATTGAGTTATTGAAAATCAATAAAAACATTTTTATGATGTTCAAAACATGATTTATATAATAAGTCATATATTATGTATATCATGGATTAAACGTTAATATTCCTGGACGAATCATAAACAAAATAAAATGCAGACATCACAAGGCCCATTCTCAACCGAAAACAACAGCCGTTTTCCAAATGATTAAAAAAAAAAAAAAAAAAAAAAAAAGATGAACTTTAAGGAAACACATTTAGAAACAATAAATACTTGATGTGCATAGTTCACAGAAATTAGGACATGACTTTTTTAAATAATCCATTTCTTATGTAATAGAAGAAGCCTATTGACTATGTCCTTTTCAGAATTTCATATGGGTTTAAATTCTAATAAATAGTAGAACATAATTCAATTAGCTAAAATGTCAGGGATTACACATTACAGTATTGACGATAATTCCACTAAGTGATATACAATCACCGAAGGATATTGACAATACAATCACCTACATGCATTATTCCTGAAAGTAAATTAAAAATGAATGCCAATCAGATTTTAAGAAAATTAAGAAAAAGAATTAAGAAAAAATAATAAGATGAAAAAAGCATAACCAAGTATTTTCGATAATTTAATGTGTTAGAAAAGTTGCTCTGTTCTGTTTGTCAAAAGTGTAACCTATAAAAGATTCTAAGCCACACAAAATCGAATAAACATGAATTGAAAAATTCATTTAGCAACTCAGTTATTAATTGCCCATAACATTGAGTGAAAATTGAAAAATGATATAATATATATAAGGTTTGATTATTTTCTTTTGTTTTAATTAAAATAAACATTTTGGATAATTATCTTGAGTTGTTGATTTAATTTATTTCAGTGGAATTTTGTCCTGTCGGTATAATTTGTAAATATTTAAGTGGCATGTAAAAAATAATAGGGTTTAAAAAATACCCCCCTCCCCTCTCATATAGTTTAACTCCCCTGCATTTACAAATGTTATGAGGGAAACTCTCTCCTCCTGGGAAAACCTGAATTTCAAGCCCTGATAGTCAAAGATATATAGTTTCTGTAAAATATATTGCAATATGTTTAAAATGTTGTAATGGTGTGAGAAACATGTTTGCAATTTATTATATGAGATGGCATTGTATAAAGAAATAAACGAGCATTCACCATAACTAAAAACATATTTAGTACCGGATATCCGATCGGATATCCGGCCGGCAAATCGGATATCGGATATCCGATATCCGGCAAAATCAATATCCGTTGCATCCCTAGTTGTAATGAATGCTTATAATACAGAAATATATTTAAAAGATTAAGCAATAAACTAAAATGATAAAAAGAAAGATTTAAAAAAAAAAGACTAAAATATTTAAAAAAAAATAGGTCAGGTAAATAATTAATTATTAGTTGCATTGAAATTACTGTTTACAAATGTAAACAAAGCAATGACCAAAAATCTGTAAAATTCTACAATCCACACAAGCTCTGATCCCAAGCTGTGTGGATTTGAAGGAATGTAATGTACTACTAATATTTTTAACCTTCATCATAGAGACTCTTGTTTAATTGATTTAAATCACTGGGAAAAAATATATATTTGTATTATAAAAACAAAGAATTAATGAAAAAAGTAAAAAAGAGCTATCTTATTTATTCCTAGACGATTACAAACATAACAAAATATCACTGCTTCATAAATACGTAGCATCTACAGTATTCATTCAGTCTATCTGTCTGTCTGTCCATCCATAGATAACAGAACAAAAACTACCCATTCAAATTATTTGAAATTTAAAATACAGTCGAGTCTCTATGTAACGAAATCCATCGTTCAATCAAAAAATTCGTTATATAGAAAAATCGTTGAATAGAAAACAACAAAAAAAAAGAATTTCATCTAACGTTTAAAATTTGAAGCAGAATTGTTTTTGAGGAGTTTAATTAAGTTTTTGAAATATTTAACAGAATTTTTCCGGAATCTCAAACATTTTCGCCACTTTCTTTTTTTTTCCAAGAGTCTTATTGATTATTTTCAAAATTATTACTCTATCAGAGAGAATTATGCTTATCCTAGAAGCAATTTTATCCCGATGCGGTAGAAGATAGCACCAGCATTAGATGACATTTAGTAACAATTCTTCATTCAAATAATCTCTCATAACAAAAAAAATGCTCCGAGTCGCCATAAACAACAAACATCCACTCTAAACTCTAAAAGTAATGAGAGTTACTTTAGATAGATGAAAACCTGCTGAAAAAACGACCTTTTCTGAAATTTTCTCCTTATCCCTTCCTTATTCCTGTCTGATTATCTAAACCAAGAAACAAACAACATTTTCAAGATGACAATGGAATAGTTTTATTTTTTAAGTTGCTTTGTGATAATTGGAAATTGCTCCAATAGCAAGCAAATGTTACAAAAATGGCTAAAATCATCTTGGCTAAAATAAAGTCAAATGTAACCATGCAAAAAGGATGTTTTTCTTGGGGGTGGGGTGGGGTGTTAAATGCCCTTTTTCTGGACATAAGGAATAAGATAGAGCAATGTAGTTATGAAATATAAACCAGATATCAACGAAAAAAAAAATTATTCTACAAATAATTTGAAACCTTTATCTGAACATATGAAAAGAACATTTTTGAAAAAATTCGTTAAATGGAGGTATACATTTCGCTATATGGAGATTATTTTTAATGTAATCATGAAAAAATTGACCGTTTCTACAAAAAATCTGTTAAATAGAGAAATTCGGTGGACAGAGTTTCGTTATAGAGAGAGTCGACTGTATATGTCAAGTCATTTCAAATTGTCTGAAAATCAGCTGTATAGTTTATAAACAGGGAAGATCAAAAGCATTCAGTTACATGATGCCCAATGGGAAAAAATAGTTTCAAATGCATTTTAATCATGTTACGGGCGATTCTCTCCAAATAGGCCAAAATAAGAGTTATGAGGGAGTGACTGTAAGGGAGTGATGAATTTTAACAAAATGCCCATTTACTTTTTAAACCATTACTTGAATTGAGATTAGGGTTAGTGTGCTTTAACTATATCTAAATACTTATAAATCAGTAATAATTAATATCTTTAAATATTTATCTGCATTCAGTTGAGGCTGCTGAGGGAGTGATAAGGAAGGCTTAGCACTTCATCACTCCCTCATCAGCCTCTACTGAATGCAGATAAATATTAAACAATTTTAATTATTACTAATTTGTAAGTATTTGGATATAGTTAAGGGCCACTAACCCTAATCTCAATTCAGATAATGGCAAAAAAGTAAATGGGCATTTTGTTAAAATTCATCACTCCTTCACAGTCACTCCCTCATAACTCTTATTTTGGCCTATTTGGAGAGAATCACCCTTACACTCTTTTAAACATAATACAATTAATATGCATCTACAAAGTATATACTAAAATATACATTCTGTACGATCTGGGATGCAAAGAACATTTGTTGTTAAATTATAGGTCCATGCAAAAGTGTTTCATTACATAATGGTATAGGGTTTCGGGCACGTTTTAATTACATTAATGTATCTCTTATTTTATGAAATTGATATATATTGCTAAGGTTTACAACAAGATACTTTCTGTATAATAGAAAGCAGACAGTATCGACAGGGACACACAAAAGATTTCAGCCACTATGCTGTATTCAAAGTACCCTACTATTACACCAAGATCTAAATATTTTTAAAACTTTGATATCGTATAAATGCACCTCATTTGTTATGCTTTATGTGCAATTTTCAAATTGTTATATATGGACCAGTGTTCTCGCTGACATTTGACCAACATTAGTAATTTGGTTAATTAAAAATTAAAAACATTCGCCAAATGAAAAAATTATTAGCCAAATATATTCGCCGTGTATCACAAAAAATTACTTTTAATCCTTTAATGTACCCCCTTTTTTCAATATGTTCTAAAATAACCTACGTATTTGTAACTGTGACAGCGATTGTAATTAATCTAATTTCAACTATCAACTACAAATATAAAAAATGTGTATAGAAATAGATTAAATAAATAAATATATATATATGCATATGTATGAAAAACAAAAAAGAAAAAATTGAGCACTAGCAATTTGGCGAATCTAATCACTTGTTTATTTGCCAAATGAAGAATTTAATCGCAATTTGGCGCATTGGCGAGCGACAGCGAAAACACTGATATGGACCATTTTCACCATTCGCTTACATTTCATGGTAACAGACTTGACATTTCAAATAAAACTATTAAAATGAACTAGCTTGTATATTTTCTAACTTAGATAATAATTTACATACCTTCTAAAACTATTTACTAAACTTACTTAGCAGCTTACATTTCATTTCTTACAAATATGATAACAGACTTGACATTTCAAATAAAACTTTTAGAAATGAACTAGCTTGTATAATTTCTAACTTACATAACACACATATCTTCTGAAACTATTTAGTAAGCAATATTCAATTACAAAAGTGCAAAAATCATTATTTTAATATTAAAATTTATAGTAACAGACTTGACAGTGAAAAAAAAATTCCAATTTTGGTAAAAGCTGATTCTTGCTTACATTGCTTCACAATTGAAGAGTAAAAAAAGGCAAGTAGCAGTTGCATGAGTAGTTTTACTGTATCGCTGAATATTTGCTGCTAATTTTAGGCAGAAATACAAACCTAGTTTGACTAAAATAATCACAAGGTAACAGACTTGACGTAAAGTATAGGACAGAAAAATTTTGTTAATTTCTTACAGAAAATATATTTTGTAGCAAATTTTTTCATTAACATAGAACACTAACAGTTCATATTTAAAATAATTAAATCTCTTTATTTAAAAAAGTTAAATTCGATTTAAAAAAATAAAAGTTAATTACATAAAACTTGGAATGGGACAGGCATTTTTGCTTAGAATCACAATTTTAAAGATTCATATCTCAAAAATTCTTATTGATTTTTTTAATTTTTCATATTAGAAATGTTCAATATAATCTTCTTTAGCTAATGCATAGCTGAAGTTAAACTTTAAATATTATTTTATGCTTGAATTTTCTCCTTTTTATTCTTGGACAGCATATGTAAGCGAAATTTGAAAATGGCCCATATGCTTTCTCATGGACACACCCCTATCATACAGACTGTGATATCTAAAAAGATCCTGTAAAAAAAAATTATTTAAAAAAAAAAAAAAAAGAGCATGGTTTGAGAGTGGTAGAATGTGAAAATAAATTTACCTGCTTCAACAGCATGAACCAGTTCAGTATCATCAAATTCCAGAGCGGGTTCGAAATCACAGCTGTGATCTCCCGGTACACTATCACTACTCGAAGAACGTGAAGAGGCACCTTTTCAAAAAAGAAAAATAAATGGAGTTGTATACTTCCAAAGTTCACAATCACATTGAGATAAGATTTAAAAAAAAACGAACAACACAGATAAAAGGTAAGCTTATCAGTAAGACTGGGAAAAGGAAAAAAAAACTTTTCTTTCATTCAAATTTTTATATCATCTATCAATGTAACTGCTTTCAGACAGTTCAATAACAGTACTTGCAGTTCAGAAACAAAAGTCTATGTCACAGATCTTATTTTAAATTTTATTTTTAAACTTTAACTTAATGTGTTTTAATGATATTTGTGAGCATAACAATAAGAATGATTCGTTTGCTTATTTTGTATAAATTGTGATTAAGGTTTACCACAATGGCATGAAAGCGGGAAATGAGAAAAAAGGTGGAAAATTCTTTCTATCTGCACCAAATGTTTATAATTTAAGTGTCATTTTAACCGATACCTATACAATAAGATTAAACCTAACTGCATAAATGATTGCTATTCCTTTTAAGTATTAATAATGTTAAAAATGTAAATCCAAATTTAACTGATCAACTTACATGTAAACATCCCCTTCCCTCCTTTTTTTTTTTCAATAAAAACAAACAATCTCTTTGCTAAATAGATCCTTGTTTCAGAAATACATCTTGAAAATGGTTTTACAGAAATTAACCAAAAGTGTTATATAAATAGTACAAAATATTCTATTCCAAAAAGAAACTTCCTTTCACTTTAAATTTAAGACAAAAAAAGAAAAAGAAAAAATCATTCTTGAAAGGCACTTTGAATAACTTCATTTACACGATTTTCAGATGCTTATATGATATAAGTTTACCTTTCATTTTATAGCTCTTTCACACATTAATTCAAGAACTAACTCCAAGGGTTTAAATAGACAAAATGTCAGATTACTAAATTTTGCAGGCCCCCCCCCCCCCCCCCCATTATCCTTCAAAAATTTTCTTTGCTTTTGCATCAATCCAGAGGATGTCCAAAATTGCTTTAAAAGAAGGTGGTATTCCTGCTTCAGGAGGAAACAAAATTTAATACGCAATAGTAGTAAAATATTAATATGAAAGAGCAATTGAAAAAATTAGTATTTTGGATTTTAAC
This sequence comes from Maratus speculifer, assembly GCA_964019185.1. Taxonomy (NCBI): domain Eukaryota; kingdom Metazoa; phylum Arthropoda; class Arachnida; order Araneae; family Salticidae; genus Maratus; species Maratus speculifer. Next base: position 16,613,170 of record OZ025301.1, read on the forward strand.
GTGTCACACTTTAAATCTTATCTTTAATTTATTTTACAAAAAATACTTTAATTTCAAAATTTAATTTACGGATTTTTAATCCTTAACCAAAATGTGCGATGTCACATTTCTTCTCACCCTCTTCCACCCCCCTGTCACAAACTGTCACAATTTCACGAACCCCCACCCCCCTCCAAGCATGCCATAATTTGTAGACGGCCACTAAGGCTTCTAATCAGTCAGCTTCCGAATTACCCACAGTAATGTTCAGTCTGTGGGCATTGGATGCATTTTTATATTCAAAATAGCCCCTCAGGATATTAATATTTTGGTACTACTTGGTTATCCCATCAATCAATTTCGCCAAATTTTTATTATTTTAATTTATTACTTATTTTAACATTTTTTATATTGTAAGCTGTACATGTAAATTATACATTTTTCGAATTCCCCTCCGTAATGTTAAGTCTATGATGCTTGCTTATATCTCCCCAAGAACTTATTTTTTCAGTGTTCTTTTCTTAAAGGATTTTTTTTCCCCTTAGTTCTCAAAATATTTCTAAAATCTTTGCTTAATTTAATATTTTATGTTGTAAACTGACAAAGTGGAAGTAAATTTTTTACACTACCTATAAAATGAAGTGTAGCTTTTAGAGATATTTTGAAAACTAAGAAAAAAAATAGACATTTACACAGAAAAAAGAAGTTAAAATTATTAATTTCCTGAGGAGATATTTTGAATAGACAAGTGCATCGACACCCCCAGACTTAATGGTACTACTTTGCTATCTGTCGACCAGTATCACCAAACTGATAGCCAAATTATACAAATTAACATAATTTTTTATAAAAAATAAATAAATAAATTAGTAAAAATATTTTTTCACGTTATTTTATTTGGTACTTACCTATTAACGCCACCGCAGCAGAACTTGCGCAAAATAATGCCGTCAAAAATATGAGCAAAAAAATGCATTTAAAGGCACTAAAAAACTAGTCGTTGGGGGCCATCGTAATACTTACCCATCATGGATAGGTATATGAAAATAAAACATGTGAAAACTATTTATACAATGCATTGCAATTCATAAACAAAATTTAAATATCGTTAATATATACATAGTAATGCTCTATTAAAGAACTGCTGATGTACCCATTTCGACAAATTATATAAACCGCCTAACTACTCAAGTAGTATCGGATTGCATTAAAGAAACATCCTTATAACTCCAAAAATAATAATTCTATTAACTAATAATTAACTGCGTCGGATTAAGCGTCTCATTTCCAATTAAAATATACTTCTGAATTGAAATTTGAATGAAATACAGGGTCATGAAAAATCGAAGAATGTGGAAAACAAGATTACAAATATCTCGGCGACTAATAATCCGATTGACTTTGTTTTATATGCAAAATGTGTGTTATTTTATTGCCTTTTACATCCATTCCTTAGAACAAAAAAATTCGAAAATTTTTATGTACCTTTCATCAGAACGAATTTTTCGAGAGTCCGAAAAAAATAGTTCCGGATCATCGAGGTTGCTGATATTAAATAGGGTTCGTCCCATTCTTACATACTAACTACATACAAAATTTCAAGTCTCTATCTCAATTTGTTCGGGAGATAGAGCGTTTACAGACAGACAGACGGACGGCAAAATTTTTTTTCTAAAAATATGTTTGTTCGGAATCTCCACTATCTAAAACGTGTAAATCCATCAAAAAATTTTTTTCGATTTACAAAACGATTGCAAGACTTACCCCATACTACGTATGATGGGTAAGTAAAAAGCACTAAAACGCTAAAAAATGGCATCAAAAATCACCAAAAAACAAGGCAATCCAAAAAATAACTGTGGTGGCAACAAAGAATCCAAAAAAATAACTGTGGTGGCATTAATACAGAAGTATCTTTTATTTTTATATTGCAATAAAAAATCATATACTGTAGGTTTGGTTTGTGTCAGACAATTATCTACTCGAGGGATATGGGGGGGATCACCCACCCGGGGAACCCACCAAAAACTTGGCATATGTGTTTAATCCTTGAAGGAAATATTCCAATACCAACCAGCCAAATTACAAACGGGCCATTCCTTACGTCATTAAGTGATTTTTATTTGTATTTTTATTAATATTCTACTAATTATGTTTTTTTCATTATTTAAAATAAAAATTATGTCACCATCTATATTTTGGCGATTTGTATAATTTGGCGAAATGGGTCAATGGGATAATCAAGTAGTACTTAAATAATTTATAAAAATAATAAATTAATTTAATATTTTACTTAATTATTATAAAGAATTTATGGTACTTACGTACCGCAGCAGAAGTTGCACTTATGTGCCAATAATGAGAAATCTTTATGATCGCACACACACATGCTCGCAGTTATCTTTTGGATTCCTTGTTTGCTGTTTTTTGACGCCCTTTTTTAATGCTACAAAAATGCGTATTTGGGATTTGTCAAAAAGAGACTGTTTAGAATCTATGTTAAATTCTATAGTGGCCCATTTCCCATTGAAATCCGATTGCTTTTAAATAAAATGTTTTGCATTTTGAAAAAGTTTTGATTTCAAATAAAGAGTTTTATTTTATGATTTGTCGCAAAAATTTCAGGTGTAGATTGGTGGTATTCAAAAACTGCTAAATCTGTAGCTGCGATGGCATTAATACATAAGTACCGAATTTACTTTATGGTAAGCATTCATTATGATTTATAATGCATACTACAGGGGTAAGAGTGACGAATTCATAAAATATAGGACATTTTTTGTTAAAAATATAGGACAAATATAGGACATTTAGAAAATAACGTTATTAGCTATATATTGCTATAAAATACTTTTTTAAAACATAAGCTACATTAGTTTATAATTTTTTCTTTAATAACAATAAATCAAGATACAATATTAAAAAAATATGTATAAAATTAATTTTTCCATTGTTATTCTTAAATATTCTTTTTATAATGGAAAATTTTCAAACCAAAAATGTTAGATTTCAAGGAAATCTTTGATAATTAGTTTCTTCAACAATCAGATTTCAAGGAAATCTGTTATGTTTGAGAAAGGCTCACATGTGATAGATACCCTTGTCAAATGCGTTGTGAACAATGTTTAAATTAAAGGTTCCAACACTATTATGATAAATTTTCTCATAGATTGTACTTCTCTATCCAAAATTTTAAAAGCTGATTTATTTACATTAAGACCATTTGATCCAAAGATGAGCAAATGATTTAGATCCAATTTAGAGGCTTTCATTACATTCATTTTGCAGTTACATTATCAAAAAGCTCACTTCCAATGCTCAAGTTCACTTCCACTTTTGGCAATACCAATTTCCTCACTCTAATACCTAGCAAAAATGTTTAATTATTTTGAGTTCTGGTCAATGTCTCATCATACATAAGAGTGAAAAAAGGGAGGTTCTTTGTTGAAATCATCACTAATTTGTTTTAAAATATATGAGCCAAGACCATGAGATATGGCGCATGACATTTTCTTTGAATTTAACTGTATACCTTGCGGCAAAGAGGAAACTGCATATATTTCACAAAATAATTTTCTTATTTCACCTGATGACTGAAGTAAATAACTAAATAGGGTCATTTGAATTATCCACAGAATTTTGGAACGGCAGATCTTCTCTTCCTCATTTAAAGTCCAAATACTCAATCCATTTTTTTTTTAAATTTGATATTCAAACTCGAGCTTTCTCGGGCAGTAGAATCCACAAAGCAAGATTGAAACTAGTCGCTTTGTTTTTCTGAATTATTGTGCTTCATTGTTTTGGGATGCTGCATTAATTGCAAATAACCACTGTTGCTGATAGGAACTAGACATGGTAATGATCTTTACCCTTCACACACCATTCGGCAATTTTTTTTTCCATGCTCGTCAATCTGATCTATCCAAGTATCACAGAATTTCATCAATCTATGTTCACATTGTCTCACTGCATTAATTTAATGCGTTAAATATGCCTTTTCTACATTAAAAAATAAAATAAACAATGTATTGCAGCTGAATGCACAATAAGAGAAACTAAAACAGTTGCAATGAAACACAGAACCACATTGAACGAAAGACTAACTCGGCGAGCAAAGCGATGTGAAAACAAGCGATGATATTAGTACCAAATATGTAAGAAAGTAGAGAAATATAGGAAATATAGGACAATTCAAAAAATATAGGACAATATAGGACATTTTTGAAGGTTATTTTATAAATATAGGATATATAGGAAATATAGGACAACTCTGACCCCTGATACTACATTCAAATTACTTATTAAAAAAATGTTAACAAAACAGTGACCATTAATCTGCACAATATCGAATATAAAGTTATGCAAACATTTCTGTATAAATGCCTATGTTGCTCAAAAATTGATTTTTTTTTTTTTTTTAAATAGAGGAGAATAAAAGTTTAACATTTTCTTTCATAGAGCTTTATAATCTATAGAAAATGCGTGGATAATGAGAGACAGAACAATAATTATGCTTAGTAGTTTAAAATCAAAACATTTCCCTTTAAATTAAATGCGCAACTTTTGTTTATCAAACGTATACAATAATTCAAAACATTCATTTTATATTTTTTTTATTCACTTACCAGAAAGATCTATGCTATTTTATGATAGAAATTAAATGTTTTTAAATTCTAATGTCATTTCTGCAGATTATTTATTCACTCTGCTCAGTAGATTAAAAACAAAACATTCCCTTTAAAACAGAATGTTGCAATAATTAAATGTCAGATCATTTTTTATTATTATTATTATTATTGTTAATGGCACAATAGATCAAAACATTCATTTTTTATCACTTATCACAAGATCCATGTTATTTTATGATAGAAATTAAAGGTTTTTAAATTCTAATGTCATTTCTGCATACTGCTCAGAAGATTAAAACCAAAACATTCCCTTTAAAACAGAATGTTGCAATAATTAAACGCCAGAGCAACTTTTTAGTATTATTATTAATGTACAATAAGTCAAAACATTCAATTTTATCACTTATCACAAGATCTATGAAATTTTATGATAGAAATTAAAAGTTTTTAAATTCTAATGTTATTTCTGCAGCTTATTTATACATTCTGCTCAGCAGATTAAAATCAAAACATTACCCTTTTAAATGGAATACTGCAATAATTAAATATCCGATAATATATTTTTTTATTATTATCTTTAACGTAAAATAAATCAAAACATTCGTTTTTATTTTCATCACTTACCAGAAGATCTGTGTTCAGATCTCGATCTTCGATCAGAATCTATCTGATCCATTTTTTTTTTAACGATTGGGATTAATATTTACATAATGAAGTATCCAATTCGGCAGATCATATTTAAAAGACAGAAAAAACGAAATAATACATATTTACAAAAACAGATGAGCAATAAAAAAGAAAGACATGTCGAAATGCATCGATCATCGGGTCTACCCTATTTCTGGAAGAACATCCATTTTTAATGATTTCATTATTTTGATAGCATCTACGTATTTAGTTTACACAGCTTCCGGTCTGAAGTTTGGACATTGCGAATCTGGATCGTAATTACAAATGACGTCAATCAATCCCATAAACATTTAACAAACTGGATAAAAAGATCTGTTCCTCTTCAGCATCATAACAGAACTATGGACAAAGATTTGGAGTTCTGAAAAATATTTATTTTATTTATTTTTGTACGTGTGTGTTATTCTAGGATTCTTTTTTTTTTTTCTGAGATTGAAAGGCAAACAATAGAGATTTTTCCGAGGATGATTCTAAAAAAAAAAAGAGTATATCAAACATTTAAAAAAATATTAAAGATAAATGCTATTTTCTGCGCAGTTTTTTTTTAAGTTTACTTTTTTGGTGGTATCCAAATATTGGTAGAAAATGTATCAAGTATCAGATGTTTACAAAAAGCAACATTAATCTTTCACCATAACGACAGACATTGAGTTCTATGACGTCATTTATGGTACTAAGGGTGTGTTCAAGAATCACCGTGCTGCGAGCGCGCTCTCAGAAGATTCTGCATGGAGTAGAATATATTGGAGAAAGAAATTTTTAAATAATTCAATTATTGGATTATTTTTATGGTTTAAAACTGGCAAAAACTTTCTCTTTATCTTTCCAAAACATGGTTCTCGTTACAAAAATACCATATCTGTGTTCACTCGGATAAAATCCAAAATATTCCGGATAGTATCACGTGCAGCGCCGTGCGAAAAGGAGAGCGAAGGGGACGGTCGTCCCGGGCAGGGAAATTTAGGAGGTGCCAAATTTATATTGCCAACGTCATTTTTGACCTGTCACAAGGCAAAGTTGTAGGAGGGGAGGGCGCCAAATTTAAACTTTGCACCGAGCGCAGTTTTCTATTCGCACGCCCCTGATCAAGTGACCAATTTCATCTATTTTAGCTCACTCGTCGTTTAAAATATAGTAGCCGATAGGGACAGCATAATGCAACGCTGCTAAAACTGAGACTGCATAGCAAAACGGGGGGGGGGGGGAAATAAGTTGAATGTAGATTCTGCCATTGCAGAATTCAGTTTCGCCTCCGATAAGGAAAAAAAAAATCGATAGAGGTTTTTTAGAAGGGCGACCCCGTTTAGAATGCAATGAACTAACTTCATTTTTCTTGTGTTCATCAATATAATAGCAAACAAAACGGTGTGAAATACCCAATTGATTAGCAATTTCTCTCTGAGACATTGGAATTGCTGAATAATAAAGAGATACAATTAGACGTGCAACTTCTTCATTGACTAGATTCATCAAAAACGGATTTTTTCTTAAAGTTTAAAATGATATATGATATCATTATGATAATGCAAATATTCACACATCTTCAGTTAAAATTGTAATCTGAGTGCCGGCGAAATCCATAAATTTTATTTTATATGCACTCACAAAAAAAAGTTTTATTAAAAAAAAAAAAAAAAAAAAAAAAAAAAAAAAAAAAAAAAAAAAAAAAAAAACTAATTTCATTTTTACTATGACATTATTGACTGAAGTCATCTGAAAGTAAAATCTCAATCTCAATGTCCATAATGAAAAGAAATATTGAAATGTAATATCGCTATGAGTAAAAATGCGATGTTTTAAATAGTGACGTCATTTTCTCTTCAAATGTTTTTTAAAAGTTATTAGTTAAGTTATTAGTAATGTGATAAAGGCGTCCGTAATAATATTGTAAATCCCATTTATCTGGTTGCTGAATGACATTATTTTCCTCATTAGAAATTTTTCTTATTTTTCTTTAAACATTAATTTTTATCATAAAATATTTTCGGTTGTTTTATTTACATTATTAATATTATTTCTCAGTAAATATATTTTTTTACCTCAATTAGTGCATAATTGTACGCAATCCTTTTATTGTGGTTAAATTTTACGAAAACAATTAACTTTTTTCTTTTAAATGCGAGGACATGTTCACTGATGAAATAAAGCTTGTGACTGGAGGAAGGGGACGGTCGTTGCAGCAACTGAGATCCAGATAATTATTATCGATTTTCTTTTACTTAATCGATGCCATTTTCTCAAACAAATTCAAGGCTTAATTGAACAAATTTAAGGTATACCCGCGCGAAAAACGAGATAAAAATAAGCAACGCGCTATGGAATTTTTGCGATTTTATTTTTTGTGAGTACAGTATACAATAATGAATGTTTTCTTTGTGGATTTCTAAAGATTAAAGAGTATGAAAATGAAATATTTTCTAAATTGTATGTGTGGGCAGTGCATTCAAAGGATTTTGTAAATGCAGAATTATATTAAAAAATGAAAAATAGTTACACACTGTGGTTTGATACATTGTCTTATCATATTAATATACACATATTATAAAGCAGTAAGTCTCAAAACTTCGGCCAGAATGATTTTAAAAACTACCCGGTGGATTTTTTGGGGAAAAAAAAGTTCCATATCCTGTTTTTTCCCCCATTAAATGAATCGATGCGATTGCCTTCGGCGTTGCTTTTTTACTACTGGAATTAATTTTAGCTATTTATTTTTTTGTATTTTTTTTTTTTTTTTTTTTTTTTTTTTGCATTTAGCATATTTTTTTCGGAAGAATTTGTAGCTTTTGTTTAAATTTGACACATAAAAATATATAAAAAATATATGTAAGTCTATAGTATTTATTTACAGGTGTATAAATTATATATTTATATATGTATATCGTTATACATAATTACACATATATATAGAAATATATCTAAAATGTATATACATAAAATATTCATATAAACATCGTATATTTTTTTAACATTTGACACATATAAGCGGTGCGATTGCAAAACTCCCTTCGCCAAAGCGTGATTTTCGAAAATCGCCAAATTGGGGTACGATTTTACATATGCACATGTATATACCTATGTAATAGCATATATACACATGCAAGCCAAATATTTAATTCAAACATAAATAAATAAATAAAAATAAAATGCTTAAAAATAAATTCAATGTAAAAGAAAATTTTGATTGATATAATATTTGGCTATTTATCGCTTTCGCGCCCGGTTAACAGGAAAAACATCTAAAAAATTTCATTAGATAAAACGTAAATAACTCTTTTATTATTATTTTTTAATTCTTCCATTATGTATCTTAAATAAGAAAATCACAGAATCAATTTCAGAAAGAGCCTCTAGCTGTTAATTATACATCCTTTGTTTAATTAAGTGTTTGAATTTACTTTTGTCGCCAAACAATATGATTATAACCCAAAAAAGCATAAGCCAGAGTGATGTTCGCAATACGTATAATTTCCCTCTCTCTATCTTTTTATATTTAAATTTTAGTACAAATATCTTCCACATACGCACATATTGTAAAATAATTTAATTGCAACATTTTAAAGTTTTTTTTCAATTTACTTTAGTAGGGAAAAAGCAGTATAAATAACAATTATTGTTTTTTCCACATTTTTGTTTTGGCACAGATATCATGAATGCAACGAGACAAAGCCGTGCGAAAGAAGGGGGGGGGGGGGAAGAAGACGAGGGGGGTCATTGTCCCGAGTGCTGAAATTTAGGAGGCACCAAATATATATTACCAACGTCATTTTTAGCCAGTTACAAGAAAATGTTGGGGGGGGGGGGGGGGGCAAATTGAAACTTTGTCCCGGGTGCAGTTTTCTCTTCGCATGCTCCTGCACCGAGGTATCTCACTGGCGTCAAAATGGCGTTATTTTGCCTGATATGATAACCCAGCTATAATTGTTTATGTTTTAATAATTTTTTTTTTATTATTATTTTTTTTAAAAATATATAAATTGTTGGTATTTCTAGGTTATCCCGTCGACCAAAAATCTATCGCCAAACTATAGGATTAAATGCTAATAATGGATGATCGTGAATGTCACATTTAATGACATTAAATACGATACACGTGTTTAAAATGTCATTAAGTGATTTTAATTTCGTTTTTTTTATTTGAGTTTTTATCAATATTCCACTAATTATTTGTTTTTTTGTTATTTAAAATAAAAATTATTTCAATATGTATAATTTGGCTATTAGTTTGGCGATTTGTATAATTTGGCGAAATTGGTCGACGGGATAATAGAGAAATACCAAATTGTTTTTAGTACTACTTGGTTATCGCGTCGACCAATTTCGCAAAATTATATAAATCGCCAGCCAAACTAATAGTCAAATTATACCTACTGACATAATTTTTGGTTTAAATAACGAAACTACAAATAATTAGTAGAATATTATTAAAAATAAAAACAAAGTCTAAATAAAAATCACCTAATTACGTTTTAAACACGCGTATCGTATTTAATGTCATTGAATGTGATATTCACGTCATCCATTATTAGCATTTAATCCTATAGTTTGGCGATAGCTTTTTGGTCGACGGGAAACCAAGTAGTACCAACAGATAAATAATATCAAACAAATTAGTAAATGTTATTATTAAAAATTTGTTATTATATTAATAACAAAACTGTCGCCAAACTATAAGATTAAATGCCAAAAATGGATGATCGTAAATGTCGCATTTGATGTTAAATAGTTTACACTTTTCTATAATTTGGCGAAATTGGTCGACGGGATGATCAAGTAGTACTCATTTGGTATAACGACATTATATTAACATATTATTATTTGGTATAACTCATGTGACATTTACGATCATCCATTTTTGGCACTTAGTTTAGCGATAGTTTTTAACCATTTGAAAAATGGTTGTTGTTTTCGGGAGAATGGACCCGATGATGTTACCACTTTTGAATGATGTTACCACTTTTGAATGATGTGGTCACTTTTGAATTTAAATTAATTTCTTTACTTTTAGAAGAGTTTTTATTTGAATTTAAATTAAATTCTTTACTTTTAGAAGAATTTTTATTTGAATAGTAAATTAAAATGGTTAAAATCATTGTAATAAAGGAGAAAACTAACAAATTTAAAAATGGGTAGACGGAAATTAACAGATACGGAAAAAGCCGAAGCCAAAGAAATGAATGAACGTGAATATCGCATTCAATGATATTAAACACAATACGCGTACTTAAACAATCATAAAGTGATTTTTATTTCTTCTTTTGCTATTTAAAATAAAAATTTAGTCAACATGTATAAGTTGCTTATTAGTTTGGCGATTCGTATCATTTGGCGAAATTGGTCGACGGGATAACTGAGTAATACTGTATTTGGTTTGGCGCAAAAACGTCTTTCAATGCAGAAAATGATAAAATCAAAAGATTATTGAGCCGCTGAAAACCAATTACGTGTTGAAAGGCGATCACGAAAAAGGAAGCAATTTAATGCCGAACCGATTAATTGTAAAACATCATGTCGCCAGGGCGACCAATCCACTAGCCATGGCGTTTTACTATCGGTCGGTTCTAACCAGGAAAATTTGAGTGCCAATAGTGATTCTAACAAGCCGGAAAATGTTATAGCTATTACTCTTGATTTTCCACCACCTAAAAAGAAAACTAAAAAGCAATCGGCTTGGGAAAAACTGGGAAAAAACTTTTTTGATTCGATGTCTGATGGACCCATTCACAGATGCATGTGCTGCGATCGATTTTGGTTTAAAACCTCCATCACCAAAATTCTGCTCTGTAAAATCAAACAATATATGCCAAAGTCTTACAAGTATAACAGTATATGCCAAAGCTGTATTTTAATAATGATTACTTTTGCACCAACAATGTTAAATAGTTTGAAATGTTTCTTTCGTCGCCAACTTTTATGCTTGGCGACAATAGAGTGATATAACTTAAACGAACCGTACCTTCAAATTGCAGCATGTATAAAGTCATTTATAGCAGTGGCACGGATAATACACAATAAAACAACTGGTATTTAGCTTAAAATGATAGATGAATGTATCGAGTGAAACATTTTTCAAATGGTTGGGGTAATTTCTTAAATTACAATTTTTTTTTATTAATACAATAATAAATTTTTAATAATAACATTTACTAATTTATTTGATATTATTTATCTTTTTGATAATTTTCTGTATTAAAAAATATTAAATTATTTTCTTTTAACATAATCAGTAACTGTAAATAAAATTGGCAATTAAAAATTATTTTTGGCGATCTATCTCATATAAATACCTAATCATTTTACTTACCCATCAAACGTAGTATAGGGTAAGTCTTGCAATCGTTTTAAAAATCGAAAATTTTTTTTTGACGGATTTACACGTTTCAGATACTGGAGATTCCGAAAAACATATTTTTAGAAAAAAAATTTTGCCGTCCGTCCGTCTGTGTGTCTGTCTGTCTGTAACCGCTCTATCTCCCGAACAAATTGAGATAGAGACTTGAAATTTTGTATGTACTTAGTATGTAAGAATGGGACGAAGCCTATTTAATATCAGTAACCTCGATTATCCGGAACTATTTTTTCCGGACTCTCGAAAAATTCGTTCTTATGAAAGGTATATAAAAATTTTCGATTTTTTTTAATTTTAAGGACTGGACCTAAAAGACAATAAAATAACACAAATTTTGCATAAAAAACGAGGTCGATCGGATTATTAGTTGCCGAGATATGTGTAATCATGTTTTTCAAATTCTTCGATTTTTCATGACCCTGTATTTCATTCAAATTTCAATTCACAGATATATTTTTATTGAAAATGAGACGCTTAATCCAACACAATAAATTTTTAGTTAATATGATTATTATTTTTGGAGTTATAAGGATGTTTCTTTTACGCAATCTGGTACTACTCGAGTATTTTGGCGTTTTATATAATTATTCAAAATTGGTTCATCAGCAATTCATTAATGGAGCATTATTGTATGTTAAGATTATTTATTTATGCGTTAAATTTTATTTTGGAGTTGCCATAGACACGCGTTTTATTTTCATATTTTATATTATGATGGGTAAGTATTACGGTGGGCCCCCAACGACTAGTTTCTTTTTGAATTCATATTTTTGAGAATTTGAATAATTCTGATAAATATTCTTACAATTGTTTAAAAAAAACTATGTATGATTTCACGGATCTTGTGTATTATCTGTCTGCAAATAAAAATTGAATTGGATTTTTTTTTTTTTTTTTTTTCTCCAAAGCGCGCCAAAATGCCATTTTTTATAAATGATTGGCAATCTAGAACTACGAAATAAACGAACCAGTATAGTGTTACTTTTAAAACTAAAGTGATTTTATGAGCATTTAAAAAAAAAAAGAAAATTCAAGAAATAATAAAAATTACAAAAATAAGCTTTGATTTTAATAAACTTAGTATCTAAATATAGAAAATTACGTAATATTGTTCAGTTAAAAATAAACAATACAGGCATTTTTTTAAGTAAATTGCGAGTAATAGATTTTCTTTTTAAAAGGAAAAATTCTAGATTTTAAAGAATCAAATGTAAAAAAAAGTCAATATAAATATCTAGAACATGTACAAAAACAACATGATACTGAAATATTTCATATTTATCCCGAAAAAACTACTATAAAAATTCCATAGCGCGTTGCTTATTTTTTAACTCGTTTTTCACGCGGGTAAAAACTTTAAATTTGTTTGAGAAAATGGCATCGATTAAGTAAAAGAAAATCGATAATAATTATCTGGATCTCAGTTGCTGCAACGACCGTCCCCCCTGGAGGAAAGTGATAATGGAAAATAAATTTTTATTATCAAGAGAAAAGCTAAACTGAGTTGCCACCATTTTGAATAAATATCGTAAAAAAGCATTTAAAATTAAAAATAAAATATAAAAACGGAAATAAATTAAAAAATAGCTAAAATGGGCACAACTACAAATAAATAGCTTTCATTTAAAAAAATAATTATCAAAATCGGTTGAATAGAAAATTCAGGGCTGATGACACGACATTTTTAGCTTGTCTGAAAGAAATAGCATCGGAGGGTAAAAATTTGTATTTTTATATTACCAAGTAGAGATTTTAAAATCTTTACTTGGTTTCGGCGAATTGTTTTCTTGGTACTTATGTTCGTTTCGGTACTTTTGCCCGTGTTTTACATTTTATTGCGTGTTTATAATTTATTTTTTTCATACTTTTATTACTAATACTTTTAATATTATAATGTTAATTTTTTATTCCTTATTTAGAAATTAGTATAACATTTATACTTGATAAATATCAGAAAAAAATATTTCAAAATTTTGTTGCGTATTTTTGTAAACATATTTTGGTTTCAGATTTTTTTTTTTAATATTTTAACTTTTAGAACCGGTTTGAAATGGTTCTGAAACAAACTATCCTAATATTTAATAAAAAGTATAATCAAAATGGAAAAAATAAAAAATAGCCCGATTGTGGATCGTCCTCAGCTATCCTATGCAAAAAAAAGTCATGTAAAAATATTAAAATTGGAGCGAGATATTTGAAAAGAAAGCTCCCATAGACATTACATTATCATTCGGGTCTTTTTCAATCAGTAGTGTAGCTTCTGAACGCCCGTATCAAAATGTGTGTGTAACGGAAAACCGAGATTTTCTCAAAAACTATACGACCTAGCGTAATCGCTATACTTTTCCTTCAAGGTTTAAATTAATTTCTACTACACCTCATTTTTTTTTTTTTTTTTTTTTTAATAATTTTAATTTTAGTAGATTCGGAAAATAGAGAGGGGGAGGACATATTTTGCATTGCATTTTCGACGATATCGCTGAAAATATCTAAAATTAAATCTATTTTTCAGCTACGGCGCTACAAAAACCTTCACACAATAAACAAAGAAAGTATTATTTTTCAAATAACTACACTCTTAAAACGAAAGAGCTGATTTGGCTTCTCATGAAAGTGCTGTATCAAACGATTAAATCTTCTTGATCTAAATAGGTTATTTAAATAGCTCAACTTCATTTAAATTGGTTAAAACTCGAGTTATTTCAGCTCTTTTTTGAGAAGCTGCCTTTCAACATTGAGATGAGTGGATTTCAGCTCAACTTGAGCTATTTTTTGGCTGACTTTTTAAGAGAGTAACCTCTTCGCGACGGGAGCCTTTTACAAATTTTTTTTATTTTTTGTCACGGTATTTTAAAAAACAGAAATTTGTAACCTTATTGAATAAGGTAAATTCTACAGTTAAATTTTACTGGTAAAGAAAGACAAGGATCCCAAACACCTTAAGGGTGTATTCGAAAAAACGCTTTTCCACCTTCAACAGCTCGAAATTTTCAGATACAATTTCAGACACATTTTTAAAAGTAGAACACGTGACACTTGCTGAGGTGATTCTTGAAGGAACGTATGAGGTGCCGTGTGATGTCTTTTTACGCTCCATTCATTAGAATTTGAGTTATAAACAATACCTTATCAGTAGGACGCTTTTTTTCGTTCCCAGATCTCCCGCTAGGGAAAAATCGGTTCGAAATGCCGTTTTTGCAATATTTTCTGCATTTATCAAAGAATTGACAATCACGGCACCTTGTGTACTTTCCAAATAAGAGATTTTGAAAGTTTGGTGTATTTGAGAGCAAAATCGAGTTCAAAAATAAACCGGAAAATAAGCAGTTTGAATCGAAATACACCCTTAAATGGCACGTTTACGGGTCGCTCGTCCTCAAGGGTTCAACTCCTAAGATTTTTCTCAAATATTTTTGTGAATGGTTAATTATCTATAAATATATGGGTTAACAGCTTTATTACTTCATACGAATTAAATATTTCCAACTGAGCGAAAAAATGCCCAGGCCGGGAATCGAACCTTGATACTTGGCTTACAAGGCAATGCCGTTTATGTTAACTGGGCACGACAACCGGTGAGAATTTTTCTCCCAGATAACCTTGTAGGTCATAACATCTGGTCTGTCATTTAGACAGCTCAACAGAATAATCAGCAGGTAAAGGAACTCCAAGATAAATTGCATTTTTAAGTATACTGTATAACTGTATTCGAAAAAATTATTTTTCACCTTCAATAGCTCGAAATTTTCAGATACATTTTCAGACTCATTTTTAAAAGTAAGAACATGAAACTTGCTGGGGTGATTTTTGAAGTGACGTAGAAGATGCCGTGTGATGTAATTTTTCGCAGAATTAATTAGAATTTGATTGATAAGCAATTATTTTCTCAGGATGCCCTTTTTTTCGTTCGCAGACCTCCCGCCTCGGAAAATTTGGTCCAAAACGCCGTTTTTGACAGCATTTTTTTGCAACATTTTCTACATTTATAAAAAGACAATTGCTGCACCTTGTGTAGTTTTTCAACAAGAGAATTTGTAAGTTTGGTGCATTTGAGAGAAAAAATGAATCTAAAAATAAATCGGAAAAAAGGCGCTTTGGATCGAAATACACCCTTAACACAATCAAACTGATTGGGACGAACTAATATTTAATTCGTATAACTTTACCAATCAGTTTGATTGTGTTAAAAATGCAATTTATCTACGTATCCAATGTCATATGGAGTTCCATTACGTGCGGTTTATTCTGCCGAGCTGTCTAAATGACAGACCAGATGTTTGACCTACAAGGTTATCTGGGCGGGAAATGTTCCCCGGTTGTCGCACCCAGTTAGCTTAAACGGTAAAGCATTGGCCTTGGCTCCTAATATAAAAAGAGTATAATCAAAGTCTTCTTCTAAAAAGAATATAATCAAAATCTAATATCAAAAAAAGTATAATCAACATCCAGGTACTTGTAAGCCAAGTACCTGGGTTCGATTCCTAGCCTGGGCAATTTTTCGCTCAGTTGAAAATATTTAAATCGTATGATAACTTTACCAATCAGTTTGAGTGTGTTAAAAATGCAATTTATTACTTCAGCCAATTTGAATCTTCTACGTTCCAAAGTTTACGAGTAAAATGGCTGTGATACAGACACATGCAGGTGGGATCTTATAATGGTTCCGTTTTTATATTTTAAGTACGGAACATTAATAAGTTCAAAATAAGAAACAAAATTTTTAATCAGTTAACTTTATAAAAATCGCAGGTATTTTTTTTTTTTTTTTTTTTTTTTTTTTTTTAGTTTTAGCAATAATTTAGGTGCTTGTAAAAAAAAATGTAATTTAACAAATTACGACGACTATTTGGAAAATGATATTTTCAAAGACTAAAATTTTAAAGACTTAAAAAGGAATTCTATTTTTAAATTAATAATAATAATAATAAACATCATTTTTAGGATGATCCTCCTTGTAAACCTCAGCAACGTATATCCATTCAATAAAATGTGAAATAGTTTAATATATTTAAAACGTGTCTTAAACAGTGTTTCCCCTTTATCATTATGTAATAGCATTACGCTTTTATGTGGCCCTGTAAATGAATAACAAATATTCGTTGTACCACAGACTGTACAGAATATATATTGTAGTACATACTTTATAGATGCCTGCATAGTATGCTCGAAAGTGTGTAACATCATTAAAATGTACTTGAAGCTATTCCCCCCCCCCCCAATGGCTGCCCTGTAACAGAATATTTTTCCACTGTTATTAAACTATGCATCCGATTTTCATTAAATTTGAAATGACTCGACAAAATTATGGAATAATTATATATATTTTAAATTTCTATATGATATTTCTCATATAGAAATCTTGCTATCTTTTTATATGATATTTCTATATCATATGAGCTGTCTAAATGACAGACCAGATGTTATGACCTACAAGGTTATCTGGGCGAAAAATGCTCACCGGTTGTCGTGCCCAGTTAGCATAAACGGCATTGGCCTTGTAAGCCAAGTATCAAGGTTCGATTCCCGGCCTGGGCATTTTTCGCTCAGTTGGAAATAATCAATTCGTATGAAGTAATAAAGCTGTTAACTCATATATTTATAGATAATTAACCATTCACAAAAATATTTGAGAAAAATCTTAGGAGTTGAACCCTTGAGGACGAGCGACCCGTGGATCCTTGTCTTTCTTTACCAGTAAAATTTAACTGTAGAATTTACCTTATTTAATCAAAGCATTTAAGCGATTCAATAAGATAAAAAATTTCTGATTTTTAAAATACCGTGACAAAAGATTAAAAATTTTGTAAAAGGCTCCCATCGCGAAGAGGTTAGTTATTTGAAAAATAATACTTTCTTTGTTTATCGTGTGAAAGTTTTTTGTATATTAACGATTCGGTTGGGAAGTTACTGGGTTGTTATATGCGGATAGACAGACAGACAGTTTGTTTATTTTGTGTCGGCCGATTATCTACTCTAGGGATATAGGCCCTTTTTTTTTGGGGGGGGGGGGTCTTTCTCAGGGAACCTAACCCGTATTTACGCAAGCTTCGAAGAAAACCACGAAAATTTCGAACGGTTAAACCGACGGCCGCGATTGGGTTCGAACCCAGCACCTGCCGTCTACCAGTTGGGAGGTCAGAACCTCTCGGCCACTGGCGGGGCCGATAGACAGACAGGAAGAACACTGAACAACGATTGTAGGTGCTATGTATTTACATAATTACGAATGGATCTAAAAATACTTCTTTAGACCGGAAGGCGGCATCAGCGCCGAAACTAGCCTTTTTTGCGCACGGGGCAAAAATGGATTTTGGCGCCCCCTCCCCCCCGCACACATACATGCATTCGTTATAACAAACACACCGAACAAAATCTTAATTTGGCGCCCCCTTCACCTGCTGTTCTGGTGGCGCCCGAGGCACATACCCCTCTACCCTCCTCTAGTTTCGACCCTGGGCGGCAGCAGAGGCAATCACCTCATTGATTTCACGGATGAAAATTTAGGATTAGTTGAAACGCGATTCGCATATTGAAACGCAATAGGTCTGCAATGTCCTACCTTGGTTGAAACTACCTAAAAAAACAATTTTAGCGGTTAACTCGTAGGTTTATCATTGTGCTTTCCTGCACCTAAAAAGGATGAAAACATGGAGAATAGGGAGCAGGAAAACATAATGGTAAACTAACAGTTCTATCATCCCCCAATTTACTGTTAAAATCGGTTTGATACTTGCTGAGATTGCATATAAATCGTCATTTAGAACATTTTTAATACGCTTTTGGCACATTTTCACCCCTTTTAATTTTCGAATTTTTGAGGAAATGTTGTTAGAGGTAGTTACTTATGTATGTAGTTACTTATGTATGTAGGAAATGTTGTTAGAGGTAGTTACTTATAACATATAAGTAACTACCATACAAAATTTCACGTCTCTAAGCCCTTCATTAACATAAAAACCGCATATTTAGAGTGTTTTTTTTACTCCTTCACCAATTTTAGGGTTATAAGACATAGCTTACATTGGAGCAAGGATTGTCATTATAATTTTGACATTAATACTTTTTTAAATAGGTTCGTTACTTCCCGAGATTGCTTAATGAAACGTTTTTAGATCGCTTTTCGCGCATTTTCACACTTTTTAAATTTCCTTTGTATTTTTTAGGAAATGTTCTTGGAAATCCTTTAAATCTATAAGCAATTAACATGCAAAATTTTATATTTTTGGTCCTTCAATAATGTAAAATTCGCATTTTTAGAACGTTTTTTGATCCTGCATCCCCTTTGGGGTGGTGACAGATACCGACATATAATATAGCCTATGTTAGAGCAAGGACTGTCACTATCATTTTGACATCATTACTCTTTAAATCGGTTTGTTACTTCTCAAGATTGCTTAAAAATTGCAATTAAAAAAGCTTTTCGCGCATTTTAAATTTCGTATTTTATAGAAAATGCTCTTAGAGATCGTTTGTATCTTATAAATAGTTAACATGCCAAATTTTATGCTCCTAGGTCTTTTAGTAACTAAAAAGTCGCATTTTAAGAACTTTGTTTTTTGCTCCTGCACCCCATTTGGGGGTAGTGACACCTGCATAAGATATAGCTTATGTTGGAGCAAAGTTGGAGCAAAGAACCATCGTTTTGACACCGTTATTTTTTTAAAATCTGTTCGTTACTTTCGGAGATTGTTAAATCGCTACTTCGAAGTTTTTAGAAAGCTTTTCGCGAATTTTCACCCCTTTCAAATTCTGTATTTGAGAAAATATTCTTAGTGATAATTTATATCTTATAAGTAATTAGGGTACTACTTGGTTATCCCGTCGACCAAAAAACCATAGCCAAACTATAAGATTAAATGCCAATAATGGATGATCGTGAATGTCACACTCAATGACATTAAATACGATACACATGTTTAAAATGCCATAAAGCGATTTTTATTTCTATTTTTTATTTGTATTTTTTATTAATATTCTACTTATTATTTGGTTTTTCGTTGTTTAAAATAAAAATTATGTCAATATGCATAATTTGGCTATGAGTTTGGCGAATTGCATAATATGGCGAAATTGATCGACGGGATAACCAAGTAGTGCCGTAATAAGCAAGCCAAAATTTATGTTTCTAGGCCCTTCAGTAACACAAACATAGCATTTTTAGAGCGCTTTTTTTTGGGGGGGGGGGGGCTTCTGCACCCTCTTTATGGGTTAGTGGCTTCGACATAAGATATAGCCTCTGTTGGAGCAAGGACTGTCACCATCATTTTGATAATCACACATATCTGTCCTATTTCGTACTTCGAAAGAAGAAACACGTGTGATCGCAGATCGCACAGATCGTTTTGTCTAATTTTTTTTCAAAGCAACTTATCCTTAAATTAATAAATCCTAATCATTAATTTATAATTATTGAATTCTTACATAGATGGTAGCACCAACAAATTTAGTTAAATAATTATAAAAGGAAGTTACTTATTTTAAATAAATTAAAAATGTTCAAATCATTTAAATAAAATCCAAAATTCCAAATTTTTTAAAAATCCAAAATGAAAAAAAAATTAGCGAAGATAAACAAAATTTTAAGTTTTTCAAAAACGAAAAAAATTGTTTAAACGAAATTTAAAATGTTGAACCTGCAATGAATTCCAATAAAATATTATGAACGTCAGATGAACCAAACCCTAATAACATAAACCCTTAAATAGCCAAAACATACAAAATTTCATTTCATTAAATCCATCTTAATGTGAAAATTTCTACTTGCAGAACCGGGGACCGAATTAATAATCTCCAGTTTACTAACGAGACACTATACCTCCAAGCTATGATGTCTGCACGCAAAACTTTTAAATTATCGGCTCTCATTCAAAATTTAAATCGTCAAAATGAACGAATGACATTGATAAAAATAATTTAGTTAAAATAATGGACTTTTTCAAAATTTTATGATTTGCCATGTGACACGAGGTATTCAACTGTAACTAATCAAAATTTGAAGTCTCTGACTTTTACAATTATTGTGTATAGACTCTGTTATGGACATAGAGAGGACAGAGACGAATAGGGTTTCGTCAGATGAACGAAGCCCTAAAAAAGTCGGAATACTTATAGGATCACTTTGTTGTCCGTCTGTCTATTTCATTTTTTTTTTTTTTCAAGAACAGTAAGATATTAAGGCACAACACTAGTCACAGAAAAAGACCCGGATGATAATGTAAAGTCTATGGGAGCGTTCTTTTCAAATATCTCGCTCAATTTTAATATTTCTACATGATTTTTTTTACATAGAATAGCTGAGGACGATCTACAACCGGACTAGTTTTTAGCACTTTCCAACAAAGTTGAAAACTGCTTATGCATTCGGTTTGTCTGTCCGTCTGTCCGTCTGGCCGCCCTCTAACTCCCGTAAATATACTCGGATTGCTATGAAATTTTTATACGTTATTGATGTTTACCCTAGCACGAACCCTGTTGAAAATGAAGTATCAACCATGATTAGTTTATTTACAGGGAGAGTAAAAAGTTTTCGATTACATTACGGCCTTTGGGGAAAAATCGTTCAAATGAATTTTAAAGGTGTTACACCCAGTCAAACATACTCATATTCACATGGATTCGCAAAGTGCGCTAAAATATACATTGCGTAATGTATGCAGTGAAAATATAGCTATTATTCATTTACAGGGCCGCACAAAAGAATTTCGTTCGATAATGGTAAAGGGGGAATTGCGTGCGACATATTTTAAATATATTAAACTGTTTCATGTATAGTAAAATTGGTGTATTTCACTGAAGCTTAATATAAATTACACGATACCGTCTTGCATAATATGAAGCATTTACAGGGCCACACAAAAGATTTCAAATAGTATAAACTTTCCGAAGTACCGTATATGCGTCCGATGATGGCTCATAAAGGGATGAAATGCATTTTAATTATGATATGCGCGTTTATATTTCGCTAAATATATGCACATTATATGGTGTGCATAAATGTTATGGTTGATATACAGGGCTACCCAAAAAGAGTTCGCCAACGTTACTGAATATGAGCGTAAATTACTTAAACGTGGTTCTTAAATACGTTATGCATTTTTACGCTGAACTGCATTTAATTTACTGAGAAATGTTTGCAGAATATAGATAAAATGATATACAGGGCCATGCAAAGAATTCGGTACATGGACGCCTATGAATGATAATTTATGAGAAAGTGATTTCAGTTGTTTTAAGAGTATTTAAAAAAAATTGGCTTTATCCTGCCGTGTATTAAAGGTACAAGTAAACTACAGGGCTGAACAAAAGTATTCAAGTATATTTTTATCTAATAGTATGAATTGCTGGAAAAGAAATTTCAAGCTACTGGGCATTTTCTTGCTAAACTAAATTTCCCAATTATATCAACTGACAGTTGAAATACAGGGCTGTTCAAAAGTACTGGAATACATACTTGGGTGTATTTGGCTATACTTTATTATTTCTTGAAATAACGAAGTTTTGTTAAAGATTTCATGAAGTGTTGGAAAGTGCTTCATAATCTATGCTTAACGCATGATTTTTCTTACTTGTTACTTTTTCGATTTTGGTTATACATTTTTTATATTATGATAGTTTAAATTTCAGAACTGGTTTAAACCGGTTTAGAAATTTAAAGTAATGTAAAAAAAAAAATCTGAAACCATAATTGAAAAAGTAAAAACTAGGCCGGTTGTAGATCGTCCTCAGTTATTCCATGCAAAAAAATCATGTCAAAATATTAAAATTGGAGCGAGATATTTGAAAAGAACGCTCCCATAGACTTTACATTATCATCCGGGTCTTTTACTGTGACTATGGTGTTGCGCCTTAAGGGGACAAGGGACCTTGAAATCCTTAAAAATATATTTTTTTATTTTTTGTAAATTTCACCTAAATATTATTCAAGGGTACATTATATGCATTATAACATGCATTTATCACAAAAAAAATGCAAAAAAAAAATTATTTTTGACAAAAAAATGGAATTTTACACAGCGTCTTCGAAATCATCGAAATGCGCCCTGCGCATTCCATATCAATGAAAATCCCCAATATTTTTTTGGAAAGTATGTTTTATATATATAAACAAAATTGTGCATCGAATTTTGAATATTTGAATTTAAAGGTTAAAAAAAAAAAAAAAAATTGAAATTTTGAAATTTTTTCGAAATTTTTTTCAAAATTTTCAATTTTTTTTTTTTTTTTACATCTTAAAATTCAAATATGTAAAAATCGATGCTCTGTTTTGTTTATATATATAAAACATACTTTCCAAAAAAATATTGGGGATTTTCATAGATATGGAAAGCGCAGGGGGCATTTCGAAGATTTCGAAGACGCTGCGTAAAATTCCATTTTTTTCTCAAAAATAATATTTTTTTAAAAATATTTTTGTGATAAATGCATGCCATAATGCATATAATGCACCCTTGAATAATATTTAAGATGAAATTTACAAAAAATAAAAAAAAATTTGAAAAAATTTGAAAATTTTGAAAAAAATTTCGAAAAAATTTCAAAATTTCAATTTTTTTTTTAACCTTTAAATTTAAATATTCAAAATTCGATGCACAATTTTGTTTATATATAAAACAAACTTTCATAAAAAATATTGGGGATTTTCATTGATATGGAATGCGCAGGGCGCATTTCGAAGATTTCGAAGACGCTGCGTAAAATGCCATTTTTTTTGTCAAAAATAATTTTTTTTTTGCATTTTTTTTGTGATAAATGCATGTTATAATGCATATAATGTACCCTTGAATAATATTTAGGTGAAATTTACAAAAAATAAAAAAATATATTTTTAAGGATTTCAAGGTCCCTTGTCCCCTTAAGTTAAAATTAACGTCAAATAAAAAAGTCCGAGATACTTTTGTAAAAATTTCGAATTTCTTACTCCAGAATTGTATAATTTATAGACGCACGTACTCCGTGCGCAGAAAATTTCGTGAACTTTGCAAAATATTTTAGGAAAGAAACAATTTTTATTTTTGTAAGTTTTTTTATTTAAAAAAAATTTAAAATATTACGCATTTTTATGTACAAATTTTTTACTGTAGCGCACAACTAAAAGCAGGGCCAACTTTCGGATTTTGAAAAAAACTGATGACGAAAACTTGTAAAATTTCATCAGTCTCGAAAATTTCGGACACAAAAAGTATTGACAGACAATTGTCGTAAAAAAATAATTCTTCAATCATTCGAAGAAAAAAAATCTCCAATTTCATCAAACTATCACGAAATAAAAAGCATTTAGTCAAAATTCCACGGAAAAAGCGCGAAAATATAGTAGAAGAATCACAAAAAAAGCAAATTTCGCCAAAGAACTTGCCACAAATTTTTTCAAAAGATCTTGAGAAAAATACGATTTTCGTCAAAAAAAACCCCCTAAAAAATCGCGAATTTCAACAAAGAATCGCTTAAAAAAGCACATTTCAACACAAAATCACGTAAAAGAATGCATTTCAACAACAAAAAAAAAACGGTAAAAAAATGCGAATTTCGGCTAAAGAACACGAGAAATTCGCCAAAAGACCGTGAAAAAACGCAAGTTTAGATTTTTTTTTTTATTTAAACGTGAATTTTGTTCAAAAACCTCACAAAAAACGTAAATGTCGTCCAAGAATCGCTTAAAAATACACACACACACAAATTTCATCCACGAATAAAACGCAAATTTTATCGACGGATTGCTCTAACAACGCGAATTACGTCCATGAATCGCGTAAAAAGTGCGAATTTCATCCATATCAAAATACTATAACACATAACTTCATTAAACATTAAATTAATTTGCAGAAAGTTTTTGATTTCATATTTACGTGAGCAGAAAAATTTTGGTTTTATACAAGTCTACTCAAAACACAAAAAAGTTACGGCCTTAAAACAATATTTTTCAATATTTGAGTATTCCATCCATAATTGCAGCAACCAAGGACTCACGTCCCCCCCCCCCCCTTTTATTTACCCATCATACGTAGTATAGGGTAAGTCTTGCAATCGTTTTGAAAACCGAAAATTTTTTTTGACGGATTTACACGTTTCAGAAACTGGAGATTCTGAAAAACATATTTTTAGAAAAAAAAATTTGCCGTCCGTCCGTCTGTCTGTCTGTGTGTCTGTAACCGCTCTATCTCTCGAACAAATTGAGATAGAGACTTGAAATTTTGTATGTACTTAATATGTAAGAATGGGACGAAGCCTATTTAATATCAGCAACCTCAATTATCCGGAACTATTTTTTCGGACTCTCGAAAACTTCGTTCTGATGAAAGGAATATAAAAATTTTCGAATTTTTTTATTTTATGCAATGGACGTAAAAGGCAATAAAATAACAAAAATTTTTCATATAGAACGAAGTCGATCGGATTATGAGTTGCCGAGATATGTGTAATCCTGTTTTTCACATTCTTCGATTTTTCATGACCCTGTATTTCATTTAAATTTCAATTCAAAGATATATTTTAATTGGAAATGAGATGTTTAATTCGACGCAATAAATTGTTAGTTAATATGATTATTATTTTTGGAGTTATATGGATGTTTCTTTTACGCAATCCGGTACTACTTGAGTATTTTGGCGTTTTATGTAATTTGTAGAAATTGGCTCATCAGCAATTCATTAATAGCGCATTACTGTGTATATTAAAACTATTCAAATATGCGTTTAAATTTTATTTTGGAATTGCGATGCATTCTATTAATAGTTTACATGCGTTTTATTTTCATATTTTATAGTATGCATATCCATGATGGGTAAGTATTACGGTGGCCACCCAACGACTAGTTTTTTTACTTTTTAGCTCACTTCCCTTCAATGGTGGGTTACAATGATGAAAAAACATAGTCAACTCTCGTTAATTCAAAATCGAATAAATCGAAATTTCACTTAATTCCAAATAAACATAAACTTCCGAGATTTTCAATGGTAGAATGAAATTAAAATTTTTCAGTTATTCGAACCCCTTTTCTCTGCACTTCGTTTAATTCGAACAAACGAGAATTCCGATTTTTAGGTGCGTTTGTAATTATGTAAATACGTAACACCTATAGTGCAGTCAGTCCATCTGTCCGCATATATGAACTCAAAAACTACCCAGCCGAATCGTTTGAAATTTAAAATATATAATTATTACATAATTTTGTCGAGTCATTTCAGATTTTATGAAAATCGGATTCATTGATCAATTACAGGGTCAATCAAAAGTATTCCGTTACATTATGGTCAAAGGGAAAAAACTTCAAATGCATTTTAATTGTTTGAAATTTAAAATACATAATAATTACATAATTTTGTTGAGTCATTTCAAATCTTATGAAAATCGGAAGCATAGATCAACTACAGGGTCAATCAAAAGTATTCCGTTACAGTATGGTCAACGGGAAAAAGTTTCAAATGCATTTTAATCGTTTGAAATTTAAAATATATAACAATTACATAATTTTGTCGAGTTTCAAATCTTATGAAAATCGGAAGCATAGATCAATTACAGGGACAATCAAAAGTATTCCGTTTCATTACGGTCAATGGGGGAAAAAAGTTTCAAATGCATTTGAATGGTATTACACTCATTCGAACATAACAAATTTGATGTGTATCGATGAAGCACATATTATAATATACATTTTGCACAATCTGTGGTGCAAAGAGCATTTTTTATTGATTTATAAGGCCACACAAAAGTATTCCATTACATAAGGGTAAATTGAGAACATTGTTTGATGCGCATTTTAATTGTAATTAACTATTTAACATTTTATGAGATTGATATACGTTGCTGAGGAATACTACAAGTTATTTCCTGTATAAAAGAAAGCAGACAGTATTTACACGGACACTTCAAAGATTTTGGCGGCATAATCCTAATACACCCGAGACACTTGGCGTCGTGGAATTTGGCGAGGCGATAAATGGCTTTTTCTTGTTACCGGATCGTTTTCTGAATACTTTCCACGCCCACAGTTGTTAGTTCAGGAATTCTGATCGGTTTAACCGGATTGCATGGTTTCTTTTCTTTCGTTTCATTGGCTTTTATGAAATGCCATTGTTACATCAGTCTGTTATTGTTTAAATTAAAAGAGGAGATTGCATTATATATGTATGACTATATTTTCCCGGCCTTTTTTCGTGTTATTTTATTAGATATTGCTTATTAAGATATTGCTTATTTTAATAAATAATACCATACATTTGGAAAAAAATGTGCGGTACGGCAGACGAATATATTGAGAATACGCTTTTCTCCAAATAAATATTCAATGATTTATGATTTGTCACGGAGCTCCGTGGATATTGCTTATTTTAATAAATAATATACATTTGGAAACGAATATGCGATACGGCGGACAAATATATTGAGGATACGCTTTCCTCGAACTAAATATGATTTAAATTATGATTTCTCGATTTCATTTAAAAAATTGAGATGACGTGTTAATGTTACTGAAAGCGAATTCCTATATCAGAAAAACTTTCTTTTTTACTTAAAAATTCGCGCAATATTTATGTACCATAAATACATAAAAAATATTTCGAAATTTTATCTCGTATTTTCGTACAAATTTAGAAAGATTTTAATAGTTGGATATCTGCATTAATAACCGCAATTTTGCTCATTTTAGAAATTTCTTCAATGCGACTTTTGAGCTTCCAGAAAATTTTACGGTTTTAGTGTCGTTAGTTAATGCAGGTTTGGCGAGTTTTGTGCATTTTAGAGATTCTAACACAGCGAGTTTCGTGAATCCAGCGATTTTTTGTTTTGTTTTGTTTTAATGGGCGCGAAGCGCGCATACACACGTTAGTGACTGCGGCGTTGACGAGTTTTGTGCATTTTAGTGATTCCTGCACAGCGAGTTTCGTGGATCCACTGATGTTTTTTCAGCTTTAATGGGCGCGAAGCGCTCATACACACGTTAGTGAGTGCGGCGTTGACGAGTTTCGTGCATTTTAGTGATTCCTGCACAACGAGTTTCGTGGATCCACTGATGTTTTTTTTAGTTTTAATGGGCGCGAAGCGCGCATACACACGTTAGTGACTGCGGCGTTGACGAGATTCGTGCATTTTAGTGATTCCTGCACAGCGAGTTTCGTGGATCCACTGATGTTCTTTTAGTTTTAGTGGGCGCGAAGCGCTCATATACACGTTAGTGACTGCGGCGTTGACGAGATTCGTGCATTTTAGTGATTCCTGCACAGCGAGTTTCGTGGATCCACTGATGTTTTTTTAGTTTAAATGGGCGCGAAGCGCTCATACACACGTTAGTGAGTGCGGCGCTGACGAGTTTCGTGCATTTTAGTGATTCCTGCACAACGAGTTTCGTGGATCCACTGATGTTTTTTTTAGTTTTAATGGGCGCGAAGCGCGCATACACACGTTAGTGACTGCGGCGTTGACGAGATTCGTGCATTTTAATGATTCCTGCACAGCGAGTTTCGTGGATCCACTGATGTTCTTTTAGTTTTAGTGGGCGCGAAGCGCTCATATACACGTTAGTGACTGCGGCGTTGACGAGTTTCGTGCATTTTAGTGATTCCTGCACAGCGAGTTTCGTGGATCCACTGATGTTTTTTTAGTTTTAATGGGCGCGAAGTGCGCATACACACGTTAGTGACTGCGGCGTTGACGAGTTTCGTGCATTTTAGTGATTCCTGCACAGCGAGTTTCGTGGATCCACTGATGTTTTTTTTAGTTTTAATGGGCGCGAAGCGCTCATACACACGTTAGTGACTGCGGCGTTGACGAGTTTCGTGCATTTTAGTGATTCCTGCACAGCGAGTTTCGTGGATCCACTGATGTTTGTTTTAGTTTTAATGGGCGCGAAGCGCGCATACACACGTTAGTGACTGCGGCGTTGACGAGTTTTGTGCATTTTAGTGATTCCTGCACAGCGAGTTTCGTGGATCCACTGATGTTTTTTTTAGTTTTAATGGGCGCGAAGCGCTCATACACACGTTAGTGACTGCGGCGTTGACGAGTTTCGTGCATTTTAGTGATTCCTGCACAGCGAGTTTCGTGGATCCACTGATGTTTTTTTAGTGTTAATGGGCGCGAAGCGCGCATACACACGTTAGTGACTGCGGCGTTGACGAGTTTCGTGCATTTTAGTGATTCCTGCACAGCGAGTTTCGTGGATCCACTGATGTTTTTTTAGTTTTAATGGGCGCGAAGCGCGCATACACACGTTAGTGACTGCGGCGTTGACGAGTTTTGTGCATTTTAGTGATTCCTGCATAGCGAGTTTCGTGGATCCACTGATGTTTTTTAGTTTTAATTCGCGCGAAGCGCGCATACACACGTTAGTGACTGCGGCGTTGACGAGTTTCGTGCATTTTAGTGATTCCTGCACAGCGAGTTTCGTGGATCCACTGATGTTTTTTTAGTTTTAATGGGCGCGAAGCGCGCTTACACACGTTAGTGACTGCGGTGTTGACGAGTTTCGTGCATTTTAGTGATTCCTGCACAGCGAGTTTCGTGGATCCACTGATGGTTTTTTTCAGTTTTAATGGGCGCGAAGCGCGCATACACACGTTAGTGACTGCGGTGTTGACGAGTTTCGTGCATTTTAGTGATTCCTGCACAGCGAGTTTCGTGGATCCAGTGATCGGAGAATCGGAAAAAAAATCAATCGGAAATTAAAGAAATCGGAAATGAAAAATTAAAAATCAAGAGTGAAAAAATTGAAATATTTGGAGCGATATAGTTTGTAAAAATGTGATGTTTCAGAGTAAAATAGTATAAATTCGAAAAATCGGGATAATAATGTTTATGAAATTCAAAAAATGTGGAGTGAAAATTTTTAAAATTCGAAAAATAGAGTGAAAATATAAAAAATAGTTTAAAATTTTTTGGAGAGAAAATTTGTAAAACTCTAAATCGTAAACTTTTTTGTAGTAAAAAAATCCGAAAAGAAAATTAAATTAAATTTACATCGAAAAATTTGCGTACATTGAAATATTTGGAGCGATATAGTTTATAAAAATATAAAGTTTTATAAAATATATAGTTTATAAAAATACATAGTTTATAAAAATATCGTTTATAAAAATATAAAATATAAAAATTCCAAGTAAAATTGGATAAATTCGAAAAATCTGGACAGGAATTGTAGAATTTGAAAAATTTGGAGTGACAATTTTTTAAAATCGAAAAATTTGTAAAATTAGTTATTATAAACTTTGTAGAAATAAAAAAAATCCGAAAAGAAAAAATTTGAGTGAAAAATTTGCGTTAATTAAATATATTCTGAGCGATATATTTTGTAAAAATATAAAATTTCCGAGTAAAATTGGATAAATCTTAAAAAATCAGGGCAGGAATTTTTGTAAAATTCGTAAATTCTGAAGTGGAAAATATTTAAAATTCGAAAAATCTGGACAGGAATTTTTGTAGAATTTGAAAAATTTGGAGTGACAATTTTTAAAAATCGAAAAATTTGTAAAATTAATTATTATAAACTTTGTAGAAATAAAAACAAATCCGAAAAGAAAAAAAAATTGAGTGAAAAATGTGTGTTAATTAAATATTCTGAGTGATATATTTTGTAAAAATATAATTTCCGAGTAAAATTGGATAAATTTTAAAAAATCGGGACAGGAATTTTTGTAAAATTCGTAAATTCTGAAGTGGAAAATATTTAAAATTCGAAGTTGTTACTTCATAAAAATACAAAAATTCATAGCGAAATTTATAAAAAAAATTGAAACATTTTTAGATATGCAATAGTGGACAGTTAAATTCCTAGAATTAGCAAAAAAAGACATCGAAAAATGTATAAAGTTACAAAAAATTAAATGGGATATAAAAAAATAAATAGTTTCGTATACAAATTCTCAAAGAAGCGGAATAGACCTTAGAATTGTGCTGTCGAATCGTCTGTTGAAAAACGCGCGTTGTGATTGGGTAGAATCTGTAGGTTGCTGAAAACTCGGTTGGCGCTCGTGGGTGCTTGGCGCGTGTTAAAAAATCGCCAAAATCAAATGTCTCGGGTGTTTTAGGAACATGCCGATTTTGGCTACTATACTGTATCCGAAATACTGTGTACTATTACATCAAGTTCGGATTTACATCAAGTTCGGAATAATATTAGGTACGTCCGCAATTATATAAATAGCTAGCACTTATTGTCCGTCCAAGATAAGAAAAACTCTGAGACCGGTTTCGGCTTGGCCCTGTTGCCAGGGTAACTGGTCAGTCGACTTTTTTTTAGGGGAGTCCGGCGTTTCATATCTCGCCAATTCCTCCCCATTCAATCGGTCATTCGGAGGGAGAATTATCGCAGTCTTTCCAGTTCTTCCACAGAGACCGGTTTTACCATCAGCGCTTTTGCTATTAATAAAATGCTAGGTCTGATTTCCAAATTGTTTTAGAATCGAAATCTGTTTTTCATTTTTTATATAAATAAATTATTACTCACTGAGCCACAAGCGATTTTTATCACATGACGGCTGGTTCTTCTCCATTTTCTTGCTATTATGCCCGAAAATTCTATTAAAATCGCAAACTTTCAGCGTTTATTTTTTATATTAATGTGATTTAACATTAATTTTAATCTTTATTTTCCTAGTTTGCTCTGTGTATATATATAACAATTAGCTTGATTAAATATTTTAAAATAGAAATTTGATTACATTTTGTAAAAAAAAAGTTACAAAATGTTTCTAATGATAGTAATCAACCTAAGGCATGTAAAAAACTGCGCAAAGAAAAGCACAAATAAAAATACATACAACTTATTTCAAAGATTTATAAAATGAGTGCATGCTTCTTTCTAAAATTAAAGAAAAACTGAAAATAAGTAGTAATATATAATACAAATAAAATATAAACGCTCTCTGTATTAATTTGAAAAATGGATAAAAACGAATAAGAACTTTTATTTAAAAATTATAAAAATGGATAAAAAAAAAGAACTTTTATTTAAAAATTATAAAAATGGATAAAAAAAGGAACTTTTATTTAAAAATTGTAAAAATGGATAAAAAAACTTTTATTTAAAAATTATAAAAATGGATAAAAAAAAGAACTTTTATTTAAAAATTATAAAAATGGATTTAAAAAAAAGAATTTTTATTTAAAAATTATAAAAATGGATAAAAAAGGAACTTTTATTTAAAAATTATAAAAATGGATTAAAAAAAAGGAACTTTTATTTAGAAATTATAAAAATGGATAAAAAAAAGGAACTTTTATTTAAAAATTATAAAAATGGATTAAAAAAAGGTATTTTTATTTAAAAATTATAAAAATGGATAAAAAAGGAACTTTTATTTAAAAATTATAAAAATGGATAAAAAAAGAACTTTTATTTAAAAATATAATTGATATCATGATTGAGAGGAAATTCAAATTTCTAAGAAAGAATAATCTATTCAGTAGTTTGTAATTAATAATTTGAAATATTTTCCTTCATTTAAAAATCTGTAAATGAGCCCGAAAACGGCATCTCTCCTTTTCCATGAAATCTGAATCTTTAACTTATTCATTTTTTATTTTCACCTTTTCTCCTAAATTTCATCTAACAAATTTCCTGTTAAGATTATAACTGAGTTCTGAAAACTTTTTTATCCCAAGTGAAGGCGGACGCTTTCGATGAGATAAGATAGGAAGAAGAAAGGAAAAGAAAGAAGGGGGAATCCTTAAAGCCGCTGCTAATGTGGCAACCCCGCTCTTACCGGTGAAAATTTCCCCTTCCCTACCTACAAGATTTGGAACCTTCGAAACCAGCAACCCCACTCAGGGTTTTTCTAACCGGAGCCAGACAATATATTCGTCCTTCAGTCTGTCAGTCCGTTCGTCTGTCTGCCCGCATATAACAAAGCAAAAATTGCCCAGCCAAATCGTACGATATTTATATTACATAATTTCATCGTAATTTTGTCGAGTCATTTTAAATTTTATGAAAATCGGATGAATAGTTAAATTAGAGGGACAACTCGAGCCCTCGATTACATTACGATCAATAGGATAAAATAATTTCAAGTATATTTTAATGATGTTAAACGCTTTCGAATATAATAGAATTGACATGAACCTATGAAATATATAAAGGTTAAAATATAAATTCTGTACAATCTGTGATGCAAAGAATATTTATTATTAAATTACAGGGCCACCCAAAAGTATTCTACTACATAATACTGTACGGGGAAACATTGTTTGGGGCGTGCGTTAATTCTATTAAACTATTTCACATTTTATGAATACGACATTCGTTGCTGAGGTGTGATAAAAGTTTCTGTGTATTTACTGGAATACAAAAAAAGATTTCGACCACTATACTATATCCGAAGTACTGTCTACTGTAACAGCAGGATCTGAATATTTTTCAAACTTCGTTATATTACGAACGCACCTCATTTGCTACGTTTCACGTGCAATTTCCAACTTGTTCATTTCCCACCCCCCTTTCTCACGGATTTCAGATCCTTGCAATAGCTTGTTTTTTGTCAGAACTGATCTGAAGTAATATACATATACTTTAAATATGTTTTCCTCTGATACTTTCCATAATTCGAACATTTCTTGTGGTCTAGACGAGTTCGAATTAGCGAGAGCCGATTAAAAGTGAAAAAGTTCGGATGCAAGACTGAGTAATTGTCTTTCTTTAGTTATTTGCACTTTTCACCGGGACATATTAAACTGCATCCTGACATCTTTTTAAAAGTACAAAGTTTAAGAAAGATTCGATAAATCCCTAATCAAAATAAAAATTTTGTTACGAGTTTTTGTTATTCAAATTCAATTAGTTCAATGAAATAAAATCTATCGGACAAAAAATATCGCTTCTAGTTAAGGATGTATTCGAAAAAACGCTTTTCCACCTTCAACAGCTCGAAATTTTTCGATACAATTTCAGACACATTTTTAAAAGTAGAAACATGAAACTTGCTGAGGGGATTCTTGAAGGGACGTATGAGGTGCCGTTTGATGCCTTTTTACGCTCAATTCAATAGAATTTGAGTTATAAACAATTACCTTATCAGTATGACCCTTTTTTTCTTTCGCAGATCTCCCGCTTGGGAAAAATCGGTTAGTTCGAAATGCCGTTTTTGATTGCTTTTTTTGCAATATTTTCTGCATTGATCAAAGAATCGACTATCACGGCACCTTGTGTACTTTCCAAATAAGAGATTTTGAAAGTTTGGTATATTTGAGAGCAAAAATGAATTCAAAAATAAATCGCAAAATAAGCAGTTTGAATCGAAATACACCCTTAAGTGGAGATTTTATTCTAACTAATCAGATTCTTGGTGGAAGCAATCGCATTAGTTTTGTTTAGTTTTCCTTAGAAATTTTTGGTCTTAAATATCTGGAAACTCACATTTTGATAGTTCACCTCGTTTTACATCCAAGCTTTTAATTTATGACAGAAACATTTATTGTTTGACATTTTAAAGAAAGATTAAAAAAGAATAATACTTATTCCACACACCTTGTGATAGCAGCAGCTTTCACGGGCTTTTCTTTGTTTGTTTTATTTATTTATTGAACAACATACATCTGACTTGCGTGCTTGACATGAAAGCCTGCTTATAAGTCATCGTCAATATACAGGGACGAGATAGCACAAGGAAGTTTTACATCACAAGAGAAACACAACCAGGAACTCCACACAAAGAGTGTGTGCAATGGGGCCAGTGGGATTCGAAGCCACAACCTCCTTCACTCGAAAGAGATTAGCAGAGTGTTATCTTAACCATTCGGCCACGGAGGCGAAATTTTTTTCCCCAAGCACATTCGTCGTTCCAAGCCCAAGCTCGCACTCTGATTGGTTGTTGCTCTCTGCACTGTTTTCACGTAACTTGGCGATAACCCTACTTGGCGAAAAATACTTCGCTCGTAAGTGAACGAGTAAACCCAAAACCTAACCTACTCATTCTTATTCTTCCTTCATTCTTATCCTCGTGGTCTTGTGCCTTGTGTGTAAAAACTTTTAAAGAGTACAGCTTTCACTAAGACACGTTCTATCCAATCCAATGCTGCAAGAGAAAAGTTACTTTGTATTCGGTTCGGAAGGAAATCAAACTCGACGGAAGCATCTATCGCTACGCCAAGTATGATTATCGCCAAGTTACATGAAAACAGTGCGGAAAGCAACAACCAATCAGAGTGCGAGCTTGGGCTTGGAACGACGAAGGTGCTTGGGAAAAAAAATACGCGCCACGGAGGCCCTTTGTTTGTTTTATTGAACAACATACATCTGACTTGTGTGCTCGACATGAAGCCTGCTTATAAATCATCGTCAATATTTCAGGGACGAAAAAGCACAAGGAAATTTTTAGAACAAAAGAGATAGTTTCACCCAAGAAGTGCTTGCAATGGAGCCAGTGGGATTCGAGCCCCCAGCCTCCTGCGCTGGAGGACGATTAGCGGCGTGGTGCTTTTACCACTCGGCCACGGAACCCCCTTTCGTAGGTTTTTCATCTCACCACTACATTGTAAACAAATCTCATTTGAAGCAAGCGAGTTGCGAAAGCCTGTCCCGAATAGCGGATCATCTTTGTATGATAAGAGGCCTTCATATGAGAGTAGCGACGTACGCACAAGAAGTATACACAGACTACGACTAAGAAGACTTTTTGTCCAAACTGTGGTGAACTTAAATTTTCGACTTGGCGATATAATCATCTGGACGAGCTCGGTTATACGAACACTGCACTGTAAAAATTTTGAAACTTTTGCTGCATCGTCACTCCACCGCTTTTATAGAAAACAGTTACTTTACTGTATTATGGAGCATACTCATTGGTCAAAAGAGAGATATTCTATAAAAGCGGTGGAGTGACGACGCAACAAAAGTTTCAAATTTTTTACAGTGTGTTAGAAAATTTGACCCATTTTCTGCAGCGTCACTCCATAGCTTCTGTAGAATATCTCTTTCATGACCAATGAGAATGCTCCATAACACAGTAAAGTAACCGTTTTCTATAAAAGCGGTGGAGTAGTGCTGCAGCAAATGGGTCAAATTTTTAGCAGTGAATGGAAACAAGTTACACTGTTAAAGCATTCTCATTGGTTGGAATAGAGATATTATGTACAAGTGGCGGAATGCGTAGCAACAACATGTAACAAATTTTTAACAGTGCAAGAAACACTCGCTTAGCGATAATGACGGGATTCTCCAAAATTCTTGATGATTTCGTTGCATCCAGAACAAAGTTTTTTATCTTTTATGACGCGAGTCTTATATCGAGGCTTAAACCTGATGCTTTTGATATTACGAGACTGACGGTAAAGATAGGCTGCTGCAGTGCATAACAACACTGTAAAAAATATGACTATTTTGCTGCATCGTCACTCCCCCGCTTTTATAGAATATCACTCTTTTGGCCAATGAGAATGCTCCATGATAGCCTGAAGTAGTCGTTTTCTATAAAAGTGGTGGAGTGACGATGCAGCAAAATAGTCATATTTTTTTACAGTGAAGTGTTTTCTTTTCTGCTATTTTGAGTCACGTGATACTCGAATGCAAGTGTACGAAAAGAACATCACGTGATTCATGCGATGTATCGTGAAATGTAGCACGGCAGACTATATGGTTCGTTAATTTCGTTGATAGCTTAAGAAACGGCAACTCGACTCAACGCATATTCACAGTATCCGCAAAGAAACTCTTCGAGAGGGTTGAATTCTGATAGGGATTGGCCGACGCGTTTTCACGTAACTTGGCGATAATTATACTTGGCGAGCGATAGATGCTTCCGTCGAGGAGTTTGATTTCCTTCCGAACCGAGTACAAAGTAACTTTTCTATTGCAGCATTGCATTGGATGGAACGTGTCTTACTAAAAGCTGTACTCTTTAAAAGTTTTCAAACACAAATTTTTACTCGGTTTACTTTGTACTCGGCTCCGAAGGAAATCAAACTCGACGGAAGCGTCTATCGCTACGCCAAGTATAATTATCGCCAAGCTACGTGAAAACGCGTCGGCCAATCCCTATCAGAATTCAACCATCCCGAAGAGTTTCTTTGCGGATACTGTGAATATGCCGACTCAACAGGATCATGCAGAACTCACTGCTAAAAATATCGTCAAAAATTAGCTCTGTTTTTAAAGACTACATTTTTTTTTTTTTTTTTTTTTTTTTTTTTTTTGACAAATGATAGCACTGCATAAACGCTATGAAGCGTTTCCATGAATCATAAACTAGGTAGTGCTTAAAAAGAGAGGTAATTTTACACTATATTTGAACAGTATAGGGTGTCTTTATTTAACAGTAGTGATTTACACAGACAAATGCATTTGTTCACGCTATGGTCTGCTCCTTGGGTTCGCACTGCCACTCTAAAGCATAAGCTGAATGTCCGAGGTGGTCATCTCTGCCATCTCTGTCATCTCTATTCACTCTATGGAAAACTTCATTGAAGAATTTGGCAATAATCGCCAGGAAGAGTTCATACTGTAAAAAATTTGAAACTTTTG
Organism: Maratus speculifer; assembly: GCA_964019185.1. Lineage (NCBI taxonomy): Eukaryota > Metazoa > Arthropoda > Arachnida > Araneae > Salticidae > Maratus > Maratus speculifer. The sequence goes on from OZ025301.1 coordinate 16,650,257, forward strand.
CTGCATCGTCACTCCACCGCTATTATAGAAAACAATTACTTCATTATATTATGGAGCATTCTCATTGGTCAAAATAGAAATGTTCTATAAAAGCCGTGGAGTGACAACACAGCAAAAGTTTCAAATTTTTAACAGATGTGTGTGTATGTGGGGTGAGGGGAGTGGCGTATGGATGTACCTGAACACTTTTTAATGCAAGAGCGGGCCGCTCAAAACCCTAAGTTATCGAGCACAAAAAAAATCCTTTATTTTATGGAAGAGTATTAATAGGAGAATCCAATCATCCATACCTGTCGGAAGCGAAATGGTGTATAAGCCGAAATGAACACCACTAGAGGCTTACTCGTAGATTTATCATTGTGTTTTCCTGCACCCAGTTTCCCATTTTTTCATACCTTTGATTGTACGGCAAGCACAGTGATGAGTCTACGAGTCAACCACTGGTGGTATTAACTTTTGGCGTAAGTGTTTGTTTGTAAACACGTCCTTTGCTTATAAAAAGCGTGTAAGAAAACTTTTGTATGCGTGAATGTGTTTACTTGTATTAAAAAGAAGAGAGCCAGACTGGATGTTATAAAAAATTATTATCTAATTCACTATAAAACTTGTTTTGTACATAGAGTTTTTGGCAGTTCCAAAAACAAACAAACAGACAAACAAACAAAACGAAGACTTTGACAGAAACAAGTCACGAATCTCCTTCAGTAGTGCAGACCCTCCCCCTCCCTTTCTTCTCGGAGGTGGGGGAGGTCCTCTTAAAAAAAGATTTCACTCGATGTCCAAAATAAAATTGTCCGCAGAACGCTCTCGTCTTTTTTCTTGCTACGAGAGGTGGTTCCGCATATGTGAAAACGGAAACAAGTTTCGGTCTAAGAAATGATATAGAGTTGAGCAGAGTTGTTCTACTGCTGCTGTGAAGAAGCGCTGATGGATGTGGAAGACACTGCCGGAATTCAGCTAGTCCCTTGCGGTTTAGAAAGGAGGGGGGGGGGGGATACAAAATAAAACTGTCTCTGGCTAGATTTCTCTGCATGTGAAAGCGTGAACATTGAAAAGTGTGAACTTTTCAAAATTTGGTGCCGATGCTCAATTAACCCATTTGTATCATACGTACAGTAATATAAAGCACAATTTTACGAATCTTTGTCACAAGAGCGTATATATACATTTGATTTTTAAGGTCGTTATCACTAGAAAATACGTGGAAATTTTCTAGTCACTATCACCAAAAAATATTTATAAACGCTCGTTTAATTTGCGGTCTTTATCACCAGAAAATACGTGGAAATTTTCTAGTCACTATCACCAGAGCGTATATATACGTTCAATTTTTGCGCTCATTATTACCAAAAAGTGTGAAATTTTACTAGTCATTATCACCAAATATATACGTTCATTTTCGTGGTCATTATCACCAGAAGCTACGTAAAAATTTCGCTAGCCTGTATCACGAGAGCGTACATCTACGCTCCATTTTACGGATCATTATCACCAGGAGAAATGTGGAGTTTCTCTAGCTACTGTCATCAGAGCGTATATATACGCTCGATTTGTGTAATCATCAAATATATACATGGAACATTTCGTCCATTGTCAAAAGAAAATCATGATAATTGTAAAATTTATACTTCACAATTATAAAACGTTTCTTCAACATTTAGGTTGTTTCAACAATAACATATATGAATAAACACATGAATAAAATATACATAACAATATAAATAACATAATTAATATTTATATGTACAATATATCAATAACATTTACTTAACAATATCATTGAAATTTTTTTTAAGTTGTGACAAATCCAAATTGACACTGAATTCATTAAAATTAATTAGATAATTTTTTTACGTTTATTCACTCATAGACGTATGAAATAGGCTGGTGCGATTAATCAGAAATTGCGAAATAGAACAACTTTTTTCCTGTTATCAATAAAGTTTATAAGTAATAATACAATTTTAGCTATAAATAATAGAAATATTTTCTGAATTCTAATAGAAATATTAGTAGTAATTTCATTTTTTTTTCATTTAATTTTAACACATTTATTTTTGCATTTATTTTTCATTCTGAACTGAGGTTTGAAGTCTATCCTGTTTTAAAATTCGAATAAAAAAAATTACGAATTTTAGAGTTTGTAGGTACAGAGGAGATACAAGATGATGGAACATTCCAACTAAGCCTTTATCAACACCATTTTCAACGGCCATGGATATATGCACTGTTGGCTTTAAAAGTTAAATGTCAAAAATAAACATCAGATGCTTTAATAAATTCGCAAGTTTTATCAGAAACTCGCATTTTTAGTTTTTGCTAGTTTCACTTGCATTTTAACAGTTGTATTTTTCAGCTCAAGAAATGAAAGTAATTTGCAAAACCACGATCTGACGTCATTGTTTGAATTTCAATAAAACTGCATAAAGGTACTCTAAATTGATTGAATGTCGACAGAGCAATATAAAGGTATTTTAAATTGGTTTGACGTCATTATGTGATCGATGTTCGGCCAATCGTAAAATTGCTTTAGTTTTCAGAGATTTTTTGGCAGTTCCACTTTTGACAGTTAGCTGAAATTATGCAAAGGTAATACACATGGAGGAAGAATATACTGGAGGTGAACTATAAAGATTTGGGTGATGCCGAAAATGTAACCCTACATTAAGTCACATTAAGTCCAAACAAAACCACGTGCTTTGATTCGCCTATGAATTCAAACCGGTTAAAACCCGTATTTGATTGCTCTTGTTTTTTATCGTCGAATTTTTTATTAGACAGCGCTTCACAGGTAAAAATTTCTTTGATTATTTAATTATATGTGTTTTAAATATCAAAATAGAAAATCTTTTAACATTTTTCTTGAAAAGATCATTATTTTTCTAATATCTGAAAATCGTTTGCAATCAGAAATCTGTATTTTAGATTAATATTTATTACTTATGTTTTCATACATGATTTTAAAAGAATGTTTTCATTATTATATTTTAAATATTATTTAAATGCAATTATTAATATGTAACAAAACAAATTTCTTTTTATATATTCATCTTGATTTTTTTTTTTATCCCTGAATTATTTATTTAGAATAAATCTATTTGTAATATCGAAACCCTGTATTTATGCTTCATTTTTCGCATTTAAATGCGATTAATCTTAAAATATGTGTAATTTATTTTCTAATAATTTTAAAAACATGATAAGAATCGAAATTTTTACTGCGTGAAAATCAGCTCATTTATTGCACAGCTCTCAAATTTTATTATGCTTTATATCTGTAGTTTTTAGGTGCTTTCGTAATTACGTAAATACGTAGCACCTATAGTTGTCGTTCAGTCCATCCGTCTGTCTGTCCATTCGCATATAACAACGCAAAAACTACCCAACCGAATCGTTTGAAGTTTAAAATACATAATTAATACATAATTTTGTCAAGTTATTTCAAATTTAAGATAGATCAATTATTAATAGATGAATTACAGGGACAATCAAAAGTATCCCGTTACATTACGGTCAAGGGGGGTTTCAAATGCATTTTAATCATTTGAAATTTAAAACAAATAATTATTACATAATTTTGTCGTGTCATTTTAAATTTTATAGAAATTGGATGCATAAATCAATTACAGGAACAATAAAAAATATTCCATGACATTACGGTCAACGGGAAAAAAAGTTTCAAATGCATTTTAATGGTGTTAAACTAATTCAAACATAATAAAACTGACATGAACCTATGAAGTATATATATACTAAAATATACATTCTGTACAATCTGTGATGCAAAGAATATTTGTTTTAAATTACAGGAGCACACAAAAGTATTTCATTACATAAAGCTATACGGAGAAACATTGTTTGTGGGGCGTGTTTTAATTACATTAAACTATTTAGCATTTTATGAATATGATATAGGTTGCTGAGGTGTAATAAAAATTACTTCCTGTATATTTACAGGAACACAAAGATTTCTACTACTATAATGTAACCGAAGTACTGTCTACTATATCAGCAAGATCTGAATATTTTAAAAACTTCGTTATCGTACGAACGCACCTCATTTGTTACGCTTCATGTATAATTTCCAACTTATTAATTGTTTCTCAAAATTTTTTATTGATAATGCTGCTATTTTGAAGAAGTAAAATTTTTATGTTTGTCAAAAATTGTTCTTATTAATGTAAAGCATGACTATATGCTAACAATATTTGTTTTAAAACATGTTTCGGAATTTTTTAATAACGTTGTAAGTATTAAAATTAGCTCTGTTTCAGGCGGAATACTGTTTATGTGTCAGATTCGAATTCAAATATTAGCGGTTCAGATCGATAAAAAAAACATTTATGTTGGATTCCGATTTGAATAGAATTTTCGGGTTCATGTAAAATACACAACCCGACCCATTCAAGGATCTAGTCTCGCTGCAAATTTAACATACATTTTTATTTGTGCAGCGTTAAGCGTTGAGCAAATAAGCAAAATTATAACATCACTTTTTTTATAATGTTGCAATATTATAATTTTTCAACATCACAGTTTAAGCAACATTATATCATTTTATACACTCTTACTTTCCTTTGCGTGAAATTTTATATCATCACGAAAAATATTGAAAAAGCCCGGTTTTAAGCTATATTGAGCTACACTCTTCAAATTTTCAATATGCCTATACAGGGTGTTTCAAAGTTATGCATCAGAAATGTAAAGGCAATTAGCGGGAACATTAATGAGCAGATTTGTAAAGGAATGTAGTTGCGGAAATGTAGCGTTGAGGAGAATCAGTGAATAATTTATGTCTATTTCACTATATTTTAGTAACATATTTTGGCCGCTAAAAGCTCCCAACCATATATCATTATCCCCATAAACGGAATTCTTTTGTGTGGTTCTTTAAATAAATAATAAATGTTTAACAAACCCCATATTCTACAAAATGCTTGTTATACTGCCGTTTATAAATGCATATCAATTTCTTTATGTTTTAAATGGTCTAACGTCATTGAAATAAACTTGAAACGATTTTTCCCATTGACCATAATGTAACAGAATACTTTAGACTGTCTATGCAAATGAACTATAAATTCTACACATTTCCTTATAAATAGCGATCACGGTGTAGTACACGTCAATAACATATAAAAAATGCTACGAGCATCAGAGTTTATTTACAAGAGTTAGAACTCGGCCACACAAACCGGAGTCATAAACATTTTTCATCTACGTTACAAAGTATTAACTAGTAAAAAAAAAAAAAAAATCCCGCGTTAAGCATAGATTATAAAACACTATCCAAATTTTTTTAATTCTTTAACAAAACTTCGTTATTCAGGGAAATAGGTGTTACTGCCCATAACCAAATATGTATTTCAATACTTCTGAATGGCTCTGTATTTGATTTGTCGGTTGATATATATACTATATCATGGAGAAATTTAGTTTAGCAAAAAAATGCCTAGCTGGATGAAATTTTTCTTTTGGCAGTTTATACGAATAGATGTAAAACATACTTCAATACTTTTGTTCAGCCCTGCAGTTTACCTAGTACCTTTATTACATGAAAGTATTTTGCTAAAATTAATTATATAAAAAAATAAATAAAAAATGTTAATCAAACAACACTACTCTTTAAACTATTTAAATCATATTTCCAGAAATTATCATCCTTAAACAAACCTGTATCCAGTTCTTTGCGTGACCCTGTATATCATTTAATCTATATTCTACAAACATTTCACGATAAACTAAATGCGAATCGACGTAAAAATGTAAAAATTTTTTAAAAACAAACCTTTAAGTAAATTACACTCACATTCAGTAACTTTTCCGAGTTCTTTTGAGTAACCCTGTATATCTTAATTGTGTAACTATTATAGCATTTATGCACACCATATAATGTGAATACATTTAGTGACACTTAAAAGCGCATATCATAATTAAAAATGCCTTTCATCCATGGAACAGTTACCATGCGTAATATACAGTACTTCGAATAGAATATGCTTTTTGAAGTCTTTTGTGTGTCCCTGTAAATGCTATGCACTTCGTATTATGCGTGAAATAACTCATATTAAGTCTCAGCGACGTATATCAATTTGATTACACATGATACGGTTTGCCATCGTTAAAATATGTCGCAAACAATTTCCTCCTTTATTATCATATATTAGAATTATTTTGTGTGGCCCTGTAAATGAATATCTATTCTTTTAGCTGCTTTAGTGCTTCTTTTTTCTTTTTTAGTGCTTTTCGTAGATGAAAATAAATGTGAATACGTTTGTCCGGCCGCAACATCTTTAAAATTAATTTGAAACGATTTTTCCCCATTGGCCCTAATATAATCGAAAACTTTTGACTGTCCCTGTAAATGAACTAATCGTGGTAGAAACTTCATTTTTAATAGGGTTTGTGCTTGTGTAAACTTCAATAACATGGTAAAATTTCTTTGCATTCCGAGCATATTTACGAGAGTTAGAGAGCGGACAGACGGACAGACAAAACGAATGCATAAACATTTTTCAATTTTGTTGAAAAGTGTTAATAAAAATTACTGTAAAAAGAAAACTTTTAATAATACAATTTTTAGTTCGTATCAAACGTTTTCAATTTCTTATTTAATTTTAATTTGAAATTTAATAATAATAATGACATTTAATAATAATAATAATAATAATTTCCCAATTTCAATTATTTTAAAAGTAAACATTTCTTTTAATAAATAATAATAGAACATAGACCATTTTAAAAATTTCCTATTTCTTCTTAAAAAATGCTCCAGCTGTAATTCATTTCTTTCAATTCGTCTTATTAATACAAAATCCCTTCCTTTTTTGGAAGCTTTCCAATTTTCCACGTGCTTTTGTTTGGTACACTAAAATTTGAGCGATAAATGGATTCACATTGTAAACCTTTTTTAAGGCTTAGTTCACCTCCACCTATCTTCTTCCTCCATGGGTAATACATGACTTTTTTTTTAGCTTTTTAAGACGTTGGCCAAAGATCGAAGGGTGTACTTCTTAGAGCTGGTTTTTCTCTTATGAATTCATTTAGCACTGCCGGTATGTTTACCGTACTTTATAGAGATGCTGTGAATGCAGTTAGTAGGTGCGATCATGTTTAATTCTTTCAACATCAATTTTAGTTTAAGTGTTTTTGTGTTGTGTGGAGATTGTGGTGTTAATAAAAAGAACTTTTGCTTATTTTTTAAGACATTAAAACTCTGCTAGTTTACAGTTAAGTTTAGATATATGAGAGGAGGGGTTCATCATGTACAAAATACAGAAATATGATTTTTTTTTTCACTTTAGTACATAACAGAAAAAGCAGAAACAAATTAGGATAATAAATATAAAAATTGCTTAAATAAAGTTTAATAATAAAATAATAATAAAGTTTAAGACATAGCTTTTCATTCCACTGTATGATGCAAATGGTTTAACCTTTCACTGCCATGACCTCTGGTTTGCAGTGTTCCCGTACAGATCGCAGTAGAATCCCGTCCCGTCGCATCCAATACCATATATGCCAATACCAATATATCCAATATATCCAATATATCCAATACCATATTGCAGTGACGTCCATTCGGCCGATTTTCACACCGAAATTAAATCGCACGTAGCTTACGTCACTCTAAATTTCTTAAAATAAAAATTCCAATAAAAAACTATTTTTTCCCCTTTTTTTTCTTTTTTTTTCTTTTTTTTTTTTTTGTTGACTGTTTAAATAAGCATAAGTTGGGAAAATATATAGAATGCTATGATAATTAACCTACTAAAGCTGGAATTATTTTTCTCCTTTAAATGAAAAATTTGTATTTGACATCAATTTTACTAAAATAACAATTTTCGTTTGACTTTATCAAGAAGTTTAATCCATAAAAAAAAAAAAAAAAAAAAGAAAAAAAAGGTACTACTTGGTTTTCTCTTCGACCGATTTCGCCAAATTATACAAATCGCCAAACTAATAGCCAAATTATACATATTGACGTAATTTTTATTTTGAATAACGAAAAAACAAGTAACTAGTTGAATATTAATAAAAATACAAATAAAAAATCGAAATAAAAATCACTTAATGACGTTTTAAACACGCCCATCGTTGTTTAATGTCATTAAATATGACATTCACGATCATCCATTACTGGCATTTAATCTTATATATTGGTGATAGTTTTTTGGTCGACGGGATAACCAAAGTAGTATCATAAAAAGTTTCCGTTCAAACTAACTTGAATTCAAACAGACAAAATTGTTAAAACTTTACTGATACAATATTGTAGCAACTGGTTTTAATGGATTAAAACAAAATGCATAAATATGAAAAAGTTATAATCTGCCAACTAAAGGCATGTAAAAAGTAAGGTAAAAAAAACCCCTAATATTGACAGAATTCGCCTTTATAACATTGAAGTGAATTTAGACTTTTTTTTCCATGAATGTGACGTCACGGCAAAGCTACAAAAATGGCTGTGGCATTCGATTCGTAAAGTGACGGCACAGGTAATATGCGAGCTGTACGGGATATTTTCAGAGTTAAAAGTTATTATTCGGAAGAAAAATATATACAACCATTTAGACAGGGGGGGCCTACACACATTTAATTGAACAAAATTCTATTTACATATAAACAAGCAAACAATATCAGTTACTTTTCTATCAGCGGAAGACATTGCATAGTTTAGAATACAAGCGTGATTCTATATATTGCATAGTTTATATTGCATAGTTTCGCAGGCATTGCAGTGCTTCAAAAACAGACACGTGTAAAATCATAAAACACAGAAGCATGAAGCAAACATCATGGCAGTGCATAGTTCTAGTAGCATTATAAATATATACATATATAATACAAATTTAACATTTTTTATTGTATTGCTATGATTGTATGGAACACAAAAATTTCACTTTTTTTTAAATAAATATTTTTATTCTTAAATCTTTGAAAAATATATGTATTGGCTTTGCATACTTTTTCAATTTTTAAATGCAGAAAAAATGTTATTTTGATTTCAGAATTTTTAAAAAAAATTAATTTTTAACAATATAATAACTATTAAAAGAAAAAAATGAATAACCGTTAAAAAAATAGTATTCAAAATTATTTTTCTATACTAGTACAACAGAGCCCATTATTTTGAAATTGGCAGAAGAAATTTGAATTTTATTTCGAATAAAAATTAACTTAGAATAATTTGAATTTTAAACTTAAAATAATTTGAATTTTATTTCGAATAAGAAATTAACTTAGAATAATTTGAATTTATTCAATTAAAAAATAGTTTAAAAAGATTATGTAAAATTTTTATTTGAGATGATCAGTATTTATAAAAAATAATTGTGATTACATTACTTTATTATGTAACAAAACTAATACATAACTCTATCAAAGTTATTTTTGTTGAATATCTTTGATAAAATATAATAACTATTAAATTTGATTAACATATAATAACAATTAAAAGTAAAAAAAGTAAATACCGTTATATATTAATTATTAAAAGTTAACTATAAAAGTTATTTTTGTTGAATATCTTTGATAAAAGAATTCCAATAAAAAAGTTAAAAAAAATATTTGAAAAAAAAATTGACACTTAAAAAAAACTTTTCAGAATAAATGGTTAAAAATGCTTGAGAAAGTTCAGAATCAGAATATAATATTATAGAATAGTCTTAACCCTTAACTTCTGTGACAAAAATTGTCGCATAACTATTGTGAGCGGTCTGTCAGACCGCTTAATCCAAAGATGAATAAAATGTTAAATTAATTCTTAGAATACTATTTTTGTATTAAACTTTATATACAGGACTATTATAAATAAATTTCAGCTATTTTAAAGATTCTAGAGATATTAATAGGACTCCAAACGAAAGAAAATTTGACCAGTATCTATACTCTAACTAAAATTTGCGAGTTAAATACTGAAATTCGAAAAACTCAGCAATCTGTGAGACCGCTAACAACAGTTAAGGATTAAGTCTCTGAAGGCTTGAAGTGCATTCTAAAAAGGCTTGAATAGACATACTACGGGGAAAACCCGTAAAAACACTTTTTTCTGTAAATTGCCACAAATCTGTTACAATTTTGATTTTTTTTTTTTCCATTTTTAACATTAAACTTTATTTTTCTGCCAAAGAGGATTTTTTAAATGTTTAAAAGGAAGATGGAGGGAAAGTTTAAGCATGATATGCAATGTATTTTCCAAGTTTTGTAACGAAATAATCGTTTCGAATTACTTAAGGCCCGACAATAGTCACTGAAAAAGACCCGGATGATAATGTTAAGTCTATGGGAGCGTTCTTTTCAAATATCTCGTTCAAATTTTAATATTTTTACATGACCCTTTTTTTTTTTTTTGCATAGGATAGCTGAGGACGATCCACAACCGACCTAGTTTTTACTTTTTCGATTTTACTTATATATTTTTTAGATTATGATAGTTTCAATTTCAGAACCGGTTTAAACCGGTTTTGAAATTTAAATTTTTTTTTTTTTTTTTTTTTTTTTTTTTTTTAATTTGAAACCAAAATTGAAGAAGTGAAAACTAGGCCGGTTGTGGATCGTTCTCAGCTATCCTATGCAAAAAAAAGTAAAAAAAAAAAAAAATAAAAAAAAAAAAAAAAGTAAAAAAAAAAAAAAAAAAAAAAAGAAAAAAAAATAAAATAAAAAATAAAAATAAAAAAGCATGTACAAATTTTGAAATGTGAGCAAGATATTTGAAAAGAAGACTTTACATACGGGTCTTTTTCTGAGACTAGTGTTGCGCCTTAAAAGCGGATTTTCCCCGTACATGTCTTATGTAGTAAGTTAATAAAATATTCTTGTAAAATGAAAAAAAAATCAAATTTGCAAGTTTTTTAGCAATATATTTAACATTTTTTTTATGTTTTTGCGGCAACATCACTTTACAGAGATAAAATTTGAAAAATCAAAACACAGTAGGAGAAATCTAGCCAGAATTCAGTCGATCACGGTTAAAGGTAAAACCATGCCACGGTCTTGCTTTTGAGCAGGAAAAAAAAATGATATCGAGAAAGAAAAAATAGAGAAAAAAGTGAAAAGAAAGGTGGGGTTGACTGAGGAAAGAAGCGGTCCTTCTAACTCTTGACTTTTTCATCTAATTTTCATCAACCACTACGGAGGTCCAATGTTTTGTTTCTTTGTTTAGACATTGTAGCACCATTTTCGAAAAAACTTGGCAGATAGAGAAAAGCAGTTTATGTTGCTATAAATTCAGCCTCTTGTGGCGGTGGGGTGGGCTTGGAATGATTGTATAACAGATGATCACGGAATTAAAACTATCTCGTTGTTTGTTGCATGAAGTCTCATTGTCGTATGTCTCTGCACCAGTCTTATTAAAAAATTCAATAGAAGCAAATGCAGCTGTACCTTTGCGACGTAAAAAACAATCGGTACTACTTGGTTATCCCGTCGAATAATTTCGCCATATTATACAAATCACCAAGCTAAAAGCCAAATGATACATATTGACATCATTTTTATTTCAAACAACGAAAAACCAATATTTAGTAGAGTATCAATAAAAATACAAATAAAAAGATGAAGTACAAATCACTTAATGACGTTTTAACACGTGTATCCTATTTAATGTTATTAAATGACACATTCATGATCACCCATTATTGGCCTTTAATCTTATAGTTTGGCGATCGTTATTGTGTCGACGGGATAACCAAATAGTACTAAACAATCTTGTTTCTTTAAGTTACGGGATCTATTGGAGATTACAGCCGAAAAAAGGATGCTTTGAAAACATTTATCGTAATAAAATTACCCTCTGACTGCCCATCAAAATAGCAAATTTGTAATGTTGTTGCCACTGTAATTTATAAAACTAGTAATACTTACCCATCATGGATATGCATAACATAATATATGCAAATAAAACATGCGTGAACTACTTATAAAATGCATTGCAATTTCAAAACAAAATTTAAACGTACATTTTAATATTTTTAATATACATAGTAATGCTCTATTAATTGCTGATTAACCCATTTCGACAAATTTTATAAAACGCTAAACTACTCAAGTAGTACCGAATTGCGTAACAGAAACATCCTTATAGCTCCAAAAATAATAATCCTATTCACTAACAGTTTATTGCGTCGGATGAAGCGTCTCGTTTTCAATCAAAATATATTTTTGAATTGAAATTTGAATGGAATACAGGGTCAATGAAAAATCGAAGAATGTGGAAAACAGGATTACAAATGTCTCGGCAACTGATAATCCGATCGACTTCGTTCTTTATGCAAAATTTGTGTTATTTTATTATCTTTTACGTCCGTCCTGTTAAAAATCGAAAATTTTTATACACTTTTCACCAGAACGAATTTTTCGAGTGTCCGAAAAAAATAGTTCCGGATACGAAAGAGTTCCGGTTACTGTTATTAAAAATAAGGTTCTTTCCATTTTTACATACTAAGTACATACAAAATTTCAAGTATCTATCTCAATTTTTAATTTCTGTAATAATAGTATTAAAAAAATGAATTCTCTAGAAAGCTTTCTGTACGATTATTTGTCATTATCAGAAAATGGGAAACTAAACATGAGTTTGTTTGAAAAATCGCAGCCACTCTAAATCAATTTTATTTAACCAATTTTCGTTCCCCCTTATAATATACTTCTTCAAAAACCTATAAAATTAGTTGCAATAAAATATGCATCTTATAATGGTAAGTCTAAATGATGTTTAACTTAAAGTTAACAAAATAAGGTACTTGTACCCAATATGGACAGTGCTCTCAATATGGACACCCCAATTTTTTCTAAAGTAACAATTTTTATAGAGAGATCGCTCTGCATGTCCGTGAAGAAAAGCAGTTGAAAAGATAATTAAGCCAGCAAAGTACAAAAAAGCGCGCTGTTCGCCATTTAGAAGGAAACTTGCTGTTTCGCGGTGTGCTGATAGTAATTACAGGTAAGTTTAAATTTTTATTAGATATTGTAAAATTAATTTAAATATTGAAAACTGGGGTGTTTTAGAAAGCTTTTAAAACATATTTTCGATTGCTATTACATATATTGCTTAAAAACATTTTCTTTATTTATTTATTACAAGATTTAATAAAACTACTCCCGATTCCCAATATGGTCACCTTTTGTCCACATTGAAAATACAGCAGGTGAATCTTCAAATTCGTAAAAATAGAAAGATAATCAAAACCAACTACATTACGGCGATTGAAGCCCAGGTCGACGCTGAAACTGACCTCACTCAGTACTGATCACCTGGCCTTTAATCGCCGTCAGCGCCATCTATTGTTTGAAATTCGAACTAAAATAAAAAATTACGATAAAAAAAAACTCCTGACACTGTACATAACCCTCCTGCCAAATTTTTAAAAATAGCTGTCACCGTTTGCAAGTTATTGAATTTTAAAACCCATCAGTCATTTTTGGGACACCCGGTAAATAAAGTCATATAGTAAATGCATAGACATATACTAACATTACTACATGTAAATAATTACAAAAGTACTTATTAAAACAAAATAATACTCCGTTGAAAGACATGTACTATTACTAGTATGCCAGACCCGAAAGGTTTAAAATCGAGTCACCCGACCCGATACGAGAAATTCTCATCTGAAATCCAGCGGATAGGCCGTCTTAAAAACGTGCGACACAAAAGAAAACAAGCCCAAAGGACACGCGGATTAAAGGGGCTTCGGTAATCTCCGCGAGGCGATTAGAGCGAGAAACATGACCGGAGGCGATCTGTTGGCACAAATCCCAAATCGGAGCTTATCGCTAAAACACCAGCAAACCCTCTCGATCAATGTAAGTACATTTAATATGTACGACGCATACCGTATGAGGAGAAGAAATAAAAATTTCAGATTTTTTTTATATAAAGTTTCAGGAAGCGGAAGGAAAAACAGAAGCTGGCGAGTTTTCAAGTTTAAAGGGCACATTAAAAATGTGAAAACCGTCGATAATTTATTTCTTTTTTATTTTATTTCTCTTTCTTTCTTTACATATTTAAATTTTTTCTTTTAAGGTTTCGTTCATCTGACAAAACCCCATTCCCCTCTGTCCTCTGTCTGTCTGTCTGTCATAGAGTCCTTGTACACAAAAACAAGAGTTCAAATTTTGTGTACTTACCGCTGAATACCTATTGTCACGCACGAAATCATAAAATTTTGAAAAAGACTATTATTTTAATTAAAATACTATTTTTTAATATCATCATTTCTTCTAATTGTTGCCGAAAGTTTAAATAGATATAAAAATTGTTATGTATGTAACATAACTTAATGGATTAAATAAATCATGTGAAAAAAACGCGCTTATTTGTTTTTATTACATCCTATTGCATCCTATTTATCATCTATTTTGACACGCGAAATGAAATATTTCTTTTATTAACCCCTCCATTAATATCTGCATTGGTAAGTTCACCCTTAAGGGTGTATTCGAAGAAACGCTCTTCCACCCTAAACAGCTCGAAATTTTCCGATACAATTTCAGACACACTTTGTAAAAGTAGAACACGTAAAACTTGCTGGGGGATTCTTGAAGAGACGTATGAGGTGCCGTGTAATCTCATTTTATGTTCAATTCATTAAAATTTGATTTATAAACAATTGCCTTCTCAGTAGGACCCTTTTTTTCGTTCCCAGATCTCCGGCTTCGAAAAAATCGGTTCAAAATGCTATTTTTGATTGCTTTTTTTTTTTTTTTTTTTTTGCAATATTTTCTGCATTTATCAAAGAATCAACAGTCACGGAACCTCGTGTACTTTCTAAATAAGACAATTTGCCAGTTCGATGCATTTGAGAGCAAAAATGAATTCAAAAATAAATCTGAAAATAAGCAGTTTGAATCGAAATACACCCTTAAATTAAAAATTAGTTTCTTGAAAGAATCATATGTGATAAAGCTAAAAAGTATTAGAAATTTGTTAGATAAGTTAAATCTGATTGTAATATAATATTTTCTAAACGTCTCCAAAAATTCTTCCTTAGCCTATTGTCATATGCATATTAATTGGATAGTACGCAAAACAATAACATTCGTTATATTTCAGACAATTAAATATTCGTTAAAGTCTAACTAATCTATTTTTATAGCTAGTGTTAGTAAAAACGTAATAAATTGTAACGTAAAAACAATTTTTCCTAAAAATTGAAAAAAAAAAAAAAAATCTGACCCGAAAGGGTTAACGTGGCTCAAATGTAATGAAATAGGATTGCAACATACACATCATAAAGCAGATGAATAACCAAATCGATAATTTATTCATAAGGGTTTTGTTCAATTCGTAGTGTCTCAATTTTTTTTTTTTATTTGCAGCGGTTTGCATTTTCAGAAAGAATCGCGTTTTGAGCACCAGCCTTGGCGAGTTAGCGAAAGCGAGCAAATTCAGCTAGCTGCATCGCCAAACACAAAATAAACGTTCAAATGTTTCATAAAACATATGATTAATAGAATTATATTTATTACAAGCGAATCTTTACTACTGTTTTTAATTAACTTCTCAATTTCTACGAACATAGCGAGTTAAGGAAATAATATTTTTGAATTGAGATAAAAAAAAAAAAAGAAAAGAAAAAAGAAAAAAAGAAAAACTATGTTTAATGTTCTGAGAAATATAACACATTTTAATCTGAAAAAGCTCTTTGTTTTAAACTATGTTGTAATTGTAAACAACGGTGAATAACATTTCCTCATATTATAGTATTTGCTTGATAACATTTACGGAAAAACAAATGAACAATAAGCGCGATCTCTTTGCAGAAGGAAGGGTTGCTTTTCGCTAGACGTTTGACGTCACAAACAAGAAAGTGTGCGTAGCATTGACTTCATCTCCGCGCCAATCGTTGTTCTGGCGATAAGGTGCTCAAAACGTGATTCTTTCTGAAAATGCCAGCGGTTTATATCGTTTTAAATGCGGTTTTTGACGAAATCCTGCTAAAATATTATTAGTTAAATATAAAAATTTAAAAATAGGACGGTGGATATTTTCCAGTAGGCGCATTCTTAAATATAATGGTGCTGACATTTATACGAGGAATGATTAATTTTCTATTGACAATTTTCGTTTGTTAATTCAACGATAACTTGTTTTGAAAGATATATTAACCCATTAACGCCCAGCGTCCTCGTTTGAGGACGGTTAGAAAAACAGCAAGAAAGCGGTTTTCCCACCAGTAAAGAGGAAGATAAGTATATACCTTCTTTCCCGAGACAGAATCCTCGATAAATTTAGATAAAAGTTAACTTGATTTTAAAAGTGGTGGGAAATACAAAATTTTAATTTTAGCGAAGAAAATAATTCGGGCGTTAATGGGTTAATCGTTTAAACGCCAATGTTCCCAAATGGGAACATTGCATTATTTGTAATACAAAACATATATTTTCCAACATAATAACGATGTCATTTTTTCCCCTATAAAATAGAAGGTTGATTTCAACTTTTGAAATGAAAATATTTATGTTTAAGCATTTACCATTAAGGAGTATGTAAATTCATTAATTTGCATAAAAATCATATTATTTGCTTTTATCGTTTTCTCTATATTACTTACATTTGACCGCTAGGAATCTAAATGTTTTTGGAATTCGATTTAATACTCAAGAAAAATATACAATAACATATAGCGGAAAATAATTTTTACATTTGCAAGCTGTCAATCAATAATCACGTTCCAAAATGGGAAAACTGAAATAAAAACAGCCAAAAAAAGACTGCGGAAATATATTTTTTGGTATTTACTAAATTTGTATGCATAAATAAAACATTTGAAGCGGTAATATCGGAAAAACAAAATTATAATTACATTGCCATATTAATTCGGCGTCTAAACGGTTAAACGATGTCGCGAATTAGATTAATATTTGTTGGTGTCCACACTCTTATAATGACTCCATGGTCATAGTTTTATTTTTTCGAAAACAATCACGAGGAATGAAAAAGTAGTAGAATTATTCTGGAATAAAGTATGTATTAAGTTTTTATGTGAAATGTTTTGAAGCTTCATTTTTTTGTAAGATATTTAAATTATTTTTCACACGTTTAAAGTAAAACGACGATGTTTATATTTTCGGGTAGAATTTATGACATCGAGATCGCAATTGTTTGTGATAAAACGAAACCCTCCGTGCGCTCTGCGATCACACTTACTCACTTTTTTTTTAATAACTAATTACTAGAACAACAACATCAAAAGAAAAAAAAATAATCGATTGTAATAATCGTTTGTTAATTTAATGATAAACTATTTTGAAGGCGATTCTTAAACGAAACCCTTTTTGCAATCTGTGATCACACTTACTTACTTTTTCTTAAAATTAATTACTAGAACTAGAACAACAACAACATCAAAAAAGAAAAAAAAAGTAATCGGCTGTAATCTCCACATTTTACGAAAACCTTCACATAACTACGAACAATGACGTCACCTCACTGGCTACGTAATAGTTATATGCAAAAAGATTCGACTCTATAAAAAGACAGAAGTTTATTATTAAAATATAACTTTGATCATCTTATATATGTGTATATGTATATATATATATGTATGTATTGGTATGTATATATTCATTAACTATGTTTTTGCTCACATAATCTCACTGGAATTCATCTACAGGTTGAGAGGTACTACGTCTGTAATAGGTTTGATATATATACATATATATATTGCTGAAGTTATACGAATCTTGTCGACGTTGTCTTTATGAAAGGAAAAACACAGCGGAAGGGTTAAAAAGTTAAAAAAAAAAAAAAAAAAAAAAATCCAAAGTCTCCACCAAAACGGAAAAAGCGTTTAGGAAATGCTTCATACTTATTCCATGTTTCACCCATGGACAAATTGAATTAAAATATAACTTGTTATTGTCTTAATAGAATGATCGAAATGAACCATATTCTGTCTTGGTTCGAGGCTACAAAAAATTGTCTGCTTGGGAATAATATTCATAACCGCGCCATTGAGTAGCATCGTGGTTAGAAAATTTATGCTAACATTTTACTTTTATATGAAAGTTAAACTTTTTCAAGGGCAAGTAGGAGTTATATATGAAATTTTTACTCTATTTTAATGCATTTGCATTCACATTTCTAATTTATTTATGAAATAATTTTTATTAATATATATAGGGATTTTAATTAGTATGTATGCGAATATTTATAGAAAATAATTAGTAAAAGATAAATATGCAGTATTTTACGAATACATTTATCTGTATTTATGCTGCATCAATCGACGTAATAACAAAAAAAAAAAAAAAAAAAAAAAAAAAAAAAAAAAAACACGCTAGCATTTATTTTTACACCGCGTGGTTTCCCAATGTGATGTCTTGAGAATACTGTCCATAAAGAAATCAAAATTTGACTACATTTGTAATGTTTTTAAAAATGTGATACAGATCAAAATTTTCGATCGAGTGGGTTATCCGATTTTGCCTACAACAGACCCGACCCAATGATTGGGTTGGATCGAGATGAAATTAATTTGTCTCGGTGCGAGTTCGGTTGACTTTAAATGATTTGGGTTGGGTTCGAGCTAACCTTACTTCGCAAAAGGAAGTCCTGAAAAATATGATGAAAAACGAAAAAAAAAAAAAGTATTTACTCAAATCTTAACGAGTATATGTATTATATTTTATCTTTTACTTTCTTTGACTTCGTGTTTGGATTTGAATATTTCGAGTGTGAATCGGTTGATGTTGACTTTCAAGCTCAGGTCGTGCGCAACCCGAACCGCGCAGACCGGCAGACCTTTGTTTTGAAAGTGAAAACATTATTTCGATCACTGTAATAACAAGTCATGGCCTCATTCAATTTCTCCATGGGCTAACATGGAATTTCGAGATCGGCGAGAAAAACCGAGGCAAACTTCCGTTTACCTTCGTCAGAACTAGGATATTTGAAACAACTTAGCTCAGATCTTTGGGCTGGATAAACACTGAAAAATATTGACCTATTTATATTGCAAAAAGTTTTTAACTGAACTTAACGTGGGTGAAATTAGAACAATCCAGAAAGTCTGAACACACCCCTATGTTGAATTGCAGAGTTGAATTTGCAAATTACACTGCAAATATCTTGTTCACAATACGATAATTAAGTCATTTAGCTTAACTTTTTTGAACCGTACAACCCGGAATGAGGTTTCATCCGTTCATATTACCAAACAGTTTAAAAGGCTTAATTTAGCCAAATCACGGCTATCTTTAGAAAAGCTATGGCACATATGAGTGACGTCAGTAGTGACGTCACAGTAGCAATACAATGCTCTTCCAGAGTTGCCAAGTCTTCGGCTTTTTGAACCCCATTATTATTTTAAAGGAAATGTTAAGTTTGCCATTCTCTCTTCCTCTCGCTGCAGTACAACTATCGTTACGTCAAAAAACATGCGACACAAACTTAGATATTTTATAAAAGCTGTGGCCAAAGCGATGACTTCAAATCATGGCTATGCATATAAGTTGTTTTTATTTGTAACTACAATTTCCTTTTATACATAGTTTATTGTTATTTTTATTCTTTCTGGTACGATTAATGAATAAACGATCGAAAGTATCATTCGAAAAAGCTGATTAATTAACTTGTGGTACTCAGCACGAAATTTGAAGCAAGAAGAATAGTTCAGAAGGCAAACTTCCGCTCAACTTCACAGTTAAGAACGTTATCAGAATCATGTTGCAGTCAAAAAATTTTGATTCCGGGTCATCCATTTCCAAATGCTTCTAGTTAAGTGATTTAACTATCATAGTGTGAATTCAGGCAATTTTAAATCAGCAATTTTGTTAGGCCAATGATGCACTCTACACATGAAACGCATAAGTTAAAGGGAAAATTGAACCAGACTTCGAATTAATTCCCATTTTAGAAACATTAAGTTAACTTAAAGCTTTTTACGATGTGAACAGAAAGTTTGGATTCAGGATATACATGCTAGAAAATACAAGTTTAGCTGTTTCAAATACCTTCGTAAGAACAGAGGTTATAATATTACGTCACAGGAGGTTATTTAAGTAAACTCAAACCGGCAAGATTGTTTTGGAAATTAAATTAGTCAATGCAACAGGTGGCTAGAGACAGCCCATTACCATACACGTATCTTTGCTCCGATTGATCTTCGAAATCTCTCTAAAATTCTTGATATGACACGCATGCGCTGAATTTTTACTGTAAAATATGAGCAAAAGTGACTAATTCTAGCATTCTTATTTTTCATCCTATTAAAAAAAATGTAAAGAATAATTACCTTCAAGACAATGACGATTAAATAATATGAAAGACACGTTATGAATTGGAACTCTAAACATGCTAATACGTTTAAACAACAGAGAAAAAAAAAAACTCAAGCGTTATTTTATAGGCAAGATGTCTCAAATTAAACTATACTTTCCCGAGAATGCTACAGTTTTGTATTATCGAGAAAATCGATTTTTTGAAGAGATAGAAATAAAAAAATCTTCTACAGTACAATACAGTACGTCTTATTGACAACATTTCGAAACATGCACTGCAGTCTACTACTGAATATGCAATACTTTTCCAATTCGCCTTGCAGGAATTTCTATTCATAATTTCTGATGACCTATACACTGTTTTACATTCACAAGCATTTTTGTGTAAATCTATACATTAAATTTATACAATTTATTTCATATAAGCAAGCAATCTGCATGTTTGTATACAAACAGAAGTGAATTATTTGTGGAATAATAATAATTACAATATACCGGGTGTCCCAAAAATGACTGATGGATTTTAAAATTCAAAAACTTGCAAACGGTGGCAGCTATTTAAAAAATTTTTGCAGGAGGGTTATGTATAATGTCAGGAGTTTTTTTACCGTAATTTTTTATTTTAGTTCGCATATCAAACAATAGGTGGCGTTGACGGCGATTGGAGACCAGGTGATCAATGCTGAGTGAAGCGTTAAATAGCTGTCACCGTTTGCAAGTTATTGAATTTTAAAATCCATCAGTCATTTTTGGGACACCCGGTATATATGTATACATAAACTGCTTATATAAACATATAAATACATATATAAACAAGCCTAACAGTTTATCAGATTTGAATTCATAGCTGTTTATAGATGTTTGGCTCTAAATCTCAGATTCTAAAACCAGATAATGCCAAGCCAAAAAAAAAAAAAAAAAAACTTGCCAAGGCTTAATAAGTTACATTATGATTCCAGCCATGACCATGCTATTGAACACGCTTTATTTACATTAGACAGATAAATTGTGTAATTCATTTTATACACTAGTTTGCATAAACATATTAATCACCCTCCATTGGTAACTTTTGAAACTAACCTTTTACACCAGAAAGCATTTTCGCCTTACATTACCTATATCTTATGATTTTCTCGCTAATAACTCTCGCTGTCGTCCTCTCTCCCAGAAATGTGTCGTTTAATTTGTGACACCTTGTATTTATGTTTAAAAAAGCACTTCTTTATAACGTGTGACAAAACGCATGCGCTAACTGTAACGTTCAACTAATGCCGTCCTGACATAATATTACATTCACGTCCGTTTTGTTAGAATGTTTAAGTTCACTCAGAATAGATAATGTGCATGATCGCAAACAGTCCCACTTTCTGCATTCTGCATGTAGGAATTGCGCATCTATTCGAAATCAGGTGATCGTAGGCGGACCATATCCTGCCTACAATGACGTCACTTGCACATTATCTATTGCGAGCAGTTGAACCGGGTTGAGTCCACTCCTATACCCTAGTGTGAACAACATTGGGTGGCCATATAATCGATTGCTAAGCTCTCTTTCTTTATGCGCGAAAACGCAGCTTTCAAACATCTCATCTCAAGCCGTTGTCGACTGGTGCAGAACTGGACCGACAGTTTGCTTGTTGCCCACCCCATGGGCCACGCTGACCACTCGCTTGACCATTATTGTCCAAGTGTGTGTGTGTTTATCTCACGTCATCGTTATGCCCCAAGGAGGAAGATTCAGAAGAGATGCTACTTTGTTGTTGTCATGGAATGACGTCAGCGGTGCACGATGACGTCAGGCGCCGACCGCGTGCTGTCGAAGGAAGGCGGGTCGTCGTCCGCCAGGGGGCAGTGCCGTTGGCATGGCGGCGGCAGTGCGTTGTCGCGCTGCGCCCTCCGCAGGTAAGGGGGCGGCGGCGGCGGCGGTAAGGGGGGTGAGGCGGATCTCTGTTGGTGGTCTCCGTGCTCCCGACACATCGGGTCGACGATGTGTCCCAGGCCGTTGGGACTCTTCTCGAAGATACTAAGGTCAACCTTGGAAGAAAAAGAAAAACACACATTCATTAAAAAGGACGAAAAACTATGCATCAACCATAAATAATATACGAATTGAATAATTCCAACTGAGCGAAAAATTGCCCTGGCTGGGAATCGAACCCACATACTTGGCTTACAAGGCCAATGCTTTAACTGTTATGCTAACTGGGCGATAGCCGGCTGGGATTTTTCTCTCAGGTAGCCTTATTGGTCATAACACCTGGTCTTCATTTAGACAGCTCGGCAGAATAAGCCGCAGGTAATGGAACTCCATATAACGATGTATACGTAGATATACTGTTATTTTAACACAATCAAACCGATTGGTAAATTAATTATACGAACTGAATAATTCCAACTGAGCGAAAAAGTGCCCAAGCCGGGAATCGCCCAGTTAGCTTAACAAGCAAAGCATTGGCCTTGTAAGCCAAGTATCTGGGTTCGATTCCCGGCCTGGGCAATTTTTCCTTCAGTTGGAATTATTCAATTCTTATGATTATTTTACCAATCGGTTTGATTGTGTTAAAATAATAGCATAAATAATATAATCGGAATTACATTTTAGCATAAAATGAAAAAAAAATACATAACACCGTAAAAAATCTTTCAGCAAATAAGAAAAGGGTAGCTGACCTCACTGTGGGACGAATAACTATGGATAAGCAAGGAACACCTGTTAGCTCTTTACGACTCCTAATATGCACATTAGTTAAAGCGATTTCATTGGTTAGCGTCCTACAAGCCCATGATATTATTGGCTTATGTCGCCAATGTGAATCCTACAGTGATTGTAATGACAAAAATACAGTAGTAGATTAGTTGAAGGAGGTGTTTGTTTGTAAATAGGCCCTTTCCTTATTCACAGAAAAATAGTTTTTCTCTACACTGTTAAAAATCTGCTACATTTTGTTGCATACGCACTTCGCTCTTATATAGAGAGCGGTTATCTGACTGCAAGCGGTGGAGTGCGTATGCAACAAAATGCAGCAGATTTTTAACAGTGTATAAGTTATAGTACAACGAAATTCTTTTGTAGTTCTCTGCAAGCAAATTAAAAATGCTAATAATACTATTTTCCAAAGAGATAATGTTTTATTGCATCTCAGTAATACATATTATTTGCATTATTAATCTAAGAGCTGATCGTACAAAACCCTAAGTTATGAAGCACAAGAAAAAAAACCTTCCTTTTATGGAAGAATGGTAATAGCGGAATCGAATCATCCATGTCTGCCGGAAGCGAAGCGGTGCATCAGCCAAAAATGAATACCACTCGTGGTTGATTTGTAGACTTAGCGTTACGTTTTTTCCTGCATCCAGTTTTCCATGTTTTCATACCTTTAATTGCACGGCAAACGCAATGTTAAACGTACGAGTGAACCACCAGTGGTATCAATTTTTGGCTGATGCAACCATCCCCTTCGCTTCCGTCAGACATGGATCATTAAAGTGCTATTACACGTAAAAATTGCAAGCGACAAAAATCGCCTGCGTTTTTTCGTGTTCTTAGCATTTCATTGGCTGTTCGAGAAGAGGCTTTACCATCATTTGGATTTCCGAGCATTTGATTGGCTCTTACTGGCGACTCGCTTCGTTCCAGACGTCAAAGACGCTTCGACACAAGGGAAACACACTCTCTCCTAGCGACTATCCCCTGGTCCCATAGGATAACATGGAGACGCTTGCAATTTGACGCCTTTTAGATTCCCGTGTTACTACTCTTCCATAAAATAAAGGTTTTTGTACTGTCGGCTCTTGGACTATGATAGTACAGAGACAAACAGACATTTAGGGAGATGGGTAGACAGACAGACGACAGGAGAGATCAAAATAGATACAAATAGATCGGTAGACTGAGATACGAGCGAAGAGATAGGTAATGACACAGCCAGATGGATAGACAAACAGATATACGCTGTGATGTGTAGTGATACAGAGAGTTGGACAGACAGACAGACAAACAAAAAAACATGTAGCGAAACGGGCATAAATTTTGGTAGTGAGATAAACAGACAGGTAGAGAGACGGTGAGATGGGAAAAGAAACGGTTAATAATACAGACAAAAGCGGTGAAATGATAGATAGTGAAACTGAGATATGCAGACAGCAGACAAACGGAAGGGGGGGGGGGATAGTAAGCAGGACCGTAACTATAAGTGAACAATAGGTGGAGCTCAAGAGAATGTAGGGGGGCTCATAATTTTTTTTTCTCTCTCTCTCTATAACGCAGAAAGATAGATTAGTGCATATTCACATTGTAGGTACTCTGTTTCTTATTAAAATGTTGTAATAGCTTCATTTTATGCTAAGAAAAATATATGATGATGAAAATTTAAACATCATATTAACTTCAATGTACCAATAGGATGAGGGAGTGTTGAAACACTTATTTTCGATACAATTTAGTAATTTCACGAAATTCTGAAAGGGTCTCAGAACTAAATTAGATTTTTGAACAGCACTTCATTTGAATTTTTGGAACAGAAATTCATTGAGTGACCTCGGAGTGTTTCCCAGGAGAGGGGGGGGGGGGCTCAGAATATTTTAGGGAGGGCTGAGCCGCCCATAGTGCCCCATTAGCTACGGCCCTGACAGTTAGACAGTACAGACGGTAAGAAAAAGGCAAATGTATAGAGCGGAAGTGAGGCAAACAAAGAATAGAGGTGCGAATAGATGAGTAGGGAGACGAGTAATGAGGCATACAGACGAATAGATAGATGAAGAGTAGGACAAATAGACAGCGTAGAGAGATGGGAAATGCAGGGATGAGATTGACCAAAAAGCAAAAAAGCTGAAAACTGCTGAACGACTTTTGAGCAATGACAGGAATGTCAATCGCAACAAATATAATTGTATTAATATATAACATACAATTTAGCTTTTGGTAAATTAAATTAAAAAGAAAATTATTAATGTGAATTGCAGAAATTATTTATACTTACTCTGATGAAAATTTAGTTTATCAAGATACAGTACATTAATAAAACCCTGTTATTGGCATAAATATTTTTTTTATTAAAATTTTCTAACAGTAAGACACTTTTGATTAAGTATTAGGGAAAAGAAAATACAAATTTTCTTTGTTTTTTAGCTTTGCTCTTGCACAAGGTAAATTTCTTTCTCCTGCTTTTTTCTTGGATATTACACATTAAAGGTATCTAGTGATGTCGCTGGACTTTAAAAATCCTGGGTCTCCAGGACCCAGAACTTAAATTCTGGTCTCTTTTTTACAAAAGTGGGTCCTCACTGATAAGTCATTTTTAGATGCAAAACTTGAACTTGTTCATTTGGAAAAGAAGACTGAAATGCAATGATTGTTGTTTTAACAATAATTAATGAATAATTAAAATCAATATTTTTTAAAACTATTGAGAAAAATTTCATTTATTTAAAAAAAAATAAATGTGCAAGATGCAAATTTAATTATAAATTAATGCTTATTTGAGTGTAGAAGATAACATGTATCACTATTGTTTGAATTTCTTTTTAAAAAGGGCAAGATTGATTTATTGAAAAAAACATTTTTGTTGAAAAAAAGGATACTTTTGTTGAATATAAGGGTATTTTTTGTTCAATGAATGGATGCTTTCAGAAGTCACATTCATTCAGAAAGATTTTGAGGTGTCAAAAATGGATTTTGGAGCAGGAAAGTCTGTATTTCGAGTGGCAAAAAAATAATTTTGAAAATTAATTTTTGGGTTAGTTTTTTTCAGAGTCCCTTTGATGAAATTTTTAGTTTTAACACTATCTCTTCATGAAATCTGTCATTTGTTGGAATTTTTTGGCAAAATTTAAAGGTTTTTTTTTTTTTCCAAAAATTTGCCATTTTTTGCGAATATTTTGACGAAATCTACCGTTTTTTCGCGATCGTTTGACGAAATCAACCGGTTTATTGCGATCGTTTGACGATATCTAACCGATTTATCCTGATTTTTTGACAAAAGTTGCGACTTTTCGCAAAACATTTAGCGAAATTCGCCGTTTTGTCGCGATTTTTGGACGAAAATTGTCATTTTATTGCGATTTTTGACAAAATCTGCCTTTTTTTTTGGTATTTTGTGACGAAATTAACCCTCCTTTCGTGAATCTTTTGACAAAATTGGCCGGAAATTAGTCGTTTTTTGGCGATCTTTTAAGGAAATTTGCCGTTTTTTCACGATTTTTTGACGAAATTATACGCGTCCTGTATTTTTTTGATAAATCAGAAAATTTGAAAATAACAAAAAAGCTGAAAACCGCGGATCCGCGGAAGAATCTCATCCCTGGAAATGATAGACAAAGCGACCGCCAATCGGTGGCTGAGCGATAGTGATGCAGACAGACGAGCAGAGACGGGTACTGATACCGAAAAAAAAAATAGGGAACTGGCTAGTTAAATAGATACAAAAGTAAAGATACAGGTAGGAAGAAAGAAGGACGAACAGAGATATGTGTACTAAGACAGACAGAGTAAACAGGGTCATAAGGACAATACAGATGAGTTAATAGAAAGACAGACAGACAGTGCGGAAAGGGACAGAAGCGGGTGGGTCCTGTGACAGATTGATGGAAAGATGTGTAGTCAGACAGACATACATCGAGAAAGTCAAACAGAAGGGTAGACAGACGGGTCAATTGAAAATGGGTACCGAGATGTGCTAATGGACAGAAAAGCAGACAGACGAATAGAAAGATGGATAAAGAGAGGGATACAAGCGGATGGTTAGAAAGAATATATCATACAAATTTAATATATCTAACTGAGCGAAAAACTGCCCAGGCCGGGAATCGAACCCAGATACTTGGCTTGCAAAGCCACTGCTTTACCTGTTAAGCTAACTGGGCTTTATCGCTCAGTATTCGAATATTCAATTCGTACGATAAATTTGCCAATCAGTTTGATTGTGTTAAAATAATTGTATAGAAAGAAAATAGACTAGTAAAGAGTAGAGTATTTAGTGAGGCAGATACATAGGCAGTGACGCTTATTGTACAGGTAGGATGAACGACTCACCTCGGGCACGTAGCAGTTTCCGTCGTCCACGTCCCAACCGGGCTTCCTGCCCCGGGCCGCCCCTATCTCTGCGGCCTGCGCTGCCAGGGCCGCCTCCAGCCCCAGCACTTCCACGGAGACCTCCTTGGAGCGCCTCGCCAGCTTGTACTCGCGCTTCTTGCGACGACGGTCGCGGATCTTGTTGCGGCACGTGACCACGATGGAGGCGCACATCGCGGCCACCAGGGCGAAGAACACGCACAGGATGGTGATCATGTGCTCCGAAGTGAGCATGCGCGAGGCGGTCATCGCTGCAAAGTGAAAGAAACACGGCACATTAGTTTCACAACTTCATATGAAAATACATGAAAACACAACTTTAAAACAAAATTGTAATTTAACAAATTACGACGACTATTTGAAAAATCACATTTTTAAAGACTTACAAATAAATATTTAAATTAATAATAATAATAATAATAAACGTCATTATTAGGATGATCACATATTACGTAAGCCATGCATTAAACATTAATATTCCTAGACCAATGATAAAAATACCCAGTAGTTTATAGATAGGCAACTTTAACTGTTCAAAATGTGCATTTTTATTGGATGGAGTTCATCAGACTGACTTTTGAATGCCTCCTATTACGTACGACATGGAATGTTTAATCATTCCTATTTCTGGACCCATCACAAACAAATTTTAAATGAAATTTCAGTTTTACAATTTTCGGAACTGCCAATTTTAAAACTTCTAAACACCGCACATTTTAAATGTTTACACTGTTGCGTACTCTACGCAACGGTGCACTAAACTACACATCCAGTACATATCTTCATGATATGTATTTTTATTTTTCCATTTTGAACGCGCTAGAAATGTGCTTATGAAATAGTCAAAGTTTGTTCTTTACTAGTATTTAATTTATTTCAAATTATATACCGATGTTGATTTACAAATAAAAATGTAAATGGTATTCTATTATAACCGAATTTCCTCTAAAATTAAATTAAACAAAAAAAAATTATATTATCTTTTTCTGGAAATTACTTTAGGTATTCGCACACCTTCATCAATTTTTTATTACAATTAGAAAAAAAAAAAAAAAAAAAAAATACAAAATTTAACAATTACCCAGAAATAATATTTTTCTAAACGGAAAAAAATGTCAAAAATTGCCATTTTCGCAAAACGTGCTAACTCAAAAATGAAACAGTGTATGGTCATTTTGTAGATTGCATCATAAACAAAATAAGTTTCTCTAGGATTTAGACTACACACATTAAAATCGCATCTCTATCTCAGATGATAAGGCAGTTAAAATGTACATTCGCCAAAATGTGTCTCAAGTTTGTCGCTTATACCAGTGTAAATATACAACTACAGTTGAGTCTCTCTATAACGAAACTCCATACATCGAATTTCTCTATATAACGAATTTTTAGTAGGAACGGTTTCCTTTTCGCATGATTACATTAAAAACAGTCTCTATATAGCGAAATATCTATCTCCGTATAACGAATTTTATCATAAATTGGTCTTAATTTATTCAGTTTTGAAAAAACTTCGAAATCATATGGAATAATTTTCCAACACTTATTTTTGATTTATCGTTCAGTGCTGGGTTTTTTTTTTATAATACTTCTCTCCTTGTTTTTTAAATCCAACGAGTTCATCCCATCTTCCACACACCTTTCAACATCCTTCTCAAAAAAGAGTCAATTGGATTGTTACACATATAAGAGAGGAATCAGTGAGAGGCACGTAAGAGAGGCCTTCAAATGGAGGAAAATGTTAACTACAAATTTTCATTCCTTGCTAAAATTTGAGCTTTTTTTTTTTTTTTTTTTTTTTTTTTTTGAGAGCGTAACAATAATAAAATCAAAACAACAAAAAATTACAGATTTTTTCGTCTGAAATTAATGCTCTTCCTCATTTGATTTTCATTAAGCTTTCAAATAAATGTCTGTTCTCTTTTTAGGTGCGTTCGTAATTATGTAAATACGTAGCACCTATTGTTGTCGCTCAGTCCGTCCGTCTGTCTGTCCGTCTGTTCGCATATAACAACGCAAAAACTACCAAACCGAATCGTTTGAAATTTAAAATACATAATTATAACATAATTTTGTCGAGTCATTTCAAATTTTTTGAAAATCGGACGGATAGATCAATTACAGGGACAATCAAAAGTTTCCGTTACATTACGGTCAATAGGGAAAAAGTTTCAAATGCATTTTAATCGTTTGAAATTTAAAACACATAATTATTGCGTAATTTTGTAGAGTCATTTCAAATGTTATGAAAATCGGATGCATAGATCAATTACAGGGACAATCAAAAGGATTCCGTTACATTACAGTCAATGGAGAAAAAAATTTCAATTGCATTTTAATCGTTTGAAATTTTAAAATATAATTATTATGCAATTTTGTCGAGTCATTTCAAATGTTATGAAAGTCGGATGCATAGATCATTTACAGGGACAATCAAAAGGATTCCATTACATTACGGTCAATGGGGAAAAAGTTTCAAATGCATTTTAATGATGTTACACTTATTCGAACATAATATAATTGGCATGAATCTGTGAAGTATATACTAAAATATGCATTCTGTAGAATCTGTGATGCAAATAATTTTTATTATTAAATTACAGAGCCACACAAAAGTATTCTACTACATAATTCTATACGGGGAAACATTGTTTGGGACGTGTTTTAATTCTATTCAACTTTTTCACATTTTATGAATAAGATATACGTTGCTGAGGTGTAATAAAAATTACTTCCTGCATATTTACAGAAACGTAAAGATTTCGACTACTTTACTGTATCCACAGTACGCTCTACTATATCACAGCAAGATCTGAATATTTTTAAAACTTCGTTATCGTACGAACGCACCTCATTTGCTACGTTCACGTGCAATTTCCAACTTGTTTGAAACTGCTTAAATAATTAAGAAATAAAATGTAAGATTAATATTTACTTTTAAACATTTCAAATTCTTAATTAAAAATATTAAAAGCAATATTTGTTCAAAATTTATTCGTTATATATTTAATACACTCTATCATGAGTGTGGTCTATTCCCTCAAAAGACATTTGTAAGAAAAGTACAGAAAACTTCGTGGCATTTCATGCATAGTTTTTTGTTTTAGGATGTTTTGCACTCTTAAAACGAAAGAGCTGATTTGGCTTCTCAGGAAAGAGCTGCAATATTTCCGATCATAAATGAGTTGTTTATCAAACGATTAAATCTTCTTCATTTATATTGGTTATTTAAACAGCTCAACTTGATTTAAATTGTTTCAAAACAACTCGTCCACTTGAGTTATTTCAACCCTTTTCGAGAAGATGCCTTTCAAAACGTGAGGTGATTGGATTTTGGCTCAACTTGAGTTATTTTGTGGCTGACTTCTTACGAGAGTGCGTATAGCAAAAATCTGAAAAAGTTCATTATGTAAACTAGTCGTTGGGGGCCACCGTAATACTTACCCATCATGGATATAAATATATGAAGATAAAACATGTGAAAACTATTTATACAATGTGCATTGCAATTCATAAACAAAACTTAAATAGTGTTAATATACATAGTAATGTTATATTAAAGAACTGCTGATGTACCCATTTCGACAAATTATATAAAACGCCAAACTACTCAAGTAGTACCGAACTACGTAAAAGAAACATCCTCATAACTCCAAAAATAATAATTCTATCAACTAACAATTAACTGCGTCGGATTAAGCGTCTCATTTCCAATTAAAATATACCTCTGAATTGAAATTTGAATGAAATACAGGGTCATGAAAAATCGAAGAATGTGGAAAACAGGATTATAAATATCTCGGCAACTCATAATCCGATCGACTTCGTTCTATATGCAAAATGTGTGTTATTTTATTGCCTTTTACGTCCATTCCTTAGAACAAAAAAATTCGAAAATTTTTATGTACCTTTCATCAGAACGAATTTTTTGAGGGTCCGAAAAAAATAGTTCCGGATAATCGAGGTTGCTGATATTAAATAGGGTTCGTCCCATTCTTACATACTAACTACATACAAAATTTCAAGTCTCTATCTCAATTTGTTCGGGAGATAGAGCGTTTACAGACAGACAGACTGACAGACAGACAGACAGACAGACAGACAGACGGACGGCAAAATTTTTTTTCTAAAAATATGTTTTTCGGAATCTCCACTATCTAAAACGTGTAAATCCATCAAGTGCAAATTTTTCGATTTTCAAAACGATTGCAAGACTTACCCTATACTACGTATGATGGGTAAGTAAAAAGTTGAAAATAACTTGAAAACACGATTCAAAAGCTGTTATAGCAGTAACTTTAAACGGCTGTAACTCTGGTGCAATTTTAGATACAAACAAGATTTAGGCAGATTTCGATTGATAAAAGATTCAATTTTAATATTATTTCAAAAATGAAAAATTTATATTTGGATAAAAAATTATGGTTTTAAACATTTTCGGTTACCTTAAACAACTGATTTTATTTCTGTACACTTGATGTTCACAATTTTCTGTAATTATATGGATTTAGTTTAATGTTAACAAATTAAAACTGTCCTATAATAAGTTCGTGCCTATTCTTGTATTTATGGTTTAGAATTCACGGTGTGATGATTAAATTCACCCCGAGCCCACTCAATAATTTTGAATCATAGCGTACCCAATTTTCATCGTTCTAGTTATTTATTTCATTATTACTTTATTACAAATTTTTCTCCTTGGAATAAAATTTATTTTGCCAATGAAAATGCGTTTTAATTCTCCGAGTAACACCCATAAATCCGAAACGAATGAAATGTTTTGCTTCCATGTTTAAATTTCTGCTAATTCCTTTTGCTGTCATCGTCATGATATCATGACATTACAATAAATATCAGTGTCTTTATAAGAAAATAAAAAGAATACTGCCCAGTTAAACTGATGGCATTGATTTCACAGGCTACGCATACTAATTATACATTACAGCCTTATATTTTCAAGGGTTAATTACGTTCGAAAAAGAAATTAAGAAAGGGAAACAGCTCTCCCCTTTCCCCTTTTTTATACTTAATCATTGAACCTCCTAAACTATCAAGAACATGCTTTATCATATAAAAAATCTATATCCAAAATTCAGATCAAATCGGATAATTCTTAATAAAAACCCATTTAGCATTTATATAATTTAAGAGGAGTTATCCCTCTCTTTTATATACTTAACCATTAAACTTCCAAAACTATTCAGAGATTCGAACGAAATCTGACAATTCTGCTTGAAAAACCTCTTTATATCAATTAAGGGGAGGGGCATTAGAACCTCCGTTTCCCTTGTTTATACTTATTCAATGAACACCTAATAACAGTCACGAAATCGCCTCATCAAAATGATCCTATATCTAAATTTTGAACGAAAACTTAATTCTGCATGAAAATTCCATTTATATCAACTAAGGGGAGGGGCATGAGCCCCCGTTCCCCCTCTTATACATATCGAATGAACTCCAAAAACTAATCAGGGAAGCGCCTTGTCAGGATATACCAACATACAAAATTTCAAGTGGATCGGATATTTTTATCATGAGTTATCGCGTTACGCACGAACGAACATACCTACAGAACGGGCGGGCACATAAGCTCTCAGGCTATGATAGCCTGTGAGCTAAAAAACGCATGAGAATATAATTAAGTAAAATTGCAACTTTGTTAAAACATGGATAGCCTGATTTAAAATTCTCGTCTTTAATCTTCTGCCCACCCTTTAAAGAAGAATCAACTGATCGCATCATTTTACCAAAATATTTTTGAGCCAACCTAATATTTGCGAAAATTTGGCGCCACTGAATTTACATATCACAACATATCACTATCCATCAACCATTTTCACAATTTTAAACTTATTCAGATCTTTCTTTCCTTTCTAAAAAGTGTATCTGCACAACACAAAAACTTGAGGTATCAAACACAAGAAAAAAAGAAATTTGCTTTATGGAAGAGTAGAAATAGGGGTATCTGATGATCCATGTCTGCCGGAAGTGAAGTTATGCATAAGCCAAAAATGAATACCACCAGTGGTTGACTCGTAGACTTACCATTGAGTCTGGTGTACAGTCAAAGGTATGAAAACAGGGAGGATTGGAAGAAGGAAAACATAAAGATCAACTTACGACTGAGCCACTCGTGGTATTCATTTTTAGCTCACAGGCTATCATAGCCTGAGAGCTTATGTGCCCGCCCGTTCTGTATGTATGTACGTTCGTGCGTACGTGCGTAACGCGATAACTCATGATAAAAATATCCCATTCACTTGAAATTTTGTATATAGGTATATCCTGATAAGGCGCTTCCCTGATTAGTTTTTGGAGTTCATTCGATATGTATAAGAGGGGGAACGGGGAGCTCATGCCCCTCCCCTTAATTGATAGAAACGGGTTTTTCATGCAGAATTAACAGTTTTCGTTCAAAATTTACACATAGGATCTTTCTGATGAAGCACTTCCGTGATTGGTATTAGGTGTTCATTGGATAAATACAAACAGGGGAAATGGGGGGTCTAATGCCCCCCCGCTTAATTTATATAAATGGGTTTTTTATGCAGAACTGTCAGATTTTGTTCAAATCTCTGAATAGTTTTGGAAGTTTAATGGTTAAGTATATAAAAGAGGGGGATAACTCCTCTTAAATTATTTAAATATGTTTTTATTAAGAATTATGCGATTTGCTCTGAATTTTGGATATGGATTTTTTTATGATAAAGCATGTCCCTGATCAGTTTAGAGGGTTCAATGATTAAGCATAAAAAGGGGAAAGGGAGGAGCTGTTCCCCCCTCCTTAATTTTTCTGCGAACGGAATTAACCCTTGAAAACATAAGGGTGTAATGAAGAAATAGTATGTGTAAGCCTGTGAGCTCAATGCCATCAGTTTAACTGGGCAATATTCTTTTTATTGGCTTATGCACCCCTTCACTTCCGGCAGTCATGGATTGTTAGATTCCTTCCGTAAAATAAAAGTTTTTTTGGGGCTTGATAACTTATAGTATAAAAGTCGACAGCACAAAACCCTAAGTCAGTCGAGCACAAGAAAAAAAAAACCTTCATTTTATGGAAGAGTAGTAATAGAGGGAATTTTGCCGTACAATCAAAAGTATGAAAACACGTAAAACTGGGTGCAGGAAAATACAATACTAATCCCACTAGTGGTGTCAATGTTTGGCTAAGGCACCTCTTCGCTTCCCTGCAGACATGGATCATTATATTCCCCTATTACTATACTCTTCCATAAAATGAAGGATTTTTTTCTTGTGCTCGATGACTTAGGGTTTTGTGTGGTCGGCTCTCGGACTAATCTGACAATGCTGTTATATACAGGGAAACACGGGATAAAGAGATGTGTGTTAGATGTGTTACCTGGCGTGCATAGCGCCGGATCCTCGTCGTATCTGTACTTGCAATTGTACATCTTGTTGCACTTGAGCGAGTAATCGATGCAGGTGCCGTCATCGCAGCTGAATTCGCCGGAGACGCAGCGATCTGAAAACACACATATAAGCATTAAACAGAGCCAAGTGAAATGACCACATTTACTTTACATTACATTACCCTGTACTGAAAAGGTGATGGTAACTCTTATTTTTTGAAATGAGTTAAATAGCGGTGCGTAGTATAATCGCGATTTCAGAATATCTCTTGCTCATTTCAATACTATAAATCTCGATTTAAACAAAAAACAGTTCTTTATGAGATTTTGCACATCAAACGAAACTCCTTTGTCAACTTTTAAGTTTCTAGCTAAAGTAATAACAAAAGCTGAATGATAGTATACTTAAAAGCCTAGTGGCAATTGCACCACACTCCAGACCGAAAGGTCACAGGTTCGATGCTCGACATCACTAAGGACCCACCGAGTCTATGCAGTGTACGCGCTCGTTAAATAAAGTGGTTCTGAAAGTCTTGTGCTCGGTCTTAGCAGTTATCATGGGTATAAGCCTGTGGATAAATCTTTTTCTCTTCTTCAGAGACACATCGAAATTGAGGAGCTAGTGTTGTATGGTGTTGCCATCTGCCGAACATCTTCTATAGAAGTCTGACTTCCAACTCTCTGGGTGCAATCTAAATGGAAGCTCCAGTAGCCCCTTCTGTCCTTCGGGCGCACATTAACAACCACAACATAAGAAATTAACAGAAATAAAAAAAAATCGTTTTCGGTGAATGATTTGAAAAACTGTTTTCTCAGAACGTTTTTTATCCTCTTGAGGGAAACTGTACTGAGATAGTTTTCGTTTCGGCAAAGACTGTTAACATTATCTTAGATTAATTTACAACACGATTTTTCAATCGGTACATCAATTATATAAGAAGTAAATTTTCCAAGTGGGTGAAAAAAGCCCGTGCCAGGATTCGAACCAGGAATCTTTTCTCACCCACTTGGAAAATTTACTTCTGATATAATTGATGTACCGATTGAAAAATCGTGTTGTAAATTAATCTAAGGTAATTTCGTATGCCGCGTTTTCAACAGTTTCCATATATTGGCCTTTGATTTATTCTGTTGAGCTGATCCATAATAGCAGATCAGATTATATGATCGTTATGGTTATTTGGGTGAAATAGTCCTCCAGTGTTCGTGTCCGGTTTGGCTCAGATGGAAGAGCATTGGCGGCTTCAGCCAATACATCCCTGGTTCGAATCCTGGCACAGACTTTTTTCACCCACTTGGAAAATTTACTTCTGTTAACATTATCGTTCAGAAAAGATTTTTGTGCATTGGTAGTTCAGAGATGATCTCCTACAGGTGAAGAACCAAACGTGTCTGTCTACCTTATAATATTAATTTTATAACAAATTTCGTTCGCCAGTGACTCAGTCTAAACGGCATAGCATATTTATATCCATGAAAAGTTATATTCAATACATCGGTAAACTTTCCAGGATTTGTCGTTGTTACTAAAAACCTTCATACGTCGCACTGTTTCTTGAATTTTGTTAGTTTGAAGAATAAAGACAGGCTTGAAATTCATTTTCCCAGAGTCTCACTCCCAACATTTTTTAAGAGTATTTTATATAGTCTATATTGTCTTTAAAGGGGTAAATTCCCTTCCTGTGCTAATTGCTTTTGTTACAGATCTAGTAAAATCTGTTTTTGGTTCAGATTAGTTTTAGGTTGAGCGTAGATTCCTGCAAGTAGGGTTCGGTTTAATCTAATTTTTCAAAAGTTAGTTCAGTATATATTATTTAAGATTAAAAATTATACTTATAATAATAAACAAATATGTTGTGTGTGTGTGCGTTGTTTTTCAAGGAGACAGCTGCATTTTTTTTCGCGGCCCTCTGAAAAAATTGACATCATTTTTGCGATTCTGTGATGAAATTTGCATTTTTTTAGCAGCCCTTTGGCTAAATTCTCATTTATACGCCAACCATTTGACGAAATTCACATCTTTTTTGCGTTTTTTAACAGCCTTTTGACTAAATTAGCGTTTATTAACGACCCTTTGACGAAATTCACATTTCTTTCCCGAGAATGAATTGTTGAAATTTAAATTTTTTTCGCGATTTTGTGACACAATTCGTGTTTATTAGTGATCCTTTGACGAATTTTGCATTCATAAGCGACCTAGGAGCGATTCTGTTCTGTATTTTTCGAAAATAAAAAAAAAATCGTCATCAATCCAGAAATTTAGACAAAAAGCATACTACGAATTTCGACAAATCGTCGCCCCAAAAAATCAATTTCGTAAATTGTTCGCAAAAAAATCGTAAATATCGTCAGAGGTTTGGGTGAAAAACGCAATTTTCGTCAGATAATCCTGAAAAAACTTAAATTTCGCCAGAAGATAAAAACGCGAATTTCGCCAAACAACAGTGAAAGAAAAGCACAAATTTCATCAAAGATTCGCATAAAAACGCAAATTTCGGGTAAAGTTCACAGAAAATATTTCGTTAAAAAATCGCAAATTTTGTCAAAAGGTCGCAAAAAATTCGCAAATTTTGTCAAAGAATCGTTATTATTGAATTACTTTAAAGTACGCCCATATTCGTGACACCTGGTCCTTGTAACAAAGTCAGAGTGCCCCGTATATTAGACATTGTTACGTGGACCTAGTTACTTTAAAGTACGCTTCATATTCGTGATACCTGGTCCCTGTAACAGTCAGAGTGTCCCGTATATGAGACATTTTTAAGTGGACTTAGTTACCGTCCCATATTCGTGACACCTGATCCCAGTAACAAAGTCAGAATGTCCCATATATGAGACATTGTGAAGTGGACCTATTT
Organism: Maratus speculifer; assembly: GCA_964019185.1. Taxonomy (NCBI): domain Eukaryota; kingdom Metazoa; phylum Arthropoda; class Arachnida; order Araneae; family Salticidae; genus Maratus; species Maratus speculifer. The sequence continues at coordinate 16,687,783 of OZ025301.1, forward strand.
GCCGTCTCATATTCGTGACACCTGATCCCTGTAACAAAGTCAGAGTATCCCGTAAATGAGACATTGTGGAGTGGACCTAGTTACCGCCCCATATTCGTGACACCTGGTCCCTGTAACAATGTCAGAGTGTCCCGTATATGAGACATTGGGAAGTGGACCTAGTTACTGTCCCATATTCGTGACACCTGATACCTGTAACAAAGTCAGAATGTTCCATATATGAGACATTGTGAAGTGGACCTATTTACCGTCTCATATTCGTGACACCTGATCCCTGTAACAAAGTCAGAGTATCCCGTAAATGAGACATTGTGGAGTGGACCTAGTTACCGCCCCATATTCGTGACACCTGGCCCCTGTAACAAAGTCAGAGTGTCCCGCATATGAGACATTGTGAAGTGGACCTATTTACCGTCCCATATTCGTGACACCTGTAACAAAGAGTGTTCCGTATGTGGGATGGACTTACTCACCGGCTTCCCTGAAGGCCGTGTAGACGATCTCGAACTTGCCTCCGAGGGCGTCTGGCCTCGCGTAGTACCTGACATAGACGAGGTTCCCTTCGGACTTCTGGGGTTCGGTGGCGGTTCCGCAGAACTGGGCCAGGCGACGCTCGTCCGACAGCGCCCCTTCGTACACAGCGATGAAGTTCGAGTCGCAGTCGTTGGGGCGCTTCAGCTCGTAACGCTGGAATGTCACGTACATCTGCAAAAAAAAGGAAAGGAAAGAAAACAAATTGAGTTAAGGTTCTTCTCAACTGCTCCGCTCAACAAACACAAAACGTTTTGACACATTTACAAATTCATTTTTTAACATAATGGTATAAAATTGGAAGGTCTGACTAGGGAAGCAATTTCGAATTGAACTTAGTTTTGAATTTTTATGGTAATTAAATTACCTATCCAGTTCGAACCCGTTTTTCTCCTGCTTTCCGACCGGTTTTTCTGCTTTCGTCGGGAAATATGGGCTCAAAAACGTCCACTTTGAAGGCTCGTTGTGAAATATCTATCTATTGCGTTTGTAAAAAATACAGAAAACTGAGTGCGATTAGCAGTTTCTGAATAACAACACCTGCTAGTTTCATGTATTTCCGAGCAAAATTGAATTAAAATTTATGTCACAAAGTTGCCATTTTTGATTTAAGAACACCCTTAATCGACAAAGGGGTTTTTTAGAACGAAACCCCATTTGTTTCTGTCCTCTGTCGGTCTGTCACAGAATCCGTACACAAAAACTATAGAAGTCAGAAAGTTCAAATTTTGTCAACTTATAGCTGAATATCTCCCGTAACACAATAAATCATAAAATTTTGATAAAAGACTATTATTTTAACTAATATATATATATTAATATCATCAGTTCATTTTTAAGGTTTCGTTCATCTGACGAAATCGTATTCGTCTCTGTCCTGTGTCTGTCTGTCACAGAATCCATGCACAAGAACTATATAAGTCAGAGCGTTCAAATTATGTGTATTGACAACTGAATAACTCTTGTTACACAAAACTAGTCGTTGGAGGCCACCGTAATACTTACCCATCATGGATATGCATATGAAAATAAAATATGTGAAAACTATTTATACAATGTATTTCAATTCCAAAGCTAAATTTAAATGTTGTTAATACGCATAGTAATACTCTATTAATGAATTGCTGATGTACCAATTTCAGCAAATTATATAAAACGCCAAACTACTCAAGAAGTACCGAACTACGTAAAAGAAACATCCTTATAACTCCAAAAATAATAATCATATTAACTAACAGTTTGCTGCGTCGGATTAAGCGTGTCATTTTCAATTAAAATATACCTCTGAATTGAAATTTGATTGAAATACAGGGTCATGAAAAATCGAAGAATGTGGCAAACAGGATTACAAATATCTCGACAACTAATAATCCGATCGACTTCGTTCTTTATGCAAAATTTGTGTTTTTTTATTGCCTTTTACATGCATTCTTTAAAATAAAAAAATTTGAAAATTTTTATGGACCTTTCTTTAGAACGAATTTTTCGAGAATCCGGAAAAAATATTTCCGGATCATCGAGGTTGCTGATATTCAATAAGCTTCGCCCCATTCTTACATACTAAGTACATACAAAATTTCAAGTCTCAATCTCAATTTGTTCGTGAGATAGAGCGTTTACAGACAGACAGACGGACGGCAAATTTTTTTTTCTTCTAAAAATGTGTTTTTTGAAATCTTCAGTGTCTAAAACGTGTAAATCCGTCAAAAAAATAATTTTTCGATGTGTTGAAAACGATTGCAAGACTTACCCTATACTACGTATGATGGGTAAGTAAAATCATTAAATTTTGAGAAAGACTATTTTTTAATTATTTTTTTTTATATTATATCATCAGTTCATTTTTAGGGTTTCGTTCATCTCACCAAACCCTATTTGTCTCTGTCTGTCTGTCACAAAGTCCGTGCACAAAAACTATAGAAGTCAGAAAGTTCAAATTTTGCGTACTTACAGCTGAATACCTCTTGTCACACAACGAATCTTGAAATTTTGAAAACGACTATTATTTTAATTAATATATATATATATATATATATATTAACATCATAAATTCATTTTCTTGTTTTTTAACTTCTAATTATTGCATGCAAGTTTAAATAGATATAAAACTTATTTCTCTTTTTACCCTTTACTTTTGAAAGAAATGGGGCACTTCTGTTGCCACAATTACAAAATTGTCATTAAAACCTACAAAAAAATTAATATCTCAAAAATAAATTGAGATTCAGCTTTTAAGCAAATTGCATTTAAAAGTAAATTTTTTTCCCTGTACGATGGTGTAAAAATTTTGTAGTTTATTACAAATCAATGAAACAGTTCCTTCTTAAAATATTTTCTTTCGTCGAAATTCGACGGGTTCTACCTTGTATATATAAATTTTCGTATACAGTTCTGCATAAAAGCATTCTCATACCATTCTCCTTTTGAAAATGCTCAAGGGGAATTTTCTGAAACATATGTACCACTTAAATGAATTAAATTTTGGAGTGCCATGTTGTTAATAGAATCCTCTATATCCAATAAAGCGCTGTTAAAAAAATCGGGTTATATATGGGAAGAGCTGAAATTCGGTTTTGAAAAACACTATACATTTTCACAGAGTGAAATGTGACGTAATATTTTAATTTTTAGGTGCGTTCGTAATTATGTAAATACATAGCACCTATAGTTGTCGTTCCGTCCATCCGTCCGTCCGCATATAACAACGCAAAAACAACCCAACCGAATCGTTTGATATTTAAAATACATAATCATTACATAATTTTGTCGAGTCATTTCAAATTTTAGAAAAATCGAATGCATAGTTCAATTACAGGGACAATCAAAAGGATTTCGTTACATTACGGTCAAGGGGGAAAAAAGTTTATGCATTTTAATCGTTTGAAATTTAAAATATGTAATTATCACATAATTTTGTCGAGTCATTTCAAATGTTATGAAAATCGGATGCATAGGTTAATTACAGGAACAATCAAAAGTATTCCGTTACATTACGGTCAATGGAGAAAAAAGTTTCAAATGCATTTTAATGGGTTACACTCATTCGAACATAAAATTGATATGAATCTATGAAATACATTTTATAATATACATTCTGCAAAGAACATTTGTTATTGATTTACAAGGCCACACAAAAATATTCCATTACATAATGGTGTAGGGAGAGGTTTGTTTGGGGCGCGTTTTAATTATATTAAACTGTTTCACATTTTATGAATATGATAGGTGTAAAAAAGTTACTATTCCTGTATATTTACAGGAAAAAAAACATTTCGGCCACTACACTGTATCCACTGCACCACTACATATGTACTGTCTATTATAACAGTAAGATTTGAATATTTTTAAAACTTCGTTATCGTACGAACGCATCTCATTTGCTACGCTTTACGTGCAACTTCCACATTTTTTTAAAGGGTGCAGTTTTATTACATTATTCTGAAAGTGATGGATAGTGCTTCATAATCTATACTTGAACCATCATTTTTATCTTTCGTGTTTTGTATGACAAAGCGAGTCATGCCTTTCTCTCTTACCCAGGGGGCGTTGGTTTGAGATTCAAATGAAGAGAAATTATAAATAATCTATCACTGAAAAAAACTTTATATCGAGAATTCTTAAAAGAAATAACTACTATTTAAAAAAACATTTTATATCAGCTTTTTGTTCCATGAACATTCAACAGCAATATAATCCTGCACAACCACTAACTTCCTGATCCTTCTGTTAGGAATTGATAAATTAATATTTATTTTGTTTACAGCTTTTGCATACTTGTCACTGTGATAATTTATCTATCAAACACAACTCGTTGCTATAGCAGCGAAACTGTTTTTTATTTACTTTTCTTTTAAATTTTTTCATCTTACGAGATGAGGTAAAAATTTAGGGAAAAAAAGTTGGCATCAATTTTTTTTTTTTTTATAGAAGAAAAAAGAAGATAATGGAATTTTTGGAGAGAATGTTGATGTTATTTGCTTGTCGTGTGTGTCTGAAGTATTTTTTGAAGAATTCTGTTATTTTCTGAAAAGGCACGAGGAGAATTTTTGAGATAGGCACACAGATATATATATATATATATATAGGATCATCTTTTCCGGTATTATTAAGTACGGTGATCTGAAATTTCCAAGGTAAAACGACTTTATATTTTATATATATGTAAATACTTTCAATTCAGTTATTTGTTCATACATCCCAGTCATACTATTATTCTATGCATAAAATAAAATGTATTACGAAGAAAATCCAAGTATAATTTAGAGTATTTTGAACCCAATTATTAAGTTTTCATTGCATACGAAACACATTCCAGATTTCTCTTCCGGTTTAAAAAAATACACATGGATGCTAAAGTGACATTTCGAGGTATATGTCTTGAAGTCAACAAGTTTCTTTCAAAATCACTTTTCCCTCTCTCGTTTAACCTATCAGTTCAGGGCAAACTTTCATCTCGAGAGGGTCAATATTGGAAGATCCCCTCCCGTTTCATTTCCAGCGCCCCGGCTCAGCAAACAACATTAAGAAAGTTCGAGAAGAAAAATAAAGAAAGAACTTCTAGTTTTATGAGAATGATTCACCGATACAGTTTTTGGTAGGAAAAATTCAATCTATCTATCTATAATGGACTCTCTCTATTCTGAACACTCATGGGACCGACCAAAAGTGTTCAGATTATGGGGGTGTTCAGTATAGAGGGAGATTGGAAATGCATTACTACTACTACTATGTACGGTGACAGAGCCAGTAGTTGATCAAATAAGGTCGGTGTTAGGGGAGTTTTTTATATTTCCTTTTTTTTTAATATTAAAAAAAATCCCTGTTAGCTTGGCCTTTAGGCGGAGGTAGATTTCGAATAGTGCTCATTTCAACAACAAAAAATAAATTTGATTACAGATAAACCCAGTTTAACAACTTTATTTGTCCTCTTTTGAAAAATTTTTAATTTCATTTTTCTGTGACTGGTCTTATCGGAATCATCTTAAGCTAAATTAGGATAAAATGCCCATTTTGACAACATATTTTGAAATAATTCTGACTTTATTAAAAAAAATCGACTGATACGGTACATTATATAGTTCCTAAATAACAAAAGACTGTCAATTGAATGCGTTTGAGAACTTAATTGAATTTAAAAATGAGTTATAAAATAACCAATTTTGAATACAACCTCAATTCTTAATCATGATAGCTTCGGGAAATTTTGCGCGAGTGCCCCCTTTGACAGCATTTTTAAAAATATATTCAGCCTTTATCCAAAAACTGAACAAAATTATGGATTTTTTTTCTTTTTCCAAACCCCTTTTTATTTTCGTTTTTAATTTTTTTTACCGGTAAGAGTTAGTCCTGTCAAAAACTTGCAAATACAAAAGTTTTAGATAATTTTGAGAATATTTATAAAAAATTTAGATAGATTTGATATCTTGAGAATTGACAAAGTTATGATTTTTTTCTCCCCAAAACCCTATTTTTTCGCCTCTTGAGCCCATTTTTAACTTTATCAAAAATCTGTCATGCATAAACGTTTGGCCCATTACTTTGAAGCAATATAAACTTTAAACTGATTCGATATCTATTTTCATTAAGAAGTTATGGGTTTTTTTCTGTTTTCACAAAAACGCCCTCTATTCCGACCCCCTTGGTCCGATTTTGCCCATTAACGAACTTAGCCGAGATTTTAACCCCTTTGATTTTATGTACCAGTTTCGTGGAGATTGGTGAAGAATTATAGAAGTTATCGTGTCCATAAAAAAGTGAGATATATAGATATATATATACAGGGTGTTTCGCTACCAGACCGACAAACTTTGAGGGATGACAGCACACATGAAGACAAACATTATTAAATAGGAAACCATGGGGCGCAAACGTCTTCTGTAGGAGCTAAGGGCCATTAAAGTTTAGGGTCCGAAACTTCAAACGATGATAGAAAACGGAAAAAAGGGTCGATTCGTTTGCGGTTTCCACTAAAATCATTTTTTACATTACGATTTCTTTAGAAAAAAAATTTAAAGGTTACTTTTAAAAATTATCGATAGAGGGCGCTTTAGACTTTAGAGTAACGAACAACTACTTTTTACCGTTATTTTCTACATGGGGTTGTAATTATTCCAAAGTTTAGACTTTAAATTAAATTTTAAGCCCAAAATCAAAAACATTGGGGTGGGTAACTTAGCGAAAATTGAACTGCGAACAGAGGGGGAAATTTTAAGCGCTCATAAACATTAGACAAACTAATCAATTTTGTTGCGGTGTGCGTGAAAGTCATTTCCTTGGTAATTATTTTATTGAAAATGAAGTATAGCTTTAGTGTCCTCATTTTTGATTGAGGGCGCTTCCGACGCATCTCCGATATTTCTATGGTATTACTCCTGGGTCTTTTACTACCAGATCAACTTACTTCCAGGAAATGTTAGGGACACAAAGATGACTCGGAATCACATATGAATGTAACGTTGGAAATACCTTTTTTGCGAGTTAAGGTTAAAGGAAGCAGAGAAGATAGCAACAGAAACAGCTGAGAAAGAGCAACACGTTAATGTGACAGAAAACAGTTTATTTAAAGGTTTTACAACAAAAAGTGTTCGAAATTACGACCAGAAGTACTCCGGTAAGTAGTTTAACTGCGACGGTAGATGGCGCTGCGGTTTCCTTGCGGTAGATAGCGCTAAACGGTAATGTGTGTGAACAGCAATCACTCTGAAGCGATCATTCGCGAACCGGCTCCAAAGGTAGCAGAATGAAGTATTTGAAAGATGAACAGCCCGATTGGGCTCCGCCACATTTTACCAATGACGTTTGCCGTTACTTCAAAGTAACATCTGGGCAACGGTGGATAGGTCGTGGTGGCCTATCGGACCTATCGTGTATCGACTTCTTCTGCTGGGGTCAAATGAAAAGTTGGGTATATGAGACTCCCGTACGATTAGTTAAACACCTCGCATCTGGCATTTCTGTAGCTTGCCCGAAAGCTATCAGAGATGCCAGGAATCTTTCAAAGCGTGAGGAATTCCATGCGACGCCGCTGTCAAGCATGCCGAACTACTTCTGTTCGTAATTTCGAACACCTAATGTTGTAAAACATTTAAATAAAGTGCTTTCTGTCACATTAACGTGTTGCTCTTTCTCTGCTGTTTCTGTTGCCTTTTTTCTCTTCTCCCTTTAACCGTAACTAGCAAAAAAGACATTTTCAACGTTACATTGTTTTGTAATTCCGAATTGTCTTTGCACCCCTAACTCTTCCTGGAAGTATGTTGGTCTGGTAGTAAAACACCCGGGAGTAATGCCAGTGGCTAGTTCCATGGGTTTTGTAGTGTAAGTCACATTACCTTATAATTGCTATGCTTGTTTGCCACCGTTATTTTCGAAAAGTCTGCTTGGCCTTATTCAATTAATGAGAACGTGCCGATAAAATAAATCACATTTTTTCGTACTGAAATACTGGTAGCCAAAACTCATAGCCTGTGACTTACACTACAAGTACTCATGGAAATAGCCCATTGAAATGTCGGAGATGTATCGGAAGCGTCCTGTATCAAAAAATCAGGCACCAAAGCTGTACGTCGTTTTGAAAAAAATAATTATCAAGGGAAAGATCTACACGCAAACCGCAATGAAATCGATTTGTTTGTCCAATGTTTATGAGCGTTTAAAATATCCCCCTTTGTTCACAGTTGAATTTTCGCTAGTTACCCGATCCGAATGTTTCCAATTTTGAACTTAAAATTTAAGTTAAACTCTAAACTTTGGATTAATTTCAACCCCATGCAGAAAATAACGGTAAAAAGTAGTTGTTCGTTACTCTAAAGTCTAAAGCGCCCTCTATCGATAATTTTTTAAAGTAACCTTTAAAAAATTTTTCTAAAGAAATCGTAATATAAAGAATGATTTTAGTGAAAACCGCAAACGAATGGACCTTTTTTTTCGTTTTCTACCATTGCGCATCGTTTGAAGTTTTGGACCCTAAACTTTAATGTCCCCTAGCTCCTACAGAAGACGTTTGCGCCCCATGCTTTCCCATTTAATAATGTTTGTCTTCCTGTGTACTATCATCCCTTAAAGTTTGTTAGTCTGGTAGCGAAACACCCTGTATATATAAACTGGTGCGAATGCAATAGGTAGTATTTCATACGAAATCTACCTAATAAACTAACATGATTTATGCAATCCTTAACCCTTTAAGTTTCCTGCAGAATTTTGCATGCAAGTTAAACAATTCATAAAATAACAGCTACGGAAATTATCGATATGGAGATCTCCATTTTATAATTTTAGATACCTATTTATTATATGCAATTCAAAAAATTAACATGATATCAATCTTAGGTTAAATAAAGCTTTGAATGCAAATATTACGTGACGGAAGAACCCAGTTATGTCACCTAAAGGGTTAATGAATGTCTAATCATGGGCAAAAATGAAATCTGCTGAAATAAATAGCAACAAAATTATAACCAAATAGTTTCTTTAATTGCCATTTTTCTCAGTAGTTGATCAAAGAAATCAGTCTAAAGTTCCAAAATTAATCTTTAAAATATCATGTTTAAGCTGCGATTAAAAATTTTAAATATAGAACAATTATTTGAAATAAGAACGATGGAAATGGATTATTTTAAGTTGCCGCAATTGTCTCCAACTAATCAAAAACTAAATTTTTACATTTTTTAATAAAAAAAGTTATAAAATGGCTTCTGTTAGCGTTCTTTTCAAATATCTTACTCATATTTTAATATTTTTACATGATTTTTACTTTCTTCTATCTTTACAAGAAGAAAGTATTGGATTCATGAAAATTTTCGACTTCTGGTTTTCGACAGATTTATACGTTTTAGAAGGTCCTGAACACGTTTTGACTATTTTTAGAAAATGTCTGTCTGTGAGTCTGTCTGTATGTGACAAAAAATTTGTGGGCGCTCTATCTCAAGAACTAATGCTCGAAATTTAGTAAAATTTTATATTCAGTTAGACCTTGATATGAATTAGTGCCTATTGGTTTTTGGTGAAAATTGGCCTGCAGGTGGCGCTGCTATACTACGTTTTTCATGATTTTCAAGATTGCTATATCTCAAGAATTAATGCACAGAATTTCACCAAACTTCAGATTCTGTGACCCCTTGATATAAATAGATGCGGATTAAGTTTTGGTGTAAATTGGCCAGCAGGTGGCGAAGCTATGCTACGTTTTTCATGATTTTCATGATAACTATATCTCAAGAACTAATGCACAGAATTTCACCAATATTCAGATTCCGCGATACCTTGAGATACATAGCCGCTGATAAGGTTTTGGTGTGAACTGCCCTATAGGTGGCGCTGCTATGCTACATTTTGCACGATTTTTGCGATAGCTATATCTCAAGAACTAATACAGAGAACTTCATCAAATTTTAGATTCTGTTACACTAGAATATATAACATAATTAGACGCTGATTACATTTTGGTATTAACCTTGCAACAGTTGGTGCAGCTATGCTTCATTTTGCACGATTTTTCCGATAGCTATATCTCAACAACCAACGCACAGAATTTCATCAAACTTCAGATTTTGTTACAAAATGACATATAGCATAATCACACGTTGATTACGTTTTGTTATAAATCCTTCAACTGATGGTGCTGCTGTGCTATATTTTACACGGTTTTTTTTAAACTAGCTATATCTCAAGAACTAATGCACAGAATTTCATCAAACTTCAGATTATTTTACACCATAACATAATTAGACGCTTTTTTACGTTTTGGCATAAATTGTCCAAAATATGGTGTTGCTGTGCTACGTTTTGCAAAATTTTTTGTTATAACTATATCTCAAGAACTAATGGACGAAATTCCATCAAATTTCAGATTCTGTTAGGTCTTGACATAAATAGATGCTTATTAGGTTTTAGTATAAATTACCCAACATGAGGCACTACTAAGCTCATTTTCTCAGAATATTAATTAAATTTTGCGTTTTAGGCTTTTCGGATACCAGAATCTCATTAGGCTAGGTCAAATGTTCGAGGAAATTCGATAGTGCGTAACTTTGGGGTCACCACGTTTTTTTTTTTTAAATATTAAAATGTACTTGTGAGATAGAAGAAAGTTTTGGGATTGTCACATCCAACTAGTTAAATATTATTTTATTTATTCTAAAATTAAATATGGTGGTGCTGTCATTTATGTAACGATTTAATAATTATAATATAACAATTTCAATACATTAATTAAGCATGAAGTGTTTTAAAAGTGATATTAAACAAAACCCTCTGTGTGATCTAAGATCATATTTACCCACTTGTTTACTTATAACATCAACAAATAATTTACGAGTGACAATTAGATAAATACTAACATGAAAAAGGAAACAAAAGTACACAATTACAAATTTTTAGCCAAAAATAATGAATGATGTATTAAATGGTCCAATAAAACCTTCGGATAAAAGCCAGCATCTCCCGTTCTAAAAATAAAGTGCTCTTTGAAAATAAAGTGCAAGGGGAGTAAAATTCTTTCGAAATTTTACGAAAGAGAAAAATAAATCGAACTTTCTATTTTCGTTTTTCGAACCCTAACCCACTTATGGGAAGTCGGATATGAAAAATTTCGGGCAATATTTGGGTGGGTGGATGCAATAAAAAGCAAAATCTATATTATGAAGGGCAAAAAATATGTCTAACAATAACGCTGACGATATCAATAACTGTTGACGATGGAAACGGTATTTAATGTTGCTTTTATCGAAAATTTATTAAGGGTGTTCCTAAATAAAAAAGGGGCAACTTTGTGACATAAGTTTTAGTTCATTTTTGTTCGGAAATGTGTGAAACAAGCGGATGTTGTTATTCAGAAACTATCTAATTGCACTCGTTTTTTTTTTATTTTTTTTTTTTCAAACAAAATAGATCTTACATAACAAGCCTTCAAATCGACATTTTGGAACATATTTCCTGACGAAAGCAGAAAAACCGGTCGAAAAGCAGGAGAAAAACGGGTGATCGCGTGATCGAAGTAGCTTAGAACTGGATAGGTAATTTAACTATCATAAAACGAAAAACTAAGTTCGATTCCAAATTGCTTCCATAGTCAGGCCTTCGAATTTTATATGTTTTTGTTAAAAAATAAAAACGTGTGTAAATGTGTAAAAACGTTTTGCTCTTGTTGAGCGGATCAGTTAAGAACACCCTACTCTTCTAACAAAGAAGGTCTAAATACGGGCATATTCAGAAAAAATTGAAAAAAATTACAGAATGTTCTTCTCATAAGAATATATAGTGTATAAAATTTTTTTTGGCGGAACCCCGATAGAGCGTTCGTAAAAAATAATAATAATAATAATAATAATGAACATTTCATTTATTTGGCAATTTATCACCAGTTGGCGACGAAATAAAATTTCAAAAATTATTTTTTTTTTTGCAAATGCTTTTTAAAGTAAAAATGTTTCATGTTGATTTACTTTTAAAAGTATTCATTTAAATAACTTTAGTTTTGTTGGTTTTAGTTTGTTAAAACTGTAGTTTTGCCATACATATATTTCTAATGAAAGTTCACAATGAAATTTTATGAATTAAAATGAAAATTAAATTAATTAAGTTTGTTTCAATCTCAAAATAAAATCCAGTTGAGCACTGTATATTCGATTTTGTTGCTATGGAAGCAAAAATTTCTCCGATATTGAAATGTACTACTGCAACTTTCTTCATCTAGCCTTTATTTTGGAGTATGCTTAAATATATGAAAATATATTTTTCAAAATGAAAATATTTTTTATATATAAATATTTTTTACAGTAAATTAAATAACTGCTACAACAAGCCATATATATATGTAATACAAATAATATGTACATTAAACTGGCTCATTGTTTAAGTTTAAATTAATTAAATATCATTTATATGCACTCTAAAAATGTATTAAAAAACATCTTTTAGTTACATGAAAATCGTTTGCTTTTAGGGAGGAAAAATACTGCTCGCCAAATCGCATGACGCTTTGGTCTTTTCACGCCAAATCTTTGAAAATATATATATATTTACAGAGTTTCTACTGTAATTCCACCGCTAAATTTGACTCATCCTTTACTACATACATAAGTAGTTAAATTAGTATTTTTTTCAAAAAATTCTGAGTATGCCCAGTATGGAGACCTTCCTTGTAAGCATTGCACCATTTCGTTTTTTACACCATGGAATGTAAGAAAAAATATGCATAGTATCCCGAAAGTTAAAAAAACAAGTGAAAAAATGTATTCTATTCACCAAATTTACTAAAAATAATTTGGAAGATAATAAGAAATAATAATGGAAAATCCATAAAATCCAGATGGAAAATCCAGACATAAATTATAACACACTTCCCTGAAGAGGACAATACACAGAAGTATTCCATTTTAGGACGCCCAACGGGAAAATAATGTTTCAAGTGCATTTTAAATGATGTTACACGCTTTGGAAGATAATAAGATTTGCACGGTCCTAAATTTGAAAAAAGAATCTGCATTAGTTAATAAATTGAAGGCATTCTAGACATTCGATCTATAAATTCAGACCAATATGGTTTTCAACTTCTGTTTAGCAAATATTAACTTCCACCCTCCCCTCCCCCCCCCCCCCAAAAAAAAAAAAAAAAAAAAAACTAGTCGTATGTGTAAATCCCAAAACCTTCTTTCATATTGATAGGCTCTGATTACCGAATAGGCACAAGAAGCAGGTGCTTCAATTAGAAAATTTTGAAGGGGACAGAAATTAAGAAAACATTGGGCCCCAATTTTTTTTTTACTTTCTTCTATCTTTACAAGAAGAAAGTATTGGATTCATGAAAATTTTCGACTTCCGGTTTTCGACGGATTTATACGTTTTAGAAGGTCCTGAACACGTTTTGACTATTTTTAGAAAATGTCTGTCTGTGAGTCTGTCCGTCTGTCTGTGAGTCTGTGTGTCTGTCTGTGAGTCTGTCTGTCTGTATGTGACAAAAAATTTGTGGGCGCTCTATCTCAAGAACTAATGCTCTAAATTTAATAAAATTTTATATTCAGTTAGACCCTGATATGAATTAGTGCCTATTGGTTTTTGGTGAAAATTGGCCAGCAGGTGGCGCTGCTGTACTACGTTTTTCATGATTTTCAAGATTGCTATATCTCAAGAACTAATGGATAGAATTTCACCAAACTTCAGATTCTGTGACTCCTTGATATACATAGACGCTGATTAAGTTTTGGTGTAAATTGGCCAGCAGGTGGCGCTGCTATGCCACGTTTTTCTTGATTTTCATGAGAGCTATATCTCAAGAACTAATGCACAGAATTTCACCAAACTTGAGATTCCGCGATACCTTGAGATACATAGCCGCTGATAAGGTTTTGGTGTGAACTGCCCTATAGGTGGCGCTGCTATGCTACATTTTGCACGATTTTTGCGATTGCTATATCTCAAGAACTAATGCAGAGAACTTCATCAAATTTTAGATTTTGTTACACTAGAATATATAACATAATTAGACGCTGATTACATTTTGGTATTAACCTTTCAACAGGTGGTGCAGCTATGCTGCATTTTGCACGATTTTTCCGATAGCTATATCTCAACAACCAACGCACAGAATTTCATCAAACTTCAGATTTTGTTACAAAATGACGTATAACATAACTACACGATGATTACGTTTTGTTATAAATCCTTCAATTGATCGTGCTGCTGTGCTATATTTTACATGTTTTTTTTTAACTAGCTATATCTCAAGAACTAATGCACAGAATTTCATCAAACTTCAGATTCTTTTACACCATAACATAATTAGACTTTTTTTACATTTTGGCATAAATTGTCCAAGATATGCTGTTGCTGTGCTACGTTTTGCAAATTTTTTGTTATATCTCAAGAACTAATGGACGAAATTCCATCAAATTTCAGATTCTGTTCGGTCTTGACATCAATAGATGCTTATTAGGTTTTAGTATAAATAATCCAACATGAGGCACTACTAAGCTCATTTTCTCAGAATATTAATTAAATTTTGCGTTTTAGGCTTTTCGGATACCAGAATCTCATTAGGCTAGGTCAGATGTTCGAGGAAATTTGATAGTGGGTAACTTTGAAGTCACCACTTTTTTTTTTTTTTTTTTTTTTTTTTTTTTAATATATATATATATATATATATTAAAATGTATTTATGAGATAGAAGAAAGTTTCAGGATTGACACTTCCAACTAGTTTTTTTTTTTTTTTTTTTTTGAATTAATTGTAATGTTAGATTATATTTATTTTAAACATAGAACATGAATACTTTTAAAATTTGGTTTATAGGTACACTATAAAATATTAATAATTTAGACTATCGCTAAAAATTTTGTCAAAATTTTTCTCTTTACATTTTAATATCTTTGACGCATGCGCAGTAAAAAATTATATAGTAAACCTACTCATTTTTCATACAAATTTTATTATTTTTTAATTCTGATTACAGAGTACTGTGTGCAATGTTATTTGTCATATTTTCTGAAAAAAATAATATTTTATATTAAGAACTCTGAAAATTATAATGGAAAAACTTGGAAAAATTTGGGACCATTTTTATAAAAACCTTAATTACTCTGCGAGTGTGAATGCTATTTGCATAAAAATGAACACAGTGTATTACAATAAGGCATTCAATCATAATCTAGAGTTTGAGCGCTTTTGCTACATTAGTTTTGACAGGGTTATTCAAAAGATATTCATTCTTTTTTAATTTGTTGACGGTCCCCTATGGCGTTTCGGTAAAAAATCTTCACGGAAATGTATGACGTATACTATTATATTTATACACTAAGAGTTTTGAGATGATTCCTCATGTATTTTTCTAGATATTTAGTAAAATGTCTAAAATCGCAAGTGTCCCATAATCAATGGCAATATAGTGTGTATATATATATATATACATATATTTATATGTATTTACGTTTGAGAACTTATCACATGTGTAAGGAAAATGTAAATTCATTAATTTGCATAAGTAACATATTATTTACTTTTATCGTTTTCTCTCTATTACTTACATTTGACCGCTAGGAATCCAAATGTTTTTGGAATTCGAGAAAATACTCAAGAAGAATATACAATAGCATGTAGCGGAAAATAATTTGTTACATTTGCATAGGTTGTCAATCAATAATCATGTTCCAAAATGCGAACACTGAAATGCAAACAGCTAAAAAAACTGCAGAAATAATTTTTTTTTTTTTTGTTATTTTCGAAATTTGTATGCATTAATTAGAACATTTGAAGCTGTAATATAGGAGAAACAAAATTATAATTATATTGCGATATTAATTCGGCGTATAAACGTTTAAATACCATTTTACGCCCATCATGAGGAATTCTAACGGTATGAAAAGCCGTTGTAACGTAAAAAACTGTACTGCAGGACCAAGCCTCTAGACTTTTTTTTTTTTTAATAGTTTTATTGTACGTTACCAAGAACATAGACAAGACAACACACACAATTATCAATAGGGGTTTTTTTTCGTGCAGGAGAGGCAAGAAACTGGTCTACACGACCGAGCTCATTGACTACGGAAAAGCATCTCATCTTAAGGGTGTATTTCGATCCAACGTGCCTTTTTTTCGATTTATTTTTCCGATTCATTTTTGCTCTCAAATGCATCAAACTTTCAAATTATCTTATTTAGAAACTACACAAGGTGCCGTAATGGTCGATTTTTTGATAAAGGTAGAAAATGTTGCAAAAAAAATGCCGTCAAAAACGGCGTCTTGGACAAAATTTTTCGAAGCGGGAGGTCAGCGAACGAAAAAAAGGGCATCCTGAGAAAATAATTACTTATAAATCAAATTACAATTAATTAAGCGAAAAATGACTTCACACGGCATCTTCTACATCACTTCAAAACTAACCCCAGCAAGTTTCATGTTCTTACTTTTAAAAATGAGTCTGAAAATATATCGGAAAATTTCGAGCTGTTGAAGGTGGAAAATCATTATTTCGAATACACCCTTAAGGGTGTATTTCGATTCAAACTGCTTATTTTCCGATTTATTTTTGAATTCACTTTTGCTCTCAAATGCACCAAACTTTCAAAATCGCTTATTTGGAAAGTACACTAGGTGCCGTGATGGGCGATTCTTTGATAAAGGCAGAAAATATTGCAAAAAAAGCAATCAAAAACGGCATTTCGAACCGATTTTTCCCAAGCGGAAAATCTGGGAACGAAAAAAAGGGTCATACCGATAAGGTAATTGTATATGACTCAAATTCTAATGAATGGAGCGTAAACACGGCACCTCATACGTCCCTTCAAGAATCCCCACAGCAAGTTTCAGGTTTCTACTTTTAAAAATGTGCCTGAAATTGTATCGGAAAATTTCGAGCTGTTGAAGGCGGAAAAGCGTTTTTTCGAATACACCCTTAAGGCGCAACACTAGTCACAGAGAAAGACCCGGATGACAATGTAAAGTCTATGGGAGCGTTCTTTTCGAATATCCCGCTCATGTTTTAATATTTTTACATGATTTTTCCCCTCATAGGATATCTGAGGACGATCCACAACCGGCCTAGTTTTTACTTTTTCAGTTTTGATTTCAGATTAAAAAAAAAAAAAAAATACTTTAAATTTCTAAACCGGTTTAAAACGGTTCTGAAATTGAAACTATCATAATATAAAAAATATGCAAGCAAAATAGAAAGTGTAAAAACTAGGCCGGTTGTGGATCGTCCTCAGATATCCTATGAGGGGAAAAATCATGTAAAAATATTAAAACATGAGCGGGATATTCGAAAAGAACGCTCCCATAGACTTTACATTATCATCCGGGTCTTTTTCTGTGACTAGTGTTGTGCCTTAATTTCTCAGATGAGTTCGTTCCTTCCAAAAGGCCACGTGATGATATCTCAGCGTTCATTAGTTTTTTATTTATAAAAACGTCATCCCTGCACTTTTCTCTGAGATGTAGTAGCTCATTAGAAAGTTTTATAGCCACCTGGAGTTCTTTTGAAACGTTATTCGATAAATAAGTCCAGTTGCAGCTGTGGAGGCCAATTAAATTTAATGGTGTTTAGGAACTACTAGGTTATCCCGTCGACCAAAAGATTATCGCCAAACTATAAGACTAAATGCCAATAATGGATGATCGTGAATGTCACATTCAATGACATTAAAGACGATTCACATGTTTAAAATCTCATTAAGTGATTTTTATTTCAGTATCTCTATTAATATTCTACTAATTATTTGTTTTTTCGGAATTTAAAAAAAGAGTTATGTATAATTTGGCTGTTAGTTTGGCGATTGGTATAATTTGGCGAAATGGGTCGACGGGATATCAGAGTAGTACCGGTGTTTATTAATAGTTTTAGTGGTTATATCTAAATAGGATGCAATCAAAACATCACACCGTACATTAGTTGTTGAAACAGGACTGTCGCTTAAATCACGTAAATCATTCAAAAAATGCATTATAACAGCGCCCCTTGTTGGTTGATTTACACAAAAACCTGATTTGCAACAACATCTAACTGAATCTAACGATTGATAAAAATCCTTGCATCTGATAATCCATGAATTACTTCTTGAGATAGAGCTAATGCTGAAATCGTGAAGAAGACAGCATAGCAGTGCCACCTGTTGACATATTTGCACCAAAATACAAAAAGCATCCATTGATGTTAATTGAATCTGACGTTTGGTGAAAAGCCGTGCATTAGTTCTTGAGATACAGCTGATGCTTAAACCGTGAAAAAGGCAGCATAACAGCGCCACCTGTAGAGCGATTTATACCAAAATATAAACAGAATCCATTCATGTAAATATCTAACAGAATCTGAAGTTTGGTGAAAATCCGTGGAATTGTTCTTGAGATAGAGGTACTGCAGAAATCGTAAAATATGCTTGCATAGTAGGGCCACCTGTGGAGCGATTTACACCAAAAACTAATCATCACCAGTTTATATTAGGTTCTAACTGATATAAATTTTTATTAAATTCCGTGAATTAGTTTTATGAGGTTAGATTTTTAATCCCCCCCCTTTTTTTAATAAATTTAAATATTTTTATTTATTTATTTATTATTTTTTATTTTTTTGGAAAAAATTATGAGAAGTTTTATTATTAGATCTTGTTTACAAATAGTATGTTTAACCATGACAAAAAAATTCAATATTTTAACTTTTAACTCAATAAATAAAAATCATTTTAAAAGTGACCCGGACTCCCTTCAGGGTGCTCTTCTATTGCGTAAAGATTGATTTTCAAATAAAAGAGAAGTTTCCTAATAAATAGCTAAACAACGCTGTCTCTAAAACTATCGCTCTTTTTTTTTTTTACTCTTAAAAGTGTTTTATACAACAAGTAACACTCCACGACGTATCTCCTTTCTCAGCGGAAATAAATACCACAAAAAGAAACACTGAAGAAATGAAAAGAGAGACGGAATCGATTATAGATCGATACTTTAAAAAATCGAAATGGATATACAAGAGTCATAAAGCTATATCTACTTCTCCTTTCCCCACTATTTTTCCAGAAAAATAAAGAAAAAAAAAAAAAAAAAAAAAAAAAAAGTCGCCGTTTAGAATCCTTCGAAATTTTTTGAGTTTACCGACAGCTTTAAGAGTGTATTCGAAAAAATGCTTTTCCACCTTCAACAGCTCGAAATTTTACGATACAATTTCAGACTCATCAGAAGATCTCTCTTTTCCGAAAATTTGGTTTAAAAAGCCAACTTTGCTTGCATTTCTTGCAATATTTTCATTATTTATCAAAAAATTGATAATCACGGCACCTTGTGTACTTTCTAAATAAGACAATTTGACAGTTTGGTGCAATTGAGAGAAAAAATAAATTAAAAAATAAATCAGAAAATAAGCAGTTTGAATCGAAATACACCCTTAATCCGTTCGAGACTAGCATATCTTGCATGAATTTTATTCAATTTGCACCATTAAAATGAAAAAGAAAAAAAATGATGCGTCAAGCATTGATTATGAAAAACTTTCCAACAGACACTGAAAATAATGAAGTACTCAAAAATGAGTATGTTGATGTACTCAAATCGAATTGAGTTTGTTTAGATCAAAAATGAAGCCAATGCTTTCTAAATTTTGAAACATCATATACAGTAGGCTCTCGTTAATTCGAACTCGTCGGGACCAAAAGAATTGTTCGAATTATCCGAAGTTCAAATTATAGAAAATATGAAATGAAAACATGCTTAATAGGGTACTATTGCAAAGGAATTAATGTTATGGTGTTTTTAAATTTATTTCGTCTGTTATCATTAGAATATGACTTACTATTAAATAAGACTATATAAATGTATAAACTAATTAAAAGATAAGAAACAAGCACGATGGAAGAAAAATTTAAAGCGTCACTGATGGACAGACGGGGCACTAAGAAAGTGGATATCAAATGTATTGGATTATATGTATACTCTCGTTCGGAACAATTTTCACAAGAATCAAAGAAAGAAAGTTATTCAAATGATCTAAAATCCGTAAGAAAGGAAAGAAAAATGAAAAATCGAATTCTCGTTAGTTCGAATGAAACGAAGTCATGAGAAAATGAATTCGAATTAATGAAAATCTTTAACGTTATTCTGCCATTGAAAATTTCGGGACTTCATGTTGAGTTCGAATTAAGCGAAGATTCGAATTATCTGATTTCGAATTAACAAGAGTTGACTGGATTATCAAATCCAAACAAATGATAATTTTGTTCCCTGTATTGGTTCATTTCATTTTCATTCATGGCGGCATGAAAGATTTTTATTAATGTAAACATTAAATTATGCACGGTATTTTAAAATAATTTAAAAAAGCTTGCAAATAATGCTCTTTCCATAAAAATATTCGATACGGATTTTTTTGCTTATAATTTTGCTATTTTTCCTAATAAATAATCAATTAAACGTTTATTGTTAATAATTTTGTGAAAGAAATAAATAGCAGTGTATTTTTACTTTAATTTGTAAATTCAGGGGCAGTTTATAGCGATTTATATTTGAACCCAACCATGGAGTCAAAAATGAGTACGTGTGTATTTAGATCGGAGCTATTTTGAGTATGAGAGATTCTTTAGAAAACCCTTTTTTTTTTTTTTTTTTTTTTTTTTTTTTTTTTTTTCAGTGAATCATGCAACAAAACTGCTCCATTATAAAAAAAAAAAATTATATATATATATATATATATACAGGGGTTGGACAAAAATATGGAAACACCTTAAAGAAAAACACGTTTCCTTGCCTAGTATTGTGTACGGTACTCGTTGTTATTCAAAACAGCTTGCAGTCTTCTCGGAATGGATAAATACAGTTTCTGTATGTTTGCCAAGGGAATATTGTACCATTATTCCGTCAAAACGGTGGCAAGTTCAGATAACGATGTTAGCGGTGGATAGCGAGAACGCACTTTCCGCTCCAATGTAGACCACAAAGGCTCGATAATATTCAAGTCTGATGACTTTGGTGGCCTGCGAAGATGCGAAAATTCATCCTCGTGCTCAGAAAACCAGTCCTGGACAATGTGAGCTGTGTGAACGGGGACGTTGTCCTCTTGGAAGATACCATCATCATTGGGAAACAAAGCTTGTACCATTGGATGGACTTGATTGGCCAAAATGTTCACATAAGTCTGGGCAGTAATACACCCTTACAGAGTTATCATGTGGCCAGAAGAGAATCACGATATGATATGTCTGCCAAAACCATCACCGAAACCCCGCCATGTTTCACTCTTGGCAACAAGCAGTCTGTATTATAGGCTAAAGATGGCGTTCTCCAGACGTAAACTCGGCCAGAAGTGGAGAACAATGTGAAAGAAGACTCATCAGACCATATTACGCTCTTCCACTGCTCTATAGTCCAGGCTTTATGACTTAAACACCACTTTTTCCTGTTACAGGCATCAGCATTACTGATGGATGGCTTTTCAATTGCAACACGGCCAGCAATTCCATATTTATGAAACTCCCTTCTAATTGTCTTGGTACTCACAGGATTTGGTAACACGACATTCATTTCAGCAGTAACTTTTGCAGCTGTGGACTGTTTATTTTTCGCGATAATCCTCCTTAATGATCGTCTGTCACGATCACTCAGCACACACTTTCGTCCGCGCTGTGATTTAGCGGATGATGTTTTTTCCGCATTTCAAATATGCGGAATAAATCTTCGACACAGTAACTCTTAAAACACTAAAAACCTCGGCTACCTTGCTTATGGAAGCACCCACCATACGCGCGCCAACAATTTGTCCACGTTCGAAGTCTGTTAACCCTGGCATAATGCAATGATAATCTTACATAACAGTGCTCCAACAATGACTGAACGGTGCAGCGATTTTACGAATTTGTATAGGTCGCTTCAGTAGGCGAGAACTCCAGTGTCATCAACATAGTTCATTATAATCAATTTTTCTTTTCAAACATGCATTTCAAAAGGTGTTTCCATATTTTTGTCCAACCCCTGTATATATATTACGTCTCATTTTACTCTTATGAAAATGTACAACGCATTTCAAAACTAAAACTTCATCTGTTCCTATCCACAATCAGAATATTATGCAACATTTTTAGCAGCCCTGTATATATGATATAGTGATTTGTATCTATTAATAACGTGCATTCCAAAACTGAGTTCATTATATGTCAGTTGAAAATTCCCCTTCAGGAATTTCCTCTCATAAGCAGAATTGTATGTAAATACTTTTGTGCAGCCCTGTATAGGAGGTATATAACTTATACATAAAATGTAATACGCAAAAAACTAATAAAATTTAGAGACGCATACTAGATTTTAATTAACTAGTCGTTGGAGGCCACCGTAATACTTACCCATCATGGATATGCATAGCACAATATATGAAAACGTAACACATAAAATGCATTACAATTCCAAAACAAAATATAAACGTATATTTAAGTATTTTTAACACATAATCATGCTCTATTAATGAATTGCTGATGAACCAATTTCGATAAATTGTATGAAACGCCAACTATTCAAGTAGAACTGAATTGCGTAAAAGAAACATCCTTATAACTCCAAAAATAATAATCATATTCACTAACGGTTTCTTGCATCGAATTAAGTATCTCATTTCCAATTAAAAGATATCTTTGAATTGAAATTTGGATGAAATACAGGGTCATGAAAAATCAAAGAATGTGGAAAATAGGATTAGATATATCTCAACAACTAATAATCCGATTGACTTCATTTTTTATGCAAAATTTGTGTTATTTTATTGCCTTTTACGTCCACTCCTTAAAATAAAAGAATTCGAAAATTTTTATATACTTTTCATCAGAACGAATTTTTCGAGAGTCCGAAAAAAAAAGTTCCGGATAATCGAGGTTACTGATATTAAATAGGCTTCGTCCCATTCTTACATACTAAGTACATACAAAATTTCAAATCTCTATCTCAATTTGTTCGGGAGATAGAGCGTTTACAGACAGACAGACAGACAGACAGACACACAGACGGACGGACGGCAAATTTTTTTTTCTAAAAATATGTTTTTCGGAATCTCCAGTGTCTGAAACGTGTAAATCCGTCAAAAAAATTTTTTTTCGATTTTCAAAACGATTGCAAGACTTACCCTATACTACGTATGATGGGTAAGTAAAATGTATTCTCCAGCAATTAATACGCAAAGACAGTACCATAACAGATTTATTTTATATTTACTAGGGAAGTTGGTAATATGTCATCCGGATTAAATGAAACAAGAAAGAAAAAAAAATCATGCATCAAGCATAGATTATAACATTTTCTTTCTAAAACATCCAGATTACTGTAACAAAACTGCATCGTTTAAAAAAAAAATTAAACGAGGTGCAATCCGTCGAGATTCGACGAAACAAAATATTTAAGAAAGAACTGTTTCATTGATTTATAATAAATCTACAAAATTAGTTACAGTAAAAAATACATCGTATATTGTTCAGTCTAACTCTCAAACAAATATTATTTTAAGCGGAAATTAACAAAATACTATTAAATCCAAATATCCAAATTATTAAACAAAATAAAACCGAAATTCACCGGATTACATAACAGACGATACTTTAAAAACAATATACGCATTTTTTTTTTCTAATTTTAAGAGAGAATGGAATAATTTTGTTGCCACAATTAAAAAACTGGTACAAAAAACTATTTAAAAAATTTACAACTCAAAAATAAACTGAGATATTGATTTGAAACCAATTGCATTTAAAAGTACATTTTTTTCTCTCTACGATGGTGTAAAAATTTAATATGTGCGATGTTTAGAATCGTAAAATTTGCAATAGCAAAAATTGCAAAATCAAAATTGCAGGGGAAAGTGTTGCCATTCGCAAAATGACGTATGCTTTACGCACAGATACGTTTGGCCTTTATAATATAATGACGTATGCGTTACGCACAGATACGTTTGGCCTTTATAATATATATGTATATATATATATATATATTACATCGTTCATTTCACCACATAGAAATGTATAACAGTCAAAATTTCAAAACCGAATTTCAGCTGTTCTTATCTACAACCAGAAAATTATCCAAATTTATTAGTAGCCCTGTATATGATATAGAAATTTGTATCTACAAACAACATGCATTCCAAAATTTAGTTCACTTAAGAGACGCAGTGAAATCTCCAAAGAAAGGACACTCCGAATAAGGGACACCTCTATTTAGGGAACAAAAGTTCCAGTCCCATAGCTGTCCCTTATTTCGAAATTTCACTGTAATAAAAACTCCGAATAAGGTACACCTCTTTTTAAGGAATAAAATTTCCGGTCCCATAGGTGTCCCTTATTCGGAGGTTTCACTGTATTTCAGATGAAAATTCCCCTTCAATCATTTCCTCTAGTTGGAGAATGGTATGTGAATGCATTTGTGCAGCCCTGTATAGTAGGTATAGAATTTATATTTAAGTAAACAAATAAAACTAATAAAATTTAAAAATGTATACCGAATTTTATAACGTACTCTCCAGCAATTATGACGCTAAGACAGTACTGTAACCGATTTCTTTTGTGTGACCCTGTAAATAAATAAAAAAAGCTATGAATGGACTGTTTTAACGTGATCGTAGTGTAATTCAGGGATTTATATCAGTTTCAATACATTTGAAACACACAATGTCATTAAAGTATTCTCCAAATGATTTTTTCCCCTATACCATACTGTAATCGAATTCTTTTGAGTGTCCCTGAAAATGAACCATTAATCGTACATACTTCATATTCAATACCAAATATGCTTTGGCGACCCTCAATAAGCTTTATCAATTGCATGAGAATCCGAATATATTTACGGGAGCTAGAGCGTGGCCAGACGGCCAGACAACCGAATGCATTATCATTTTTTAAGTGCTTAAAAAGTGAAATTTACCTTATTAGTGACAAAAATGCCTTAATTAAATAAGAAAAAATATTGCCTTTTTTTACCGATGTCAAAAAAAAAAAAAAAAAAAAAAAAAAAATACTGTAGGCACCTTTTGAAGGTACATAGAGGCACCCAGGGTCCCGAAGGAGTTAAATTTGTCCGAATGCGGGGAGGGTTGCCAGGTAAATAAAAAAAAAATAATGTATTTGTTAATGTTTTTATTTGTACAACAACGTTTTATAAGCAAAATATTTATTTATAATAGAAATTCTTACTTTTTCGATGTGGTATATATATTATTAATATTACGATATGGGGAAACATGCTTAACAATAAAACAACATTCATCTGAAACCCCTTAAAACATGAATTGGAGTGATACCCATGTCAATACATCTGTGAAGCACCATCAAACATAAATCATGTAAATTTATTTTCTATATGAAGAAGTTTCAAATATTAAATTGCATTATAGTTTTATAAGTAAAATACGGTACTACTTAATTTTACGGTACTACGTCGACCAATTTCGCCAAATTATACGAATCGCTAAACTAATAGCCAAATTATAGACATTGACATAATTTTGATTTTAAATAACGAAAAAATAATTAATTAGTAGAATGTAAATAAAGATTCAAATAAAAATCTCGTATTGACGTTTTAAACACGCATATTGTATTTAATGGGACATTCTCAATCATCCAATATTGGCATTTAATCTTATTGTTTGGCTATAAATTTTTGGTCGACGGGATAACTAAGCAATACCTAAAATACTGTACACAGTAACACTTATAAGCATTTTAAAATTATTCACTTGCTTTAAAAAGTATTTATAAAAAGCGACTTTTTAACTAAGGAAATAAACAGAAATTTTTGACCCGAAATATTTTTCTAGCTCCCCTTTTCTTCTCCCCCTCCCACTCTCTCTCTTTCTTCTAACTTTTATTTACAAAAGAATTTGTTATACACGATGTATCTTCTTCCTAGAAGCAGAAATAAACACCACAAAAAGCGTGTCATAGAAGAAATGACAAGCAAGCACGAAATCGATTATAAATCGATACTTTAAAAAATCGAAATAGATTTACAACAGTCACTTAAAGCTATATCTATTTTTCGTCAGAAAGAAGGGGGGAAAAAAATGATGTCGATCTTTAAAGCTCTTGTAAACTTTTTCAGCTTACTGGTAGCTTACACGACAAGTAGGAAAAAATCAGCGTGAAAGCATAGATTATGAAACACTTTCCAACACACTGAAAAAAATAGGTTCTCAAAAGTGAGTAAAAAGTACTCAAATTTAAGTACTTCAGTTACTCAAAATAGCTCTGATCCAAATATACTCGAAACTGTGAAACACATGTACACATTTTTGATTTCATGGTTGTATCCAAATATAAATCGCTATAAATTGCCTCTGAATTTACAAATTAAAATATAAAGACACTGGCATTTATTTCTTTCACAAAATTATTAACAATCTATATATTTGATAGACCTGGCTGTTTTTTTAGTCATCAGCCCTGAGCTTTCTACTGGCCCGATTTTGATAATTATTTTTTTAAATGAAAGCTGTTTATTTGTAGATGTGCCCGTTCTGGCTAATTTTTAATTTATTTTCATTTTTATATTTTATTTTTAATTTTAAAGTCTTTTTCGTGACATTTCTTCAAAACAGTGGCAACAGCTTTTCTCACTATAATAAAAATTTATTTTGCTTTATTACTTTCCACCAATCAGGAGCTTGATCTCATCGGTGAATGTGTAATCGCATTTCAAAGAAAATAAATAATGGTTTTCGTAAAATTTAATCTTAATAAAATGATTGTGCATAATTATTCACTAATCGCGGTACAATACACAGATTATTTACCGAGTAATATTATTAAGTATTATGTAAATAAAATAACAGAAAAAATACTTTAATAAAATATAATATCTAAAGCGAAATTTTGTCGATGAATAAAATGTCTTCATTCAGAAACCAGATAAATTTGTTCCATGAATATAATATGCAATTTTATAGCTGTGTCAGTGATGATGTCATATTCACTGACTTTTATTCCTGCATCTAAATAAACTGAACTTCTATTTATTTAAAGGTCCGTGGTGTGCACAAATTAAAATATTTCTATAAATTGCGCCATTTCTATTTAATTATAATAAATAGTTTATGAAACTAAAGAATTTTTAAATAACTGCATTAATCTCGCTTTTATTCCGGAGAAGATGAGTGTTTCTGAAGGTGTAAATGATGTCATATTAGAAGAAAAAAGAATAAAACCTGCGATATGCCAATATATTAATATAAAAAATTAATTAAAATCATTTCGTTGTATTAAGTTATCATTTAAAATAAAAATAAATAAAATGTTCTCAGCATATCAGCAACAAACACAAAAATTTTATTCTTTTTAATAACAAAGACATCGTTTTTCTTTTCGTTGCCATAACAATAAAATTAATAACAATAAAATTAATTTCGAAAAGTCCATGGAGGCTACAAACCAATAAATAAATTTATTGCAAGAGTTGTAAATGTGTAGTGGGTTGGATATGCAGTTTTAGTAACTCCCTGTTTCTATTATAATTAAAATGTTTCATTGATATTATAATTATTGTACAGTTACCAAGCGATATTTAAACGGAGAAAAAATAAACTATGCAGATATTTTTGAATTCGTCTTCTGAGGTATTATATTAACTTCCTAAATAATTTGGCATTTAAATTATGTTTAAGGTTTAGAAACTGCATTAAAAAAGATTTTTAAGATATTGCATAGCTTTTATCGAGGGTTTTGAGCGCGGCGACCGAATCTAGAAATTCCGTAACGAGAAAAAAAACCTAACACTCCGGCCAACGACGTTTCAGTTCGGCAGACTTCGGCAGACTTCTCATTTATTTTTTTAAATATGTATAAAATTCAGTGAACATATTAAGAAAAATATCAATGTGGGGGAGGGTCGAACCTCCTAGTCGATCGGTAATAAAATCATGTTTTACTTATATTTTAGTTTGTAATTGAATTAGAAACTCGGTTTTTTTAAAAAATATGTATAAAATTAAGTGAACATATTAAGAAAAATACCAATGTCGGGGAGAGGCGGCCCCCCTAGTCGATCGATAATAAAATCATGTTTTATTTATATTTTAGTTTGTAATTGAATTAGAAACTCGGAATTTTTTTAAATGTGTATAAAATTCAGTGACCATATTAAGAAAAATGCCAATGTGGGGAAAAGGCGGACCCCTAGTCGATCGATAATAAAATCATGTTTTATTTATATTTTAGTTTGTAATTTAATTAGAAACTCGGCATTTTTTTTAAATATGTATAAAATTCAGTGAACATATTAAGAAAAATACCAATGTGGGGGAGGGGCGGACCCCCTAGTCGATCGATAATAAAATCACGTTTTATTTATATTTTAGTTTGTAATTGAATTAGAAACTCGGAATTTTTTTAAATATGTATACAATTCAATAAACATATTAAGAAAAAATAAAAGGAATATTTCTACTGGAATGTCTTTTCTGTTTTAACATTTTCCAACAAAGTTGAAAAATGTTTATGCTTTTGGTTTGTCTGTCCGTATGGCCGTCCGTCCGCGCTCTAACTCTCGTAAATATACTCGGATTGCGATGAAATTTTTGGACGTTATTGTGATTTACCCTAGCACAAACCCTATTAAAAATGAAGTTTCTACCATGATTAATTTATCTACAGGGAGAAACAAAAGTTTCCCATTACATTACGGCCTATGGGGAAAAATCGTTTCAAATGAATTTTAAAGATGTTACACCCTGTCATACATGTTTAAAATTATATACATGCACTAAGATATGCATGTTGTAAAGTATGCAGTGAAAAGAATTGTTATTATCAATTTACAGGGCCACACAAAATAGTCCCATTGCATATTAGTAAAGGTGGTATTGTTTGCGACATAATGGTAAGCGATTTTATGTAATAATCAAATTGATATACGTCGCTGAGGCTTAATATGAGTTATTTCATGCATAATACGAAGTGCATAGCATTTACAGGGACACACAAAATATTTCAAATAATATATTCTATCGAAGTACTGTATAATATGGATGATTGCATTTGGATGGATGAAATGAATTTTTAATTCTGATATGTGCTTTTAATTTTACTAAATTTATGTATATTATATAATGCATATAAACTCTAATAGTATAACACAATTTATATATACAGAGTTACATAAAAGATCTTGGAAAGATTATTGAATATGAGAGTAATATTAAAGATTTTTTTAAATGAGTTATGCATTTTATGTTGAATTGCATTCAATTTACTAAGAAATTTTTGTAGAATATAGATAAAATTATATACAGGGTCACGGAAGGAAAAAAATTCATGGTCATCTTTGGATGATAATTTCAGGAAATATGATTTAAGTAGTTTAAAGAGTATTGTTGCTTGAACTAAATTTTAGAAAAATACTTTCTTGTAATTTCAATAGTGTTTTAATTTAAAATAAATTTTAGCTAAATACTGGCCTATAATAAAAATACTAGATAAACTACAGGGCTGAATAAAAGTATTCAAGTAGGATTCTATCTGTTAGTATAAATTGCCGAAAGGAATATTTCAACCAGTTAGGCGTTCTTTTGTTAAACTGAATTTCCCCATTATATAGTCTATATATGAACCGACGGATTAAATACAGGGCTCTTCAAAAGAATTGGAATACGGATTTGGTTAGGACAGTAATACTTTATTCCCCTGGATAACAAAGTTTTGTTAAAGATTACAAGAAGTGTTGGAAAGTGTTTTATAATCTATGCTTAACGCAGGATTTTTCCTACTTGTCTTTTCAATGTGCCCGCCAGTGTCATGCTTTTACATCTAAAAATAAATTCCCGAAATGTGTGAACGTCTCTGGGAAACGGTTTTTTGAGAAAGAAGTCTTATTCTATTAAAGCAGTTTTTCTCGGGCAAAGAAATAAATGCCACAAAAAAGCGTGTCAAAGGAGGATAAAAAAAAACATGGGTAAGAAATGAAAAGAGAACACGTAATCGATTCCAGATCGATACTTTAAAAAATCGAAACAGAACATCGCGTCAGACTTACAAGAGTCGTAAACTATCTGAACTTCGTTTTTCTTCAGAAAATCCGATGCCCCTCAAAACTTTCAGAATGCGCCGAATGCTGTTTAAAAGAGCATTGGAGAAGTAAAATGGCCTGAATTTTAACTGCCACAGGGAAGACATCAAGTTGGAAATTGCACGTGAAGCGTAGCAAATGAGGAGCGTTCGTACGAAAACGAAGTTTAAAAAATATCTAAACACATCTTTCTGATATAGTAGATATACTTCGGATACAATATAGTGGTCGAAATCTTTTTTGTTTTCCTGTAAATATACAGGAATTAACTTGCAGTAAACCTCAGCAACGTATATCATAGTCATAAAATGTGAAACAGTTTAATATAACTAAAACAAGTTGGAAAATGCACGTAAAGTGTAGCAAATGAGGTGCGTTCGTACGATAACGAAATGTTAAAAACATCACTCTCATGTATCAATCGCACAAAACTGTAAATAGTTAATTACAATTAAAATGTGCACCAAACAATGTTCTTTCTATACCATTATGTAACAGGATACTTTTGTGTGGCCTTGTAAATCAATAACAAAATGTTCTTTGTACGACAGGTTATACAAAATGCATATTATAGTATGTACTTTATAGTTGCATATCAATTTTATTATGTTCGAATGAGTGTAACACCATTAAAATGCATTTGAAACATTTTTTCCCCATTGACCGTAATGTAACAGAATGCTTTTGATTGTCCCTGTAATTGAACTATGCATCCGATTTCGATAAAATTTGAAATAACCCGACAAAATTATGTAATAATTATGTATTTTAAATTTCAAACGATTAAAATGCATTTGAACCTTTTTCCCCCATTGACCGTAATGTAACGGAATCCTTTTGATTGTCCCTGTAATTGATCTATCCATCCGATTTTCATAAAATTTGAAATGACTCGACAAAATTATGTAATAATTATATATTTTAAATTTCAAACGATTCGGTTGGGTAGTTTTTACGTTGTTATATGCGGACGGACAGACAGACGGACGGACAGACGGACGGACTGAACGACAACTATAGGTGCTACGTATTTACTTAATTACGAACGCACCTAAACAGCCCCAAACAATGTTTCCCCGTATAGCGTTATGAAGTTATGTACTTTTGTGTGGCCCTGTAATTTAATAATAAATATTCTTTGCATCACAGATTGTACAGATTGTATATTTTAATTATATACAATATTTCATAGGTTCAAGTCAATTCTATTATATTCGAAAGAATGGTTTTTACACCATTAAAATGCATTTGAAACTTTTTTTTACTCACTGGCCGTAATGTAACGGAATACTTTTGATGGTCCCTGTAATTGATCTATGTATCCGATTTTCATAAAATGTGAAATGACTCGGCAAAATTATGTAATAATTATATATTTTAAATTTTAAACGATTTGGATGGGTAGCTTTTGCGTTGTTATATGTGGACGGACAGACGGACAGACTGAATGAAAACTATAGGTGCTACGTATTTACATAATTACGAACGCACCTAAAAAGCACATGTCTTTTATTTTACATTGTATCCATTTGAAAATGAATAGTTACGAATTTGTTCCAGTTTAAAATTATCTATTGAAATTTCAGTTTATCTTTTAAACAGCCGTTATTAAAAACAACCATAATAAGGGATAATTATTTCGAGTATTTAATAAATATCGATTGCCCATTGGCAATTTTTAATTCCACTTCATAATCTTTCATATCATTATTATTTTGAAATTAATTAAAACCTCTCATTATTCAAATTAATTTAGTTTTTTTCCCCTTTACATTCTGAAATTCCAATAACCTATTTTTCCGTTATAGCATTAATTTTGACATAAAATAAAAGCTGTTAATAATCTTTTAATTAATAGTAATTTAATGTCGATGAGTGCAAGCATCTTTTTAATAGAATGAGATAAATAAACATTCGATCATTATTGGCTAATGACCGTTATTGAATCTTTCCCTTTTAATAAAATAAGTCTTCAATATTATTTATACTGATATTTAAATTATCAATATTCATTTTCAAAAATTACTCAACTAAAGCATGAATTTATTCAGTTTACATATTATCATGTATGGGGGGGATTAGGCTAATTCTACATCTTAAGTCGATAAATTTTCATATCTTCGTAGTAAATTCAAGCACAAAACATATAAAACAAGTTGGAAATTGCACGTGAAGCGTAGCAAATAAGGTGTGTTCGTACGATAACGAAGTTTTAAAAACATCACTCTCATATATCAATCTCATAAAACTGTAAGTAGTTAATTACAATTAAAACGCTCACCAAACAATGTTCTCCCTATACCATTATGGAATGGAATGCTTTTGCGTGGCCTTGTAAATCTATAACAAATGTTCTTTGCACCACATATTATGCAAAATGTATATTATAATATGTACTTAATAGATGCATATCAATTTTAATAAGTTTGAATAAGTGTAACACCATTAAAAGACATTTGAAACAATTTTTCCCCATTGACCGTAATGTAGCGGAGTATTTTTGAATGTCCCTGTAATTGATCTAAGCATCCGATTTTCATAAAATTTGAAATGACTCGACAAAAGTATGCAATAATTATGTATTTTAAATTTCAAAAGATTAAAATGCATTTGAAACTTTTTTTCCTCATTGACCGTAATGTAACGGAATACTTTTGATTCTCCCTGTCATTCATCTATGCATCCGATTTTCATAAAATTTGAAATGACTCGACAAAATTATGTAATAATTATGTATTTTCATTTTCAAACAATTCGGTTGGGTAGTTTTTGTGCTGCTATATCTGGACGGACGGTCTGAACGACAACTATAAGGTGCTACGTATTTACATAATAACGAAAGCACCTAACAACATATATATTAACTTTCACAATAGAAACAAGTTGGAAATTGCACGTGAAGCGTAGCAAATGAAGTGCGTTCGTACGATAACGAAGTTTTAAAAGTATCACTCTCATATATCAATCTCATAAAACTGTAAATAATTACAATTAAAATGCACACCAAACAATGTTATCCCTATACCATTATGCAATGGAATACTTTTGTGTGGCCTTGTAAATCAATAACAAATATTCTTTGAACTATAGATTATGCAAAATGTATATTATAATATCTATTTTATAGATGCATATCAATTTTATTACGTTCGAATGAGTGTAACACCATTAAAATGCATTTGAAACATTTCCCCCCCATTAACCGTAATGTAACAGACTACTTTTGATTGTCCCTGTAACTCAACTATTCATCCGATTTTTATAAAATTTGAAATAACTCGACAAAATTGTGTAATAATTATGTATTTAAAATTTCAAACGATTAAAATGCATTTGGAACTTTTTCGCCATTGACCGTAGTGTAACGGAATCCTTTTGATTGCCCCTGTAATTGATCTATTCATCCGATTTTCTTAGAATTTGAAATGACTCGACAGAATTATGTAATAATAATATATTTTAAATTTCAAACGATTCGGCTGGGTAGTTTTTGCGTTGCTATATCTGGACGGACGGTCTGAACGACAACTATAAGGTGCTACGTATTTACATAATAACGAACGCATCTAACAACATATATATTAACTTCCACAATAGAAAAAATGATATTATTGTGCACATTACATATCTTTTCTTTAACATAATATCTTAATAGAATTCATGCTGTATTTTCCAGTTCAAAAAAAAGTTCCATTCGATAAGTTCTAGCAAATTCAAAATGTAAAAAAAAAAAAGAAAACAAAAATCGTTTGCGCGAAGCGCAAAGTAAAAACAATTAAATTAAACCATGGAAGCAGCAATAATACGCAACAGCCGTATTGAGAGAATTTCTTTTTTTCAAATACCACTTGTGTGGATTTTGCCGCGGCCTGTGAAAATAAGCTTGAATCAATGAATTTGAGATTTCTATAATTTAAATAGGTCGAAGAATTTTTAAGATATTTTGCTTTTATCCCGGCCGGGTATCGTTCCAGGAAATTCAGGGTTTCTATGCTGTAAAAAAATTTTTTTCCCTAGTTTAGTATTCTAAAGGTAGTAACTGAAACCTCCAAATAAGGGACACCTCCATTTAAGGGACAAAAGTTCTGGTCGCAGCCCCTTAGTATAGAACCTGTAATCTCTGAATAAGGGACACTCGATTTTAGGGACACCTGAAAATGAAATTAAAGAACCTGGTTTTTGCATTTCAGATAATGAAGGAGTCTATGTTTTAACTATGGTAAGAATTAAAATACAGATTTTTGTGAAATTATCATTGAAACAAACAGTCATGTTGATACATAGGCAGATAACACAATTGAGGAGTTTTTATTCACTCATCTATACTAATAAAAAACAAAACGCTCTGTCTGTGTGTGTGTCTGCGATGGCTAGCAAAATCTACAGCATATACGAGGCTCAAAAGTTTTTTGAGAGTAGCCCCAAATCTCTCCTGATGTGCCTGAGCTTCATAATTTCGAAATTCTATTTATTAACTGAGTAATTAATTAAATTCCAAAGCTCACTCTCATAAAAAATCGCCTTTTTTCTTCTTTTTCCCTTTCATTTGCTCATGGTTGGTTGGTTGCATAAAATTTTCGCAGAAATAATTAAAAAAGCTGGGACAGACCTTTAAAATTCATAGACTGGCAAACTGTCAGTTTAAATGATGATTTTTTATGTTGTACGCCATGGAGGAAAAAGATAACTGGAGGTGAAGTAAACCGCAAAAAACGTTTGCAATATGAAACCATTTATCGCTCAAATTTTAATGTCCCAAACAAAAGCATGTGGAAGGGATTTTGTATTAATAAGACGAATTGAAAGAAATGAATTACAGCTGAAGCATATTTTACGAAGAAAAAGTAATTTTTTAAAATGGTCTTTTTTCTATTATATTATTTATTTGAAAAAATTGTTTGCTTTTAAAATAATTGAAATTGGAAAATTAAAAATAATTAAATGTCAAAATAAAATTAAATAAAATATTGAAAACATTTGATTTGAACTAAAAATTGTATTACTAAAAGTTTTCTTTTTTTTCAGAACTTTTTAATACTTTATAACGTAGATGAAAAATGTTTATGATTTAACAACACATTAATAATTCTATGTCAATATATAAAATATATTGATGGAAACATTCATTTAAAATCATGCATGAAAACTTAAATAACAAATATTAATATAAAATCTAGATTTCAGAGTGCAGACGATTTTAAGACATTAACGAAAGAATGTTAACTTTTCAAGCAAAATCTGAATTGATGCTTCTATATTGATATTTCAAAGTCATATGATAAAAATAATCAAATAATTCTTGCCTATGATTGATATATTTGTATCTTTTATGCATTCCGATCGTGTATTACAGCCAATAATGGCACAAAACGCTATTTTTTAAACGAAATTTTAATAATTTATTCAATAACAGTTTAAAAGGTAAAAAATAAAAACAAAGAAATGCGGGTTTAAACCAGTTTGAATTGATCGGCGTGTCAAAGTACATGGTTTTGTTGGTGCATATTTGGACTTAATGTAGCAGATTTTAGGGTTACATTTTTGGCGTCACCCCAAGACATTATACTTCCACTCAATTAATTTCTTTTTACTGAATGGTTGTACGCAGATTTTTGGCATTTCGAACATCAGAATGTATGAGTCATTAGCTGTGTTGCAGTAAAAAAAATCACACACCAGTTTTCTAAGAGTTTATTTTTTTATCATTGATAAAATTTAAATGTATGCTATTCAATTTAAAAAATTGTATTATGGCTTTAATTTGTTTTTAAAACAAAAATAAAATAGCTGTTTGGCGTACAATTCTTCGAATCCGCAAACGATTCATACACCATAATAAATTATCAAATAGCAAAGTAAATTATTTATCAGAAATAGCCTTAAAAAGAATAGTAGCAAAACTGATTATAATCTTATTGTTTAGACTAATTAACACATAACCCGATTCCAACCAGAAAAAAACAGACCACACTCCGATCCATGATAGACAATATTTCCGTGAGTATAAACCCGACCCGAACCTAAAAATTGTGTTTGAAAAAAAAAAAAAAACTATGGATTTGATAACTGACCCGAACCAAATCTCAATCCCGTAAAAATGTTCAAGTGAAGCATAACTCGATCCAAACAAAAAAAAAAGTAATTTTGGTGGGCATGAAACCTGACCCGAAACTAAATATTTTCTTTAAAAAAACTCGAAATATCACCCGAAGAAAATATGAAACGGATAAAAATATTCCAGAGAACTATAACCCGATCACAGCAAGACAAAATACTTTCCGTCGTCATAGACTCGACTCAAACCTAAAAAAATTCCATTTGAAAAATCCTGAAATTTGACCCAAACCACATCTAAATCCGACCAAAATATTCGAAAGAACCATAACCAGATTCGAGTAAGACAAAATTTCCGTGGACATGAACTCGAT
Organism: Maratus speculifer; assembly: GCA_964019185.1. Classification (NCBI taxonomy): domain Eukaryota; kingdom Metazoa; phylum Arthropoda; class Arachnida; order Araneae; family Salticidae; genus Maratus; species Maratus speculifer. The sequence goes on from OZ025301.1 coordinate 16,724,238, forward strand.
ACCAACCTAAAACTTCCATTCGACAAAATACCTAAAATTTGAATCGAACCAAATCTGAATCTGACAAAACTATTTCAAAGAACCACAACCGGATCCGCACAAAACAAAATATTTCCATGCATCATATGAACCCAGTTCGAACCCAAAAAATTTCTTTGAAAAAATTGCGAGATCTGAATTGAACCAAATCTGAACTGGAAAAAATATTCCAGTGAAGCATGTCCTTGTTCGAACAAGACAGAATAATTTTCGTGAACACGCAAGAAGACCCGAACCCAAAAGTTTTTTTTTGAAGAAAAACCCGAAATCTAAATTGAATCAAATCTGAACCCGATAAAAATATTGAAAGATGTCCAATAAATAATGTCCATGGACATTAATAAATAATGTCCATGGACATAAACCCGATTCGAACCTAAAAAATCCGATTTGAAAAAACTTGAAATTTGACCCAAACCACATCTGAATCCGATCAAAATATTCGAAAGAATCGTCACCGGACTCGAGTATGATAAAATAATTTCCGTGGACATGAACTAGATCCGAACCGAAAAATTCTATTTGAAAAAATACCTGAAATTTGAATCGAACGAAATTTGAACCTGACAAAAATATTCCAAAGAATCGTAACCGGATCCGAGTAAGACAAAAAATGTCCATGCACATGAACCGAATCTGAACCTAAAAAATTTCTTTCAAAAAATCTCGAAATCTGATAAGAACCAAATCTGAACTTGATAGAAATATTCCAGTGAAGCATGTTCTTATTCGAACAAGGCAGAATAATTTCCGTGAACACGCAAGAAAATCCGAACCCAAAAATTCCATTTGAAGAAAAAGCCGAAATCTGAATTAAACCAAGTCTGAACTTGACAAAAATATTCCAGTGAAGCATGTCTTTATTCGAATCAGGCAGAGAAATTTCCGTGGACACGCAGGAAGACCTGAACCCAAAAATTCCATTTGAAGGAAACGCCGAAATCTGAATTGAACCAAATCTGTTCCCGACAAATATATTTCACAGAACCTTAACTAGATCCGAGCAAGGCAAAATAATTTCCATGGACCTGAATCCTACCCGAACATTTAAATCGAATTTCAAAAAATACCTGACATCTGAATCGAACCAAATCTGAACCCGACGAAAATATTCTAATGAATCATAACCAAGATCCGAACAAGACAAAATAATTTCCATGGACATGAACCCAATATATGGTTAGGTAACATTTGGGTTGCGATTAGGTTGCAATTACATTACGGTAAGTCTTTGATTTTATTTTATTTCACGTTAGGTTAGAGTTAGATCACGGTTAATTTAAAGTTAGGCTAAAGTTAAATTGCATTTATGTTATGGTTGAATAAGGATAGGTTACATTAAAGTGACGGATAGGTTACAATTTATGTTATATTTAAGTTACGGTAGGGTACTGTTAAGTCGCAGTTAGGTTACAGACATGTTATGGTTACGTTACAAAAGTTTACGGTTAGGAATTTGTGCACAGAGTGAACATTACGCATGATTTGATTAAAAATATACACTTACTTTTATTAAATGGCTCTGAAAGTATAATACTATATACCAACCTTTTATCATCGAGTATCGATTTCATTCACGGTATAGTCGGATTTAAAAGTGATATAATTAGTTTGAAATTCAAAATATTTCACTTGGGATTTCTATGTGAAAAAAATAATTAGTTACGTGATTTAACAGTGGTTTTTACGGGTAAATATCAACACTTTAACACGAAAATAACGAAATCATTAGATATATGTTCCCTCCCGCGTTTCTCATTGCTCATTTTAAGTATTTTTAGAGCTTAATATTAGTTGTTTTTAAAACCGATTTTTCACAACGTCAGCTGCCACGTATTTCAGACAATGCATTTCTGCATGCTTCGAGTTAATGATAAAATCATAGAAATTTCAAGTTCGTTTAATATTGATAATACGAAACCGGGCAACGCCGGGCGGGTCAGCTAGTTTTATAATGATTCCGTTGTTACTTTTGAAGTCCGGAACAAGAAGAAAATATTTCAGTGGAGGAGACTTTCATAATTGAGACTCAATTAAAACAATCAATGCCCATCTAAGTCGGAGAAATCTTCCATAATCAGAGTGATCATATACAGTGGCGCCAACTTTTGAAAAAATAATGGGTGGGCTCAAAAATATTTTTGTAAAATGGTGCGACCAATTTGTTTTCATATGTATCTTTTCACGTTTTACCAAAATACTAAACTCACCTTATCAGTTATTCATATTAACAAAATACTTCTTTTTCGACATGAACGTAAACCATTACTGAAGTCTGACGTCAGTTTTTCGCCCCCAAAGTAAATATTGCGTAAAAAGAACAACAGTCAAGCGATGGGAGGCATTCAATCGATAGAGAAGAGGTCGATGAAATACTTTCGAACCTTCATCGATTCATACACACAAACGATAGTTCTTTACAAGCAGAAAACACATTTATGAGAATAAGAGAGTTTTGGTGGTTTCATTTTATCCTCTTGAAAAACAATGGTAGTCATGATTTATCCAAGGAAATTTTATTACGGAGGAAGATGTTTTAGAAACTTAAGGGTGTATTTCGATTCAAACTGCTTATTTTCCGATTTATTTTTTAATTCATTTTTGCACTCAAATACACCAAACTTTCAAAATCTCTTATTTGGAAAGTACACAAGGTGCCGTGATTGTCAAATCTTTGATAAATGCAGAAAATATTGCAAAAAAAAGCAATCAAAAACGGCATTTCGAACCGATTTTCCCCTAGCGAGGGATCTCGGAACGAAAAAAAGGGTCCTACTGATAAGGTAATCATATATATTATAAAGCAGAAGTTCTGAAACTTCCAAACGAGTGTTTTCAAAAACTAACCGATGGATCTTTTTGCAGATTATATCATTCGATAGGAAATATTTTTGCGGAGATTTATGATACGAATATACAGGGATAACTCTGATTTTTTGTACTAAATTTCGTATTTTTCGGTTATTTTTGACGGAAAGGTTCCAACAACTAATTTTTTGGCGATAATTATATTTCAAAATAAGAAATGAAATGCTTTCTCTAATGGAAAATAATATAAACATTTCGAAAAAAAAAACCTGTTAACTCATTGATTTAAAATAAATAATGATAAAAAGAAAAAATCCGTTTAATGCAAAATAATATTATGAAAGGAAAATATTTATCTTTAACGGAAAAAAAAAAAAAAAAAAAAAAAAAAAAGAATATTTATACTATTTAAAAAGTAACTCAATGTGAAAGAAAGTTTTGAAGTGACACAATATTTGGCTATTTATTTCTTTCGAGCCAGATTAAAAGAAAACATCTCAAAAATTTCATTAGGTAAAACATAAGTAATTTTTTTCTTTCTTTTTTTTTTAAATATTTTTAAATCTAATTTTTCCGTTATGTGTTTTACAGAAGAAACTCGCAGAATTAATATTTTTTAAAAGGCTCCAATTGTTATTTGTATGTTGTTTGTTCATTTGGGTGTTTCAATCTACTTTTGTCGCCAATCAATGCGACTCTAAACAAAAAAAAAAAGCGTTGTTCGCAAGAACTATTTTCTCTCTCTCTCTCTCTCTTTTAATGAGTGAGAGAATTTTTAGGAAAAAAATTTACATTTAACTTAAATACATATATAGCAGTTAATACCACAAAAATGAATAATATTTAAATTTTAGGGTAAATGTCTTTCCACATACATAAATATTGTAAAATAATTTAACTGCAACTTTAAAATTTTTTTTGACACAGATATTTCATACGCACTACATTGGTGCGATTTGTTTCTTACGCCAATACCATATATACATCTGGGTAATTTACTGACGCCAAAGTGTCATTATTTTGCTTGATATGGCAACCCGGATATTATTGTCTATTTATTAATAAATTGTCTATTTACAATTTTTTTCTTTTTTTTTTTTCCAGTTATATAAACTATTTTAATCTAGGCACATTTGTCATACATGCGCCACATTTGCGCGACTGCAATAAAATGGCGATTTTATGCTCACTTGGTAACCTGGCTGTTGTTTATTTATTAATACATTTTTATTTTATTTTATTTTATTTTTTAAAGGGTATAAATAGTTTTGTTTTATAATTATTAACTAAACTTTTTAAAATTTATAGTTATTTTCTATTTAAAATAATAGAAAATAATCCGGGTTTGTGATGGAGTTTTTTGTGAAATATGGTATTTTCAAATGTAAATTGAGTGCTACTTGATTAACACGTCGGCCAGTTTAGCCAAACTATTCAAATTTACATAAATTCATTTTAAATAACGAAAGAACAATAAACATAAATAAAAAATACAAATTAAAAGTCGAATTAAAAAGCACTTATGACGTAAAAAAATACATGCATCACGTATAATATCAATTGCTATCATACTTACGATCATCGATTATTGACACTTATTCCTATAATCTGCTATTAATTTTTTTCTCGACAGAATAATCAAGTAGTACCGTACATTGTACAAACTCCAGTTATTACAAAAATAGAGCTAAATAACTAAATTTAGGTGCAAATGCACACACCCATGTTGTAAGTAAAAGGCACAAATGTCATATATGCACCACGTTGGGGTGATACATTTCTGGCGCCACTTTAACGGAAACTTCGTTTTTAAATGACAGATACATTTCTATTTTCTATTTTACTTTTCTATGTATAGAGCATAACATTTTGTATCATTTTAAAATGCAAATGAAAGTAAATAAATACTTCATTAATAAATTAAAAACAAAGCTGGATTACCATAAGAGGCATAAAATGTTCATTTTGTTTCAATCACGCCAACGTGATGCGTATATGACATCGGTATCAAAAAATGAATTTCACACATTCAAAAAACATTCACTTTATTTTTCTAAGGAAAACTTTATTTAACTTTATTTATTATCCTGCATTCCAAAAACGGAACACTGTAATAGATTTATCAAGAGCAGATGTACGTTGCGAAATATACTATAATATTGATAGAGGATGTATTAAGGTTTCCACAGATACCCATATCCTCAAGTTGAGAGGTTTAGAGTTCAAAAACTATCAAATGAAAATGAATCACTTGAAAATTGTTTAAATTCAATGGTCAATTTCTGCGATCATAATGCTCGCTATTTTAGAAGTATGGTGAATAGCCAATATTTAAATTGCTCTTTTCATACTTGCCTCATTTATCTATCAAACTCTACAATAAATGGTCAACTGAGATATTTTTTTCTTAAAAGCCCGAATTTTATCGAATGCATAAGCTGATACAACAAAATAATATTTTATTATTATTTTAATATATTTTGGCGTCAACGAGCCTTGATTCCATTGTTGTTGTTTTTATTTTTGGCTCAGTTTTGTTTTTTCTAGCTTGCTGAGTTTTGCACTCATGAAGAATCTCGACAGTAGATTCGAAATAGCTGTTTGCTAATTTTTAATGCACTTTTAGTGCATTTATAATCGTTGGTTTTCTATCTTTAAATACATTGGCATTTTGTATGATTTTCAGAAATTTTTTCAGAAGCATTTGAGGTGAAGTTGCTTTAAAAAACGCAATCATATTCAATATTTTGTTTGATTCATGTTTTGTTTTGAAAAATAGACCAGCGCAGCGGGCTTAGCCTGCTAGTTGTTTATAAATCCAATTCTAATGAATTGAGCGTAAAAAGACATCACACGGCACCTCGTACGTCCCTTCAAGAATCCCCTCAGGAAGTTTCATGTTTCTACTTTTAAAAATGTGTCTGAAAATGTATCGGAAAATTTCGAGCTGGTGGAAAGCGTTTTTTCGAATACACCCTTAAATAAAAAAAATGATCAAGAAAGAAACATTATGCGTCAAATACAAATTGTGAAACGCTTTCCAATTACTTACGTTCTTAAATTAAAAAAGGTAACTTTGTGACATAAGCTTTAATTTATTTTTGTTCGGAAATGCATGAAAGTAGCAGGTGTTGTTATGCAGAAACTGTCTAATTGCACTCAATTTTCTGGGTTTTTCTTACAAACGCAAAAGATCTTTCACAACAAGCCTTCGAAGTGGACGTTTTTGTGCACGTTTCCCGACCAAAGCAAAGAAACCGGTCGAAAAGCAGGAGAAAAACGGGTGATCACGTGCTCGAAATAGCTTATAATTCCGTAGGTAATTTTATTATCACAAAATGGAAAAATAATTTCGACTCGAAATCGCTTCCATAGTTAGGCCTTCCAATTTTATATATTTCCGTTAAAAAAAATGAATTCGTAAATGTTTCCAAACGTTTTCGGCTTGTTGAGCGGAGCAGTTGAGAACACCCTTAAATAAATAAATAAACAAGAAACAAACATTATGCTTCAAACACAAATTGTGAAACACTTTCTAATAATACTTATTAAGTCTTTAATGTAACTTCGTTCTTTAATCTATCTAGCGGCCATCCAAAAGTGATGCCACACTCATGACATTGTAATACTTTTGTAACAAGTTGGTGGTGGTGGGGGGGCTAAGAAGAAATGTGACATTAGAAAGAAATGAGCATTAAAAATCTGCAGATTAAATTTATTCAAATTAAAGTATTTTCTCTTCATAAAACAAAGATAAGATTTTAAGTCAAACATATTAAAGTGTATTTCAAATTCCAAAATAAAACTGTTTCAATTTCTCTTTCATATTAGCTAAACTGGGTTGCCACCATTTTGAAGAAATATCGTAGAAAGCATTTAAAATTAAAAATAAAATATAAAAATGGAAATAAATTAAAAAATAACTAAAATGGACACAACTACAAATAAATAGCTTTCATTTAAAAAAATAATTATCAAAATCGGTTGAGTAGAAAATTTAGGGCTGATGACACGACATTTTTTAGCTTGTCTGAAAGAAATAGCATCGGAGGCTAATAAACAAAAATAACCGGGTTATCATATAAGGCATAAAATCACCATTTTTTAAAATCGTGTCAATGTGGTACACATATGACATCTGTGCCAGGCATGTATTTTAAATGTATGTAATATGACTATTTTACATGCATGTATTCTAAATGAAATGAGGGAAAGGTTTATATTTTAAAGGAGCTGAATACAAAAAGAAAGACGATACAGAAACAATGTTTGGTAATTTATAACATATGCTTAGCTAACATAGAAATATTTCTTTAACATAAAAATATTGTTGCTATTTTTCTATCAACATACATTAAGAATAATATAAAAAAATATTGGTAGACTAAAATCACAGCTATGAGGTCTTTTTATGATGTTAGAAACATTGCAAATAATAAAAATTAGGACACTATTCAAGTCAATCATAAATACCTTCACAATGACAGACATATTTACGTCTAGCTGTAAAAACGGATCGTAAAATGTGCAAAACTGGAAAGTATAAGTGGAGGCTTATATACGAGGCTTCAATTTTCATAACGTATTTGTAAAAGTTGTAGTTAAAAAAATGAATAAATGTAGACGAGATCAAGAGAAACCAAATCACCTTGACATAAAAAATAAAAAAACTAGAGACCCTCTATAACGGAGTTACGAATCCCTCACATCGATGGAAGAGCATCATCGATTCCTACACAACACACGAACGAGGGGGAAAAAAAACAAGCAAAACCGAAAAGTCATCTAATAGAACTGGAGAGAGGCTTCTATAAAATGTTCGAGGGTAAAAATCTGAATCAATATTCCTTCAAAATTTCAGTTTCTTGACATATCTACATTATAAAAGCCAAATGTATCTCTGACAAGGAAGGTCTCCATTGGGGGCATACTCAGAATTTTTTGAAAAAAATACGAATTAAACTACTCATCTAGGTAATAAAGGATCAGTGAAAATTAGCGGCGGAATTACATTATTACATATGTAAAAAAATAAAATAGCTTGGAATAATTGGCGTGAAAAGCTGAAAGCGACGAGGGATTTGGCGTACAGTGCATTTCCTCGCCAAAAGCAGGCGATTTTAACGAATCTGAAAATTGATTTCAATTGACTTCACTGTTAAAAATCTGCAGCATTTACTGCAACGTCACTCCACTACTTTTAAAGAATATCTTTCTTCTGACCAATGAGAATGCTCCATAGCACCGTGAATTGGCCGTGTCATACACTGTTAAAAATCCGCTGCATTTTGTTGCAACGCACTCCTCCGCTTGTATATAATATCTCTATTCCAACCAATGAGAAAGCTCCATTTCACGGCCAAGTAACCGTTTTCTATGCAAGCAAGGGAATGCGTTGCAACAAAATGCAGCAGATTTTTAACAGTGTATTTTTCAATTTGGAACAATTTTAATCAATTTAAATTGTGTTTTAAATGATAAAATATATTAATTTCATTTTGTTTAAGTACGTATAAACGTATGTGACAAAATTACACTTAAAGTAAAGTAAAAATGCAAAACTAAAATTACTTAAACTAAACTTATTTAAATAAATTGAACATAGAAAGTTTTTTCTTTAAAAAGTATTCGAAGCGTAAAAGCGTATTTTTCAAAATTTCGTTTTTTCGCCAACCGGAGATAAATCGCCAAATAAACGAAATTTTTATTATTTTTTTACGGACGTTATAAGGAGATTCCGCCGAAATGTTTTTTATAAACATGTATAACTATATGAGAAGAACATTCTGTAATTTTTTCAGATTTTTCTGAGTATGCCCGTATGGAGACCTTCCTTGTGAGTATCGCATGTGTCATTTCGTGAATGGCAACCTTTTGAAATTTCAAATCAAATTTCAGTTTTGAAATTTACGCTATAGCAAATTTTTAAACGTCTAAATATCGAACATTTTACCATCGTACATTTACATATAGTACCATCATATAGGGAAAAAAAATGCGCTTTTAAATGCAATTTGTTTAAAAGCTGTATCTCAAATTATTTTTGAAATATTAATTTCTTTTGAAGTTCTTAATGCCGTTTTTACTTACCCATCATACGTAGTATAGTGTAAGTCTTGCAATCGTTTTGAAAATAGAATTTTTTTTTTTTTGACGGATTTACACGTTTTAGATAGTGGAGATTTCGAAAAACATATTTTTAGAAAAAAAATTTTGCCGTCCGTCTGTCTGTCTGTCTGTCTGTCTGTCGGTCTGTCTGTCTGTCTGTCTGTCTGTCTGTCTGTCTGTAAACGCTCTATCTCCCGAACAAATTGAGATAGAGACTTGAAATTTTGTATGTAGTTAGTATGTAAGAATGGAACGAACCGTATTTAATATCAGCAACCTCGATTATCCGGAACTATTTTTTTCGGACTCTCTAAAAATTCGTTCTGATGAAAGGTATATAAAAATTTTCGAATTTTTTTGTTCTAAGAAATGGACGTAAAAGGAAATAAAATAACACACATTTTGCATATAGAACGAAGTCGATCGGATTATTAGTTGCCGAGATATTTGTAATCTTGTTTTCCACGTTCTTCGATTTCTCATGACCCTGTATTTCATTCAAATTTCAATTCAGAAGTATATTTTAATTGGAAATGAGACGTTTCATCCGACGCAGTTAATTGTTAGTTAATATAATTATTATTTTTGGAGTTATAAGGATGTTTCTTTTACGCAGTTCGGTACTACTTGAGTAGTTTGGCGTTTTATATAATTTGTCGAAATTGGTTCATCAGCAGTTCTTTAATATAGCATTACTATGTATAGTAACAATATTTAAATTTTGTTTATGAATTGCAATGCATTGTATAAATAGTTTCACATGTTTTATTTTCATATACATATCCATGATGGGTAAGTATTACGGTGGCCCCCAACGACTAGTTTTAAATTGTGGCAAAAGCAGTACTGTATTTCTATAAAAAATAAAGGAAAAAAAGTAAGCGCGTTTTTCACGTGATTTATTTAATCCGTTAATTTATGTTAAATTACATAATTTCTTTATCGATTTAAACTTAAGTGCAACAATTAAAAAAAATGAGTTGATGATAATAAAATAAAAAGAATGATGCCCAGTTAAACTAATGGCATAGATCTCACAGCCTATGTAGACTAATTGTATATTACAGCCTTATATAATAATGCCTTTCGAAAAAAAATAAGGAAGGAAGTACCCCCCCCCCCATTTTCCTTTCTTTATACTTGTCATTGAAGCACCAAAACTAATCAGGGATACGCCTTATCATATAATAAACCAGTATCCAAAATTCGAAGTAAGTCGAATAATTCTGCATAAAAAACCATTTGTGTAATTTAAGAAATGTTTTCCCCCGTTCCCTTCTTTATAATTAATCATTAAACTTCCAAAACTGTTCAGGAATTCAATTTATCAGAAAAAACCTACATCCAAAATTTCAAGCAAATCGGATAACTCTGCATAAAACTCTATTTAGCTAACTTCAGGGGGAGGTAATCGCCCGTACCCTCCTTTAAAATTAACAAAAGAAAACATCACAATAAATGAGCGAAGCTTCTTACTACTATGAACCTGTATACAAAAATTGAAACAAATTGGTTAATTCTGTAAGAAAAACCATTTACATAAATTATGAGGGGCGAGGGGTAGTTTCCCCTATCTTCCCTTTATACTTCCAAAATTACCTAATTTCCTTTGAATTCCAAAAGCAAATTAGGTAAGCGCCATTTCAGAATAAACCTTTATACAAATATAGAAGCAAATAGGTACGTTTTGCGTGAAAAACCTAAATTAAGATGGGGGATTACTCTCCCCCATTCCCCCTCTTTAAACTTATCCAATGAATACCCAATACTAATCATGAAGGCACCTCATTAGAATGATCCTACATCTAAGATTTGAACGAAATCTACTAATTCTGCAGGAAAAACCCATTCATATCAACTAAGGGGAGGGGCAATAGCCCCCGTTCCCCTTCTTATACTTATCGAATGAACTCTCAAAACTAATGAGGGAAGCGTCTTATCATAACAAGCCTAAATCCAACATTTCATGTAAATCGGATATTTTTATCATGAGTTATCGCGTTACGCACGCACATACATACAGAACGGGCGGGCACATAAGCTCTCAGACTTTGATAGCCTGTGAGCTAAAAATAGTAAAATTAAAATAATATGCTTTTAAAAATTTTTAAGAGTTGTTGAGTGACAAGAGGTATTCAGCTGTAAGTACACAAAATTTTGAAATCTCTGACTTATTTAGTTTTTGTGTACACGGACTCTGTGACGGACATACTAACAGACAAAGGAGAGATGGTGAACGTCAGATGAACGAAAACCCTAAAAACAAGAGAATCTTAAACTGAGAAAAAAAAAAAGAAGCAAAACCGAAAAGTCATCTAATAGAACTGGAGAGAGGCTTCGATGAAATGTTCGAGAGTAAAATACTGAATCAATATTCCTTCACAATTTGAATTTCTTGACATATCTATATTATAAAGGCCAAACGTATCTGTGCGTAACGCATACGTCATTTTGCGAATGGCAACACTTTCCCACGCAATTTCAATTTTGCTTTTTTCGCTGCTGCAAATTTTATACTTCTAAACATCGCATATTTCCGATTTTTACACCATCGTATACAGAAAAAAATGTACTTTTAAATGCAATTTGTTTGAAAGCTGTACCTCAATTTGTTTTTGAGATATTAATTTTTTTTTTTATAGTTTTTAGTACTAATTTTGTAATTGTGGCATCAGAATCAATCCATTTTCTTTTAAAATTGAAAAATAAATAAATAAAAAAATAAATAGAAATTAAAATGAGTTTAATTTGTCAAAAATATCGTATGTTATAAAATTCAATGATTCGGTTTTATTTCGTTTTTATTCATCAATTAAATGGCGTCAAATTTTGAGTTAAAGTGATTTTAAAATGATCAAATTAAAATATTTTTTTTCTTTAAAAATAGTGAATATGAATGTGAGAAGTGTATGTGCACATTTTAAGACGACGAAAATTATGACGGGTTTTAATTTCGCTTGAAATTCTATGATCGTATCAATTTGGATTAAATTTTGTTTTTTTCTTTCGCATTTATTCCAAACATAGGGATCTGAATTGATAACTACATCAAAATAACTGATCTTTATTATATTTACTATTACATAAGCAATTAAAGTTTAATATTAAAAATTTGGAGAACTGAGTTTTATAGTATTTTTTAAATCTTAGCTTAAAATAATATTTGTTTGAGGGTTAAATTGATCAATATAAGAAGTATTTTTTATAATATTTGTTTGAGAGTTAGACTGATCAATTTAAAATGCATTTTTTACTGTAACTAATTTTGTAGATTTATTATAAACCAATTAAACAGTTCCTTCTTAAACATTTTCTTTCGTCGAATTTCGACGGGTTTCCACCTCGTTTTTATAAAGGGAATGTTCCATATAGACGAAATTCAATTTTTTGCGGCTGCACAGTACTTTCAGTGGGCTTGGGCATATATATACACACATATATATATTTATATAATATATGTGTGTGTGTGTGTGTGTGTGTGTGTACAGTGGTGTAGCTAAGATGGGTGACATCCGGGGCGGATGTAAATGGTGTCCCCCCCCGCCCACAAGCTGCCATATTTTTTATTAGCTCACAGGCTATCATAGCCTGAGAGCTTATGTGCCCGTCCGTTCTGTATGTACGTTCGTGCGTAACGCGATAACTCATGATAAAAATATCGGATCCTCTTGAAATTTTGTATATAGGTATATCCTGATAAGGCGCTTCCCTGATTAGTTTTTGGAGTTCATTCGATATGTATAAGAGGGGGAACGGGGAGCTCATGCCCCTCCCCTTAATTGATATAAACGGGATTTTCATGCAGAATTAACAGTTTTCGTTCAAAATTTAGATATAGGATCATTCTGATGAGGCGAGTCCGTGGCTGTTATTAGGTGTTCATTGAATAAGTATAAACAGGGGGAACGGGGGTTCTAATGCCCTTCCCCTTAGCTTGTATAAATGGATTTTTCAAGCAGAATCGTCAGATTTCGTTCAAATCTCTGAATAGTTTTGGAAGTTTAATGGTTAAATATAAAAGAGGGGAATAACTCCTCTTAAATTATAAAAATGCTAAATGGGTTTTTATTAAGAATTATCCGATTTGCTCTGAATTTTGGATATAGATTTTTTATATGATAAAGCATGTCCTTGATAGTTTAGGAGGTTCAATGATTAAGTATAAAAAAGGAGAAAGGGGAGAGCTGTTTCCCTTTCTTATTTTTTTTTTCGAACGGAATTAACGAAAATACAAGGCTGTAATGTACAATTAGTATGCGTAGCCTGTGAGCTCAATGCCATCAGTTTAACTGGGCAATATTCTTTTTATTTAATCACAATTCTACGTTATGGAAAATAAAATTTCAACATTTTTTGCATGCCTGATGTGATTTTATAGATAATTCGAAGATATGATTACAAAGTTGTAGTTTATATACAAAATACTAATAAAAAGAATATTGCCCAGTTAAACTGATGGCATTGAGCTCACAGGCTACGCATACTAATTGTACATTACAGCCTTGTATTTTCGTTAATTCCGTTCGACAAAAATTAAGAAGGGGAAACAGCTCTCCCCTTTCTCCTTTTTTATACTTAATCATTGAACCTCATAAATTATCAAGTACATGCTTTATCATATTAAAAAACTTATATCCAAAATTCAGAGCAAATCGGATAATTCTTAATAAAAACCCATTTAGCATTTATATAATTTAAGAGGAGTTATTCTCCTCTTTTATACTTAACCATTAAACTTCCAAAACTATTCAGAGATTTGAACGAAATCTGACAATTCTGATTGAAAAATCCATTTATACAAGTTAAGGGGAGGGGCATTAGAACCCCCGTTCCCCCTGTTTATACTTATTCAATGAACTCCTAATAACAGCCACGAACTCGCCTCATCAGAATGATCCTATATCTAAATTTTGAACGAAAACTGTTAATTCTGCATGAAAATCCCGTTTATATCAATTAAGGGGAGGGGCATGAGCCCTCCGTTCCCCCTGTTTATACTTATTCTATGAACACCTAATGACAGTCACGGAATCGCCTCATCAGAATGATCCTATATCTAAATTTTGAACGAAAACTGTTAATTCTGGATGAATATGCCGTTTATATCAATTAAGGGGGGGGCATGAGCCCCCCGTTCACCCTGTTTATACTTATTCAATGAACATCTAATGACAGTCACGGAATCGCCTCATCAGAATGATCCTATATCTAAATTTTGAACGAAAACTGTTAATTCTGCATGAAAATCCCGTTTATATCAATTAAGGGGGGGGAGCATGAGCCCCCCGTTCCCCCTGTTTATACTTATTCAATGAACACCTAATGACAGTCACGGAATCGCCTCATCAGAATGATCCTATATCTAAATTTTGAACGAAAACTGTTAATTCTGGATGAAAATCCCGTTTATATCAATTAAGGGGGGGCATGAGCCCCCCGTTCCCCCTGTTTATACTTATTCAATGAACACCTAATGACAGTCACGGAATCGCCTCATCAGAATGATCCTATATCTAAATTTTTGAACGAAAACTGTTAGTTCTGCATGAAAATCCCGTTTATATCAATTAAGGAGGGGGGGCATGAGCCCCCCGTTCCCCCTGTTTACACTTATTCAATGAACACCTAATGACAGTCACGGAATCGCCTCATCAGAATGATCCTATATCTAAATTTTGAACGAAAACTGTTAATTCTGGATGAATATGCCGTTTATATCAATTAAGGGGGGGGCATGAGCCCCCCGTTCACCCTGTTTATACTTATTCAATGAACATCTAATGACAGTCACGGAATCGCCTCATCAGAATGATCCTATATCTAAATTTTGAACGAAAACTGTTAATTCTGCATGAAAATCCCGTTTATATCAATTAAGGGGGGGAGCATGAGCCCCCCGTTCCCCCTGTTTATACTTATTCAATGAACACCTAATGACAGTCACGGAATCGCCTCATCAGAATGATCCTATACCTAAATTTTGAACGAAAACTGTTAATTCTGCATGAAAATCCCGTCTATATCAATTAAGGGGGGAGGGGCATTAGCCCCCCGTTCCCCCTGTTTATACTTATTCAATGAACACCTAATGACAGTCACGGAATCGCCTCATCAGAATGATCCTATACCTAAATTTTGAACGAAAACTGTTAATTCTGCATGAAAATTTCGTTTATATCAATTAAGGGGGGGGGGGCATGAGCCCCCCGTTCCCCCTGTTTATACTTATTCAATGAACACCTAATGACAGTCACGGAATCGCCTCATCAGAATGATCCTATATCTAAATTTTGAACGAAAACTGTTAATTCTGCATGAAAATCTCGTTTATATCAATTAAGAGGAGGGGCATGAGCCCCCCGTTCCCCCTCTTATACATATCGAATGAACTCCAAAAACTAATCAGGGAAGCGCCTTATCAGGATATACCTATATACAAAATTTCAAGTGGATCCGATATTTTTATCATGAGTTATCGCGTTACGCACGAACGTACGAACGTACATACAGAACGGACGGGCACATAAGCTCTCAGGCTATGATAGCCTGTGAGCTAAAAAGTCTGCTCTTGTTACCCCCTCATTGGATAGGTAGACTTCTGTTCGCTTGTGCATATTTTATTTAGACACCCAATTCTGTAATAAAATTTTAGATTCTCCAAGAAAAGAAAATTAACTCTGTTGCGTGATGCACAAGAAATTTCATTTTATTCCAGTATTATTTTCCAAAATTTTATAAGATTACGTATATTTGCAAATAAAGATTAACTGTCACCCCTTAAAGGATGATACCCGGGGCGGACCGCTCCCTCCGCCCCCCCCCACCCCCTCTGCTAGCGACGCCATTGTGTGTGTGTCAAAGGTTAAGTTCATTTAATACTAGTAGCATGTGAATAGTTAATGAGCGAAAAATTAAACAAGAAAGAAAAATCATTCGTTAAGGGGGCTCAGGAATTGAAAACTTTTCAAAAAATCTCTTTTTAGGTGCGTTCGTAATTATGTATATACGTAGCACCTATAGTGGTCGTTCAGTCCATCCGTCTGTCCGTCCGTCTGTCTGTCCGCATATAACAACGCAAAAACTACCCAACCGAATCGTTTGAAATTTAAAATACATAATTGTTACATAATTTTGTCGAGTCATTTCAAATTTTATGAAAATCGGATGCATAGATCAATTACAGGGGCAATCAAAACGATTCCGTTACATTACGGTATATGGGGAAAAAAAGTTTCAAATGCATTTTAATCGTTTGAAATTTAAAATACATAATTATTGCATAATTTTGTCGAGTTATTTCAATTTTTTTGATAATCGGGTGCATAGATCAATTACAGGGGCAATCAAAAGTATTCAATTACATTGTGGTCAATGGAGAAAAAGTTTCAAATGTATTTTATACGTTTGAAATTTAAAATACATAATTATTACATAATTTAGTCGAGTTATTTCAAATTTTATCAAAATCGGATGCATAGATCAATTACAGGGACAATCAAAAGTACTCAGTTACATTACGGTCAATGGGGAAAAATGTTTCAAATGCATTCGAACTTAATAAAAATTATATGCAACTATAAATATTATAATATACATTTTACATAATTTGTGGTGCTAAAAACATTTGTTATTGATTTACAAAGTCACACAAAAGTATTCCATAATTGTACAGGGAGAACATTGTTTGATGAGCGTTTTAATTGTAATTCACAATTTACAATTTTATGAGATTGATATGTGAGAGTAATATTTTCAAAACTTTGTTATCGTACGAACGCACCTCATTTGCTACTCTTCACGTGCAATTTCCGACTTGTTTTTTTTAAGATCTAGTTTGATTATTCAATTAATTCTGAACTCAATGCAAAAAAACCGCATAAAAATATTTGCATTTTTAACGGAGTTATAAGCATTTATGTATCAACACTTTCATAGCCGCATCCTTATAATTTCAACTTTAACCCTTTCCGGCACGGGCAGAATTTCTCGTAAAACGAGAAATTATCGATTGACACCGGAATTCACAAACGAATTTATTGGATATTTTGAAACCCCTAATTTAAGCTTTTATTGTAAAAGCAAAATTTTACTAAAATATTACTGGTGCCGTTTGCAATTTTAGAATTAAAATTAGGTATCCCAGACCGGGCACAGTGTGCCGGAAAGGGTTAAGTCGCGTTTTCTCAAAACTTGACTTTTGACGACTAGCACCAAAATTTAAAAAAAAAAAATTATTCGATAGAATGGCTTTTTTTTTTTTTTTTTTTTTTTTTTTTTTTTGCATGCATATAACATCATTATCTAGATTATGAATTAATATATTTTAGATAGTTTAATATTTTGAGTATTTTTAATGAAAAAAAAGTTGTATTTTTAAGAGGGTTTTAAATTTTCAAATTTGAGAGATTTTTTAATAATGTTTTTTTTTTTTTTTTTTTTTTAATGATAGTTGTATCCTTAATTCATTCTACAATACGGGTGGGTCATCCAATTCACTTTTGTTGCCACTGGTACGTATTACAGTAGACTCCCTTAAATCCGCAACCCTAGAATCCGCAACTCTCTAAAATCCGCACATAATTTACGGATGTAAACAATGAAATATTCATTTACGGTATAGGAACAAAATTTGAGGTTTTTAATTTTATATCAATTCCATATATATTTTTTCATTTGTAATTTTTGTTAATATTATTGAATTTATGTTTATTTATGAAGGAAGAATAAATTTAGTTCTGAAAAAAAAAATCAAGATATTTTTTATATCACTGGTAATCGCAATCTTCTTACGAAATGTATTTATGTACCTATTAATCAAGTTTTTTTTCTATTATTAAGTTTGGCTAAACCTGAAATAAAACTTCACTATTTTATGATTTTGATGTGAATTAGTAATGTACCTCGGTAAGGCAAGTTTCATTGACTAATTCCGGAAAAATAAATTTGATCTTTGTAATGAATATTTGATCATACATTATTGATTATTAACTTAACCTTTGCTTTTAATATTTTAATCATTTTAAAAATTATCTAATTTTTTATTATTTTAGTTTATTACTTATATTACTATTTTCCTATATTGTTAGCATTCATTATAGTTCCAATTACATTGTTAATTACATTTCGAATTACTAATTAAAAAATGTAAGCAAAGAAATGACCAAAAATCCATAAAATTCTAATATCCGCAAAACCTCTGGTCTAAAGCTTTGCGGATTTGTGAGAGTCTACTGTAGTAATCCTAAAGGATATTGAGCGATAAAACAGCTGTGGCCTGTTTACGGAAAAATCTTTTAAAAATAAGTTAGTAGTAAATATTTTCCCAAAATATCAAGCTGTCCTAGGAAACCCATATGCACAAATAATTTTTTTTTTAATTACAAGGTGGAATCCGTCGAATTTCGACGAAAGTAAATACAGTCGAGTCTCTATATAACGAAATCCATCGTTCCAGTAAAAAATTCGTTATATAGAGAAATTCGATGTATAGAGAATGATGTTTAAAATCGTATTTAATGTATAAATTTTGAACAAACATTATTTTTGATCTTTTGAATTAAGAATTTGAAATGTTTAAAAGTACATATTAACCTAACATTTTATTTCTTAATTATTTAAGCTGTTTCAAAAAAAAGAAAACAGACATTTATTTGAAAGCTTAATGAAAATCAAATGAGGAAGACTTGCATTAATTTCAGACGAAGATATCTGTAATTTTTTATTGCTTTGATTTTAAAATTGTCATGCTCAAAAGAAAAAGAGCTCAAATTTTAGCAAGGAATCAAAAATTGTAGTTAACATTTTCCTCCATTTGAAGGCCTCTCTTTATGTGCCTCTCATTGATTCCTCTCTTGTATGTGTAACAATCTAATTGACTCTGTTTTGAAAAGGATGTGGAAAGGTGTGTGGGAGATGGGATGAATTCGTTGGATTTAAAGAACAAGGAGAAAAGTAATCTTTTTTTAAAAAAAACTCAGCACTGAACGATAAATCAAAAATAAGTGATGGAAAATGGATTCCATATGATTTCGAAGCTTTTTTAAAACTGAATAAATCAAGACCAATTTATGAAAAAATTCGTTATATGGAGATAGTTATTTCGCTATATAGAGACTGTTTTTAAAGTAATCATGCGAAAAAGGGAACCGTTCTTACTAAAAATTCGTTATATAGAGAAATTTGATGTATGGAGTTTCGTTATAGAGAGACTCGACTGTATTTAAGAAGGAACTGTTTCATCGATTTATAATAAGCCTGCAAAATTAGCTACAGTAAAAAATGCATCTTACAATGGTCAGTCTAACTCTCAAACAAATATTATTTGAAGCTAAAATTAAGAAAAAAAAAATACTATTTCTATAAAAATCTGTTGCCCAAATTATTAAAATTAAACTTTAATCACATATGTAAAAATATAATAATAAAGCAAAATGTAATGAAGTTATCAATTGAGGCTCTTATATTTTGTATAAATGCGTATGAATATATATATATATATATATATATATATATATATATATATATGTAATAAAATTTAAAAAAATTTTGCGCCAATTGTTTTCTCTTAGCTTCAATTCTAAATTTGTGGAACATGTTTCAATCTTAGTTTCGTAATGTATTAACTTGTAACAGCTAAAATTCTTTATTTTATTTTATTTATTAATAATTTATTGCTTGCTTCTCAAAAAGGCGGGATGTATTTCGTAACCTTTTTATTTTCTGGAATATTCTCGGGATTTTAATTTTATTTTTTTATTTAATATCGCGTGATCGGTGTTAATGCGCGTAGTTAAAGGGCTTGTTATTTGCGAGGTAAATTATAGACCCTACCCGAGGACACGCCTCCTTAGACCAATCAGAGCTGATCATTTTTTGACGTGTAGACCCTAGTTAATCCTAATTGGATTTTTAAAATGATTGACGCGGAGTAGGAGGGGGCTAGTTTGTCGTGAAAATGTTCCCTTCTCATTTGATTTTTTAGGAGAGTCAGAATGCAATTGACTTTTAAACTATCAAGACGCCCGTTTCATTGCCCCGCTGAATTAGAATATCTGATGATGTGGACTGGATAACGAAGGCTGTAGTGTCAATGTGTGCTAAGGTGATTGCGGGGAAGAGCTTACCTATTTTATGAGTTCATAAATAAAGAACTTGAAGACTGATGGTGTTTGTTTTTATAATGGGGAAATACCCCCAATGAAATTCTTCCACTGCTCGCCAACTGTCGGAGCGACTACTCTGCTCGTGCTGCTGCGGATTCCTAGAGTCTATGGAACATAATATTTCGTCGAATTATTATTACATATATATTTCAAAATGACACGATTTTAGAATTTCACGGGAAATCTAAACCCGTCATAATTTTCATCTTCTCAAAATTTACGTGAGCACATTTCAGTTTTTATCAATTTTAAGGGTGTATTCGAAAAAACGCTTTTCCACCTTCATCAGCTCGAAATTTTCCGATACATTTTCAGACACATTTTTGAAAAGTAGATACAGTCAGCTCTCGTTAATTCGAACTCGTCGGAACCATAAGAAATATTCGAATTATGGAAAAAATTAAATGAAAACATGCTCAATAGGATACTATTACAAAGGAATTAACGTAATAGTGTTTATTGAATTTATTCCGTCTGTTATCATTAGAATATATGACTTAATATTAAATTAGAATGGATAAATACATAAACTAATTAGAAGATTAGAAAGAAGCACGATGGAAGAAAAATGTAAAGCATCACTGATGGACAGACGGAACTCTGAGAAAGTGGATATTAATTGCATTGCATTATATCTATACTCGTTCGGAACAATTTTCACAAAAATCAAAGAAAGAAAGTGATTCAAATGATCTGAAATCCGTGAGAAAGAAACAGAAAAATGAAAAATCGGAATTCTTGTTACTTCGAATTAAACGAAGTCAAGAGAAAATGAGTTCGAATTAATAAAAATCTTTAACGTTAATCTGCCATTGAAAATTTCGGGACTTCATGTTGAGTTCGAATTAAGGGAAGATTCGAATTATCCGATTTCGAGTTAACGAGAGTCGACTGTACATGAAACTCGCTGAGGTGATTTTTGAAGAGACGTATCAGATGCCGTGTGAACTAATTTTTCGCTGAATTCGTCAGAATTTCATTTATAAGCAATTACCTTCTCAGTTCGATCATTTTTTCGTTCCCAGATCTCCCGCTTCGGAAAAATCTGTACAGAAGGCCGTTTTTGACTGCTTTTTTTGCAAAATTTTCTGCATTTGTCAAAGAATCGACCATCACGGCACCTTGACTACTTTCTCAATAATACGATTTGCCAGTTGGACTCATTTCATATACAAAAATAAACTTAAAAATAAATCAGAAAATAAGCAGTTTGAATCGAAATACACCCTTTATAGTCCAAGATCCCAGAACCCCCAGACGTTACTTATTTTCTCACAAGTAAAATTTATTGGATAAAGTAGTGCTAATATGTGCTATGAGCGTAGTGATACCTGCTAGCTTGCACCGACGGCCAATTTACGGGTACCAGGTACCAAAGGTAAGGTAAAAACACTGCGAACTTCTCTTATTTTCTCAGTCTTGATTTTTATATAGGATGCTCAGGGAACTATTTCAATACTTTATGTAACCTTCCAGACCAATTGCATGGGCCAAACATCTTCCCAGACATACAGTGTCTCACAAAAGTGATGGGACACTTGTGCTTTATAAAAAGAAACTGCAATAAAATAAATAAACAAACATGTGCAAAAAATTTTTGGGTGTGTTTCATATTTAAAGTTAGTAACAATTATTACATAACATACATTTTGTCAAAATATTAAAATATTAATTTAGTAAAAATACAATTGTTCAGAACGGAGCAAAAAATGGCTCACATAAGTGATGGGACACTTACTTTTCCATCAAAAATTTTACTTTTTAAAAGGTTTTAATATTTTGTTGGATTTCCTTTTACTTTTAAAACATGATTTAATCTTTTTGGGATGGATTCGACTAATTTTTTTGTGGTTTCTGGAGTGATTTTACCCCATTCTTCTTGAAGCACCGATTTTAGTTGTTGTTTTGAAGAAATGGTGTGTTTTCGAATTCTTGATTCCAATTCTTGCCAAATATTCTCTATGGGATTTAAGTCTGGAGATTGTGGTGGTGTTTTTATTATTTCAGGACAGTTATATAGCAGCCAGAGTCTAACGTTCAGAGCAGTGTGCTTGGGGTCATTGTCCTGGTAGAATTTAAAATCGTTATGAAGGTTCAATTTTCGTGCTGAAGATTTCAAATTTTGCTTTAAAATATCAATATACTTGTACTGATCCATTATACTGTCAATAAAAACAAGATTACCCACTCCAGCGGACGGCATACACCCCCATACCATAACTCCTCCTCCAACATGTTTTACTGTTGGTACCAAGTTCTGTTTGCGAAATTCTTCCCTGGGTTTTCTCCACACCAAGATTCTACCGTCAGAACCAAATATATTAAATTTACTCTCATCAGCAAATATAACTTTATTCCAGTAATCAGAATTCTTATTTATGTTGGATTTTGCGAAAGCTAGTCTGAGTTTTCTATTCTTTTCACTTACGAAGAATTTTAGTAAAAATTTAAAAGATGCGATGTTTAAAAGTGTAAATTTAAAGTAACGAAAATTACAAAACGGAAATTGCATAAGAAAGTATTACGCATTTTAATTTCTCTTTTTTCCCCTCAATTGTATGAGAGAATGGAGTGATTTTGTTGCCACAATTACAAAGTTGGCACTAAAAACTATAAAAAAATTAATATTTCTGAAATAAATAGAAATACAACTTTCAAACATTTAAAAGCGCATTTTTTCTCTATCCGACGGTGTAAAAATTTAAAATGCGTGATTTTTAAAAGCGTAAAATTTATAGTAGCCAAAAATTGCAAAATCGAAATTGCAGGGGAAAGTGTTGCCATTCGCAGAATGAGGTATGCGTTACGCACAGATACGTTTGGCTTTTATAATATAGAAATGGCGTATTCCTGTTGCCACAATTACAAAGCTCGTACTAAAAACTATAAAAAAATTAATATGTGAAGAATAAATTGAGATACAGCTTTCAAACAAATTGCATTTAAAAGTACATATTTTTCTCTATACGATGGTGTAAAAATTGAAAATGTACGATGTTTAGAAGTATAAAATTTGCAGTAGTGATTGCAGGAGAAAATGTTGCCATTCACAAAATGAAGTATGCGTTACGCACAGATACGTTTGGCCTTTATAATATAGATATAATATGTCAGGAAGGAAATGAAATTTTTATTACTAACAAGAAAGGCCTCCATACGGGAAAACTCGGAAAATTCTAAAAAAATTATTTTCTTCTCGTATGGATATATAGGTTTTTAAAACAAATTTTGGCGGAATCCCTTTAAAACGTTCGAAAAAAAAATAATGAACATTTCATTTATTTGGCGGTTTATCACCGATTGGCGACGAAATAAAATTAAAAATATATATATATTATTTTATGTCAAATACTTTTTAAGGTAAAAATGTTTCATGTTGCACTTGTATTTTAAATAAAAATATTTAAATAGTAAAAATAGTAAAATATAAAATATATTTTAATAGTTTAATTATGTCATTTTTAGTTTGTTTTAACTGTAGTTTTATCATATATATACTAAAAGTTAACTACGAAATATTATGAATAAAAAAAAAATAAAAATAAAATAGTTTCAATATCAAATGAAATCCAAATGAGCACTGTCGATTCAACTTTGTTGCTATGGTAAGAAAAACTTCTTCGATTTTGGAATGTATTACTGCAGCAATCTTCATCTGGTTTTTATTTTGGGATACGCTTAAATATATAAAAACATTTTTTTTATATGTGAAATTATTTTTACTTTGATAAAATTAAAAAACAGCAGCAACAAGCAACATAAATATGTTCTACAAAAAAGTAAATATATGTGTTAAACTCCTTAATTGGTTAAATTGAAATTCATAAATACCATTTACACGTTTTTAAAATCTATTGATAAAAAATTTTCAGTTACATTAAAATCGTTTGTTTTTGGCAAGGAAATGTGCTGCTCGCCAAATCGAGTGACGTTTTTGTCTTTTCACGCCAAATATTTGAAAGTATTTTATTTTTTACAGAGTTTCTACTGTAATTCCGTCGCTAAATTTGACTGATCCTTTATCACATACATAAGTAGTTTAATTAAATGGCAAATTTAGCGACGGAATTACAGTAGAAACTCTGTAAAAAATAAAATACTTTCAAATATTTGGCGTAGTATTTTTTTTTTTTTCAAAAAATTCTGAGTATGCCCAGTATGGAGACCTTCCTTGTAAGTTAACTTTACATTGAATTCAATGAATAAAATTCATGTCATTTTTTGTTCAAAAAATAAATAAATAAAACAGTGTAGACTTTATTAATATATTTTAAATGAAAACTTCATATAATATATATAATTCCGTACATTAAAAATATAATAATTGTGAATTGGACAATTGCACCATAAATTATATTAAAAATATGTACTTAAAATAAATAAATACAGATTACTAAATTGCACACTTATAAAGAGGAATATGTTTAAAATACATTTAAAAATTCATCAACGTTTCATTCGCTTCTACGAACGTCGTCAGGATACAATATGAAAAATTTGTATTGTATTGTATTTGTATTGTAATTCTTATTTGTGTTTGTATTGTAAAGAATTTGTATTGTATTATATTTCTATTGGCTATTTCCATGAGTACTTGTAGTGTAAGTCACAGGCTACAATTTTTGGCTACCAGTATTATAGAACAAAAGAAAAAAATTTAATTAATTTTATTGGCACATTCTCATTAATTGAATAAGGCCAAGCAGATTTTTCGAAAATAACGATGGCTAACAAGCATAGCAATTAATAAGTTATGTGACTTACACTACAGAACCCATGGAATTAGCCTATTGTAATTCTTATTTGTATTTGTATTGTAAAGAATTTGTATATTGTATTGTATTGTATTGTATTTGTATTTGTATTGTAATTCTTATTTGTATTTGTATTGCAAAGAATTTGTATTTGTATTGTAAAGAATTTGTATTGTATTGTATTTGTATTTGTATTTGTATTGTAATTCTTATTTGTATTTGTATTGCAAAGATTTTGTATTGTATTCTATTGTATTTGTGTTGGTATTGTAATTCTTTATATTGTATCCTTACGACGTTCTCAGGAGCGAATGAAACGTTGATGAATTTTTAAGTGTAATATGTATATGTATTTTAAATATATTCATTTTATAAGCGTACCATTCAGTAATCTGTATTTATTTATTTTAGTACACATTTTTAGTTAAAAATATAATGATATATAATTCCTTACATTAAAAACAAAATTATGTATAATTAATTCTTTTTCACGAAACAATACACGCATAAGTAAAAGATAGCAAGATAAGTAGACAAAATAAAACCACTGCTTTAAAACCGAATAAACACAAGTGGTTTAACAATTACTAACTATATTCTCGGATGAAAGTGTCTGGTTTATTATTTTCGTATTTCTTAAAATATAATTTCCTATTTCAATTTACTTTTCTTTTTTATATGTTAACGCAGCTCTTTATAAGTTTTTAAGAAATGAACTAGAAAAAAAATATTCCTTATTTTTTCAGTTTTCATTTTAACATTAGTTTAGAGAAATGAGAAAAGAAAAGAAAAAAAATGAAAACACATAAAAAAGCAAAAATCTGCAAAACAGAGAGGATGAGTAAATATTTTAATAGCATTCTATGAATGCGAATCTACGTATATAAAAATAAGTGCTTATTTGTCTGTGTTCTAAGAGGTTGTTGCAGTCAGAAACTAAAAATTGTGACAGGAAAGCGTCCGACGGCATTTTTTTTTTTTTTTTTTTTTTTTAAATATGTTTGTTCGGAATCTCCAGTATCTGAAAATTGTGAATCCGTGAAAAAAAAAAAAAAAAAAAAAAAAAAAAAAAAAAAAAAAAAAATCGATTTTCAAAACGATAGCTAGACTTACCCTATACTAAGTATGATGGGTAAATAAAAAACAATAAAATTTTTTTGAAAATTTTCATGAAAATGGTCATTTTAATGTAAGCCTTGTAACATTTTTAATATAAAAGAGTGTAAAATTACACCAAAATCACTAGAATCAACTATCGCAGTTTTATCTGATAAACAACACACAAAAAAGTGTGTTTACAAGAAACATCTTTTTTTTTTTTTTTTTTTTTTTTTTTTTTTTTTTTTTTTTTATCAAACAAGAACGTTTGCAAAAAGAACACTTTGGAAAATCCACTTAAAAGATTACAGAAGCGAAAAAAAAAAAAAAAAAAAAGATGCCGCCTTACGTTAAAAAGAAGAAAGAAAGAAAGAAAAATCAACACTTCGCTTATTTTGCATTGATTGAAGAACATAATTGGATGATGCTTTGGATTTATTTTCTATCAAAGTTGATCTTTTTTCTTTCTTGTTTGCTTTTTTTTTTTCCTTAAGAGGACAGTTTAGTTTTTCAAATTTTACTTTTATTTAAAAACGAGGTGGAACCCGTCGAAATTCGACTAAAGCAAATGTTTAAGAAGGAACTGCTTCGTTGATTTATAATATATCTAATGAAATTGCTCACAGTGAAAAATGCACCTTATATTGATCAGTCTACCTCTGAAACAATTATTATTTTAAGTTAAGATTAACAAAATACTATAAAACTCAGTTGTCCAAATTTTAAAAATTAAACTTTATTTGCATATAAAATCAGTATAATATAATAAAGATCAACTTTATTATGATGAATTTATCAATTGAGACTCGTATGTTTGGTATAAATGAGAATGAAAAAAAAAATATTCCAAATAGTCCGGGAGCCGACCGTCGCTTTACCTATGTATCGAGTAAAAGGATCGGACATACATCAAAATGTAGGTCTCAATGTGCACATTAAGAATATCACTGTCTGCCAGGTCCTATCCTGCCGGAACGCAAGGCAACCGCACTTTTATGACGTCAATTTTGAGTGTTTACCTATTTATCGAGTACAAGGACCAGACATACATCAAAACGTAGGTCTCAATGTGCACATTAAGAATATAACTGGCTGCCACATACATCAAAATGTACGTTTCAATGTGCGCATTAAGAATATCACTCGCTGCCAGGTCCTATCCTGCCGGAACCCGGTGGCAGCCGCACTTTTATGACGTCAATTTTGAGTGTTTACCTATGTATCGAGTAAAAGGACCAGACATACATCAAAATGTAGGTTTCAATGTGCACATTAAGAATATCACTGGCTGCCACAAACATCAAAGTGTAGGTTTCAATGTGCACATTAAGAATATCACTGGCTGCCAGGTCCTATCCTGCCGGAACCCGGTGGCAGCCACACTTTTATGACGTCAATTTTGAGTGTCTTCCTATGTATCGATTACAAGGATCCGACAAAAATTAAAATGTAGGTCTCAATGTGCATATTAAGAATATCACTGGTTGCCAGGTCCAACCATGTAGGAACCTTGCGCAGGCTTTTATAACGTTTCTTAAGAGTGCCTACCAATGTATCGAGCTCAAGGACTCATGCATCGAAATGTTGGTATGGAAGTGCACATTATGAATAGCACGGTCTGCGAGGTCCAATCCTGTCGGTACTATGTGGCAGACTCCCATTTACATAGCTAATATACAGTGTTAATTTATGTATCATGTTCAAAGACATTTATATACATCCCAA
Source organism: Maratus speculifer (assembly GCA_964019185.1). NCBI lineage: Eukaryota > Metazoa > Arthropoda > Arachnida > Araneae > Salticidae > Maratus > Maratus speculifer. The sequence goes on from OZ025301.1 coordinate 16,751,932, forward strand.
TGTATGTTACATAAAGGGGATTCTTTACTCACTTGAAAAAAAATCCACCGGGATCCGGCAGGATAGGACCTGGCAGCCAGTGATATTCTTAATGTGCACATTGAGACCTACATTTTGATGTATGTCGGGTCCTTGTACTCGATACAGGGCCGTGCTTAAGGGGGGGCGAGCCGGACATTTGCCCAGGGCCGCCAAAATTTGGGGCCGCAAAAAAGTTGTTGTTTCTACATTTCACCAGTTTTTATGAAGAATCTATGTTGACAAGGGCGGCGCCAGAGGGGGGGCCGGGGGGGCATATGCCCCCCCTTCGGGCACACCTGGCCCCCCCATCGGGGCCAAAATTCAATGTCGTCGGGGAAAATATTTTGACTTTTGAATTCGGCCTCGTCAAGTTGGGCAAAAATATGAAGCTTTTTTTTTTTAACTCAGATTGATCAGATAATTCTTTTGCATACGAGTCGGTTTCTGACTGAATTTTGAGTCTTGCAGATTGAATTCATATAACCCTCCCCCCCCCCCCCTCCCCACCCAAAAAAAGTCCTAATTTCTTTAAATAAAAATTTACATAGATGACTACACATGAATGACTCTGTAGATGTTTATTTTTTAACAAAAAAGATGAGATTTATACTGAAGTTTTGTCGGGGCTGTCTTGGATGACAAGTAGAATGCTGCATCGGGTCGGGCAAACTGAACCAAACATGGCTCGCAGTCTGGATTGGATCGGGTTGAGCCTAATCTTTAGTCGTTGTGGATCGGATTCCTGTGGGGTTAACTTTGTTTTAGGTTCGGGTTGGAAGGTTTTTTTTTTTATGGACACTTATGGTTCGTGATTCAAGATTAATCGATCTCTCACAAGAATTTACAAAATTTATTTTAAGGTGAATAACTATATGTTGAATGTTAATGAATTTATATATACTGATTTTTTACTTAAAAGTTAAAATTTATATTGAAGGTATAGTTGTAGATAGATTTTTACATAACTGCATTATAGTATGGATATATTTTTTCATCAGTTACGGTTGGGGTCTAGTTGAGGTTGAAATATTTCGGGTTCAGATCAAAATGTGGAGATGTCGGGCTCAGATCGCGTTTCGGGTAGAGTCCTGCATCACCTTGAGAAATTAACCCAACTAGACTGGCGATTTGAGTCGCATTTGTCTAAAGTTCGAAGGGTTTGGGATTGACTTCTATTTTTCGAGTCGGGCATGGCTCCGATTTTATTTCATTTCTCAAAAGAATTACCAAAATATATTTTAAAATGTAAAATTATATTATTTGAATGTCAATGAGTACATATACAGATACATTAATTTTTCTACATAAAAATATAATTGATATTGAAGGTATTATTGTAAACTATTTTTGCATTATTGCTTTACAAGAGGGAATTTTCTTTTTCATTCCGAGTTGGTATTGGATTCAAATTGAATACTTTTAGGTAAAAGTCTGCGAGTTCAGATCATTTACTTTTTTTAAAACTGGTTCAGGTTGAATGAATATAGAATTAACTAGTCCAGGTCGGGTATAACCCAATCCGCGGAGGACTCTATGCTGTCAAAATAATCCGTGAATTGAATTATTTTTTCCCTTGATTATATACCGTTAAAACAAAAAAAAAAATGCTTTAAATTTTGTTTTCACGCGCTTTAACTTTGCCATTTCTACCCCCCCCCCCCCCCGCAAAAAATTGCAGAAAAAACACCAATTACCTGAAATATTCACTCCTAAAGCAACAGATTCATTGGCAGCTGTGCTGCTTAGAACTTTTTCATAATAGAAACGGAATTTATAAATCTCTTTTATTTAAATATATGTAAAAACCAGAAAATTAAGATCAAAATTTTCGAAAAATGTCCAATCATAAAGCAGAAATTGCTTAAAATAATAGAAGTCTCTTCAAATCAGAGGGATATTTCGGCATTGTCGCAACGGACTCAGCGAAAAATTTTAGCCCACGCAGACCTTCTAACCAGTGTTGAATTCGGGGGGGGGGACATTCCACCCCCCGAAGCAATGAAATGTCACTCCCGGAAAATTAAAATTTAAATTTTGCATTTTCAACGGTCAAAAAGTACAATTTCCCCCCGGTACTCTATAATGTCCCCCCCCCCGGAGCTACTGAAGTCCCTCCCGGGGAAAAGTGTATGAATTCAACACTGCTTCTAACCGGCGGTTAGACCTTCTGTATAACCCGTGGTTCGGATCGGTGATATATTTTTAATTGCGGGTCGCTTTTCGCTGATATTAAAATAACGCACTTTTAGATTTCCAACTATTTTACAAGTTTTCACTTCATTTACATTTATCTTTTGTTTAACTATGGGAATTTTGTACTTGAGTTTGTGTTAATATTTGTATTTAAATTTTTTATCTTATCAAAATTTGAAACACCGCACTTTCTGCATTCGATCAACATCCATTCTTAAACAAAATGGAAATTGAAGATATTTTTCCCGTTATTATTATTACTACTATAGCTAAAAAAAATCTGCTTTAATTTACACATTTCCACGAAAATACAGAAAATTCATCAGTCTAATGCTAAAATTACATGAAATCCTCCAATATCTAAAGTTGCATTTCTCTTGAATCAAAGGACTGTTCACTTTAGTGAGCAGCATCGCTGTGTACTAGATTTTTCTATTAGAAACTGACTTTTTACGTATCTCTATTTTCTCTCAAAATAATGAAAATTTCGTGAACCGAATCAAAATTTTTCGGAAATTCTACAATCAAAACACCAAATTTTCTTGAAGAAATAGAAAAATCCGTTCCAATAACATGTGCGTTCCGGCAACTTATTGCCTGTTATATTTTATTTTTGGCGAAATGGTTTTGAGAGTGTATGAAATACTAATTACAATTTCTCAATAATGCTAAAAATAGAAAATAATGAAAAGAGTAAAACGCTGTATTTATAAAGTAATATACGGTACGTATGTCAAAAATTGTAGTTCGACTAATTAATTTCACTCCGTGCAAATACATTCAATTCAAATAAAGAAAACTAATATTCAATACAGCAATGTGTTCAGATGGAACGAAAAGGGATATGAAGAAATTTCAATTTCATACAACTTTTGTTCTTAGCAAGTATGCTGTTTTTTTATACTTGTATTCTTACTTTTAGATTCCAGTCTACCCATGTTTATACGGCAAAAACCAGCTGCGATTCACTAAAAGGAAATAAATGCCTGTCTGTTTTGACTCGTTTTCAAATTCTGTTATGCAAGTTAATATAAAATAAACTTTTCGACTGTTGGAAGGATAAATAGATGATGAATAATATTGTTTAGCTTCAGCAGACATATTCTTGCTGATTGGTTGTAAAATAATCTTTATATACCTTAATGTTGCTATGGAAATTACAAAACACTTATATTGTTACAGACTGTAGTGTTCACTCTAGAAATAAAAAGGGCATGGTGCTATTCGCTAAAAAAGGGCACTACTGCAGCAAAAAAGAGCACTTTTGCAAGAAAAAAAATTGTTATAGCCTTTAGAAGGGAAAAAAAAAGAAAGCGGGAAAATTCATTATTTTTAAGTAAGATAAATCAAATAATATTAATTTTGAACGATTTTATGATATAAAAATTAAAAATACAATTAAATTAAACCATGATTGAATAGTTTCATGTTCTTTTTCTTAAAGAAATTAAAAAAAAAATCTAATTTTTGGACATACAAATTTAGAAATACTACGGAATAAAATAAATATTTATTAAAAATCTCTGGGTAAAACCAGTGGTGCATTTTGCTACATTTAAAAAGGGCAGGGTGCATTTTGCAAATTTGAAAAAGGGCAGGGTGCTGCACCCTTCAAAAATGGCCAAGAACGAACACGATAGACTGGAAGGATATTTCAGAGTTACATAGATGCAGTACATTATTTTCGACAATTGTCCATTGACCACAGACAGAATATCTTCTGTAGGGGGGGGGGGATTAAACACACGTGCATTATATAAAAGAGAAAAAGTACATTTAAATAACAATTTTATTAGGTTTAAATATACATATCAGATTATTATAAAATGTGCCCTTTTGTAGATATATACTTTTAAAAAATGCATTGAAAAGACTGATATTAGACTTATATAGTTTTACATTATTCTAATACATAAGAAAAAAATATTGGAATCATGAAAATTTTTGATTTTAATTTTTTTTATAGAATTGTGTGTATTTATGTTAGTCTGTGTAAGCCAATTTTCGTGATCACATTGCCTCAAGAAATAATGTATGGAGTTTAATAATAAAATTTCAGAGTACATTTGATGTAGGTATAACTTAGCTTTGGGTTAATATCACCCAACAGGTGGTGTTGCTATGCTTAATATTTTGTTCCATAGACCATTCCATAGATTTTTAGACCTTCAAACAAATTAATGCTGCTAAAATTTGTTATGCATCACTCAACAGTGTTTTTGTTTTGCTTTGTTTTTAATAATTACCGTGACATGCACGCAAAACTTTTTTTTTTCTCCAAAAATCAAAATGATCATATTTTTAAATCGAATTGAAATGAAATAAGTACCACGTAAAAGGTTACCTTTTATATCTGTTATAATAAATTTATTTATTTGATTATTAAAAATCTAAAGTTGGCAAGTGTGCCGTGAGACCGTGAGAGCTATTTCTCAAGAAGTTAAAGACTGAATTTTATCAAACTTCATTACATTCAATTAGTACGGATGACATTTTGGTATATCGCCCTACAAATAGTGTTTTTTCCCTCTTTTTTTTTATCTCTGCACCTATTGAATATAAAATTGCACAAATTTTATGCTTTAAAAAGAAAAAAAAAGCAACACTGCTTTTATTTTGGCTTCGAACACTCAATAAGCTGCGTTGTTATTCTATGCCACTTAAAAGAGATTCCTTATCGGATCCAGAATGAATTGATGTGGATTAGCGAGCGTGGTTTCCATACCATTCATTCCTAGCGAATAACCCAAATTTAATGAAGGAAAATTTCACTGAGCTCTAGCTTCTGGATAAACATCGATAGCGGTCTGCATTGGCCGGATCCGGGCCTATTTTCTTTTACGACACTGGGGCCGGTCCATACCTAGTCTTCACTCTTTTCACGGCTTAACTAAATTTTCCGATGCCGAGCCGGGATTGACTTCATTTTTCCTAGGACTGAGCGGATTGAAATTTTCAATCTTGGTTTCTATCCATCTCGAATGAAAATCCCGCTCTCGGAACGACTTGGGCCGTGCAAAATCAGTAAAATTTGGCCCGTTCCAAACATTTTTACAAAAAAATATGTATTTTTATAAGTTTATATCGCCATTATTCTACAATTAAACTTTAAAATTTATTATTTTTAAAGAATAGTAGATTTTTAAGTAATAAAATTTAAATACAGTAAAACTGTAGAATAAAACCTGCCTATGACGCAAACCTGTCTTAAGGGGACTCTCCACTCACTTGAAAACAGCCACTCCGTAATGTTAACATTAAACTTTAATATTTTTTAACGATTTTTTTTTGCATAGGATAGTGAGTTCAATATTCAATATGGATATTAGAAAAAACTTCTTAAAAAAATTATTTTTTAATCAGAATTTTTCGTGCAAAACACTTTATAACCATATCAAAGTAAAAATACACGTTTTTAGAAATAGAGTCGGGTCGGGCCGAGATTTTAACTCTTTTTTTTATTGTGCTAATATTATATATATATACGTATTTGTATTCCCTAGACCGTATAATCAGGCCGACTTTTTTAATTTTATGCCGACTGGACCATTAATCTATTTAGTACAAACTGGGACGGGCCCGGGCCTAATATATTTTCCCACGCAGTTTTTTAGGCCCCGGACCAGTACGCGGGGACCTCTAATATATATTATGAACTTGGCCCCCCTGTCGGGGATACAGTGCCTCCCCGTCGGGCAAATTCTGGCGCCGCCATTGTATGTTGACCTGACAGGCGTAACCCGAGTCCGTGATGAATGACCTTTAAATTGAGTTCAAATTTGTAGGATTTTATGTCTTATGACATCATTCTATCTAAATTTATATTTTTAAGTGAAAAACTATTGGACTGAAAGTATCCGCTATTTTGCATTTTATTTTCTGCTTAATTTTATTATTAGAGTCCTTGCATGCCGAAAGTGAGTGAGACCGCGACAAAACACTCAGATTTTTACCAATTTTGTCAAAATATATCATGTTTAATTTTGTAAAAAATACATATCTAACGTTTTATTTTGTTAAACTGCGGACTTTAGTTACTTTTAACGCAGGAAATATCGTTTCTGTTAGGCGCGAAGTGACTTGCGTTCGTCAGTGTATTTTAAAAGATTTATCGTAAAATTCATACATTTTACAACTAGTTGCACTATAGATTATAAGATTTCATCCTATATGAAAATATAAAAAAAAAAAACCTTTAATGCGTTTCAAAACTTTACTTAAACGCATAGTATACTTTTTGGTTTCTTGGAAACTCTAAAACTGCACTATAAAAGGGCGAAACCGCGGCGAAAGATTCAATTTTTACAGACTTCGTCAAAATTTTCACTAATATAATTTTGTATAGAAGTATATACATACATATAATGTCAGAAGTTTTCAAAATTTTTGTAGGTGATTAAATCTGGTCTATTGGGATGCTCTAAAAAGATTGTATTAAAGCACGGACGATTAATTTCTTTTAGTGAAGAAAAGATTTCGTCTCTGTGATCACTGTACATTAGAAATTCTGGCTTTTTAAAATCAATTATATTATTGATTAGAAGAAGGTTTTAGCCTTTAAGCACATATTTTTGATTTGTCGATATCTCTAAAGCTGCATCCTGGTGAGGCATTGCAATAAGAGTAAAAAACATTTTTCACTAAAACCACTTTTTTATTTTCAAGAGTGCTATAAATTTTCAAGAATGTTGTAGATTTTTTTAATTGATTGCATCATTTGAGACTTAGCAGTACGGTCTTTCAGAATGTGTCTTGTGTTTTAAAGTTAACTAAACGGTTTGGACAATGTAAATTAATGCATAGTTACAAAATTCCTCAGAAATTTTCTTTTTCCGTTCTTTATTTTCAACAAATGCATAAATGCACCTTTAGATCATGCGCCGCAGCTTTTCATTTCTCGCAACGACCGAGGTAAATTTTAAGTGAAATTGAGTTTGGTTTTTAATTAACAAATCTAATAATTATAAGTTTTTAAATTCCGAGTTCAAAAATTTCAGTTGTGTCTTGAGACACTTTGGGCTAGCTTTACCAAATATTTCATCCTCGTACGTGCCTATTTCTGCCACCGCACATAGATTGACATATACGCATGTAGACAGAGATTAACTTTGTTTTATTGATATAGACTTATACATAAGGAACAGAGAGAACTACTTACTAAACTAAAGAACTTTGAATTTTGTTACTGAATAGAAATCTTACTTCCTTCACTTGATAAAGAATAGGTCGAATGCATCGTTTTTCCAACTTTAAATGTTTTCGACTCGATACCAGTAAATTTTTTACCAACAATTTTCAAGATTTTCTGAATTTAATTGCCAATTTATCTGTGCTAAATTTGCCGACTGAAGCTTGAATGTGGGATGTAGGGGATTCACACCTGTTAGGATTATTGAGAAAAAATAAGATGGAGGCAATGACAACCATTTCTGAAGCAAAGATAAAATTACGTGACATGTGGGATTCTTTCTCCAGTCTATGTTCTTTTGCATTTTGGATTAATATGGTCCTCTGTCAGATTATGCTCGCAACTGCCGTCCTGATATTGTAAGCTCTAAGATCACGCTAATTAGCATCGTTTTAAAACAAATGGCCTGACTATCAAAGATTGAATTATATCATCGCGAACAGCAGTGGCGTAGCTAAGGGGGGGCAAGGGGGGCGTCCGCCCCGGGCGCCGAGGCCTAGGGGCGCCAAATTGAGAGAAATTGTTATATATCTATATTGGGGTGGGGGCGCAAAATTTCTTGCTGGCCCCGGGCGCCAAAAAAACATGACAGTAGGTAGCTACGCCACTGGCGAACAGTAGCGATTTTCTGTAATCCGATTTCCATTCATTCCCTGTTGACTATTTACTGGGAGATTTTTCAGTTCAAGTAGGATTTTTCTGCCGAAGTCAATGATGTCACAATACCTGGCGACAGTTTTCATGATTGATTATGTAAAATCTGTCATTCATTTGAAAATTAGCTTGTTCAAAATGGCTAAATGAAAATTATTGTTGTCTATTGAGCTTTTATAATAACTTATAGAAGAAAAGTTTTCTATTAGACGCCATAAGAAATCATTTTAAACACAACGTTTTAAATATATTGTTTTTAATATGTCATAATGCTCGAACTTAAACCTGTTTCACACGTAATAATGGATTTGTTTTAATGTTTTCTTCCTATGTTAAAGTGAACTTCTAGATATAATTTTTAAGGTGGAAAATATTATTTGCTTTTTTTAAAAAATCGGCAACAGTTAATAACAAGTAAGAAAAATCATGCGTTAAGCATAGATTATAAAACACTTTCAAACAATTCCTGAAATCTTTAACAAAACTTCGTTATTTAAAGAAATAATGTTACTGTCCATAGCCAAATATGTATTCCAATACTTATGAATAGCCCTGTATTTGATCTGTCGGTAATATATTTATTATATAATGGGAAAATTTAATTTAGAAAGAAAATGCCTAGAAGGTTGAAGTTTCTCTTTCAGCAATTTATACTAACAGATACAAACAAACTTGAATACTTTTGTTCAGCCCTGTAGATTACCTAGTACCTTTATTACATGCGAGTATTTAGCTAAAATTTATTTTAAACTAAAACATTCGTAAAATTACTGAAATCACATTCTCAGAAATTATCATTCATAGGCGTCATGTATTCAATTCTTTGCGTGGCCATGTATATCATTTTATCCATATTCTACAACTATTTCTTAATAAATTGAATGCAGTTTAGCATAAAAATGCATAACCTATTTAAAAAGCATCTTTAAGTAATTTACGTCCATATTCAGTAACGTTTGCGATCTGCCCCGTGTATCAACTATAGGATTTATACACTATACATAATATGCATAGATTTAGAGAAACTTAGAAGCACATATCATAATAAAAAGCATTTTATCCATCCACCGGCCGTCATCGGATACATATACAGTACGTCGGAAAAAATATACTATTTGAAATCTTTTGTGTATCCCTGTAAATGCTGTGTACTTCGTATTATACATGATTATATCGTATAACATATGCTAAGTCTCAGAGACATACATCAATTTTATATGTATGAAATAATTTAATACAATTAAAATATGTCGCACACAATTCCCCTCTTTACCACTATGTAATGAAATTCTTTTGCGTGGCCTTGTAAATAAATAATAGCTTTTTTCTTTCTTTTTTTTTACCGCATATTTTAGTGCATGTTGTAAAGGCATAAATGCATATAATCTGTAATATATTTGACATAATGTATTCATTTGAAATGATTTTTCTCCATAGCCGTAACATAACGGTAAACCTTTGACTGTCCCTGTAAATAAACTAATCATGCTAGAAGCTTCATTTGAAATAAAGTTCGTGCTAAGGGTAAACGTATTTATCATGAAAAGTATGGTAAACTAAAAGGATTATTATAAATACTGATGTGCAAGGGAAATTTGATTATTTTGGTAATAATTTTTACGATTTCTTTTTTTAAATTTTTTGTGTTAAAAAGTTCATACTAATTTCACTCTTGTCATACATTTTGTACAGTTTATAATATTTTATATCCGTTTAAAAAATTTCGGAAAAAAGAGCCGCCAAAATATATTTCGCCCAGGGCCGCCAAAGTCCTAAGCACGGCCCTGTTCTTACTACTATGAACCTGTATACAAAAATTGAAACAAATTGGTTAATTCTGTAAGAAAAACCATTTACATAAATTATGAGGGGCGAGGGGTAGTTTCCCCTATCTTCCCTTTATACTTCCAAAATTACCTAATTTCCTTTGAATTCCAAAAGCAAATTAGGTAAGCGCCATTTCAGAATAAACCTTTATACAAATATAGAAGCAAATAGGTACGTTTTGCGTGAAAAACCTAAATTAAGATGGGGAATTACTCTCCCCCATTCTCCCTCTTTAAACTTATCCAATGAATACCCAATACTAATCATGAAAACACCTCATTAGAATGATCCTACATCTAAGATTTGAACGAAATCTACTAATTCTGCAGGAAAAACCCATTCATATCAATTAAGGGGAGGGGCAATAGCCCCCGTTCCCCTTCTTATACTTATCGAATGAACTCTCAAAACTAATGAGGGAAGCGTCTTATCATAACAAGCCTAAATCCAACATTTCATGTAAATCGGATATTTTTATCATGAGTTATCGCGTTACGCACGCACATACATACAGAACGATCGGGCACATAAGCTCTCAGACTTTGATAGCCTGTGAGCTAAAAATAGTAAAATTAAAATAATATGCTTTTAAAAATTTTTAAGAGTTGTTGAGTGACAAGAGGTATTCAGCTGTAAGTACACAAAATTTTGAAATCTCTGACTTATTTAGTTTTTGTGTACACGGACTCTGTGACGGACATACTAACAGACAAAGGAGAGATGGTGAACGTCAGATGAACGAAAACCCTAAAAACAAGAGCGATGAATCGATGGGAGACTTTTCAAAAACATGTAATCGATAGAGCCAGATCGATGGAAGAACATCATCGATTACTACACACGAACGAGAAAGTCTACGAGAATCTTAAACTGAGAAAAAAAAAAAAAAAAAAGAAGCAAAACCGAAAAGGCATCTAATAGAACTGGAGAGAGGCTTCGATGAAATGTTCGAGAGTAAAATACTGAATCAATATTCCTTCACAATTTGAATTTCTTGACATATTTTTATAAAGGGAATGTTCCATATAGACGAAATTCAATTTTTTGCGGCTGCACAGTACTTTCAGAGGGCTTGGGCATATATATACACACATAGTATATATATTTATATAATATATGTATGTGTGTGTGTGTGTTTGTACAGTGCTGTAGCTAAGATGGGTGACATCCGGGGCGGATGTAAATGGTGTCCCCCCGCCCACAAGCTGCCATATTTTTTATTAGCTCACAGGCTATCATAGCCTGAGAGCTTATGTGCCCGTCCGTTCTGTATGTACGTTCGTACGTTCGTGCGTAACGCGATAACTCATGATAAAAATATCGGATCCTCTTGAAATTTTGTATATAGGTATATCCTGATAAGGCGCTTCCCTGATTAGTGTTTGGAGTTCATTCGATACGTATAAGAGGGGGAACGGGGAGCTCATGCCCCTCCACTTAATTGATATAAACGGAATTTTCAAACAGAATTAGCAGTTTTCTTTCAAAATTTAGATATAGGATCATTCTGATGAGGCGATCCCGTGGCTGTTATTAGGTGCTCATTGAATAAGTATAAACAGGGGGAACGGGGGTTCTAATGCCCCTCCCTTTAATTGATGTAAACGGGATTTTCATGCAGAATTAACAGTTTTCGTTCAAAATTTAGATATAGGATCATTCTGATGAGGCGATACCGTGGCTGTTATTAGGTTTTCATTGAATAAGTATAAACAGGGGGGACGGGGGGCTCATGCCCCTCCCCTTAATTGATATAAACGGGATTTTCATGCAGAATTAACAGTTTTCGTTCAAAATTTAGATATAGGATCATTCTGATGAGGCGAGTCCGTGGCTGTTATTAGGTGTTCATTGAATAAGTATAAACAGGGGGAACGGGGGTTCTAATGCCCTTCCCCTTAACTTGTATAAATGGATTTTTCAAGCAAAATCGTCAGATTTCGTTCAAATCTCTGAATAGTTTTGGAAGTTTAATGGTTAAGTATAAAAGAGGGGAATAACTCCTCTTAAATTATATAAATGCTAAATGGGTTTTTATTAAGAATTATCCGATTTGCTCTGAATTTTGGATATAGATTTTTTATATGATAAAGCATGTCCTTGATAGTTTAGGAGGTTCAATGATTAAGTATAAAAAAGGAGAAAGGGGAGAGCTGTTTCCCTTTCTTCTTTTTTTTTTTTTTCGAACGGAATTAACGAAAATACAAGGCTGTAATGTACAATTAGTATGCGTAGCCTGTGAGCTCAATGCCATCAGTTTAACTGGGCAATATTCTTTTTATTTAATCACAATTCTACGTTATGGAAAATAAAATTTCAAAATTTTTTGCATGCCTGATGTGATTTTATAGATAATTCGAAGATATGATTACAAAGTTGTAGTTTATATACAAAATACTAATAAAAAGAATATTGCCCAGTTAAACTGATGGCATTGAAATCACAGGCTACGCATACAAATTGTACATTACAGCCTTGTATTTTCGTTAATTCCGTTCGACAAAAAATTAAGAAGGGGAAACAGCTCTCCCCTTTCTCCTTTTTTATACTTAATCATTGAACCTCCTAAACTATCAAGTACATGCTTTATCATATTAAATAACCTATATCCAAAATTCAGAGCAAATCGGATAATTCTTAATAAAAACCCATTTAGCATTTATATAATTTAAGAGGAGTTATTCTCCTCTTTTATACTTAACCATTAAACTTCCAAAACTATTCAGAGATTTGAACGAAATCTGACAATTCTGATTGAAAAATCCATTTATACAAGTTAAGGGGAGGTGCATTAGAACCCCCGTTCCCCCTGTTTATACTTATTCAATGAACACCTAATAACAGCCACGGACTCGCCTCATCAGAATGATCCTATATCTAAATTTTGAACGAAAACTGTTAATTCTGCATGAAAATCCCGTTTATATCAATTAAGGGGAGGGGCATGAGCCCCCCGTTCCCCCTGTTTATACTTATTCTATGAACACCTAATAACAGCTACGGTATCGCCTCATCAGAATGATCCTACATCTAAATTTTGAACGAAAACTGTTAATTCTGCATGAAAATCCCGTTTATATCAATTAAGGGGGAGCATGAGCCCCCCCGTACCCCCTGTTTATACTTATTCAATGAACACCTAATGACAGTCAAAGAATCGCCTCATCAGAATGATCCTATATCTAAATTTTGAACGAAAACTGTTAATTCTGCATGAAAATCCCGTTTATATCAATTAAGGGGGGGGGGGGTCATGAGCCCCCCGTTCCCCCTGTTTATACTTATTCAATGAACACCTAATGACAGTCACGGAATCGCCTCATCAGAATGATCCTATATCTAAATTTTGAACGAAAACTGTTAATTCTGCATGAAAATCTTGTTTATATCAATTAAGGGGAGGGGCATGAGCCCCCCGTTCCCCCTCTTATACATATCGAATGAACTCCAAAAACTAATCAGGGAAGCGCCTTATCAGGATATACCTATATACAAAATTTCAAGTGGATCCGATATTTTTATCATGAGTTATCGCGTTACGCACGAACGAACATACGAACGTACATACAGAACGGACGGGCACATAAGCTCTCAGGCTATGATAGCCTGTGAGCTAAAAATTCTGCTCTTGTTACCCCCTCGTTGGATAGGTAGACTTCTGTTCGCTTGTGCATATTTTATTTAGACACCCAATTCTGTAATAAAATTTTAGATTCTCCAAGAAAAGAAAATTAACTCTGTTGCGTGATGCGCAAGAAATTTCATTTTATTCCAGTATTATTTTCCAAAATTTTATAAGATTACGTACAGTGTCTCACATAAGTGATGGGACACTTGTGCTTTACAAAAGGAAACTAATCAAATAAATTAAAAAAACATGTACACATTTTTTTGTGGGTGTGTTTCATACTTAAATTTAGTAAAGATTATTACATAACATACATTTTGCCAAAATATTAAAATATTAATTTAATAAAAATACAAATGTTTAGAACGGAGCAAAAAATAGCTCACATAAGTGATGGGACACCATTATATATGCAACAAAAATCGTCTGAAATAAGCAATAAAAATATTTTTTGGGGTTTTATTTTTACTTAAAAGCAATTGGCAATAATTTATAAAATCGTCTGCAGTATTTCTCTCCAGTTTGTTTTGGAATTTTTGTGTTTTTTAGCTCTGTGTAGCCATGAATGCCAAACGAAAAGAAACTTCGCCCGAAATTCGAAAATTAGTTATTAATTTGCATATTGAACGTGGAAAATCTACTAGAAAAACTGCTGAAACAGTTAACTTGAGTCGTTCAACAGTTTTCAATATCATTAAACGATATAAAAAGAATCATATGATTCAGGATAAAAGAAGACCTGGCCGACCATCAAAGCTATCCAATGGAATAAAGCGAATTATCGTTCTAAATATTAAAAAAATCCAAGAAATAGTGCTTCAAAAGTTGCTGCTGATTTACAAGCATTATATGGAATAATTGTTAATCCTGAGACTATTAGAAGGGTAATTCGATCTGCTGGATATCACGGTAGAGTAGCCAGGAAAAAATTCTTCGTAAGTGAAAAGAATAGAAAACTCAGACTAGCTTTCGCAAAATCCAACATAAATAAGAATTCTGATTACTGGAATAAAGTTATATTTGCTGATGAGAGTAAATTTAATTTATTTGGTTCTGACGGTAGAATCTTGGTGTGGAGAAAACCCAGGGAAGAATTTCGCAAACAGAACTTGGTACCAACAGTAAAACATGGTGGAGGAGGAGTTATGGTATGGGGGTGTATGTCGTCCACTGGAGTTGGTAACCTTGTTTTTATTGACAGTATAATGGATAAGTACAAGTATATTGATATTTTAAAGCAAAATTTGAAATCTTCAGCACGAAAATTGAACCTTCATAACGATTTTAAATTCTACCAGGACAATGACCCCAAGCACACTGCTCTGAACGTTAGACTTTGGCTGCTATATAACTGTCCTGAAATAATAAAAACACCACCACAATCTCCAGACTTAAATCCCATAGAGAATATTTGGCAAGAATTGGAATCAAGAATTCGAAAACACACCATTTCTTCAAAACAACAACTAAAATCGGTGCTTCAAGAAGAATGGGGTAAAATCACTCCAGAAACCACAAAAAAATTAGTCGAATCCATCCCAAAAAGATTAAATCATGTTTTAAAAGTAAAAGGAAATCCAACAAAATATTAAAACCTTTTAAAAAGTGAAATTTTTGGATAAATATTTGATGGAAAAGTAAATGTCCCATCACTTATGTGAGCCGTTTTTGGCTCCGTTCTGAACAATTATATTTTTACTAAATTAATATTTTATTATTTTGACAAAATGTATGTTATGTAATAATTGTTACTAACTTTAAATATGAAACACACCCAAAAAATTTTTGCACATGCTTGTTTATTTATTTTATTGCAGTTTCTTTTTATAAAGCACAAGTGTCCCATCACTTTTGTGAGACACTGTATATTTGCAAATAAAGATTAACTGTCACCCCTTAAAGGATGATACCCGGGGCGGACCGCTCCCTCCGCCCCCCCACCCCCTCCGCTAGCGACGCCATTGTGTGTGTGTCAAAGGTTAAGTTCATTTAATACTAGTAGCATGTGAATAGTTAATGAGCGAAAAATTAAACAAGAAAGAAAAATCATTCGTTAAGGGGACTCAGGAATTGAAAACTTTTCAAAAAATTTCTTTTTAGGTGCGTTCGTAATTATGTATATACGTGGCACCTATAGTGGTCGTTCAGTCCATCCGTCTGTCCGTCCATCTGTCTGTCCGCATATAACAACGCAAAAACTACCCAACCGAATCGTTTGAAATTTAAAATACATAATTATTACATAATTTTGTCGAGTCATTTCAAATTTTATGAAAATCGGATGCATAGATCAATTACAGGGGCAATCAAAACGATTCCGTTACATTACGGTATATGGGGGGGAAAAGTTTCAAATGCATTTTAATCGTTTGAAATTTAAAATACATAATTATTACATAATTTTGTCGAGTTATTTCAATTTTTTTGATAATCGGGTGCATAGATCAATTACAGGGGCATTCAAAAGTATTCAATTACATTGTGGTCAATGGAGAAAAAGTTTCAAATGTATTTTATACGTTTGAAATTTAAAATACATAATTATTACATAATTTAGTCGAGTTATTTCAAATTTTATCAAAATCGGATGCATAGATCAATTACAGGGACAATCAAAAGTACTCAGTTACATTACGGTCAATGGGGAAAAATGTTTCAAATGCATTCGAACTTAATAAAAATTATATGCAACTATAAAGTACATATTATAATATACATTTTACATAATTTGTGGTGCAAAAAACATTTGTTATTGATTTACAAAGTCACACAAAAGTATTCCATTATGGTATAGGGAGAACATTGTTTGATGAGCGTTTTAATTGTAATTCACAATTTACAATTTTATGAGATTGATATGTGAGAGTAATATTTTCAAAACTTTGTTATCGTACGAACGCACCTCATTAGCTACGCTTCACGTGCAATTTCCGACTCTTTTTTTTAAGATCTAGTTTGATTATACAATTAATTCTGAACTCAGTGCAAAAAATCGCACACAAATATTTGCATTTTTAACGGAGTTATAAGCATTTATGTATCAACACTTTCATAGCCGCATCCTTATAATTTCAACTTTAACCCTTTCCGGCACGGGCAGAATTTCTCGTAAAACGAGAAATTATCGATTGACACCGGAATTCACAAACGAATTTATTGGATATTTTGAAACCCCTAATTTAAGCTTTTATTGTAAAAGCAAAATTTTACTAAAATATTATTGGTGCCGTTTGCAATTTTAGAATTAAAATTAGGTATCCCAGACCGGGCACAGTGTGCCGGAAAGGGTTAAGTCGCGTTTTCTCAAAACTTGACTTTTGACGACTAGCACCAAAATTAAAAAAAAAAAAAAAAATATTCGATAGAATGGCTTTTTTTTTTTTTTTTTTGCATGCATATAACATCATTATCTAGATTATGAATTAATATATTTTAGATAGTTTAATATTTTGAGTATTTTTAATGAAAAAAAAGTTGTATTTTTAAGAGGGTTTTAAATTTTCAAATTTGAGAGATTTTTTAATATTTTTTTTTTTTTTATGATAGTTGTATCCTTAATTCATTCTACAATACGGGTGGGTCATCCAATTGACTTTTGTTGCCACTGGTACGTATTACAGTAGACTCCCTTAAATCCGCAACCCTAGAATCCGCAACTCTCTAAAATCCGCACATATTTTACGGATGTAAACAATGAAATATTCATTTACGATACAGGAACAAAATTTGAGGTTTTTAATTTTATATCAATTCTATATATATTTTTTCATTTGTAATTTTTGTTAATATTATTGAATTTATGTTTATTTATGAAGGAAGAATAAATTTAGTTCTGAAAAAAAAAATCAAGATATTTTTTATGTCACTGGTAATCGCAATCTTCTTACGAAATGTATTTATGTACCTATTAATCAAGTTTTTTTTCTATTATTAAGTTTGGCTAAACCTGAAATAAAACTTCACTATTTTATGATTTTGATGTGAATTAGTAATGTACCTCGGTAAGGCAAGTTTCATTGACTAATTCCGGAAAAATAAATTTGATCTTTGTAATGAATATTTGATCATACATTACTGATTATTAACTTAACCTTTGCTTTTAATATTTTAATCATTTTAAAAATTATCTAATTTTTTATTATTTTAGTTTATTACTTATATTACTATTTTCCTATATTGTTAGCATTCATTATAGTTCCAATTACATTGTTAATTACATTTCGAATTACTAATTAAAAAATGTAAGCAAAGAAATGACCAAAAATCCATAAAATTCTAATATCCGCAAAACCTCTGGTCTAAAGCTTTGCGGATTTGTGAGAGTCTACTGTAGTAATCCTAAAGGATATTGAGCGATAAAACAGCTGTGGCCTGTTTACGGAAAAATCTTTTAAAAATAAGTTAGTAGTAAATATTTTCCCAAAATATCAAGCTGTCCTAGGAAACACATATGCACAAATAATTTTTTTTTTAATTACAAGGTGGAATCCGTCGAATTTCGACGAAAGTAAATACAGTCGAGTCTCCATATAACGAAATCCGTCGTTCCAGTAAAAAATTCGTAATATAGAGAAATTCGATGTATAGAGAATGATGTTTAAAATCGTATTTAATGTATAAATTTTTTGAAATGTTAAAAAAACATTAATTTTTAAATGAAAATGTTAAAAAAAAAAAAAAAACATTATTTTTGATCTTTTGAATTAAGAATTTGAAATGTTTAAAATTAAATATTAACCTAACATTTTATTTCTTAATTATTTAAGCTGTTTCAAAAAAAGAAAACAGACATTTATTTGAAAGCTTAATGAAAATCAAATGAGGAAGACTTGCATTAATTTCAGACGAAGATATCTGTAATTTTTTATTGCTTTGATTTTAAAATTGTCATGCTCAAAAGAAAAAGAGCTCAAATTTTAGCAAGGAATCAAAAATTGTAGTTAACATTTTCCTCCATTTGAAGGCCTCTCTTTATGTGCCTCTCATTGATTCCTCTCTTGTATGTGTAACAATCTAATTGACTCTGTTTTGAAAAGGATGTGGAAAGGTGTGTGGGAGGTGGGATGAATTCCTTGGATTTAAAGAACAAGGAGAAAAGTAATCTTTTTTTAAAAAAAACTCAGCACTGAACGATAAATCAAAAATAAGTGATGGAAAATGGATTCCATATGATTTCGAAGCTTTTTTAAAACTGAATAAATTAAGACCAATTTATGAAAAAATTCGTTATATGGAGATAGTTATTTCGCTATATAGAGACTGTTTTTAAAGTAATCATGCGAAAAAGGGAACCGTTCTTACTAAAAATTCGTTATATAGAGAAATTTGATGTATGGAGTTTCGTTATAGAGAGACTCGACTGTATTTAAGAAGGAACTGTTTCATCGATTTATAATAAACCTGCAAAATTAGCTACAGTAAAAAATGCATCTTACAATGGTCAGTCTAACTCTCAAACAAATATTATTTGAAGCTAAAATTAAGAAAAAAAAAATACTATTTCTATAAAAATCTGTTGCCCAAATTATTAAAATTAAACTTTAATCACATATGTAAAAATATAATAATAAAGCAAAATGTAATGAAGTTATCAATTGAGGCCCTTATATTTTGTATAAATGCGTATGAAAATATATATATATATATATATGTAATAAAATAAAAAAAAATTTTGCGCCAATTGTTTTCTCTTAGCTTCAATTCTAAATTTGTGGAACATGTTTCAATCTTAGTTTCGTAATGTATTAACTTGTAACAGCTAAAATTCTTTATTTTATTTTATTTATTAATAATTTATTGCTTGCTTCTCAAAAAGGCGGGATGTATTTCGTAACCTTTTTACTTTCTGGAATATTCTCGGGATTTTAATTTTATTTTTTTATTTAATATCGCGTGATCGGTGTTAATGCGCGTAGTTAAAGGGCTTGTTATTTGCGAGGTAAATTATAGACCCTACCCGAGGACACGCCTCCTTAGACCAATCAGAGCTGATCATTTTTTGACGTGTAGACCCTAGTTAATCCTAATTGGATTTTTAAAATGATTGACGCGGAGTAGGAGGGGGCTAGTTTGTCGTGAAAATGTTCCCTTCTCATTTGATTTTTTAGGAGAGTCAGAATGCATTTGACTTTTAAACTATCAAGACGCCCGTTTCATTGCCCCGCTGAATTAGAATATCTGATGATGTGGACTGGATAACGAAGGCTGTAGTGTCAATGTGTGCTAAGGTGATTGCGGGGAAGAGCTTACCTATTTTATGAGTTCATAAATAAAGAACTTGAAGACTGATGGTGTTTGTTTTTATAATGGGGAAATACCCCCAATGAAATTCTTCCACTGCTCGCCAACTGTCGGAGCGACTACTCTGCTCGTGCTGCTGCGGATTCCTAGAGTCTATGGAACATAATATTTCGTCGAATTATTATTACATATATATTTCAAAATGACACGATTTTAGAATTTCACGGGAAATCTAAACCCGTCATAATTTTCATCTTCTCAAAATTTACGTGAGCACATTTCAGTTTTTATCAATTTTTAGGGTGTATTCGAAAAAACGCTTTTCCACCTTCATCAGCTCGAAATTTTCCGATACATTTTCAGACACATTTTTGAAAAGTAGATACAGTCAGCTCTCGTTAATTCGAACTCGTCGGAACCATAAGAAATATTCGAATTATGGAAAAAATTAAATGAAAACATGCTCAATAGAATACTATTACAAAGGAATTAACGTAATAGTGTTTATTGAATTTATTCCGTCTGTTATCATTAGAATATATGACTTAATATTAAATTAGAATGGATAAATACATAAACTAATTAGAAGATTAGAAAGAAGCACGATGGAAGAAAAATGTAAAGCATCACTGATGGACAGACGGAACTCTGAGAAAGTGGATATTAATTGCATTGCATTATATCTATACTCGTTCGGAACAATTTTCACAAAAATCAAAGAAAGAAAGTGATTCAAATGATCTGAAATCCGTGAGAAAGAAACAGAAAAATGAAAAATCGGAATTCTTGTTACTTCGAATTAAACGAAGTCAAGAGAAAATGAGTTCGAATTAATAAAAATCTTTAACGTTAATCTGCCATTGAAAATTTCGGGACTTCATGTTGAGTTCGAATTAAGGGAAGATTCGAATTATCCGATTTCGAGTTAACGAGAGTCGACTGTACATGAAACTCGCTGAGGTGATTTTTGAAGAGACGTATCAGATGCCGTGTGAACTAATTTTTCGCTGAACTCGTCAGAATTTC
Source organism: Maratus speculifer (assembly GCA_964019185.1). Lineage (NCBI taxonomy): Eukaryota > Metazoa > Arthropoda > Arachnida > Araneae > Salticidae > Maratus > Maratus speculifer. Next base: position 16,772,709 of record OZ025301.1, read on the forward strand.
ATTTATAAGCAATTACCTTCTCAGTTCGATCATTTTTTCGTTCCCAGATCTCCCGCTTCGGAAAAATCTGTACAGAATGCCGTTTTTGACTGCTTTTTTTGCAAAATTTTCTGCATTTGTCAAAGAATCGACCATTACGGCACCTTGACTACTTTCTCAATAATACGATTTGCCAGTTGGACTCATTTCATATACAAAAATAAACTTAAAAATAAATCAGAAAATAAGCAGTTTGAATCGAAATACACCTTTTATAGTCCAAGATCCCAAAACCCCCAGACGTTACTTATTTTCTCACAAGTAAAATTTATTGGATAAAGTAGTGCTAGTACGTGCTATGAGCGTAGTGATACCTGCTAGCTTGCACCGACGGCCAATTTACTGGTTCCAGGTACCAAAGGTAAGGTAAAAACACTGCGAACTTCTCTTATTTTCTCAGTCTTGATTTTTATATAGGATGCTCAGGGAACTATTTCAATACTTTATGTAACCTTCCAGACCAATTGCATGGGCCAAACATCTTCCCAGACATACAGTGTCTCACAAAAGTGATGGGACACTTGTGCTTTATAAAAAGAAACTGCAATAAAATAAATAAACAAACATGTGCAAAAAATTTTTGGGTGTGTTTCATATTTAAAGTTAGTAACAATTATTACATAACATACATTTTGTCAAAATATTAAAATATTAATTTAGTAAAAATACAATTGTTCAGAACGGAGCAAAAAATGGCTCACATAAGTGATGGGACACTTACTTTTCCATCAAAAATTTTACTTTTTAAAAGGTTTTAATATTTTGTTGGATTTCCTTTTACTTTTAAAACATGATTTAATCTTTTTGGGATGGATTCGACTAATTTTTTTGTGGTTTCTGGAGTGATTTTATCCCATTCTTCTTGAAGCACCGATTTTAGTTGTTGTTTTGAAGAAATGGTGTGTTTGCGAATTCTTGATTCCAATTCTTGCCAAATATTCTCTATGGGATTTAAGTCTGGAGATTGTGGTGGTGTTTTTATTATTTCAGGACAGTTATATAGCAGCCAGAGTCTAACGTTCAGAGCAGTGTGCTTGGGGTCATTGTCCTGGTAGAATTTAAAATCGTTATGAAGGTTCAATTTTCGTGCTGAAGATTTCAAATTTTGCTTTAAAATATCAATATACTTGTACTGATCCATTATACTGTCAATAAAAACAAGATTACCCACTCCAGCGGACGGCATACACCCCCATACCATAACTCCTCCTCCAACATGTTTTACTGTTGGTACCAAGTTCCGTTTGCGAAATTCTTCCCTGGGTTTTCTCCACACCAAGATTCTACCGTCAGAACCAAATATATTAAATTTACTCTCATCAGCAAATATAACTTTATTCCAGTAATCAGAATTCTTATTTATGTTGGATTTTGCGAAAGCTAGTCTGAGTTTTCTATTCTTTTCACTTACGAAGAATTTTTTCCTGGCTACTCTACCGTGATATCCAGCAGATCGAATTACCCTTCTAATAGTCTCAGGATTAAAAATTATTACATATAATGCTTGTAAATCAGCAGCAACTTTTGAAGCACTATTTCTTGGATTTTTTTTAATATTTCGCACGATAATTCGCTTTATTCCATTGGATAGCTTTGATGTTCGGCCAGGTCTTCTTTTATCCTGAATCATATGATTCTTTTTATATCGTTTAATGATATTGAAAACTGTTGAACGACTCAAGTTAACTGTTTCAGCAGTTTTTCTAATAGGTTTTCCATGTTCAATATGCAAATTAATAACTAATTTTCGAATTTCAGGCGAAGCTTCTTTTCGTTTAGCATTCATGGCTACACAGAGCTAAAAAACACAAAAATTCCAAAACAAACTGGAGAGAAATACTGCAGACGATTTTATAAATTATTGCCAATTGCTTTTAAGTAAAAATAAAACCCCCAAAAATATTTTTATTGCTTATTTCAGACGATTTTTGTTGCATATATAATGGTGTCCCATCACTTATGTGAGCTATTTTTTGCTCCGTTCTAAACATTTGTATTTTTATTAAATTAATATTTTAATATTTTGACAAAATGTATGTTATGTAATAATCTATACTAAATTTAAGTATGAAACACACCCATAAAAAATGTTTACATGTTTTTTTAATTTATTTGATTAGTTTCCTTTTGTAAAGCACAAGTGTCCCATCACTTATGTGAGACACTGTACATAAAGTGTCGCTATGAGTATGAGCGCGAGCGTGATAATTAGATAATATAGTTTTAGATAATATAGATAGTTTTATAACATAGCTTCATAAAACTTATGTTAATAATGGTCTAATGGAACACGTTATAACTGAAATCACACTGCACTGAATAGACACAATGGAACAATATATACTGAATACCAATACGCTCACACATATACAGCTCATATTCAAAATATTAGAATAATTACTTTTCTTTTACAATTTGAAACTATCGTTTGGTAATGTAATATCTTCTAATGCAAAAATGCAAACGATATTTTTATTAAGAACTTATTGTCGATTAAACTTCTTTGTTATCTTAAAATTAATATCAGTTTTAAAAGATTAATTAAAACAATATTTTGAAAAGTGAAAATATTAGAATGTTTATTCAAGTAATTCAAAATATTGGAATATTTCAAATTAATTCCCCTTTAAGTATTACCAATTCATAACTGACATTCAATAAAAGACATTGATTAAATTCAGACGATTTTATTTAAAATCAGTATTCTTTTTTCAGTTTATTTGCTTTATCATCTTAAAATGGTTTACTTCGCCAAGTTGAGCTGAACGCGCTTCTTTTGCATGTCTGGGAAGATGTTTGGCCCATGCAATTGGTCTGGGAGCTTACATAAAGTATTGCAATAGTTCCCTGAGCATCCTATATAAAAATCAAGACTGAGAAAATAAGAAAAGTTCGCACTGTTTTTACCTTACCTTTGGTACCTGGTACCCGTAAATTGGCCGTCGGTCCAAGCTAGCAGGTATCACTACGCTCATAGCACGTACTAGCACTACTTTATCCAATACATTTTACTTGTGAGAAAATAAGTAACGTCTGGGGGCCCTGGGATCTTGCTCTATTAAGAGAACGAGGTGGAACCCGTTGAAATTCGACGAAAGAAAATCTTTATGAAAAAACTGTTTTATTGATTTATAATAAATCTACAATATTAGTTACAGTAAAAAATGCATCTTACATTGGTCAGTCTAACTGTCAAATATTATTTTAAGCTAAAATTAAGAAAACATTATAAAACTGAATTATCCAACTTATTAAACGAAATAAAACCGAAATTGACTGGATTTTATAACAAACAACATTTTTGAAATAGTATACACATTTTAATGTCTATTTTTTTTTTTTTCAATGTTAAGAGAAAAGAGTGATTATGTTGCCACAATTATAAAATTGGTACTAAAAATTATAAAAAAAAATTAATATCTGAAAAATAAATTGAGATACAGCTTTGAAACAAATTGCATTTTAAAGACATTTTTTTCTCTATACAACGGTGTAAAAATTTAAAAGATGCGATGTTTAAAAGTGTAAATTTAAAGTAACGAAAATTGCAAAACGGAAATTGCATAAGAAAGTATTACGCATTTTAATTTCTCTTTTTTCCCCTCAATTGTATGAGAGAATGGAGTGATTTTGTTGCCACAATTACAAAATTGGCACTAAAAACTATAAAAAAATTAATATTTCTGAAATAAATAGAAATACAACTTTCAAACATTTAAAAGCGCATTTTTTCTCTATCCGACGGTGTAAAAATTTAAAATGCGTGATTTTTAAAAGCGTAAAATTTATAGTAGCCAAAAATTGCAAAATCGAAATTGCAGGGGAAAGTGTTGCCATTCGCAGAATGAGGTATGCGTTACGCACAGATACGTTTGGCCTTTATAATATAGAAATGGCGTATTCCTGTTGCCACAATTACAAAGCTCGTACTAAAAACTATAAAAAAATTAATATGTGAAGAATAAATTGAGATACAGCTTTCAAACAAATTGCATTTAAAAGTACATATTTTTCTCTATACGATGGTGTAAAAATTGAAAATGTACGATGTTTAGAAGTATAAAATTTGCAGTAGTGATTGCAGGGGAAAGTGTTGCCATTCACAAAATGAAGTATGCGTTACGCACAGATACGTTTGGCCTTTATAATATAGATATAATATGTTAGGAAGGAAATGAAATTTTTATTACTAACAAGAAAGGCCTCCATACGGGAAAACTCGGAAAATTCTAAAAAAATTATTTTCTTCTCGTATGGATATATAGGTTTTTAAAACAAATTTTGGCGGAATCCCTTTAAAACGTTCGAAAAAAAAATAATGAACATTTCATTTATTTGGCGGTTTATCACCGATTGGCGACGAAATAAAATTAAAAATATATATATATTATTTTATGTCAAATACTTTTTAAGGTAAAAATGTTTCATGTTGCACTTGTATTTTAAATAAAAATATTTAAATAGTAAAAATAGTAAAATATAAAATATATTTTAATAGTTTAATTATGTCATTTTTAGTTTGTTTTAACTGTAGTTTTATCATATATATACTAAAAGTTAACTACGAAATATTATGAATAAAAAAAAAAATAAAAATAAAATAGTTTCAATATCAAATGAAATCCAAATGAGCACTGTCGATTCAACTTTGTTGCTATGGTAAGAAAAACTTCTTCGATTTTGGAATGTATTACTGCAGCAATCTTCATCTGGTTTTTATTTTGGGATACGCTTAAATATATGAAAACATTTTTTTTATATGTGAAATTATTTTTACTTTGATAAAATTAAAAAACAGCAGCAACAAGCAACATAAATATGTTCTACAAAAAAGTAAATATATGTGTTAAACTCCTTAATTGGTTAAATTGAAATTCATAAATACCATTTACACGTTTTTAAAATCTATTGATAAAAAAATTTCAGTTACATTAAAATCGTTTGCTTTTGGCAAGGAAATGTGCTGCTCGCTAAATTGAGTGACGTTTTTGTCTTTTCACGCCAAATATTTGAAAGTATTTTATTTTTTACAGAGTTTCTACTGTAATTCCGTCGCTAAATTTGACTGATCCTTTATCACATACATAAGTAGTTTAATTAAATGGCAAATTTAGCGACGGAATTACAGTAGAAACTCTGTAAAAAATAAAATACTTTCAAATATTTGGCGTAGTATTTTTTTTTTCAAAAAATTCTGAGTATGCCCAGTATGGAGACCTTCCTTGTAAGTTAACTTTACATTGAATTCAATGAATAAAATTCATGTCATTTTTTGTTCAAAAAATAAATAAATAAAACAGTGTAGACTTTATTAATATATTTTAAACGAAAACTTCATATAATATATATAATTCCGTACATTAAAAATATAATAATTGTGAATTGGACAATTGCACCATAAATTATATTAAAAATATGTACTTAAAATAAATAAATACAGATTACTAAATTGCACACTTATAAAGAGGAAATGTTTAAAATACATTTAAAAATTCATCAACGTTTCATTCGCTTCTACGAACGTCGTCAGGATACAATATGAAAAATTTGTATTGTATTGTATTTGTATTGTAATTCTTATTTGTGTTTGTATTGTAAAGAATTTGTATTGTATTATATTTGTATTGGCTATTTCCATGAGTACTTGTAGTGTAAGTCACAGGCTACAATTTTTGGTTACCAGTATTATAGAACAAAAGAAAAAAATTTAATTAATTTTATTGGCACATTCTCATTAATTGAATAAGGCCAAGCAGATTTTTCGAAAATAACGATGGCTAACAAGCATAGCAATTAATAAGTTATGTGACTTACACTACAGAACCCATGGAATTAGCCTATTGTAATTCTTATTTGTATTTGTATTGTAAAGAATTTGTATATTGTATTGTATTGTATTGTATTTGTATTTGTATTGTAATTCTTATTTGTATTTGTATTGCAAAGAATTTGTATTTGTATTGTAAAGAATTTGTATTGTATTGTATTTGTATTTGTATTGTAATTCTTATTTGTATTTGTATTGCAAAGATTTTGTATTGTATTCTATTGTATTTGTGTTGGTATTGTAATTCTTTATATTGTATCCTTACGACGTTCTCAGGAGCGAATGAAACGTTGATGAATTTTTAAGTGTAATATGTATATGTATTTTAAATATATTCATTTTATAAGCGTACCATTCAGTAATCTGTATTTATTTATTTTAATACACATTTTTAGTTAAAAATATAATGATATATAATTCCTTACATTAAAAACAAAATTATGTATAATTAATTCTTTTTCACGAAACAATACACGCATAAGTAAAAGATAGCAAGATAAGTAGACAAAATAAAACCACTGCTTTAAAACCGAATAAACACAAGTGGTTTAACCATTACTAACTATACTCTCGGATGAAAGTGTCTGGTTTATTATTTTCGTATTTCTTAAAATATAATTTCCTATTTCAATTTACTTTTCTTTTTTATATGTTAACGCAGCTCTTTATAAGTTTTTAAGAAATGAACTAGAAAAAAAATATTCCTTATTTTTTCAGTTTTCATTTTAACATTAGTTTAGAGAAATGAGAAAAGAAAAGAAAAAAAAATGAAAACACATAAAAAAGCAAAAATCTGCAAAACAGAGAGGATGAGTAAATATTTCAATAGCATTCTATGAATGCGAATCTACGTATATAAAAATAAGTGCTTATTTGTCTGTGTTCTAAGAGGTTGTTGCAGTCAGAAACTAAAAATTGTGACAGGAAAGCGTCCGACGGCAATTTTTTTTTTTTTTTTTTAAATATGTTTGTTCGGAATCTCCAGTATCTGAAAATTGTGAATCCGTGAAAAAAAAAAAAAAAAAAAAAAAAATCGATTTTCAAAACGATAGCTAGACTTACCCTATACTAAGTATGATGGGTAAATAAAAAACAATAAAATTTTTTTGAAAATTTTCATGAAAATGGTCATTTTAATGTAAGCCTTGTAACATTTTTAATATAAAAGAGTGTAAAATTACACCAAAATCACTAGAATCAACTATCGCAGTTTTATCTGATAAACAACACACAAAAAAGTGTTGTGTTTACAAGAAACATCTTTTTTTTTTTTTTTTTTTTTTTTTTTTTATCAAACAAGAACGTTTGCAAAAAGAACACTTTGGAAAATCCACTTAAAAGATTACAGAAGCGAAAAAAAAAAAAAGATGCCGCCTTACGTTAAAAAGAAGAAAGAAAGAAAGAAAAATCAACACTTCGCTTATTTTGCATTGATTGAAGAACATAATTGGATGATGCTTTGGATTTATTTTCTATCAAAGTTGATCTTTTTTCTTTCTTGTTTGCTTTTTTTTTTTTTTTTTTTTCTTAAGAGGACAGTTTAGTTTTTCAAATTTTACTTTTATTTAAAAACGAGGTGGAACCCGTCGAAATTCGACGAAAGCAAATGTTTAAGAAGGAACTGCTTCGTTGATTTATAATATATCTAATGAAATTGCTTACAGTGAAAAATGCACCTTATATTGATCAGTCTACCTCTGAAACAATTATTATTTTAAGTTAAGATTAACAAAATACTATAAAACTCAGTTGTCCAAATTTTAAAAATTTAACTTTATTTGCATATAAAATCAGTATAATATAATAAAGATCAACTTTATTATGATGAATTTATCAATTGAGACTCGTATGTTTGGTATAAATGCGAATGAAAAAAAAAAATATTCCAAATAGTCCGGGAGCCGACCGTCGCTTTACCTATGTATCGAGTAAAAGGATCGGACATACATCAAAATGTAGGTCTCAATGTGCACATTAAGAATATCACTGTCTGCCAGGTCCTATCCTGCCGGAACGCAAGGCAACCGCACTTTTATGACGTCAATTTTGAGTGTTTACCTATGTATCGAGTAAAAGGACCAGACATACATCAAAATGTAGGTTTCAATGTGCACATTAAGAATATCGCTGGCTGCCAGTCCTATCCTGCCGGAACCCGGTGGCAGCCACACTTTTATGACGTCAATTTTGAGTGTCTGCCTATGTATCGAGTACAAGGACCCGACATACATCAAAATGTAGGTCTCAATGTGCACATTAACAATATCACTGGCAGCCAGATCCTATCCTGCCGGAACGCAAGGCAGCCGCACTTTTATGACGTCAATTTTGAGTGTCTTCCTATGTATCGATTACAAGGATCCGACAAAAATTAAAATGTAGGTCTCAATGTGCATATTAAGAATATCACTGGTTGCCAGGTCCAACCATGTAGGAACCTTGCGCAGGCTTTTATAACGTTTCTTAAGAGTGCCTACCAATGTATCGAGCTCAAGGACTCATGCATCGAAATGTTGGTATGGAAGTGCACATTATGAATAGCACGGTCTGCGAGGTCCAATCCTGTTGGTACTATGTGGCAGACTCCCATTTACATAGCTAATATACAGTGTTAATTTATGTATCATGTTCAAAGACATTTATATACATCCCAATGTATGTTACATAAAGGGGATTCTTTACTCACTTGAAAAAAAAATCCACCGGGATCCGGCAGGATAGGACCTGGCAGCCAGTGATATTCTTAATGTGCACATTGAGACCTACATTTTGATGTATGTCGGGTCCTTGTACTCGATACATAGGCAGACACTCAAAATTGACGTCATAAAAGTGTGGCTGCCACTGGGTTCCGGCAGGATAGGACCTGGCAGCCAGTGATATTCCTAATGTGCACATTGAAACCTACATTTTGATGTTTGTGGCAGCCAGTGATATTCTTAATGTGCACATTGAAACCTACATTTTGATGTATGTCTGGTCCTTTTACTCGATACATAGGTAAACACTTAAACTTGACGTCATAAAAGTGCGGCTGCCACTGGGTTCCGGCTGGATAGGACCTGGCAGCGAGTGATATTCTTAATGTGCACATTGAAACGTACATTTTGACGTATGTGGCAGCCAGTTATATTCTTAATGTGCACATTGAGACCTACGTTTTGATGTATGTCTGGTCCTTGTACTCGATACATAGGTAAACACTCAAAATTGACGTCATAAAAGTGCGGCTTCCTTGCGTTCCGGCAGGATAGGACCTGGCAGACAGTGATATTCTTAATGTGCACATTGAGACCTACATTTTGATGTATGTCCGGTCCTTTCACTCGATACATAGGTAAATCGACGGTCGGCTCCCGGACTAAAATTGATACGATCATAGAATTTCACGCGAAATTAAAATCCGTCATAATTTTCATCTTCTCAAAATTTAAACACGGATTTCTCACATCCGTATTCACCATGTTTAAAAAATGGTATTTTAATTTGATTATTTTAAAATCACTTTAACTCAAAACTTGAAGTTTTATTTAACTGATGAATAAAAACGAAATAAAACCGAAATCATGGAATTTTATAACAGACGATATTTTTTGCAAAATATACGCATTTTAATTTCTATTTTTTTTCTTTCAATTTTAAGAGAAAATGGAGTGATTCTGTTGCCACAATTACAAAATTCATACTATAAACTATAAAAAAAATTAATATCTCAAAAATAAATTGAGATACAGCTTTCAAACAAATTGCATTTAAAAGTACATTTTTTTCTGTATACGATGGTGTAAAATCGGAAATATGTGATGGTTAGAAGTATAAAACTTACAGTAGTGAAAAATGCAAAACTGAAATTGCATGGGAAAGTGTTGCCATTCGCAAAATGACGTATGCGTTACGCACAGATACATTTGGCCTTTATAATATAGACTAGTCGTTGGAAGTCACCGTAATACTTACCCATCATGGATATGCATACCATAATATATGAAAGTAAAACATGCGTAAGTATTTATAGAATGCATCGCAACTCCAAAACAAAATTAAACGTATATTTAAATATTTTTAATATGCATAGTAATGCTCTATTTATGAGTAGCTGATGAAATTATTTCGATAAATTATATGAAACGCCAAACTAGTAACACCAAGTAGTATTGAATTGCGTAAAAAAAAATCCTTATAACTCCAAAACTAATAATCCTATTAACTAACAGTTTACTGTGTCAGATTAGGCGTCTCATTTCCAATTAAAATATATCTCTGAATTGGAACTTGAATGAAATACAGGGTCATGAAAAATCGAAGAATGTGGAAAACAGGCTTACAAATACCTCGGTAACTCATAATCCGATTGACTTCGTTTTTTATGCAAAATGTGTGTTATTGTACTGTCTTTTACGTCCTCTTCTAAAATAAAAAATTTCGAAAATTTTTATGTACCTTTCATCAGAACGAATTTTTCGAGAATCCGAAGAAAATAGATATTAAATAGGCTTCGTCCAATTAAGTACAAGTACATACCCAGTTATAAGTTTCTATCTCAATTTGTTCGGGAGATAGAGTGTTTACAGACACACGGACGGATGGCAATCTTTTTTTCTTTCTAAAAATATGTTTTTCGAAGCCTTCAGTATCTAAAACGTGTAAATCCGTCACAAATTATTTTTTTTTTCGATGTTTCAAAACGATTGCAAGACTTATCCAATGCTACGTAAATTGGATAAAGTAAAAACAGAAAAATGAGTTTGATTAGATAGCTTTTGGATAATAACATCTGTTAGTTTTATGCGGTTTCGAACAAAAACTAGACGTTGGGGGCCACCGTAATACTTACCCATCATATATATCATATCATAAAACAAAATTTAAACATGTATTTAAATATTTTTATTATGCATAGTAATGATCTATTACACTCTAAATAAAAAGGAGTGAATAGTCATTCCAGAATAGTGAATACTCACTCTATCGCAGACTCAAAATATGCCGAACCTCTTTAGAGTGACTATTCACTTTGGGCAAAAGTGGAATCATTGACTCTTTGAAAGAGTAAATACTCACTCCTAGGAAGTGAATATTCACTCTACACAGGGGTCAATAATCACTATTTCTGAGGAGTGACTATTCACTTTTGCTAAAGGAGTGCGTTTTTTCACTCCTAGTAGGAGTGAGTAGTCACTTTTTCATAAGAGTGAATGCTCTTTTTTTTTTTTTTTCAAATGAATTATCCTTTTTATTGCTATTAATGGCATTTTAAAAGAATCGTGTCTTTTAGAACATACAATGAAAATAAATGTAAACGTGGTAAAGATTGGAATAAAATACTTTATTGACAATATTTATTTAATTCAAAGTATGTAACATTAATTGAACTTTTTAAGGGAAAACGTAATTAAAGTTACACATGAATTAGATTATTGACAGAAATAAACTATTTTATTCCAATCTTTCTCCTTGTGTTTGCTTTCATTGATAGTGCCATAAATATATGATAGTTTTAAAAGGCCCATAAGCACAAGTTATTAAACAGTTTTAAAATATTAAACGTATAATTTTTTTCAGATATACCCATTAAGTTTTACATATTATTTAAATAAATCCATAATGCACGTTATCCATGTTTTTTTTATGTGTAATTAAAATCTTATTTCTGAAAAATATATATTAATACAAGCCGTATTTATAAAATGACATGGTAAGTCATATTTAATTTCAATTTTTTATTCCCTTATATAGAGTAGATGTTCATGTAGTACCTGCCGGCGAAGACACTCACGAGCTAATGCTAATCCTATGGGGAGAGATTTTCTAATATCTCGTTTGCATTTTGACATTTTATTTATTTATTTATTTTACATTGAATAGCTGAAGTTCGTCTCTATATCGCATCTTTTTTACTTTTTCGATTTCAGTCGCAGATATTTTTATAAAGTTTCTTTTACTTTCAAAACTGGTACCAAAAATGACAGTTATTTAAAAAAATATCTGCAGACAAAATTGAAAAAGCAAAAATAAACAAATATTTAAGAGAAAATGTGTTTTTTGACGACTTCTGTAACTTAAGTGTTTTTATTTAAATGGTGAACGATTAAGCCCTATAAGCCCCTCTTTGACTGTGCCCTTAAACATTTTTTTCGGCTTCATGAGCGGTTTGATTGCCAGATTATAAAATAGGCAAAACATCGTTAGATTCATTTTTAAAAAATAATAATAAAATGAAGAAGATATTGAAATTTTATAAATCACATTAATATAACTTAAAAACAACTATTTATAAAAATTTCGGTGTCATTACATTTTGGTAAGTGCAATTTAAAAATTAAAATTGATTACTTAAGTTTTTAATTAAATCAAAATATTTTATGCACTATAAACATTACCGTAATTGCTTTTTTAACAGTGCTTATATGAGGTGTACGTTACTGGAAAATCACTACGTAAGTATTCCAGTAATGGACACTCCTCTCAAAACCTTAAAAATTAATGAAATTTTATAAATGACATTAAATACATAAAATTCAAAGCTTTCTTCAACTACAAAAACAAAAAATTGCAAATTTTGCAATAAAATAAGGAATACATAAATTTATTAAATGAAGCCAGCTCTTTGTATGATTTTCAGTGAAAACACGATTTTCCATGAAAAACAGTGAAACTTAAAAACATTATTTTGTGCTTCCTGATTGGTTTAATTAAGAGTGTCAACAAAAGTGCTAAATTATAAAATATGCAAGGGCGAGTAACGAAAAAAAAATAAATAAAAGCTAAATTTTTATTAGTTATTATTATTATTATTTTTTTTATAAACCAAAAACATTCAGGTGTGTACATTACTGTTACATCTACCCTATAGTATTCTATAAATGTGAGTTAAAGTTTTATAAAAGTATACTCATGTACGAAAAAGAAAAATAAAGAAAATATAAAATACAAGAAATGACTACATATGTATTATTCTTACTATTGGAAAAACAATTTTAATGAGTTATTTATCTCTAATAAATAAATTTCATCTAATATAAGTCATACTGCAAACTTTTAAAATTACTAAAGCCACTCATTTGTAAACATCAAGGATAAAACACAAATCTTTGCGTCAGCGATTTTTTTCCCCCCACGCACATAAAGATAGCAGAAGCAGACAGCTTCCTATTAAAGTAAAAAAAACTTTAACTCAACATTCTAGAAGTTACATTCGGAAAATAAAAAGTTGAAATTAAAATTGACTTACCGGTTTTTTATGTTAAATTATTATCCCTTGTTTGATGAATAATAATCCTTTGTTTGATAAATAAGATATGTGCATTGCAACATCTTCGTCACTGAGTATTAATGGAGTATTATTGCTTTTTACTGAATTATTTTTTCTCCATTTTGACTCCAGATCAAGAAACTTAATCTATGTGGATTATTTTGAATCATAAGATATCCGATTATATCATTCCAAGATCGAAAATTAAACGAATACTTTTTAGTATTAATAATACAAATTAAAGATCCACATTTGTAGACCGAGGAAACGAAAGTGAGACACATAACGGACACGATAAAATGGCGGAAACATTTTTATCATCACAACTGAGAAGACGATTTCTGATTGGCTGATGCGTAATATATATCTAAGTCACTTCTTAAGAGTGACCGTTGACTCTATCGAAGGAGTGACACTCATTTTTGAAAACGAGTGCGCTTTAATAGCAAATAAGCGTAATTTGATAGGTTATATTATAAAATGTAATTTTTGAAAAGTAAGAATTGACATATTTTGGTACTTTTCATTGTTTTACTCCATATATTGGTTCAAAGTTGAGCGGGGATTTTTTTCAAGTGTATAATGCCGGGCTTTCACTCTCGTTAACGGAGTGAGATTTTTCACTCTCGACCATGGAGTGAGATATTTCACTTTCGACAACGGAGTGAGATATTTCACTCCTTTTTAAAAAGTCGGAAATTTCACTCTTTAAAGAGTGTATTTGTATAAATTTCACTCTAAAAAGAGTGAAAATGCAAATTACTCCTACAAAAAGTGAGCTTTTCACTCCTCCCAGTTTTAGAGTGTAATGAGTTGCTGATGAATCTATTTCGACAAATTATATACAACACGCCAAACTACCCAAGTAGTACTAAATTGCGAAAAAGAAACATCCTTATAACTCCAAAAAAAAAATAATCATATGGACTAATAGTTTACAGCTTTGGATAAAGCGTCTCATTTCTCATTAAAATATATTTTTGAATTGAAATTTGAATGAAATACAGGGTCATGAAAAATCGAAGAATGTAGAAAACAGGATTACAGATATCTCGGCAACTAATACTTCGTACTTTATGCAAAATTTGTGTTATTTTATTGCCTTTTATGATCACTCCTTAAAATAAAAAAATTCAAAATTTTTTATATACCTTTCATCAGAACGAATTTTTCGAGAGTCCGAAAAAAATAGTTCCGGATAATCGAGGTTCTGATATTAAATAGGCTTTGTCCCATTCTTACATACTAAGTACATACAAAATTTCAAGTCTCTATCTCAATTTGTTCGGGAGATAGAGCGTTTACAGACAGGCAGACAGACGGACGGACGGCAATTTTTTTTTTCTAAAAAGATGTTTTTCGAAATCTCCAGTGTCTAAAACGTGTAAATCGTCAAAAAAATTTTCGATTTTAAAAACGATTGCAAGACTTACCCTATAATACGTATGATGGGTAAGTAACAAACTAAAACTTTATCTCACAAAGTTGCGCTTTTTGATTTAAGAACACCCTTAAAGTTTTCTGAAAGTATTGGAAAGGGCTTCACAATTTATGTTTCATACATAATGTTTCTTTCTTGTTCATTTATTTATTTTAAGTTTTTAAAGCATCCGTCTTCGTAATAAAATTTTCTTTGGATAAATCATCACTACTAGCAATGTTTTCAACAGGATAAAATGATATCTCCAAAATTATCTTGTTCTCATAAAATATATTTTCTGCTTTTCCTAGTTTCCTCTTTTTTTTTCCCTTGCTTGAGTTGAGGTGTTTTGTAGAACTATCGTCCATGTGTACGAATCGATGAAGGTTCGAAGATATTTCATCGAACTTCTGTTTTACCGATTGATTGTTTTCTGAAACGTCTCTCATCGCTGTTCCTTTTTTTTTTTTTTTTTCTTCATGCAGTATTTACTTCGAAGGCGAAAAACTGACGTCAGACTTCAGTAATCGTTTATGTTCATGTCGAAAGAGAATTCTTTTCGTTATTATTTGTGACAATTGCAGTTAAGAACAAAAACAGTGCGGAATTCACCTTGTTTACTAATTTAAAACGTAAAAGTACATGTAACTGTATATAAATTACTTAAAAGGGGGATAATAAAACATATAAAAGATTAAAAATACATTTAAAGTACTTTTGAAAAGTTCAGAACGTTTACAACCGTCGCTTACGCGGTCTTCGTCAGTGAGAAAACTTTAAATCTCTAATTAAAACTAAATCTTTAAACTCTAATTTAGAGTTTCTCTCACTGACGAAGACCGCGTAAGCGACGCTTGAAAACGTTCTGAATTTTTTTAAAAGTATTTTAAAAGTATTTTTAAGTTTTCATACGTAATATTATGCAACTTTTAAGTCATTTATATACAGTTACATGTATTTTTACGTTTTAAATTATTTGTGACATATAAGATGATTTTCGTTTGTTCACTCTGATTATAGAAGATTTCTCCGATTTAAATGTCAGCTCGTTTTTAGGTACGTATATAAATATGTAGCACCTTTAGTGGTTGTTCGGTCCATCCGTCCGCATATAACAATGCAAAACCTACCCAACTAAATCGTTTGAAATTGAAAATATGTAATTAATGCATTATTTGGTCGAGTCATTTCTAATTTTATGAAAATCGGATGTATAGTTCAATGACAGGGTCTATCAAAAGTATTCCATTACAGGAGGTCAACGAGAAAAAGTATACTTTCAAGCGCATTTTAATGATGTTACACTCTTTCGAACATCATACAATTGATATATGTGTATGAAGTATATACTAAAATATACATTCTGTATAATCTGGGGTACAAAGATAATTATTTTTTATTAATTTGCAAAAGTATTTAATTACATAATGGTATAAAAGGAAACAATGCTTGGTGCTCGTATTAATTATATAAAATGAGCAAAAACCACGCTTTGTTTATATTCGCGAAGTATTATTTCATGAGATAAATATTTAAAAGTAACAATATTTCTTTATTAATTACTTTTTCATCTTTACTAATCAAAAATGTTACTTTATGTTTCGGGACATTTTAATTTTAGGAATGTAAATTCAGCCAAATAACTCAGAATTTTCTCGGATTTTTTTATTTATGATATAAGACTTGTATAAATAAAAATATTTTCGAAGCAAAATTATACAAAAATATTAAGTAATTTTATTTGTTTACAATTCTTTATTGCCACCTCACACGCACAAAAAAATCATAATATAATTCTTTTAAAATTCTAAGTATCGTCATGGGCCTTTAGATCTATAGGACCGTCTATTTGAGATTAATGTACGAAGTCTCTCACCAGAGGACTCTGATATCCTGCCCAAGTTAGAGCACCTGCACCTTGTTTGTAAGAGTAGCGTCATGAGATCAAGTACGTATGCTCAGTGGAAGAAAAGTGGAGGATGGAAGAAAACGCGTGCAACCCTGAATTTTATGCTTGGCGCTTCCTCGCCCTTTGGTTATTTTTATCAATGCTATTATTATTTTAATGCGCGTTCTTACGAATCGGAAATCGATAAACAAAACAAATTTTCTTCTTTTTTAGAACAAGTCTGGAATTTTGTTTATTTCCGTTTTTGTTCCTATTATGAAAAAAGTTGCACTGTGAAATTCATAGCTCATTTAATATTTATTTTAAATCTATTACTTAGAATTTAACAATAAATATTTATCTATTTAATTTATATTTTCTAAAAGTATAGTGAATGAATTGAAACCATTTATAACATAAAATAATATTTATATATATTATATTGCATTATTTAGGACAATCGGTTTCACTTTAATCTTAAAAATTAAATTTTTATGTATTTTGAAATAGGAAAACATGATTTTATAACTTATTTCTCAAAACATTTTAGTTTGTTACAATTCCACTTTTTTGCCTTTATAATTTTATTAATTAATTATTATTATTATTTTTATTATTATTATTAGAGTAAAAAAAAAAATTCTCAAAAGTATTAATGTTTCCAAAACATAAATATTCCATAATGATCAATGAACTCTTTTTGAGTTTTCAAAAAAAATTATCTGCTAATAATCTCAATGAAAGTTGTAAGGATATACAGGAAATATATTAAGGACAGAAATCAAATGACAGCTCATTTGACCTTGTCTGTTTATTTTGTTATTATTATTATTTTGTTTGTTTGTTATTTGATTTATCCAATCAGGAATAATTTATAATTTATTGTTACAGCAGCTTTTAAGAAAACTTTTAATGAATTAAAATATATGTGTATATTATATACATACACTAATTTTTTGAATTAAAGCGCTTCATAGTTTGATATAGTTCAATGTTATTATTGTTATTAAAACATAAAAATAGAAACTATCGTGCAGTAGAGGGTTAATTTTATAAAAATGAGCCTGTAGTAAGTTATTTCTAGTAGTTAGATATTTTTATGCTATTAAATTACGACATGAAAATATTTTAAACGTAATTTTATTCGATGTTATTACTAAATTAAAATCTAGGTTTCTTTTTCATTATTAAAATATAGCCCTTGAATTATGTTAAATATTAAAACTTAATTTCATTGAGAAAAATTGATGTAAAAATACATAATATTTTATTTACTAATATAATATATTATAAATTAATTAATTAATTAAATATTAAAACGTAGTTATTTCGAAAGAATCGGTAAAAAAAAGAATAACTAATTAAAAAAAAAAAAATCTGAAATAAGTTTATTTTGTAGCAAAATATAGTGATCCAATATTTTAAAATCATAAATGTGCCCATATAGAAAGAACACACCATAAAATATAAAATTATTGCTGAAAATTTTAAATTTAATTTTTTTTTCTTATTTTTCTCATTATGAGACCTATATATAGATTTAAAAAAATAATAAAATAAATTTTAAAAAATCGAAAATAGAAAAAATCGTACAGTAAAAGGATAATTTCATAAAAATGAATACTGTAATAAGTTATCTGTAGTAATGGACCACTAGCATTTCTGACGTCAAAGAACGTCACAACAGATTTCAACTAATCAGCTTCTCTATTTATCCCACAAGCGTTCACCAAAAGCCAATCAAATACCGCAACGCTTGTGGGAAACATTGGAAACTCCGCCCCGTGCTAGTGGTCTATTAGACATTTTAAAATTATTAAATTATTTTAAAAAAAAATAAAAAAAATCATAAAAATAGAAAAAAATTGTACAGTGAAAGGTTAATTTCATAAAAATAAATGCTGAAATAAGTTATCTCTAGTTATTAGATATTTTTATATTATTAAATTACGATTTAAAAATATTTAAAATGTAATTTTATTCGATGTTATTACATTAAAATTTATGTTTCTTTTTAATTATCAAAATATAGCTCTTGGATGATATTTAATATTAAAACTTAATTTCATTTAAAAAAAATCTAAAGAAATACAATATTTTATTAACTGATAATAAATTATTAATAAATAAATTAATTAAATTAAATATTAAAACTTAGTTTTTTTTTTTTTTTTTTTTTGAAAGAATTAATTAAAAAATAAAATAACTTTTAATAAATCAATAAGGGAAAAAAAGTAAAATGTTTCTTTTTAATAATCAAAATATAGCATTTGGATGGTATTTAACAGTCAGAGTTTTTTTTAATTAGTTCAGTCAGTTTCATTAAAAAAAAATCAATCTAAAAAAATATATTTTATTAACTGGTAATAAATTATTTAAAAAAATAAGCGTAATTTATAATAAATCAATGAAGAAAGAAAAAAAAAAGAGAGAGAAATCCAGACTGGGGATCGAACCCACAACATTTGGGTTACGAGACCTGTATGCTAACCATTGCACCAAACCATCTACACAAATAGTCAACGAAACGACTTTTTTAACCTCGAGACAAGTTCATAAAAGAATTTGGCATTTGGCGTTCTTGTATTCCTCGCCAAACCTATTTTGATTACTTATGAAGGAAAAAAGGAAAAAAAAGAATACTTGTGATGCAATTCCACTAAAACAACGCAAGGATATATATACAATTTAGTCATACCAATAAAAATAATTCAAATTATATGTATATACATAAAATATAACGAGAAAATGATGGGTTATTTGCTCTTGCTGGCAGAATGAAAACGAAACTTACGGAAGAAAAAAAATATTTTTGCATGAAAAATGCGAAATTCGTAGGCAAAATTATATTTATATCCATAATATAAACATTTTTTAACATGAAAATTGATGTTACAAATCGAAAAAAGCATGAAAATATTATGAATGTTGAGGATTTTAAAACCTTCTAATTTCATCCCATGTAAAGTCTATGGTAGCGCTGCAGTCGATCGCCTGCGGCGGTTGAAAACAGATTTTGTCCAATCAGAATTTATTGCCATCATGTCGCAACTCTTACCGAAGGATGTAGGAACACTAGCCCAAGTTATTCTAACCAATCGTGCAAACCCTGAACTAAAACAGTGACTATGTGCCGAGCCATGTGTACCGAACAGAAAGCAGCTTACTCAATGCTAATTTGGCAGAGTTTGCGTCACGTGGACTCACACGTGGTCTAATGAAATAGTTCAGGGTTTGAAGCTGAATCCAGCTTTACTTTTTCGGCGGTTTTTCGCGAAATGGTTCGGCCGGTAGTATATAGTCGGCTATGGTATCATTTGGATAAACGATTTCACAAAATAAGAATAAATTGTGTCTTTGAATTCTTAACACTGAAAAATAGTTTTTTAATTGAATGTAAATAATTGAATTTTCACTAATTTTAATTCATTAAAATTAAAATACATCATAATTTTCCAAAACAGTTATTTCAAAAATTTTATAAAAGAAATCGTGAAACTATTATTATGTTTAAAAGGAATGAGCACAGTTTGAAAATCTAAAAGCAATTTCTGAGATGTTTCGGCAGAATAATGAAAATATATTTTATTTATTTAATTAATCAGGATTCTATCGGTAGTTACTGACTTCATGATTTATATTTTCTTCTAAAAATGTACTTGTTTCATTTTTTATTTCCAAAAATATCTCCGTAATGAAAAAACATGTAAAATAAATTAATTAAAATAACAATTTTTTAAAAGTTATTCTGTAAAAAAAATAATATTGAGCAAATCTACAGATCATTTTTTTTTTTTTTTTTTTTTTTTTTTTTTTTTGTTTAATTTCAAGTCAAGATACTGAATAGTTTTGTTTTTCTTTCTTTTTTTTTTTTTTTTTTTTTGTAAAGCGTACGACAAATTGTAATTTGAGTAGGCCAGTAGAGAATTCGCTTCGCTCATCCTAATAAAATTGTTTGACATTTTATGAAACGTTTACGATTTTATACGTTGCTGAGATTTACTAAAAATTACTTCCTTAAAAAGAGAAAACATATTGTACACACAAAAAATTTCGGATACTTATACTGTATCCGAAGCACGGTATACTATTACACCAAGATGGAAAAAAAAAATTTTAATTTGTTATAGTACAAACGTACCTCATCTGCCACGTTTGACTTGCGACTTCCGACATGTTATGGCAACAAGCCTTCTTTGAATTTGGAAATAGTCAGCCGGAAGGGAGCGCTAGCAAGAGCGATTTTTGCATAAATTTTCTCGATCTTTTTGTAATTTTGTTGTCGACTGGAGGGTTCGTGAAAGAATGATTTCAAGAGACAAAGATTTTCTCGTTTTTCTATGCATTTCATTGGCTATTCGAGAAAAGACTTTTCCAGCATTTGGATTTCCAAGCATTTCATTGGCTGTTTCTCTGACAACTCCCATTGTTTCAGACGTCAAAGACGCGTTTCAAGCGACTCCCCTAGTGACATAAACATTTTTGCCGATCCCACCAAAGCTAGCGTAGGGAAATAAATGAGGGCTTCTGATTGGTTGAATAATTTAAAGAGCAATAGTTGTAAATAAATTAATCTGAATTTGGATGTACGTATTAGGGAGGGTAATGTGAATATTGTCTTAAAATAATAATTTGAAGATAATTATAAGGGTATTTTTGAAAGTAATGTAAAACAATTGGATTTGTAAATATCGCATAATTGACACCATAATAAGAAAATATGATTCTTGCTTCTAAATAATTTGTTCTAGGGTAACACCCCCAGTAATTGGCATGCACCAGTGATTGGCATATTTGACAAACATGTCCTAAAAAAAGATTTATATCCAGTCTTTTGAAAATTCAAGACCATATATCAGTTATATGCTCATTTACGTTAAAGATTATAACTTTGATTTATTTTACAAGATGACAATAGAGCCTAGGTAAGAGAAACAAATCTGGCTTGTATCAAATTAGCCATTTTGTTGCAAATTCTTGTTCTTTGGCTTAAGGAAGGCATGCTTTTCAATTCATTATTATCTGATTTATAATATATTTCAAATTTTAATTGACAACAGTTTTTCTTAGTTAATAAGGGTTACTTTAATTGTGTAAAAGTATTTTCGACACAAATATTTGGATTTCTGAATTAATGGTAGTTGCCAATTAATGGTGCTTCAATTTTGCTAGTTCCGAGTAATTGGCACCTATTCCAGTTACAAGGAATTCACAAGAAATTTGAGATTAAATCATTTATTTTGGAAGTACTTTTAAAATTATAGACTAATTTTGTTTATCATTTGTTTTTATTTGAAAATATAAATTTTATCAGTAACTGGGATCCATTAACGCTTCATATGACAATTACTGGGGACAGCATGACAATTACTGGGTATTAATGTAAGTATATTGTATTGTTTTAAAGTGTTCACATTTCAGATTAATATGCTGATTTATTACTCTCAAAAACCTGAAATATGGCATCTTCATCTACAGTAAATTAATTTAAAGCGATTAAACCCAATGCAAAATGTAAAGTTTTTTTTTTTTAAATATAAACATATGCCAATTACTGGATCACAAGGTGTCATACATTGGTGCTCTAGATGCCAATTACTGGTGATTTCAGCAACTTTTTATAAATATATTGTTATAAAAATACTTTTTTCAATTTTTTTTGCTTTTAGTGGGCAAAATAGATGCACAGATATGCATTATTTGATTTAAAAATATTTCCAAGTAAATAGCTTATTTCTTTGTAATGAAAATTTAAGTAAGTTTAACGACAAATTCTTAATGTGCCAATTACTGGGGATGTTACCCTATAATGTTAAATTAATTAGAAGAAATTCCAATTTTTATTTTTAAATATTATTTTTAAAAATAATTAAGAATAATTCAGAAACATCATCATTACCTTCTTTAACACTAAATTTCAGAAAATCTTTCTTCTTATATGTTAATAATTATGTAAAATCAGAAGCACATTAATCAAAATCCATCTTTTAAAAAATTTTCAAACATGAACTTATGATTCAATAAATGTAAACTGAAAACTGAACCAAAACAAGATGCTCTTTAAATTATTCAACCAATCAGATGTCCGTATTTTCTTCTCTGTGCTATCATCGATGAGATCGGCAAAAATGCGTGCCGCAGGATTACATGGAGAATTGGGAGCAACTTGGACATTTCGTGATCGTGAAACCCCTTCGCGACGCACAGTGGATCAATCCTTAAGAAAATACGAACATAGGGCCAAAAAATTATCACTAAACAATTAATTTTTTGCAATGAAATATTTTAAAAAAATATCCACAAAATACGTCATTTTTTAAATTATACAAAATTATATCTTATTTGTATAGCTCTGAAACTGCACTTTTCAGCAGAGGAATTTTTCCGCGGATTTCAGTGATTTTTAAATGTGCTCAGAAATTAAACCGAGGTAACCACTAATAATAGCTCGTTTAAAATATCATTATTAATTTTCTAAAACACATTTTAAAGCACTACCTATTACATTTTGATTGAATTTTATACATCATTTTACATTATGAACAGCCATATAAAATAAACTGTATCGTAAACTTAAAAATTGCTTATTTTAAATTGTCTGAAGTTGTCTGAAATTTCAGAGACATTTTTGTGTTCCTAAAAGTCTGTATTTTAATGTGGTATTGGGCAATTTTTGCGCAAACCTGCGCATTTTTTGAAATAAATGGATTTGAAACACTTTTAGTGACTATCACATAGTTTTCCGCTTCCGGAAAGCATAGTAAATTGACTGTCGACAAAAATATTTTTTGATAAATTTTATACTGTAAGAATTTTCTAAAATGAAATAATAAAAAAATAATTTAAAATTAAGTTATAAAATTAAATTCAACATATATGTATCTTGGGTTATATAAATAATTACACGAAAATTCTGGAATGCACAAATACTATCAGAGAATTAAAACTATTCTAATAAATGGATGAATGATGTGTGAGTCCTAAAGTAAAAATTCTAATGCTTCTGGAAATTTTTCGTCCTTTTAAATCTTTTTTACTTTGTGTCTAAGTCTGGAAATGAACGGGTCTGATGTTATAAGTAAATGATGTAACAAGTCTTCGTTACATGCTCTTCGACTTATTTTTCTTGTATGCGATTCCCGGTAACTTCGAAACTCTTTGTTTCGATACTTCGCCAGCTTCTTCCGATAGTTGGCCGATTGGAACAGCAAAATTTGCAACTATATCTGTGAGAATAAATGCACACACTACACAAATTATTCCATAGGCACTGATTATAATAAAAAACACTTTATTAAAAGAATAACACTCACTCGCAGCTCACTGCTGCATTATCGTCTGCACATTTCTCAAACACAACTTTGGAATAATAATATAAAAAACACTTCACTTCTTTTCACTTTCTGGACACTGAGATTTTAATTATAGGTAGCACGGTATCGTCTGCCTACATGGACCATACCGGCCCCCATTGACTTGCTTCACATTCAATAATAACTCTTTTTTTACCAAGTACACTAATTACACAAATAAATACAAAAGGTCACTATATTTGTTTACTCAAATATAAAAATTGAAAGCAAAAACAATATAACACTCACACATATATATACACTCTAAAACTGGGAGGAGTGAAAAGCTCACTTTTTGTAGGAGTGATTTGCATTTTCACTCTTTTTAGAGTGAACTTTATACAAATACACTCTTTAAAGAGTGGAATTTCCGACTCCCTAAAAAAAAGTGAAATATCTCACTCCGTTCTCGAGAGTGAAGTATCTCACTCCATGGTCGAGAGTGAAAAATCTCACTCCGTCAACGAGAGTGAAAGCCCGGCATTATACGCTTGAAAAAAATCCCCGCTCAACTTTGAACCAATATATGGAGTAAAACAATGAAAAGTACCAAAATATGTCAATTCTTACTTTTCAAAAATTACATTTTATAATACAACCTATAAAATTACGCTTATTTGCCATTAAAACGCACTCGTTTTCAAAAATGAGTGTCACTCCTTCGATAGAGTCAACGGTCACTCTTAAAAAGTGACTTAGATATGTATTACGCATCAGCCAATCAGAAATCGTCTTCTCAGTTGTGATGATAAAAATGTTTCCGCCATTTTATCGTGTCCGTTATGTGTCTCACTTTCGTTTCCTCGGTCTACAAATGTGGATCTTTAATTTGTATTATTAATACTGAAAAGTAGTTTAAATTTCGATCTTTGAATGATATACTCCGATATCTTATGATTCAAAATAATCCACATAGATTAAGTTTCTTGATCTGGAGTCAAAATAGAGAACAAATAATTAAGTAAAAAGCAATAATACTCCATTAATACTCAGTGACGAAGATGTTGCACTGCACATATCTTACTTATCAAACAAAGGATTATTATTCATCAAACAAGGGATAAAAAAAACCGGTAAGTCAATTTTAATTTCAACTTTTTATTTTTCGAATGTAACTTCTAGAATGTTGAGTTAAGGTTTTATTTTAACAGGAAGCTGTCTGCTTCTGCTATCTTTATGTGCGTGGAGGGAAAAAAATCGCTGACGCAAAGATTTGTGTTTTATCCTTGATGTTTATAAATGAACGGCTATAGTAATTTTAAAAGTTTGCAGTATGACTTATATTAGATGAAATTTATTTATTAGAGATAAATAACTCATTAAAATTGTTTTTCCAATAGTAAGAATAATACATATGTAGTCATTTCTTGTATTTTATATTTTCTTTATTTTTCTTTTTCGTACATGAGTATACTTTTATAAAACTTTAACTCACATTTATAGAATACTATAGGGTAGATGTAACAGTAATGTACACACCTGAATGTTTTTGGTTTATAAAAAAAATAATAATAATAATAACTAATAAAAATTTAGCTTTTATTTATTTTTTTTTCGTTACTCGCCCTTGCATATTTTATAATTTAGCACTTTTGTTGACACTCTTAATTAAACCAATCAGGAAGCACAAAATAATGTTTTTAAGTTTCACTGTTTTTCATTGAAAATCGTGTTTTCATTGAAAATCATACTAAGAGCTGGCTTCATTTAATAAATTTATGTATTCCTTATTTTATTGCAAAATTTCCAATTTTTTGTTTTTGTAGTTGAAGAAAGCTTTGAATTTTTTATGTATTTAATATCATTTATAAAATTTCATTAATTTTTAAGGTTTTGAGAGGAGTGTCCATTACTGGAATACTTAAGTAGTGATTTTCCAGTAACGTATACCTCATATAGGCACTGTTAAAAAATCTATTACGGTAATGTTTATAGTGCATAAAATATTTTGATTTAATAAAAAACTTAAGTAATCAATTTTAATTTTTAAATTGCACTTACCAAAATGTAATGACACTAAAATTTTTATAAATAGTTGTTTTTAAGTTATATTAATTTGACTTATAAAATTTCAATATCTTCTTCATTTTATTATTATTTTTTAAAAATGAATCTAACGATGTTTTGCCTATTTTATAATCTGGCAATCAAACCGCTCATGAAGCCGAAAAAAAATGTTTAAGGGCACAGTCAAAGAGGGGCTTATAGGGCTTAATCGTTCACCATTTAAATAAAAACACTTAAGTTACAGAAGTCGTCAAAAACACATTTTCTCTTAAATATTTGTTTATTTTTACTTTTTCAATTTTGTCTGCAGATATTTTTTTAAATAACACTTTCATTTTTGGTACCGGTTTTGAAAGTAAAAGAAACTTTATAAAAATATCTGAGACCGAAATCGAAAAAGTAAAAAAGATGCGATATAGAGACGAACCTCAGCTATTCAATGTAAAATAAATAAATAAAATGTCAAAATGCAAACGAGATATTAGAAAAATCTCTCCCCATAGGATTAGCATTAGCTCGTGAGTGTCTTTGCCGGCAGGTACTACATGCACATCTACTCTATATACGGAAATAAAAAATTGAAATTAAATATGACTTACCATGTCATTTTATAAATACGGCTTGTTTGTTATATAATTTTTTTCAGAAAAATGAGATTTTAATTATACATAAAAAAAAAACATAGATAACGTGCATTATGGATTTATTATGTAAAACTTAATGGGTATATCTGAAAAAAAATATATGTTTAATATTTTAAAACTGTTTAATAACTTGTGCTTATGGGCATTTTAAAACTATCATATATTTATGGGACTACCAATGAAAGCAAACACAAGGAGAAAGATTGGAATAAAATAGTTTATTTCTGTCAATAATCTAATTCATGTGTAACTTTAATTACGTTTTCCCTTAAAAAGTCCAATTAATGTTACATACTTTGAATTAAATAAATATTGTCAATAAAGTATTTTATTCCAATCTTTACCACGTTTGTATTTATTTTCATTGTATGTTCTAAAAGACACGATTCTTTTAAAATGCCCATAATAGCAATAAAAAAGGAATTCATTGCAAAAAAAGAAAAAAAAAAGAGCATTCACTCCTATGAAAAAGTGACTACTCACTCCTACTAGGAGTGAAAAAACGCACTTCTTTAGGAAAAGTGAATAGTCACTCCTCAGAAATAGTGATTATTGACCCCTGTGTAGAGTGAATATTCACTTCCTATGAGTGAGTATTCACTCTTTCAAAGAGTCAATGATTCCACTTTTGCCCAAAGTGAATAGTCACTCTAAAGAGGTTCGGCATATTTTGAGTCTGCGATAGAGTGAGTATTCACTATTCTGGAGTGACTATTCACTCCTTTTTATTTAGAGTGTATATTTATCTTTTATCTTTTTTTTTAAGTACTACGGTTTTCAGGCATAGGAAAATACATAATTTACTCATAATTTACTAATCGATCTTTTAAAAATTCCATTCTGAGTTTTTACCTCAACTACGCGAAATTTCTCATCACTAACGTAATATACTTCAATAATTCTGCCTAATGGCTACTTATTGTTTGGTGTATTTTCCTCTACTAACAACACTAGATCTCCTATTTTTACATTATCCTTTTCAATTCTCCACTTACCAAATCTTACAATTAATTTCAATTATTGATTAAATTAAATAGAACTTTAAATTTAATTTTTTAACAATTGATAAATAAACTTTTTAGCCTTTGCTTTAAATATTATTTAAACTTTAGTGCTAAACAGAAATATTAGAAAGGAGATAAAAGTGATAAGAACTGCTAGTATCCTATTGATGTTAAATCCTATCAACCCCCCCCCCCCTCTTAACACTTTTATCTAAAAGAAGAGGCGACTACAAGAATATTAAAATACACCACTATAGTTTTAATCCTCTTAAGGATAGCCTAACACACTAGTGCTTCCTGACGATGTCCATATTTAGAACAAAAAAGGATAACATCTTAAGAAGGACCATTATCTCAATAGCACTTTATCACCTGTACACTAACTCCAAATATATTAATAAATCTTTAAAGAAGACACAATAACCGGGAATAAACAATAAAAATTAGCCAAAGTTCCAGCTCAGCCCAACACCCAAAATATTCAAACATATTTATACACAAAATAAAAACTTTTATATAATATTTACACACATCAAAAAACAACTTTTACCAGGTAGGTAGTCACTTAAAATTACTCTCATATCAACAAGATCCACTCAATCTGGCTCCTAGGTTTTAAAACATATTCAAAAATATTGATATATACTGCTTTTATATACCTTATACACACTTGAAAAAACCCTACATATATTTCAACAAGAACACAGCATGTCAATATCTTACACTTATTAAACTTTTTCAATATTGTAATATTCATTAAACAATCTTCAAAGTCCATAATAGGAAGAAATTTCAATTATCATATACATTAATAATATATTTTACACAATTAACTGTTTTAAACAATATAAAAATATTATTTTCACATATTGAATAAAAAGATCAAAAATCTTTAAAATTCAATTATAAAATGTAAGAATAGTGGAACCCCATGATTAAATTAAAAGGTAACCAAATCTCATTTTTACAACATACAAACTTCCCGGTCTGGCATCAACACATGACTCCATTCTCAAAATAATCCTATCCTTCACAGCAGCCAATTTCCAATAAAAACAAAGTTTCAGCTACAACATCTCCTAAGAATCCGGATGACACATATAATTAAATTGGTACATAACATTCATACAACTTTCAGCGCCGTGTACACCCGGCTACCCTTTCACTCTCTCCCAATTTGCCTGGGCCCTAGGTCTTCATTCCTCACTCTCTCGAAAAACACAAAATCACATAGGCAAGAGTTGTAACACGGATACAGATTACTTGAATTCAGACAATCACAAATAAACCTCAAATAATAAACTAGTTTTTCCATACTTAACATATTAGGACAGATCAACCAATGTTGACACCAAGACCATAGAAACTCCTTATTGCCGAGAAATAGTCCACCAGTACAAAAACACTTTCACAAAAATTAGACTCTCCTCACAAGCCCTAAAACTTACACAGCTGACTGAATATACTGTCACATGATTGTTTCTGTCACTCAGCGAGGAGCAGTTAACATCTGAAAATCAATCCCCCTCCACTAAACACAGAAACATTTAGCAAATTTAACATCAGTTTTCAAAACAAAAATTTTCATTCCGAAAAATCTCCATTAAATATCCAAAAATTCAGCCCAAGAATTGAAAACAAGCAATTCCATGAGAGTCCATCACATACTAAACACCTCCAACTAAACTAGGTTTAGCCCATAGGGTTCATTCGCTCTTACACTACAACATGGTTCCCCCAAACTATTGCTCTTATATTCACTGGAGATTGAATTTTATCTGATCAAGTCTAACACATTTAGAAAACTTGACAAGCCAGCTGAAAGATGTTCCTTCCACATTCAGGAGACAATTCTAACAACTTCAAAAAAAAATGCAATCCTACAGTTGAATCTAACACAAAATATTTAAATCTGTTCTATTACATTAATATAACAAAAACTTTATTAATTTATTTCCATATCTATTTCAACATTTCA
Organism: Maratus speculifer; assembly: GCA_964019185.1. NCBI lineage: Eukaryota > Metazoa > Arthropoda > Arachnida > Araneae > Salticidae > Maratus > Maratus speculifer. Next base: position 16,802,120 of record OZ025301.1, read on the forward strand.
CAATTGCTTAAACTCAATACCAAAAAAAAAAAAAAGATCCGCAAAAAGATCCATCAACTCAATAAAAAAATGGATCAGATCTTCAAAGACTCTCAAAAGAGTTGAATTTTTAGCCTTACACGTGATCAACTTTCAACTTCCGATTACAAAAGTCAACTTTAAAAATTATTTCTCAAATTAGCACTGAGCAGGCATGACACTAAACAACTGCAAAAAATCCTTTAACCAAAACTCCATAGCAAAAGTTTCCAAATTCTGATTACACCAAACTTGCATAAACCATACTCCACTATGACACCTACCTCTCAACCAACAGAAAAACTTCAGCGGATCCTCAAGCTTTCGTGGGGTGGTCATACACTATTCACTTAAGATATCCAACGCAGGCGATTCTACATTTCTGTTCACCAGAGAGGGTAAGTAAACAATTTAAATCTTTAAATATACTGATCCCTATAGAATATACTATTCTCAAAAGACATGTCAATTATACTGCCCTCAACGGAAAACCTATAACAACAACAGCAAGCTATCCACAGAGAACTTAATGTATATATTCAATACTTAATTTAATTTAATCTTTCCAATTTGGGTATCTGTGTAGCACCAAGTTTCGGGATCATGCCTTTCACATTTCCCAAAATGGAAAGTATCTATTGCTAATTTTGTGATTTATATTAAAAAAATATTGCACAATTACAGAAAAACTACATACTAAATCAACTATACTTAAAACAGAAATAAACAAACATTAATTATTCATTTTATCTGTAAAAATAAATCATATTTAATACATATTTCATTGAACATTTGCATACACATTTAACAGGACAAAAATAAATGTACCAGAGAAAACTCGAAAATCTTAACACTTAAAATGGTGGATTTCTTCCATGGCTCTAAAACTCTAAATCAACTCTAATACTCTAAATCAACTCAAAACTCTAAATCAACTCTTAAACTCTAAATCAACTCTTAAACTCTAAATCAACTCTAAAACTCTAAATCAACTCTAAAACTCTAAATCAACTCTAAAACTCTAATTCAACTCTTAAACACTAAATCAACTCTAAAACTCTAAATCAACTCTAAAACTCTATATAAACTCTAAAACTCTAAAAAAAAGAATCTGTAAAACATATTGAAAAAATTAATATTTTTATGAGAACTCAGAAAAAGAAAAGAAATATTTATCTCCGATTATAGATTATATGCACTAAATCAATGACTGGTGTAAAGTAAATAATAAAATTCATCCAGCAAATAAAAATTCAAATTTATTTAGAATATTCTGTACTTAATATGCCAAAATTTTCGTGAGATCGTGTTTCCCTAAATCTAACACTAATAATCAAGAAACCTCCCATATTGAGAAAAAATATACTTGATTTTTTAAAACATAATATGCTAAACTTTAAGATTATGTATATAAAAAAAACCAAACTTTTAAACTAAAAAGAATAGTACATAAACTCCAGGAAATCTGCAAGATCAAGTAAACCTCTGGTGCCATGTCACAAAACAAAATTTAAAATATTAAATTACTCAAAAATATCTATAAACTTTCAATAATAATTCATAAATCTCCGCCCATAGACAGAACCAAAAACTGATTTCCTACCATTTAAGCACCTTATAAGTTTTTTAAAAGCTTTAAATTTATTAAAAATTTTAAATATATAAAAGAGTCTATTAAAACATTACACACTTTATTCAAAGTTCAAATATACTCTCAAATCTTATATTTTTCAAAAATCCTCAAATGCAGGCCTGTTAATTAAATTATATGTATATATAGATAGAAGTAACAATTTTTAACTTCATTATACTTAAACTTCAAAATTAAATTTAACACTTTAAATTTAAAAATATAGCAAAACTATTAAGGTTTTAACACTTTATTTTTAATAAATATCTCTATATAATATTTTTCACATAAACTACTTAAAAATTTACCCATTTGAATTATTTTCTATTAAACTAAAGAAAAACATTTCACTTTCAATAAAAAGAATTTTAAAAATTTCACTTTTACTGCAGAAGTCCTCCATCACACAAAGTACCAGAGCCGATAGTTCTGTCGAGAAAGTATGCAAAAACGTCATGGCCAAGTAGATTCCCAGTTTATCAGAGCTCTTGAAGGTATGCACTGTCACAACTAAGTCCATGATTCCTTGGAACAAAAGCTCATTCATAAAGTCATTTCAAGCACTGTAGATCACAGTTCATGAACTCAAAACTCATCAGGAAAAAACTCATCAGGATGAAGTCCTCTCAGGCACCATAAGGCATCACAGCAAAAAGTCCAACTAGGCAAAGTCGTCATAGGCTATGTAGAGCACAGTTCAAGAAAAACAAAGCTGAAAGGTTTTTGTGAGCATTCAGGGCAATCAAACTTTCATACTGCCCACACACTTCACTTGCTGCACCATGACATTCACGACAAAGATGCATAAACTCCAATGTTTGGGACGCAGACCATACTCAGGTCTTATCGTCGTTCTTCACACTAATAGAAAAAACCAGCACTGTCTCTCTGGAGACGATAAACTTTTAAAAAAAAATCAGCACAGTTCCTCTTATCACATCCCAGGAAAACAGACTGAAAACTTCATTCTCTCAATATGCAAAAAGTTCACTCAATATACAAAAGGCCAACTTATTTGTGCATATCTTAATCACACAATAATTTAAACAGTTCTTCTTCAGATTTAACCAACATATGACTTCTTTAATTTTAATTGGCAAAGTCGTTTCAAAGAAAATTTTCATGAAATATGAAGAGCAGCATCTAAACTTCTGACTGCTTCCAAAAAGCATAGTTCCAAAAAAAATTTCCAGCGATCGGTATAATTTTTTTTTTTTTTTTTTTTTTTTTTGTCAAAATATTCATTAACTCTTAAAACAATATCTTCTTAAACACAACACTTCCATTATTTGAGCACAGCACTTCACTAATTTAAGCAGAATATTATTCGAAGGTACTCTCATGTTCAACGTGGACAGATCTTTAATAGAACTCTTAACATAACATCAGCACATAGTTAATTCGAAGATTATTCACTCAAATAAATAATCATTTTTACCTCCTTGCGAGACGGACCATGTAAAATAATGCACACACTACACAAATTATTCCATAGGCACTGATTATATTAAAAAACACTTTATTAAAAGAATAACACTCACTCGCAGCTCACTGCTGCATTATCGTCTGCACATTTCTCAAACACAACTTTGGAATAATAATATAAAAAACACTTCACTTCTTTTCACTTTCTGGACACTGAGATTTTAATTATAGGTAGCACGGTATCGTCTGCCTACATGGAACAATATCTTTTCCATGGATTAATAACTTATGAACAGAAGCTGGCATATAATACCACCCATACTTTGAAACACATTCTTTAGCTGTTTTAAATGCAAATTCGCCAAATTTTTCGGCATTAATTACTTCGTCACAAGATTTAACTTGCATTATAATTGCAAAACGTTTAATAAGTTCTTTATCTAATCCAGTGATCTCAGGTGTTTTTTCATACTCAGCAAAAAATGTCCTTGCAGTGTTTCAAGCCATTCCCCTGTTTAACAACATCAATTAGCAAACCTAATTCTTTTCTAAATTCACGTTGAATTTTTCTCTTAGTTTCTCCTTTTAGCTTTTTTTGGTCCTCAGTTCTAGCAATCCAAGCTTTAAACGGTAAATTGTAAGAAATATGAAGCAAATATTCCATAGACCGTATCTTTACATGGAGACTAGATACACCAAATATGTACGAGGATGAGTTTACATTTCTTTCAGCAAATTTATCAATGTTATTCATTTCCAAAGGCTTTGCACCACAAATATAGCATGCTGAATCAGGGCCGTAGCTAAGGGGGCGCTATGGGTGGCTCAGCCCCCCCTAAAATATTTTGAGCCCCCCTCCCCCCCTGGAAAAGATTCCAAGGTCACTAAGTGAATTTCTGTTCCGAAAATTCAAATAAAATCCAGTTCAGAAATATAATTTAGTATCGAGATCCTTTTACAGTTTTGCAGAATGACTAAATTGTATCTAAAATAAGTGTTTCAACACTCCCTCATCCTATTTGTACATATGAAGCTAACTCGATGTTTAATTTTGCGCCAGTTATACACTCAAAATTTTCATCATCATATACTTTTCTTAGTATAAAATGAAATTATTACAACAGTTTAATAAGAAACATAATATCTATAGTATAAATATGCACTAATTTATCTTTCTGTGTCAGAGAAAGAGGAAAAAAAATTATGAGCCCCCCCCCCTACAATCTCTTGAGCCCTCCCCCCCTATAGATCACGTCTAGCTACGGCCCTGTGCTGAACACGAAGATGTATTTGAAATTGCCGTAATAACTTTTCTATCAATCATTGTTAAATTCATTTCGTGATCAATGGTTATATTTTGATTTGCTGTAGACTGAAGGTTTTTTATTTCTTCTTCCATTCGCTGATATTCCTTTTTTGATATTTCAATATTCTCGCTGACAAATTCAAATCTAACAGGGAGACAATATCTAATGGATGATGGAGTCTGATTTTGCCAAATAATTTTAGTTCCACGTAATCACCTAATAGGAACAAAACTAGTTATAAAAATTAAACTATCTGATTGTAATGAGCTTCCGTCATCAAATTTTTGTTTATACATGCTTTGATTTGAAGCACCATCCAAACCCCATTTACATATCAATTTTAAGTACTTTTTGGATTCAAATTGTATTTTAAATGCATCTAAAAGTCTAATTACAGTTAAGTCCACAATTGATTGCAAATTGCTTTGAACCAAACTGTCAGTAATAAATATTTTTTTCTTTTGGCACATAACAGTCCAGTTTCGCTTGTTGAATATAATAGTACGACTGCCACTGATTGTTACCTTCGTCAATGCAATTTTGTCTTAAAGTGACATATTGTTCCATAGAAAGATCGAGATTTTGCATCATTGCTAAACACTTTTCCTTTGAAAATAAATTTGCTTCAGTCTTTTTCTCACAAAAGATTTTTATTTGTAAAATTTCATTCGGATTTTTTAAAAGATAATCAATCACTTTTGAAAGATCCTTAAAATCCTCAGATGCTAATTTTTGTTTTGCTGCATGCAAAAGAACTTCTCTAGAAGTATCCTCTCTTAAACTTTGAGTTAGTCTTCCTTTATGAGTTTCGGTTACACCTGAAAAAGTTTTCCGAGATGTTAATTTCTGTGAATTTTCAACTTCAGATGGTTTGAATTCATTATCAACTTCGAAGGAATTCTGAAGCAAAGAACTGTTTTTAGTATTGAAACGATCTAATTTTCGATGAGATTTTTGCCATCGATCTTTCACATGAATGCAAAATATACGTAAATGCTCCTTTAAATTTTCTTCGTCAATTTCTGAAGCATTTAATCCATAGTGCTCACTTACAAAACTAAGCATTTGTAAATCATAATTAAAAACATTATTTAATTTCTTTAAAAACAGAAACAAAGCTCTGTTTGTTATCATCTTTTAAAGAGTATAAAAAAGCAAAATGAAATTATCTTGCTTCAAATAAAAAAAGAAATAAACTAAAATTAATTTTACTACATAATAATTTTATAAAACTCAATCCCGATAGTAAAAAATTAGCTGTGAATTGGGCTCTAAAATGTTGCAAAAGAATGTTGCAGTTTTGTAGAACGATTTTGAAGAGTTATGTAACTATTATAAATGTTGCCAATAAAAAATTAAACAAATATTTTGAATATTTTGCGAATGCCATTTAGATATAAGTAAAAACAAGATCGGTAGTAAAATTATCGTCTGCTAAGCTTTTTCTTTTACTTTGTTTTTCAAGTTTAATTTAGTTATTCAATATGTCACTAAAAGTCTTGTTTTCAAAAAAAAAAAAAAAAAAAAAAAAAAAATGTTCATAAAAACCATGCAGATCTATTGAATATAATGTATTTTACTTATTTAAACCCAGCTATAACAACAACAAAAAAAAACATATATAAAGTTTTATACTATTATGATAATCCTATGTTCGACATCTGCTATACTTTGATCCACTGTGCGACGGGAGCCTTTTACGAAACTTTAATTCTTGTCACCGGTTTTTAAAAGCAAATATTTTTGCCTTATTTAATAGAGAAAATGCACCGATTAACTATGGTAAATTTTACAGTGAAATTTTACTGGTGGCGATAAAAAAGGATTCTTCAGCCTTTTTGCGGCACGTATACGTGTCGCTCGTCCCCAAGGACTTAAGCCGGATTTTCGCAAACAGCGCATGTACAGCAGAACAAAGAATTGCTTTTAACAAATGTCATGATCGCGATGAATATGAATTTTTTTTTACCCCGATTCATTGACTCAAGGCTAATTTTATAATGAAAGACAAAATTGATACTACTAGTATCTACATATACAGGGTGTCCGAAAAGTCTGGAAACGGCCGAATAACTCGAGAAATACATATGAGATTGAAAAACGTAAATATACGTGTTAAATATTTTTAAATAAGCTACTCTGTGACACCAAATTTGATCTTCGAAACTGACCCCCTGGGGGTCAGAGGGGGTCCAAGTTTGAAATCTTAAATTATAACCTCCATTTTTTATTGCGGATTCGGATTCTACGGACAAAAATACGTAACTTTTGTATTTGATGTTTATTTCAAATCTTCGTTTATCATGGTGTAATCGAGCATATTAAATCGATACATATTCCCGCTTTTCCAACGGGATTTTCCCTAATCGAAACTGATTGGGCAGAATTTTTGACGTCAAATTCCTCGTCTTTTGTAGCAATAGCGTTTCCTGAAAATTACTCGTGGCGATTATTTCAATAGTGCTACACTGTTAAACATTTGACCCATTTGCTGCAGCGTCACTCCACAGCTATTATAGAATATCTCTTTTGTGACCAATGAGAATGCTCCATAACACAGTAAAGTAATCGTTTTCTAAAAAAGCGGTGGAGTGACGATGCAGCAAAAGGGTAAATTTTTTTACAGTGTACTTTACTGTGTTATGGAACATTCTGATTGGTCATGAAAGAGATATTCTATAAAAGCTGTGGAGTGACGCTACAGCAAATGGATCAAATTTCTAACTGTGTAGCACTACCGAAATAATCGGCACGGGTGATTATCAGGAAACGCTATTATTGCAAAAGACGAGGAAATTGATGTCATAAATTCTCCCTAATTAGTTTCGATTAGGGAAAATCCCGTTGGAAAAGCCGAAATATGTATCGATTTAATAGGCTCAATTACACCGTGATAAACGCGGATTCGAAATAAACATCAAATACAAAAGTTACGTATTTTTGTCCGTAGAATCCGAATCTGCAATAAAAATTGGGGGTTATAATTTAAGATTTCAAAGTTGGACCCCCTCTGACCCCCAGGGGGTCGGTTACGAAGGTCAAATTTGATATCACTGAGTAGCTTATTTAAAAATATTTAACACGTATATTTACGTTTTTCAATCTCATATGTATTTTTCGAGTTATTCGACCGTTTCCAGACTTTTCGGACACCCTGTATGTTACGCTATTGTATGTGACATAAGTAATTGCTAAAAAGTTTTAAAACATAAACACACGCTTTTATATCAGGTCAGACTAAAAAGTTTAAAATGTTGGCGAGATTTTTTTCTGGCGCCAATTTGGCGAAAATATCGTTTTCAAAACAAATTACATATATTTAACTATTTTCTATTATTTTAAAAAGGAAAAAAAAAGTTAATAGTTATAGAAAAAAATTATATCATTTTAAAAAAGAAGATAAAAGTAAATAAACAGTTTATTCATAAATAAATAATAATAGCCGCGTTATCATCTGAGACATATAATTGCCTTTTTGTAGCAATTGCGTCAATGCAGTGTACATACGATATCTGTGCCTAATTCTTTATCAGAATCTTCTGATTTAGCAAAAAATGAGCAATTAAAATAAATTATGAATAAAAGCAATATGATTTCATAATTAGTATGTATTAGACCAAACTGGTCGGCAAGGGCGGCTAGTTATAAATAAAAACAAATAATAGTGAAGTATTATAATGTGTAACTTTTTGAAATAGCAAGATGTATGTGAAAAAAAAAAAAAGAATTAATTACAATTAGATTGGCGCTGACGCTATGTAATTTTTTTACTTCAACTTCCACTTTCAGAAGACTGGATTTTGTAAACAAAAGGAATGCAACTATATGTTGCTTTTGATTAGATAAATTTTTTTTGTGAGTATTATTGTCAAAATTCGATATGAATGTAGAGCATTGTGTTTCCCAATGATCCAAAGTTTGTAAATATGTACATAGGAGTGTAAATACTCATTTTTCTCATTAAATGTTTAGTTAAAGAAACATTCGGCGAAGATTTACTGAGTTTCGATTTGACTTTGATACGTATTTTTTCTTGTTGATTTATTCGCCACAGACAACATAGTTTATTTAGATAGTTTATTTAGTTTATATTTATCTATTAAAATTATTTAATAGATTATTTATGATTTGGGAACGTTCAAGTATTACGTAAGCACTAAAGGGGGAGGGGAGGGTCCAGAGTCTGCTTATTTTTTCTGACAAGGGGGAGGTGGGGGTCACGACAATTCTTACGTAAGCATTACCTGTAGGATTAATAATGTAAATGATTGGTAACTTTTTATAAATCAAGAAGTATTGATGTATAAACTGTCATAAAATCTTACGTAAGCAAAGGGGGGGGGGGTCTAGCATTTGCTTATATTTTCTTACAAAGGGGGGAAGGGGTACAAAATGACTAAAAATATGCTTACGCAATACTTGAACGGTCCCTTTTCACTTTAGAAGTAAGATTCACTTGACCTTGATGCTTTTGAATAACTTTTTTGATGATTATTTTTTCAGTATGAGAAGAAATTTTTTGGATCGGCACATCCAACTAGTTTTATTTTCTCCTTTTCTAAGATTGTATAATATATTTATTTTATTAGTTTCTACAAACTATCTTTAGATTTATATTATGGACTATTCTGGAAAAAAATTACAAAAAATTGGATTACAGACTGAAAAGGAATAACAGAATTAAAAAAAAAAAAATAAATAAAAAAATAAAAAAATACTCTATATAATAACCCAATGATAATGTTTCCCGATGAATTTATTGCTGATGTTACTTTACTTTGGCTAGGGTTTTTCTTTGATGATTAGCCAAATTACTAAGTTAGTCTAAATGCCACTGTTAGGGCGAAAGAAACCTTGTTTGCCACTTTGCTCATTAATCTAATGGTTAAACATCTAGCTGTAATATGAAACAATAAGACGGGAGTCATTGTATAGGAAATTCGTTTTCATTCAATTAAACTATTGTTTTCATTTTTTTCAAAAGTAAATAAATCATAAATAATACATTTTTTCGGTTTTAAGATCAAGTCACTAAAATTGAATTGGAGTCGATAGGGACCCCATTTCTTTCATGGTCCAGAAAAAGGAACATTTTTCGCTTCAAATTGGCAGACATCCAACGCTACGCTCCGCGATCGGCATCGATCGGGCATTCGGGCATCCTAAAAGCGGTACACAACTGTGTCTGGCCCGCATATAGAAAAAAAAATGTCACGCGGGCCGCTGAATTTCTTTTTACCCTCGGAACTGGAAAACTCGAAAGTAACTCCATATTCAGCATTGAAAAAGTTTTAAAACCTATTTTTTTTCCAAGGCAGACGACTTTTCTTATATTGGTACCTGTACTCTTAACTTTTCTGGAAGCAGACGAGATTCCTATTTCCTGTTTCACCTCAGAGAAACAGGAAGTAAATATTCCAGTTTTTACGTTATCGAAGAAGGTTTATATCATAGAACGTTATCGCTTGTGGAAAAGCGCGAAGTATATATTCGAAAACACAAAATACATTTTGAAAAAGAAATATATTTTTACTTTGTATAACCGTTAAATTTCAAGTGCTTAATGCTGCCAAATATCGAAAAGTAAATATCGAAATACATATAGTAAGAGAAAGATAAGCAATCTCCTGAAATTTCTTATAATGCCGTTTTCTTTTATTCCAATTAAATCTAACTAAATTAAACATAATTAATTAGTTACTTTTTGTAATTAATTAAGATATTAAATCGGAATATGAGAAATTTGCGAGATAACCTTCATTTCTATAGAATGAAATTATTAAAAAGTTCACAACATTTCAAAAATAGATAATATATAAATAAATAAATAAATAAATAAACACAGTGTGTTTGAGATATTTCTTAATCCTCGAAACAGTCAAACTCCAAAACAACTCCATCTTAAACGTGGAAAAATTTTAAAACGTTTTTTTTCCCGTAGCAGACGACTTTTCTCTTTTTATTATTTACTGTTGTACCTATACAGTAACTTTCCCGGAAACAGACGATATTTTCCTTTCGCTCCGATTTCCTGTTTCCCTGAGACAAACAGGATATAAACAGTTCAGTTTTGCTCTATAGAAAGTAAAAAAAAAAAAAAAAAAAAAAAAAATACGAAATCAAAATCAGCGGCTGATTACTTTTGCTTTTTAATAATTTATTAAAAGCACGGGAAGAAAGATTTTCAAATGTAAAATTCGAGAACATTCAGGGCATAACTTAAGTAAGATTTAAGCAAAATTTGCATTCCGCGGAGAAACAAATACATTAGTGAACGAACCATACAATTACAGTAGTGCGAATAGGGATAAGAAACTGAGCACCCACCTTCCATCCCTGCTCTATCTGTATGACCCAGGTGCAGTCCAAGGGCTGCTGCCATGCCGTGGAGTAGTTGAGCTGAGATTTGGAGACGTCTTCCTCGGGGCTTATCAGGCCCCCGGCGCCGCTGCGCAGGAATATGCACTCTGCCCAGAAAGAGAACAAAGAAAACATCAGACTGCATTGACAATGTATAACATGAAAATTAAAGAGTTTTCGAAACAAAGAGAGCTAATTTCCATTATTTAATTCGGTACGACTTGGTTATCCCGTCGACCAAAATACTATCGCCAAACTATAAAATTAAGTTCCAATAAGGGATGATCGTGAATGTCACATTCAATGACATTAAATACGATTCACGTCTTTAAAACATCATTAAGGGATTTTTATTTCGACTTTTTATATGTATTTTTATTAACATTCTGGTAATTATTTGTTTTTTCCTTATTTAAAATAAAAGTTATGTCAATATATACAATTTGGCTATTAGTTTGGCGATTTGTAAAATTTGGCGAAATGGGTCGACGGGCTAACCAAATACCTTTAATTCTAGACCGGGAGGCGGCATCGAGTTCACGGCTTAAATTCTAGAATGAGTTAAAACCTGATTTGTGTTTTAAAACGCAATCGGTCTGCACTGTAAAATAAACGGATTCATTTGCAGAAAAGGCCTTGCAGCAAAGTTGCCGGAATGTTTCCGTTTTGGGGGGAAAGTTCCATTTTTGTGATATCCGTTTTTTGAAACTGTATTTTAAAGCGCAATGCGATAAAAAATTCAACAATCTCATTAGATGATATATTTTTACAGTAATAATTCCGTATTTGAAACTCTGTAATTTTAAAATGGCAACAGGTATGAGGAGAGATTTAGTTTTTGGAACAAAAAGGAAAATTTCTGATCAAATTTCACAGAAAACAACTTTCAAATAAACGAAAATTTTTAAGTGTGCCAAGCTTTTGGTGGAAAGCACCTAAAGATCCAACTTTAGCTGTTGACTCGCCGGTTTACCGTTGTGCTTTCCTGAAAAAAAAAGTATGAAAATAGGGAGGAGTGGAAGCAGGAAAGCACAATGGTAAACCTACAAGTTAGCTGTTAAAATCGGGTTTTCAAGTGTTTTCTACTAAGATAGGACTTGGCTGACCAATTGCGTTTTAATACGCGAATAAAGTTTTAACTAATTCTATCATTTCAGCAGTGAACTAGATGAGGTGATTGTCTGTGCTGCCGCCACTCGGTCTATTCTTACAAGGAAGGTCTCCATACGGGCATACTCAGAAAAATCTGAAATAATTACAGAATGTTCTTCTCATATAGTTATATATATTTATAAAAAAATTTCGGCGGAATCTCCTTATAACGTCCATAAAAAAAAAAATTCGTTTATTTGGCGATTTATTTCCGGTTGGCGAAAAAACGAAATTTTTAAAAATACGCCTTTATGCTTCGAATACTTTTTAAAGAAAAAACTTTCTATGTTCAATTTATTTAAATAAGTTTAGTTTAAGTAATTTTAGTTTTGCATTTTTACTTTACTTTAAGTGTAATTTTGTCATATACGTTTATATGTACTTATAACAAAATGAAATTAATATATTTTATCATTTAAAACACAATTTAAATTGATTAAAATTGTTCCAAATTGAAAAATACACTGTTAAAAATCTGCTGCATTTTGTTGCAACGCACTCCCTTGCTTGTATAGAAAACGGTTACTTGGCCGTGAAACGGAGCTTTCTCATTGGTTGGAATAGAGATATTATATACAAGCGGTGGAGTGCTTTGCAACAAAATGCAGCAGATTTTTAACAGTGTATGACACGGTCAATTCACCGTGCTATGGAGCATTCTCATTGGTCAGAAGAGAGATATTCTATAAAAGTAGTGGAGTGACGTTGCAGTAAATGCTGCAGATTTTTAACAGTGAAGTCAATTAAAATCAATTATTAGATTCGTTAAAATCGTCTGCTTTTGGCGAGGAAATGCACTGCTCGCCAAATCCCGCGTCGCTTTCAGCTTTTCACGCCAATTATTCCAAACTATTTTATTTTTTTACATATCTAATAATGTAATTCCGCCGTTAATTTTCACTGATCCTTTATTACCTACATGAGTAGTTTAATTCGTATTTTTTTCAAAAAATTCTGAGTATGCCCCCAATGGAGACCTTCCTTGTTAGAAGCTGCAAGAGACAGAAATACATAACTTGACGCATGACAATCAGAATTTAGTCAAGGATTTATTTATTTTTTATTAACATATTATTTCTATTCATTTGTAGTAGTAGGTTTGATGATAGCACCCTCTAGTGAAAATGTAATTTTTTGGATACGTTTTTCGGCTGTTGATTTCCGCACCGCATTTTTGCCGATCCCACCGAAGTTAGCATAGGGAATAAAATATGGTCTTTTGATTGGTTGAATAATTTAAAAGAGCAATTCTTGTTTGGCAGTAAATTGTTCTGAATGCGGATGTACGTATTAGGAGCGTATATGGGTACATCATGTTAAAATAATAATAGTTATAAACGGTAATTTTTTAAAGTAACATAGAACAATTGGGTTTGTAAATATTGCGTATTTGACGCCGAGAAAAGGACATGTGATTGCTTGTAAGTAAATTGCTCTGAATGTCAATGTACGTATAAGAGGCATATATGTGCATATCATGTTAAAATAATAATAAGAAATAGCAATTTTATCTTTATTATTGTCTAAAATACAAAACAATTGAGAAGCATCATGATTAACTTCTTTAATTATAATTCCAGAAAATATTTCTTTATCAATTAATAAATATGTAAAATCAGAAGGATATTTATCAAAATTCATCCTTCAAAAGGTTTTCAAATGGGAATTTATTTTTGAGAAAACGTAAACTCAAAAATGAGCTAAAGCAAAATGCTCTTTAAGCTAATCAACCATTCAGAAGCCCGTATTTTCTTCCCTATGCTAGCTTCGGTGGGATCAGCAAAAATGCGCACCGCATGTAACTCTAGAGTCTATACTTTCGTGTTGACCGCTGGAAATCATGTTGAAAAATAGGAAGACAGATTTCCTGTTATACATGGAGCGCAGCTATACATACAATATGATATCATGGATGTAGTTGTAAAAAAAAATTAGAAGTTAAACGATTTACACATAGAGTATATGTTCAAAGCATAGAGTATACCTTAGAACAGTGATGGCGAACTTTTTCACAACCCCGTGCCAATTTTATTCAAAACTATACTTTTCGTGATCTTGACGTGCCAACAAACGAAAAAGTTAATTAATTAAAATGTCTTAATTTTTTAATTAAAAATATGTGTAATACTTGGTGTTATATTTTATAAAGTAAATTGAACATGGTATTTCTGTGTTCCATGTTAGATAATAACATTAATCAAATTCCAAATTAACGTAATCATTTTTTATTATAATGCCTTATAATGAAATATTTCCTTTTCCTTTTCGACAATCTCATAAACTGAAACATTTTTTGAGCCAATATTGAGCTATTACTATCGTAGTTTCTTTTCAATCTGTATGACAATGGTTGCCAATTGAACTAATCAAATTCTGCAAAACGTAGCTAGTCAAGTTTGTATATTTCGTTCAATTTCAATATTATTTTATTCGAGATACGTTAATATTTTTTGATTTGCGAAATTAAATCTATGTTGTGCCGAAAGTAATTGACCGCGTGCCATATATGGCACGCATGCTGAGCTTGGCACGTATAAAAACTTCTCTGGCACGCGAAAAAATTTATAGACTATACTCAGCTTTTGGAGAACTAGCTTTTTTCTTAACAAAAGCTATTGTTTTGTGCAACAGGAATAAATTTTTCTCTAAAATAATCCATTACTTTTGAATCAATTAAGGTATTATAAATATCAATGAAAGATGTTGCAGCGTCATTCAACATATAGTTATTTTCTAAATTAATTTGTTTCTTTATTGAATTTATTTAGACTTTATTTTAGAAAATTGACTTTTAAGCGATAGTTTGATATTAATGTATACCTAACTGGCAAGCTTTTTACTTCAAATTAGGTTATTTTATTGAGGTTTATGGATTTATTATAGGTTTTATTATATTTTGGTTTTAATTTTGAAAATTGAATTTTAATTGTTAGTGCAAATAATTATGTACGTATTGAACCTGTTTCTACTTAAAGAACTAAAAAAGATCTGATTTAGAAGTATATAATAAAAGAAAAACTCCTTTAGAGATTATTAATATGGAATTTGATGCTACATGTCTAACTTGTTGTGTAAATACAGCATACTAAATAAGTTAGGATTTGAATTTAGTATAACTGTGAACACATTGATGGAGAGAAATTTGCACATGTTTTTTTTAAAACACAATTCTGATTAGCTCTCGTAAAGTTATCCCATCTGTCATATCTCACAAATACCCATTAGAGCATCCTAGGTTGATTTACATATTTTAATTAATATCTTATAAGTTACAATGGTGATCGTTCGTGATCTTCTAGGTAAATTTATAAACAATAGAAGGGTAAAATCCTAAATCTAGAAATTTTTTTGTACTTAATGTTTAAAATTTATGGTTATATAATTATATCAGTTACTAAAATTTAAATTGCGTTGTGTCTATTAGGGGAAAATTTACTTTATGAAGAAAAATCAACCCTATTTCTCTTATCGTAATTCTCTTTATGAAAGAAACACATACTGCCAAAATAATATATATCATAACAAATTTATCACATGAACATATAATTTATTTACAAAAGAAATGGCAACATAAAATAAAGAAAACATAAATATTTACAAAATCATTCCCACAGACTTCTAATATTTCCATCTGTTTGATCTACATACTTATGTATTATTCTGTCCAATTATAGACAACTTTGATCAATTATATATAGATATTAGATATTTCATAAACAGTTATATAATTATATCAGTTACTAAAATTTAAATTGCGTTGTGTCTATTAGGGGAAAATTTACTTTATGAAGAAAAATCAACCCTATTTCTCTTATCGTAATTCTCTTTATGAAAGAAACACATACTGCCAAAATAATATATATCATAACAAATTTATCACATGAACATATAATTTATTTACAAAAGAAATGGCAACATAAAATAAAGAAAACATAAATATTTACAAAATCATTCCCACAGACTTCTAATATTTCCATCTGTTTGATCTACATACTTATGTATTATTCTGTCCAATTATAGACAACTTTGATCAATTATATATAGATATTAGATATTTCATAAACAGAATACATACTAATTTATGTATGTTTTTATTTCGTCCTTATGGCTGGCAAGAGGTAAGAGATCTGATTCTCTATTTGCATTAATGAATTTAAGAAAAATATCTCAGGCAAAGTGAAAAAATTTCTAAAATACCTTGCATTTTGAGGGAGGTCTTTGCATAAGAAGATTCGATGATATTCGGAACTCTTTTCGTTCAGGGCAACTCCTTATCGTTTCAGGACAACTGCTAATGCTCCTTACAGGCTGTTCCATCGGGATTCACGCTCCGGCAAAAGACAAATTTTTGGAGGACTTCTCTGGAGGGATATTTAGCAGCTTCTGATCTGACAATTTTTTTTTTTTTTTTACAAGTCCGCCTGACCTGCGTCATTTTAATTTTTTGTTTTACTTATTTTAATTTGGGGTCATTTTCACTCCTCCTTTTTTCTGCGACGAATCCTTGCTTGTTTTGATCCCCCTTGCTAGAAGATCATTGGCTCAGGTTCCCTTAGTATGATCATTCTGTTCTGCCTCCCTCCTTTTCGTTTTATATCGTGGGAGACTATTTTAAATTACTTTCATCATAAATTTGCCTGTCCTTTTTTTCTGTTCTGTCCAGCCATAAATGTTTGTAGAATTTATGATATGATCGTAAAATCCTGTGTGGTCTTTTATTGTCCTTTTCTTTCTTTTTTCTTTCTTTTTTTTTTTTTTTTTTTTTTTTTTTTGTTGGAGCCATTTTGCTCCATCACACATTTAAGCAAAAAATCAATTATTGGATTTTATTTTCATTAAAATGTTACTGGCACGTTATAATGTTGGTACATAATAATTTTAAAAATTTTGGCACGCATACTTAAAAAGATTCGCCATCCCTGGTATATGCTATCGTTTTCATGAGAAACAGAGGGCATATGCATGTTCCTTGAATAAATCCAGAAGGTATACGGCGTATACCTCTGTGTACTGATCTACACTACATCCCTGTATGTCATACCAAAGACAACCTGCATGATACACAAAAACATGGGGAGAGAAAAGTGTAAAACAAGTTAAAATCCGAAATCTTACCTTCTGCTTGAGGTCGTCCGATATCTGCAAGAAAAAAAAAAGAAAAATACAATTTACAATTATAGAATACAAATGACACTTTCTTAAAGTAATTTTGCAGACGACAAAAATATAAGATTTTGATATTTTGAATACAGGGTGGTTATAATTAAAGTTACCCTGTTTGGACCTACGTAGAGTCCGCCCTGGTTGACCGATATCGATGAAACTTGGAATATAAGTTATACGGACCATGGGGAAACGAAATCGGCAATAAAAAAATAGTTCAAATTTCGACCACCAGGTGAAAAAAAGGCACTTTAAGACCATAAATCTCAAACTGGAAACAGAAATCTTTTTTTTTATTTACAGCACATGTTCAATGTGCATTCCATTTGCATCAAGCACATCTTCAAAACGCATTATCGCGTGTTCAACAGTGGTGCGAAGGGTTTTTCGATCAATTGTAGACACATGACGTGTTATGCCAACACGTCCTATAAAGGAAGCCATCGGACAAGCTGCAAACCGGATTGTGACGTCACGGTCAGTCGTCCATTGTACTAGCCTACCCCTACCTCAAAGCTCGTAGTGATATACTAATGTAGTATAGTCCACAGAATAGCTAATAAAACACGTGCTTGTGCATAATCTTAAATTACTTATAAAGAGTGTTATTCTTGCTAAATATAAAATGAAAAGAGCAGAATACACGACTTAAAAAATCGTGCTGTTATTGTGTCTGCAATTTCAATTCTAGGATATAAATATTCTAAGGATATAATGGGATATAATATAGGACAAAAATATTTTAAGGTGAGTCACAATTTTATCTCAACTATTTTATTTATTTTATTAAATTGGTATGTTTAAATGTTTACGGCAGTATTTATCTACAATTTTATTACATGAAATCTGTTTATTATTAT
Source organism: Maratus speculifer (assembly GCA_964019185.1). Classification (NCBI taxonomy): domain Eukaryota; kingdom Metazoa; phylum Arthropoda; class Arachnida; order Araneae; family Salticidae; genus Maratus; species Maratus speculifer. The sequence goes on from OZ025301.1 coordinate 16,820,035, forward strand.
TATTATTATTATTATTATTATTATTATTATTATTATAAGAATTGTTATTGCAAATTATTTATTCATCAACTTTAAACCTATATTGGGGTTTTCTTTAGGAATAGATATTTTTTAATGCACGTTTCGTTAAAAGTTAAAATGCTAATGTTAACATAAGTTATTTATTTATTAAATTACTGTGAAATGAGTAAAACATTTTTTTATTGTCTATTTTATTTTTTATAAAAGTTTTCAATAATTAATAAATTTTAATATCAAATTGTTTAGAGAGATCTCACGCACATACATGAAAAAAAAAAGTTATTAAATAGTTACATTGTCTGTAACAGTAATAAGGAAATAATTCATAAATCAATGTGAACAAAACAGTCATTTTACTTGTGATTATTTATAATTTTTCTGTTTTTCGATATTAAATCATAATTTCAGCCTTTTCCATACTGTATCATAGAAAAAAATATATTTCGTACATATACGCATATATTAAATTGTGTTGTGTGAATTATATAATGCTATTTTCTTAGCTCTTGTAGTTAATTATATAAAAGGAGGCGAACTCGTTTCAAGCTTTTAAAGGCTGGTTGGTCTCAAATAGAAAAACAATCTTAATAGCACTTATTTCTCTTTACCAAAGGATTTTTCATTAAAAATTGTCAATATCAATTTTTTAAACTGATTTTCGAAATACAAACGTCTCAAAAAGGTAATCAACAAGCACAAATTATATAAAGTTCAAAATATTCAGAATTTATTACATTTATAGTAGAAAAGTTGGTTGTTTATCTGACACCTGAACAAAAGAGAAGAGAAGATTAAAGAATACTTGATACGTACACGAATAAAAATGAATCCTATAATTATATTAATAACAATATTTAAAAAAGATAATCAAAGAATAAATCAGTTCACCTCAGTATATACGTTTGAGATTTATATTCTTTACATAAATTTTATTTTATTTATTTATACTTTTTTCTGAAAGTAAAATCTCTTAAACTTGTAAAACTGTAATATATGTTTCATTGTGACATTCAGAGACATTTATATGATTCTATTAAGTAAGATTATGATAATATGATTAAATATCAATTACATTTATATGACATTTGCTTACTTCAATAGTTACTGAATGGATTATTTAATCTCATACATTTAAATTACAAGAAGCATATTGTGAAAATATTACTGCGAAAATCTAATTATAAAATAATAAATACTGTCCAATTTAAATTCCTTTTTTTAACGAAAAATCTTTTTAGGTTTGTTTTAAAGTTTTTGTTTAAACGGACCAGAGACGAAATTTTTGTTGTAAAAGTTTAGTATGAAAAATTTTCTCCAAAAATAATAATATTAAAAAAAAAAAAAAAAAAAAAAAAAAAAAAAAAAAAACACTTTTGCATTTGTAGTACAATAATTTAACTAAATCGCTATAAAAAAATTTATATTAGACAAGAATGTAAATGATACCTATTTAATAGAAATGTATATTTGTAATCTTATATTCACACACACACACAATCTTACTGAGAGATGGACCATAAAAATTAAAAATTTATATGTCTGCTTTGAAAGTTCTGAAATAAAAAAATAAATAAATAAATAAAATATTTATATATTTAGAGGCAAAATGTTTAGATGCTTTTTTGTAGCTATTAAAATTAAGAAAAAATGTTGCATATTAAATAGAAATATTGATTCTAAAAAAGAGTAAAGAGTTAAAGCTGATGAATAAATCTATTATAATGGTTAAAAAATTTCTAATGCTGTAAAAACATAACAAAGATTTTTTAAAATTCCTATTACTGCCATTAAGTAAATGAAACATATCGTTGTAAAATAAATATAGTTGATATAAAAATGTGACTTACTTTGTCTTTTTTTTTTTTTTTTTTTTTTTTGTATGTGTGTTACTAAACTAAGCCCTTTTCTCAATCTTTTTAAAACAGTATATAAGGGGCTGTCCATTAATCATGTGATGTTTTTTTGGCATTTTTAACCCCCCCCTCCCCCTTGGTGATACATGGTGAGGTTCAAGACTACCCCCCCCCCCCTCTACCCTATATCACGTGTATTTTTTAGTACCTACAAAGAATCTTAATTTTTTTAGAATATTTATTATAAAATACAGGTTCAAGTATCAAATTTTATTATAGAAAAAAAAAACTACAATAATAACCTAAAGAGGTAAACAGAAAGGTTGCAAGTTGTTTTGGACTGACATAAAAATAATGAAAAAAATTCTTTTTTAGCTACACTAGGTTTTTTTCCCTTCTTATACTCTGCAAATAGGTCTTTATACAGATCACCTATTTTAGACATTGTTTTAATGCAAAACGTACAAGGTTAAACAATTTACGCATGTATTCAGTGCCAAAACAACAGAATAACTGACACTGACAAGCTGAGTCTGGCAGGCGCTTGTCGCGGCTCGCGGGAACTTAACTTCTTTCGTTGCCTGGAAATGGCGAATCAAGGTCACACTACAAGCCGCTTTCGACTTTGTACGCGTTTGATGAAAAAATAAATACAGAAACGCCACTTTTCGGTTCAGTATCGCACGTTTGCCGAAAAAATAAATACTCGTGATATATTACTACACTCCCCCTCCCCCCTTGTGATATTTCATGATTTTTTTATGGACCCCCCCCTCCCCTCTAGAGCCTCGCATGATTAATGGACGGCCCCTAAGTGTCGAATAAATACAAAATAAACGTCAATTTCTGTATTGTTTTAGGAATATAATATTTTTTCTACCTTTTTAAGTTAAAAAAAAGAACATTAGAGAAAGTCACAGAGTCTCCCGCTAGGACGACTTTCTGTGACGTCAGACATCCTGTATGGAGGCTTTCTTATAGGACGTGTTGGTTATGCTTGCTTTTAAATCAGATAATGTCCGTATGCTTCCTCCATACACACGATCTTTCAGGAATCCCCACAACCAGAAGTCACAGGGATTCAAGTCCGGGGAGTCAGGAGGCCAGGTTGTCGGAAAATTTCTCGAAATTACCCGATCATTTCCAAACTGGGCACAAAGTAATGCTGTCATTGCTCGGGCTATATGAAGAGGGGCACCATCCTGCATGAATAAGGTAGTCTCTAAACACTCCCGCTCTTGTAAAGATGGAATGACCTGTTGCTGGAGGAGATTGCAATAACGGGTACCCGTAATGGAACATCTTTTAGGACACTGAGAAGTGTTCTCTTCAAAAAAATAGGAACCAAGAATGAAATCAGCGGTAAAGCCGCACCAAACAGTTACGTAAGCAGGATGTAAAGACTGTTTATTAGAACATTAGGACTTGCAGTACCCCATACGCGACAGTTCTGAGTATTCACTGCTCCATCTAGGGTAAAATGTGCCTCGTTCGACTATAAAATGTTCCACGGCCATGCATTATCAACATCTATTCTAGCCAAAAACAACCTCGCAAATTGAGTTCGTGCGTCCGGGTGTGGCTTTAAAGCGCCTTTTTTTCATCTGGTTGTCGAAATTTGAACTAATTTTTCTTATTACAGATTTCGTTTCCCCATGGTCCATATAACTTATATTCCAAGTTTTAGCGATATCGGTCAACCAGAGCGGACTCTACGTAGGTCCAAACATATTATCATGTTGTTATAACTTTATTATAACAACCCTGTGTATATACATATATATATATATATATATATTTAAGATAATATATATTCAATGCAAATAAAGGGGACCGGGAGAGATTTTTATGCTCAGCAGACCTAATTCTTAACCTGAGTAGTCTCTCTCCGGCAGTAAAATTAAAAATTTGTAAAAAAGATTAGTCGTTGGGGGCCACCGTAATACTTACCCTTCATGTATATGTATAATATAATATATGAAAACAAAACATGCGTAAAATATTTATACAGTACATTGCAAATCCAAAACAAAATTTAAGCATATATTTAAACATTGTTAATATACATATGCTCTATTAATGAATTGCTAATGAACCAATTTCGACACATTATATAAAATGCTAAATTACTCAAGTAGTACCTAACTGCTTAAAAGAACCATCCTTATAACTACAAAAATAATAATCCTATTCACTAACAGTTTACTGCGTCGGATGAAGCGTCTCATTTCCAATTTAAATATTCTCTGAATTGAAATTTGAATGAAATACAGGGTCATGAAAAATCGAAGAATGTGGAAAACAGGATTACAAATATCTCGGAAACTCATAAACCGATCATCTTCGCTCTGTATGCAAAATTTTCTTTTTTCTGCTTTTTACGTCCACTCCTTAAAATAAGAAATTACGAAAATTTTTATGTACCTTTCATTAGAACGAATTTTTCGAGAGTCCGAAAAAAATAGTTCCGGATAATCGAGGTTACTGATATTAAATAGGCTTCGTGTCATTCTTACATGCTAAGTACATACAAAATTTCAAATCTCTATCTCAATTTGTTAGTGAGATAGAGAGTTTACAGACACACAAACAAACGGATGGCAATTTTTTTTTCTAAAAATATATTTTCGGAATCTTTACAATCTGAAACGTGTAAATCCGTCAAAAAATTTTTTTTCCGATGTTTCAAAACGATTGCAAGATTTACCCTATACTATGTATGATGGTTAAGTAATAAAATATTTTCGAGCACTTAGCACGGAAAAAAGAAAGCGTCACGCGATTTGGCGTGCAGCACTTTTTCACCGCCAAAAGCAAATGATTTTTATACATTTAAGCGTATTCGGAAATACAGTCAAGATAAAGAATGCTAAAGTTATACATTTCAATGTCGAAGAAACCGTTATTTCCATAGCAACCCAACAAAATTAAATCTACAGCGCGCAATTTAGCTTAATTATAAACTTCAAACAATCATATTAAATTTCAATATTTGAATTTTGTTTTAAATAGTAAAATTTTGTTCTAAAATTTCATTATAAATGCATATAAATATATATATATATAATAACCAAAGTCTAGTTAAAAAATAAAACCGAAACTGACAAAACTAAAGTTGTTGAAATTGTTCAACATGAAACAAACCACAACGAAAAATTAAAATTCATCTTTTAATAAAGATAAAAAAAATGATTTAAACATAATTTCAAACAGAAACGTATTTACATAACGTATTTACATAATTACGAACGCACCTAAAAAGCGAGTTTTAATACAATAAAATTTTTTTTAGAAAATTTGGAGATTTTTGTATCTTAGACCTCTTTAAGCAGTTAAGCTTAGAAGACTGTAGTTCTCAAATTGCAGTACAGACAGACACACACACACAGGAAAAAAGAGAGACTAAGTATGTCACGAAGAGACTTCTATAAACAGTCCAATCGTGTTCAGGACCTTTTAAAACATTTAAATCCGTCGAAAATTGGAAGACGAAATTTCTTACGGATCGAATATTTTCTTCTTGTATTTAGAAAAATAAAATAAAATAAAATAAAATTTCATATGCTGTAAAAAAAAGTCGAATTACTAATTTCCAGAGAGGAGAATCCTTCTAACCTAAACAACCTTAAGGCGCAACACTACTCCCCGCATGATAATGTGAAGTCTACGGGGGCGTTCTTTTCAAATATCTCGCTCAAATTTTAATATTTTTGCATAGGATAGCTGAGGACGATCCAAAACCGAGCTAGTTTTAACTTTTTTGATTTTGGTTTATATATTTTTTATATTACGAAAGTTTCAGTTTCATTACCGGTTCTGAAAGTTAAAGTATTTTTTTTTTAATCTGAAACCAAAATTGAAAAAGTAAAAAGTAGGCCGGTTGTGGATCGTCCTCGGCTATCCTATGCAAAAAGAAAAAAATCACGTCAAAACGTTAAAATTTGAGGGAGATATTTGAAAAGAACGCCCCCATAGACTTTACATTACCATCCGGGTCTTTTTCTGTCAGTAGTGTGGGCTCTTAAGGGTGTTCTCAACTGCTCCGCTCAACAAGGGGAAAACGTTTTGACGCATTTACGAATTTATTTTTGAACGGAGAAGATATACACATTGGAAGGCCTAATTATGGAAGCGGTTTCGAATCGAACTCAGTTTCCCATTTTAAGATCAATAAATTACCAACTCAATTATAAGCTATTTTAATCATGTGATCACGCGATTTTCGACCAGTTTATCTGTTTTCGTCGAAAAATGCAGTTCAAAACGTCAACTTTAACGGCTTGTTCTAAAATATCTATTGCGTATTTTAAAAAATAGAAAATTGAGTATGATTAGACAATTTCTGAATAACAATCCATGCTATTTCCATGCATTTCCGAACAAAAAGAAACTAAAACTTATCTCACAAAGTTGCCCTTTTTGATTTAAGAACACCCTTAACAGTGTTATGGGTCTACCCGGCCGAAAACGAGGAATGTCTTGGAATGAAATTCTCGGGATGCGAGGCTTTCCCCGTTGCCATGACGACGCCACGACATTCCGGAATCTAATGAGGTACGATCGAAGATCCTCGTGCCTTTTGTTATGGGGGCCCATTTGTTTTTCGGCCTTTCCTTCGCACGTCGACACGATTCAACTTTTGAAAGAGATTGCATTCCTCACCATCCCTTAAAAATCATGCGTCGCAAATCGATTATGAAAAACTTTCCAGCAGTACAAGAATAGGAGTCGCTCATTACATTTGGTTAAAATTACCGTATTTACACGTACATGGTAGAACCCGTCGAAATTCGACGAAAGAAAATGTTTAAGATAGAACTGTTTCACTAATTTATAATAAACCTACAAAATTAGTTGTAGTAAAAAATGCATTTTATATTGGTAAGTCTAATTCTTAAACAAACGATTTTTAACGTCAAAATAACAAAATACTATTTCTATAAAACGCAGTTGTAGAAATTGTCAACATTAAACTTTAATTGATCGTACATGTAAGCACTAAAAAAATAATAAAGATCTGTTAATATGACAAAGTTATCAATTAAGATTCTTATGCTAGTATTACAAAATGAAAAAAAAAAAAAATATATATATATAAATACTTTTATAAATACATCCAAAGTTATTCAGACAATACCAATAAAAGAACCAATGATATATATATATTCAATTTTGACTCAATCATAGAATTTTTTTTTCTTGTGAATCCGGCATCATTTTCACCCTATCAAAATTTACAAATGCACATTTCATAACTGTTTTCAACTTTTCAAAAAAATTGGAATTTTAATTTCATCATTTTGGTTCAAAACTTGAAGTCTAAATGCTATTAGCTAAAACAGATATTAAATTGTTGATATTCTTTTACTTGTAAATCAAATTTTATAAATGAAATCAAAATTCGCTGGGTTTTATAACAGAAGATATTTAAATTTCTATTTTTTCCCTTTTAATGAGAAAATGGCAACATAAAGGTACCGTAATCAATTTTTCCCCTTTTTTCCTTTGCTTTTATTAGAAATCGAGTAATACTGTTGCCACAATTAGAAAAGCGGTATCAAAAACTACAAAAAAATTAATGTTTCAAAAACAAATTAAGATACAGCTTTCAAACAAATTTCATTTAAAAGTGCATTTTTTTTCTCTACACGATGGTGTAAAAATTGAAAATGTCCGACATTTGGAAGTTAAAAAAAATTTAGTTGCAAAAATTGCAATACCGAAATTTTATTTAAAATTTGAAAGTGTTGCCATTCGCAAAATGACGTATGCGTTACGCACAGATACGTTTGGCCTTTATAATACACATATAAAGCGCACTTTTTATTCAAAAGAATAGGGGAAAAGTCCTAGGTGCGCGTTATACACGGAATATTTTTTTGCTGCTGGATGTAGTCTCACATTATACACAAAAATCAAAAAAATGTATTCAAAGAAGACATTAAAACACGGAAAATTTTATTTAATTAAAGTATTGCATTTTTTATTTCACGCCCTTGCACTTTTTTATACAACAGAGCTGGTAGCATTATTTAAACGGTAATCAGCAATTCCTTTTGCCGTCACTCACTGCTCCCCCGCCCCTACCCCAGTCATTCACTCCCTACCCGAGGTCTAAAAACGTATTTTTGCCTTGTTTTCTGGTAAAGTTTCGACTTTACTGAAATGCATGCAGTCATTCAAATTTACGGTGCGCGATTTATAAAAAACCCTTTTTTTTTCCTTGTAAAGTAGGGGATGCGCGTTATACACGAGTAAATACGGTATTTTAAAAATGTTTGTTTTCTAAATTGTTAGAGCGCAAATGAAGTCACTTTTTAGAAGTTGAAAACATCTGTTGTAGATGTGAACGTAATGAATTTTGTTTTTCCTTTTGCGATTTTGATATAAAAAATATAATAAAAAATTTTTACTTTCTTCTATCTTTACAAGAAGAAAGTATTGGATTCGTTAAAAATTTTCGAATTCTGTTTGCCGTCCGATTGATACGTTTTACAGGTCAGAGAACCCGAAAAACATGATTTTTTACAAAACGTCTGTCTGTGAGTCTGTCTGTCTGTAATATGACAAAAAAAATTTGGGCGCTCTATCTGAAGATCATTACACGGAATTTCACAATACTTTAGATTCTGTGAGATCTTGATATAAACTAGATCTGATTAGTTTTTGGTGTATGTCACCCTATAGGTGGCGCTGCTTATATCAAGGAACTAACTCTAGAGTTGTCTTTGGTGGGAGGCCCTTTTTTTTTTTTTTTTTGTCGTTTTTTTACATTTTTCTTTTGGAAGAGATTGCATCATTCCCTCAAAATCATGCATCGCAAATCCATTATGAAAAGCTTTCCAGCAGTACAAGAATATGGGGCAGTCATTTAAAGGTTAATTATTGTTCCAAAAATATTTTAACTAATTAGTAACAAGTAACTATTCACTTATACCAGGGATGAAAAAACGCACTTTTTTAGTAAGACTGAATAGTCACTCCTTCGAACGAGTGATTATTCACCCCTGTTTAGAATGAATGTTCACTTCTTTTCTTGAAAGCATCAACAATTCCACTTTCGCTCAAAGTGAATACTCACTCTAAAGAGGTTGGGTATATTTTGAGTCTGTCATAGAGTGATTTTTATTTATAGAGTGTAACAAGCAAAAACTTCTGTGACCTGTAATTAAGTTGGCCGTGGATGGTGTCGCCACAATTGTTCATTTTCAACAAATGGTTTTTAACTTTAGTAAAAGTTAAGTGCCATTTACCGACTCAGCGCAAAATGTTTGAAGTCGTTATACTATCTTCAATTCAGTTATAAATGAAAACAATCGTTTTACAAAAGTTTCAGCCAGCATCGAGTCAGTTTGTAAATAGAAAAGCAACAATTTAAGGGTGTTTTTAAATCAAAAAGGCCAACTTTGTGACATATGTTTTAATTTATTACTTACCCATCGTACGTAGTATAGGGTAAATCTTGCAATCGTTTTGCAAAATCGAAAATCGAAATTTTTTTTGACGGATTTACACGTTTTCGACACTGGAGATTTCGAAAAACATATTTTTTGAAAAAAAAATTTGCCGTCCGTCTGTCTGTCTGTCTTAGTGATGGGCGATTCTGGGAATTTTGAGAATCGATTAAAATCGACATCGTATAAAGTGACATCGATTATAATAAGAATCGATTTCTAAATTCTAGAATCGATACTAAAATCGATATTTCGATATTTTTAGATTTTACACAGATGAGCTCAAAATTAGTAATTCTAAAACTTGGCTAATCAGCAGAGCCGTAACACCTCATACTCCTCACTCCCATTTAGGGAGGCACAGAAGTAAGCTATTACAGCTTTTAGAGTCGAATAATAAGGATTTATCTTTTATTATTTTTAGATACAATTTTAATAATAATTTATATTATATTTAACTTTATTTTTTTTAGAAAGATGTCCGTTAGATAAAAAAAATAAAAGGGAGAAATGATTTGTATATATATATATTTTAATCCGAAACACATGTATTTTCTACATACTCCTTCAACCAAACAAATGGAGCCTTACTTCCTTTAAACGTCATTCTTCTTAAAAATTCGCATATGAATAAAATTTTAAAAGCTCTAAATTTATTCAAAAGAAATTTTTTTTCAGTCTTTTTAAGACCTTCTATAAGCGTGTGGGAAACGCAAATATTGCAAATTTTCTTTCAAAATAGCTGTGATGATTTAATTGCACAATCAGCACATGCTAATTATTAATTATCCACCAATTTAAAAGCAGAAATTCTGCTTAACCCTTTCCGGCACGGGCAAAATCTGTAGTAAAATGAGAAATTATCGACTGACACCGGAATTCACAAACGATTTTTTTAAATATTTATTATATATATTTTGAATTCCTTAATGTAAGCTTTTATTCTAAAAGCAAAATTTAACTAAAATATTACTGGTGCCGTTTGCAAGTTTTAAATTAAAATTAGGTATCCCAGACTGGGCACAGTACGCCGGAAAGGGTTAAAAAAAATATGTGACTAAACTTTTTTTCTCTTTTAAAATATATATCGCCTCATCTCATTTACAGCTTATAAAATATTATTCTTTTTTAACGTTTACCAAATTTTCAGCAGTTAACAGAAAAAAAAAATGTTGTTTTCATAAGAATAATTAACAGTGAAACAACATACTTTTCTCTGGTTAACAAAGAAAAAAAAATACAGCGGAGCGTCGATTATCCGAAGAAGTTGGAAGCGACCTAAGTTCCGATTAATGGATAACTGTACCTTCAATAGTCGGGCAGCGCATAACCTATCATCGGCCACAAATCGGTTAATTCTGCACAAAAAAACCATTTACCTAAATTAACTGTTTACAAGCCGAATTAATATCGCAATGTAATAATAATTTTGTTTTTCTCATATTACAACTTCAAATGTTTTGATTTATGCATACAAATTTAAAAATGTTCTTCTTGAGTATTTTCTCGAATTCCAAAAACATTTAGATTCCTAGTGGTCAAATGTGAGTAATATAGAGAATCGATAAAAACAAAAATTTTTTTTTTATGTAAATTAAGGAATTTGCATACTCTTTATACCTGTGATAAATGTTTAAACATATTTTTTTTTCAAAAGTTAAAATCAACCTTATATTTTATAGGAAAAATAAGAACATCGTAATTATATTGGTAAATATATGTTTTGCATTGCAAATAATACTATGTTCCCTTTTGGGAACATTGGCGTTTAAACGGTTAAGAAGAGTAGCCCCCAAATCCTTTTACATAACCAATGAATACCCAGAACAAATCCGAAAAGCACCTTATTAGAATGAAAATATATCCAAAATTTGAAGAAAATCCGTAAACCCATGCCTGTGTTGAATTTTGTCCCTCCCCGTCCTTCACCCCTATGTGTTACTAAGGTATAATGGTCAACATTATTCGATTGCCACACCTTAGAATATCTTGACATCCGTAAGTCTTCAATAGTACGCCTAATATTTAAGTTTGAAATTTTTACTTTTAGGAAAATCTGGTTTGAAAAGAAAACCTTAATCTTTCTTATACGAAATTTTACATGAATTCTACAGGGTTGGCACGGTTTAAACCAATTGGTTTTAACCATGGTTTAAACCACGGTTTAAACCAACTGGTTTTTTTCTCAAAAAAACCAATTGGTTTTTTTCAAAAAGATCTGATGATATTTTCTCATTTTCATTTACAATTTAAGACTTACAAATTATTGGATATAAATATTTTCTACGTTTAACACTTTATTTCATCAAAAAGTATTAAATATAGTGATTCTAGGTTTTTTTTAATGTATAGGATGAAATTGAGTATGTATTGGTGACCATATTTCATTGGTCTAAAGAAAAATCTTAGAATATGTGAATTGATCAAAGATAAAATGGATTAAAAAGATTCTGTATTTAGTATAAAATATTTTCATTTAAAAAATGCAGATTATTTAAAGCAATCATAACATACACAATGCTTTTGAATATGGAGCTATAACTGGATGATCTTTAAGATTTTAGTGAAACTATAAAAGAATTTTTTTTTCTATTGAGGAGTTTATCTTTAAGAATTAAAATCAAAATATGAAGTTCAATGAGTATTCAAAAATTGTATGCTAGTAATAGTACTTTAATAATAACAAATTATTTTTTCCCCTCAGTTATCTGCTAAATCTAATGACCATAAATGTTGATTTCAAATTGTCAAAACACAACCCCCCCCCCCCCCCAAGAACAATCTCAAATTTATTATTATTATTTTTTTTTTTATTGCAGAAAAGAATATTATATTCATCAAACTACATCAAATGTTTATGATAAGTAATAAAAAGATTATAAAAATATTTTCAAAGCATCAATGTTTCACTGTGTAAAGTAGCTTATTGTTTGAACATAAGACTTTACTAATGACTATTTAAATTAAACATATGATTTTTTTCAATTTTCTACGTAATTAACTATAATTATTTAATTTAAATTATTTTCAAATTAAATTATACTACTTATAATTCAACAATGCCTATTTTTATCAATAAATATGCATGTATACGTAATAAAAAAGGATGTTTTAAAAAAACCCGGTTTAAACCAAAAAAACCTGGTTTAAACCAAAAAAAACGGTTTTTTTGGTTTTTTTCAAAAAAACCTGGTTTTTTTCCAACCCTGGAATTCTACCAATCAATTCAACATATTTGAAATCTACAAGTCAAGACCTTTAAAATGATACACTACAAATTGAGGTAAGGGAAAAAGTAAAAAAAAAGGCTTAAAAATGCCCACTGGAGTCTGAAAATTGAACTATATTATAAAGAGATATACAGATATGGATAGCCCAGGCCAAGACCTTTGCAACGATATGTCACATAACCCACCCATACCTGTATAGAATATTGCCCCCCCTGCCCCCCACCTCCTATGTGCTGCTAGGGTATAATGGTCATCACTATTCGATTGACCATATCTTAGAATATCTTGACATCCGTAAGTCTTAACCCTCTAAAATCAACGGTTCGCCTAATATTTGAGTTTAAAATTTTTACTTTTAGAAATATCTGGTTTGAAAAAAAAATGGTAATCCTTTCTTATACGAAATTTTACATCAGTTCTACCAATCAATTCAAGATATTTGAGGTCTACAAGTCAAGATCTATAAAATGATACACTACAAAGTGGGGGAAGGGAAAAAAAACCCAAAAAGCTTATAAATGCCCCCTGGAGTCTGAAAATTGAACTATATTATGAAGCGATATGCAGATATGGATAGCCCAGGCCAAGACCTTTGCAACGATATGTCACATGACCAACGCATACCTGTATTGAATATTGCCCCCCCTGCCCCCCACCCCCTATGTGCTGCTAGGGTATAATGGTCATCACTATTCGATTGACCATATCTTAGAATATCTTGACATCCGTAAGTCTTAATCCTCTAAAATCAACGGTTCGCCTAATATTTGAGTTTGAAATTTTTACTTTTAGAAATATCTGGTTTGAAAAAAAAAATGGTACTCCTTTCTTATACGAAATTTTACATCAGTTCTACCAATCAATTCAAGATATTTGAGGTCTACAAGTCAAGATCTATAAAATGATACACTACAAAGTGGGGGAAGGGAAAACCCCCCAAAAAAGCTTAAAAATGCCCCCTGGAGTCTGAAAATTGAACTATATTATGAAGCGATATGCAGATATGGATAGCCCAGGCCAAGACCTTTGCAACGATATGTCACATGACCCACCCCTACCTGTATTGAATATTGCCCCCCCTGCCCCCCACCCCCTATGTGCTGCTAGGGTATAATGGTCATCACTATTCGATTGACCATATCTTAGAATATCTTGACATCCGTAAGTCTTAACCCTCTAAAATCAACGGTTCGCCTAATATTTGAGTTTGAAATTTTTACTTTTAGAAATATCTGGTTTGAAAAAAAAATTGGTAATCCTTTCTTATACGAAATTTTACATCAGTTCTACCAATCAATTCAAGATATTTGAGGTCTACAAGTCAAGATCTATAAAATGATACACTACAAAGTGGGGGAAGGGAAAAACCCCAAAAAAAGCTTAAAAATGCCCCCTGGAGTCTGAAAATTGAACTATATTATGAAGCGATATGCAGATATGGATAGCCCAGGCCAAGACCTTTGCAACGATATGTCACATGACCCACCCATACCTGTATTGAATATTGCCCCCCTGCCCCCCCCACCCCCTATGTGCTGCTAGGGTATAATGGTCATCACTATTCGATTGACCATACCTTAGAATATCTTGACATACTTAAGTCTTACCCCTCTAAAATCAACGGTTCGCCTAATATTTGAGTTTGAAATTTTTACTGCTACTATTAAAACAATAGAAAGGGAAAGATCGATTCAACCTGAAACGTAGATCGATTTCAAGCATATCAAAAAAGTAACAACACTACTTGTATCTAAAAATCGATTTCAAAATGCGATTTCAATTTTAGTAAATCAAAATAAAATCGATTCTGACATCGACATCGAAATCGACATCGACATCGAAATCGACATCGATCTACTACACAAGGTTCTGTACTGATTCGATCTACTACAAAAGATCGATCTACTACTTGCATCCAAGATAGTCTTGCGATTTTGCATCTAGGCTTTATCACCTTGTAATGTGATTGGTCAGTGATTTTGCGTCTGTTTTTGACTCCAAAGGACTGGCAAGATTTTCGGCGGGGAAAAGGAAACTGTGAAGATAGAGGATTTAAATAGGGTAGACGGGAAAAGGTTTGGTTTATTTTATGACAGCCGATTATCAACACGAGGGATATAGGTACAAAGGACAGAAGATGTCCTCCGTGGGGGGAAGGGGGGGGCGAGGAAAGGAGAGAATCTTCTGCATTTTGATAGACTTCCTTTTTTTATTATATATATTATTATTATTATTATTATTATTATTATTTTGAAAAACTATAAAGAAGAAGATAATTACAAAAAAAAGGCAATTCCCATTAACTTATTTAAAAACGGGGGGGGGGGAGATGGTTATGTAGATTATTAAACATGTTTACACACCCATATATAATTCTAGACATTATATGTTGCTTATTTTCTTTAAAAAAAAAAAAAAAAAAAAAAAAAAAAACTTTGCTTTTTTTTTTCTTTGTTTGTATGATGTTATTTAAAAAAAATAATAATAACCTAATGCTTAAAAAATTCGAATATATTGTTAAATATAACACATTTTACTGTTTTTATAAATTGTCTGTCTTTCAGTCTGTCTATTTGTTTGTCTCTTACAAAATTTTGTGGGCGCTCTATCTCAAGAACTAATGCTTGGAACCTCTTGAAACTTTAGATTCAGCTAGACTTTCATATAAATTGGAGCTGATTACTTATGGTAAAAATCGCTCTACAGGTGGCGCTGTTATGTTGTATTTTTCATGATTACTGCAAGATAGATACCTCAAGAACTAATGCACGTATTTTTGCCAAACTTCAGATTCGGTTTGATATTAACGTAAATTGTTGATGATTAAGTTTTGATTTAAATCTAACGGCAGGTGACGCTGCATTTTTCCTGATTTTTGCGATAATTGCATCTCAGAAACTAATTCAGAAAATTTCATCAAACTTCACATTCATAAGTTTGGTGCTTATTAGGTTTCAGTGTAAATAACTATGCAGGAGACGTTGCTTTGCTGCTTTTATCAGCAGTATTGAATTCAGATATTTTTCACTGGGAGGGATTTTTATGTCTCCTTGAAGGGGCATTCTATACTTCAGAGAAGGGGGGGGGGGGGGATTCTTGTACATGAAGCTTCAATATTTTCGTGAGGCATTTCAAAGTTCCGGGGCGGAGATGTTCCTCTTCGGGCTGACCCCTGAATTCAACCGCTTTTTCAGGATCGGGGTGGAGCGAAAAAAATTTTTTTTTGAAAATTAAAAATGGGTAGGTGCCAAAAGTTGCCTTTATACTAGTACATCAACTGCGTGAAATTTTACCGCTGAAAAAAAATGGCTTGAGTCTGCGCTTTTGCTCCAAAAATCGAGATTTTGGGTAAAATTTGTCATTTTTTGACATTTTTTCAAAAAAATTAAAAAATTCCTACAGAGCTGGTTAGTATTTAAAAGTGTTGCTTAGACCTTTGTATTTATCTGCTTAATATATTTAAACTATAAAACAATATGTTTATTCCCTATAGCTGGAGCAAAACAGACAACTTTTAGTAAGAAAACAGCATTACCACTCTATTGGGTCATACAACGAATTGTTGTTTTTAATACAGCTCTTGTTTTCAAAACTACCTTGGACATGCGTCGTGGAGGTGGCTATATTTCCTATACCAGCCGGCCCAACTATTCGATCATCTTAGTACAGTGTTTTATTTATACATTCATTTGTGATTTTCTTTACAAAAATTTGGCATGTTTTCGATGCTTCCACCTTGTTCATCTTTTCTTTGCATCCACATGCTGCTGTAACTATCTTCATGTATATTTTTACAGTTTATACAAAAAAAATGACAAGCAGAGTAATGCACGGGAATATTATTAAAGGGATCTATTCGGCCATTATATTTATCAAACTTACATTCAGTTGATGAATAGTGATTGGAAGTTCTGTTACCACAACATTTTTTCGGTCAATTGTATCTTTTTACGTAATGATTTGTTTCAAAGATGATTTCAGATATTTCAACTATAAGTATGCCATCATTTATTCTACTTTTGCATTTTTTATGTGTTGAGAAGCGAGCTGTTTAATGTGATGATGATCGTCAGCGAGAATTGCAATGAAAATTTGTTCTCCATGTGTAAAGCAACCGCTGTTGTAAATAACATTTTTTTTTGCATTAGTTTTATGCCATTTTCTAAGTGTTTTCGTATACAGGTAATTTCCTATTAACTTTTAGATTCCCTTTTTATGAGTGGACAACATTTGGTGGTGAAATGTCCTGGGCATAAACTTATAATGCATAGTACTTTATGAGGGAATGTACGGATTCTAATCGACTATAAGTGCTCATTTAAAATTAGGAGAATTTTATTTGTCACTGTGAACCATTTTGCATGGGGTAAGCTTAGAATTGTGTATAATATTGAATCATTCGCTACTTCAACTCCAGTGAATTTTCCCTGCGTCAATTATTAGAGAAGTCGATATAAAACGTTCTAAGCTACATGGATTCACTGGATCCATAAGGAAAATCTTTGTCTACGTACTATTCACTTCCTATTGCAATTTTTTATAAAATAGATTAAAATTTGGAAAAATTATTTTCTCAAATTAAGTAAAAGATACTCAGAACAGACTAGAAATTTGTGTCGGAGATTGCAAAGCTAATTCATAAGGAAAACTATTTCTCAGAAAGAATGGGAAATAGGAATCTCACACAAAAGACAGCTCATAAAGTTAATAAAATTTTCCGCTTTATATAAGCACAGATTGGCAATCAGCGTCTACATGTTCACTCACAAAATGTATAATCCAAGTTTATACCGCGGGATGTTTTATACCAAATGTACTACACACCTAAATAATAGATCTAAAATCTTATTAGAAATTACTAGACTACGGAACAGCACAGGAAACGACATAAAGCATACTAAAACTTCTTTAGAAATATTGTTGTTTTAGACGCAAATTTTGTCTGCAATCCTCTGTGACGATCGTCATAATATTAAACAGCTAGCTTCTCAGCATATATTCAATGTAATAGGTTCAATAAATGATGACATACTAAAAATTTAATTCATACAATCAATTTTTAAGGAAATCATTGCATATAAAATGTAATTGATTGAAAGAATGCTGTGATAACAGAACTTCCATTCATAATGTACTAATTGCATGAAATTTTAATGAAGATAATAGACTGCTGAATAGGTTCAATTAAGAACATACCCAATACATTACTCAGCTTCTCTTCTGTTATGCATGGTATAAAAATATACGTGCAGCAGGTCACAGCAGCATGATCCAAATCATCCAAAGTCAGTGAATACAAAGAGATAAATTACTTTGATATATAGAAAACTTATACTCGTCTTCGGGGGAAAAAAATAACAATTCAATACATAAATAAAACACTGGGCCTAGATAATTGGGTGGTTGAGACGGGTGGGATAACGCAACCACCTCTATGAGTTATATACACAGTAGTTTTGAAAGCAGCTTGGTAAGAAATGCATTCAAAAGAACATTTCGTTGTATGCTCCAATAGAGAGGTTAACGCTGTTTTTTCACAAAAAGTTTTCAGATTTGCTCCAATTATACAGACTACAGATATTGTTCTATAGTTTAAATATGTTAAGCAGATAAATATAAAGGTCTAAGCAACACTTTTAAATACTAACCAGCTGTGTAGGAATTTTTTAATTTTTTTGAAAAAATGTCAAAAAATGACAAATTTTACCCAAAATTTCGAATTTTGGAGCAAAAGCGCAGACTCGAGCCATTTTTTTTCAGCGGTAAAATTTCACGCAGTTGATGTACTAGTATAAAGGCAACTTTTGGCACCTACCCGTTTTTGATTTTCAAAAAAAATTTTTTTTTCGCTCCACCCTAATCTACAAGATTTTATTGATCATATCTCAAGAGTTCCTGAACGGAATTTCATCAAACTTAATAGTCTCTTAGATATTATCATACGTTGTTCCTGATTAGGTTTTTGTGTAAGTTATATAATACTGCTCTGCTATACTGCATTTTTCACGATATTAGTGATATCTTAGAAATTATGCATGGAATTTAATCAAATTTCATATTCGGTTAAACTTTCACATAAATAGATTCTTATTACGCTTGTTTTATTAGGCTTGAGTGCAGTGTTCTCGCTGTCGCTCGCCAATGCGCCAAATTGCGACTAAATTCTTCATTTGGCGAGTAAATTAGCGATTAGATTCGCCAAATTGCTAGTGCTCAATTTTTGGTTTTTCTTTTTCGTTTTTCATACATATTCATATATATTTAATCTGTATCTGTTTTTTTTATATTTGTAGCGGATAGTTGAAATTAGATTAATAACAATTGCTGTCACAGTTATAAAAACTTGGTTTATTTTAGAACACATTGAAAAAAAAAATACATTAAAGGATTAACAATTTTTTTTCTTTCTTTTTTTTTTTTTTTTTTTTTTTTTTTGTGCTACATGGCGAATTTATTTTGCTAATACTTTTCTCATTTGGCGAATGTTTTTTATTTTTAATTAGCCAAATTACTAACGTTGGTCAAATGCCAGAGAGAACACTGCTTGAGTGTATACTGCACAACTGGTGTCGCTGTGATGCTCTTTGAATTGCATACATTTCGGTTACAGACATCTAGCGGGGGTGGACCGAAATTCAGCGATTTGTTTGGAAAACGGAATGCTTTCTTTTAAAATGTTCATACTTCAACCTATACTTTTTAAATCTTCATGATGGGTATAAATAATTTAAATTTGACATTGACAATGTGTTAGTGCTTTTAGAAGTTTTATCATGTATGAGATAGAAGACTTTTTGAGATTGGCACATCCGACTGCTTTATCTTCAACTTTTGAAGCAAAATAAAAATAATATCTTCTGAGAAATCGATTAAAAATTTTATAGTATCGATTAAATCGAGTTGACCATAATATCGATTAAATCGATTTAAAAAATCGAAATCGCCCATCACTAGTCTGTCTGTAAACTCTCTATCTCACGAACAAATTGAGATAGAAACTTGAAATTTTGTATGTACTTAGTATGTAAGAATGGGACGAAGCCTATTGAATATCAGCAACCTCGATTATCCGGAACTGTTTTTTCCGGATTCTCGAAAAATTCGTTCTGATGAAAGGTACATAAAAATTTTCGAATTTTTTTATTTTAAGGAATGCATGTAAAAGGAAATAAAAAAACACAAATTTTGCATAAAGAACGAAGTCGATCGGATTATGAGTTGCCGAGATATCTGTAATCCTGTTTTGCACATTCTTCGATTTTTCATGACCCTGTATTTCATTCAAATTTCAATTCAGAGGTATATTTTAATTGGAAATGAGACGCTTCATCCGACGCAGTAAACTGTTAGTTAATATGATTATAATTTTTGGAGTTATAAGGATGTTTCTTTTACGTAGTTCGGTACTTCTTGAGTAGTTTGGCGTTTTATATAATTTGTCGAAATGGGTGCATCAGCAATTCATTAATGGAGTATTATTATGTGTATTAACAACATTTAAATTTAGTTTTGGAATTGAAATACATTGTATAAGTTGTTTTCACGTATTTTATTTTCATATGCATATAAATGATGGGTAAGTATTACGGTGGCCTCCAACGACTAGGCATGAAATTAACAGGTGTTGTTATTCAGAAACTGTCTCATCGCACTCAGTTTTCTGAATTTTTTTTTTACAAACGCAATAGGTATTTCCTAACGAGCCTTCAGAATGGACGTCTTTGAACACATTTCCCGACGTTAGATGAATAACCGGTCGAAAAGCAGGAGAAAAACGGGTGATCACGTGAACGAAATAGCTTCGAACTTGATAAGTAATTGAAAGATCATAAAATGGATAAAGTAAGTTCGATTCGAAATCGCTTCCATAGTTAGGCCTTCCAATTTTATATATTTCCGTTAAAAAAATGAATTCGTAAATGTGTCCAAACGTTTTCGGCTTGTTGAGCGGAGCAGTTGAGAACGCCCTTAAATAAATAAATAAACAAGAAACAAACATTATGCTTCAAACACAAATTGTGAAACACTTTCTAATAATACTTATTAAGTCTTTAATGTAAATTCGTTCTTTAATCTATCTAGCGGCCATCCAAGAGAAACTCTGGTAGACCGCCGGATTCGATGGTGTTGCCACTATTGTTTACTTTCAACAAATAGTTTTTAATTTAGTAAAAGTTAAGTTTTTTTTTCCGGTTCATCGCAAAATGTTTCAAGTCGTTACAGTACCTACATTTCAGCTATAAGTAACAATAGTCCAAGAGCCGACAGCACAAAAACCTATGTTATCGAACACAAGAAAAAAAAAAAACCCTTTTTTTTTATAGAAGAGTAGTAATATACAGGAAACGAATGATCCATGTTTGCTGGAAAGGGAAGGGATGCCTAAGCCAAAAATGAATACCACTAGTGGCTGACTCATAAGTTTATACTTGTGTTTTCCTGCTCCTAGTTTTCCATGTTTTCATACCTCTGATTGCACGGCAAACGCAATGTTAAACCTAGGAGTGAGCCACTAGAGGTAGTTATTTTTGGCTTACAAGGAAGGTCTCCATACGGGCATACCCCGAATAATCTGAAAATATTATAGAATGTTCTTCTCGTGTGGATATATACGTTTAAAAAAAAAATTCGGCGAAACCTCCATTGAGTAACCGTAAAATATAATGAAAATTTCGTTATTTGGCGATTTATCGACGGTCGGCAATGGAATGTAATTTAAAAAAAAAAAAAAACTTTATGTCAAATACACTTCAAGAAAAAAGAAGTTTCATGTTGAACTTGTTTTGATAAGTTTAATTTAAATAACTTTAGTTTTGTAAGTTTTAGTTTGTTTTAAGTATAATTTTGTTATATCGAAATTTATATGTATTTATATTCAAATTTAACCATCAAAATTTGAGATTTAAAACGAAATTCATAATTTAAATTTAATTAAATTTGTTTCAAGCTCAAAGTCCAATTGAGAATTGTCGATTCGATTTTGTTGCTATGGAAACATATGACGTTTATTTTTGAATACGCTTAAATGTATGAAGATAATTTTTCTCAATATGATTTTTTTTAGCTATGAAGACATTTTTTCCAGCGATTAATTATATAATTACTTCAACGAGTAATACGTATATATGTAATACAATATGTATATGTATGTGTATAATATTGTTGCAGCGTATATAGGGTTCTTTTGATCTTATGGTTAGACAATTTCAAACTCTTGCTTATAGAAAAGTAGAAAATAATTTATTTACAGAATTTCAGAACAACAGAGTCTTCGAAACTCTCAAATATTTCTAGATATTCAAAAATAATTGTTCAAATCTATCGTATAAGTGCAGATATAGGTTCCAGAGACTCTTTATACAACGTCTCAACAGTAAATTACATTTAAAATAACGTAAATAAGACTCAAGCAAACTTGCTTAACAAACGCGTTGTTCACTCAATGACTGACTGGTAAATAATAACCACAACAGCTCGCATTACAATCCTTATATATAGTCTCGCCGCATGCGGTGGAAATTTCTACAAACTTCTAGAAAAAACTGGAAAACCACGGAACAACATTCAATGTATCAGTAGAGCTAAGGGGGGGGTTACCATAAATAGGGAAGGGTTACCATCGCCAACAATCGCCAAATTTGGCGAGCAAAATTAGTCGCCAAAAGTGACGCCAACTTGGCGATATCTCTAATATTTCGCCAATTTGCCGTAGACATACACTGAAAATAATAGACAAGTTTGCTTGATAACAGAGACAATGTAACAAAAACTAATATTAGTAAAGAAATGGAGCTTAATAAGATTATTTACATCATTTTACAGTACAAACACTAACTATTTACAAAATTCGTAACAATATGTTAAAGTCTCTCATTGTTTATGTTTAAATTCATTAAATACCATTTACGCGCATGCTAAATATCTAACAGTTTTGAGTTTCAATATAATCGTTTGCTTTTGGCGAGGAAAAGGGTTGCTCGCCAAATCGAGTGACTCTTTCGTCTTTTCACGCCAAATATTCGAAACTATTTTATTTTTTTACACAATATCTACTGTGATTCCGCCGCTCATTTTGACGGATCCTTTATTACCTGCATAAGTACTTTAATTAGTATTTTTTCATAAAATTCTGGGTATGCCCAGTATGGAGACCTTCCTTGTTAGTCACTCTTTCCCTTCCGGCAGACATGGATCATTCGGTTCCCCTTGAATTTCAATCGATTTCTTCGATTCCATGGATCATTCGAAAAAGCTTTGCATAAAAAAAGGCTTTTTTTCTTGTGCTCGATACCTTAGGTTTTTGTGCTGTCCGCTCTTGGACTAAAACAATACACAGGCAATATCGAGTCGTCAGTAAATACTAGAATAGCAACGGTTTTTAATCTATCACTGAGACTGAGGCTTGGATTTCCAGTTTTTCAGTACCAATTATCGGGTCGCAACAGCTTTGTTAATATTGTCTTACTTAATGTGTTTATTGTCATTTTATAAACTTTGAAAATGTAATATTTTCTTATATCCTGTGCATATCATTCCGCCCTCTGTCGCGTACTTTAGCGGACTCAGCTTCGCCTGAAATTTGTATTTTTAAATACCTTAAAAAAAGGGACCGGGAGTGACATTCATGCTCTACAGACTTGCTAGTCTGAGCAGTCGGTCTCGGGCAGTAAAAGTAACAATAAAAGTAGGTATAGTATTGGCAAGAGAAAGAGAGAGCAACTGACCGTTGGAGGGCACGAACTGGTAGACCGCCTTGAACCCTTCGTATTCGATGGAGTCGTCCGAGTAGAACTTCAGCCAGAGGTACCGGTCCGAGGAGACGATGGGCAGGGCGCGAGGCCACACGCCGCCGCACAGCTTCGCGACCAGCGGAGAGTAGCCGTGAGGGCCGTTACGCACTTCCAGCCA
This sequence comes from Maratus speculifer, assembly GCA_964019185.1. Classification (NCBI taxonomy): domain Eukaryota; kingdom Metazoa; phylum Arthropoda; class Arachnida; order Araneae; family Salticidae; genus Maratus; species Maratus speculifer. Next base: position 16,843,501 of record OZ025301.1, read on the forward strand.
GTCGTACTCGCAGGAGGGAGAGTCCTCCAGGTGGAAAGTGTCCCGGAAATCCAGGCGGATCACGTGGCCGTGGGGGGCTGAAAACATAAACAATAAAGTCATTAACAATATATATATATAAAGAGAGAGAGAGAGAGAGAGAGAGAGATCTAACAAATATAAAGATTGCTTAAAGGTAGAAAACCTACGATTATAAATGCACAAATAATGTATGAAAATGGTACAAACAGCTGTTTCGAATCTACTATCGAGATTTTCCATCAGTGCAAAACTCAGCGAGCTAGAAAGTTGGGTTGGACCAGTTTTGCTTTTTCTAGCTCGCTGAGTTTTGCACTGATGGAAAATCTCAACAGTAGATTCGAAACAGCTGTTTGCTACCTTTTCATACATTATTTGTGCATTTATAATCGTTGGTTTTCTACTTTTAAACATTTTTGCAGAAAGGCTTTATTTGCTAATTTAATATAAAGATTGCGTTTAGAAAGAAAGCCTTGTCATTGTAAAAAGAAAAGAAGCTTCATTTTCCCATAACTCATTTAGGAATTTCGGAACAATGTACGGACGTAAAGAATCCCCAATACGCAAGAAGTTTTTGGAAACTGCATGAAATGTTGGACAAGCACGAGTCAAGAACTATTTCAGTCAATTGATATCACTGTCCCGAGGGCATTTTCAGAAAGAATCACGTTTTGAGCGCCTTATCGCCAGAACAACGATTGGCGCCGAGATGAAGTCAATGCTACGCACCCTTTCTTGTTTGTGACGTCAAACGCGAATAGCAACCCTTCCTTCTGCAAAGAGATCGCGCTTATTGTTCATTTGTTTTTTTTCCGTAAATGTTATCAAGCAAAGACTATAATAACAGGAAATGTTATTCACCGTTGTTTACGATTAAAACATAGTTTAAAACCAAAAGCTTTTTCAGATTAAAATGCTTTACGTTTCATAAAACATCTAAACATAGGATTTATTTTTTCTCAATTCAAACATATCACTTCCTAAAACGCTATGTTCGAAAAAATTGAGAAGTTAATTAAAAACAGTAGTAAAGATTCTCTTGTAATAAATATGATCCTATTAATCATGTGTTTTATGATACATTTAAACTTAGTTTATTTTGTGTTTGGCGATGCAGCTAGCTGAACGCGCTCGCTTTCGCCAACTCGCCAAGGCTGGTGCTCAAAACGTGATTCTTTCTGAAAATGCGTCCCGAGGACCTATATTTGTGATGAGCACAATTGGTATTTCCGAACATTAATGGTACAGGGCCAGTTTGATGCCAGTAGCCAGAACTGCCAGTTTGATGTTTTCACCAGCGCACCTTGTATGTCATTGTTCTAACAAGGAAGGTCTCCATACGGGCATACTCAGAAAATTCTGAAAAAATTACAGAATGTTTTTCTCATGTCGATATATATGGTTGTAAAGAAAAAATTGGCGGAATCCCGATAGAATGTTCGTAAAAAAATAATGAACATTTCTTTTATTTGGCGATTTATCATCGGTTGGCGACAAAATAAAATTTCAAAAAATACTTTTTAATGTCAAATTCTTTCTAATGTTTCATCTTGAACTTGTTTAAAGAAATTTTATTTATATAACGTTAGTTTTGTCAGCTTTAGTTTGTTTTAATTATATTTTTGTCATACTGTATTTAGAATGAAAATTAACTGTGAAATTTTATGAATTAAAACGAAATTTAAATTAATTAAAATTGTTTCAATCTCAAAATTAACTCCTATCTAATTGAGCCCTGTCGATTCAATTTTGTTGCTATGGAAACAAAAACTTCTCTAATATTGAAATAATTACTGCAGCGTTCTTCATCTGGCCCTTATTTTGTCATAGGCTTAAATATATGAAAAAGTACTTTTCAATATGAAAGTACTTTTTATATAAGAAATTATTTTTAAAGTGATAAAATTAAATAACTGCAGCAAAAGTAACAGAAATGTGTAATATAAAATACATCTATATGTCAAACTCTCTGATCGTTCAAATTTAAATTCATTAAATATTATTTACACGTATTCTAAAATTTAATTGACACGAAATTTTCAGGTGCATTAAAATCGTTTGTTTTTGGCGAAGGAAAATGCTGCTCGCCAAATCAAGTGACGCTTTCGTTTTTCCGCGCCAAATACTCGAAAGTATTTTATTTTTTTTACTGAGTTTCTTCTGTAATTCCGCCGCTAAATTTGACTGTTCCTTTATTACATACATGAGTAGTTTAATCAGTATTTTTTTTCAAAAAATTCTGAGTATGCCCAGTATGGAGACCTTCCTTGTAAGTAACATTGCACGTAGTGCCAAGTCATAAGGATAAATTCGAAACAGCCTGTATTATTTAACATTTGCTATGCCTTAGAATAAAGACAATTAATTGATAAATACATAAATAAATATTTTTTATATACTATATATTAATATTACCTCATTAAAAAAAATTCTAAATATGTATTATTATGAGTACAAGGTCAAAACATATTTGAAACTAGCTTTACAAAAACTAGTCGTTGGGGACCACCGTAATACTTACCCATCATGAATATGCATGATATAATATAGGAAAATAAAACATGTGAAAACTATTTATACAATGCTTCGCAATTCCAAAACAAAATTTAAACGTATATTTTAATATTGCTAATATACATAGTAATGCTCTATTTATGAATTGCTGATGAACCCATTTCGACAAATTATATAAAACGCGAAACTACTCAAGTAGTACCGAACTGCGTAAAAGAAACATCCTTATAGATCCAAAAATAATAATCCTATTATCTAACAATTTACTGCGTCGGATGAAGCGTCTCATTTTCAATTTAAATATATCTCTGAATTGAAATTGGAATGAAATACAGGGTCACGAAAAATCGAAGAATGTGGAAAACAGGATTACAAATATCTCGGCTACTCATAATCCGATCGACTTTGTTTTTTATGCAAAATTTGTGTTATTTTATTGCCTTTTAAGTCCACTTCTTAAGATACAAAATTTCGAAAATTTTTATATACCTTTCATCAGAACGAATTTTTCAAGAGTCCGAAAAAAATAGTTCCGGATAACCGAGGTGACTAATATTCAATAGGCTTCGTCCCATTCTTACATATTAAGTACATAGAAAATTTCAAGTCTCTATCTCAATTTGTTCGTGAGATAGAGCGTTTACAGACAGACGGACGGCAATTTTTTTTTTTTCTAAAAATATGTTTTTCGGAATCTTCACTATCTGAAACGTGTAAATCCATCAAGTGCAAATTTTTCGATTTTCAAAACGATTGCAAGACTTACCCTATACTACGTATGATGGGTAAGTAAAAATGCACATACAGTTTTAGTGTCCAAAATTCAAGCACAGTTCCTTGACCACTATTTAATTATTCCATGCTTTAAAAAAGCCCTGGACACACTTGTTTACTGAATCACGATTAAGACACATAATGAGCTATGTATTGTATAAGCAATTTATGATTAAATGAGGACTGTATGAGATAACCTAAATATATGTCTACTATAAAACTCCTAAAATACACTAAAAACTCGTTATAAAGATTACGAAGCGTTTTAACAGCCGTATTGAATTTGCAATGGAGAGCAATAAATAAGTATAAAATCACTTCGGTCGATGTATTAACCCTTTATCTACCGACGATACTTATAAGTACCATCAAAATAATTTATTATGAAATTCTTTTAATGCATCAGTTAATTGTAATGTTTAGAATGAGTTACAGATACATTACTTTATTTTGTTCCAAAAGCATTATTGGTGTCACAGAACAGAAATATTTTTAAAAGGATGATTTCTTTTACTCAACTCATTCCACATTCCTGGGGATCCTCTCATTGGCTACGGCCTTGTGGGAGGAAGTCTATGTTTTGCCAAAGGTTTTCGTCGGAAAATCTTTGGCATTGTATTCATGTGCTGGATTCAATGTATCAGAATAGGGAGTAAGCTCTCCGTAATATTGTCGAACTCAGTGGTCCTTGGTGGAAAACACCTCAAAAGCGGATATTGGCGATTGATTCCTAGGTTTATCATGGAGCTTTCCTGCTCCCAATCCTTCCTGTTTTTATACTTTTGAATGCAGGAAAGCACTACGTCTAAACCTACCAATCAACCTTTAAAATTGAGTTTTTAGACATTTTCTACTTGGCGGACCGACTGCGTTTTGATATGCGAATGCAAGATTTACTTAATCCTAGATAATTTTTTATCCGTGATCTCGATGAGTTGGTTGTCTGTGCTGCCGTCTGCCGGTCTATGTAGCATTTTGTGTTTAATAAACTTCTGATATAAAAATTTAAGAGAAATTGAATCTGTTATCGGTCGTCTTGATATTACAAGAGAGTCGTAGATCAGTCGGTAGAAAGAGATAGGTGTTCAATAAAAACCCAGAAGGTATACAGCGTGTACCGCGTATAATCTCCACCACATCCTTGCCCTTTATAGTCCAAGAGCCCATGTCATCAACCCCATGTCAAAACCCATGTCATCGAACACAAGAAAAAAATACTTTTTATGGAAGAGTAGTAATACGGGAATCGAAGGATCCATGTCTGCCGGAAGCGAAGGGGTGCACAAGCCCAAAATGAATCCCACCAGTGGTTGAGTCGTAGGCTTAGCTTTGTATTTGCCGTACAATCAAAAGTATGTAAACACGGAAAACTGGGTGCAGGAAAACACAAAGCTAAGCCTACGACTCAACCACTGGTGGGATTCATTTTGGGCTTGTGCACCCCTTCGCTTCCGGCAGACATGGATCCTTCGATTCCCGTATTACTACTCTTCCATAAAAGAAAGGTTATTTTTTCTTGTGTTCGATGACATGGGTTTTTGTGCGGCCGGCTCTTGGACTATGAGTAAATTAAATTATTTTATTATATTAATCTATATATATAAAAGAAAGTCTGGATTTCGTATTAATCACCTCACAAAAAAAATCTACCGAACCAAAAATCTTGAAAATTGGGTTAAAAATAGTTCTTATAACGACGAGTGCCGCTAAGAAAGGATTTTCGAAAATTCCACCCCTGAGGGGGGTAAAAAAAAGAACGAGGTTTAAAAAAATTCCTTAAAAATCGGAATTTACAGATATTTTTCAACTGATAACATTTTTTAGTGTATTTTTTCATGCTGAATCGAATGGTACTAAGCAAATTCTTTTAAATCCAGTAGTTCGTGAGATACTTCACATTTTCCTAATTTGGCGATTTCTTCGGCGCAAAAACCTGAAATTTTCAATCTATATATGTAAAAGAAAGTCTGGATTTCGAATTATCAACGCACAAAAAATTAATATGATATAAGATTTTGTTTGATTTAAAGTTTCTTTAGAAAAACTGACCAGCGTAGCGGGCGAAGGCTGCTAGTTTACATATATAATTAATTTATTATATAATTAATTTAATTATACATATTTAATTATATTAATTTATCAATTTCTATCACCCGACATAGGATATAAGTGGACAAGATGAGAGGGTCAGGAAGGGAGTGTGTTTACCTTTGAGCTGCAGCTCGCACTTGGTGTTGTTGGGGTAGTTCTGCGGGTAGTTTGGCGAGTAGAACTCTTTCTTCTCCGGGCTGCCTTCGGTGAAGTTGAAGCAGATCCGCTCCTGCTCTAACTTGGTGAGGTCACCGCCCTGGAACCCTTCCACATCTTTGGCTGTAACAATAGAGACATTTAACATTAGCACAATGTGCAAAACACACGCATATTTTCATTAGATGGGAAATACATAAACACTGATTATAGAAGTTTCCTTTTCAGAAAATCTTCTTCATTGATCATAATAATCCCAGAGCCGACCGCATAAAACCGTAAGTCATCGAGCCAGGGGTCGATTTAGAAAAAGAAAGTTGCATAGCAGTAACTGCTATACAAAGTCAGTTTTGAATAGCAGTTAGACACCTTTGTATAGCAAGTAAAAAATAGCTAATGTAACTTTTAAATCTTGAAAATTTACAAGCAAATTTTACTACAAATTACTTACAAATTTACATTTACTTCTATGAGCAAACGCCGTGATTAGCGAGTAACAGTGACTCAGTAATCGATCACAGCGTCAGGATAAGGCCATCTTGATAATAACTCAAGTATATCAAGAAAGCTCTGGTCAGAGTGGGAATAAATCATGTGTTTACTGAGAAAAATGCGCCCAGCAATGGCGTCTTGCTGTACTTCCATTGTAAATAAACACTTGGGGAGAGTGAAAACACAACGTATGTCGTGTAAAAACATCTTTAAATTTTAACTTTAAGTGTACATGACATAACAAAGGGTGTGGGAAATATGCATCGCAATGATTGCGATTTAATGCATTTCTTGGATCGCATTTTAGTTAAATTTGAATCGCAAATTGCGATGCGATACCGCTTGAATCGAACCCTGCATCGAGCACAAGAAAAATTCCTTTATTTTATAGAAGAGTAGTCATAGGGGAGTCGAATGATCCGTGTCTAACGGAAGTGAAATGGTGTACAAGCCAAAAATTGATACCACTAGTGGTTGACTCGTAGGCTTAGCATTGTGTTTTCCTGTACCCAGTTTTCCGTGTCTTAATATTTTTTATTGTACGGCAAACACAATGCTAGACACACCAGTCAACTACCAATGGTATCCATTTTTGGCTTAAGCACCCCTTCGCCTCCGGCAGACACGGATGATTCGATTTCCCTATGACTACTCTCCTACAAAATGAAGGATTTTTTCTTGTGATCGATGACTTAGGGTTTTGTACGGTCGGCTCTTGGACTATAAATAAATTAAAATACAATTCATACTGATGCAGCGTATCTTTTTAACGAATTGGATTTCGAGGCTACAAAATGAAAATCTGGCTTTTTTTGTTGACAGACTCCAGATGCGCGTCGAAGAGTTCTTCATTTTTCTTGCCATTAATCTATTTGTTACATTCTTCGCATTATCGTCATCGATACTAAAAGCAAGCTAATTTCATCTGCTTTAAAACGGTTGAATTATTATGTAAAGGAAAAGTGCTGATCTCCCTATAAACGGCGTTGTTAGGATGGGTGACATCAGGGTCGGTGTCACCCCCCCCCCTCCGTTCCGTCATATTTTGTCAATCGCAATTCCACGTTATTATAACACATGACCATACCATTCTTCATTTACCTTTTGTCCTCCTGCATAAAAAAAAACCACAGGAGCGACTTATCACTCAACCCATAGTCTGCATAAGTCAATGTGGTGTATATATATATATAGAATAAATTATTTTCATTTAAAGTTTGCTTTTACTACCTACTCGTTGAATGGGTTAGTTTTGTTCCCTGGTGTATGTCTTATTTAGAAACACCAATCTGTATAAGATTTCACTTTCTCAAAGAAAACTAACTCTATTACATCGTGCACTAGAAATTTCATTTTATTTCAAATTTCTTTTCAAAAAAAAAAAAAAAAAAAAAAAAAGATGGGGTGTTACCTTTTAGAGAGTGACACAAGGGGCGGACCGCCCCCTACGCCCCCAACTAGCTACGCCACTGATTTCCATTCATTTTACTTTTATTGGAGATTTTTAAGGCCAAATCAGCCGCTATTAAGAAATACAATGTCTGTTTCCGTCTTCGATTTTAAAAAAAGAAAATTAAAAATTTTTAATTAATTTTTTACACAATAATTAATTTTTTCCATTGCCCTCTAATGCAGCGAAATATTTTTTTATTGTCACTGTCATTGAACTATCCGATTTTCATAAAACTTGACAGGGCTCAACGAAATTATGCAACAGTTATATACACAGGGTGCATCTAAACTACTGGGCAAAACTTTAAGAGGTTATAGTACACATCAAGACAAATAATATTAAATGGGAAACTAAGGATCCCAAACGTCTTCCGAAGGAGATAGGCGCAATCAAAGTTTAGGGTCCAAAATTTGAAATGATTATGCTGTAAATCCAAATTTTATTTCAACAGTTCTTTTCACGGATGAATGTACCTTCACGCGTGATAGTGCATTTAACACCCACAATCAGCATGTATGGACAGAAGTAAATCCGCATGCCACTTATCCACATTCGCATCAGAAACGTTTTTCTATCAATGTTTGGGCAGGAATAATCGGCGACTACTTAGTCGGCCCTTATCTTCTGCCAAAACACCTTGATGGGAATGACTACCTCGTGTTTCTGCAACAGGTGCTACCAGACATGTTGAACGAAGTTCGTCCACACATCCGGCAGGTAATGTGGTTTCAACAAGATGGAGCACCAGCCCATAACGCACGAGTTGTGCGAAACTATCTGGACGTAACCTTTCCAAACAAATGGATTGGGCGAGGTGGTCCTGTATCTTGGCCACCGCGCTCGCCAGATGTTTCATGTCACGATTTTTTTGTGGGGACAGCTAAAGGCTGTTGTCTATGAGACTCCCATTGAATCCGCAGAAGAACTTGTCGCCAAGCTTTCGGCTGCTGTAGGGGAAGTTCGTGATATGCCTGGTGTGTTTCAGAAAATTCGCCAATCTGTTCTTTGCCGTTGTACTGCGTGCATAACAGCTGCCGGTCAATGTTTTGAGCGCTTATTGTAATAAAATGCCAGTAAATTTGTTTTCATAACTTAACTTAATCGTTCATTGTGTGTTTTTGCCTCGTATAAAAACATAACTTTTGGCGCCGTCTAACTTTTTACTTTTAGTTTTCGACCATGCATTCTTTTGTACAAAATGTTTGTTTGAGTGTGTACTATCACCTCTTAAAATTTTTCCCATCTTTTTTTAATCACCCTGTATATATATATTTCAAATTGATTTTCGATAGAATAGAAAATTAAGCCACTATCGCCAGACACTGGACTTTTGATCAACCAATTAAAACACGTCTTATTAGAGATTTTGATTTTAGGATCCTACAGTTAATTAATGATAGAAAATTTTAGCCGTTCTAGGAAAGAATTACCATGCTAATTCAAAGGGAACGTCCCTTCATTCCGGGCGTTTACGTTTTTTGATTATATGTTCGATGACTTCTTTGGCGTTTTTCTATTCTTAAATGATTTAGATCCTGGTCTTGTTTTTATGCATAATTATTGTTTAAATAATTTAATCAGTGAAATTAGAAGGATTTAAAAAAGGTATTTATTATTTCTCTTTTTAAATAGTACTATAAATATAAAAGTTATTTAAAATAAGGTTTGCGATCTGTATAATAGCATTTTACATTCGTTAATTATTTTATGAATATTTTAACATTCATTTTTTGTATGAGGCAATAAATATAGTTTTAAACAGGTGGTTTTAGTGCAGTAAAGATTTACTACTAAAAAAAAAAGAAATCGACTAGACATCACTAAACGAGGGGATTTGAGATTAAAGCTGACGAAATTAGTGCCTGATATAAAATCTCTTTGCAGCCAACACCAAGCACAAGGATCTCATTAATTTTATTCTATTCATCTTAAATGTTATAATTTGAATTCATTTTATTATATACTAGCGAGCTACGCCCGCTAGCTGGGCCAGTTTTTCCAAACGAACCTCGATATTAAGCAATATATAATAAACAAAAAAATTCATTTAATAAGCAAGTCTTGGTGCTCGAATCCTCAAGCACAAAAAAAGTAAATTAAAGAGCTATGGTTGTTATGCGCCCATTATCCCGTTAAAAATATGTGATTTCGCACAGTGGGCTCTACGCTCCATGGTCGCCATCGTCCCATTAAAAATATTTGGTTTTGTACGGTTGGCTCTGCGCGCCCATAAGACATTTTCTCGTATTTTTTGGTTCATCAGAAGCAGACTTTTAAGCAGATTCTGAATATGTAATCAGTTTTTTTCTACTTTAAAAACTGTCTGCATGATGGTTTAAGAAAAAACGCGCAAAAAAGGGAGAAAAAGAGGTTTTCGACTGCTTCTTCATTTAGCCAAAGGGGAAAAGTTCAGGTTCTTCACCGCAAGGTGGCGCAGTGTTCTGCCTCAGAGGTCCGTTTGAGCGCCGTTTGGGATTTGAGACATTTTTCGTTCCGATTCCCAAGGTGTTTTTAATTCATAACTTTTTTAATTTTGGTCCCACGGTCTCGAAAATGCCCGAAATGACTTCCCCGGAATTTTTCCAATCGAAAGACACCTCTCGCGACTTCCAACTCGCCCGCGTTGCGAAGTTTAATCGGCTTCAAGCAGACAGAGGCGCACGGATTTTATTAGTATAGATTTTACTTATTTATTTATTTTACTGTCAGCAATTAAAATGACTGAAACATAATCAAGAAACATCCAATTAAAGTTATTTTTGTGTATCGGAGTTCACTATTAAATATTTGAAGATCTAATTTGCTTTTTTTTTTTATTGCTGCATATTATTATTGCTATTATTAAATGGGGAAGCGGATGCACAAACCATCACCTTATCGAGTTGATGACTGAAATTCATGAACTAGTTAAAACTCGATTCGCATATCAAAATGCAACTGGTCTACCAAGTCATATCTTAGTGGAAAACACCTGTAAACCCGATTTTAGTAGTTGACTAGTAGATTTACCATTTGTTTTTCTGCTAGCAGTCCTCTACGTTTTCGTACTTTTGACTGTAGTAAAGCACTATGATAAATTTACCGATCAATCATTAAAATCAGGTCTTCAGTGGTTTCCACCAAGATATGATTTGGCAGACCAGTTGCATTTTAATATACGAATAGAGTTTTGTCTAATGCTGAAGCTTCAACGATCAATTCGATCAGGTAATGGTTCATGCGGCCGCTTCCTGTTCTATATTATTAACGATTGCTTCCTGAGTACATTTCTTTTGTTTATGTTCATTTTTTCATGACCTTTCTTTTACGTGTTTACGTTTTCTTTTCCATTCCATTCTTTTCCATTCCATCTTTTTTTTTTTTTTTACTTCTTTAAACGAAATAACAGCTCAATTTTTATATAATAAGAATTATTTTTCAGAGAGAGGGGAGGGGGGGGGGTCATCAGGGTTTTAGATATGATTTTGTGGGGCATAGCTTGAAAAAAGTTGGGAAACACTGCTTTAGAGTAACCAACAACAATTTTTAACTGTTATTTTTTCTATCTAATTAAATGCTTGCAAAAGCTTAGATTAAATTTTGAGCTCGAATTCTGAATCGTTGGGAGGGGTTAAGAAGCGCAAATTGAACTGTGTTCAGGAGTTGAAATGTTACCCCGCCCAACCTACGAATACAGTTCAATTTTTCGCTACTTAATTACTCACAACGATTCAGATTTTGAGCTCAAAATTTAAGTCTAAGCTTTTAAAACAATTATTTAGATTAAAAAAATAAATAAATAAAATAACGGCGCAAAAGGCGCCCTCTAACGGAATTTTTTTAAATTTATTTTTAAAATTTATTTTCAAGGAAATAAAGAATGGTTTTAGAGAAAACCGCAAACGAATCGACCAATTTTTCCGTTTTTTATAATCATTTGAAATTTGAACCTCTCCACCCCCATTGAACACAGTTCAGTTTTCGCTACTTAACCACTCCCAACTATTCAGATTTTGAACTCAAAATTTAAGTTTAAGTCTAAGTTTACGAAAACATTTAATAAGATTAGAAAAATAACGGCAAAAATAGTTTTTCGTTATTCCAAAGTCTAAAGCGCCCTCTATCGACATTTTAAAAAATTTATCTGTATAATTTATTTTCAAGACATTACTGACATAAAGAATAATTTTAGTGAAAACCGCAAACCAATTGACCAATTTTTCTGTTTTTTACAATCATTTGAAATTTGAACCTACCCACTCCCATTGAACACAGTTCCGTTTGCGCTACTTAACCACAGATTTTGAGCTCAAAATTTAAGTTTATGTCTAAACTTCTAAAAAAATTTAATGAGATGCAAAAAATAACGGTAAAAAATAGTTGTTCGTTACTCCAAAATCTAAAGCGCCCTCTACCGGCATTTTTTGAAATTTATCTTTATAATTTATTTTCAGGACAATACTGACATAAAGAATAGTTTCCGTGAAAACCGCAAACGAATCGACCAATTTTTCTGTTTTTTATAATCATTTCGAATTTTGGACCCTAAACTTTGATGGCGCCTATCTCCTTCGGAAGACGTTTGGGACCCTTAGTTTCCCATTTAATATTATTTGTCTTGGTGTGTACTATCACCTCTTAAAGTTTTGCCCAGTAGTTTAGGTACACCCTGTATTTTAAATTTCAAACGATTCGGTTGGGTAGTTTTTGCGTTGTTATATGCGGACAGGCGGACGGATTAAACGATGACATCAGATGCTGCGTATTAACATAATCATGAGCGCACCTAAAATCTTAGTTACATTTAAAAACGTGTATCACAAAAGGTAACGCTCTTTTATAGTTACTATTGTTTATGTAAGAAAGGAAGAAAGAAAGAAAAAAAACTACCTGCTCAAAATTCAATCATCTTTTCTTATACAATGTTAAAAATTCATAACAAGAATCTTTTCCATTTTTGGAACTATTTATTTATTTATTTATTGACAATAGAAAGGATTGTAAACATCTCAATCGCGTGACTGATCCAAATAAATTCCCCTTGTTAAAAAGAAGAATGAAAAAAGCGCGTCAGTCTATTTCTGTCTGTAAAGAAACAGGTTGTTTTCAAGATTCTTTTTGACTACTGAAATATTTATAGGCCACTTTCAACGAAAAATTGTTGAATAAATGCCGCCATGTTGATAATTTTACTTACCCATCATACGTAGTGTAGGATAAGTCTTGCAATCGTTTTGAACACATCGAAAAAAAAACGTTTTGACGGATTTATACGTTTCAGATACTGGAGATTCCATATTTTTAGGGAAAAAAAAAGTTGCCGTGTGTGTGTCTGTAAACGCCCTATCTCCCGAACAAATGGAGATAGAGACTTGAAATTTTGCATGTACTTAGTATGAAAGAATAGGACGAAGTCTATTGAATATCATCCGAATTGATCCGAAACTATTTTTTTCGGACTCTCGTAAAATTCGTTCTGATGAAAGGTATATAAAAATTTTCGATTTTTTTTATTTTAAGGAATGGACGTAAAAGGCAATAAAATAACACACATTTTGCATATAGAACAAAGTCGATCGGATTATTAGTTGCCGAGATATTTGTAATCCTGTTTTCCACATTCTTCGATTTTTCATGACCCTGTATATTTCATTCAAATTTCAATTCAAATATATACTATTTTAATTGGAAATGAGACACTTCATCCGACGCAGTGAACTGTTAGTGAATAGGATTATTATTTTTGGAGTTATAAGGATATTTCTTTTGCGCAATTCAGAACGTTGAGTCGTTTGGCGTGTTGTACAATTTATCGAAATCGATTCATCAGCAACTCATTAATAGAGCATTACTGTGCATAATAAAAATATTTAAATCCACGTTTAAATTTTGTTTTGGAATTGTTATGCATTTTATAAAATGTTCATAAATGTTTTATTTTCATACATTATACTACGCATATCCATGATGGGTAAGTAATCCATGATGTTTAATCCGACGCAGTCAACTGTTAGGCAATATGATTCTTATTTTTAGAGTTATAAGGATGTTTCTTTTAAATGAAACATCCGATTGGTACAACAATTCAGTACTGCTTGAATACTTTGGCGTTTTATATAATTTGTCGAAATGGGTTCATCAACAGTTCTCTAATAGAGCTTTACTATGTAATTAAAACTATTTAAATGTACGTTTAAATTTTGTTTTGGAATTGCGATGCATTGTATAAATAGTTTTCCCATGTTTTATCTTCGTATATTATATTATGCATATCCATGATGAGTAAGTATTACGGTAGCCCCCAACGACTAGTTTGTAGGGGATCCAATCCGGCTGTCCCAGGAATATAGGTGCAGATTCACGGTCACCTGTTGCTACGTGGCTACTAAATTTTTTCACTTGATGACTCATTTTTGGTCAGTAAGTCACCATAATTTGATGTATTTCGTGTTTTTACTCTTAATAATTTGACAAAAATTGCTTTTTTTTTTACACGCAATTATCTAACGAGAATCCTCTTTTTTTTACAATCCTGTAGCGACAATCGTGTGATTTTTTTTTTTTTACGATTTTCAAACAAAATTCGCGTTTTTTCAACGATCTTTTCACGAAAATCGCGGCATTTTTTGTGATCCTTTGATAAAATTAGCTATTCTAAAATATAAACGCTTTCGGGTCCGAATTTTATTTCAATTTTTAGAAAATTTCACTTTTGCGTTAATAACATTAACACTAGCTATCCGAATAAATTATTGAGTGCTTTAATAACACCTCATTGTCTGAAAGATAACGATAGTTGCTGTTTTTCATACAATTCAATTCATATTCATATGAGAATAGACTAAGGAAGATTTTTTGGAGATGTTTAGAAAATATTGTGTTACAATAATATGGAGATTCTTCTTTAAAAACTTCTTTTGAACACATAAGTAAATAAACTCGGAGGTAAATTAAATTCTGACACCGTTTTTAAACTTTTAAATGACTTATATTAAACGTTAATATTTACAAAAAAGATATTTACATAAGACTATTTACAAAGCAAACAATCATAACTCTAATTAATCAATTACATCTTATACGGGAACTCGTCTTCATCTTACGTTCTTTTTACACCAACTTAAAAACTAAAAACATTCCATTCTCTTTTCTTCCGTTCAGTTCTTTTTTCTACCGCTTAAATCGTCTGGCTTCTTAGGAATTAATAGTTTCTTCAAAATCGTCTGCCTCACTGAGAGCCTGTTCATCAGAGTTGCGATGCGTAGAAAATAATATGCAGATCTAATAGTGGAGGAGATTTCCCATATTTATATTTAACTTATATTACAACTTTCAAATAGTTTTTTCGCAGTATTACACATGATTCTTTCAGGATAGTAGCTTTTATTTTAAATTTAAAGAGTGAAATATATGTTTCAAATACAAGAATCGCAAACGGCGCAAAGAGAATTAAGCAAATAACAATAATCATCATTATTACTAAACTAGAAGATAGCCCGTCAAAATGACGTGTTTGCATTTTTAAAGAATGATAAAAAAATAACAACAACTGTGGTCAATCATAGCCACTTTAGGCTGAAACAATTTTGATAAATACAGCGATTAAACTTGGAGAGGGAAAAATCTAACAAAAGAAAAAAAAAAAAAGAAAGAAAATTTCAACAGAAATCTGCATTTAAAACTATAGCAAAACTATCTGGTAGATAGGGGTGGGGATTATAATGAAATTTAAAACGCATCCGCGGTTTGCTTAAATAAAAAGTTTTAATTAAATAGTCTTTTTGAAATCGTGAAAAGATTTCAAAGCGAAGTAAATGTAGTGACGTCATTTACAGCTCCTACTGTAAATCTGACCATTGAGAACGCTCCATTACGACTATGGAACAGTTTCATTGGTTAGAAAATAGATTGCCTTTAAAATCAGAGGTAACTTTTCACGATGTTTTTTAAGGATTTGAAATTCTCAAGAGTCATTCACGGCTGTAAAGAAAAAAAATTAAAGCAACCCAAATATAAAAAATTTAACAATATTGCATTTAAAACGCACTTTCGCTTTCCTTTAATAAAAAGTTTTAATTAAATATACACTGTAAAAAATTTGACTCATTTGCTACAGCGTCACTCCACCGCTTTTATAGAAAACGGTTACTTTACTGTGTTATGGAGCATTCTCATTGGTCATAAAAGAGATATTCTACAAAAGTTGTGGAGTGCCGCTTCAGCAAATGGATCTAATTTTTAACAGTGTACTTTTTGAAATCGTGGAAAGATTTCAAAGCGAAGTAAAATCTAGTGACGTCATTTACAGCTCTCACTGTAAATCTGACCAAAGAGAACGCTCCATTACGACTATGAAACGTTTTCATTGGTGAATGAGTTTCTTTTTCTCGTGGATAGGTTGACCCCGAATTGTTATACACGGAGGGGTTTTATATATATCATGCTTAAACATAAATGAAGTCATATAGTAAATAAATAGACGTATACTAACATAATTACGAGTAAAAAGTATCAAAAGTATTTCTTTAAACAAAATAATAACCCATTAAAAGACTTTTATATCCGTTGGTTCTTATTACTAGTACTGTAATTTCATCAAGGAAGCATCCTTTAGAGTTCCATATAATTTACTTACAATTATATACAGCAACCGCTCAACGCAGCATCCCGTCAAATCATTCGTAAATCTCCGATATTTTTCGCGGCTATCATGCATTAGCCTTACAAACAGATCACGGTATCATCGCGCCATCTCTATTCACGGATTACTACTATTTCTATTTCGAAGATATCACAAAGACATGTACTTTTAATAATACACCAGACCCGAAAATTCGCGTTGTTTCTCCATTGTTTTATAATTTTTCTTAAAAATTAAAGCAGCTGGTCATTCATTTTCCAAATTCCTCTCTGTAGGGTTAAATCTATGGGTGTTTGATGCAGTTTTATATTCAAAATATCTCCTCGGGAAATTAATATTTTTAACTTTTTTTTCTTAATTCTCGAAATATTTCTAAATTCTTTGCTTAGTTAAATGTTTTATGATTTGAAAACTGACAAAGTGGTGGTAGAATTTTAACACTTCCTATAAAATGAAGCTTGGCTTTTAGCGATATTTAGAAAACTAAGCTAAGACGTGCTTAAACAATAGTCCCAGAGCCGACCGCACAAAACCCTATGTCATCGAGCACAAGAAAATAAACCTGTCTTTTATCGAAGGGTCGTCATAGGGGAATCGAATGATTTATGTCTTCCAGAAGCGAAGGGGTGCCTAAGCCGAAAATGAACACCACTAATGGTTGACTCGTAGTTTTAACATTGTGTTTGCCGTACATCAATTTTGACGGCTTGTTTTGAAATATCTATTGCGTTTAAGAGAAAACATAAAAATGAGTGCAATTCGATACTTTTGCAACAATAACCCCTGCTAGTTCCATGCATTTCCGAACAAAAATAAATTAAAACTTATGCCACAAACTTGTCCTTTTTGGTTTAAGAAACCTTTAAGCACACCACCTTAAGCACCACTTCCCTTCTGGCAGACATGGATCATTAGATTCCCCTATGACTACTCTAACATAAAAAATAAAGGATTTTTTTCTTGTGCTCGATGACATAGATTTTTGTGCGGTCGGCCTGGAAGTAGAAGAGAACACTGATAGAAGGAGCTTAAAATATTCGTTTCCGCAGGAGATGTTTTGAATAGACTTAACATTAGCTGAAGGGGTAAGCTGAGTGAACAGCAGCCTTAAGCCTTGGTAAAGACTGGAATATTTGAGCTTAGGAGCCACTGGCTTTCTAACACTTTTTGGAATCTGCACCTATACCCAGGAATATATAGATGAAAACCCCTTTTTAGATACATTCGTAATTCGATAAATATGTATAGCATCTACTCTGTAAGAAAATGATAAATGTTTCTTAATCTACAGAACTGCGACCAAGAAGGAAAACTAGTCGTTGAGGGGCCCCCATAATACTTACCCATCATAACATAAAATATGAAAATAAAACGCGTGTAAACTATCTATGGCAATTCCAAAATAAAATTTAAACGCATAAATGAATAATTTTAACACCATAATAAGGAAGCAGGACGTTTCGGTCCCGCCATTTCGGTCCTGCCATTTCGGTCCCGCCGTTTCGGTCCCGAGACATTTCGGTCCCGAGACACTTCGGTCCCGAGCCATTTCGGTCCCTAGCCATTTCGGTCCCAAGACATTTCGGTCCCTAGCCGTCTCGGTCTCAAGACATTTCGGTCCCAAGACATTTCGGTCCCAAGACATTTCGGTCCCAAGACATTTCGGTCCCTTCTCCTGCAAACTGAAATTTTGTGAAATAAGACATAATTTTACAGGGAACATTGCAGAGTTTTTAAACTGAAGGCCATAAAATTTTAGTATAATGTGATTATAATTGACCTAAAATCGTACACACGTATAACTCTTTCCCAAAATATTATAATTCGCACAAACTTTGTATGGTAAACCTAATCATAATTGGTAATCCTAATGATAATTAGTAATTCTAATTCTCAAAACAGTTAGTAATTTTAATATAAAAATCAAATTAATATTTAATTAAATATATTTATTAATTAATAACATTATTAATTTACCTATTGAATTTTGCTTTAAAATAAACTCACTCAATACATAATCCATTTTATATAAAATACATCATTATAGTTCCTAGTAGTTCTAAACTGCAATTTATCTTTTACTTGTTCATTTATTGTATATTTAAAATTACAGAATTTTAAAACAATTAGTATAGTTAAAAATAAAATATAATGAGAATTATTAAATAAATAAAACTAAATTAAGAATTTTTTTTCCCGAGAAAGTAGGAGCGAAAAGGTAATACAAATAAATAAATAAATACATAAATAAATAAAAGCTTAGTTTTGTCACTTAAAAATTGAAAATAAAATTATTTAAAATATTATTATATTAAATTTTAATATATTTTATTAAATTATATATTATATTTTATATATAATATTTATATTATTATACTTTAAAATATTATTATATTAATTTTATGTAAAAAAAATAACAATAATCATCTTATTAGAATGAAATAGGCCCAGTTTCAACAAAATTGACTCACAAAAATTGTCTTCATGACGTGAGAAGACTTTTAAAAAATGCAATCAATCAATACTATTATTATTATTAAAATAAAAAAAAGTGGCGGAGGTAAATTTTTAAAAACAATTTTTTTTTCATAGCATGCCTAGTTTCGAAATCACTATTGCTTTTGTAATGTTAATAATGGAAAGTAACTTATGAAAAAAAATTTATAAGATGCAACTTTGTATTATAAAAATAATAAGAAAAATAAAAAAGTTGTTCTTCAATAAATATATCTCATTTCTGAATTATCAAAGGAGAGGGTGTAGATGGGTGATTTGAGGAAATATGTATTATAACTTATAACTGTCTAATTGAATTATTAAAGACATTTATTATTAAACTAATTGGAAGATAAAAAATTAAGTACAGTTTTTTATTATTTAATTAATGCTAATTTAAAGGTTCTAAAAAATGTACGTAAACAGCCAAAAAGTATTTATGTCAGATTATATAAAATACTTTTTAGTTTATAGTAGTTTATAGAAGTTTATATAAAATACTGATACTAATAATTAATAACAAAATTTATGATATTTATTCTGATTAATAAAAATACTTCTAAAAGCAAAAGACTATATCCCCTAAACTCATATCACATTGTTTAATGAAACAAAATTTTCAGCTCGCTATGATTTCATTATCACGAGTTATACAAGTTTAAATTTATCGGACTTTTATATTCAACTTTTTATAAAACTTGAGGGGGGGAGAGAGAGGGGGAGAAATAAAAAAAAAATAAAAAAGGCCCGAATAATGTTGAAATTATACCATTTGGCAGGCCCGCAACAATTAGAATCCGACTTATAAGGTAGCGAGCAAAGAAATAACAAGGGACCAAAGTTGCTGGGGACCGAAATGGCCACTAACCGAATTGTCTCGGGACCGAATAGTCTCGGGACCGAAATGTCTCGGGACCGAAATGGCCAGGGACCGAAATGTCTCGGGACCGAAATGGCCAGGGACCGAATTGTCTCGGGACCGAAACGGCGGGACCGAAATGGCGGGACCGAAGTGGCGGGACCGAAATGTCGTGTACCCCCATAATAATGCTCCATTAATGAATTGCTGATGAGCCAATTTCGATAAATTATATAAAACGCCAAAATACTCGAGTAGTACCGGATTGCGTAAAAGAAACATTCTTATAACTCAAAAATAATAATCATATGAACTAAATGTTTACTGCGTTGGATTAGGCATCTCATTTCCAATTAAACTATATGTGTGAATTGAAATTCGAATGAAACACAGGGTCATGAAAAATCGAAGAATTTGGAAAACAGGATTACACATATCTCGGCAACTAATAATCCGATCGACTTCATTGTTTATGCAAAATGTGTGTTATTTTATTGACTTTTACGTTCATTCCTTAAAATAAAAAAATTCGAAAAGTTTTATATATACCTTTCATCAGAACGAATTTTTCGAGAGTCCGAAAAAAATAGTACCGGATAATCGAGGTTATTGATATTAAATAGGCTTCGTCCCATTCTTACATACTAAGTACATACAAAATTTCAAGTCTCTATCTCAATTCGTTCGGGAGATAGAGCGTTTACAGACAGACAGACGGACGGCAAATAATTTTTTTCTAAAAATATGATTTTCGGAATCTCCAGTGTCTAAAATGTGTAAATCCGTCAAAAAATTTTTTTCGATTTTCAAAACGATTGCAAGACTTACCCTATACTACGTATGATGGGTAAGTAATATACCAGTAACCCCTTCTAAGCCACCGAAAATTCCGAAAAAATTTCTTTACCTTTAAAATACCCACCGGAAACTATTTACTTTCGAATTTTGAAGAATACTTTAAATAAAAAATATTCATACAATTCGTGTCTGTCCTTTACAGAAATGCTTTTTGACTAGCTTTCACAGTGCAGTAATCAGTTTCCTCAAATCAGAGTATCTTTTTTGGATGCGACTAACTCCCATTCGGTACTACTTATCTCGTGGACCCATTTCGCCAAATTATACAAATCGCCAAACTAATAGCCAAATTATACATAATAACATGATTTTTATTTCAAAAAACGAAAAAACAAAGAATTAGTGAAATATTAATAAAAATACGAATAAAAAGTCTGAATAAAATCACTTAATGATGTTTTAAACAGCTTTATCGTATTTAATGTCATTGAATGTGACATTCTAGGTGACATCCATTATTGGCATTTAATCTTATGGTTTGGTGATAATTTTTTGGTCGACGGGATAACCAAGTAAAACTTGATATCCAGAAAAAATGTTTAACAGATAAACATACAATATCAACAACATCAACATAAATATGACAATTAACATTACCGTATAATCCTCGATTATCCGAGCTGATTTAGACCTTAGTACCTCGGATATCAGAAATCTCGGTTAATAGACATTGTGCATAAGAAATCCTCTGAATTGTGCATAAAAAAGGTGCTTTCCTGCACCCAAAAGTCTGAAAGCATGGAGGATTAGAAGCAAAATGGCACAATGGTAAACCTATGAGTCAACAGCTAAAAACATGTTTTTGAATGTTTTCCAAACAGGGCCATAGATAAAGGGGTGCTATGGGCGGCTCAGCGATTTATTTAATGTGCTACTTTTAGGTATTGGATGAGTCTTATAAGCGAGTTTTCATACAAAATCCTTATTCCATTAACCGGCGAATGAAATAAAATACGATTCTACGAACGATTCGTCTAAGCGGGTTTCAAATGACTGCAGATGCGTTGATTTAAGTCATGTGCTACTTTTGGGTAATGGATGAATCTAATAAGCGGTTTTTAATGCAAAAGCCTTATTCTATTAACCGGATCGAAATAAACTACGATTCGTTTAAGCGGTGCTTCAAATAACTACAGATGCAAATAAGCGTTGATTTATGTCATGTGCTACTTTTATGTAGCGGATGTTTCTAATAAGCGGGATTTCAATTTCATACAAAACTCTTATTTCATTAACCGGAGATCAAAATGAACTACGATACTACGTACGATTCGTATAGTCCGGGCTTCAAAGGACTGCAGATGCAAATAAGCGTTGATTCATTTCATGTGCTACTTTTAGGTAACGGATGATTCTAATAAGCGGGTTTTCATGCAAAAGCCTCATTCCATTAACCGGAGATCGAAAAAAACTGGGTATTACGATACTACGGACGATTCGTATAAGCGGGGCTTCAAATGGCTGCTTATGCAAATACGCGTTGATATATGTTACATGCTCACTATAGGCATTGGTTGAGTCTAATAAGAGGGTTTTCATACAAAAGCTTTATTCCATTAACCGGAGATTGAAATAAACTACGATTCGTTTAGTCGGGGCTACAAAAGATTGCCGATGCAAATAAGCGTTGATTTACATAACGTTCTACTTTTAGGTAACGGATGAGTCTAATAAGCGGGTTTTCATGCATAACCCTTATTCATTTAACCGCAGATTGGAAGAAACTAGGATTCTATGGATGATTCGTTTAGGCGGGGCTTCAAACGACTGCCGATACATATAAGTGTTCATTTACGTCATGTGCTACTTTTAGGCAAAGGAAGATTCTAATAAGCGGATTTTCGAACAAAAGCCTGAATCTATTAACCGGAGGTCAAAATAAACTATGATTAAATGAGGATTCATTTAAGGGTGCGTCCAATAAACGAGAAGTGGAGGGAAAGTGCATTCGGATAAAGGAGGATTAGTTTAACCAGGGAATCAGCAAAGAGAGGCATTGGTTTTTAAAAAAAGGGAAAAGTTCTGCATTATAGGGAAAACGATGACAATATAGGGAAGAAGAGGAAATCGATGACCTTTTTTTTAGAAATGAAAATTCCCTTTCAAAAAGACTTTTCCTAATTTTACTGCCATCAGAGATAAAGGGGGAAAATAAAGATTTAGCAAGCATTGCAATAGTTTTAATTACGAAAAAGTATTTACATAGGACAACAGTTAACGCAAGCAGTTGATATTTGAATAAACTATAAAAATCAGTTTATTGACAGAGGGATCTACCCGATTAGCATTTTTGCAAGGAAAAAAGTTTCTCAAACCAGTGGTCACTGGATTATATTATGTTTAAGAGCACAATGGATGGACCTATCATGGGCAGAATGCCAAGCCGATTTCATTAACAATGTAGGGACATGGCCAACTAGATATATAAAGGCCTGTGCATTTCGCTAAAAACCTCCGAAAAAGTGAAGCTGGATTCAGCTTCAAACCTTGAACCATTTCATTGAATAAGCGGATTTCTGTTCTGTACACATGGTCATTGTTTTTGTTCAGGGTTTGCACGATTGGTCAGAATAACTGGGGCAAGGTATCAGAGTCCTCTGGAGGGAGGCTTCATACATTTATCTCAAATAGATGGGCTGTATAGATCTAGTTGGCTATGGTAGGGATAATAGTCTTTGCGGCTAAAGGAAAATGATATTCAATATTGTTCTTTTTCTTTTTTGTTCTGCATAAAATTTTATTTTAAATTAAATGAAAGGCTCTTTTCATTAGTTCGCGGATTAAGCTTTTCAAAGTATATATATATATTTGCTATATTTTTGTGAATTTTAATAAAAACATGTTTTTTTATGTTATTTTTTATTTACATTTATATTTATGGCCAAACCTCAGATTTAACGACAGTTTGGCGGCTATGCAATAAAGTCTTGGCGGCTATGTAATAAATTCGCCAATTCTAACAGCTTACATATTCAGGGCACATATATGGGATATACACACTGGAATATTTATATGGGGCCAGAATGGTATTATTTTGCCCAATATGGTAACCCGGCTATTGTTTATTTCATGAAATAATATAAATGATGTAACAGATAATGAAAACAATACTGTAAAGAAACAACTTTAAAAAATCGCCAATTTGGCAATTTTTAAAATCACGCCACGTAGTCCTTAATTCTAAAAAGATTAAACTACGCTATATTGCGAAAGACAGTGTTAAAATGCTAAGTTTAATAATCATACCTTTAAAATCCTCTTTTTAGCACTTTCCAACAAAGTTGAAAAGTGCTTATACATTCGGTTTGTCTGGCCGTGTGTCCGCGCTCTAACTCTTGTAAATAAACTCGTACTGTCAAGAAATTTTTGGACGTTAATGACGTTTACCCAAACACAAACCCTATTGAAAATGAAGTTTCTGCCATGATTAGGTTATTTACAGGGACAGTCAAAAATTTTCCATTACATAACGGCCTATGGGGAAAATCCATTTCAAAAGAATGTTAAAGATGTTACACCCTATAAAACATCTTCAAATTTATATGCATCCACAAAGTGCACTAAAATATGCATTTTCTAAAATATGAAGCGAAAAGAATAGTTTTTATTCATTTACAGGGCAAGAATTCCAATAGATAATAATAAAGAGGGAAATTGCGACATATTTTAATAATGGTAAACGATTTCATATATAATCAAATTGATATTTGTTGCTGAGGATTAATATGAGTTATTTCATGCATAATACATAGTGCACGGCATTTACAGGGACACACTAAAGATTTCAAATAGTAGGTATATTCAATCCGAAGTCCTGATATTATGAAAGATGGCTGCTAGATGGATGAAATGCATTATGATATACGCTTTTAAATTTCACTAGATGTATGCATATTATATGGTTTATATAAATGCTAATTGTTACACAATTTATATATACAGTGTTACACAAAGATCTAGGAAAGGTAACTGAATATGAGTGTAGGTTACTTAGTGGTGATTTTTAAATATGTGATGCGTTTTTACGATGAACTGCATTTAGTTTACTAAGAAATGTTTGTATATTATAGTTAAAATGATATACAGGGTCACGCAAAGAACTGGATACATTGTTGCCTTTGTATGATAATTTCTGGAAATTTGATTTAAGTAATTTAAAGAGAATTTATTTTTAAACTCAACTTTAGCAAAATATTTTCGTGTATTAAATATGGTATGCATTTTACAGGGCTAAAGAAAAGTATTCAAGTATGTTTCCATCTATCAGTATAAATTGCTGAAAGCAAAATTCAACCAGTTAGGTGTTTTCTTGCTAAACTAAATTTTACCATTATATAGTCTATATATTAACTATATTATATAGTCTATATATTAACATATATATTACATATCAAATATAGGGTTTTTCAAAAGTATTGGAATACATATTTGGATATGGAAAATAATAAATTATTTCCTGGATAACGAAGTTTTGTTAAATATTTCAAAAAATGTTGGAAAGTACTTCATCATCTATGCTTAACGCATGATTTTTCTTGTTTGTTTATCATGTTTGACTTTTTATAACATATTTTAATCTAACAAAATTACAATGTAATGTTTAAAAACATATAATTCAATGACAGAAACAAAATTATCTTCGCAAAAAAACACGACATATCTAGAATGGTTATTAAACAAACTCACGAACTCTTTTCGCCCATGCGCAGTTCTATGCCATCACTTCGGTCGTTTTATGGAACTAGCATTTTTGAAGAAAAGAGTTTTTCTCAAACCCATGGTTAATAGGATCACTGGATTATGTTACGTGTATACAGGAACCATCCCAGGCCCTGATTATCGAATAGGCACGAGAGGCAGGTGCTTCCCTTATAAAATTTTGAAGGAGCCCGAAATTGAAAAAACAGGCGCGCCAAGTTTTATATTCAATTAATTCCATTTCAAAATGCTAATTTCTTTTCAAACTATTTATTTTAAAATGCATATTAAGAAGTGCATCTTATAAAAAGCTTTCACAACAAACATTTTTTTTTTTTTTTATGTAATAGATCAAATTCAACCAATCTCAATTCTTAAATTAGTTCATTATTTTAGATGTATGTTTATTTTGTATATTGAGTTTAAGTAATACTGAATTTGGCTTGTATGAGCAACATAAAATATTGATAATTTATTACGAAAATTTAAAGAAGTATTTCAAAATGTTGATATTTTATGTTGTTCGTTACATTTTGAATTCAGTCTTTTTACCCAACTTACATTTTTACACTCATACCATGCAAAATCCTTTTTGCATTTTTTTTTCTACTGTACCCCCAAAGAGAACATTTTTTTAAAAATGAAAATATGAATTTAATTGAGCCACTCTTTAGTATAATATTCACAAGCATTGGTAAGTTTCATGATATGTTGAATTGGTATGCTGAATTTGGGTTGGATGTTGAATTTAGACCGTCGTCGGTTTTATTTCCATCGGTTTTATGAATCAACAATTATTCAAACACACAGAGCATTTCATAAACAGTTCATTGAATGAGGCATGAATTTTTTTTTAAACATACTAGGGGGGCCCCGCCCCCCTGCTCGCTATGCTCGCCAACCCCCCGCGTAATCGCTTCGCGATTCCAAATTATTCTCTACTCCTGCTTGCTGCGCTCGCCAATAACCCATGGTATGAATAAGCAGTTGCAGACCTTTCAAATGATGTGTCACACAATTGATGTTGTAAAGAAATTACAAATATGCCCCCCTGGGGGGCAGAGTGGGGGATGACACACAACACATCCATAATATGAATAAGCAGTTGCAGACCTTTCAAATGATGTGTCACTCAACTGGTGTTGTAAAGAAATTAAAAATGTGACCGCCCTCCCCCCCCCTGGGGAGAGCAGAGTGTGGGGGTGACACACAAGACATCCATAATATGAATAAGCAGTTGCAGACCTTTCAAATCTTGTGTAACACGACTGGTGTTGTAAAGAAAATAAAAATGTGTCCCCCCTGGGGAGCAGAATGGGGGATAACACACAATACATCCATTATATGAATAAGCAGTTGCAAACCTCTCAAATGATGTATCAAACGACTGGTGTTGTAAAGAAATTAAAAATTTGGCGAAATATTACAGTTATCGCCAAGTTGGCGTCACTTTTGACAACTAATTTTGGTCGCCAAATTTGGCGATATATCGCCAAGTTGGCGACAAACTTGGCGATTGTTGGCGATGGTAACCTTTCCTCTCTTTATGGTAACCCATATGGCGATGCATAGACGGAGCCCTTTCCTGATTGGTCTATTCGACTCATGGAAGGAGTGGAAAACCCGGATTCGTTAGTTCCGGAAATCTTCCACATCAGCATCATTCCAGGAGTCATTCCTTTTAAGGCTAGTTTTTTTTTACTATAGAAGGATTGGTTAATGCTATCAGCATTTGTTATCAAATAAGGATTATTTGAATCAATGCATCAGGAGATATTTAAGTAAACTAGCCGTCCTTGGCGACCAGTTTGGTCTCCCTTCTTGAATGTATACTACGTATGAAATCATATTGCTTGTATTCATAATTTATTTTAATTGCCCTTTTTTTTTTTTTTTTTTTTGGGCCAGATTAGAAGATTTTGCTAGAGAAATAGCCATAGATGCCATATGCGCACCCCATTGGCCCAATTGAATCAAAATGGCGATTATATGTACCTCACCTGATAGCCCGGCTATTGTTATTCATTCTTTAACAAACTACTTGTTTATTTTTATTTTCTTTTTAAAAATGATATAAATCGTTTTATTCTATAAATATTGACTAAACTTTTTATTTATTTATTATTATTATTTTCTTTTTAAAATAATAGAAATTATTTAAATATGTAGGTAACTGGTATTTGAAAACGAAGTTTTCGCCAAATTGGTGTCAGCAAAATAGCGCGCCAATGTGGTGCATATATGACACCTGTGCTAATCAGTCATGAACTCGGTATTTTTATGCGAGCCTTACCAACACCGCCTCTTTTAGAGACAGGCCTATCCACCCATTAAAAATGGCGACGAATGAAGTGCAAATGTATCAGCAAAGATATTGAGAAACACCGAAAAAACTGGCGATAAATATATATCAAAAAATATAAAAACTTTGTTAAATCACCATAAAAGAAAAATTATACAGGACGCGTTTCGAGCTGCAAAATTACCGCTCGTCTTCAGCTGGTCCAAACACGTGTCCCAACGGACAGAGTGGAAATAACAGTGAAATAAAGAGGGAGGAGATTACACAGAGTGCGACAGGTGGCACTGCTAGTCAGAGCCAAGGAGAAAGAGAAAAGTAAAGATAAACTCAAAGAAGGAGGGAGGAGATTACAAAGAGTGCCCCAGGTGGCGCTGGCTAAAAAACCAGGTGGCAGAGAAAAACTAATGAAAGATCAGCATGGTATCAGCAAAGAGTCATTCACTAGTAACCGTTTAACTGGGAATCCCCAATTCGAAATTTCCGTTTTTAGGTGCGTTCGTAATTATGTAAATAGGTACAACAATAGTTGTTGTTCAGTCTGTCCGCATATAACAACGCAGAAACTACCTAACCGAATCGTCTGAAATGTAAAAAATATATAATTATTGCATAGTTTTGTCAATTCATTTCAAATTTTGTGAAAATCGGATGCGTAGATCAATTACAGGGACAATCAAAATTATTCCAGAACATTGCGGTCAATAGGGGAAAAACTTTCAAATGCATTTTAATTTTTTGAAATTTAAAATACATAATTTTGTCTAGTTATTTCAAATTTTATCAAAATTGGATGCATAGATCAATTACAGGGACAATCAAAAGTATTCCGTTACATTACGGTCAATGGGGGGAAAAGTTTCAAATGCATTTAATGGTGTTACACTCATTCGAACATAATAAAATTGATATGCATCTATCAAGTACATATTATAATATACATTTTGTATAATCTGTGATGCAAAGAACATTTGTTATTGATTTACAAGGCCACACAAAAGTATTCCATTACATGATGGTACGGGGAGAACATTGTTTGGTGCGCATTTTAATTGTAATTAACTATTTACAGTTTTATGAGATCGATATAAGAGAGTGATATTTTTAAAACTTCGTTATTGAATGAACGTACCTCATTTGCTACGCTTCCCGTGCAATTTCCTACTTATTATATCTAACAATAAGAATAATTTTCGAAAAAAAAAATATTTCAATATTTTTTGCAATTTAAATTTCAGAAAATAAACGAAACTTCTTTAGTATTATTTACAACAATCCAGATTTTATTTTTCTCTATTTTCCCAATGAAAATACTTTACAAATAACATAATTTTGAGTTGATATTTCAGTAACTAAAATCTTTTTTTAACAATTCTATAGATTTATTTACAATATAAATTCCCAATTATATAATTTTATTCTTTCAGTGAAATACTGTTGAAACATTGAAAAAGACAATTATTATTATTATTATTATTATTATTATTTTTTTTTTTTTTTTTGAAGTACAAACAAGAAAAAAAGAATTTGTCAGAAAAAAAAGTCTTTTTTTTTTTTTTTTTTTTTTTTTTTTTTATGAGGGTGGGGAGAGGAGGAGAGTTAACAATAAAATTACTTCTCAAACAAAAGATTATTTTCAAACTAATTTAAAACTAACTGTTTTTAAATTTTACGGCGTATGAAAATTAATCCTACTTTTATTTAAAACAGAATGGATTTTCTTTTTCTTTTCTTTTCTTTACATCATGGAAATTGTTCGTTTTTTAATCAGAACTTTTCGAATTAATATCCAGTAATTAATACCTTTATAATTTTTTTTTTAATTTATAAAATTATATTTCAGATATCAGATTTATTCTTTATGCAATTTAAACTAGTCGTTGGGGGCCACCGTAATACTTACCCATCATGGATATGTATATGAAAATAAAACATGTGAAAACTATTTATACAATGCATTGCAATTCATAAACAAAATTTAAATATTGTTAATATACATAGTAATGCTCTATTAAAGAACTGCTGATTACCGATTTCGACAAATTATATAAAACGACAAACTACTCAAGTAGTACCGAACTGCGTAAAAGAAACATCCTTATAACTACAAAAATAATAACTCTATTAACTAACAATTAATTGCGTCGGATTAAGCGTCTCATTTCCAATTAAAGTATACCTCTGAATTGAAATTTGAATGAAATACAGGGTCACGAAAAATCGAAGAATGTGGAAAACAGGATTACAAATATCTCGGCAACTCATAATCCGATCGACTTCGTTCTATATGCAAAATGTGTGTTATTTTATTGCCTTTTACGTCCATTCCTTAAAATAAAAAAATTCGAAAATTTTTACATACCTTTCATCAGAACGAATTTTTCGAGAGTCCGGAAAAAATAGTTCCGGATCATCGAGGTTGCTGATATTAAATAGGGTTCGTCCCATTCTTACATACTAACTACATACAAAATTTGAAGTCTCTATCTCAATTCGTTCGGGAGATAGAGCGTTTACAGACAGACAAACAGACAGACAGACGGACGGCAAAATTTTTTTTCTAAAAATATGTTTTTCGGAATCTCCACTATCTAAAACGTGTAAATCCGTCAAAAAAAATTTTTCGATTTTCAAAACGATTGCAAGACTTACCCTATACTACGTATGATGGGTAAGTAATAATAATGAAAGTTCTGTCTTCAAATTTGAAATTTTATAAATTTAAATATTTTAACATAAGATTTAATTTGTCACAAAACAGGTGAAATAACCAAATTATCTATTGCATACCTTTTTAAAACATAAATGATGTTGTTAAAAAGATAAACAAGAACTTGTATATAACGAGAAATTTAAATTCATGAAATTATGATTAGATTTTTCGAAAATATTAAAAACAATTTCACAAAAACAAAACCAACTAAGAAAATTCTATGATAGACCCATCATGAATAATTATTTGAAAATGAGTGCCACTATTTACAAATAAGTAACCTTTTTAGCACTTTCCAACAAAATTGAAAATTGTTTATGCATTCGGTTTGCCTTGCCGTCTGCCCGACTGTCCGCGCTCTAACTATTGTAAATATACTCGGTTTGTTAAGAAATTTTTGGACGTTAATGACATTTACCCGAGTACTAACCCTATTCAAAATGAAGATTCTGCCATGATTAGTTTATTTAAAGAGGCAGTCAAAAGTTTTTCATAGCATTATGGCCTATGGGAGAAAATCGTTTCAAATGAATTTTAAATATGTTAAACACTGTCAAATATCTTTAAATTTATATGCATCTACAAAGTGCACTAAAATATGCATTTTGTAAAGTATGTAGCGAAAAGAGTAGTTATTAGTCATTTACAGGGCGCACAAAAGAGTTCCAATACATAATAATAAAGGGGGGAATTGTTTGCGACAAATTTTAATTATGGTAAACGATTTCATATATGATGTAATTGATGTACATTGCTGAGGTTTATGATGTGATGGTTTTTAATAAGAGTTATTTTATGCATAACATATAATGCATAGCATTTACAGGGACACACAAAAGATTTCAAAAAGTATAGTCTATCCGAAGTCTTGTATATTATGGAAGATGGCTGTTAGATGGATAAAGGCATTTTTAATTATGATATACTCTTTTAAGTTTCTCTAGATGTATCCATATGATATGGTTTATATAAATGCTTTGTTAAAAAATCATTACATATCATTATTATTTACATATTTGTTACAAAATCATTATATTACCTCATTACATCATCATTACATATTTGTTACAAAATCATTGTTACATATCATTTCATTTTATTTATATTTTATATTAAATGAATATATTATTAAAGCATTTTTCATGATTTTATGACATACTTCATTTCACATTTTAACCACATAATTTCAAATTAATAATTCAGCAATTACTGTTTTTAAAATAATTATATTGCTTTTATATATACATAAGTAAAATATTTACTTTCAATTACCAAAATGTTGCTTTTTCAGTGAAACAAATACAGGTAAAATATAAATCTAAATAGCTATTTTAAAATAACTATCCATCAAAAGGTAATTTGCCAGTAACATTTTTTCTAGGAGTTAAAATATTCATTTTTATGACTAACGATGAACAATTTTCAAATCAAACTTTTATTTTTATTTTTAATTGTTTTTTGTTTTAAATATTACAGTACATATAAATCATTCATATAGTTTCATTTAAAACATTGTATTTCTTTTTCTTTGTTTTCTTTTTTAATCATAGATACATTTGACATTATAAAGACACAATTTTGATTTAATTTTGACTAATTAAATCTTTTTAAAAAGCTTTTATTATATTTATAAAATTAAATTTCAATGTATTTACTCGTGTATAACGCGCACTTTTTTTTTCAAAAAAAAAAAAAAAAAAAAAAAAAAAAAAACTTATAGGCAAAACTTCTAGGCGCGCGTTATACACGGAACAATTTTTTATTGCTGGATGTAATCACACGATATTCGTATGAATCAAGAAATGTATTCAAAGAAGACATAATCACTTGGAAAATCTTATTTAGTTCAAGTATTACTGCATTTTTATTTCACTCCTTGCACTTTTTTATACATTAACATTATATAAACGCTATTTAGAAAATTCTCACAGCCGTCAATCACTCCTACCCTTCGACATTCAATCCCTACCCGAAGTCTAAAAATTTATTTTCGCCTCGCTTTCGACCTGATATAATATTTGTTTCAACTTTACTTACACAAATTATTTTGGTCATTTGTTCATTTGCATATCAAATTTCCGGTGCGCGTTATGTACGAGATTTTAAAAAATCGCCTTTTTTTTTTCCTGTTAAGTATGGGGTGCGCGTTATACACGAGTAAATACGGTAATATTAAATCTTTAATTACTTACTACTTTTCTTTACTCTTTAAGTATCTAAAAAAGTGCAGTAAGAAAACTAGCTGACCTGGTTATAGAATTTACATTTAGCTCCTACAACCATTCCAGCTGGTATAATTTTTATAATGTATCAAGCTGCATCTAATACTTACAAAGTTGTTTTGATTTATGATAAGTTTTAGACTATTTTAAACAAACGATGACACATATTTGTAAGTTGCAGTTTTATCTTCCCAAAACACCTCATTAATTAACTACTTTGGTCAGCGTTCGCTCACGGGAATCGAGTGATGTGTCAGACCAGCTCATAGGTGAGAATTTGTTAGCTACCTCTTTTTATCAAATTAGCCTAATAACAGTAAAAATTCAAACAGAATCATTCTCAGCTGCGATACGGGTAAAACGTGCCTATCGAGTTCCGGAGAATATGGCCGAACGTTTCGGCATATGAAACAGAATGGCCCCAAACCCTCCTGCCTTTCATTTCAAGCTGTAAATAGTCATTGTATCATTAGTCAAGAAATATTAAATATTAATTACTAAATCCCCTGGATTTCCTTATTTACACATTTATAATTAATTCCCAGTAGCGTCACACACAAACACACCGGAAGAGATTCAAAACACGCGCGGAATTGGGTAATTTCCATTGGATTTCGGGTGTGAGAGGAGAAAAACCTAGACCTACATCTGTGACGTCACGGCCTGCGTTTTATGGCCGTGGAAAGGCATGTCTTATAGATCGAGACGGTGTTGATCTGAATCGAGCACGAAGTTTTAAAATAAAGGTTGGACAAATCAACAATGGCCGCCAGTTGTTTAATAGAATTCCCTTCATCGTTTTCGGTTTTGAATATTTTTCGAGATCTATTTAAATTCATTTATAGGCAATCCGAAGATCCCACTGCAAACATCAATCGCGTGACCGAAATTCTTTTTTTTTTTTCCTTGTAAAGATAAAACCCCACCTCTCTCTCTATCTCAGCATCTTGTTCTCGTGCCTCTTTCAAAAATTTATTCGATGCGAATTTATTCTTTTGTTGACGATCGCTGCGTGCCGTGCAAACATCACGCAACATTTACGAAATGGGCAACGTAAGTGGCGGATGCGGACCTTTTATTTATTTATGTATTTATCGAATAACAAAGTCAACAATGCCTTCGTAATGTTGTTTAACCGTTTACACACCGAATTAATATTGCAATGTAATAATAATTTTGTTCTTCCTATATTACAGCTTCAAATGTTTTAATTTATGAATACAAATTTAGAAAATAACAAAAAAAAAAAAAAAATTCTGCAGTTTTTTTTGTTTGTTCTTATTTTAGCGTTCGCATATTGGAACATGATTAATGATTGACAACCTATGCAAATATAACAAATTATTTTTCGCTATATGCTATATTGTTCTTGAGTGTTTTCTCGAATTCCAAGAACATTTAGCATCCTAGCGGTCAAATGTAAGTAATATAGAGGAAACGCAAAAAACAAATATATTTTTTATGCAAATTAATGCATTTACATTTTCCTTATACCTGTGATAAACGCCTAAACATAAATATTTTTTTTTCAAATGTTGAAATCAAACTTACACATATTTTATAGGAAAAATTAAGGACATCGTTATTACGTTGGAAAACGTATGTTTTGCATTACAAATAATGCAATGCTCCCATTTGAGAACATTGACGTTTAAACGGTTAAGAAGGGCGTTATGAGAAACAAGTAGTTGGATAGAATATTGGGCAAGATTACCGCATAAAGTGGGGAAGGTGTTCTATTGAATCTTTGTTGAAACAGTTTTATAAAGGGGTGCGTGGGAGTATCTTTTTTGTTTAAAATTTGAAATCTAAGGAAAGAGGCACTAACTAGTGTTCACTGCGCTGTAAACAAGAAATATAAAAATCATATGTCAAGTATAGACTATGAACAGGTTTGTAATAGAGGCGTATACGCCGTATACCTTTTTGGATTTTTTAAAGTAACATCGTATACCTTCTGTTTCTCCTAGTATACACTCTCTAGGGTATACTAGGAGTATACTCTAGAAAGTATACCACTCTCTGCCAATGGCGCCAATTTATTTGGGCAGCGGGGTCCCAGCCCACCTGATAATTCTGGGTCTCTGCATACCCAATTTCCGTTGTTCTAGTTATAAATTTCATCAATATTTTATTATTCATTTTTCTTCTTTTTTAAATTTTATTTTGCCAATGGCCATGTGTTATAATTCTTTGACTGAAATGGAAATGTGTTCCATGTTTAACTTTGCTAATTTAATTTGTAGTCATGTTCATGATATCACGACATTACAATAAATATCAGTGTCTTTGTAAGGAGTATAATTGAATAAAATTGCAAATTTATTAAAACATGATAGTTTGACTCAAAATTCCCATCTTTCACCATCTGTCAACCATTCGAAAAAACTGGTCATATTATTTTACAAAAATATTTTTGAGCCAACCTAATAATTTTCAAAAGTTGGCGCCACTGCTCTCTGCCTTGAGAGTATACCCTCTGCTTAGAGCAGAGGGCGCTTAGAGTGTATATCCTCTGTTATTTTCACGGCTACACCCCTGATTATAAACACCTTCAGAACTATGTTACAAAACTTCCACCGTTTAATAAGTTAAAATTTTACATCTAATGCAACAATATGGAAATGCTTTTACGCAGGAAGTAACTTGTAGTAAAGTTAAGCAAAGTATTTATAAATTCTATAACATGGCAAAACAGTTTAACATAATAATTAAAACATGCCGCAAATTATGTACCCGAACCCCCCTATATCGTAAAGTAATGGAATACTTTTATGGTGCCCTGTAAACGAATGAAAAATATTCTTTGTGCGGCACACTCTACAAAATATATATTTTAGCGCCCTTTATAAATACATATTAATTTCATTATGTTTCGACGGATGTAACATCATTAAGATGCATGAAACTTTTTTATCCTATCGGTCGTAACATAACGGAATACTTCTGACTGTTTTGTATTTGAACCATGCATCCTATCTACATTATAAAGGAAAAAAGTATCTGTGCGTAAAGCATACGTCATTTTGTGAATGGCAACATTTTCCCATTCAATTTCGGTTTTGCAAATTTCGCTACTGCAAATTTTACACTCTTAAACATTGCACATTTTCAATTTTTACACCATAGAGAGAAAAAAAAAATGTATTTTTAAATGCAATTTGTTTCAAAGCGGTATCTCAATTTGTTTTTGAGATATTATTATTTTTTATGGTTTTTATTACCAGTTTTGTAATTAGGGCAACAGAATTATTCCATTTTCTCTTAAAATTAAAAAAAAAAAAAAAAAAGAAAAAAAAAGAAAAGAAAAGAAAAGAAAAGAAATCAAAATACGTATACTTTGTTAAAAATATCATCTGTTATAAAATTCATTGAGAAATGCGTGCGTAAATTTTATGAAGATGAAAATGAAGACGTGTTTTAATTTCGCGGGATATTTTTATGATCCTGTCAATTTGGAATAAATTATTTTTTTTCATTCGCAATTATACCAAACATAAGAGCCTCAATTGATAACTTCATCATGATAGCTGATCTTTATTATATTTTACTGATTACATATGCGATTAAAGTTTAGTTTTCAAAATAAAATTTAAATGCATATTTAAGTACAGTCGGCTCTCGTTAATTCGAACTCGTCGGACCACAAGAAACGTTCGAATTATGGGAAATATGAAATGAAAACATGCTTAATAGGGTACTATTACAAAGGAATTAATGTTATAAAGCTGTTTTAAATTTATTTCGTCTGTTATCATTAGAATATTAAACTAGAATGTATAAATACGCAAACTAATTAAAATATTAGAAACAAGCACAATGGAAGAAAAAAATTAAAGCGTCACTGATGGACAGACGGGGCATTAAAAAAGTGAATATCAAATTCATTGGACTATATGTATATTCTTTCGGAACATTTTTCACAAAAATCAAAGAAAGAAAATTATTCAAATGATCTGAAATCCGTGAGAAAGAAAAGAAAAATGAAAAAGCTGAATTCTCGTTAGTTCGAACTAAACGAAATCGAGAGAAAATGAGTTCGAATTAATGAACATTTTTAACGTTATTCTGCCATTGAAAATTTCGGGACTTCCTGTTTAGTTCGAATTAAACGAATATTCGAATTATCCCATTTCGAATTAACGACAGTCGACTGTAGTTTTAATATACATAGTAATGCTCTATTAATGAATTGGTAAACATTTGAAACTGTAATATAGAAAAAAAAATAATAATAACTACATTGCGATATTAATTCGACGAGTAAACGGTTAATAAAAAGAAGCGAGTGCCTGGCCTTGATATAGGAAGACAAATCCGTCAAAAGCGAGCGTGTCTAAAAAGGCTCGCCAAACCACACATGCACACCGCCCCCCAAAACGCAATCGATTTCGAGGTCACCGACTTTCTCTTCGACATCGATTCGGAATTTTTTCCCTCGCTTCTTCCTTCCTCTGTTGTTATACCTGTGGACTTTACAAGCTCCCGCTGCTCAAAAAGAACAGACGATGGATGCTGGGTTTTATATTTAAAGGTGTATTCGAAAAAACGCTTTTCCACCTTCAACAGCTCGAAATGTTCCGATACAATTTCAGACACATTTTGAAAAGTAGAAACACATGAAACTGGTGAGGGGATTTTCAAACTGATGTATAAGATGCCGTGTGATGTTATTTTACGTTCATTTCATTACAATTTCATTTATAAACAATTATATTCTGAGTATGACCTTTTTATAGTTCCCAGATCTCCCGCTTCGGTAAAATCGGTTCGAAATACCGTTTTTGAATGCTTTTTTTGCAATATTTTCTGCATTTATCAAACAATCGACAGTTACGGCACCTTGTGTCCTTTCTATAAATAAGACAATTTGACAGTTGAATGCATTTGAGGGCAAAGATGAATTTAAAAATAAATCGGAAAATAAGCAGTTTGAATCGAAATACACCCTTAAGGGTGTTCTCAACTGCCCCACTCAACAAGCGCAAAACGTTTTGACACATTTACAAATTCATTTTCCAACGGAGAAGATATAAACATTGGAAGGCCTGACTATGGAAGCGATCTCGAATCGAACATATAGTTTTCTATTTTATGATAGTTAAATTATCCAGTTCTAAACTTTTTCGATCA
The DNA here is from genome assembly GCA_964019185.1 of Maratus speculifer. Taxonomy (NCBI): domain Eukaryota; kingdom Metazoa; phylum Arthropoda; class Arachnida; order Araneae; family Salticidae; genus Maratus; species Maratus speculifer. The sequence continues at coordinate 16,880,897 of OZ025301.1, forward strand.
CGCGATCAGAGCCCGATCAAGCTGAAGTTAGGCCCAGGGCCTGTTAAAAAGTTGGGCCCCCCTACCTACCCATTTTCGGTGACACTTTTAGAAAAAAAAGGTTTATTTGATGAGTTGACAAAGTTGTTTGTGTGAAAAGTGCCTAATTTAAAAGCTTCTATAAATTATATTGAGTTATACAGAATATTTAAATTTTACATTTCTTATTTTATAAAACAATATTATTTGAAAAGCATTTGATTAAGGGAAAAAAAATCAGCCACATAATTTGTGGGCCCCTGAAATTGGTGGGCCCAGGGCCAAGGCCCCGGAGGCCCGTGTATTAATCAGGCCCTGCACGCGATCACCCGTTTTTCTCCTGCTTTTCGACTGGTTTTCCTGCTTTCGAACGGAAATGTGCCCAAAAATGTCGAACTTTGAAGGGTTGTTATGAAAGATCTATTGCGTTTCTAGAAAAACAGAAAACTCAGTGCAATGAGACAGTTTCTGAATCACAACACCTGCTAGTTTCATGCCTTTCCGAACAAAAATAAATTAAAGCATGTGTCACAAAGTGGCCCTTTTTGATTTAAGAACACCCTTAAGGGTGTATTCCAATCCAAACTGTATATTTTCTGATATATTTTTAAATTCATTTTTGCTCTCAAGCGCATCAAACTGACAAATTCTCTTATTTAGAAACTACAGAATGAGAAGTGTTCGTCGATTATTTGATAATTGCAGAAAATATTGCAATAAAATGCTGTCAAAGTTAGCGTTTTGCACCGAATTTTCCGAAACGGGAGATCTAAGGACGAAAAATAAAATATCCATATTAAGAAAGTAATTGTTTATGTAAATTCAGAACGAAAGACCCTTGCGTTGATATGGGATCGAAAGGCTTTTTTACAGTTAGGTCATGACAGAATACTAGTAAGGAAGGACAGAACAGAACATAATGTAAAACACATGTATTTATAGATTTCAGTTAGGATTCGAGATTATCTAATGGTAATTCTTAATAAGAGAACCAATAAAGATCTTTGATAAGATAGCCAATCATTTATGCATAAAGTGATGTAATGTAAAACGTAATCAGTATGATGTCATGTGCGATTAGACTCCAACAGTTTATAAAATAAAATCTAATAAACTAAGCAAAAAATAGGGTCACACGACACCTTATATATCTCTTCAAAAATCACCCCAGAAAGTTTCATGTTTTTACTTTAAAAAATGAGTATGAAAATGTATCGGAAAATTTCGAGCTGTTGTGGATGGAAAAATATTTTTCCAATGGTTTTCGTATGGGGAGATTATTTTGTAATATATCGTTTGCAAACAAGGTAGAACTGATGCTTTGTTTTACATTTAAGGGTGTATTCGAAAAACTGTTTTTCCATTTTCGTCAGCTCGAAATTTTCTGACTCATTTTTAAAAGGAGAAACATGAAACCTGCTGAGGTGATTTTTCAAATGATACATAAGGTGCCGTGTGAAGACATTCTTTCGCTCAATTCATTAGAATTTTATTTATTAAACAATTATTTTCTTAGTTTTTTTTAATCTCTCCCAGAACTCCAGCTTTTAAAATTTCTGTTCAAAATGTCAGCTTTGACAGCATTTTTTGCTATGTTTTGAGCATTTATCAAAAAATCGACCAACACGGCGCATTATGTAGCTTATAAATAAGAGAATTTGCCAGTTAGGAGCGTTTGGCAGCAAAAATGAATTTAAAAATAAATCGGAAAATAAGTATTTTTGATTTGAATACACCCTTAAAGCTTCTGTCCCTGCCGGTAAAGACACTCGCGAGCTAATGTTATTCCTATTGGGAAGCATTTTTATAATAACTCTTTTCGCATTTTGACATTTTTAAATATACTTTTTTTTTTTTTTTTTTTTTTTGCATTTAATTACTAATTATATTGGATACCTTTATTACTTTTTCAATTATGATCGCAGTGTTTTTTTATAAAGTTGCTTTCACTTTCTGAACCGGCTCTAAAAGTGAAAGTAATTTCATAAAAAATATCTGCGACCAAAATCGAAAAACTATCAAGGAGCGAGCGATCTTGGCAGGGACATTAACTATCCAATGCAATAAAAAAATAAATAAATAAATAAATAAATAAATAAATAAATATAAAAAAAATAAATAAATAAGTAAATAAATAAATAAATATAAAAAAAAATAAATAAATAAATAAATAAAAATAAAATAAAATAAAATAAAATAAAAAATAATAAAATAATAAAAATAACAAAATGGGAAAGCGTTTTTAGAAAAATACCTCCCTACAGGACATTAGCTCGCGGACAGGACTCTTAAGGCTCCTGTCCCTGCCAGTATAAGGACATTCGCGAGCTAATGTAATTCCTATATGTTATGGTTATTTTCTAATATCTTGTTTGCATTTCGACATTTTAAAATAATTTCTTTTGCATTGGATAGTTGAGATGCATTTAGACATCGCTCATCTGTTTACTTTCTCGATTTTGTTCGCAGATATTTTTTTTTTTTTTTATAAAGTTACTTTCACTTTCGGAACCAGTTTTGAAACTGAAAGTATCTTTATAAAAAAAATTTTGCGACCAAAATCGAAAAAAAAGGAGCGATGTACAAAGGAACCTCAGCTATTAAATGCAAAAGAAATTATTTAAAAATGTTGAAATACAAACGAAATATTAGAAAAAAAACCATAACATATAGGAATAACATTAGCTCGCGAGTGTCTTCGACAGCAGAGACCTTAAGGGCGTATTCGAAAAAATGTTTTTCCACTTTCAAAAAACTTGAAAATTTCCGATACATTTTCATACTCATTTATTTACAGTAAAAACATGAAACTTGCTAAAGTGATTTTTGAAGAAATGGATTTAATTTTTCGGTGAATTAGTTAGAATTTGATTTATAAACAATTATTTTATTAGAATATTAAGTCATATTCTAATGATAATAGTCGAAATTTATTTAAAAAAATATTATAACACGAATTTCTTTGTAATAATACATCTTTAATACGTTCGCTGCCGCTTGCGTGAAGATGTGATGATAGTTAATGCCGCACTGTAGAAGTCGGTTTTTCCCGGAAGCCGATTTACTTTTTATAACAAAGAATCAGCGAAAGATTTACCCGCGCCAGCCAGAGCGTGACTGGCTATTGGACATCACCCCATATCACGCGCTGGCGCGTGATCGGCAGCGAATGTGTTAAACACGTTTCCCTTTTATACTTTCCATAATTCGAATATTTTTTGTGGCCTCGACGAGTTCGAATTAACGAAAGTCGACTGTATTTAAAACAGGGATAAAACACTTGGAAGTTGGAAGGATAAAAAAAATCTATCGTTTTCACCTTGAGTTTCGTTTCTACGTAGTTGTTTCTTTTCCCTCCTTAACAAATTCATATTTCGAAAGAAACAAAATTCTTTCAAGAGCTATTCGTCCGCTTTTAACGGTTGATATGGGATCTCAATTTCAATGAAATCGGAGGCATCGATTCGGCTTTGCATATATCTTTCGATTGTTTGAAGTGGAACCGGACACTTTTTTGACGGACAGACAGAAGGAGGGTAAACAATCGATAGAGCGAAAGACGCCCTCGAACTGAGAGATTGCTACAAAATAAGTCGAGGACGGGCTTCGAATTCGGGGACGCTATACGCTTCCCCAGGGACCCTTTGTAGGGGCAATGCCATTCAAAAGAAAACAAGTTGGAAATTGCACATGAAGCGTAGCAAATGAGGTGCGTTCGTACGATAATAAAGTTTTAAAAATATCACTCTCATATATCAATCTCATAAAATTGTAAATAGTTAATTACAATTGAAATGCCCAACAAACAATGTTCTCTCTATTCTCATTATGTAATGGAATACTTTTGTGCGGCCTTGTAAATCAATAACAAATGTTCTTTGCACCACAGATTATGCAAAATATACATTATAATATGGACTTTATGATGCATATCAATATTCTTATGTTCGAATGAGTGTAATACCATTCAAATGCATTTGAAACTTTTTTTTTTCCATTGACCGTAATGTAACGGAATCCTTTTGATCGTCCCTGTCATTGATCTATCCATCCGATTCTCACAAAATTTGAAATGACTCGACAAAATTATGTAATAATTATATATTTTAAATTTCAAAAGATTCGGTTGGGTAGTTTTTGCGTTGTTGAATGCGGATGGACAGACAGACGGACGGACTGAACGACAACTATAGGTGCTACGTATTTACATAATTACGAACGCACCTAACTAGTCGTTGGGGGCCACCTGCACCGTAGTACTTATCCATCAAGGATATGCATACTAAAAAACAGTAGTTTCTAGATATACAAATGTTTTAAATGTGCATTTTAATTGAATGGAGCTAATCAGACTGACTTGATCTGAACGCCTCCTATTACGTACGACATGGATTAAACTTTAATATTCCTGGACCCATTCCAAACAAATTTTAAATGAAGTTTTAATTTTACAATTTTCGGAACTGCAAATTTTTAACTGCTAAACATCGCACATTTTAGATGTTTACACCGTTGCGTAGAAGAAAAAAAAAATCCTCACTTAAATTTGTTTGAAATCTTTATCACAATTTGTTTTCAAATTATTATTATTATTTAAAGGTATTATTATTATTTTTATTTATTTATTTTTTTTTTTTTTTTTTGACAGAAGTATTCCATTTTTGAACATTAAATATGGACCCATCAGAAGAAGAATCAGTTGCGGAATTCAACTAACAAAAAGATTCAGATATTCTTCAGATTTTCCAGATCTTTACCGAGGACAAAAACTATTTTCCAAGTAGCTAAAAAAAACTGAGTTTTGAGCTACCAAAACAATTAAACCTCTAATTTCTAATTAATCTAAGTTTTTACACTTTAAGTGATATTTACATTTATTAAGCTAATTAATAATTGCATTTAATATTAAATTGTGAACACTGATTAAAGTTAATTACTATTAAACAATTAACTCTAATTAGCAATATTACATACATTTTTATGCTTTAATTACTAAATTGATAATTAATAAATTAGAAATCATGCTAAAAAGAAATAGGGAGAACGCTAGTTTAAAAAAAGAACACTATTTTATGAGGAAATACATTAATAATGTATTTAGTAATTATATAAAAGAAAAAAGGTATATAGCTTCTAAGTATGATAAACAAAATGCATTAACTTTAATAACTTTATGAACTACCAAATAAAAAACCACAATTGACTTTTTTTTTTTTAATCGCATGGTATTTTTTTTTTACTTACCCATCATACGTAGTATAGGGTAAGTCTTGCAATCGTTTTGAAAATCGAAAAAAAAATTTTTTTGACGGATTTACACGTTTCAGATAGTGGAGATTCCGAAAAACATATTTTTAGAAAAAAAAAATTTGCCGTCTGTCTGTAAACGCTCTATCTTCCGAACAAATTGAGATAGAGACTTGAAATTTTGTATGTAGTTAGTATGTAAAAATGGGACGAAGCCTATTGAATATCAGCAACCTCGATTATCCGGAACTATTTTTTTTTTCGGACTCTCGAAAAATTCGTTCTGATGAAAGGTACATAAAAATTTTCGAATTTTTTTGTTCTAAGGAATAGACGTAAAAGGCAATAAAATAACACACATTTTTCAAAATGAACGAAGTCGATCGGATTATGAGTTGCCGAGATATTTGTCATCCTTTTTCCACATTCTTCGATTTTTCATGACCCTGTATTTCATTCAAATTTCAATTCAGAGATATATTTTAATTGGAAATGAGACGCTTCACCCGGCGCAGTTAATTGTTAGTTAATAGGGTTATTATTTTTGGAGTTATGAGTATGTTTCTTTTACGCAGTTCGGTACTACTTGAGTAGTTTGGCGTTTTATATAATTTGTCGAAATTGGTACATCAGCAGTTCTTTAATATAGCATTACTATAGGTATATTAACACTATTTAAATTTTGTTTATTAGGATAAGCGAAGCGAATCCTCTACTAGGCCACTCAAATTACATTTTGTCGTACACAAAAAAACTATGCAATATTTTAACTTCAAATTAAACACAAAAATAAATTATGATCTGTAGATTTGCACAATATAATTTTTTTGCAATAAAACGTTAAAAAAATTATTATTTTAATTAATTTATTTTACATGCATTTCCAATACGGACGCATTTTAGCAAATAAATAAAAAATGAAACGCGAACATTTTCAGAAAAAATATATATAAATCATGGAGTAAGCGATTGTAGATAGAATCATGATTAATTTAATAAATAAAATGTTTTCATTATTCAGCAAAATCGTTTGCACAGATGACACTTAAACATTTAAAAATAAAATTGTATTATGATTTTTTTGTAACGTGGCAACAAAAGAATTGTAAACAAATAAAATTAATTGTTAAATTTGTTATATAAATGAAAAATTAAAAGAATTGAAGCGTGAAGTTGTTGCCTCGATTCAAGTTCTTTATAAATGTACTAAAGCAAAGTTGGCCGATTCAGAAACGACAAATTGACTTTAACCATTTCTTACTTTATCATTTGGATCTAAAGTAATTTTACGTTCTTATTTGTGGACCGAAAAAGGTTTAGTGAACGGGACTTTAGACTTTGTTGCACGTAATAAAGAAAATCACAAGCCACCAGACCAGATATCGCGAATAATCATGGATAAATTTGAATACTACATTAATTTAACTTATAAGAATTGGTGCGTACCAATTCCCGCAATAATTAAATTCTGGAAAAATGGAAGCATAAATTGCTCAAGGAAAAAATTTCTTCTGCAGTTAGCTTTTGCTGTTACAATTCATAAATCCCAAGGTTTAACATTAGATGAAGCAGTTGTAGATATTGAGGATATGTAGACACCAGTTGGCTTAAAAATGTACGTAACGTTGTCGAGAGTGAAAATCCTTCAAAATTAAGCATTCAATAGAAATTTTCCTTACGAGAAATTCTACAATATCAAAGATTCTGATACGCTAACATGTATAAAAACGAAGAAATTGGAAAAAAGTTTTACAGTTAAAAATTCATAGTATCAACGAGAGCAGATTTCAAATGTTTTTCCAGAAAGTAAAGTTTTGGCGATGTAACTTTCTTCAAGCTCTCTTCAAATATATTATTCTAAAATAGCTATCAAAGATTATTTGATGTTAATTACAAAGATTGGAAACATGCATTTTTCAAACAACTTTAAAAAACACCATTGGTTACTGGAAATAGTAAAAACAATTTTAAAAGATCTTTTAGTTGAAAATTTAAAAATATTTTGTAAATGTTTGCTTAGAAAATATTTTATTATGTCAGTCTTACATCATAAATAAAAAATTAAAATGCGCCAAAACATAAAAAAACGTTTTTGTTTAATAAAGATGCAAAAATAATATTTAAAAATATTTTTACTTTCAAATATCTATTTTATAAAATAATGCTTCGCGAATTCAAACAAAGCATGGCTTTTGCTAATGAATTGAATGCATTGTATAAATAGTTTTCACATGTTTTATTTTCATATACATATCCATGATGGGTAAGTATTACGGTGGCCCCCAACGATTAGTTTCTAAAGCAATAAAGTTCTTGCATTTTTGCAGGATCTTCGACACATAAATTGATAAACACTATGAATTTTTTTTTTTTTTTTTTTTTTTTTTTTTTTTTTTTAACTACTTGGAAAATAGTTTTTGTCCTTGGTAGAGAATTGGAAAATCTTTTACAATCTTTCACAATAGTGGTTAATATCAATCTTTTATTCTTCTTTAATTACAGTATTTGGTATAAATTTATTATTGTAAAAAAGAATGAGAAAATAAAATGCGGCTATTTTGCTCTTTTACTTGCAGAAATTTAGCATACTTGCTTATGCTTCTTTTTATATAAGACTAGCAGCCTTCGCCCGCTACACTGGTCAATTTTTTTAAAGAAAACTTTGAATCAAACGAAATTTTTATATCATAGTAATTTTTAGTTTTATATCGTATTTTAGACTGTCTGTCATCTGTGAAAAGTCAGTCATCTAAACGGAAAGTTCAAAGTTAGTCACACATGAATGACATAGCGCTCAACATGTTAACAGTTTTAATCCCATAAAAATTCATTTAGCGGAACCTTTAAAATAAAGCCAATTCATTTGTAATTGGGTTCATCTGATTTAAAACATCTCCATAAGTAGTCAATTAAACAAAGTAGAATGCTATTTTTCATTTGTTGCAAAATTCCTGAAAAATTATCCAACTAACAATGTAAGTTCCATTAAAATCTGTCTAGTAGAACTTAAGTTATAAGCGGCCGGAGTGAAATTTAACTTTGCGTTTTATATATATTGAGATAATTAAATATAGCTAGCATAATCATGTTAACTTGATTATAGAACTCTCTTTCAAAATTATAGGTTCAATAGATTTTTTTGTACGATGATTAATACGAAATCCAGACTTTCTTTTATATATATAGATTGAAAATTTCAGCTTTTTGCGCCGAAGACATCGCCAAATTAGAAAAATGTGAAGTATCTCACGAACTACTGGACTTAAAGGAATTTGGTTGATATCATTCGATGGAGCATGGAAAAATAAACTAAAATATAGTATCAGTTGAAAAATAACTGCAAAATCTAATCTATATAGATAAGGATTGAAATTTTCAGGTTTTTTGCGCCGAAGGCATCTCCAAATCAGGAAAATGTGAAGTATCTCACGAACTACAGCATTTAAAAGAATTTGCTTAGCACCATTCGATTCAGCATGAAAAAATACACTAAAATATGTTATCAGTTGAAAAACAACTACAAAAGCCGATTTTTAAAGAATTTTTTAAAAGTTCGATCTTTTTTTAGCCTCCTTAGAGGTGGAATTTTCGAAAATCCCTTCTTGGCGGCACTTGGTGTTATAAGAAGTATTTTTATCGCAATTTTCAAGATTTTTAGTTCGGTAGATTTTTTTGTGCTGTGATTAATACGAAATCTAGACTTTCTTTTATATATATAGATAAGGATTGAAAATTCCAGGTTTTTGCGCCGAAGACATCGCCAAATTAGGAAAATGTGAAGTATATTAGGAACTACTGGATTTAAAAGAATTTGCTTACTACCATTCGATTCAGCATGAAAAAATACACTAAAATATGTTATCGTTGAAAAACAACAATAAAAGCCGATTTTTAAGGTTTTTTTTTAAGAGTTCGTTCTTTTTTTTTTTTTTTTTTATCCTTCTAAGGGTTGGAATTTTCGAAAATCCCTTCTTGGCAGCACTCGGTGTTATAAGAAGTATTTTTATCGCAATTTTCAAGATTTTTGGTTCGGTAGATTTTTTTGTGCTGTAATTAATACGAAATACAGGCTTTCTTTTATATATATAAATAAGGATTGAAAAATTCAGGTTTTTTGCGCCGAAGACATCGTCAAATTAGGAAAATGTGAAGTATCTCACGAACTACAGCATTTAACAGAATTTGCTTAGTACCATTCGATTCAGCATGAAAAAATACACTAAAATATATTATCAGTTGAAAAACAACTACAAAAGCCGATTTTTAAGGATGTTTTTAAGAGTTCGTTCCTTTTTAACACTTTCCAACAAAGTTGAAAAATGTTTATGCATTCGGTTTGTTTGGCTATCTGTCGGTCTGTCCGGATGGCCGTCTGTCCGCGCTCTAGCTCTCGTAAATATACTCGGATTGATCTGAAATTTTTATATGTTATTGATGTTTACTATAGCAAGAACCCTATTGAAAATGAAGTTTCTAATATGATTAGTTTATTTGCAGGAATAATCAAAAGTTTTCCGATACATTACGGCCAATAGGAAAAAATCGTTTCAAATGAATTTTAAAGGTGTTACACCCTGTTAAACTTATTCAAATTTACAAGGATTCGCAAAGTGCACTAAAATACGCATTCAGTAAAATATGCTGTCAAAATAATAATTATTTTTCATTTACAGGGCCACTCAATAGAATTGCATTACACAATAATAAAGGAGGAAATAGTTTGCGACATACTTTAACAATGTTAAACGGTTTCAAGTATCATAAAATTGATATACGCCGTTGAGACTTAATATTTAACGCATAATATGAAGTGCATAACTTTTACAGGGACACACAAAATATTTCAAACCTTATATTTTTATCTGAAATACTGTGTATAGCTGATGGATGGTTGAAATGCTTTTTCAATTATGATATGAGCTTTTAAGTTTTACAAAATATCTGCAAATTATATGGTGTATATAAATGTGATAGTTGATATACAGGGTTACACAAAAGAGCTCATAAAGGTTACTGAATATGTCAATAACTAACTTAAAGGTGGTAGTTATGCATTTTTACATTGAACTGCTTTCAGTTTAGTAAGAAATGTTTGTAGAATATAGATAAAGTGATATACAGGGTCACGCAAAGAATTAGCAACATGGTCATCCATATATGATGATTTCTGGAAATGTGATTTAAGTAGCTTTAAGAATGTGTTTGTTTGAACTAAAGTTTAACTAAATACTGGCTGTAGTAAAGATACTAGATAAATTACAGGGCTGAACAAAAGTATTGAAGTATTTTCCATCTATTAGAATAAAGTGCTGCAAGAGAAATTTCAGCCAGTTAGGCATTTTCTTGCTAAACTAAATTTCCCCATTATATTGTATATATATATATATATATCAACCGACGGATCAAATACAGGGCTGTTCAAAAGTATTTCAATACGTATTTGGCTATGGACAGTAGCATCTTATTTCCCTAAATAACAAAATTTTGCTAAAGATTTCAGGAAGCGTTGGAAAGTGTTTCATAATCTATGCTTAACGCATGATTTTTCTTACTTGTTTATCCTCCTTAGGGTTGGAATTTTCGAAAATCCCTTCTTAGCGGCACTTGAGGTTATAAGAAGTTTTTTTGCCCCAATTTTCAAGATTTTTGTGTTCGGGAGATTTTTTTTTTTTTTTTGTGCTGTGATTAAGGGGCTACTTCACTCAAATGAAAAGACCCGTTCGCTGATGCTAATCCTATGGAAGAAATTTATAAAGATATCTGGTTTGTATTTCAATATTTTTAAATGATTCTTTTTGCACTGGATAACGGAGACCGATCTGTATGCAGGCCGTTTTTAACTTTTTCGATTTGGGTTGCAGATATTTTTTATGAGGGTGCTTTCGCTTTCCAAACCGGTTCCGAAAATGAAAGCTTCCTGATAAAAAATATCTGTAAAGAAAATCAAAAAGATAAAAAACGGCCTGCATACAGATCGGTCTCCGCTATTCAGTGCAAAAAGAATCATTTAAAAATATTAAAATACAACCCAGCTATCTTTATAAATTTCTTCCATAGGATTAGCATTAGCGAACGGGTCTTTTCATTTGAGTGAAGCAGACCCTTAATACGAAATTCAGAGCTTATTTTATATATATAGATGATGAAGAATTTGCTTACTAAAAGAAAACTGTGACATTGTATGTAATATTAGATTTAAATATAATTTTTAAATGAAATGCTTTTATGTTCGTTAGATAAAAAAGTGCTTTTAAAAACTATTGTACTTAATTTTTTACAATACTCTGAAATCAGTTTGAAAACAATTATTTGAAACTTCTTTGTGTATTCATAAGTCAAAATATCTGTTCTACAAAATTCTTCTTCTTTTTTTTTTTTTTTTTTTCATAATTGTATTTAACCCTTCCATACTATTAATTGGTATACTGTTAATTGTACATGTCTTTCAATGCAGTATTATTTTGTTTTAATAAACACTTTTACTATTATTTACATGTAATACATGTGTATACATTTACTATATGACTTCATTTATGTTGAGGCATTTACTAACTAAAATAATTATTACACTGTAAAAAAAAAATCTGTGAAGGTACTAAATATTTTCTAGGAAACTGGGATTTCAAGAACTTTTCATGTAACGATAACAGGAAAAATTCCTGTAATCGACTCTGAAACTTGAATTTTTGCCATTACCGTTACAGGAAAAGTTCTTGGGATCCCAGTTTCCAAGAAAAAGTTTAGTATATTTGCAGATTTTTTTTTTTACAGTGTACTATTTGCTTCATTCTCTTTGCGCCGTTTCCGATTCCTTTATTTTAAACATATATTTCACTCCTTAAATTTAAAATTAAAGTTACTTTCTTGAAACGATCACATGTAATAAAGCTCAAAAAATATTAGAAAGTTGTAGTATAAGATAAATCTTATTGTAATAGAGTGTTTTCTGAACTTCTCGAAAAACTTTTCCTTGCCCTATTGTCATATGAATATTAATTGACTAGTACGCAAAACAACAACACTCTTTGTCTTTCAGACACTGAAATATCCGTTAAACACTCGTTAATCTATTTGTGTAGCTGGTGTTAATGTTATTAACGTAAATTTTTTTTTTTCTAAAAATGAAAAAAAATAAAAAATAAAAAAAAAAATTCGGACCCGAAAGGATTAACTATTAGTATTAAGTATCGCGTCACCACACACATTACAATATTATTCAAGATTGAAGAAAAGATCTAGATTGGAGGATCTACAGGGTGTCCCAGAACTTCGTGTACAAACTTTGAGGAGTGGTAGAGAACATCGTTTTGGAACCACAATTACATAAGAAAGCATGGGCGGAAACGTCTTGTTAACCCTCTCACAGCCAATGAAAATGTATATGGAACTACAAAATTTTTAATATAAAATGAACATTGACACCGGAATTTTAATATGACTTTTCCATTTTTTTATGTATGTGAAATGTCTGACTTTTCTTCTTTGCAAGCACATTTTTCGGCAATTTCTGATGTCATTTATATTTTTCCACATTTTAACAATGTAAGTGCTTTGTCCTTGACAAGCTCAAAGAAACACAAAGACACAGCTATGACACAATGTGAAAAGCAGTGTAGAATGCTTTATTACGCAGAAAAAAGGTACAAGAAAAGATTTAATTTTAAATTAAATTTTAAATTATGTCTCTTTAAAATCAAGTATGTTAGCAGCTATTAAAAATTGCTAAAATGCGGAAAAATATGAATGACATCGGAAATCGCAGAAAAATGTATTTGCAAAGAAGAAGAAAAAAAAATACATTTCACATACATAATAACTGGAAAAAAAATCATATTGATATTCTGGTGACAATGTAAAGTTTGTATTAAAAATTTTGTAGTTTCATAGACATACCATTGTCTGTGAAAGGGTTAACAAGTTAGGATGACGTTTCCACCCATGCGTTCCTATGCAACTGTGGGTTCCAAACGATGTTCTCTACCTCTCCTGAAGGTTTGTACTCGAAGTTCTGGGACACCCTATAGATCTCTTTCTCCAAAATATAGCATCTTCATCTAACTCAATTCATATCAGCGAGTTAAATTATTTCTGGAACATATGGCATCAGCCAAGGGCGCCAACTTATAGGGGCTCGTGGGTGACGAGCCCACCCAATCATTTTGAATCATAGCGTACCCAATTTTCATTATTCTATAGAAGAATGAATAATAAAATATATTTTTATTAGAATAAAATATATTTTGCCAATGACCATGTATTTTGATTCTCCGACTAACACCCATAAATCCCAAATCACTAAAATGTTTTGCTTCCATTTTTAACTTTCTTCGGCACTTTTAGGTTATCCCGTCGACCAAAAAATTATCGCCAAACTATAATGTTAAATGTGCCAATAATGGAGGATCGTGAATGTCACACTCAATGACATTAAATGCGATTCATGTGTTTAAAATGCCATTAAGTGATTTTTATTTCGACTTTTTATTTGTATTTTTATTAATATTCTACTAATTATTTGGGGTTTTTTTTCGTTATTTAAAATAAAAATTACGTCAACATGTATATTTTGGCTATTAGTTTGGCGATTTGTATAATTTGGCAAAATTGGTCTTCAGTTTGTAGTCCTCATGATATCGTGGTCACAATAAATGTAAGTGTCTCTATAAGAAGAAACGTGTGAGAACATGATTTAATAAGATTGCAACTTTATTAAAGCACGATAGCTTGACCAAAAAATTCTTATCTTTATCATCTGTCAACCCTTCAAAGAAATACTTCTTTAAATAATTACTTTAACTGGTCGCACCATTAAAAAAAAAAAAAAAATTTTTTGAGCCCACCGAATAGTTTTGAGCCAACCCAATATTTTTCAAAAGTTGGCGCTAGTGGCATCAACCATAAGTTAAATTACCTCGTGATTTTGTGTTTTTTCTGAAGAAGACCTTTAAATAAGTTCGAGGTGTTTAATGTCATTTTTATGTGTTTTCTAACTCTGTATTTTTAGCTCACAGGCTATCATAGCCTGAGAGCTTATGTGCCCGTCCGTTCTGTATGTACGTGCGTATGTGCGTAACGCTATAACTCATGATAAAAATATCGGATCCACTTGAAAATTTGTATATAGCTATATATCCTGACAAGGCGCTTCCCTGATTAGTTTTTGGAGTTCATTCGATATGTATAAGAGGGGGGAACGGGGGGCTCATGCCCCTCCCCTCAATTGATATATACGAGATTTTCATGCAGAATTAACAGTTTTCGTTCAAAATTTGGATTAGGATCATTCTGATGAGGCGATTCCGTGACCGTTATTAAGTGTTCATTGAATAAGTATAAACAGGGGCAACAGGGGTTCTAATGCCTTCCCCCCCCCCCCTCTTAATTTATATAAATAAGTTTTTCAAGCAGAATTTTCAGATTTCGTTCAAATCTCTGAATAGTCTTGGAAGTTTAATGGTTAAGTATAAAAGAAGGGGATAACTCCTTTTAAATTATATAAATGCTAAATGGGTTTTTATTAAGAATTATCTAATTTGCTCTGAATTTTGGATATAGATTTTTCATATGATAAAGCATGTCTTTGATAGTATAGGAGGTTCAATGATTAAGTATAAAAAAAGAGGAAAGGGGAGAGCTGTTTCCCCTTCTTAATTTTTTTTTCGAACGGAATTAACCCTTGAAAATATAAGGCTGTAATGTACAATTAGTATGCGTAGCCTGTGAGCTCAATGCCATCAGTTTAACTGGGCAGTATTCTTTATTTGTAATTGTTTTTAGTAGAATAGAGGTCCACCTATATGGGCCAAGTAGTAAAGAGGTTATAATATATCTATAATATATCCTGTATATCTATTTTAATATTAACCTTCTGAGTGTCTTGTAAATGGGTGAAATTGTAATGTTGTTTTCACTGCATTTTATTTTAAACTAGCAGTTACCCGTGACTTCGTTCACATAACATTTAAAGAAGAAATAATTGATCAATCAAGCAAAAAATTTCGATGATGAAAAGCATGTGTAATTAATTTTTTATCGCGAATTTACGGTAAAAAAACTTTTGATAATCCCTATTTGCTAATTTGTTTGCTGGTTAAAATTTTCCTTTCAGCGACTAATACTAATAGATAGAAACATTCTTGAATTCTTTTGTTCAGCCCTGTAGTTTTCCAAGTGCCTTTAATACACGAAAGTATCTTTCTAAAATTTAGTTCAAACAAAACTATTTCTTTTTACTACCTAAATTACATTTCCAGAAATTATCATCCGAAGACAACCTTGTATCCAGTTCTTTGCGGGACCCTGTACATCATTATATATATATATATATACTACAAACATTTCTTAGTTTACTAAATGCAGCTCAAAATAAAAATGCATATTTTATTTAAAAACCACCTTTAAGTAAATTACTCTCATATTCAGTAACCTTTCCGAGATCTTTTGTGTAACCCTGTATATCTAAATTTAACTATTTATACTATTACCATTTATACTCTCCATTTAATATGCATACATTTAGCGAAACTTAAAAGCACATATCATAATTCAAAATGCATTTCATCCATGCAACAGTCATCATCCATCATATACAGTACTTCGAACAGAATATATAATATTTGAAATCTTTTGTGTGTCCCTGTAAATGCTATGCACTTCGTATTATGCATGAAATAACTCACATTAAGCCTCAGCAGCGTATATCAATTTGATTATACATGAAATCGTTTACCATAATTAAAATATGTCGGAAACTGTTCCTCCCTTTATTCTTATGCAATGGAATTCTTCTGTGTAACCCTGTAAATGAATAATAATTGTCCTTTTCACTACATACTTTACAAAATGCATATTTTAATGCACTTTGTAAATGCATATAAATTTGAATATGTTTCACAGGGTGTAACATCGTTAAATTTAATTAAAACGATTTTCCCCATAATGCCGTAATGTAAGGAAATTTTTTGACAATCCCTGTAAATAAACCAATCATACTAGAAACTTTATTTTCAGTAGGTATTCGTGCTTGGTAAACGTTAAGAACATCCAAAAATTTCATGGAAATCGGAGTATATTTACGAAAGTTAGAAAGCGACCAGACAGACAAATCGAAAGCACAATAACTTTTCAACTTTGTTCGAAAGTGTTAAAAAATCGAGCCAAAAATATATTAAGCAGTAGTTTTATTTTCCGCCTTTTCCCCACAAAAAATTTCTTCCATTGATAATTAACAGTTTTGAATAAAAATATTCATTTGTATGTAACTTATAACTTATTAATTAGTATAAGTAAAAAATATTTCTGATTCATTTTAAATATGACGTCATTATTTATCTCGCTCCATTAGCTACTGATATTCATACCCCTTGTATTTTTAACGACTGCTATAAAGTACCTGTTTTATTTCAACTATGACGTCACATTTTCATGAGTGAACCATTTTATTAAAAATATAATTCTTTTTCATTCTTTTTACTTTTAATTTAGGTCGCCATATTTTACACAAAAATTCCCATTAACTAAACAAATATCCTTGTTAAATGTATTATAAAAAAAACACCTTTTATTTTTATTTTAAACATGACGTCATATTTATTTTCTTTTAAATTATTTTATTATAGTTTTTCGCGTAGAAGTTTTTTATTAAAAATTCATTGCCGCTGAAAAATTATTATTCCAATTTTTTATTTTCTAGGCAACAGTAAAGGAAAATGGTTAAATTTTATCTGAAAAATGCCTATTGATTTTGTATGAAAAATAATGAAATTTTGAATTATTAAGGAAAATATTTGAATAAAATAAATAAAAATTAGCCTATGTTCATTCCACTCCTATAATCTATCCATATGCAAAGATTCAAAAACATTAATCCATCCCGTTTTGAAGCCAAGTTCATTCCAATTTTTCGGACTCACTTTCACATTTATAATATACAGTGGACTCTCTCTATCTGAACACTCTCTAATCTGAACACCCCGGTATTATGTACGCATTTTGATGGTCCCAGCGAAACTCCATAGACTTAACATTAGATAAACTCTCTGTATTCTGAACACCCTCTAATCTGAACACCCCGTTATTATGAACGCTATTTTCGATCCCCATTTTTACCTCACCTCTCCGTAAACTGACCATGTGTTTGGAATCAGAATTCAGAAAATTCCCGCATTATGGAAATTCTGCGAAACTTGTAGCAGAAATATAAAAAGGTTTAACGAACTCAAATAAGTGTAGAATTTTGGAATAGAAAACGGGAAACAAGAACATAAACATTAATGTTTGGAAGACTTTTTGTCAAATGAGAACAAAGAATCATCCTGTCACTGGATTCCTACTTCGGATTTTTCAGAAAAGCATAAAATAGAATTAAAAGCATCGGAAGGATTGATGACTCATATCAAAATTTAACATAACATCGAATTAAAAAAAATCAATGGTGAAGTTGCAGATGTAAATTTCGACACTAGAAGAATAGAAAATAAAATTTCTAAACATTACGAAGAATTTTGATACAGCAAACATTTTCAATGCTAATGAAACTGACCTGTTTTTCACAGCTCTTTCAAACAAAACTCAAGCAAAAATGACATAGTTGGGAAAATGTCAAAAGAAAGATTTGCATTATGCTCTGTACCAGTTTGATGGATGAGAAGCTCAAATTTCTTGTGATGGAAAAATGTTTAAAAAATGTGAAAATCACACCATTGACTACACACTAGAAACCAAATCGGAAAGTGTAGATGATATTCAAAATTTTCTCATAGTGGTTCGAGAGAATTAACGAGATAATGAAAAGACAAAAGAATTAAAAAAAAATTGTTGTTGTTGTTAATACCAGAACACACTTACAGGCAGCTCAGCAACATAATCTTGAGGTTCCTGTTATCAAAGTGTAATTCTATAATACGACCACTAGATCAAAGAGTAATCATTAAAACGTACTACCAAATCCATTTTCTGAAGAAATTGTCCCTGGTGATGGAGGCAGCAAATTCGGCAGAAGGTCAACGTCATGGATGCTGTCTATTGGATATCAATGGTATAACAAAAAAAAAAAAAAAAAAAAAAAACCTCCTACACAACACCATCCAAAGGTACTTCGATAAAGTTGGATTCCGATGTGAGAATGGGCAAACAAGAATAGAGGACCAAGAAGCAACAGCTGTGAATGACTTGGGATCAATTTTTCAGAAGCTTCATACTGAAACACAACTTGGAGCTTATCTCGAAACCGATGAAATCCTGTTTGCAAGAACAACATTATTGAAGGGGAAGAGGAAAGTAAAGGAGAAATAGAATCAGAAGAGACTGACGAAATAAGACGAACGATGATTACATTCAAGCAATATGACTAAGAGACTCATTGAAGACCTGTTGAACTATGTGTCTGAAACATCACCTCAAAGCTGTTCCACTTTTTAAACAGCCAGATAATATATACATTGCATGAACACATGCAATGCAAAAACAGACTAAAATAATTTTTTTAAGTAATGTACTCATTATGCCTTCAAGAAGTGTATTGTAATGTAAATGTATGTGTTGTAAAGAAAATTAATATAAAAATGAGATAGTACAGTGCAAAACTGACTAAATTTAATTTGGCATTGTACAATGTTATGACTGCCCATGCTAAACATTTTATACCGATTGTAAATTCAATACATGTAGAAATGCATTTACGATTCTCCCTCTATTCTGAACACCCCCGTAATCTGAACATTTTTGGTCGGTATCTTGAGTGTTCGGAATAGAGAGGCCACTGTATATAAGGATGCTTAGAAAAAAAATATATTTTTTATCATTGTAAGGGAAAAAAAACCTAATTAGAAATTCAATCCTTGAGAGCATTTATCCTTCCCCAGTGCTTCGAAAATTCCTTAAACCCATAGAATTATCACTAATATTAAAAATTCTTTACTGAAAGGTGTATTTATGTAACAATTAAGAACACTTAAAACAATTTAAAACGCTTAATTAACAATTAAAACATTTAGTTAACGATTAAAAACACTTAAAACACCGATTAAAATCTACAAGTCTCGGGCACTCTTTGCCCCGATCAGGGTCATACAACACTATGAGGCATAATAGTCCTTTAATTTACTGTAGAATTATATTATCTTAGATATTGTTTATTTTGCAGTGAAACCTGGAGCTTAGTGAACGGAATATTACGTATCAAATAAGATTTCTCTGAAAGCAAACTTTTTTTTTTTTTTTTTTTTTTTTTTTTCGACTTTGTTAACAGATATTTTTTAGAAAGACACTTTCATTTTCGGAACCGGTTTGGAAAACGAAAGTACGCCCATAAAAAACAAATCTTCAGAAAAATCGAAAAAGTAAAAAATGGCCTGCGTTCAGATCAATCTCAGCTATTTAATGCAGAAATAAATAAATAAAAATTAAAAATATTAAAATGCAACCGAGATATCTTCAACAAAATCAAAAAAGTAAAAAATGGCCTGCATTCAGATCAATCTCAGCTATTTAATGCAGAAATAAATAAATAAAAATTAAAAATATTAAAATGCAACCGAGATATCTTCAACAAAATCAAAAAAGTAAAAAATGGCCTGCATTCAGATCAATCTCAGCTATTTAATGCAGAAATAAATAAATAAAAATTAAAAATATTAAAATGCAACCGAGATATCTTCAACAAAATCAAAAAAGTAAAAAATGGCCTGCATTCAGATCAATCTCAGCTATTTAATGCAGAAATAAATAAATAAAAATTAAAAATATTAAAATGCAACCGAGATATCTTCAACAAAATCAAAAAAGTAAAAAATGGCCTGCATTCAGATCAATCTCAGCTATTTAATGCAGAAATAAATAAATAAAAATTAAAAATATTAAAATGCAACCGAGATATCTTCAACAAAATCAAAAAAGTAAAAAATGGCCTGCATTCAGATCAATCTCAGCTATTTAATGCAGAAATAAATAAATAAAAATTAAAAATATTAAAATGCAACCGAGATATCTTCAACAAAATCAAAAAAGTAAAAAATGGCCTGCATTCAGATCAATCTCAGCTATTTAATGCAGAAATAAATAAATAAAAATTAAAAATATTAAAATGCAACCGAGATATCTTCAACAAAATCAAAAAAGTAAAAAATGGCCTGCATTCAGATTAATCTTAGCTATTCAATGCAGAAATAAACAAATAAATAAATTTAAAATAAGTAAATAAATAAAAATTAAAATTAAAAATGTTAAAATGCAAACGAGATATCTTCAACAAAACCAAAAAAATGATTCAGATGCATTCAGATTAATCTCGGCTATTCAAAGCAATAAATAAATAAATAAATTAAAATTAAAATTAAAAATGTTAAAATGCTACCGAAAAATCTTTATAAATTTCTTCCATAGGATTAGCAATAGCGAACGGGTTTTTTCATTTGAATGGAAGTAATCCCTTTAAAAGCAAACAACATATGTACTTTTCTTAGGCACCTTGTAACCCGAATTCTGAAAGTCAATAAGGCGTCTCCTTTCATTACTGTTATTAATACCGGTGTTATTGTTATGACTGAGAGACGTGACATCTCGAAACTGGGTCAGTGGGTACGATGACTTGGCTTAACAAAGAGAGATTTGCCTTGAAACAATGGGGCCAGAGCGAAATGAATCGTCCCGTTATCGACCGGTTCGGGACAGGCTCATTCAAGTTCATTGTCAAATCTTCTTCACTTTCAAGGTCTTAAAAGGATGTTCTTAATTCTTCAAAAAGGGCAACTTTGTAACATATGCTTTAGTTTATTTTTGATGCATGAAAATAGGAGGTGCTGTTATTCAGAAACTGTCTAATTGCACTCAGTTTTTTTTTTTTTTTCCCCCTCAAACGCAATAGATATCTTAGTTTTCCCTACAGTTTAAACTCTTACTTTAAACGCTTCAATTTTTTTACAAACACACACATGAAACAAAATAAGTATCTAGTTTAGAAATACAGTCGAGTCTCTCTATAACGAAACTCCATACATCGAATTTCTCTATATAACGAATTTTTAGTAGGAACGGTCCCCTTTTCGCATGATTACACTAAAAACAGTCTCTGTATAGCGAAATATCTATCTCCATGTAACGTATTTTTTCATAAATTGGTCTTAATTTATTCAGTTTTAAAAAAGCTTCGAAATCATATGGAATCAATTTTCCTTAACTTATTTTTGATTTATCGTTCAGTGCTGAGTTTTTTTTTTTAAATATTACTTCTCTCCTTGTTCTTTAAATCCAACAAATTAATCACCCTCCCCTCCCACACACCTTTCAACATCCTTCTCAAAACAGAGTCAATTGGATTGTTACACATGTAAGAGAGGAATCAATGAGATTCACATAAGAGAGGCCTTCAAATGGAGGAAAATGTTAGCTACAATTTTTCATTCCTTGCTAAAATTTGAGCATTTATTTTTATTTATTTATTTATTTATTTTTAAAGCGTAACAATTTTAAAATCAAACCAACAAAAAATTACAGATTTCTTAATCTGAAATTAATGCAAGTCTTCCTTATTTGATTTTCATTAAGCTTTCAAGTAAATGTCTGTTCTCTTTTTTGAAACTGCTTAAATGATTAAAAAATAAAATGTTAGGTTAATATATATTTTTAAACATTTCAAATTCTTAATTAAACAGATCAAAAATGATATTTGTTCAAAATTTATACATTAAATACGATTTTTAACATCATTATCTATACATCGAGTTTCTCTATATAACGAATTTTTTACTGAAACGATGGATTTCGTTATATAGAGACTCGACTGTATCTATACTTTTTTTTCAACTACAAACCAATATGTCCTAAAAACAGTATTAGAAAAAAAAAAAAAAACCCTCAGTCAGAAGTGGCAATTTCAACACTTTCTTCTATCTCATGCACACTAACACTTTTAGAAACTAGTCGTCTGGGGGGGGGGGGGGGGGGCACCGTAATACTTACCCATCATGGGTATGCATAATATAATATATGAAAAAGAAACACACGTATAATATGTAATATGCAAACATATGTATAATATGTAACATATGTATAAAACAATGCATTGCAATTCCAAAACAAAATTTAAACGTATATTTTTAATATACATAATAATGCACTATTAATGAATGGCTGATGAGCCAATTTGGACAATTTACATGAAATGCCGAACTACTCAAGCGGTACCGAACTGCATAAAAGAAACAGCCATATAACTCCAAAAATGATAATCCTATTCACTAACAGTTGACTGCGTCGGATTAAATGCCTGATTTCCAATTAAAATATATCTTTGAATTCAAATTGGAATGAAATACAGGGTCATGAAAAATCGTAGAATGTGGAAAACAGGATTACAGATATCTCGACCACTAATATTCCTATCAACTTCGTTCTTTATGCAAAATTTGTGTTATTTTATTGTCTTTTACATCCACTCCTTAAAATAAAAAAAATCGAAGATTTTTATATACCTTTCACTTATTTTTATATTAACTTTCACTTATTTTGACTTATTTTTATAGAACGTTCACTTATTTTTCGAAAGTCCGAAAAAAAATAGTTCCGGATTATCGAGGTTACTGATATTAAATAGGCTTCGTCCCATTCTTACATACTAAGCACATACCAAATTTCAAGTCTCTATCTTAATTTGTTCGGGAGATAGAGCGTTTACAGACAGACAGACGGACGGCGCACAGTGGGCCGTTTTGATAAACTAGGTGGACAACATCCAAATTTCTGATTGTCTCGGAATTAAACGAAACTGCGTATATTAATAGCTGAATGCCTATTTTATTGAGGTCCGAAGGAATTTTGTCGAAAAAATTCGAGGTGTCGATTAACTTTTCCCTGCTTGTTTAAAGAAATGTCTGTGGGTGTTCCAGTTTTCCGTAAGTTCAAAACCACGTTGTTGATATCCTGTTTAATTTTAAACGAGTCAAGGAAAGTTTTAAACTATTTTTGTTTTAAAATAAGCGCTGTTAAACCTGTTAATTGGTTTTTTTTTTTTTTTAGAGGTTGTGATTTTGCATGAATCATTTTGTTTTCTGCAATCTTTCTCTTGACTTTTAACAAAGTGCACAGCAGTGTTCACCAATAAGCATTTTTTTAAATGAAAGTGCAATTCCTACAGTATTGGAAACTAAAAATATCTGCTGCAGATGGCTGCAGATAAATAAGTTATTATTAATAAACAAGCTTAATATGTAGGGGGAACTGGGGTACATTGATACATGGGGCACATTGATACACCCCCTCTACCGCTCACAGGGTCATTACAGGAAGTTTCACAACAGCTCCAAAAGATGATGCTAGTGCACTCAACTACATACAGAAAATCTTGGAATGATTCAGTAGTTTGATGAAATGGGACGGGTGATTTATTGTTTTTGTTGTTCAAAAGTAAATATGAGTTGTACAATTCAAATGCTATTATATAACTGTTCCAGTATTTTCAACCAAAATGAATAATCTCCCTGGTAAGTACAGCTACTCTTTATCAGTTCTTCATTATTTATTGTTAGATATATTGTGAAGTGTTGGATTTGAGACTCATTTTATTCAAAATCGCTGTATGGGGCACATTGATACAGTCTATGACGGGGCACATTGATACAGCCTAAATCCTTTAATAGTTCATATTTTCATTATCTTTTATTATTTTTTTTACCATACACTCCTTAATCCAACCTTTTTTTCACGAAAAATTTCTAATATTAGTTTTTATTGAAGTGAAATAGCTCTAATTTCTTTATATTAGAACATTTTATAGTATTTTTGAAAACAGAAGACGTAGGAACTTACCCAGCATCTAGTGCTAATATAAAAGAAAAGGACGCCATTCTGGCAAATCTCGAATTTATATCGATTCTCCAGAGAAAAAAGTATTTTCGACATGCGAAATGTTAAGTAAGAGAAACAAACTGCAGAACAGAAAATGATACTTATATTATAAACAGAATTTTTAATATAATTATCCTTTATTTTCTGTTTATGAACCTATTTATAAACAGAAAAACTGGTAATTTTTTCATCTTTCATAAGAAAGAAGATAATGCTGGGGTTGAAGTGCTAGATATGACAAAGTTACCACAGCCAACAATCAGACAAGAAACAGCCAGAACATCAGGTCATAATATATTTAATTTTGATTGCTTTAATATTGCTTAAAAATAAATTGTGGGTGATTTGAATTTTTATAAATAAATATAAAATGGTTTTCTAATTCATTTTCTATGAAAAATATGCATTGGTATTATTTTGTCGTCATTTTTCTCAAACGTATCAATCTGCCCCGGGGATGGGGCACATTGATACAAATGACTTTTTTTGATTTTTTTAAAATTACATGCAAAAATACTATATAAAACAATGATTGTACATTTTTATAACATACTACACAAGTTTTGCTGTCACCTCATGGAAAAAAAACTTGAATTTTCTACTTTCTTGACACCAAAAAAAATCTTAGAAAAAAACTGTATCAATGTACCCCAGTTCCCCCTACTTGCAGTTTAAGTATGCATGTTTAGTTCAAAACTTGCAGGTCAATATTAAACCACTTTTAATTATCGGATTGACCTGAATTTTTTAATATAAGTGTGGTTTTAAAGACTATTAAATATTATTATAATTTGAGGAGCGTAGAAGTTAGGCTTTTTATACAGGGCTACACAAAAGTTTAGTTAAAATGTTTCAAGTTAATTTTAAACACCTTCCAGTTATTTGATAGAGCTGGAACTGTATATGTAGCTATGTTGCCAATGCAATATTATTATAGTTTATGGAATGTAGCAGTTATGATTGTTTTACAGGGCCACACAAAAAATGAGTTCAAAACCTGCAAAACAGTTTTAAACTATTTTCAATCATCTGATTGTTCTGAAACCTTGCTTACATGTATTTTTCCGATGAGAATTCGATTAAACTATTATTTGACAAACGTAGAAATTACGAATTCTTTACAGGGCCGCACAGAAGATCGCGGAAAAATTGTTGCCAGTAAGCAGAAATTTTAATGAAGTATCCAGAAAATTACAATAAATTAGGGATGTACATAATAGTATTTTTAAACATTTAGAAATTATATTTCTTTTGCGGGGCAACATAAAAAATTCGGAGAAATTACCGTCTGTAACCAGAAAATTTATTTCAAATTGAATAAAATTTATCTAGGTTACTTATTCACACAATATTTTTTCGACCGAAAATAATTTTGGGTAGCATTTATATTTTTTACAAAATCACACAAAACATAAGGGTCTTTTATGGAATTTTATTTTTAAATTATTATTTTTCAGGATGAGTACACACATTTCTTGAGCAATTCTGATTAGATATAAATAAAAAAGAAACGAATGTTAACTTACATGTCTCATTAAATTGTGTTTTATCTAATAGTAAAACTAGTCGTTGGAGACCATCGTAATACTTATCCATCATGGATATGAATATGAAAATAAAACATGTGAAAACTATTTATACAATGCATTGCAATTCCAAAACAAAATCTAAACATTTAAAATATATATAGTAATGTTCTATTAATGATTTGTTTATGAACCAATTTCGACAAATTATATAAAAACGCCAAACTATTCAAGTAGTACCGAATTACGTAAAAGAAACATCCCTTTAACTCAAAAAATAGTAATTATATTAACTAACAGTTTACTGCATCGAATTAAGTGTTTCAATTCAAATTAAAATACATCTTTGAATTGAAATTTGAATGAAATACAGGCTCATGAAAAATCGAAGAATGTGGAAAACAGGCTTACAAATATCTCGTCAACTAATAATCCAAATGACTTCGTTCTTTATGTACAATGTGTGTTATTCTTTTGCCTTTTACGTCCACTCCTTAAAATATTTTATATACCTTCCATCAGAACAAATTTTTCGAGAGTCCGAAAAAAAAGTTCCGGAAAATCGAGGTTACTGATATTAAATATATTTTGTTCCATTCTTACATACTAATTACATACAAAATTTCAAGTCTCTATCTCAGTTTGTTCGGGAGATAGAGAGTTTGCAGATACACAGACAGACACATAGACGGACGGACAGCAATTTTTTTTCTAAAAATATGTTTTTTGGAATCACCAGTGTCTGAAACATGTAAATCCCACAAAAAAAATTTATCGTTAAAAAAAAAAAAAAAAAAAAAATGGTTGCAAGACTTACCCTATACTACGTATGATGTGTAAAACATAAACATAACAAAATGTATGTGTAAACATAACATTTAACGCATTTTTAATAATTCATTATCCATTTATTTTGAGATATTGTTAAATAAACCAAATATTTATCACTATTTGATTATTTTATTAGAAATACATTCGAAAAATCAGCAAAAACTAATTAAACTTCAACGAAATAATGTTTTCCACCTAGATCGTCAAAACGCCCCACTGTGAGGCGATTTTTTTTTTTTTCTAAAAATATGTTTTTCGGAATCTCCTGTATCTAAAACGTGTAAATTCGTCAAAAAAACTTTTTCGATTTTCAAAACGATTGAAAGACTTAGCATTGTGTTTGCCGTACAATTAAAAGTATGAAAACATGGAAAATTGGGTGCAGGAAAACAGAATGCTAAATCAATAAGTCAATGCATTACTTCGTTTCCGGCAGACATACATGGATGATTAGATTGCCCCATGACTACTCTTCCATAAAAATAAAGGATTTTTTCTTGTACTCTATGGGTTTTGTGCGATCGCCTCTTGGTCTAGAAGAAGTTTGGCGGTGGTATCGGAATCAACCTGCGATTGTTTGGGCAGGTAAAAGAAATATAGAAAGTATTCCTGTAATATAGAATACGGGCACTGATTATTAGGTGCGTTCGTAATTATGTAAATACGTAGCACCTATTGTTGTCGCTCAGTCCGTCCGTCTGTCTGTCTGTCTGTCTGTCTGTCCGTCCGCATATAACAACGAAAAAACTACCCATCCGAATCGTTTGAAATTTAAAATACATAATTATTACATAATTTTGTCGAGTCATTTCAAATTTTATGAAAGTCGGATGAATAGATCAATTACTGGGACAATCAAAAGGATTCCGTTACATTACGGTCAATGGGGAAAAAAGTTTCAAATGCATTTTAATCGTTTGAAATTTAGAACGTATATTTATTACATAATTTTGTCGAGTCATTTCAAATGTTATGAAAATCGGATGCATTGATCAATTACAGGGACAATCAAAAGG
Source organism: Maratus speculifer (assembly GCA_964019185.1). Lineage (NCBI taxonomy): Eukaryota > Metazoa > Arthropoda > Arachnida > Araneae > Salticidae > Maratus > Maratus speculifer. The sequence continues at coordinate 16,908,375 of OZ025301.1, forward strand.
ATTCCGTTACATTACGGTCAATGGGGAAAAAAGTTTCAAATGCATTTTAATAGTGTTACACTCATTTGAATATAACAGAATTGACATGAATCTATGAAATATTTACTAAAAAATGCATTTTGTACCATCTGTGATGCAAAGAATATTTATTGTTAAATTACAGGGCCACACAAATGTATTCCACTAAATAATGTTATACGGGGAAACATTGTTTGGGGGTGTTTTAATTATATTCAACTACTTCACATTTTATGACTAAGATATACGTTAATGAAGTGTAATAAAAATTACTCCCTGCATATTTACAGGAACACAAAGATTTCGACCACTATACTGTATCCAAAGTACGCTCTACTATATCAGCAAGATCTGAATATTTTAAAACTTCGTTATCAACGAACGCACCCCATTTGCTACGCTTTACGTGCAATTTCCAACTTGTTGATTTTGTAGAAGAAGATTGGTGTGAACGGGTTTAATAAATACGTATTCATTAAGGGTGTATTTCGATCCAAAGTGCCTTTTTTCCGATTTATTTTCAAATTCATTTTTTCTCTCAAATGCACCAAACTTTCAAATTCTCTTATTTAGAAACTACACAAGGTGCCGTAATGGTCGATGATTTTTTTTGATAAATGTAGAAAATGTTGCAAAAAAATGCTGTCAAAGACGGCGTTTTGGACAAGATTTTCCGAAGCGGGAGGTCTGGAGAACGAAAAAAAGGGTCATGCTGAGAAAATAATTGCTTATAAATCCAATTCTAATGAATTCAGCGAAAAACGACTTCACACGGCATCTTCTACATCACTTCAAAAATCACCCCAGCCAGTTTCCTGTTTCTATTTTTAAAAATGTGTCTGAAATTGTATCGGAAAATTTCGAGCTGTTGAAGGTGGAAAAGCATTTTTTCGAATACACCCTTAATTTCTATAATTTAATCGTGTTACTTTTTCCAATCATGTTGTGTTCGTCCCATCATTTGTGTTCCAAGTTTTTCATTAAACTTTTGTTTTCGTAAAATCTTGATTTCTCTGGATTATTTGGATTTACATTACACGAGTTGTTATGTAGAAAGATAGTATTGAAAACATACAGAGGGATATGACATGTTTGAAATAGAATTATCACAAAAATCGTAAAAAAAAAAACTAAATAGAAGTTCCACCTGTTGAGAAATTTACCCTTTAAAAAAAAAAAAAAAAGAATACTAATTTATACCAGGGATTAACTGAATTTGAAGTTTGATGGAAATCCGTGAATTAGTTCCTCAGACAGAACTCTTGCGATAATCATGAATAATGCCGCATAGCAGTGCCACCTGTTAAACAATTTACTCCAAAAATTAAAAAATACTCATTTATATCAGGGACTAAAAGAATCTGAAGCTTGATGAAAATTCGTGCATTAGTTCCTGATATACAGTTATTGCAATAATCATGAATAATGTCGCATAGGAGATGTTGTACGATTCACAACAAAACAAAATCAGAATCAAATAATATCAAGGACTAACGGATTCAAAAGTTTTTATGAAAGTCCGTCCATTAGTTCTTGAAATATAGCTGTTGTGGAAATAGCAGCATAGCAGCTTCATGGGTTCTGCGATATACACACAAAACTAATCAAATCCGGTTTATATCAAGCTCTAAGTTTTGAATCAAAAGTTTTTATGAAAATCCGTCCATTAGTTCCTGGCATATAGCTATTGTGGAAATGTCTGCATAGCAGTGCCATCTGTTGGGCGATAAAACTAATCAAATCCAGTTTATATCAAGGTCTAACTGAAGATAAAGTTTTGTGAAATTCCGTTCAATAGTTCTTGAGATAGAACGCCCACAAAATTTATGTCACGTACAGACAGATCGACTGACAGAGTCACAGACAGACATTTTGTAAAAAACATGTTCTCTGGATTCTCAGATCCCTAAAACGTGTCAATCCGTCGAAAACCCGATTGTTATAATGTTCACGAATTTAATACTTTCTTTTTGTAAAGATAGAAGAAAGTAAAAAGTTAGTTAAGGATGTTCTCAACTGCTCCGCTCAACAAGCACAAAACATTTTGACACATTTACAAATTCATTTTTTGACGGAGAAGATATAAACATTGGAATGCCTGACTATGGAAGCGATTTCGAATCGAAATTAATTTTCCATTTTATGATCATTCAACTACCCGTCCAGTTCCAAGTTATTTCGATCACGGGATCACCCATTTTACTAATGCTTTTCGACCGGTTTTTCTGCTTTCGTCGGGAAATGTGCTCAAAAATGTCCACTTTGAAGGCTTGTTATGAAAGATCTATTGGGTATGTAAAAAATACAGAAACCTAAATACAGATTGTTTCCACATGCTATTTTCATGCATTGTCCGACCAAAAATAAATTAATGCATATGTCACAAAGTTATCCTTTTTGATTTAAGATCACCCTTAAGGGGTCTTGTACCTTTTAAACGGGATGAAAATCAACAAAATCATCCAAAGTTCGATTCAGTGTATCTTTAAAACCTTTATACATATTAACATGAAAATTTCACCGTTCAATAGAACAGATTATGCTTTTTAATAAACTGTCATTAAACATTTAATAGTCTTTCATATAATATATGCATTACTGAAATTTAAAGACCTCTATTTTTTACTCCGTCGTGCCTTGCGCGCACCCTAACAACCCTATAAATCAATATTTTTGCATATATATTTTTTTTCTGTAAAGAAGAATGTATTTTTAAAATGAACTACTCTTAAATAAAAATTGTTTCATTAACCTTATAAAAAAAAATTTCTAAAAAAAAAAAAAAAAAAAAAAAATCAAAATTTTACATTATTTAATAAATAAAATTATTCATAATTTAAAATTTTATCGCTATAAATACATAAAAGTAGTTCATTTTAAGCATACGTATGTGCTTATTAACTAAAAAAAAATTCATAACAATTCATACATATGTTCTCAAGATATGATGCGTGCAATGTCTAAAAACGCAGTTTTTCAAAAACCCGTTTCAAACCTTTTAATTTTTGTAGTTACCTTTGATGGGGATGCATCTTATTTTTGCTATAACTTCATTTTTAATGGGAATTTTTGTACGCGGTTTGTTTTAAAATATTTATAATGAATTATTTTATAATAATTAATGAAAACTGTAAAATCGAATTTTTGAAGCCTTAAAAGGTACTAGACCCCTTAAATATTAATTGTTCTTGATGAGAATAATTTTGAAGAATATCCGACAGATTTCAGTAGAAAAAAATTCCAGACAAAAGTGCATTCCGAGAATCAATTGAAAAACGCATAGTACATCCATTTGCGTGTTTTTCGTCTGGAAAAATGCCATTCCGTCTTGTTCTTTGTACTCCCACATTATCGCATTTTCCTCTCATTTTTCCGTGAGAGCATTACGGCAAAAACGTGCCTCATGAAGGACGTGCCATTGCCACCTTATATAAAGCCGATTTATCTCGGCCGGCACGTGCCCGTAACGGGAAATGAACGACGTTCACTTCCGAAGATAATACTTTGTTCGCACTGAGAAAGTTAAGTCTTGAAAAATCTTGAAGTTTTTTCAAGCGGTCGTACCCGGAATCAAGCAAGTTGCTTGAGCAAGTTTCTTAAACTCACTTAAATCTTTCCTGAGTTCTGACTATTTAATTATTTTAAATTACTGGAGAAATTACTAATTTAAATTACCTACAAATAATTATCAGCTATTTCAAGTTGTTATTTGTTTACCCCAGTTGCTTAACACGTGTGTTTGTGGGAGTTTTTTTTGTAATCAAAGGCCGAAAATGGAAAATGTTGAATCTGTTATTTCCTCTTGCAAAAAAAATTGGGAGCATAACGAAATAAATTTTTAATTGAATATGGCGGGATAATTACACTTCACTTATGTGTAAACAAAAAAGAAGTTAGAAGTTACAGTTACAAATTTCAGAGCTTAAGGGTGTATTTCGATCCAAAGCGCCTTTTTTCCGATTTATTTTTAGATTCATTTTTTCTCCCAAATGCACCAAACTTTCAAATTCTCTTATTTAGAAACTGCACAAGGTGCCGTAATTGTCGTTTTTTCGATAAATGTAGAAAATATTGAAAAAAAAATGCTGTCGAAAGCGGTGTTTTGGACAAAATTTTCAGAGGCGGGAGGTCTGTGAACGAAAAAAAGGGCATCCTGAGAAAATAATTGCTTATAAATCAAATTCTAATTAATTCTGCGAAAAATTACATCACACGGCACCTTGTACGTCACTTCAAAAATCACCCCAGCAAGTTTCATGTTTCTACTTTTAAAAATGAGTCTGAAAATGTATCTGAAAATTTCGAGCTGTTGAAGGTGAAAAATAATTTTTTCGAATACCCCCTTAAGCGCATGACCAGATGTCAGTTTGGCCAAGTTAAGTCACTTACAATGTTTAGTTAAGAGCCCACAATAGTCACAGAAATATTATTCAAAAAGACCCGGATGACCATGTAAAGTCTATGGGAGCGTTCTTTTCTACTATCTCGCTCAAATTTTAATATTTTTGCATGATTTTTTTGCACAAGATAGCTGAGGGCAATCCACAACCGGGCTAGTTTTTACTTTTTCAATTTTTGTTTCAGATTTTCTTTAAAAAATTACTTCAACTTTCGAAACCGGTTTAAACCGGTTCTGTAACTGAAAATATCATAATATAAAAAATATATAACCAAAATCGAAAAAGTAAAAACTAGCCCGGTTGTGGATTGCCCTCAGCTATCTTGTGCAAAAAAATCATGCAAAAATATTAAAATTTGAGCGAGAAATTAGAAAAGAACGCTCCCATAGACTTTACATGGTCATCCGGGTCTTTTTGAGTAATTTTTCTGTGACTATTGTGGGCTCTTAATGCGAACAAGTGAAGCCTAATTCCGGGGATCAAAAAGTTTAAGTGACTTGAAGTTAAGTGACTCAACTATTTCAGTTCGAATAGGGTATAAGTTTTCTTTCGTCATCGAAGAAACGCGAAAATAAAGGATTATGAACACTTTTCTGGGAGAGTAAGTTTTTATGTGCTTTCGAAAGTATACAGGGTGTATCATGAAGGTATGCAAAACTTTAAGAGGTAGTAAAACACATTCCTTCGAGCAACTTACAATCCCAGAGCCGACAGTACAAAAACCTAAGGTATATCGAGCAGAAGGGGAAAAAACTATTCATTTTATGGAAGAATAGTCATAGGAGAATCTAAAGCTTCAAAAGCTTCGTCACGTTTCATTGGATGTCAGCAATAGGGTCAAATCTCTTTCAAAGAAAGTTCGAGTGGTGAAAATAGGAAGAAGTCTGGACCTGGCGAGTATGGTGGATGTACAATTTGCACAACCACTCATGAATGTCTTTCGGTGTCTTGGAAAGAAAGAAAACTTTAAACTGATCTTTTGTTCCTTCATTTTCCTGTTCTCAGTTATGAAAACTAACATACTGAACAAGCACTTAGTAAAGCACGTCTTACACAGAACATAAACGACGCTCAACTGAACGACGGTGGGGTAAGAGGGTCAACACTTTCCTCTATGCAGGTGCAGCGTTTGGTTTCCCCAGTATTGCCAGATCGGTCGGCCTGAATTCATTCACCGAACTTTTTTGTTAGAGGAAGTATGTATAAACACACAGGGCTGTTTTGAAGTATTAGAATGCATGGACAGTGAAACTTTATTTCCCTAAATAACGAAGTTTTGTTAAAGATTTGAGGAAGTGCTGATAGTTTTTCATAATCTATGTTTAACACATGATTTTTTTTTACTTGTTTTATTTTTAAATTAAAAACGGTGCTTCCAACACATAAATGAATGTATTGTCCCATTTCAAATATCTAACCACTATAAAACCACTTTCTTCGTTTAAAAACTGCTTTTCTAAATTATTTCCGAAAATAAAAACAACAAAAATCAAAATAATATTCCTTTGCCCATTTTATCCTCATTTTAAAAGTCCATTAGTTGAAAAATTTACATAAATTGTTTATTTTTAAAACGGTTTATATTTCGAAATTGGAATCAAAAATTCTAAAATTCCAATTTCATCCAATTAAAAGCATTTTGATGTTGCGCTAATGAGAGTGAAAAAGATTTAATGGGAGTTTTTAGAAACTATATTCATAATCAAAATTCGGGGGAAGACATACAAAAAGCCGTTATTTCTCTTCCCCCCGCCTATTACAACATTATATTAGGAATTTTCAATGAGTTAGTCCGGATCATCATCATTGTACTTTCAAGGGAAGAGCAATTAACAGAGTAACGATTTCAGCTGCCGATGAACATGTATTTATTTAAGAGAAACGTTATCGCTGCTTATTTCATTTCACATTTTTTTTCATAACTCGTTTTAGTCCATATTCGTCTAAAAGTGAATTCTACAAAAAAAAAAAAAAAAAAAAAAAGAAAAGAAAAGAAAAGAAACCTTAAAAAATGCCTTATATAATTTTTATACGCCCTTTTTTAAGCGCAATAAAAATTATACAAAAAAAAAATCCTAAAGTTCTAATCTCGTCAGTTCCTCCGTCTGTTCATCCAATCGCGCCCTTCGACCTAATCGTTCGGAATTTTTCTTCGAACCTTCGATTTCCTTGCGTAAATACAGGTTAGGATCCGTTAGAAAGACTCCCAAGGAGGGCAGCTCCATCATCGGAAATATATCCTCAGTGCAGATAATCGGCCGTCCTAAATAACATATCTAACTGTCTGTGTATTCCATTGATGTCGAGACTTTTCCACTTTTAAGAATATCGAATCGAAATTTTGAAAATATATATATATTAAATTTCCTAATTCTATTAGATATTATGCGTAATTAATTCAATGATGTCCCATGATAAATAATGATTCTAGGTGATCATGGTGATTACTCTTTTCAATACTGTTCTACCTCATGAATTTATGCCGTGGCATGATAGGTAATGATTCTAGGTGCCAACGGTGATGAGGGGCTGTTCAGGTAGGAGTCATATTGCTTCGGTATGACTATTATTCGTAATAAATTTTGTATTATTGTCTTTTTGTATAAGAATGCAGCAGCTAGTGTACCAAGATCGGAATATTAATTAAACGGGTTTTAGTACGATCGCATCTCATTCGCCACGTTTGGTGTAAAATTTCTGGCTTGTTGTCGTTGCAATGCTATACTTTACGTTTATAAATAACACGCCATAATGATGTCAAACATTTCTAAACAATACTCATTACCTCCAAGATATCGATTGTTAATTTGTGTTTTAAATATCATCCAAATGCTTTGTCATTTTTTTTAAATTTTAATTTTAAAATGATGTTTCTAACCTATATAAACAGATTTATTGTCCCATTTCAAATATCTAGTTAAAAATAAAAAACCATAAAAGGTAAGCAACTTTCTTAATTTGAAAAATTATTTCCTGAAATATTCCCGATAATGCAAAAAACAAAAATCTCAATCGCATTCGTTCCGCACATTTTATCCTCATTTTAAAAGTTCATTAGTTGAAAAATTTACATAAATTGTTTATTTTTAAAACGTTTTATATTTCGAAATTGCAATCAAAAAGTCTAAAATTCCAATTTCATCCAATTAAAAGCATTTTGATGTTGCGCTAATGAGAGTGAAAAAGCTTTAATGGGTGCTTTTAAAAACTATATTCATATGCGAAATTCGGGGGAAGACATACAAACAGCCGTTATTTCCCCCTCCTCCCCCTCATATAACAAAATTACATTAGAAATCTTCAATGAGTGAGTGCGCATTATTATATTTACTTCAAGGGAAGGCGATTAACAGAGTAACGATTTCAGCGATTAGCGGATGAATATTTATTTAATTATTTAAGAGAAACGTTATCGCTGTTTGTTTCATTTCACATTTTTTCAAGGGTCGTTTTAGTCCACATTTTTCTAAAAATAAATTCCATTCAAAAAAGTATAAAAATGTCATATTTCATTTCTATACGTTCCTTTTAGACGCATCCGTACCCTGGAAAACTAGTCGTTGGGGGCCACCGTAATACTTACCCATCATATATATGCGTAATATAATGTATGAAAATAATGCATTTGAAAACTATTTATAAAACGGATTGCAATTCCAAAACAAAATTTAAGCGTGTATTTATATTTTTATTGTGCATTAGTAATGCTGTATTAATGAGTTGCTGATGAATCTCTTTCGGTAAATTATACAACACGCCTAACTACTCAAGTAATACCGGATTGCGTAAAAGAAACATCCTTATAACTGCAAAAATAATAATCTTATTAACGAACTGTTTATTGCGTCGGATGAAGCGTCTCATTTCCAATTGAAATACATCTCTGAATTGAAATTTGAATGAAATACAGGGTCATGAAAAATCGAAGAATGTGGAAAACAGAATTGCAGATATCTCGGCAACTCATAATTCGATCGACTTCGTTCTTTATGCAAAATGTGTGTTATTTTATTGCCTTTTACGTCCATTTCTTAGAACAAAAACATTCGAAAATTTTTGTATACCTTTCATCAGAACGAATTTTTCGAGAGTCCGAAAAAAATAGCTTCGGATAATCGACGTTTCTGATATTAAATAGGCTTCGTGTCATTCTTACATACTAAGTACATACAAAATTTCAAGTCTCTATCTCAATTCGTTCGGGAGATAGAGTGTTTACAGACAGACAGACAGAGAGACGGACGGCAATTTTTTTTTTCGGAATCTCCAGTGTCTGAAACGTGTCAATCCGTCAATTTTATTCTTTCGATGTGTTCAAAACGATTGCAAGACTCACCCTATACTACGTATGATGGGGAAGTAAAATGAGTAAATGGGTGTACTCATATCGAATTGAGTATGTTTGATGATGAAAAATGATCCCATTGCTTTCTCAATTTTGAAGCATCACATGTTATGAGATGCAAACAAACGATAGTTTTGTACCCAGCATTCGTTTATTTCTTTCATCGCGGCATAAAAGATGCTTATTAATGTCAATATTGAATTATACACAATATTTTTAAATAATTTAAAAATGCTTGCAAATACTGCTTTTGTCATAAAAAAAATTGGATTAGGGTATTTTGCTAATATTTATGCTATTTTTCTTAATAAACAATCAATTAAACATTTATTGTTCTAATAATTTTGAGCAAGAAATAAATACCAGTATATTTTTACTTTAACCTGCAAGTTCAGAGGATATAGTTCATAGCGATTTATATTTGAACAAAACCACGGAATCAACAAGTTGGAAATTGCACGTGAAGCGTAGCAAATGAGGTGCGTTCGTACGATAACGAAGTTTTAAAAATATTACTTTCATATATCAGTCTCATAAAATTGTAAATAGTGAATTACAATTAAAACGCTCATCAAACAATGTTCTCCCTATACCATTATGTAATGGAATACTTTTGTGTGGCCTTGTCAATCAATAACAAATGTTCTTTGCACCACAAATAATGTAAGATGTATATTATAATATGTACTTTATAGTTGCATTTAAATTTTATAAAGTTCGCGTGAGTCTAACACGATTGAAATGCATTTGAAACATTTTTCCCATTGACCGTATAATGTAACGGAATACTTTTTATTGTCCCTGTAATTGATCTATGCATCCGATTTTCATAAAATTTGAAATAACTCGACACAATTATGTAATAATTATGTATTTTAAATTTCAAACGTATAGAATATATTTGAAACTTTTTCCCCATTGACCATAATGTAATTGAATACTTTTGATTGCCCCTGTAATTGATCTATGCACACGATTATCAAAAAATTTGAAATAACTCGACATAATTAGGTAATAATTGCGTATTTTAAATTTCAAACGATTAAAATGCATTTGAAATTTTTTTCCCCATTGACCGTAATGTAATGGAATACTTTTGATTGCCCCTGTAATTGATCTATGCATCCGATTTTCATAAAATTTGAAATGACTCGACAAAATTATGTAATAATTATGTATTTTAAATTTCAAACGATTCGGTTGGGTAGTTTTTGCGTTGTTATATGCGGACAGACGGACGGACGGACGGACTGAACGACCACTATAGGTGCTACGTATTATATAATTACGAACGCACCTAAAAATGAGTAGATGTGTCTCTCGGTTTTGAGTATCGGAGCTATTTTGAGTATGTCAAGTACTTGAAATTGAGTACTTTTTACTCAATTTTGAGAATCCCCTTTGTTCAGTGTAATTATACAAAATCCTATAATTCTAGTCTCGTCAGTCTCATCCCATTGCAGAGAAAATTGCCGAAACCTTTCCAATTTTATAAAAATCGAAACGAAACTTTACAGAAAAAATAATAACAGAATTCCTGATTTTATTAAATCCTATCATACGTGATTAATTCAATAAAATCCCATGATAAGTAATGATTCTAGGTGATCATGGTGATCACTCTTTTCAATCCTATCCGACCTCATGGATTCAATACCATCTCATGATAAGTAATGATTCTAGGCTGCCGGGGTGATGGATTTCCTATTGGAGAGGGATATTTATTATTTCCGTTTCTTTTTGGTATAAGAGTGTAACAATTACTGCGCCAAGATCTGAATATTTATAAAACCGGTTCCAGAACGATCGCATCTCATTTGCTATGTTTGGTGTACAATTTCTGGCTTGTTGTTGTTGCAACCCTATACTTTATAAATACACGCCATAATGGTGTCAAACGTTTTTAAACAATATTGTATTACCTCCAAGATATCGATTGTAATTCCGCATTTTAAATATCACCCAAACGCTTTGTCTTTTTTAATTTTTAATTTTAAAATGATGTTTCTAACCTATATAAACATAGATTTATTGTCCCATTTCAAATATCTAGTTAAAAATAAGAAACCATAAGAGGTAAGCAACTTCCTTAATTTGAAAAATTATTTGCTAAAAATATTCCCGGAAATGCAAAAAAACCAAAAATCTTAAACGAATTCGTCCTTATCATCTTATCCTCATTTTAAAAATTCATTAGTTGAAAAATTTGTATAACTGCTTATTTTTATAACGCTGTTTTTTTCGACATTGAAATCAAAAATTCTAAAATTCCAATTTCATCCAACTAAAAGCATTTTGATGTTCCCTTAAGGCTGTTCTTAAATCAAAAAGGGCAACTTTGTGATACATGCTTTAATTTATTTTTGTTCGGAAAGGCATGACACGAACAGGTTTTGCTACTCAGAAACTGTCTCATTGCACTCTGTTTTCTGTTTTTTTACATACGCAATAGATCTTGTATAACAAGTCTTCAAAGTTGACGTTATTGAGCACATTTCCCGACGACAGCAGAAAAACCGGTCGAAAAGCGGGAGAAAGACGGATGATCACGTGATCGAAATAGCTTAGAATTGGATAAGTAATTTAACAATCAAAAAATGGAAAGCACATTTCGATTCCAAATCGCTTTCATAGTCAGGGATTCCAATTTTACAACTTTCTGTTAAAAAATGAATTAGTAACTGTGTCAAAATGTTTTGCGATTGTAGAACGGAACAGTTGAAAACGACCTTTATTAGACTGGAAAAGCTATAACGGTGGGTTTTAAAAACTACATTCATATACGAAAGCGGGTTAAAGCAAACAAGCAGCCGTTGTTGTCCCCCCCCCCCCCCCATAATTTTAGATAAAAAAATTTTAATGAGTTATTCTGCATAATCATTTTAACTTCATGGGAACAGATAAACGATATCAGCTGTTAGCTGATGAACATTTATTTAGTTATTTTAAAGAGAAGCGTTATCGCTGTGTCTTTCATTTGCTCCTTTTTTAGGATTCGTTTTAATCCATATCTATATCATAAGGGCCAAACGTATCTGTGCGTAATGCATACGTCATTTTGCGAATGGCAACACTTTGAAATTTGAAAATAAATTTCAGTTTTGCAACTTCCAAACATCCCACATTTTCAATTTTTACATCATCGTTTAGAGAAAAAAATCTACTTTTAAATGAAATTTGTTTCAAAGCTGTATTACTTACCCATCATACGTAGTATAGGGTAAGTCTTGCAGTCGTTTTGAAAATCGAAAAAAAATTTTTGACGGATTTACACGTTTTTGACACTGGAGATTTCGAAAAACATATTTTTAGAAAAAAAAAATTGCCGTCCGTCTGTCTGTCTGTCTGTCTGTAAACGCTCTATCTCCCGAACGAATTGAGATAGAGACTTGGAATTTTGTATGTGCTTAGTATGTAAGAATGGGACGAAGCCTATTTAATATCAGCAACCTCGATTATCCGGAACTATTTTTTTCGGACTCTCGAAAAATTCGTTCTGATGAAAGGTATATAAAAATTTTCGAAATTTTTTATTTTAAGGAGTGATCGTAAAAGGCAATAAAATAACACAAATTTTGCATACTGAACCAAGTTGATCGAACTATTATTTGCCGAGATATCTATAATCCTGTTTTCCACATTCTTCGATTTTTCATGACCCTGTATTTCATTTAAATTTCAATTCAAAGATATATTTTAATTGGAAATGAGACGCTTAATCCAACGAAATAAACTGTTAGTTAATAAGATTATTATTTTTGGAGTTATAAGGATGTTTCTTTTTCGCAATTCAGTACTACTTGAGTAGTTGAGCGTGTTGTATAATTTATCGAAAGAGATTCGTCAGGAACTCATTAATATAGCATTACTATGCACAATAAAAATATAAATACGCGTTTAAATTTTGTTTTGGAATTGCAATCCATTTTATAAATATTTTTAAAATGTATTATTTTCATATATTATATATGCATATATATGATGGGTAAATATTATGGTGGCCCCCAACGACTAGTCTTAATCTGTTTTTGAAATATTAATTTTTTTGCAGTTTTTAATACCGTTTATCTAATTGTGGCAACATAGGTATTCCATTTCTATTAATAGCCAAGCAAAGGGAAAAAAGCAGATTAGTGTATTTATATGTTGCCAATTGCCATTGTTAAAAAATATCGTTTGTTATAAAACCCGATGAATTTCGGCTTCATATTCGGCTACAAAATTTTATTGATGCTTAGGAGAGTATAAATAGTTTATTATCTATTTTAGCTAATAGTATCCAGACTTCAAGTTTTGAATTAAAAGCATTTCAATATGATCAAATTAAAATACTATTTTTTTAATAAAAAAAAAAAAAGTTGAATACAGATATAAAAGGTGCATGTATAAATTTTGATATGGTGAAAATGATGTCGGGCTTAGATTACACAGGGGAAAAAATTCTATAATTGAGTCAAAGTTGAATAAATTTTGCTTTTTTCATTTTGGAATACTAGCATAAGAGCCGTAATTGAAAACTTTATCGTAATAACAGATCTTTTAAATTTTTTTTACTGTTTACATGTATGATGAAAGTTTAATTTTAACAATTTTTACAACTGAAATATATTTAAAATTTTATAATATTAATATAAAATTTTATAAAAATAGTATTTTGTTAACTTTAGGTTAAATATCATTCATTTAAGAGTTAGACTGACCATTGTAAGATGCATTTTTTACTGTAGCTAATTTTGTAGGTTTATTATAAATCAATGAAACAGTTCCTTTTTAAACATTTTATTTCGTCGATTCTCGACGGGTTCTACCTAGTTTTTCTAAAAGTGAGTTGTATACCAGAAGGAATCGTGTTAAACCTTTTGGGTCCGATTTTTTTTTTTTTTCAATTTTTAGAAAAAATTACTTTTGCGTTAATAACATTAACACTAGCTATCGAAATAGATTAATTAGTGTTTGACGAATATTTTATTGTCTGAAAGATAAAGAATGTTGTTGTTTTGCTTACTATTCAAGTAACATTCACATGAAAATAGGCTGAGGAAGAATTTTTGGCGATGTTTAGAAAATATTGTATTACAACAAGATTTAACTTGTATTACAAATTTCTAACACTTTTTACGTTTTATGACACACGATTCTTTCAGGAAAGTATCTTTAATTTTAAATTTAAAAATTGAAATATGTGTTTAAAATAAAAAGAATCACAAATGGCGCAAAGAGAATGAAGCAAATAATAATAATTATTATTATTACTAAATGCCTAAACATAAATGAAGTCATACAGTAAATGCATAGGCATATAGTAACATTGCTACATTTAAATAGAAGCAAAAGTATGTTTTAATACAAAATAATACTTCATTAAAAGATGTACTATTAATAGTACACCAGACCCGAAAGGGTTAAAATGTCGTTTTAATTACTATCTTAGGTCTGTTCGTATCCCTTCTGTAACCGTTAACTGTTCTGAAACCTTTCTTAGGTCTGATCGTAAATATATAAATTCGTAGCCTCCTTAGTTAGCATCTTGTTGTGCACATGATTGATTTCTCTATACATATCATATATGTGCAGATGTATTAGCACAACGAGTACAAACACTGAATAGAGATAGAGTGTACCAGAACAAAACACATGGAAATGCAGGGTCGGAAACGATTTTCTGGCACGGTAGTGACGATACAAAAAAAAGAACTAAGGAAAGACTGTAACGGAAAGATAAAACGTGTTTATTATTCTGTACATCAGAAAATTGAGAAATAAGAACAAAAAGGAACAACGCTCGTCATCAAAGAAAGTATTCGAACCAACGACCCCGGACTAGAGGTCTGCACGGGTCGGAATTTCCAGGCCCGGCCCGGCCCGTAGGAAAAAATTTTCGGCCCGACCCGGCCCGTTGTAAAACTCAAAAGTTCGGCCCGGGCCCGGCCCGGCCCGTTTAAATTTTTATACTTTAGGCCCGGCCCGGCCCGTACAGAAATCAGGGAAAACAGGCCCGGCCCGTTTTGGCCCGTTACAATTTCTACGATTTCTGAAAAATTCAGATTTTTTTCATATAATTAAGATTTTTTTAAAGAATACTGCATACATATCTATGGAATGATTTTAGAGTATATTTTACAGGAAATACACATTAGCAAAATTAGTGATTAATAAGATTCTTAGGCTTTCAACAATCAAATAAAGATTTATGAAAAAATTAATATGGCTTAGAATAAAAGAATAAAGAAAGTTAAAAACATCGTAACTTTTGAAGCTGTTTAATAAAAGAAGATTTATAAAAATATTTCTATATCATTTTATTAAAGATTTTAAATCCAAATTCATTCGTTAACTCAAATATGCGCCTTTCTGATACATTTCTAAAATCATTTTTTTTTTTTTTTTCAGAAACGCACAGCAGGTATCTTTATTCAGAAACTATATAATCAAGTGGCATTATCTGTTTTTTGATACAAGCAATTTAAGAATACTGAAAGGAAATAAATTATTGTTATACTTAGCATTTTCAATAGAATTTCCGGAAGCGATACCATGGGAAGGGAGAAAAACCTGCAACCATTTGAGAAACTATTGTATCTGAACAAATTTATGCAAGTATTTTTTTATTCATCAAAAATGAAAAATGCTATTCGATTCCAGATGCCTTCAATAGTCAGGCTTATCACTTTTATATTTTTACAATTAAAAATTAATCTGAAAATGTGTCAAACTTTCGCGTTATTGAGAAATTAATTTAAAAACCATCAAACTTTCGCGTTATTGAGAAATTAATTTAAAAACCATCAAGAAGTATATATCCAAAGATTAATCTAACATAAGTTCTTTATTGCTGTTAATAATTTTACAAATCAACTTGTCTGCCCTACAGATCTTGAGAACAATTAAGTCTTTTTCCGGTCCGGCAAGTCTATATGTAGAAAAATAATGCAAGCTTGATCTCGGCCCGGTATAAGTCAGCTAAAAAAATATTAAAACGGGTTACACACAATTTAACAGTCCGATGCCGATCTCACACTGTACAAGTTACATTTTTATTATTATATTGATGCTGTCAAACTAGTATGGCTCGTGACGTACATTTATATTTATTCTCGTTAAAACCATTTGCGTTGAAAATAGATCATATTTTATCTTTTCTGCTTAAATCTTCAGAACGGGCCGGCAGGCCCGAAAATTTTTTTATCGGCCCGGCCCGGCCCATATGGCCCGTTCAATTTTTTTGCCGGCCCGGCCCGTTGAGAAAACTATTCTGATTCTGCCGGCCCGGCCCGTTAGAAAATTTGAAACGATTCCGCCGGCCCGCGGGCCGGGCCGGGTACGGGCCAGGCCCGGGCCCTTGCAGACCTCTACCCCGGACTTTAATGCAGGCCTCTCATCTTTAAGGGTGTATTTCGATCCAAAGTGCCTTTTTTCCGATTTATTTTTAGATTAATTTTTTCTCTCAAATGCACCAAACTTTCAAATTCTCTTGTTTAGAAACTACACGAGGTGACGTAATGGTCGATTTTTTGATAAATGTAGAAAATGTCGCAAAAAAATGCTGTCAAAAACGACGTTTTGGACAAAATTTTCCGAAGCGGGAGGTCTGCGAAGGAAAAAAAGGGCATCCTGAGAAAATAATTGCTTATAAATGAACTTCTAATTAATTCAGCGAAAAATTACTTCAAACGGCATCTTTTACATCACTTCAAAAATCACCCCAGCAAGTTTCATGTTTCTCCTTTTAAAAATGAGTCTGAAAATGTATCGGAAAATTTCGAGCTGTTGAAGGTGGAAAATCTTTTTTTTTTTTTTAAATATTGGACATGAACTGGACTTCCCCAACACTTGTCTCAATGCATGCAACAAGTTTTTCAGCTCTGTTAACTGGAGTTTGTGCGCAAGTGTCTCGACTCCAAAACCATCCCGATATTTTTTGAGGCATTAGGATTGATAATGACGTTTTCCCACAACATGTTTGTGTCTGTCCTTTCTTATGCTTATGGTGAAACTACCACGCCAGGAAAACGTTCTCGACCCTGTTTTTCAGTGTGATTTTACACAATCTAGATATATTCTGTCTCTCCTAAAAGTTTGTAATCACTGAACTGTTTATATATAAATTTCAATGCGCTTCAAATTGTGAAACATCATTAAAACACCACCGAAAACAATTTTGTAATGTGATGAAATTCTTATGAGTGTCCTTGCAAATGAACTATACTGACGATGCATATTTCATTTTCAATACCGAACATTCCATAGTAAAAATTCTTGACATACATCAATTTTATGCAGTGGAACAATATTTACGCAAGTTAGAGCAGGAACAGACAGATAAACTGAATTCATAAACGCCTTTAAACTTTGTTAGAAATAAAAATGGAATGAAAACACTTACCGTGAACGTATCTGAAGACTTTAATAAGAATCACTGCCACGATTACTAGAAAAAAAAAGAAAGAAATATAAATATCAGATAACATAAAATATGCTTAAAAAAATACTAACCAACTTCAAAAAAAGAATCAAGCATGGCGACAACTTGCTGCTATTGCATAGGAGTGCATAGTTTTAAGAGGCTTTTGATTTGAAATCGGTTGCAACAATGAAAGATAATTTACGATAACAGTCCCAGAGCCGACCCCACAAAACTCTAAGTCATCGAGCACAAGAAAAAATCCTTTATATTGTGGAAGAGTAGTCATAGGGGAATCCAATGATCCATGTCTGCCGGAAGTGAAGGGGTGCATAATGCAAAAATGCAAAAATGAATACCACCAGTGGCTCACTCGTAGACTTAACATTGTGTTTGCCGTACAATCGGTTTGGCAATTCATTTTGTCCTACAATCAAAAGTAGGAAAACACGGAAGACTGGGTCCAGGAAAACATAATGCTAAACCTGCGAGTCAGTCACTAGTGGTATTCATTCTTGGCTTATGCATCACTTCGCTTCCGGCAGACATGGATCATTCGACTCCTCTTCGACTATCTATACTAATAAAATCCGTGCGCCTCTGTCTGTCTGCTTGAAGCCGATTACAGTTCGCAACGCGGGCGAGTTGGAAGTCGCGAGAGGTGTCTTTCGATTGGAAAAATTCCGGGGAAGTCATTTCGGGCATTTTCGAGACCGTGGGACCAAAATTAAAAAAGTTATGAATTAAAAACCCCTTGGGAATCGGAACGAAAAATATCTCAATTCCGAACGGAGCTCCGAAGCAGAATACTGCGCCACCTTGCGGTGAAGGAATGAATTTTTCCCCTTTGGCTAAAAGAAGAAACAGCCGAAAACCTCCATTTCTACCGGCGCTAATTGCGTTTTTTCCCGCATCAATTTTTTTGACTTGCCGTAGAATATTTACCGTAGTTTTCGCTAAAATATTGAACTTAGAAATAAAACAGGACTATCGAAACTTTTTTTTGAGCGTTTTTTTCTTAAACCATCATGCAGACAGTTTTTAAAGTAGAAAAAACTGATTACATATTCAGAATCTGCGTAAAAATCTGCTTCTGATGAACTAAAAAATACGAATAAAATGTCTTATGGGCGCGTAGTACCCACCGTGCAAAACCAAATATTTTTAACGGGACTATGGGCACGAAGCGACCATAGCGCCGATCCACAATCTTTTTTTTTCAAGTGCACGTGGCCCGCAGTGCGAAATCACATATTTTTAACGGGACCATGGCTCTTTAATTTACTTTTTTTTGTGCTTGAGGATTCGAACACCAAGACTTGCTTATTTAATGAATTTTTTTGCTTATTATATACTGCTTAATACCGAGGTTCGTTTGGAAAAAGTGGCCCAGCTAGCGGGCGTAGCTCGCTAGTTCTTCCATAATAACAGTGGCTATTCCTCCGTAAGAGTGAATAGTCACTCCTACCAGGAGTGAAAAACTCACTCCTTTAGCAAAAATAAATAGTCACTCCTCAGAAAGAGTGATTATTGACTCCTGTTTAGAGTGAATATTCACTTCCCATGAGTGAGTATTCACTCTTTCAGAGAGTCAACGATTCCACTTTTTCCCAGAGTGAATAGTCACTCTAAAGAGGTTGGGCACATTTTGAGTCTGCGATAGAGTGAGTATGGAGTGAATAGTCACTCCTTTTTATTTAGAGTGTAGTAAAATTTTCATTTATATTTTTCCCCCGTTCCATCAAAATTTTTCGGCTCATGAGGACACGAAGTAATATCAAAATTGTAAAGATTTCCCTTTTTCAAGACCAGGGATACAAAGTAATAAAATTCCTGTTCTGTTTTCTTCTAAATCAGCAGTTCCCAATCTATGGGTCGCGACCCACTGATGGGCCGCAGCAGTTGTTTTGGTGGGTCGCGGAACAATCGAGGTTTGTCATCAAAATATAGCTTTTATTTCATCTGTTTAAAAAGATATCACAATGTCAACAGGAAATATCTCATTGACTATAAAGTTATGTTTTCATAATAATTAAATGTACTTTTAACTATCTTTGTAGTTTGTGCATTGCTTTAATTACTATTCACTTACATACATTGAGATTACCGATTCTTATTTTTGTTGATAATGTATCTCCCGTACGAAAATTTGCGATATTCGTTGAATAGGATACCCGATTGTACAAAGATACTAAAAAAATTACTATACTGGTATACAATTTTTGCTTAATATGTCGCTTTTTTTTTTTTTTTTTTTTTTTTTTTTTAACTGGAAGGTGGGTTCGAAAATTTTTTTCACTGAAAGGTGGGTCGCGTACCGAGAAAGTTTGGGAACCGCTGATATAAGGGATTTTTACTTGTGCTGGATGATTTAGGGTTTTGTGCGGTCGGCTCTTGAACTATGTATGAAATAGAAGAAAGTTGTGGGATTGCCACAACCGACTAGCTTTCATTAGATTCTTGCCATTATTTTTTTATATAAAATTATAAGCATATTAATTAAAACTATGCATTCATATGCATTACCGCCAAACTGCTAGAATAAATTGGCGTCCATATATATGCTTTCGTTAACTTCGCAAAATCTATCTAGATTCCGACCTTTTTTCAGTCCAGATTTCGCATTTTGAAGAAAAAAGATCTCGTATCTGTGTAAGAGTGATTGCCTGAAAAGTGAACGCTATTAATTGTACGATTGCTTGAAAAGTAATTTGTTATTATTTTAAAAAAGTTCTAATCGTCAGAATTTAATGAAATTGAAATGGGATTCCATGGGTATCTTATACTTAAAAAAAAAAAAAAAACTAGTCGTTGGGTTTACCGTAATTCTTACCCATCATAATATAAAATATGAAAATAAAACGCGTCTAAACTATGCATGGAAATTCCAAAATGAAATTTAAACGCATAAATAAATAATTTTAACATACATAACAATGCTCCATTAATGAATTGCTGATGAGCCAATTTCGACAAATTATATAAAACGCCAAAATACTCGAGTAGTACCGGATTGCGTGAAAGAAACATCCTCATAACTCAAAAAATAATAATCCTATTAACTAAAAATTTACTGCGTTGGATTAAGCGTCTCATTTCCAATTAAAATATATCTGTGAATTGAAATTTGAATGAAATACAGAGTCATGAAAAATCGAAGAATTTGGAAAACAGGATTACACATATCTCGGCAACTAACAATCCGATCGACTTCGTTTTTTATTCAAAATTTGTGTTATTTTATTGCTTTTTACATCCATTCCTTAAAATAAAAAAAATCTAAATTTTTTATATACCTTTCATTAGAACGAATTTTTAGAGAGTCCGAAAATAATAGTTCCGGATAATCGAGGTTACTGATATTCAATAGGCTTCGTCCCATTCTTACATACTAAGTACGTACAAAATTTCAAGTATCTATCTCAATTTGTTCGGGAGATAGAGCGGTTACAGACAGACAGACAGATAGACACACAGACGGACGGACGGCAATTTTTTTTTTTCTAAAATTATGTTTTTCGGAATCTCCAGTGTCCGAAACGTGTAAATCCGTCCAAAAAAATTTTTCGATTTTCAAGACGATTGCAAGACTTACCCTATACTACGTATGATGGGTAAGTAAAAAGAGTTATCAAAATCATTTCCTGTTTAAAGGAGTTAGGAGTGAACAACAAATACATACAGGTCGAATTCAATAATCTCCTTCTTTGAAATTGCTTAAAAACTGATTTACTCAAATAATCTACTTGAATATTAGACTAACATAAGAAAAACAATTTTCGAGATTTAAAAAAAAAAATTCTTTTTAATTTTGTCTTTACAAGAAAAAACTAGTCGTTGGAGGCCACCGTAATACTTACCCATCATGGATATGTATATGAAAATAAAACATGTGAAAACTATTAATACAATGCATTGCAATTCATAAACAAAATTTAAATATTGTTAATACATAGTAATGCTATATTAAAGAACTGCTGATGTACCAATTTCGACTAATTATATAAAACGCCAAACTACTCAAGTAGTACCAAATTGCGTAAAAGAAACATCCTTATAATTCCAAAAATAATAACTCTATTAACTAACAATTAGTTGCGTCGGATGAAGCGTCTCATTTCCAATTAAAGTATACCTCTCAATTGAAATTTGAATGAAATACAGGGTCATGAAAAATCGAAGAATGTGGAAAACAGGATTACAAATATCTCGGCAACTAATAATCCGATCGACTTCGTTCTATATGCAAAATGTGTGTTATTTTATTGCCTTTTACGTCCATTCCTTAAAATAAAAAAATTCGAAAATTTTTATGTACCTTTCATCAGAACGAATTTTTTGAGAGTCCGAAAAAAATAGTTCCGGATAATCGAGGTTGCTGATATTAAATAGGGTTCGTCCCATTCTTACATACTAACTACATACAAAATTTTAAGTCTCTATCTCAATTTGTTCGGGAGATAGAGCGTTTACAGACAGACAGACAGACAGACAGACGGACGGACGGCAAAATTTTTTTTCTAAAAATATGTTTTTCGGAATCTCCACTATCTAAAACGTGTAAATCCGTCAAAAAAAAAAATTTCGATTTTCAAAACGATTGCAAGACTTACCCTATACTACGTATGATGGGTAAGTAAAATACTAGATTCGTGAAGATTTTCGAATTCCGGTTTTCGGCGAATTTGCACATTTTAGGAATCACAGAATCCAAAAAATATGTTTTTACAAAATGTCTGCCCATTACTCTGTCTGTGAATCTGTCTATGTGTAATAAAATTTTTGTGGGCGCTTTATCTCAAAAACTAATGCATGGAATTGCACAAAACTTCAGATTCAGTTAATCTTTGGTAGAATTTGGTGTTGATAACTGTTTGATGAAAACGCCTGACAGGTGGCGCTTTTATACTCCAATAATCGTGGTTAATGCAATCTCATTTTCTTAAGAACTTATGTACAAAATTCCATAAAAGCTCAAATTCAGTTAGTCCCTGATATAGATTAGAGCTGTTTAGTTTTTGGTGTAAATTGCTCAACAGGTGGAGTTGCTACGTTGCAATTGAGCGATTTGCGCCTTAGCTGTATCTCAAGAACTGATGCGTGAATTTTGATTACGCTACAAATCCCCTTAGCCTTTGATATAAACTGTTAGAAATTAGTTTTTTGTGTGAATCGCCCAAAAGTTGGCGCTGCTTTTAAGCATTTTTGACGATCTCCGATTTAGCTCTATCTCAAAAACTAAGGCGCGGATTTCATCAAACTTCAGATTCAGTTGTAAGTTGACAACTCACTAAATTTTGAATTAAACCACCTAACCGGTGGCGTTGCTTGTTTTCGTGTAACGTAGGAACCTCGTAAGACATACATAAATATACATTATTAATTTATTATGTGTGTTAATTAAGTATTCATAATTACTAATTAATTATATGTGTGACCCAAGTTAGATCCCTGTGCCTCCGACCGAAGGTTTTTATTACTTCCCGATCATACGTCTTGCAATCGCTTTGAAAATCGAAAATTCTTTTTTGTCGGAATTACACGTTTCAGATAGTGGAGACTCCGAAAAACATATTTATAGAAAAAAAAATTTGCCGTCCGTCCGCCCGTCTGTCTGTCAGTCTGTCAACGCTCTATCTCCCGAACAAATTGAGATAGAGACTTGAAATATTATATGCACTTAGTACGTAAAAGTGAAACGAAGCCTATTTAACATCAGTAACCTCGAAGATCCGGAACTATTTTTATCGCACTCTCGAAAAATTCGTTCTGATGAAAGGTACATAAAAATTTTCCATTTAATAAAAAAAAAAAAATGGACGTAAAGGGCAATAAAATAATATAAATTTTGCGTAAAGAACGAAGTCGATAGAATTATTATTTGCTGAGTTATTTGTAAATCTTATTTTCTACATTCTTCGATTTTTCATAACCTCGGATTTCATTCAAATTTTAAATCAAAGATATATTTTAATTGGAAATGAGACGCTTAATTTGACGCAATAAACCGCTAGTGAATAGAATTATAAATTTTTGGAGTTATAAGGATATTTCTTTTACGCAATTCGGTACAACTTGTGTAGTTTGGCATGTTATATACAAAATGGGTTCATTAGCAATTCATTAATAGAACATTACTTTGTATATTAAAAATATTTAAATATAAGTTTAGATTTTATTTTGGAAATGGCAATGCGTTTTATAATTTCCGCATGTTTTATTTTCTTATATTATATTACTAATATTCATGATATTACTAATATTCACTAACATTTTAAAGTATCACGAAAAGAGGAGAGGTTTCAATCTATCTATATATTTAAAACACCTGGCTTTTTTTTGGTCATCAGCCCTGAGCCTTCTACTGGCCCGATTTTGATAATTATTTTTTTTTAAATGAAAGCTGTTTATGTGTAGATGTGCCCATTCTGGCTAATTTTTAATTTATTTCCATTTTTATATTTTATTTTTAATTTTAAAAGCTTTTTCATGACATTTTTTCAAAACAGTGGCAACAGGTTAAGCTTTTCTCAAAATTTATTTTGTTTCATTATTTTCCACCAAACAGGAGCTTGATCTCATCGGTGAATGTACAATCGCATTTAAAACAAACAAACAAAAAAGAATAAATAAAACTTTTCGTTAAATTCAATCATAATAAAATGATTGCACATAGTTATCCCCTGCAATAAACAGATTATTTAGTTACAAGGAAGGTCTCCATTGGGGGCATACTCAGAATTTTTTGAAAAAAATACGAATTAAACTACTCATGTAGGTAATAAAGGATCAGTGAAAATTAGCGGCGGAATCACATTATTAGATATGTAAAAAAATAAAATAGTTTGGAATAATTGGCGTGAAAAGCTGAAAGCGACGTGGGATTTGGCGAGCAGTGCATTTCCTCGCCAAAAGCAGACGATTTTAACGAATCTGAAAATTGATTTTAATTGACTTCACTGTTAAAAATCTGCAGCATTTACTGCAACGTCACTCCACTACTTTTATAGAATATCTCTCTTCTGACCAATGAGAATGCTCCATAGCACGGTGAATTGACCGTGTCATACACTGTTAAAAATCTGCTGCATTTTGTTGCAACGCACTCCACC
Organism: Maratus speculifer; assembly: GCA_964019185.1. NCBI lineage: Eukaryota > Metazoa > Arthropoda > Arachnida > Araneae > Salticidae > Maratus > Maratus speculifer. Next base: position 16,932,651 of record OZ025301.1, read on the forward strand.
GCTTGTATATAATATCTCTATTCCAGCCAATGAGAAAGCTCCATTTCACGGCCAAGTAACCGTTTTCTATACAAGTAAGGTAGTGCGTTGCAACGAAATGCAGCAGATTTTTAACAGTGTATTTTTCAATTTGGAGCAATTTTAATCAATTTAAATTGTGTTTTAAATGATAAAATATATTAATTTCATTTTGTTATATGTACATATAAACGTATATGACAAAATTACACTTAAAGTAAAGTAGAAATGCAAAACTAAAATTACTTAAACTTATTTAAATAAATTGAACATAGTTTTTTCTTTAAAAAGTATTCGAAGCGCAAAAGCGTAGTTTTCAAAATTTCGTTTTTTCGCCAACCGGAGATAAATCGCCAAATAAACGAAATTTTTATTATTTTTTTACGGACGTTATAAGGAGGTTCCGCCGAAATTTTTTTATAAACATATATAACTGTATGAGAAGAACATTCTGTAATTTTTTCAGATTTTTCTGAGTATGCCCGTATGGAGACCTTCCTTGTTAGTTATTCCGTCGACCAATTTCGCCAAACTATACGAATTGCCAAACTCATAGCGAAATTATACATATAGACATAATTTTCATTTTAAATAACACAAAAAAATAATTTGTAAATACCTAATAAAAAATACAAATAAAAAGTCGAAATAAAAATCCCGGTACTTCTAGGTTATCCCGTCGACCAAAAAATTATCGCCAAACTATAAGATTAAATGCCAATAATGGATGATCGTGAATGTCACATTCAATGACATTAAATGCGATTCACGTGTTTAAAATGTCATTAAGTGATTTTTATTTCGACTTTTTATTAATATTTTTCGTTATTTAAAATAAAAATTATGTCAACATGTATAATTTGGCTATTAGTTTGGCGATTTGTATAATTTGGCGAAATTGGTCGACGGGATAACCTAGAAGTACCAAAATCCCTTAATGGCGTTTTAAACACGTGCATCTATTTAATGTTATTGGATGCGACATTCACGATCATCCATTATTGGCATACAATATTATAGTTTGGCGATGGTTTTTTGGTCGACGGGATAACCAAGTAGTACCTCTATTTAGAGATGCACCGAATGTGGATTTTTGTCGGATACCGAATAACGGATATCCGGCACAAAATTTTACCGAATATCCGGTATCCGGCCGAATAATTTCTCATTTTTAATTTTAATAATATTTCAATTTTATGCTTGTTTAAAGAAAAAAAAATTATTGTAATTTTATATTATGCAAGTATTAATAGATTTCAATTCACTTATTAAGTCAAAGTTACTTAAAAACATAGTAATAATTAAATATTGAAATGTAATAATATTTTGCCTTTTCAATATTACTTATAAAACTTCTAACTTTACATGCATATTTTTTTCTACCCTTTCTTTAGTCTCTATCACCAGATTTAGGTAGTGTCTTGATGTTTTTATAGATGCATTGTATCGATTAACTAACAGAAAAAAATATTTTTACCCTGTTGACACATAATTAACAAAAATGGGATAGTTATGTATGTTACTCCTCTTTACTCTGAGTGAGCATTACAGTTTTCCTATTAAGCTCTTTTTGCATTGTAGAGCAAGTTTCAGAATGAACTTTATTTAAAATATCACTTGCAATTTTAACATGAGCGGGTGACTTATATAACAAGGCGTAGTTCAATTGTTTTGGAAATTTTCACTTAAATAGGTTTTATTTAAAAATGCAATTTGTATATTTAATGATTTTTTTGTTTTGTTTTTACCACATTTTTTTCTATTGTTGACTGCTTAACTTGTGCAATTGATGTTCCAGCAAAAATTGAATGGTTTCTTTATTATCAGCACCATTTTGTTCTTGATTTTCTAAAGAAACACACTTTGAATCTGGAGTATGAATATTCATAAATAAACTCTTTAGTTTGTTGGAAACTTTATTTTTCTACATAGTTTTTAATCCTCAATACTTTAGCACTTATGAGATGGCCCCATTGTACACATTTCAGACTCGGATTTTTGACGTATTAACAGCAATTTCATAAAACTTTTAGATTAGATATTTATACCTTTCTCTTTTGTTGATATTAATAATTCAAATTAATAATAAAGTTATTAACAAAACACTTGAGAAGAACTATAAAAGTCTACTACTTCATTACAAAAAAAAAAAAAAAAAAAAAAAAAAATGAAAGCAAAACAAAGTTGAAATTATAGTTTATATTCTAGTTTTGGTTTTACAATTACAGTTATGACAGAATTATTGAACACTGCAGTTAAATTTTGACTGGTGAAAATTACAATAAAACTTTTGAGAGGTGTAAAATTACTTCATTACTGAAATTTAAGAACAATTTTTAAGAGAAATAAAAAATGTGAAGTTGAAGTACATATTCTAGTTTTGTTTTTACAATTGCTGTTATAGGTTATGACAAAATATTGTCATACTTTAAATATATCTTCATTTACATATAAACATTATAATTTCATAATTGTGAAAATATACAAGTATTTATTTTTGTTAACATTGCTTTTTAATAAGATAAGGTATGTAAGAGCAAATTAGTTTTACATTTGTTTTTAAATATAAAAAACAGAATTTAAAAAATGTTTTACTATCCGGCAACCGGATATTAAAATATTAGGCTGGAACGAATATCCGGTTCGAGTGCCGAATAAGCAGTATATCCGGCAGGAGCCGGATATCCGGTGCATCCCTACCTCTATTAACTATTTTCTATTATTTTCAAAAGAAAATAATAATGAATAAAAACCGGTGATAATTGATTATCACTTCGGCCAAAAAATTATCGCCAAATTATAAAATTAAATGCCAATAAATGTTACATTCAGTTTATATTAAATAGGTTACGCATGTTTGTTATGCCGTAATGTGATTTTGAATTCAACTTTTTATTTGTACTTTTATTGATGTTTTACTAATTTATTTCTTCTTTCGTTATTCAAAATAAAAATTATGCCAATATGAATTACATGGTGAATAAATTAATTTGTACAATTTGGCGAAATTGGTCGACAGGATAATCAAGTAGTATTGAAAAGTTTAATTAATAACTACAGAATTAAATGATTTATAAAATTTAACAAAATTAACTCATTTAGTTCCTGAAGAGAAATTTTGGTTTTCCCAGATACTTTTTTCCGATGTACTTGTTTTTTCCCATTTTTTCTACAACTAAAATTCAAAATGTTAGGACACTCGAGAAAATCATCCCATGGTCATATAAAATGCATGTTATTTGAAAAATTAACCATGGATTCGAACAAAAAAAAAAAAAAAAATAAGACTGCGTTCACAACTTTATTAGGTACTTACGTATTAACGCCACCGCTGTTATCTTTTGGATTCCTTGTTGCCTGTTTTTGCTGATTTTTGACGCCATTTTTTAGTGTTTTAGTGCTTTTTTAATGTTTTTTAGTGCCTTTTAGTGTATTTTTAATGCCTTTTAGTGCATTTTTTTGCTCATTTTTTGATGCCATTATTTTTGTGCACGTGCGAACAACAAGATTGCTCTTTATTAGCGCATTAGCACATGTTCTGCTGCGGTGGCGTTAATACGTAAGTACCCTTTATTATTTAAAGAACTGAAACAAAAAGCTTCGCAATAAAAACAAATAACCATGTTTTTCACGTGATTTATTTAATTTGCATGAATTATGATACATACACGACAATTTTTTATATTAAATTTGGTGGCAATGAATAAAAAAAACTACAATCGCAACAGCAAAAGACAGTATTCAACTGGAGGTTTAAGACATAAATTCGATTTTCTCAGAAACCGTCAAACATACAAAGATGAAAAAAAAAACTGTTCTTAGTTTTATCAAGACTATAAAAATAAACCAAAAACGAAATTAATCCATCCATAATAACGTTAGCTATTGCTTGTTGAATATTTCGTCTTCATTTTTTCGTTAAAAGTTAAATAAAAAACTACAGTAAACTGCGATAATTTTTTGAATGCTATCATTTTATTCGTCTCGTCGAGTTCTATCTTTTGAAAACAAAATCACTGTCGTACGTCAACTGGTTCGCCAGGAATTTCAAAAAGACGTTCGCATTTTCTATTTCTTAAACATATTATACCAAACGCTACCGCGTTTGCTATGATTATAGGATAATAATTTATTGCTGAAATCCAAAAAAGTAAAACTTGCTTGATTTTTCCAACAGGGTAGTAAAAATAAAAATGGCTGCAACTTCCCTACAAGTTGAAATGTGACCGTGACTAGTTTCCACAGAGTTACCCTACAGGGTAACTAAATAATGGCATACTTTTCTAATTCTTGAATATTTGAATTATAGGAAAAATGCCTATTGTCCCACTATACCCCGTGTCCCACTGTGCCCCCCTTTCACCTACTCATATATTACAGAATAATGTTTCAAAACTATAACTTATACTTATGTACTCGTGTCGACCCCCTAACTTTCGAATACAAATTCCGGAAAAAAGCAAAAAAATAAATAAAAAAACCCGTCTAAAAATCGGCCCCCTAATTCTTTAATCTTGCTCAAAATGAAACCAAAGATGTCATTTTCTAATGCGAAAAAGTAATAAGCAAACAAAAACAAATCATTTAGAAAAAAAATTATGATAAATTATTATTAGTTGTATATTTTATATGTTATATTATTATATATACACATAAAAACAGAGTTTTGCAGTATTTCGAATTTTTTTTTTTTCCTTTTCTGATTAACTCGTGTATAAATCGACCCCCCCCCCCCCGTCCAATTTGCTTGCCGAAAATTGTCAGAAATTCCTCGACTTAAACACGAGTATATACGGTAAATAAATTTTAAAACTGCACTTTTTTCTGAAGTTGTATAAAGCATGTCATTTTGTTCACTGTGTTGCTTTTTCCAAATAATAATAATAATAATAATAATAATAATAATAATAATAATAATAATAATAATAATATATTTTGTTGTTGATTTATTAGTATATCAGTTTAAAGAAAATTATTTCATTATAAATTTTTAAGTATTTTTAACTATTTGGAAAAATAGTTGTTTTCTTCGGTAGGGAATGAGGAAATATGAAGAATATCTGAATGTTTTTATTGTTTGAATTCCACAACTTATTTCATTTTATTCGTTTTCTGATTGGTCTGTGTTTAATATCCAAAAATGGAATACTTTTGTCTTTTATTTCATTCGTTTTCTGATTGGTCCATGCTTAACACTGAAGACAACAATTCAGAATTTACAATACTGAATACTGTTAAACTGAAATTTGATTTAATATTTGTTTATGATTGGCCCAGGAATATTAACGTGAATTTAAATGTCCAGCCATATTAATATTATCACGTAGTATTATTAAGGTGCTATTACACATGCGCTGCTGCAGGCGTCAAATCGCAGGCGTCTTAATGTAATCCTATGGGACCAAGGGAGTCGCTTGGTAGCACGCGATTCTCTTTTGTCGGAGCGTCTTTGATGCGTGGAACGAAGCGAGTCGCCGGGAACAGCCAATCAAATGCTTGGAAATCCAAATGATGGTAAAGACTCTTCTCGAACAGCCAATGAAATGCTAAGAACACGAAAAAACGCAGGCGATTTTTGTCGCTTGCAATTTTTACGTGTAATAGCACTTTTACGTAGACTACTTTTTGATCATCATAAAAATAATGTTATTATGTATTATTTTTTTAAATATAGAAATCATTTATAAGTCTAAATTTATAGTCTTTGAATATATTATTTTCCAAATAGTTGTTGTAGTTTTTTTAATTACATTTTTTATGGTGTTTTTTAATAGGTTATTCTTGAAATTGTAAATTTGTATGTTTATGTTCACGTACAAATAATGCACATATTTTTTACAAGAATGATATTTAAATATATGTTTTCTTCAAAATATATAAAAAGTGCAGTTTTAAATTTTGAATTGCTTAGCATTTATCTTGAAGAATAAATAAATTAATCTGAAGGCTGTACTAGTAATATTATTAAGTATTATGTAAGTAAAATAACAGAAGATAAACTTTAATAAAATATAACATCTAAAGTAAAATTTTGTCTATGGTGAAAATGTCGTCATACAGAAACCAGATAAATTTATTCCATGAATATAATATACATTGTTATAGCTGTGTCAGTGATGATGTCATATTCACTGACTTTAATTCCTGCATCTAAATTAAGTGAACTTCTATTAATTTAAAGGTCCGTGGTGTGCACAAATGAAAATATTTCTATAAACTGCGCCATTTCTATTTAATTATATTGAATATTTTATGAAACTAAAGAATTCTTAAATAACTGCATAAATCACGCTTTTATTTAAAAAAAAGATGAGTATTTCTGAAGGTGTAACTGATGTCATATTAGAGGAAAAAAAAAGAATAAAACCTGTGATATGGCGGTATTACTATATTTCTATCTTACATAATATCAAAAAATAATTAAAATCATTTCATTGTATTAAGTTATTGTTTAAAATAGAAGAAAAAAATCTGCATTTCAGGAACAAATACAAAAATTTTATTCTTTTTAATAACAGAGATATCTTTTTTTTTCCGTTGCCATAGCAATAAAATTAGTTTTTACAAGTTCATGGAGGATACAAACCGATAAATAAATTAAATTTATTGCAAGTGCTGTAAATGTGTACTGGGTTGGTTAGGCAGTTTAATAAGTCCCTGCTTCTATTATAATTAAAATGTTTCATTGATATTATAATTATTGTACAGTTATCAAGCGATCTTTAAATGGAGAAAAAATAAACTATGCAGATATTTTTGAATTCGTCTTCCGGGGTATTATATTAAGTTCCTAAATAGTTTGGCATTTAAATAATATTTAAGGTTTAGAAACCGCATTAAAAAAAGATTTGTAGCTGAAGTTCAACATAATAATTTATGAGTTGTTTTAATGTTGTTTGTTATGTGTTATGAGTTGTGCATTTGTTTATTTCGCTCAGTATTTTACTGTCTACACTGTCAGAAAAATTCGTCAATATACACTAAGTTGTCGTTATTTTTTCACAAATAACTTCTGTTTTCCCAAAAGACGTATTTGTTCTGTGAGTTCATTCCGAAAGTCGAAAAATGAGGAAACGTTTCCGTTTATATCTAGCACGCATGCGCATTGGGTCTGTTAGTAATAAATTCGAATTTATTTTTAAAATGAAAAACAAAAGTATTCTATCGATTAAAATGTCTAATTTAGTTTTAAAAGACAAAAATGTTTTCGAATTTAAAAATAAATAACAATTACTTTCTTTATTCGTTCAAAAATTCTCACTATCTGTTATTCAAAGTTGGATAAGTTGAACAAAGTTCAATATACTAAGTTATTTCTATGATAAATATTCGCATATAAAATGTACTTTAAGTGAACACATTTAAAAAATATTTTAATTAAAAAATAAAATGCAAAAAAAATTGATATTATTAAAAAAAATCTTATCGAATAAAAATAAAACATCCATGTTTTTTCTCTAACAATCTACGTAATATATTTAAAATTCACATTTTTATACTATATTAATATTAAAGTAAAAAAAACCCAGCCACAGTTTCATTAAAGATGAAGTCTTTCCGAGATTAACTGCAAAATTAAAAGCTTTTTAACGAAATACACCAAACCACACCCATATGAAATGAACACTTCTATTTAAAGCAAAATCTTCACGAGCAATCCTGGCGCCGTGGATGCGCGTTGGTCTTGTAATCCTGGGGTCCTTGGTTCGATCCCCACCTCTTCCGCATTGATTTTTCCAAACTTTTTTCAAGTGACGGATATTTTTCCTCTTTTGACGGAGAAAAAAATAAACGGAAAGTCGTCAATATACAGACAATTTCTGGCAGCAGTGCTGCCAGTACATTTTCTGTAAAAAGACGGAAATTTTTTTGAGAGTGTATACAAGATTTATATATATCATACCTAATATATATTCTTTTCCGTCGAGTTTCGACGGGTGCAGCTAGTAGTTATTAAAATTGTTTTTATATCCAAACTGGCTTTTTACTAACAACACATTTCTGATTTTTCTTTTTTTTCTTTTTCTTTCTTTCTTTTTTTTTCTTTACTTTTCTTTTTCTTTTTTTTTTTTTTTTTAACACATTTCATTGGGAGGTTCAATTTCAGAAAGCGAACAGCTTTTTTCGATTTTGCGATTCGTTGAAAGTCAAGGAAAAAGGTCAAAGTGGCAATTTCAAATCAAATCTCCGGAAGCGACAGTGCGAGAAAAGGATAAAGGAGTTGTCGCGAGAAACAATCGCTTACAACTCAAGAGGAAATTCATTTATTAAAAAAAATGAATAAAAAGAATACTGCCCAACTAATTTGATGGCACTAACAAGGAAGAACCACGTACTGGGCATACTCACATGTTTTTGAAAAAAAAAAAAAAAAAAAAAAAAAAAATACTAATTAAGCTACTTATATATGTAATAAAGGATCAGTCAAATTGAGCTGCGAAATTACAATAGAAAAACTGTAAAAAAATAAAATACGTTCGAATATTTGGCATGAAATTACAAAGTGTCGCGCGATTTGGCGAGCAGCATTTTTCCTCGTCAAAAGCAAACGATTTTCATAAAACTGAAAACTTTTGAGTTTTTAGAATGCTTGTAAATGGAGTTTAATGAATTTAAACAAACATTGAGAGAGTTTAATATATTATATATATATTGTATTACATGTATATAATGCTTGTTGTGATGGTTATTTAATTTATCACTAAAAATATTTTCCTTTATGAAAAATTCATATTGAGAAAAATTATTTCCATACATTTAAGCGCATACAAAAATAAAAGCCAGATGTTTCCATAGCAACAAAATCGAATCGGCAATGCTCAACTGGACTTTGAGCTTGAAACAATTTTAATTAATTTAAATTATGAATTTCGTTTTAAATCATAAATTTTGATGGTTAAATTTAAATATAAAACATTGTAAATCTCGATATAAAAAAATTATACATAAAACAAACTAAAACGGACAAAACTAAAGTTATTTAACGTATATTTGTCTAAACAAATTCAACATGAAACTTTTTTTTTCACTTAAAGTGCATTTGACATGAAAAAGTATTTTTGAAATTGCATTCCATCGCCAACAGATGAAAAATAGCCAAATAATGAAATTTTCATTATTTTTTTTACGGACGCTATTTGGAGGTTCCGCCAAAAAAAGTAAATAAATAAATAAATATAAAAATAAATAAATAAATAAATAAAAATAAAATAAAATTACAAACGTATATATCCGCATGAGAAGAACATTCTGCAGATTTTTCGGCGTTTACCCGTATGGAGACCTTCCTTGTAAGCTCAACAGGCTATTCACATTAACTGTATATTGCAACCTTATTTTTTCAACGAATAATGCCCCTCAAAAAATGAATTAAAGTAGGATTAGTTGCACATCCTCTCTTTATACTTAATCACTAAACTCCCAAAACTAATCAGGAAGACAGACGTTATCACAATGAACTTATATTCAAAATTCGAAGCAAAACGGATAATTTTGCATAAAGACCCATTTATCTATAAGGGGAGGGAGTAATATCCTGTTCTCCCCTCTCTACTCAATAATTAAACTCTCAAAACTAATTAGGAATATCTTTTATCAGAATGAATTTATATCCAAAATTTGAAGTAAATCGATAAATTCTAAATGAAGACCTATTCACCTAAATTAAGAAGGGGGTATTCTCACCCTTTTTATACTTTTCCAATGAAAACTAAAAGCTAATTATGGAGGTTCCTTATTAGAATGACTCTATATCTACAATTTGAATAAAATCTCATAATTATGTATGAAAAACCCATTTATCTAAATTAAGGGGATGGATTTGGACTATGTTCTCCTTCCTCTTATTTATCTATTGACCTCCAAAAGCTAATGAAGGAAGATATGATATCAGAATTAACCTATATCGAAAAAATTTAAACAAATCGGACATTTTTATCATGAGTTATTGCGTTACGTACATATACGTATAAACATATATACATGCATATAGAACTTGCAGGCACATTAGCTGTCAGGCTTTGATAGCCAATGATATAAAAAACTATTCGATTTCATATCGTCTTCTAGTCTCATGCTTTTAATTTGAAAAAAGAAATCCATAAATATGTCAGAAAGTTTTGTATTTTTGTGGGTATTTTTTTCCTTTTTAAAAAAAAAGAAAAAAAAAACAAGATCGGTATTGCTTGGTTATCCCGTCGACCAATTTTGCCAAATTATGCAAATCGCCAAACTAATAGCCAAATTATACATATTGACATCATTTTTATTTTAAATAACGAAAAAACAAATAATTAGTAGAGTATTAATAAAAATGCAAATAAAAAGTCGAAATAAAAATAACCTAATGACGTATTAAATATGGGTATCTTGTTTAATGTCAAGTGAATGTGACATTCACGATCATCCATTTTTGACATTTAAACTTATAGTTTGGCGATAGTTTTATGGTCGAGGGGATAACCAACTAGTAACGAAAGAACTTTCTTTCTTTAATATATAAACTAGCGAGCTTCGCCCGCTAGCGGCCCCTTTCTGAAAAAAATAATCTCTCTAAGGCCCGGTGCACACTTGCGTTTTCTAACCGCTGACCACAAACCATCAATTAAGTTTTCTATGATATTTCAACAGGAGCAATTTTTAAAGCAGGCGCTTCGTATAAAGTTTCGAGTTGAAACACTGGAAAGAGTTGAGTTGTTTCGATGCTCCCTACATTATAATCAATTTCGTGCGGGAAAATGTCGAATACAAATCTTAGTTTTGTTCGTTCTCGTAAATATTCCTCCCGTACGTCAAAGTGCATTAAGAAAAATACTTTCTTATTAATTTTCATAATTGTTTTTTCATTACTTAAAATTGTTCTTTTATGTGGATATAAAAAAACCCATTGATTTTTTCATATCGGCGTAGCTTGGCTAAGTGCACGCATGCGCAATGCGAAAAACATTGTTTCTGTTTATACAAAAGATGAAGATTTAATATTTATAAAAATATGTTTGTTTTTCTGCAAATGGTTACACCTATTATTTTATTTAAAAGATAGTTCTGATAGCCATATTTTTCCAAAAATTTCATACCTCATTAAAAGTGGATTACCAAGAATGGTATTAGCCGATTTTAAGGAAATATTGAATTTAAGTAAAAGTTGTTCCTAAAAATATGAAAAAAAAAAAAAAGTTCGTTCTTTCCCCGTAATTTCGAGGTTTTTATTTATTTAAAAATACTTCTAACTGTTGTATCGTTTCAAAATATTGATGCAACTTGTACCACGGTATTCTCTAACTGCTTTTATGAAGATTTTAAAGAAATGTCAAATTTTAAAATGTATTTATTTGCAATAATGTTCTCTAACGATATTTTAAAAATATCCGGATTACCGAGTGTTGGATTAGTGAGGTCGCAATGTATTACTATTACACACTTTGAAAAAAACCTCGAGTATAATTTTCGTATAAAAATATGCATATTTTGTACACAAATTTTAATTTTTAGTTTTTTCCTTTTTCACATTTAATAATTTAAATTAAAAAAATTCGCCTATTATATTATTTAAAATACAGTTACGGCCTCCCGATTTTTTCAAAAATTTTATGCAAGGTGTAAAACCAGTACCCCAAACACACATATAAAGATCATTGAAGAATACAGGATTTAAGGGCTACTTTTACCTAAAAATATGGCAAAAAAAAAAAATCGCCCGTTTTACGCCGTAATTTCGCGGTTTTTCCAGATTTAAAAATACTTCTAACCGTTGTATATTTTTGAAATTTTGACACAACTCAAAACGATGTATTCACTAAGAGGTGTATAAAGATGGAAAAGAAATATTGAAAATTAGGGATTTTATTCATATAAATATGAGCGGAAAAAGTGTCGAAAAAGCAAACAAAATTGTACGATCGGAGACTCTTTTTCTCGATTTTTTTTCAAAGGTTTAATATTAGAATATTTCAAAAATAAACACACCGTTGGAAATTAGACAGAAGCGTCTTTGAGGGGATATTTTTTTTCTTTGTCGTGCCTCCAAAATTAAATAGGATGGAATCGTTTTAAAATTCGATAGTTTTCGGTCGAAAATTCTGCGGAGAAAAATGGAAAATGAAAGCTTTCGGGAAAACATTTTTTTCAAAAGGTTAATGTCCGTATTTCTTGAAACCGAACAAACCGTCAGAAAGGTCTTTAAACTTCCTTCAAGAATATGTAATTTGTTTTAAAATCCGTGAATCTGCAGCGCGGATGCAACGTTATATAAAACTGCTTAATTTTCGTATTTTCGACACCTTCGTGGTTCTTCATCTGCGGAAAGCTAGTTTCGACCGGAGAGCTCCGTCAGAGAACCGTCTCGGAACTTGGATTTTTTGTCACGTTTCCCGGGTAGTTTTTAATTAATATCTCGGGTAATTACCGGGCGATTTTCTCGAAATTCATTATCACAAAAGGCCGAATCGTCCCGAGTCGATAGACACCCAGAGCGCCACTCCACTCGGCCGTTGAGAAAAGTTTTTAGCGGTACAGACAGACAGACAGACGTTTACTGCGGTTAATAGTATAGATCATCCGTTGCATTGCGAAGTGGAATAAAACATAAGAGTGGAGGGAAGTAGTTACCTGTTGAGAGTCTGTTGCCTTTTCGAAGCATTGGGTCCACGGGGCCGAATGCAGCCTGCGCACCTCCACACTAGCAGCGCCACCTACAGGGGCCTGTGGAAGAGACAAACATATATACTTCAGCAACAAACAACACAAACATTACACTGTACACTGTGTGTCTCAAATAATATATGATTAAAGCGATTCATGATATTTATTAATTTGAATGTATTAGAAACGGTCTGACATCATAAAAAATGCGTTGCAAACGATTTTTTTACCATTGACCATAATGTAATGGAATTCTTTCGAGAATCCCTGTAAACGAACTATAAATGCTACATGTTTCATTTCAATACCGAAAATGCCATCAATAACATATCAGGTAAAGGGAATTACGAGACTATATGCAGGGGCCTCGCTAAGGGGGGGGGGGGCAGAGGGGAGCCTCCCCCCAAACGGTGTTAGAGTTTGGCTAATTTATAAAACGAACTGGCAAATTAGTTCAAAACTTTAATAAAAAATCTGTGATACACTTTCGATTTCTGATAGATTTGACGAAAATTACCAATATAATTAGAAATATTAAGCTTTTTTACAAATAAAAACTGTATTACAATTTCTAATTGTGATAACTTGGTAAATTTAAACAAGTTGGAAATTGCACGTGAATCGTACCAAATGAGGTGCGTTCGTACGATAACGAAGTTTTAAAATATTCAGATCTTGCTGATATAGTAGAGCATACTTTGGATACAGTATAGTGGTCGAAATCTTTGTGTTCCTGTAAATATGCAGAGAGCAATTTATACTTCATTAACGTGTATCTTATTCATAAAATGTGAAGTTGTTTAATATAATTAAAACACGCCCCAAACAATATTTCCCCATATAACATTATTTAGTGGAATACATTTGTGTGGCCCTGTAATTTAATAATAAATATTCTTTGCATCACAGATTGTACAGAATCTATATTTTAGTACATACTTCATAGATTCATGTCAATTCTATTATGTTCAAATGAGTATAACACCTTTTAAATGCATTTGAAACTTTTTTCCCCATTGACCGTAATGCAATGGAATACTTTTGATTGTCCCTGTAAATGATATATCCATCCGATTTTCATAACATTTGAAACGATTCGACAAAATTATGTAATTATTATACGTTTTAAATTTCAAAGGATTAAAATCCATTTGAAACTTTTTCCCCCATTGACCATTATGTAAAGGAATCCTTTTGATTGTCCCTGTAATTGATCTATCCATCCGATTTTCATGAAATTTGAAATGACTCGACAAAATTATGTAATAATTATGTAATTTAAATTTCAAACGATTAAAATGCATTTGAAACTTTTTTCCCCATTGACCGTCATGAAACGGAATGCTTTCGATTGTCCCTGTAATTGATCTATCCATCCGATTTTGATAAAATTTGAAATGACTCGACAAAATTATGTAATAATCATGTATTTTAAATTTGAAACGATTCGGTTGGGTAGTTTTTTGCGTTGTTATATGCGGACAGACGGACAGACAGACAGACGGACTGAGCGACAACAATAGGTGCTACATATTTACATAATTACGAACGCACCTAAAAACTAGTTGGCAAACGGCGGGAATTATTTATGTTTGCGCTTCACTGAGTTGGCAAACAATGAATTTTGATTTGGCAATTTGAGGCTCTTTCCCCCACCAATAAAAAGTCTTCGCGAGGGCCCTGACTATATGTATGAATTGGAACACAATAGATTGACGGCAAGAGAAAGTGAACTCAATAAGGGTGAATATCACAAAATGTCCGAATTTGTTCACCTGAGATATTAAAATTATAAATTGAAAACAATTCAAAATTTCAAGAGGTGCGATGTTTAAATCATGGCAGTGGAGATGATGAGTATTGAATCGAGCAATGATACGTCTGTTTCGTTTTATGATTGGCTTCCCTAACTTAACGTGTTTTTTTTTTTTTTTTTCTAGAGACGATACTTTAATAGTTGCCTGAAATAAATAGCATATTGGAGGCTAAAATAGATAATATCCAAAACTGAAAAGTACTAAGTAGTATATACTGTATTACATCGTGCTGAAAGCAGGGCCTTAGCTAAGGAGGAGCAGTGGGCGGCTCAGCCCCCTAAAATATTTTGAGCTCCCCCCTCCCCCCCATGGAAAAGATTCCAAAGTCACTCAATGAATTTCTGTTCCGAAAATTCAAATGAAATTTTGTTCAAAATTCTAATTTAGTTTTGAGATCAATTTACAGTTTTGCAGAATTACTCAATTGTATCTAAAATAAGTGTTTGAACACTCCCTCATCCCATTTGTACATATGATATGAAGCTAACATGATGTTTCATTTTGCACCAGTTGTACACTCAAAATTTTCATTATCGCATTCTTTTCTTACAAGGAAGGTCTCCATTGGGGGCATACTCAGAATTTTTTGGAAAAAATACGAATTAAACTACTTATGTAGGTAATAAAGGATCAGTGAAAATTAGCGGCGGAATTACATTATTAGATATGTAAAAAAATAAAATAGTTTGGAATAATTGGCGTGAAAAGCTGAAAGCGACGCGGGATATGGCGAGCAGTGCATTTCCTCGCCAAAAGCAGACGATTTTAACGAATCTGAAAATTGATTTTAATTTACTTCACTGTTAAAAATCTGCAGCATTTACTTCAACGTCACTCCACTACTTTTATAGAATATCTCTCTTCTGGCCAATGAGAATGCTCCATAGCACTGTGAATTGACCGTGTCATACACTGTTAAAAATCTGCTGCATTTTGTTGCAACGCACTCCACCACTTGTATATAATATCTCTATTCCAACCAATGAGAAAGCTCCATTTCACGGCCAAGTAACCGTTTTCTATACAAGCAAGGGAGTGCGTTGCAACAAAATGCAGCAGATTTTTAACAGCGTATTTTTCAATTTGGAACAATTTTACTCAATTTAAATTATGTTTTAAATGATAAAATATATTAATTTCATTTTGTTATAAGTACATATAAACGTAATGCAAAACTGAAATTACTTAAACTAAACTTATTTAAATAAATTGAACATAGATAGTTTTTTCTTTAAAAAGTATTCGAAGCGTAAAAGCGTATTTTTCAAAATTTCGTTTTTTCGCCAACCGGAGATAAATCGCCAAATAAACGAATTTTTTATTATTTTTTTACGGACGTTATAAGGAGATTCCGCCGAAATTTTTTTTATAAACATATATAACTATATGAGAAGAACATTCTGTAATTTTTTCAGATTTTTCTGAGTATGCCCGTATGGAGACCTTCCTTGTTAGTATAAAATGAAGTTATTACTATGGTTTAATAAGAAACATATTACCTTACAGTGTAATAATAAGAAACATATAACCTACAGTGTAAATATGCACTAATCTATCTTTCTGTGTCAGAGAAAGAGAAAAAAAATATGACCCCCCCCTCCCCCCCCATAGATCACTTCTAGCTACGGCCATGGATAAAAGTAATAACTTTTTGAAAGATGGCACTACAGAAAAAAAAAAATAGTACCCCGACTTGTAATGAAAATACGCAGTCAGCATAAACAAATCTTATATTAACCGAGAGTGAGTTTTTTTATTATTATTATTTGCATGCATAGATGCACCGCTCTATTTTTTTGTTCCGAAAATTAAAATGGCGGAGCTGTCTTTCATTTGTTTATTAAGAATAGTCTTTTTGACACTTTCTTAGAAGATAATCTTTTTTTTAGTTTTTTTTTTTTCTTTTCTGTTCGATACTAAAACATTTCCACAAAAATTTAATCCACATTCGAAATTTCTTTAGACAAAAATTTGAAACCAGAAAAAGAAGAATTAAAAACCACGGCGCAACTGAGTTTTAACCCCCTTCTTGGCGCGCTTCCAAAATATCGCCACATTGGCGCGCTTTTGCATTTTGTCTCCCGGAGCGGGATTTAAGTCCAGGAGACACTACGCAAAAGACATACCTACTTTTAAAAACAAAACCAGCCTTTTTTTAACTAAAAAAAGAAATCAATAATAGATTTTCTAAAGAAATATACTAAGCTTTGAAGTCAAATAATGATTTTTCTTTTATATATAATATGAAACTAAATAACATTAAGATTCAAAACATCTAAAGTACTAAAGAAAGGCCTAAAACACTTACTTTTAAATACAAAGCACGGTATCTGCATTCAAAAAACAATAGAAATGTACAAAATACTTCCTTTTAAATACAAAACAAAGGTTTCTAATTAAAAAAAAAAAATCTCTCGTATATTGCCCCCAAAAAATTTACTCACTGAATGTTACACGCTTCGAAATCCAACCGCCTCTAATAAGACACAAGATATTTAATTAATTTCAAGGCGCGAGACTTCAAACTTTTAAATGTTTCTCCTCTCTAGTCCAATAAGAAAACTAGAAAAGAAAGAACGAACGGAGCATGCGCAAGCCGAGGAGCGGCATCTCTCCGAATCTCCAAGGGTTGCCAAGAAGAGCAGCAGCTAAACGGAAAAGAAAGCAAGGCATGGCGCAGTCATCGCGCGTCAAAAAAAAAAAAAAAAAAAAAAAAAAAAAAAAAAAGCTGCCAAGAAGTGGGTTAAAACTCAGTTTACCCAAAAACCACATTTCAGGCATGGAGTATTAAACTTTTTCCAACACTCGACACCTATATTCACCAACACGGGTTAACCCTTGAGTCCGTGTTAAACGCTGAGCAAGAGCATAGATACAGAGAAGGACTTCTCACGCAATGTATTAATACTGAGTCATGATTTTGGAACGAAATGGCAAAAGGCGTAGGTCAACCGTTCTAAAGTAGAGCCACCTATAAACAAACTGAAAACGACTACTATCGCAATATGGAAAAATAGTAAAAAGTAATAAAAAATTTCATAAAAACTTTTCAAACTTCAGGTATTATTAAACATTTAGAAAGTAATTCAGAAAACTAAAATAATTGTTCATTGCATGCGCGAACTGAGAAACCGTTCTACATAGACGCCACCTATTTCAAATTTATTTCACGGAACGGTTTTCTTCTTTGAAAAGCTATTTCGTGAGAAATCCTTCATACCCAGCATTTAACACCGACTCAAGAGTTAACTCGCGTTGGTGAATACGGGTGTCAGAATTGTTAGGAATTGAAAAATTAAATATTTTATTTTATTCATAGCTTTTGCAAATTTGCCGCTGTGATATTTTATTTATCAAACGAGACTCGTTGCTATAGCAGCGAAGTTTACTAGGAAGTTTTTTATATTACTTTTCTGTTATATTTTTCATCTTAAAAGATGAGGTAAATATTTAGGGGGGAAAAAGTTGGCATAATTTTTTTTATCGAAGAAAAAAGAAGGAAAAGGAATTTTTTTGAGAGAATGTTTTATGTTTTTGCTTGTCGTGTGTGTCGTAAGTATTTTTGAAGAATTCTGTTATTTTCCGAAAACCACGAGAAGAATTTTCAAGATAGGCACACAGAAATATATATAGGATCTCTTTTCCTGTATTAACAGGGTTGCCACTCTAATCTTGAAAAAAAATTCCCTGTATTTTCCCTGTACTGCAATGTATTTATTCCATGTTGAGTGCGAAAAAATATATGCGTGTATGAAGGCTAACTAGAAATGTGACAATTTGCCATTACCAAATTCCCTGGGTTTTCCAGTTTTTTAAGGGTTTTTTTAAAAATTCCCTGGATTTTCCCTGTTTTGGGAGGAGATTTAAAATTCCCTGTGTTTTCCCGGTTTTCCAGGTTCTCCAGGTGGCGTGGCAACCCTGATTAAGTACGATGATTTGAAATTTCCAAGGTAAAATGAATTTATATTTTGTATACATGTAAGTACTTTCAATTCAATATTTGTTCATATGTCCCAGTCATATTATTATTCAATGTATAAAATAAAACTTATTAACAAGAAAATCCAAGTATAATTTATAAAATATGTTGAACCCATTATAAAGTTTTGATTTCATAAGAAATAAGAATATTATTGAGATTTTTTTTTTTCATACGATGAAATGAGATTTACTAGAAAATATGAATTCTGCTTTTAAAGAATTGAGCAAATATGATTTTTTTCAAATTTGGCATTGACAGTGATTTGCAGCCAAGAAGGGACCCCTTGTCTTTTCTCATACTCAACTAAAAGCACTTGTCAAAGACTTTTTCATACTTAAAAACATATTAACCTTTTTTGTTACTTCCCAGGGCATTTTTTAATACTTGTATGATATACATCACAAATACCGAAAGACAAAGATTTTGTTTTTGATTACTTGATTCATTTTATATTAGCTTTTTTTTTTTAATGTTTTAACTAATTTTTTAACCAAAGACGAAAACAGACTTTGCATCTCCTGACAGCAACTAATATGGCCTTAAAAGCCTTCTATCAAAGAAATATGAATAGAAATCCACTTACAGGAAAATTGTCCTTGTTTTATTATTATTATCTTATACTACTAGTGTTGTAAAGAAATTAAAAATGTGACCCCCCCTGGGGAGAGCAGAGTGTGGGGGTGACACACAAGACATGCATAATATGAATAAGCAGTTGCAGACCTTTCAAATCTTGTGTAACACGACTGGTGTTGTAAAGAAATTAAAAATGTGTCCCCCCTGGGGAGCAGAATGGGGGATAACACACAAGACATCCATTATATGAATAAGAAGTTGCAAACCTCTCAAATGATGTATCAAACGACTGGTGTTGTAAAGAAATTAAAAATTTGGCGAAATATTACAGTTATCGCCAAGTTGGCGTCACTTTTGACAAATAATTTTGGTCGCCAAATTTGGCGATATATCGCCAAGTTGGCGACAAACTTGGCGATTGTTGGCGATGGTAACCTTTCCTCTCTTTATGGTAACCCATACGGCGATGCATAGACGGAGCCCTTTCCTGATTGGTCTATTCAACTCATGGAAGGAGTGGACAACCCGGATTCGTTAGTTCCGGAAATCTTCCACATCAGCATCATTCCAGGAATCATTCCTTTTAAGGCTAGTTTTTTTTTACTATAGAAGGATAATCCGAGCAAAAATTGTGTGTGTCTCTGTGTGTGTGAAAATTTTATCTCAAAAACGGCTCAAACGATTTTCGCAAAAACTTTGATTTTATCATTTTCGTGCACGAGAAGACCATTGGGCTAGGTCACGTGTTCGAGAAAATTCGATTATTGGGTCATTTTGGATCATAATGGGTCAGGATCAAGCTATTTATATCTACAGAACGGCTGGATCGATTTTGAGGGAATTTTGTATCCAATTGTTTTTTGGCACGAGAAAACTATTGAGCTGGGTCACATGTTCGAAAAATTTCGATTAGTGGGTCATTTTTGGATCATTATGGGTTAAGCCATTTTTATATAAAAAACGGCTCTAACGATTTTGACCAAATTTTTTATTTTACCGTTTTGGATTACAAGAAGGCCATTGGGTTAGATAACATGTTCGAGAAAATTCGGTTAGTGGGTCATTTTTGGGGTCATTGTGGGTCATGCTATTTTAATCTAGAGATTTTCTCACGCAATTTTGACTAAAAACTGCATTCTATGGTTTTCGGGCACGAGAAAAACATTGGGCTAGGTTACATGTTCGAGAAAAAATTTTAAGGGGTCATATTGAGTCATTACGGGTCTGGGTCAAGCTATTTATATTTAAAGAACGGCAGAATCAATTTCATCGAAATTTTGCCTGTAACAGTTTTTTGACACGAGAAAGCTAATGGGCTAAGTCACACGATCGAGAGATTTCGATTATAAGAGTCATTTGTGGGTCGTGATGAGTCATAATGGATCATGGTCAAGCTATATCTAAAGAACTGGTGGATCGATTTTAACGAAATTTTGTATACAACATTTTTTGGCACGAGAAAACTATTGGGCTAGGTCTCATGTTCGAGAAATTTCGATTACTGGGTCATAAAGGGTCTGGGTCAAGCTATTTATATTTAACTAGCAGCCTCCGCCCGCTACGCTGGTCAGTTTCTCTAAAATATTCTTGAATCAAACGAAATATATTTAAATAAACAATCTTAATATCGAATCAAATACCCACAAGTTTTGTCTGATTTATGTAATCTTACATTGGTCAGTTCAAAGTTCATTTTGGTGACAAAATACCTCTAAAATGACTAAATAACTGACAAATTACAAAAGTACTAAGGTAATTAAAATTTTTTTAGTAGGTTTTTTATCTTGAATTTCACTTGAATTGCTTCTACCTGAATTTGCTTCTGAGATATGGTAAAACATGTTATTATTTTAGACCATCCGATGAACTTCCTAAAGGAGAGATTTATATATATATATATATATATATATATATATATATATATATATATATATATATATATATATATATATATATATAAGGATTCAAAATCTCAAGTTTTTGTGCCGAAGACATCGCCAAATTAGGAAAATGTGAAGTATCTCACCAAGTACTGGATTTAAAAGAATTTGCTTAGTACCATTCAATTAAGCATAAAAAATGCACTAAAATATGCACTAAACAAACAAATAATTAGTAAAATATTAAGAAAAATATTAATAAAAAGACGAAATAAAAATCATTTAATGACGTTTTAAACACGTGAATCGTCTTTAATTTCATTGAATGCGACATTCATGATCATCCATTATTAGCATCTAATCTGATAGTTTGGCGATAATTTTTTGGTCGACGGGATGACCTAGTAGTACCGTTTTTTTTTTAATTAGAATGAATGATAAATTAATTGCAAGTATTTTTTCATGATTTCCTTCACATTCAAAATATTTCTTTTTTAGGTACTTCTAGGTTATCCCGTCGACCAAAAAATTATCGCCAAACTATAAGATTAAATGCCAATAATGGATGATCGTGAATGTCACATTCAATGACATTAAATGCGATTTGTGTGTTTAAAATGTCATTAAGTGATTTTTATTTCGACTTTTTAATAATATTTTTATTAATATTCTACTAATTATTTGTTTTTTCATTATTTAAAATAAAAATTATGTCAACATGTATAGTTTGGCGATTTGTATAATTTGGCGAAATTGGTCGACGGGATAACCTAGAAGTACCCTTTTTTAGTGATGGTAAAGTAACTGCAGATAAAAAAGATGTAATAGTAAGGCTAAAACGCAGATTTAATGACTGCTTGGCATATGACTTGGCGGAGACTCGATAAGTACGCTAATTCTATGAACCTAAATATCCAGATAGAGTATAAACAAACAATTGGTACCATTTTATTATTCCGTCGATAAATTTCGCCAAATTATACAAATGGATATAATTTTTATTTTAAATAACAAAAGAAGTAATAAATTACTAAAATATTAATAGAAATTGAGATAAAACATCGAATTAAAATTAGTTGACGACGTAACAATTATGTAAAACATATTGTTACAGCGTATATAGGGTTCTTTCGATCTTATGGTTAGACAACTTCAAACTCTTTTCTCTTAGAAAAGTACAAAATAATTTATTTACAGATCTTCAGAACAACAGAGTCTTCGAAACTCACAAATATTACAAGATATTCCAAAATAACTGTTTAAATCTATCGAACAAATACAAATATAGGTCGCAGAGACTCTTTATACAATGTCTCAACACTATATCACATTCAAAACAACGTAGATAAAACTCAATACATCAAGCAAACTTGCTTGGACAATCTCTAGTAGCTCACTCAATGACTGACTGGTAAATAATAACCACAGCTCGCATCGCTTCTCTTCTTATATATAGTCTCGTAGCATGTGCTAGAAATTTCTAGAAAAACCTGGAAAACCACGGAACAACAAACAATGTATCAGTATATCTAAGGGGGGTTACCATTAAGAGGGAAGGGTTACCATCGCCAACAATCGCCAAGTTTGTCGCCAACTTGGCGATATATCGCCAAATTTGGCGACCAAAATTAGTCGCCAAAAGTGACGCCAACTTGGCGATATCTTCATTATTTCGCCAATCTGCCGTAGACATACACTGAAAATAATGGACAAGTTTGCTTGATAACAGAGACAATGTAACATAATATTAGTAAAGGAATGGAGCTTAATAAGATTATTTACATTATTTTACAGTACAAACACTAACTATTTACAAAATTCGTAACACTACCCCCTCCTCAAAGACTGCACGTCCCGGGCAGTGCAATCCTTGAGTTAGAGGAAAACACTTAAAATATATAAACAAATAAATAAATAAATAAATAATAACAATAATAATAAAATTTACATAAATAAGAACTAATTACTATTTACATATTTACAAAAAGTGACTTTCATGACCATGGTCTGAAATTCCAGTTTTGAATTTTTAATCACTTTCGCCAAAATAAGGGGCTAGCCGGTTATAATGTACGACCCTGGGTTTGGTGTGTGGCGATTTTCGTATGCGTACGACGACGTCATTCAGCCTGTTGACGACTGTGTAAGGACCGTCCCAGTTTCTTTGTAGTTTTGGCGACAGTCCCTTACGACGTATCGGATTCCACAACCAAACTTTGTCACCTTCGTTGAACTCATGTCCAGTTGCCTTTGTGTCGTACCGTGTCTTCATCTTTTCTGATGCCAGTCCAATTCGGTTCCTCGCTAGACAATGAATCTCCTCAATCCGTGCCTGGAGTTCATCGACATATTCCTCAGGCGATGAAGGAGCATCAGGAGGACGACCAAACAAAAGATCAGCAGGCAGACGAAGATCACGACCAAAGAGCATTTGAGAAGGGGAGTAACTAGTGGCCTCATGAGTGGCACTCCTGTAGGCAAGCAGGAAAAGAGGCAATTTCTTGTCCCAGTCCTGTTGGTCTCTAGACACCAGGAGAGAGAGGCTATTTAGGATGGTACGATTGAAACGCTCCACCATGCCGTCCGATTGAGGATGTAGGGGTGTAGTTCGAGTTTTGTCCATGCCGAGTAGTCCACACATTTCCTTAAACACAGTCGAATCGAAGTTTCTTCCTTGATCGGAATGGATTTGAAGAGGAACTCCATATCTGGAAACCCAGTGTTGAACTAGTATGTCTGCTACTGTTACCGCCTCTTGATTAGGAATGGCGTAGGCTTCAGGCCACTTAGTGAAGTAGTCCATGACAACGAGGATGTACTTATTGCCATCAGATGTTCTAGGAAGAGGACCCAGGATGTCTAGTGCAATTCGTTCGAAAGGAGCTCCTACATTATAACGCTGCAGTCGCCCACGGGTGCGCCTCTTTGGACCTTTACGTGCTACACAGGTGTCACAAGTTCGACACCATTTCTCTACATCACTGCGAACATTATTCCAGTAGAAACGCTCTCGAACCTTTTGCAGGGTCTTCATTACACCAAAATGACCTCCTGTGGGACTACCATGCAGTTCTTGAAGGACCATAGAAATTCTCGACTTAGGGAGTAGTAGTTGCCATCTACATGTCTTTCCATCGTCAGACTCCCATTTTCGGTACAAGATGCCGTTCTTCAAATGTAAGGAATCCCAGAGAGCCCAATAACGTTTAGTCGTAGGATGGTAATGGGCCAAGTCTTGCCAGCTGGGCTTCCTGTTGGACTCCTCTTTCAGCTCTAGAATTGGCTTAATTTCAGGATCAGCAAGTTGATCTTTACGCAGGCTCTCGTCACTCCACGGATCTTGCGATGATGTAGACCCAGTTGTAACTTGTCTTACTATAGGACCTTTGACATTAAATTTCTTCTCAGCCCGGTCGCAGTATCTACAATTCTCTGAGCAGGGTCTTCTTGAGAGAGCATCTGCATTTCCATGTGATGAGCCTTTTCGATGGCGTATCTCCATATCGTACTCTTGAAGCTTTTGTATCCACCTGGCTATCTGGCCTTCAGGGTTCTTAAAATTCAATAGCCAAGTTAGAGAAGCATGATCAGTTCGGATCAGGAACTTTCGACCGTAAAGATAGTGATGAAAGTGGTCTATGGCTTTCACTGCAGCAAGAAGCTCTTTTCTTGTTACGCAGTAGTTTCGCTCGGCCTTTGATAAGCACTTGCTGAAATAGGCGATAACACGCTCCTGGCCGTCGATTTCCTGGGACAGTACAGCGCCAATGCTTTCGTTGCTTGCATCTGTATCAAGTATAAACTGTTTATCGATTTGAGGATACGACAGAATTGGAGTGGATGTCAAGGCCTCCTTAAGCTTTTCGAAAGCAGCGTCACATTCCTGTGTCCACATAAATTTTTGATTGGCTTCTGTTAATTTATGAAGTGGTCTTGCAATCATCGAGAAGCCTTTGACGAATTTTCTGTAATAGGTGCATAATCCTAGAAAACTTCGAAGCTGGTGAACATCTGCTGGACGACTCCAATTTTTCACGGCCGATATCTTCTCCGGATCAGTCCTAACTCCTTCCGCCGAAATGATGTGTCCAAGGTAGGCGACTTCATTGCGAAACAAACTGCACTTCGAAGGGCTTAACTTCAAATTAGCTTCCTTTAATTTTTGTAGCACCCGCCTGAGGTTGTTCAGATGTTCATCAAAAGATTTTCCTATGATTATGATATCGTCTAAATAAACAAGACATGCCTCATATGACAGTCCGCGAAGAACCGTTTCCATAAGGCGTTCAAAAGTTGCAGGTGCGTTACATAGACCAAAAGGCATTACCTTGAACTGCCATAATCCTTGTCCCGTTGTAAAGGCAGTCTTCTCGCGGTCGTCGGGATGGATCTCTACCTGCCAGTAACCACTCTTCAAGTCTAAAGTCGAGAACCAAGTGTTGCCCGCAAGTGTGTCAAGAGTGTCGTCAATCCTTGGCAGAGGGTAACTATCCTTTTTGGTGACGTCATTCAGTCGGCGGTAGTCTACACAAAATCTTGTAGAACCATCCTTCTTTCTTACTAATACAATGGGAGACGCCCATGGACTTGTTGATGGTTCGATGACGTCATTTTCTTCCATATCTTTAATTAAATTCTGCACCTCTTCTTGCTTGGCAAAAGGTAATCGTCTAGGGTGCTGTTTAATAGGAGAGTGATCTCCGGTGTCAATTCGGTGTTGTGCCATTTTAGTTCGTCCAAAGTCTTCAGATGTTTGGGAAAATAAACTTTGGAATTCTCTAATTAAACTTTCAGCAGCATCTCTCTGGCTTGGATCTAAGTCCGTATTTTGTAACAAATCCTTGACTAAATTATCTGAAGATTTCTCAGAGTGACTGGAATTTTGACTTATGCACGTCACAGGAGCACATGACGCTATCACCTCTCCCTTCTTGATAGTCCTCGTCTTATCACTGATGTTAGCAATTCTGACTGGAATGGTCTTCTTCGAGAGGTCCACCACAGATGAAGCCACCAATACTCCTGCTTGTGTACTATTGTCTTCTGGATAATCTATATGGCCAAATCGGTAATTAGTTTCATTTTCAATTACAGCTGGAACTAAAAATTCTGTTCTTGGATCTAGATTGATGTCTTCTTTGACTATTACTGCTTGTTTACATTCAATTTCGTTATTCAATCCAAAAAGACTTATTTCTTCAAATTTTGAGAGCATTTTGTTATTTTTGAAATCAAGCTTGAAGTCAAACTTCTTCAGAAAATCTAGCCCGATTAAGCAAGGATCTGTTATGTCAGCCACGTATGCCGTATGATAATATTTCTTTCCTCCAAAGTTGATGGTTAAATTGGCCTTTCCATATATGACTATCTTGTCGCCCGTCACAGTTTGCAGGGTAACGCAGGGTGGAGTCCAGATGAGTTTAGATTTCAATTTTCGAGCCAAATCTTCTCTTATTATCGTCACATTGGCTCCTGTATCGACAATCATACGGCACTGAATTCCGTTAATAAAGCCTATCACATATAATTCATTATCGCCGCCACTCATTTTAGATATTTGAAGGATCTTCAGGTAGGGCTTTTTATTCTCTGGTCTTGAATTCATCTCACGTTCGTGGATTCTGGGGCAATTTCTTCGGAGATGTTTTGTATCACCGCACAACCAGCACGTGAGATTCTGTCTTCTTGACCTTGTTCTTCCATATTTTAAGGCTTCAAGCTCTTGATTAATCTTCCTAATTTCTTTCAAGACGTCGTTCTCAGTGTCTGAGCTTTTGTTCACCGTTGCCCCTCGGACTGAATGACGATCTCTTCGGCTGGCTTTTGTAGCTGCTTCCAACTTTAAGGCATATAGTAATGCAGCCTTTAAATCCTGTACATCTGCCATTCGTACCGCTCTCTGCACTTCTGGGTCTTTTATTCCGTCTACAAAATATTGCAGTGAGAGCATTTCCCGTACATTTGTTGGACAGTCAATGAATGCTAAATTTGCAAGCCGTTCAATTTCCGAGGCAAACTCTTGAAGGGTTTCACTCGATTTTTGATGGCGGCTCTTGATTTGTATTCTCGAATAATCCTTGAAGAATTTTTCGCCGAATCTCATTTCAAGTGCACAACTTAGAGTCTCAAAATTGAGTTGCGTCATATCGGGCAATGTTTGCAGCACGTCGGCGGCTTCTCCTCTTAAAGATGCTGCCAGTTGACAAGCTTTCACCTCGTCACTCCATTTGTTCGCTTCAGCTACAATAGTGAATTGGGTCTTGTAAACTTGCCAGGAACTCTTTCCATCGTATGTCGACAGCTTAATGTGCACGGGAGAAGCAGGCGGATTCCTAAATTCTTCATAATTACCACTAGACGCTGAAAGTTTCTTCTCAAGATCTTGTACTTTTTTATTTAGCTTTTCATCTACTTCACCTAGTATTTTCTCTTCAACGTTACTGATTTTCTCTTCAACGTTACTGATTTTCTCTTCAAAGTTACAAACTTCATTCTGAATTTTCTCTTCTACTTCCCCCATTTTCTCTTCTACCGAGCCTATTCTTCTCTCTACCGACGAGAACTTTTCTTCTAAAGTTTTCTTCATTTCTTCTTGGCCTTTATTAATCTTTTCAGTCACATCTTCTTGGCATTTGTCAATTTTATTTGTCATCTGTTCCATTCTTTCTTCGTTTTTATTCATTTTTTTCGCCAACTCTTCTTGGCCTTTATTCATCTGTTCCGCCAACTCTTCTTGGCCTTTATTCATCTTTTCCGCCAACTCTTCCTGGCCTTTATTCATTTTTTCTGCCAACTCTTCTTGGCCTTTATCAATTTTATTTGTCAACTGTTCCATTCTTTCTTCGTTTTTATGCATTTTTTCCGCCAACTCTTCTTGGCCTTTATTCATCTTTACCGCCAACTCTTCTTGGCCTTTCGTCAATTCTGCCTTTATTCCATTAATAGCTTCTAACAGTTCTTTCAGTTGACCGTCCATTGTTCTTGTTTTCGCCATAAGATCCCGACTCCTGACACCAAATGTTACAGCGTATATAGGGTTCTTTCGATCTTATGGTTAGACAACTTCAAACTCTTTTCTCTTAGAAAAGTACAAAATAATTTATTTACAGATCTTCAGAACAACAGAGTCTTCGAAACTCACAAATATTACAAGATATTCCAAAATAACTGTTTAAATCTATCGAACAAATACAAATATAGGTCGCAGAGACTCTTTATACAATGTCTCAACACTATATCACATTCAAAACAACGTAGATAAAACTCAATACATCAAGCAAACTTGCTTGGACAATCTCTAGTAGCTCACTCAATGACTGACTGGTAAATAATAACCACAGCTCGCATCGCTTCTCTTCTTATATATAGTCTCGTAGCATGTGCTAGAAATTTCTAGAAAAACCTGGAAAACCACGGAACAACAAACAATGTATCAGTATATCTAAGGGGGGTTACCATTAAGAGGGAAGGGTTACCATCGCCAACAATCGCCAAGTTTGTCGCCAACTTGGCGATATATCGCCAAATTTGGCGACCAAAATTAGTCGCCAAAAGTGACGCCAACTTGGCGATATCTTCATTATTTCGCCAATCTGCCGTAGACATACACTGAAAATAATGGACAAGTTTGCTTGATAACAGAGACAATGTAACATAATATTAGTAAAGGAATGGAGCTTAATAAGATTATTTACATTATTTTACAGTACAAACACTAACTATTTACAAAATTCGTAACAATATTTAATGTCAAAAGAATGTGACATTTACGATTATCCATTATTGACATTTAACCTTATACTTTGGCGAGAGTTTTTTGGTCGATGGGAGATCAAGTATTGCCAAATAATGTAATATTGCCAAATAATGTAAACAAATTATATAAACAATGATATTGCCAATATTATTTAGATGCAGATATCATCTACGGATCACGTTGGCACGATTACAACAAAATTGCGATTTTATGCCTCACGTGGTAATCCAGTAATGTAATAGTCGTTTATTTATCAGTAAACTATTTCATTATTTTTCTTTTCTATTTTAAAATTATACAGATTGTTTTGTTCCATAATTACTAATTGAATTAATTAATTTATTATTGTTATTATTCCAGGTTACATTTTCTTGGCAACGGGAAAGAAAATGGTTATTTTTTATCGGAAAAATTTTAATTGATTCTGTATGAAAAATAATGAAATTTTCAATTATTAAGAAAAATATTTGAATAAATCAATTAAAAATTAGCCTATGTTCACCGGAAATAGTGTAGCTTTCCAACGGTGAAAGAATTTTTCAAATCCGTCGAGTAGTTTCGGAGCCTATTCAATTCAAACAAACAAACAATCAAATCTTTCCTCTTTATAATATTAGTATAGAAGAACGGCAGGATCGTTTTTAATGAAATTTTGTATGTAGAAATTTTGGACACGAAAAAACTAATGGTCTAAGTCATATGGTCGAGAGATTTCGATTATAAGGGTAATTTGTGGATCATGATGGGTCATGCTAATTTCATCTAGAAAATGACTTTCACCATTGTGACTATACTTTGTATTATATCGTTTTCGGGCAAGAGATAACCATTGGGTTAGGACACATGCTCGCGAAAATTCGATTAGTGGGTCATTTTGGGTAATAATGGGTCAGGGTCATTCTAATTATGTATAACAACGACTCAATCAAATTTACCTAAATTTTGTAACGAAACGTCTTTTGTCACGAGCAGACTATTGGGCTGAAAAGCATGTTGAACAAAATTATATTACTGGTCATTTCAGCTTCATTGTCGAATGTTGTCAAACTAATTTTACCTGAGAAATGGCTTAAACGATTTTAATTCCATTTTATATTCTACTGTTTTTGATTACCTGAAGACCATTGAGCTAAGTCACATGTATGATCAAATTTGATTAGTGGGTCATTTTGGGTAGAACGGGTCACGAGAATATGACAACAGCCAATAAGTTGGCGATATTTGACAAAATATTGGGAACATTTGGCTGAAAAATCGACTTTAATAACATTACGAAAGCCAAAATGCGTGTTTTGCGCCAAATGAAAGAATGTCGCCAAATTCGGCTATATATGGTAAAAAATATTGTCTTTGAAAATGTGAAGAAATTTTTTATATATTCTTGATAGAAATCGAGATGCATAGCCAAACCAGTCAGAGTCGAGCTGAAAAGGTGATTTGGATCGATGGCCTTTCATTGTAAATTTTAAAATAATGAAAAATTTATGAACATGTGCATATACACATAGTTTTCTTATTGGTAGTTTTTATAAATAATCCTATTAAAAATATCATGTTTTTTAGTAATAATACAGAGAAAATGATGCAGTGAAAATACTATATCGAGTTGAACACAAAGTTAATTTTTACCGAGCTGATCTCGGTCACCCCTGCTAATTATTATAATTATCCAACTTTTTTAAAGCCGATGAATTAGCGCGCTTTCAGAATCTTGGGTGTCTGAACGGGGGTTTGCGAGAATAGCTCGCAAGGGGCAGAGACCCCTAGTATTGATAAAAATTAATAATTTTCCCACTTTATTCAAGCTGACCACCTTTAATGCGATAAACAGTAACAACTGGATGAACTTAGGCAGTTAATTTTTCCTCAACGAAAGTTAAGCTCTTCAATGTTTAGGGATGTGGACCAGAATTCATATTATTAGCTACAGAAAAAGTATTTAGTTCATTATTTACCATACATTTATGGCAAGTCTTACAACATCCGTCATATCAAATATGCATACCAAATGAAGATGACAAATTTTACAAAAATATAATTTTAAATTTTTTGTGCATCTTCGAATTTTAAAGCATTTTTCCGAGCACATGCATTTTCTGTCAGAAGAGATTCGCCATGTCGTCATTTTGGCACAGATGTCATACACGCACCACATTGGCGCTATTTTTTCAGACCAATGTAGTGCGTTTATGACATCTGTGTCAAAAGTTTAATTAATCTATAGAGCAAAACAATTTATATAATTTTATTGAAAAAAAAAAAAAGTAAATAAACAACATCAGGGTTACCATGTCAACCAAAATAACGACACTTTGTCGCCAGTTAAGCACCGTGGCGCGTATGACATTGGTGTCTGAAAAATAATAGCGCCAATGTGGTGCGTATATAACATCTGTGCCAAAAACAATTTATGGAATATATTAATTGTATAATAAAAATGCCAAGAAAACGCACATGATTGAAAAGAACGCGAATATGATATAGCTTTAAAGTAAGAGGCTAGATATCAGCGTAAAAATGACAGCACAGATGTCATATACACACCACATTGGCGCGATTTTTTCAGACGTCAATTTGGCAAAAACCTTGTTTTCGAATGCCAGTTACCATATATATTTTTTAAAAGGGAATAAAAATAAATTTTAAAAAGTTTGACACAGCTATCATATGCGCACCACATTCGCCCGATTGCAAAAAAATTGCAACCGGAAATTCCAATTATGCCTCACATGGTAACCCGGTTATTAAAATAAACCGCAAATTTTGATGGTTAAATTAGAATATAAATCATATAAATATCGTTATAACAAAATTACACTTAAAACAAACTAAGACTGACAAAAATAAATTTATTTAAATTAAATTTATCTGAACAAGCTCAACATGAAACTTTATTTTTCCTTGAAGTGTATTCTCTATAAAAAAGTACTTTTTGAAACTGCATTCTATCGCTAACCGATGAAAAATCGCCAAATAACGAAATTTTCATTATTTTTTCCCGAACAGTGTATGGAGATTCCGACAATATCTTTTTTATAAACGTATCCTGAAAAAAGAACATTATGTGATTTTTTCAAATTTTTCGGAGTATTCCCGTATGGAGACCTTCCTTGTAAATAAAATATACATTATTACATTGTCTTGAAAAGTAATAACTTTGCCGTGCACGATGCTAATCCAGAACTGAAAAAATAGTTACCGCCACTCTAATGAAAATACTCGGTCAGCATAAAGCAAACCTTATATTAAACCGAGGGAATTTTTTTTTTTTTTGGCGTTGAAGATGCAATCTATTTCTTTGTTCCGAAAATTAAAATGGCGACAGTCTTTCATTTGTTTATTAAGAATCAGGGCCGTAGCTAGAAGTGAACAATGAGGGGGGGGGGGGGAATCAAATAAATCTAGGGGAGGCGGGCTCATAATTTTTTTTTCTCTCTAAAGATAAAAAAGATAAATTACTGCATATTCACATTGTTAGGTACTATTTTTCTTATTAAACTGTTGTAATAACTTCATTTCATGATTAAAAAAGTACAGGATATGAAAATTTTGAGTGTATATAATTGGTGCACAATTAAACACAATGTTAGCTTCATATGTACAAATAGGATGAGGGAATGTTATAATACTTATTCTAGATATAATTTAGTATTTCTGCAAACCTGTGAAAGGTCTTGAAAACTAAATGACATTTAAGCAGAATTCAGTTTGGATTTTTGAAACAGATATTCATTTAGTGACCTTGGAATCTTTTCCAGGGGGGGGGGGGGGGGCTCAAAATATTTTAGGGGGGTTGAGCCGCCCATAGCGTCCTATTAGCTGCAGCCTTGTTAACAATAGACTTTTGCCGCCTCTCAGAAGGTGTTGTTTTGTTGTTGTTTTTTGTTTCAAGCCGAGGAATTTCAATCTACATTTAATCTGAGTTCAAAATTTCTTAAGGGTGTTCTTAAATCAAAAAGGGCAAATTTGGGACATAAGTTTTACTTCATTTTTGTTCGGAAATGCATGACACTAGTAGGTGTTGCTATTCAGAAACTGTCTAATTCACTTAGTTTTCTGTTTTTTTTACAAACGCAATAGATCTTTCATAACAAGCCTTTGAAGTCGACGTTTTTGAACATATTTCCCGACGAAAACAGGAAAACCGGTCGAAAAGCAGGAGAAAAACGGGTGATCACGTGATCGAAATAGCTCAGAACTGGATAGGTAATTTAATGATCCTAAAATGGAAAACTCAGTTCGATTCGAAATCGTTTCCATAGTCAGGCATTCCAATTTCATATCTTTCTGTTAAAAAATGAATGTGTAAATGTGTCAAAAGGTTTTGCGCCTGTTGAGCGGAGCAGTTAAAAGCAACCTTAAGGCAAAAAGCTGAAACCAGAAATACAAGAATGAAAAAAACCATGCATCAGGCTTAGATTATTAAACATTTTCCAGCATAATATTATTAAATAATTATAATTATGAAATGCACAATTGCACCATAAATTATACTAAAAAATATACTCTAAAATAAATACACATTACTAAATGGTACGCATATAAAAAGACTATATATAAAATACACTTAAAAATTTCATCAACGTTTCATTCGCTTCTGCGAACGTCGTCAGGATACAATAGACAGGCGTTAAATGCAATTTAAAGTTTCAAAATGTAAACACATACGTCCACGAGCATAGTTGAGTTGAGAGTGCATAAACCTGCTTAATTAATTATAGCATATTATGCCAGATTTTATGATTGGAGTGTGATAAATGATCGTTACAGGCTCGCGGCCCGAGCTTAAGGATTTTAATGGATTCTAAAATTTTATTGAGATATGGATTGCTAAATGTTATTTTTTCATACCCCGAAATGAGATAGATATATAAAGAATCTAGAAGACAATTAATTCAATAAAAATCAACTATCAGCTATTGCTGTCGATATCCGGTTATATGTGCAAAGTCTTTCCTGTAATCTTGTATAAAATGTAAATGCACTAAAAAATGAGATAAATTGAAAAATGTGTACCACAAGTGAAAATACACTTCCAATAATAATAAATCACAGTCAGTTCTTAGCCATATTATTTTGTGTACCCCTGTAAATGAATGATAAACGATACTCGCATCACAGTTTATTGATAACATATTGTCGTCCACTTCCGTGATCGATGCATATGAGGTGGTCTTAAAAAAACTGTGCTGATATACTGTTCTTTCAACCGATGAAGATGAAATTTCAGATATAGTTTATATACAGTCGGCTCTCGTTAATTCGAGCTCTTCGGGGCCATATGAAATGTTCGAATTATCCGGAGTTCGAATTATGGGAAGTATGAGTTGAAAAAATGTTTAAAGGGGTGCTATTACAAAAGAATTAATGTCATAGTATTTTAAAAAGTTATTTCGGCTATTATCATTATAATATAAAAAATATTAAATTAAAAGATATCAATGCATAAACTAATTAAGAGATTATGAACAAGCACAATGGAAGAACAATTTGAGGTGTCACTGAGAGACAGACGGAATACTAAGAAAGGGGGCTTGTCTAAAATGTTACTAATACAAAGGAATTAATGTTATAGTGTTTTTTTAATTTATTTCGTCTTTTATCATTAGAATGTGACTTAATATTAAATTAGAATATGTAAATACATAAGTTAATTAAGGGACTAGAAACAAGAACAATGGAAGAAAAGTTTAAAGTGCCATTGATGGACAGACGGGGCACTAAGAAAGTGGATATCAAATGCATGGGATTATATGTATACTCGTTCGGAACAATTCTCCCAAAAATCAACGAAAGAAAAATAGTCCAAAGTATCTAAAAGTCCGTGAGGAAAAAAGGTAAAATGAAAAATCGAAATTCGTGTTACTTCGGTTTAAACGAAGTCAAGAGAACATGAGTTCGAATAAATGAAAGTTTTTAACGTTATTCTGCCATTGAAAATTTCGAGACTTCTTGCTTAGTTCGAATTAAGCGAAAATTCGATTTATCCGACTTCGAATCAACAAGAGTCGACTGTATATATGGTTCTTTCAACCGATGAAGATAAAATTTCAGATATATTCAGACCAAGGCCCCCTTATCATAATATCAAGGCCTCGCATTCAGGAGAAAATCTATTGTTGAAATTGTCCCTATAATTGCCAACTTATTACATGACTTTGTCTCATAAGTAACGCCAACTGGTGCATACTACTGCT
The DNA here is from genome assembly GCA_964019185.1 of Maratus speculifer. Lineage (NCBI taxonomy): Eukaryota > Metazoa > Arthropoda > Arachnida > Araneae > Salticidae > Maratus > Maratus speculifer. The sequence continues at coordinate 16,967,516 of OZ025301.1, forward strand.
AATAATCCCATAGGAAACAATGGAAAATATTTCAGTTTCTCACATTAGATGGCGCTACCAACGGGAAAATCATTGGTTTCAGCGCCCCCTGTACTGCGGTCAAAGGAAACTTGGCGAATGACAAGCCTTTATGATAAATGATAAGGTAGCCTTGATCAGACGTATGAATTCGGGATTCTGCGAACGGTCACAATTCGGCATTCACGGTTACAGTTATAGATACAAAAACACAAAAATTTCGAACGGTAACGTCCATTTTTTTTCTCAATAATAATAATAATAATAACCTCAGTGAACCTTTTGAATTTCATCATGTTTAAATTATTGTAATAGCATGAAAATGCGCCGCAAACGATTTTCTCAAAAAGATCATAAAGTAAGAGAATTCTTTTGTGCATACCTGTAAATGAACTGCAAATGTTTTTTATTCAATTTATCTGAGAATGCATATTGTAAATCAGGTTTGTGTGGTGTATCTCTATAGTATGGTTTTGCTTAAATTATCACATTTGAACGTTTCATAGTTGATAAGATGTTTTCTGTAGTTTGTGTAGCCCTGTATATCAACTTTAGCATTATACACATCATATAACATGCATAGATTTAGACGAACTTATAATAAGCACTTATAATAACAGCACATATAATAATTAAAATGTATTTCATCCTCCAACAACCATTATCGGATATATATAGACCGTACTTCGGAAAGACTATACTAATTGAATTTTTTGTGTGTTCCTGTAAATGCTATGCAATTCACATTATGCGCGAGGTATTAAACCTCAGTGGCGTATATCAATTTTACTATCCACGAAATCATTTAACATAATTAAAATATGTCGCAAACAATTTCTCCTTTTATTATTGTGGGATAGAATTGTTTTGTGTGACCCTGTAAACGAATAATAGCTATCTTTTTCATCGTTTATTTTATAAAAATCATATTTTAGTGCAATTCGTAAATGCATACAAATGTTGATATGTTTGACCAGGTGTTACATCTTAAAAATTCATTTGAAAGGATTTTTTCCGATAGGCCGTAATGTAACGATAAACGTTTGACTGTCGCTGTAAATAAACTAATCATGGTAGAAACTTCATTTACAATAGGGTCCCACCTGTGGCCTAGAGGTACTGACCTCTCAACTGGTAGACGGAAGGTGCTGGGTTCGAACCCAATCGCGGCCCTCGGCCTAATCGGTCTGTGTCTCCCCTGGTGTTCTTCGAACTTTGGATTTATTTGCGTGAATATGGATTAGGTTCTCATAGAAAGACCCCCACGGAGGGCAGCCCACCCCCTTAAGGGCTTATATCCCTCGTGAAGATAATCAGCCTACATAAAATAAACCAAACTAAACCAATCATTAGGGTTCGTGCTAAGGTAAACGTCAATAACGTCCACAAATTTCAAGGCAATCCGAGTATATTTACGGGAATTAGAGCGCGGACAGACGGCCAGTCAAACCGAATTCATAAACACTTTTAAACTTTGTTGGAAAGTGTTAAAAATACACCGAAAAGCGGAAGATTTCTGTTTATTTAGTATTTACTTAGTTTTATTTATAAATTAATAATAACAACATTTTTTTTATGATTTTTTTTTTTTTTAAATTCTCGATGAGAAGCACTCACATCCACTTACATTGAACGGTATTTGCTTTCTTTTTAAAAAAAGGTAATCTTATAATCGAGATGTTACGGTAAATGTAAAACAAATGGAATTAATTCAAACAAATTAAAAGCAGAAAAACATGAAAGTGTAATATTTGCAGATAAAAAAATTTAGAATAGCTTCAATTTTAATGGAGTCGTACGTCATAAAATAGAATGCATCTCGAAAAAAAAAAAAAAAAAAAACTGCAAGTTACATTTTCCAAATTGAAACACTAAAAGCAAGGACCATATCTATTTTTTTTTTTTTAACTCAATTTTTGAAATGCCGAAACTCTCGTCTACAATGTGTCGTTTGAGAAATAACCTCGTCACAATCGATTTAAAAGAAAGAAAAGAAAAAGAAAAATACTGCGACACTAATGAAATTCTCCAGTCGGGATAAACTAAACATTTATTAAGGAACAAAAAGTATTTTTTTTTTTTTTTTTTTTTTTTTATAGAGTGTGTTATTTGCACCCCGAAAAAATAAAAATAAATAAATAAATAAAATGGCGGCGGTATTTCATTTGTTTCTTACCAGAGAATAACAAGTTGGAAATTGCACGTGAAGCGTAGAAAATGAGGTGCGTTCGTACGATAACATAGTTTTAAAAATATCACTCTCATATAGCAATCTCCTAAAATTGTAAATAATTACAATTAAAACGCTCATCAAACATTGTTCTCCCTATACCATTATGCAATGGAATACTTTTGTGTGGCCTTGTAAATCAATAACAAATATTCTTTGCAAAACAGATTATACAAAATGTATATCATAATATGTATTTTATAAATGCAAATCATTTTTTTTTTCGTTCGAATGAGTGTAACACCATTAAAATGCATTTGACACATTTTTCCCCATTAACCGTAATGTAACGGAATACTTTTGATTGTCCCTGTAACTCTGAACTATTCATTCGATTTTGATAAAATTTGAAATAACTCAACATAATTATGTAATAATTATGTATTTTAAATTTCAAACGTATAAAATATATTTAAAACTTTTTCCCCAGTGACCATAATGTAATTGAATACTTTTGATTGCCCCTGTAATTGATCTATGCACCCGATTATTAAAAAATTTGAAATAACTCGACAAAATTATGTAATAATTTAAATTTCAAACAATTAAAATGCATTTGAAACTTTTTTCCCTATTGACCGTAATGTAATCGTATATTTTTTATTGTCACTGTAATCAAACTATCCATCCGATTTTCATAAAATTTGAAATGACTCGACAAAATTATGTAATATTTATGTATTTTAAATTTCAAACGATTCGGTTGGGTAGTTTTTGCGTTGTTATATGCGGACAGACAGACGGACGGACTGAACGACCACTATAGGTGCTACGTATTTACATAATTACGAACGCACCTAAAAAGAAAGAATGTGAAGTGGCGGAGGGTGACACTAAAAATGTAACCCTTAAATTCCGTTACATTCAGCCCAAACACAACGACGAAGAAAGAAAACTTTTAATAATACAGTTTTTAATTCATAATACAATGAAATGTTACTTTAGAATACTTAAATAGAAGCACATCATTCTCATTTAGAGAAAAAAATTGCATGGCTGATGTCAAAGAATTCGGTCACTCTCACTGTTCCACGTGAATGTTTTGTTTTGAGCCGAATCAAGACATTAAAATTTGAGCGATAACGCGCATACAAGCCAATTTTAAGGCATACTGCACCTCCATCTATTTTTTCCTCTATGGTTTCTTGCATTCGATTTTTTGACTTTTCATAGTATATATATATATATCAGAGCTATTGCAAAAACTTATCAACATTGTAAATTTCGGAATTCCGTTGAAGAATTAATATAGGTAGGGTATACAATCCATATGCTTTTTTACTTTCTTCTATCTTTACAAGAAGAAAGCATTGGATTCATGAGAATTTTCGACTTCCGGTTTTCGACGGATTTATACGTTTTAGAAGGTCCTGAACACGTTTTGACTATTTTTACAAAATGTCCGTCTGTGAGTCTGTCCGTCTGTCTGTGAGTCTGTCTGTCTGTGACAAAAAATTTGTGGGGCTCTATCTCAAGAACTAATGTTCGAAATTTAATAAAATTTTATATTCAGTTAGACCTTGATATGAATTAGTGCCTATTGGTTTTTGGTGAAAATTGGCCTGCAGGTGGCGCTGCTATACTACGTTTTCCCTGATTTTCAAGATTGCTATATCTCAAGAACTAATGCACAGAATTTCACCAAACTTCAGATTCCGCGATACCTTGAGATACATAGCCGTTGATAAGGTTTTGGTGTGAACTTCCCTATAGGTGGCGCTGCTATGCTACATTTTGCACGATTTTTGCGATAGCTATATCTCAAGAACTAATGCAGATAACTTCATCAAATTTTAGTTTCTTTTACACTAGAATATGTAACATAATTAGACGCTGATTACATTTTGGTATTAACCTTGCAACAGGTGGTGCAGCTATGCTTCATTTTGCACGATTTTTCCGATAGCTATATCTCAACAACCAACGCACAGAATTTCATCAAACTTCAGATTTTGTTACAAAATGACATATAGCATAATTACACGATGATTACGTTTTGTTATAAATCCTTCAACTGATGGTGCTGCTGTGCTATATTTTACACGGTCTTTTTTAAACTAGCTATATCTCAAGAACTAATGCACAGAATTTCATCAAACTTCAGATTCTTTTACACCATAACATAATTAGACGCTTTTTTACGTTTTGGCATAAATTATCCAAGATATGGTGTTGCTGTGCTACGTTTTGCAAATTTTTTGTTACAACTATACCTCAAGAACTAATGGACGAAATTCCATCAAATTTCAGATTCTGTTAGGTCTTGACATCAATAGATGCTTATTAGGTTTTAGTATAAATTACCCAACATGAGGCACTACTAAGCTCATTTTCTCAGAATATTAATTAAATTTTGCGTTTTAGGCTTTTCGGATACCAGAATCTCATTAGGCTAGGTCAAATGTTCTAGGAAATTCGAAAGTGGGTAACTTTAAGGTCACCACTTTTTTTTTTTTTTTTTTTTTTTTTTTTTTTTTTTTTTAAATATTAAAATGTACTTATGAGATAGAAGAAATTTTCGGGATTGACACATCCAACTACGTGTTTGTTTGTTTGTTTTTAAGGATGTTCTCAACAAGCGCAAAACATTTTAACACATTCACAAATTCACTTTTTAACGGTTACAGGGACTGGTTAATGCACGGGCCTCCGGAACCTCAGCCCTGGGCCCACCAATTTCAGGGGCCCACAAATTACGTGGCTCATTTTTTTTTTTTTTTTACCTCAATCAAGTATTCTTCAAATAATATTGTTTTATAAAATATGAAACGTAAAATTTAAATATTCTGATTATGGCTATAAATGCAAATTTTTTTTTTCATTTATTCCCAGAAAAGAATGGCTTGAGGCATTTAATCCGTGGAAAATTCGTCTACAAAAGTGCATTGATGCTGGAGGAGACTATTTTGAACACACCTAAAATTTTGTAAGCATAAATTTAGAAACCTAATTGCATCTCAAAAATTTCAGAGTGACCCTCGTATAAAAATTGTTACTGATGGCAGTTTTGGGGTCTAAAAGACATGTCGGTGTAGATATGCAAAAAATTTCAGAAATTACAACATGGTATCGATTGCAATAGGTAGTATTTCACACGAAATGTACGTAAAAACTGAAATGTGTTGTATTGCGGACGAAAAATTCCATAAGATCACTAAAATACCAAAGAATAACTTTTCTAAAAAAGACCAGATAATAGTAATAATAATAGTAATAAAAAATAAAAACAAGTTGGAAATTGCACGTGAAGCGTAGCAAATGAGGTGCGTTCGTACGATAAGGAAGTTTTAAAAATATCAATCTCATATATCAGTGTCATAAAATTGTAAATATTTAATTACAATTCAAATGCTCACCAAACAGTGTTTTCCCTATACCCATTATGGAATAGAATACTTTTGTGTGGCCTTGTAAATGAATAACAAATGTTCTTTGCACCACAGATTATGCAAAATGTATACATTTTTCCCCATTGACCGTAATGCAACGGAAATCATTTGATTGTTCCTGTAACTGATCTATGCATCCGATTTTCATAAAACATGAAACGACTCGACAAAATTATGTTATTATATATTTTAAATTTCAAACGATTCGGTTGGGGAGTTTTTGCGTTGTTATATGCGGACGGACGGACTGAACGACAACTATAGGTGCTACGTATTTACATAATTACGAACGCACCTAAAAAGGAAGCTAACCTCATAATTCATGGAGTAAAACATGGATTGGTTGGTTGACCCTTTCGAAATCCAAACAAAGATGCGTTACTTAAGAGGTCATTCGATTCGCTATAAAAGACTCGGGTGATAATGTTAAGTCTATAGCGACGTTATTTTCAAATTTTTGGCTCAAAATTTAATATTTTTATTTTTGTTTATTTATTTATTTATTTTTGCGTAGTACAGCTAAGAATGGTCTACAACCGGTCTAGTTTTAACTTGTTTCTATTTCGGTTATCTGTATATTTTTTTATATATTACGATAGCTTTAATTTCAGAACCGGTTCCGGAAATTAAAGTTATTTAAAAAAAAAAAAATCTGAAACCGAAATTGAAAAAGTAAAAACTCGCTCGGTTATGCATTATCCTCAACTATCATACACATAAAAAAAATAAATCATGCAAAAATATTAAAATGTGAGCGAGATATTTGAAAAGAACATCCCCATAGACTTTACATTATCATCCGGGTGTTTTTGAGTGACTCGAGTGAGAAAACAAAAATTCGTTCCAAATTAATTTTGTTCTAACTCTTTCAAACTTATCCGCCTTCCAGGGGAATTATTGTATGTTGAATTCCCATTCCCGTTTTCTGTCGTAAATGGCGCAGATTAAAATGCGTGTGCCGCAATTAATTGATTTGGCTCCTTTTCAAAACAAAAGAGGGAGGTGGATGGGGAGGAAAGGGGGGGGGGGCTTCAGCATACCGAAGATTCGGATGGAATCCTCAAACCTACTTCTGCATGAGCTTTGTCTTGCAAGAAAGATTTGAAAGCTTTCTCATTTCGACAGAAATTTTTATCTTTTTCGCCTTGAGTGGAATTGCCTCAGTCTTACAGTAGGAGAAATAAGTATTAGTAATATGAAAGTTATTTTGTATAAATTTTCGTAAAAACCAAGAGAGTGAATCCGAGCCTGGATTCGAAACAGGCTCAATGCCACGACATGAAGTTTTTAAAAATATACAGTACTTTGGATACAGTACACAGTAACCGAAATCTTTTGTGTGTCCTTGTCAATACAACCGTATTTACTCGTGAATAGGGCGCACGCGTGTATAACGCGCACCCCTACTTTACAAGAAACAAGTTGGAAATTGCACGTGAAGCGTTGCAAATGAGGTGCGTTCGTACGATAACGAAGTTTTAAAAATATCGCTCTCCTATATCAATCTCATAAAATAGTTAATAACAATTAAAATGCGCAACAAACAGTGTTCTCTCTATAGCTACTCATTATGCAATGGAATACTTTTGTGTGGCCTTGTAAATCAATAGCAAAAGTTCTTTGCACAACAGATTATGCAAAATCTATATTATAATATGTACTTTATGATGCATATCAATATTATTATGTTCGAATGATTGTAATATTATTAAAATGCATTTGAAACCTCCCCCCCCCCCTTCACTGTAATGTAACGGAGTACTTTTGATTGTCCCTGTAAGTGATCTATCCATCCGATTGTCATAAAATTTGAAATGGCTCGACAAAATTATGTAATAATTACATATTTTAAATTTCAAAAGATTCGGTTGGATACTTTTTGCTTTGTTATATGCGGACGGACAGACAGACGGACGGACTGACTGAACGACAACTATAGGTGCTATGCATTTACATAATTACGAACACACCTAAAAATGGCGATTTTTAAAAAACTGGTATAACGCGCACCGTAAATTTCATATGCAGATGAATGAATGACTTAATGAATTTTAGTAAAAAAGGGTCGAAACAAACATTACACCAGGCCCAAAACAAGACGAAAATACATTTTCAGACTTCGGGTAGAGAGTGAATGACGGGGGATAGGACTGAGTGACGGCAGTGAGAATTGCTGATTGGCGTTCACATACTGTTAATGCATAAACTAGTTGGATGTGTCAATCCCAAAACTTTCTTCTGTCTCATAAGTACATTTTACTATTAAAAAAAAAAAAAAAAAAAAAAAAAAAAAAAAAAAAAAAAACGTAGTGACCCCAAAGTTACATACTATCGAATTTCCTAGAACATTTGACCTAGCCTAATGAGATTCTGGTATCCGAAAAGCCTAAAACGCAAAATTTAATTAATATTCTGAGAAAATGAGCTTAGTAGTGCCTCATGTTGGGTAATTTATACTAACACCTACCCTCATAGCATGCATGGTCACAATGACGTCACTGTGAGTCACTTTGGTCACATCACATCTGTGACGAAAATGCCACCACTCAGTGACGTCACATTGTGACTGAGATGTGACTTTCTTAAAAAATTTTAGAAAATTATAAATATTCTTCAAAACATGTTATTTACTTTAAAAAACATGTTTCTGGCAATTTAAATATCGTCGCTTTTTTCACAGTTTCGTCACAATGTTAATATCAAAGTAGTCACAAATGACACACTTTTCACAAATTAGTCACATTGTGACGTCACAAAAAGGCTCTAAAACGGCCATAACGACTTCACATTTTAGTCACTGTGACTTCACATCGACGTCACGTGACGTCACATCGACAATCGATGGTCACAAAGTCACAATGTGATTTCACAACGACGTTGCAGGGACGTCACCATGTCTTACGGGTAATAACCCGTAAGACATGGTGACGTCACAGTGACGTCGTTGTGAAGTCACACTGTGACTTTGTGGCCGTCGATGTGACGTCACGTGACGTCGATGTGAAGTCACAGTGACTAAAATGTGAAGTCGTTATGGCCGTTTTAGAGCTCGTTTGTGACGTCACATTGTGACCACTTCGTGAAGTCACGGTGTGACCAAAATGTGAAAAATGTGTCATTTGTGACAAAATTGTCTTTGAAACTGTGACTATTCTGTGACGATAGTGACAAAATTGTGAAGACACTTTGTGACATTTTTGCGAATATTTTGTGATCTCTGACGATTTTGTTACTAACTTTGTGACGGTGGCTACATTGCCAGTGCTGTAATGTTACACTGGGACACAATTATACAGTTATGAACATTGATATATAGTGCAAAATCATTTACATCTTTTACAAAACTTTATTATAATTTGGCAATAAATCTCAATTCAAACTTGAAAGCTGCTATGAAAAGAAAGCACCAAAAGAAAATTACTGAATCAAACTGCAATGCCATACAGATTTTAATCTTTGTTACATATTTTTTTTCTATTGCAATAAATGGAAATATTTAAGACAATTGAATATTCGATCTATCACAATTATTTGAAATTTAGCTATTTGTTTTTTAAAAAGCATTAAAATTATGAAAGAAACATTTCTGTTTAACCCTTTAAGCGGCCTTCAGATTTTTTCGTGAATGTTTAATGATTCATTAAATATGAGCAATCACAACATATTTTGTTTTGATAAAGTCTGTATAGCATTGCAGTTTGATGCAGAAACTTTCTTTTTATAGCAGCTCTCAAGTTTTAATTGAGATATATCGTCAAAATATAATAAAGTTTTGTAAAAGATGTAATTGATTTTACATTATATATCAATGTTCATAACTGTATAATTGTGTCTCAGTGTAACATTACAACACTGGTAATGTAGCCACCATCACAAAGTTAGTAACAAAATCGTCACAGATTACAATATATTCACAAAAACGTCACAAAGTGTCTTCACAAACTTGTCACTATCGTCACAGATTATTTTATTCACTGCAAATGTGATTATTTTATTCACGGCAAAAAAAGAGACATTGATATAAATTTTATATTAAATCAGCCCGTAAGGCTCCACAATAGTCACTAAAAAGACCCGGATGATAATGTTAAGTCTACGGTTATGTTCTTTTTAAATAACTCGCTCAAATTTTAATATTTTGATATGTTTTTTTCTTCATAGGATAGCTGAGGACGATCTACAACCGGCCTAGTTTTTACTTTTTCGATTTTGCTTATATATTTTTTATATTATGATGGTTTCAATTTCAGAACCGGTTTAAACCGGTTTTGAAATTTAAAGTTTTTTTTTTTTTAATCCGGAACCAAAATTAAAAAAGTAAAACCTAGATTGGCTGTGGATTGTCCTCAGCTATCCTATAAAAAAATTCATGTAAAAGTATTAAAATTTGAGCGAGATATTTGAAAAGAGTGCTCCCATAGACTTTACATTATCATCCGGGTCTTTCTGTGGCTAGTGTTGCGCCTTAAATTCTATAATTATGTGACTGAAAAACACGGTCAGGGCACTTAAAGGCTGTAGAAACATATATGATAAATGTGTTGACACAGTTTTTAAATCAAACAATTATTTTAAAGGCAATTTAATTTTTAAACTGCAAATGCTCGAATGTTGTTTTAGATATGTAAAAAAATAAATTCAAACATAAAAATAATAAATTATGGATATTTGTTATACTTTGGATAAGCAGAAAATGACACACTTCTCTTCAATATTGTCAATATACAAAAAAAAATATATATATATATATATATATATATAAAATATACAAACTTACTTTTGCAACTATCTATTCCTAGCTATCTCTAGCTTTTTAATTTTACAAAATTTACAAAGCTTAAATTTACATTTTCTAACAACGATCTGAAACTTGTCCATTGTTAAACGTAACTTTAATATGAAAAGAAATATAACTCGTACCAATAATACAAGTATGTTGAGAATTCTAAAAATTATATTTTGGAAACAATTGCTATTTTGGAAGATAGTAACAATAAATAAAATCTTATTTTTCAGCTCACTGTAAAAGTAATTGACTTTTGGGCATGTTGCAGATATTTAGAAGGGGTAATTTTACATCAAAGTTTGCCTGCAGTAAAAAACATATTTAAAAAAAGCTTATTGATTAAAATAACTTTAATAATTGATTGCCAAAATTACGTCCTTTTTATGAAAATATACACATTAAATAATAACATAATTAAATAATAATTTTGTTTTTGTGTCCATTTTGGCATGTAAAATTTAAATACAAAATTTGATTATTTAGGTTTTCAGTTATGTAAAAATACTTCATGCACTATAAACATTACTGAAACTGTCTACATTGGGTGTTCATTATTGGAAAATGACTAATTAACTATCCCAATAATGAACACCCCTCTTAAAACCTTAAAAATAAAGGACATTTTTTAAATGGTCATTAGTATATAAAATTCAAAATTTGCTATTACTATTCAAACGAAAACATTCAAATTTTGTAAGAAAATAAAGAATACCAAAATTTACTAAATAAAGGCAGCTCCTAGCATATTCATTAAGATTTTCACTGAAAAACAGTGGAACTTTAAAACATTATTTTCTGCTTCCTGATTGGTTTAATTAAAAGTTGTCAAAAATAGCCCAGACTGTAATACATGCTAATGGAAATTATGAAAAAATAATTAAAGCAAAATATTTATTAGTTATTGTTTTATGAACCAAAAAAACATGAAAGGGGGTCCATTTCTGGAAGGTTGTCTATTGCTAGCATACCTACCCTATGAAACTTCCAACCATAAACTTAAAATAAAACCACATACATGTTAAATAAAATTAGTAATATTTTATTTACAAGATTAGACGCTAATTATAAATAAGAAAGTCATTTTAATCATGATGTATATTAATAGTGCATATAATACATATTTTAAAATTTAGTGTTATTGCCAAAGCCCAATCATATTTTAACTCTGATTGATTGATTAACTTCTAAATTTTTATTCAGGCTTATAGTTGTTATACTTTGAAAATATTCCAATAAGAATGTTTATCAACTGAGACGTTTTCACCCACTATGATTACTTCTTTTATAACATTTGTTAGGTTGAAAAATACATTAAACAATTATTATTATTATTATTGCATATTCAGGATCTCTTTTAATAGTTCTTTTTGTTACCCTATTTCTTATAAATTTCTCTTCAGAGCAGATGCAATTTAAAAAAAATAAAACTATGCCATGTTTCATAACATTCCTTGATACAAAAATTTTAAAAGTTTGTTTACAAATAATTTTATTCTAAAAAAAGGATTTCTATATTAAATGTTTTAATTAGCATAAAATGTTTAGTAACTTTGATTATAATACTCTTCCATATGCTGCTACATTTATGGAAACATTTTGTTTTAAATAAAGAAACGAATTAGATTAAAATGCAATTAAAATCACTAATTTCAATAACCTGATCCAAATTATTGATGGTGAAGTTTTCTATATAAACAATATAAATAACGTTTTTTAAAAGCTAACTAAAATCGTTCTAATAATAACAATAATGATAAAGCAAACAGCAAAAAGAAAAAAAAATCATACCTATGTTTTGTTGACGTTCTTCTATCAAATTGCTTTTTGCCGATCGTGTTAAGTTCAATATTAATTATTGTGACACAGACTGGAATCATTTTCACCAAGCCAGCGCCACAATAATTCTCTTGAACTTATTTTTTGCTTGATATATCAGCTAAAAATTGTTCTTGAGGATTTTCTTGCTTAAATTTTTAAATCCCTTTCAATACGCGTACATAACTGCCATATGCTCTCCAGCAAACTTATTTCTGGCACCTTAGAATTTTATTTTATTCTCCGGTAAAAAGTCGTCTGCGGACGATCATGAATTTTGTAATGCGCATGACCGTTTATTTCATTTTGTAAACAACAGATTTGGAAGTAAATACACATTAATTTAATAAGAGTGTCTCTAGCTAAACTTTTTTATTTATTATTTAATTAATGAATTTGGTAATTTAATTTATCTTTTACTTTTGTCAGTTTCAAAACAATTAAAGTTGAAGATTATTCATAAACCTTTTTTTTTTTGTAAATAATATTAACAATTAGAGTTTATTAGATAAAACATTGTTTAAATTTTTAAAATGTATAAAGGTAGATTTAATGGTGATAATATATTTTTAAAGTAAAGTTATCAAAAGTAGTAAATACACATCTTCTTAAAAAATAAAAACAGAGTTATAGAGAATGAAAAATTTTTCTTTGTCAATCTGTAATTTTTTTCATATTAATTTTCTGTAGGAGACTTTTCCATGCGAATTTGTTTGTCTGTTACATACTACGATTTTTGGCTACCAGTATTTTAGAGCGGAAAAATATGATTTATTTAATCGAACATATCTCATCAATTGAATAAGGCAAAACGAGCTTTTCGGAAAAAACGGTGGCCAACAAGCATAGCGATTTTCAGCTGTGTAACAGACAAACAAGTTCGCATGGAACTGCCCAGGAAAAAAATCTTCTAAAATATCTTTTTTAAAAACATACTTAACAACATACTTAAACAAAAATTGCAAGAATATTTTTGCCGTACAAGTTAAGTTCAATATTAATTATTGTGATTCAGACTGGAATCATTTTCACCAAGTCAGTGCCACAATAATTCTTTTGAACTCAATTTTTATTTGATATATCAGCTAAAAATTGCTTCAAAAATTGATTCAAAAGTTTTTTAAGTTCATGTTTTTGCCACATTGCGATTTTAAAATGTGGTGGTATTATGTCACATATTTGTGACGAACGTTACATGAAGTGACATCACAGTGACGTATTTTTTTATATTGCCAAAACAAAAACATAATTTTACATTAAATGTCATGTTTTAGAGACTTTTTGTAATTATTTTAAGTTTTCAAAGATGTTCACATCTAAGTCACAATGCGACGTCACAGAGTGGTGGCATTTTGGTCACAGATATGATGTGACCACAGTGACTTGCAGTGACGTCACAGTGACGTCACTGTGACCATCCATGCTATGTGGGAAGCATCTATTTATGTCAAGACCTAACAGAATCTAAAATTTGATGGAATTTCATCCATTAGTTCTTGAGATATAGTTATAACAAAAAGTTTGCACAACGTAGCACAGCAACACCATATCTTGGACAATTTATGCCAAAACGTAAAAAAGCGTCTAATTATGTTATGGTGTAAAAGAATCTGAAGTTTGTTGAAATTCTGTGCATTAGTTCTTGAGATATAGCTAGTTTAAAAAAAAACGTGTAAAATATCGCACAGCAGCACCATCGGTTGAAGGATTTATAACAAAACGTAATCACCGTGTAATTATGTTATATGTCATTTTGTGACAAAATCTGAAGTTTGATGAAATTCTGTGCGTTGGTTGTTGAGATAAAGCTATCGGAAAAATCGTTCAAAATGCAGCATAGCTGCACCACCTGTTGCAAGGTTAATAACAAAATGTAATCAGCGTCTAATTATGTTATATATGCTAGTGTAACAGAATCTAAAATTTGATGAAGTTCTCTGAATTAGTTCTGGAGATATAGCTATCGCAAAAATCGTGCAAAATGTAGCATAGCAGCGCCACCTATAGGGCAGTTCACACCAAAATCTTATCAGCGACTATATATCTCAAGGTATCGCGGAATCTGAAGTTTGGTGAAATTCTGTGCATTAGTTCTTGAGATATAGCAATCTTGAAAATCAGGGAAAACGTACTATAGCAGCGCCACCTGCAGGCCAATTTTCACCAAAAACCAATAGGCACTAATTCATATCAAGGTCTAACTGAATATAAAATTTTATTAAATTTCGAACATTAGTTCTTGAGATAGAGCGCCCACAAATTTTTTGTCACATACAGGCAGACAGACAGACTCACAGACAGACATTTTCTAAAAATAGTAAAAAAGTGTTCAGGACCTTCTAAAACGTATAAATCCGTCAAAAACCGGAAGTCGAAAATTTTCATGAATCCAATACTTTCTTGTAAAGATAGAAGAAAGTAAAAATTATTTTCATACATTTAAACGTATTCAAAAATAAAAACTAGATGTTTCCATAGCAACAAAATCGACTAGATAATGATCAATTGGGCTTTAAACTTGAAACCACTTTAATTAATTTAAATTATGAATTTTGTTTTAAATCGCAAATTTTGATGGTTAAATTTGGATATAAATATCTACATAACCAAATTATACTTAAATTATAACTGACAAAACTAAAGTTATTTAAATTAAATTTATCTAAACAAGTTCAACATGACACTTCTTTTCCCTTTAAATGAAGTTGACGTAAAAAATTGCATTCCATCGCCAACCGATGATAAATCGCCAAATAATGAAATTTTCATTATTTTTCTACAGACGCTGTATGGAGGTTCCACCAAAAATATTTTTATAAACGTATCTATCCTCATGAGAAGAACATTCTGTATTTTCTTCCTATTCTCCGGTGTATGCCCGTATGGAGACCTTGTTAGTTTCCTTGTTAGTTTTATTTATAACATAATTAAAATTCAATTAATAATAACATATTTTAATGATTTTTTTTTTTTTTTTTTTTTTTTTTTTTTTTTTTAATTCTCGATGAAAAGCATTCACATCCACTTACATTGAACGGCATTTGCTTTCTTTTTTTAAAAAAAGGAAATCTTATAATCGAGATGTTACGGTAAATGTAAAACAAATGAAATTAATTCAAACAAATTAAAAGAAGAAAACCATGAAAGTGTAATATTTGCAGATAAAAAAAAAAAATTAGAAGCTTCCGTTTAATGGAGTCGCACGTCATAAAATAGAATGCAACTCGAAAAAAAAAAAAAGAAAGAAACTGCAAGTTACTTTTTCCCAAATTGAAACACTAAAAGCAAGGACGATATCTACTTTTTTTTCTTCAAAAACTCCATTTTTGAAATGCCGAAATTCTCATCTGCAATGTGTCGTTTGAGAAATAAACTCGTCACAGTCGATTTAAAAGAAAGAAAAGAAAAAGAGAAATACTGCGACACTAATGAAATTCTCCAGTCGGGATAAACTAAACATTTATTAAGGAACGGAAAGTATTTTTTTTTTTTTTTTTTTTCAGAGTGTGTTATATGCGCCCCGAAAAAATAAAAAATAAATAAATAAAATGGCGGCGGTATTTCATTTGTTTCTTACCAGAGAGTAAAAAGAAAGAATAGAGGTGTAGTGGCGGAGGGTGATACTAAAAATGTAGCCCTGAAATCCGTTATATTCAGCCCAAACACAACGACGTGCTTTCGAAAAAAAAAAAAAAAAAAAAAGAAAACTTTTAATAATGCAGTTTTTTAAATCATAATAGGGTAACATCACCAGTAATCGGCACATTAAGGATTTGTCTTTAAACTTACTTCTATTTTCATTACCAAGAAATTAAATATTTACTTGCAAATATTTTTAAATCAAAGAATGCATATCTGTGCATCTATTTTGCCCACTAAAAGCAAAAATATTTGAAAAACTATTTTTATAAAAATATATTTATAAAAAGTTGCTGTAATCACCAGTAATTGGCACTTAGACTTTTACACAATTAAAGTAACCCTTTTCAACTAAACAAAACTGCTGTCAATTAAAATTTAAAATGTACTATAAATCAGATAATAATAAATTGAAATGCATGCCTTTCTTAAGTCAGAGAAGAAGCATTTGCTACAAAAATGGCTAATTTGATACAAGCTATAATTGTTTCTCTTTCCGAGGCACTATTGTCATCTAATAGCATATATCAAAGTTATAATCTGTAAATTAAATGAGCATATAACTGGTATATGGCCTTGCATTTTTAAAAGACTGGATATAAATTTTATTTTAGGACATTTTGTAGGATGTGCCAATCACTGGTGCATGCCAATTACTGGGGATGTTACACTACAGTGAAATGTTACTTTAGAATGCTTAAATGTAAGCACAATCATTTTCATTTAGAGGGGAAAAAATGCACGGCTGATGTCAAAGAATTCGGACACTGTTCCACGTGATTGTTTTGTTTTGAGATTAATCAAGACATTAAAATTTGAGCGATAATGCGCATACAAGCCAATTTAAGGCATATTGCACCTCCATCTATCTTTTTCCTCCATGGTTTCTTACAATCGACTTTTTGACTTTTCATAAAATATTTTCTTCATTCATTTTACTTACCCATCATACGTAGTATAGGGTAAATCTTGCAATCGTTTTGAAAATCGAAATTTTTTTTTGTCGGATTTACACGTTTTAGATACTGGAGATTTCAAAAAACATACTTTTAGAAAAAAAAAATTTGCCGTCCGTCTGTCTGTGTGTCTGTCTGTCTGTCTGTAACCGCTCTATCTCCCGAACAAATTGAGATAGAGACTTGAAATTTTGTATGTACTTAGTATGTAAGAATGGGACGAAGTCTATTTAATATCAGTAACCTCGATTATCCGGAACTATTTTTTCCGGACTCTCGAAAAATTCGTTCTGATGAAAGGTATATAAAAATTTTCGAAATTTTTTATTATAAGAACTGAACGTAAAAAGGCAATAAAATAACACAAATTTTGCATTAAAAACGAGGTCGATCGGATTATTAGTTGTCGAGATATGTGTAATCCTATTTTCCAAATTCTTCGATTTTTCATGACCCTGTATTTCATTCAAATTTCAATTCACAGGTATATTTTTATTGGAAATGAGAAGTCTTATCCAACACAGTAAATTTTTATTTAATATGATTATTATTTTTTGAGTTATAAGGATGTTTCTTTTACGCAATGTACTACTCGAGTATTTTGGCTTTTTATATAATTAGTCAAAATTGGCTCTTCAGCAATTCATTAATGGACCATTATTGTATGCTAAAATTATTTATCTATGCGTTTAAATTTTATTTTGGAGTTGCCATAGACACGCGTTTTATTTTCATCTATACTAATATTATAAAGAGGAAAGATTTGATTGTTTGTTTGTTTGAATTGAATAGGCTCCGAAACTACTTGACGGATTTGAAAAATTCTTTCATCGTTGGAAAGCTACACTATTTCCGATGAACATAGGCTAATTTTTAATTGATTTAGTAAAATATTTTTCTTAATAATTCAAAATTTCATTATTTTCATACAGAATCAATTAAAATTTTTCCGATAAAAAATAACCATTTTTCTTTCCCGTTGCCAAGAAAATGTAATCTGGTATAATATTAATAATAAATTAATTAATTCAATTAGTAATTATGGAACAAAACAATTTGTATGATTTTAAAATAAAAAAGAAAAATAATGAAATAGTTTACTGATAAATAAACGACTATTACTGTATTACCACGTGAGGCATAAAATCGCAATTTTGTTGTAATCGTGCCAACGTGATACGTAGATGATATCTGCATCTAAATATTATTGGCAATATTATTGTTTATATAATTTGTTTATATTTTTTGGCAATATTACATTATTTGGCAATACTTGATCTCCCATCGACCAAAAAACTGTGGCCAAAGTATAAGGTTAAATATCAATAATGGATGATCGTAAATGTCACATTCTTTTGACATTAAATATGTTTTGCAAATTGTTACGTCGTCAACTAATTTTAATTCGATATTTTATCTCTTTTCCTATTAATATTTTAGCAATTTATTAATTCTTTGGTTATTTAAAATAAAAATTATATCCATTTGTATAATTTGGCGAAATTGATCGACGGAATAATCAAATGTCACCAATTGTTTGTTTACACTCTATATGGATATTTAGGTTGATAGAATTAGCGTACTTATCGAGTCTCCGCCAAGTCATATGCCAAGCAGTCATTAAATAGTGTTTTAGCCTTACTATTATATCTTTTTCATCTGCAATTATTTTACCATCACTAAAAAGGGGTACTTCTAGGTTATCCCGTCGACCCATTTCGCCAAATTATACAAATCGCCAAACTAATAGCCAAATTATACATGATGACATAATTTTTATTTTAAATAACGAAAAAACAAATAATTAGTAGAATATTAATAAAAAGTCGAAATAAAAATCCCTTGATGATATTTTAAACACGTGAATCGCATTTAATGTCATTGAATGTGACATTCACGATCATCCATTATTGGCATTTAATCTTATAGTTTGGCGATAATTTCTGGTCGACGGGATAACCTAGAAGTACCTAAAAAAATATTTTGAATGTGAAAGAAAAATCATTACCATGAAGAAATATTTGCAATTAATTTATCATTCATTCTAATAAAAAAACGGTACTACTAGGTTATCCCGTCGACCAAAAAATTATCGCCAAACTATCAGATTAGATGCCAATAATGGATGATCGTGAATGTCGCATTCAATGACATTAAATAGATTCACGTGTTTAAAATGTCATTAAACGATTTTTATTTCGACTTTTTATTAATATTTTACTAATTATTATTATTATTATTTTCTTTTGTGTGTGTGCATATTTTAGTGCATTTTTTCATGCTTAATTGAATGGTACTAAGCAAATTCTTTTAAATCCAGTACTTGGTGAGATACTTCACATTTTCCTAATTTGGCGATGTCTTCGGTTCAAAAACCTGAAATTTTGAATCCTTATCTATCTATCTATCTATCTATATATATATATAAATCTTTCCTTTAGGAAGTTCATCGGATGGTCTAAAATAATAACATGTTTTACCGTACCTCAGAAGCAAATTCAGGTAGAAGCAATTCAAATGGAATTCACCTACTAAAAAAAATCTTAATTACTTTAGTACTTTTGTAATTTGTCAGTTATTTAGTCATTTTAGAGGTATTTTGTCGTCAAAATGAACTTTGAACGGACCAATGTAAGATTACATAAATCAGACAAAAATTGTGGGTATTTGATTCGATATTAAGATTGTTTATTTAAATATATTTCGTTTGATTCAAGATTATTTTAAAGATACTGACCAGCGTAGCGGGCGGAGGCTGCTAGTATTTTATATTATGATGGGTAAGTATTACGGTGGTTCCCCAACGACTAGTTTTTTTTTATTTTTCAAAGCAAAACAATTATTTTATTTTGCACAATAATTTTATTTTGCAAAAACCTATCAAAATTGTAAAATTTGGTGAAATCCTTTGGAGAATTAAAACAATATGCTACTGATTGAAAAAGTCCCGGATGATAATGTAAAGTCTATGGGGGCGTTCTTTTCAAATATCTCGCTCCAGTTTCCTTATTTTGACGTGATTTATTTTGCGTAGGACGATCCACAACCGGCCTAGCTTTTACTTTTTCAATTTTGATGTCAGATTTTTTTTTTTAAGGGTGTATTCGAAAACATGATTTTCCACCTTCAACAGCTCTGTACTTTCTAAATAAGAGAATCTGCGAGTTTCATGAGTTTAAGAGCAAAAGTGAATTAAAAAATAAATCGGAAAATAAGCAGTTTGAATCGAAATACACCCTTAAAATAATCCAGAAAATATACCTAAAAATACCAGAAAATATACCTCTGCCAGCAACAAAATAGGGTTTGTTACCGGCCGCGGAAAAATCGCTTTTTAGGATCGGATTCAGGATTCATTCACACGCCCACGGATAACGGTGACGAGGAAAAGAAAAAAAAAGTTCTAATCTAATCGGGCCTTTTTGTATCACAAGCTGTTTTTATCGCCCAACAAGTGTTTCTGGGCTGATATACCAGAATGAAAGTAAAGAAAAAAAAAAAAAAAAAACACCTTCCGTTTTTCTGGCATAACCGCCGCCCTCCCCCTTCTTTGCCCCTCCCTTAAGGGTGTATTCGAAAAAATGATTTTCCACCTTCAACAGCTCGAAATTTTCCGGTACATTTTCAGACTCATTTTTAAAAGTAGAAACAGGAAACTGGCTGGGGTGAATTTTGAAGTGATGTAGAAGATGCCGCGTGAAGTCATTTTTCGCTGAATTCATTAGAATTGGATTTATAAGCAATTATTTTCTCAGCATGACCCTTTTTTTCGTTCGCAGAGCTCCCGCTACGGAAAATTTTGTCCAAAACGCCGTTTTTGACAGCATTTTTTTTTGCAACATTTTCTACCTTTATCAAAAAAATCGACCATTACGGCACCTTGTGTACTTTCTAATAAATAAGAGAATTTGTAAGTTTGGTGCATTTGAGAGAGAAAATGAATCTAAAAATGAATCGGAAAAAAGGCACTTTGGATCGAAATACACCCTTAAATGCTTTAACTTTCAAAACCGGTTGAAATCGCCTAGTGTGGGGCCTTAAAATAAAAATTCGTTCCAAATTAATTTTCTTTTCATTCCTCAAAACTCACTCCTTAAAACTTTCCAGGGCAATTTAATGTTGAATTTCCATTTTCCCCTTTCTGTCCGACGTAGATTAAAATTGCATGTGCCGCAATTAATTGATTTGGCTCGTTTTCAAAACAAAAGAGGGAGGGGGAGGGGGAGGGGGGATGTCTTCTGCACGCCGAAGATTCGAATGGAATCTTCAAACCCCACAGGAGGATACTTCTGCATGAATTTTGTGTCGAAGAAAGATTTGAAAGCGTTTTCATTTTGACAGGAATTTTTGCCTGTTCGCCTTGAGTGGAATTGCCCCAATCTCACAGTTTAGGAGAAATAAGTATTAATTATATGAAATTTTATTTGCACAAATCTTCGTAAAAGCCAAGAGAGTGAATCCGAGCCTGGATTCGAAACAGGGTCAATGCCACGACATGAAGTTTTAAAAATATACAGTACTTTGGATACAGTACAGTAACCGAAATATTTTGTGTGTCCCTGCCAATACTATCTGTTTTGTTTTGAACAGGAAATAACTTGTAGCGTACATCAATCTCATAACATGTTAAGCAGTTTCACAGCATTAAAACGTGCCCTAAATAATTTTTTCCGCTATACCATTATGCAATGGAATACACTGAGAAAAATGGTTTCTCAAAACTCACTAGGGAAATGCAAGAAGTGTAATCACCGATTTTGACGAAAGTGGTATCGTTGGAAAGGTCTCATCGTGAGCAGTAAAAAACTCAATGGAACTACCCGTCGCAAATGAGTCGTTTTCGAGATATTCGACAATCAATGTCACCTAGCTAGTGCACACTTAAGGGGGGAAGGCAAAAAATTTTAGTCGCGTTCTTAACGAAACTGGTATTGAGATATCCGATAATTTGTGTCACATTGCTAATGCACACATACTGAGAAACTGCATTAAGTGACATAATTTGCAGGATATCTCGAAACGGCTCATTTCCGATAGGTAATTCCATTGAGATTTTTACTTCTCACAATGATATTTTCCCAACGACACCATTTTCTTCAAAATAAAAAAAAATAAAAAAAAATAACATAAAACAATTTTTTACGGTATCTTGTTAAGTGTGCACTAGCCCAGTATCCACTAGCTATGTGACATAAATTATAAGATATCTCGAAAACGGCTCATTTCCCACGGGTGGTTCCATTGAGCTTTTCAATCCTTGCTATTATATCTTTTCAATAATACCAGTTTCGTTAAGATCGAGACTAAATTTTTTTGCGGTCCTCCATTAAGTGTGCACTAGCTACGTGACATAAATTGTTGAATATTTCGAAAACGACTCATTTGCGACGGGTAGTTCTATTGAGTTTTTTACTGCTTACGATGAGATCTTTGCAACGATACCACTTTCGTCAAAATCGGTGACTTACACTTTTTGCACTTCCCTAGTGAGTAAAAAGTACTCAATTTTAAGTACTTCACATACTCAAATAGCTCCGATCCAAATGGACTCAAAATCGAGAAACACGCGTACTCATTTTTGATTCCATGTTTGTGTTCCAAATATCAATCACTATGAATTGTCCACCTGAACTTACAAATTAAAGTACAAATATACTGGCATTTATTTCTTGCTCAAACTTGATAAAAATAAACGTTTAATTGATTATTTATCAAGAAAAATAGCAAAATTATTAGCAAGATATCCAAATCGAATATTTTTATGACAAAAGCATTATTATTAATTATAAATAGAAGTTTTCTTATACGTCCATAAAAAACGTTTCAAATAATATATATTAAAATATTTAATTGCTAAAACGGACGTCAAATACTAAGAAAATACATCAAAAGATCTTAATAATTTGACATGTTTCGATTGAATTTACTCAATCATCATCAGAAAAAACAAAAATACAAATAAACACAAAGATGGGATTTTTTTTTTCCACCTTTGTGTTTATTTGTATTTTTGCTTTTTCTGATGATGATTGAGTAAATCCAATCGAAACACGTAAAATTATTAAGATCTTTTAATGTATTTTATTAGTATTTGACGTCCGTTTTAGCAATTAAATATTTTAATATATATTATTTGAAAAGCATTATTTGCAAGCAATTTTAAGTTATTTCTAAATAGTGTGTATAATTTAATATTTACATTCATAAGCATCTTTTATGCCACCATGGATGAAAAAAGCCAATACAGGGAACAAGATTATCGTTTGTTTGGATTTGATAACATGTGATGTTTTAAAATTGAGAAAGCAATGGGATCACTTAGCATATTCAATTCAGTATGAATATATCGATGTACACATTTTTCAGTATTTCCTTTCTTTCAGTGTACTTTTGTGTGGCACTGTAAATTAGTAACCAATATTCTTTGAAACACAGATTGTGCAGAGTGTATATTATAGTCTATATTTCATAGATGCGTATGAACTTTATGATGTTCTAAAGAGTGTAACAGCATTAAAATGCACTTGAAAATTTTCCTTGTTGACCTTAACTACAGAGTAGTAACAGAGAATCAACTTTCATACACTGTAATGGCAACTTGTTTAACATGGGATTACCCATAGACAGTAGCGAGACGAGCGGACCACTCTGAAACTACGATCATAACATAAGAGAGGTTGCTAATTCGGCGAAACATCGCTTCCTTGGCGACAAATGATTAAAAAAAAAAAAAAAAAATAAAAAAATACAGCGAGGGCTTGCTGCTTCTTGTTTTGAAATTTATGAAAGAATTATTTTAATATGAAATAACTTTGACGTATTCGTCTTGCAAACAATACATGTGTCTCTTCGTAACATAACGACCTAATAATTTAAACTTGAAAATTCAAGAACAATAACAGTAATAATTACGAATCAATATAAGCGCGGAAAACTGATATCAAATAGCATAAGCACGTGTGCAAAGATAATCAAATCAGCATTCAGCAAGAAGCGCCAAACCAGAATAGGGTTACAGTTAAACAGAAATCACGAGGATAAAAATCGCCAACGCGATGATTTAGTTTTTAAGTGATCCACTGAGGGCGTTCTTTTCAAGTCGAGTTGAGGCTCTGTTACGTACTCTGTGACCGTAACGTAACGGAATACTTTTGATGGTCCCTATTATCATTGAACTATGCATCCGATTTTCGTAAACTATGAAATGACTCGAGAAAATAATGCAGTAATTACGCATTTTGAATTTGCAATGAGTCAATTGGATATAGTTTTTTGCTCTTTTAATATGCGGACAGACGGACGGACTAAACGACGACACTAGCAAGGAAGGTCTCCATAGTGGGCATTAGACAGATTTTTTTGAAAAAAATACTAATTAAACTACTCATGTATGTAATAAAGGATCAGTGAAAATTAGCGGCGGAATTACATTAGTGATTATGTAAAAAAATAAAATACTCTCGAATATTTGGCGTGAAAAGGCGAAATTGTTAAGTGATTTGGCGCGCTGAACCTTTCCTCGCCAAAAGCAAGCGATTTTAATGTAACTGAAAATGTTGGATGTTAGGTCGTGTTAATGGTATTTAATGAATTTAAACATAAACAGTGAGAGAGCTTAATATATTATATGCATATATATTGCATTGCATATGTATATTATATTGTCATTTGGGGTAGTTATTTAAATTATCATTGGAAAAAATATTTTAATAAATAAAAATAGTCATAGAGAAAATTTATTTTCATACATTTAAGCGTATTCAAAAATAAAAGCCAGATGTTTCCATGGCAACAAAATCGAATCGACAATGTTCAATTGGACTTTGAGCTTGAAATAATTTTAATGAATTTAAATTATGAATTTCGTTTTAAATCGCAAATTTTGATGATTAAATTTGGATATAAATACATATAAATATCGATATAACAAAATTATGCTTAAAACAAGCTAAAACTGTCAAAACTAAAATTATTTAAATTAAATTTATCTAAACAAGTTCAACATAACACTTTTTTCCCTTTAAGTGAATTTGGCGTAAAAAATTGCATTCCATCGCCAACCGATGATAAATCGACAAATAATGAAATTTTTTTTTTTTTTTTTTTTTTTTTTTTTTTTTTTTTTTTTTTTTTTTTTACGGTCAGTGCATGGAGGTTCCGCAGAAATTTTTTTTATAAACATTTATAGCCTCATGAGAAGAACATTCTGTATTTTTTTTTCAGATTTTTCGGAGCATGCCCGTATGGAGACCTTCCTTGTAGGTGCTAACGTATTTTACATAATTATGAACATACCTAAAAACCGGATAAGAAATAGGGAAAAAAGGTCCTAACCTCCTACATATAATGCGATTACCTGGTGACCCTTCTCAACTCCAAACAAAAGATGGGTTATAGTCCAAGAGCCGACCCCGCAAAACCCTAAGTCATCGATCACAAGAAAAACAAGTTGGAAATTGCACGTGAAGCGTAGCAAATGAGGTGCGTTCGTACGATAACGAAGTTTTAAAAATATCACTCTCATATATCCATCTCATAAAATTGTAACTGGTTAATTACAATTAAAATGCGCACCAAACAATGTTCTCCCTATATCATTATGCAATGGAATACTTTTGTGTGGCCTTGTAAATCAATAACAAATGTTCTTTGCACCACAGATTATACAAAATGTATATTATAATATGTACTTTATGATGCATATCAATATTATTATGTTCGAATGAGTGTAATATACTTAAAATGCATTTCAAACTTTTTTTCTATTCACTGTAATGTAACGGAGTACTTTTGATTGTTCATGTATTTGATTTATGCATCCTATTTTCAAAAAAATTGAAATGACCTGACAAAATTATGTAATAAGTATGTATTTAAAATTTCAAACGATTAAAATGCGTTTGAAGCATTTTTTCCCATTGACCGTCATGTAACGGAATACTTTTGAACGTCCCTGTAATTGATCTATGCACCCGATTCTAGTAAAATTTGAAATGACTCGACAAAATTAATATAATAATTATGTATTTTAAATTTCAAACGATTCAGTTGGGTAGTTTTTGCGTTTTTATATGCAGACGGACAGACGGAGGGAAAGACAGACGGACGCACAGTGGGGCAAAAACCCAAAAAGCTGGCCAAAAGTCGAAAAATGAAGTTACGATTTCGGGAATTTTGATTATGTAGTTGGCTAGAAGAATGTTTAAAGAGTCAGAATCTGTATTTAAAAAAAGATTTTTGCTTCACCCTTACAAACAGCAGTATTTCAAAAATGATGTTTGAAGGAGTATCAATTAGAGCGAACAAAAACAGTAAATCAATAGTTCCTCTGAACGCGCTCTACATTTGATCATATTATCCGATTTTAATGATTTGAAATGGATTCACACTATGATAGCGTGTACTTTATTTGCATGTATTACCAAATTTGTACTAAGCACATAAAAATTAATAAATTTATAGTCATTTTTGATAAAATATTGTAGAAAATATTTTATTTTTTTGCTTTCAAACATCAAAAAGTTTAAATGTTCCACAGTGTTCCGCAACGAAATTTAATGGAAATAATAACCTGGGCTATTGTCTAATGATTCATGAAAAACCAGCTGCCAAAAACTGCCATTCTGCATTTCACGCATATTTTAGTAACCCCAAGTAAAAATGCCACTTTTTTAAGCGCTTCAAAAATTCTGAAATTGGGTACTTTTCACATTAATTTAGCTGATAAATATCTTTCAAATTTTTGAATTATTCAATTTTGTAATAGTTTATTACCTATTTTATTGTAAATAAGTACTATAATCATAAGTTTAAATTAATTTGATAAGTAAGCTTAATAATGAAAATAATTCTCTATTATTGATCCGATAGAATAACATTTTCTTATCTTTAAAGGTAGTAATTTTGTTTGTTCTATTGGAATTAGAAGAATTATTTTGTCAATGGCAATATTTGCTAGATCAGACTACTGAGAATATTGTATTTCATTAATGCGAGTAAAAATCATTATGAATATGACTTTCACCTACATTAGCAATTTGGATTTGGTTTGCAAATAAGGATGTGATTGAAAATTTATTCTAAGTACATTTAAACAAATATTTCTCTATGAAGATGGCAGGGGGTTTAAATATATTTTTCACTTCTCTCGTGCTACTAGAATACATAAATATTGCGAATAAATCATGAATCGTCAATTTGAAAATTCCGAGATCTTCATTTCACTGATTTTATCGGGCCAATCAAGATTCATTTTCTTTAAAGAAGCTAATGTCAATGAATGGGATTGTATTAAACACTAGGAAAATTAACTTACTTCTTTTAATACAATCATTGATACAGAAGAAATAGTCGTTTACAACGAATTAGTGTAATACTCAACGTTGCTACCTATGTCAGACAATATCAAAATTGCTTCTTACCGATATGACATTTTTAAATTAAATTGGATAGAGATAATTTAGAATTCAGAATAGCTACGTTACATGCTAAGATGTTTTGAGAGGGCTTCCACATGGCGGACAAACTGCATAGAAAAAAATGGAAAGCTCGTACTCTGCATGAAAAGAAGAACACTGAAATCGCAAAATAAAATATGCAAAAAATATTTCATTTTCAATTAAGACTTCTCGTCGAGAAATCAAATCCCAGATTTGGAAGCATAAATGATGGCAATGTAATTCAACCATTCTTTGAAACTCAACTATTTGTGCTTCTATAACAAGCGTATACGAAGATTTGATTAAACGATTCTGTCATAAGTAATTTCTTGTTGCCATGTCATTTATTTGATATATTTATAAGATTTTTCTTTAGAAACAGCTTGTAGATTTGAACTACATCCCTGGTTCTGTATGCCTACTTCAGAACACAAACTACTTATTAATGAATAATAACATTATCTTCATTACTGCTTATTTGACAAATGCCATAAGATACTCAAGAATCATGTAACAAACTGATGAAAAGGCATCGAGAAGATTTATGACAAACATGCAGTAGCGCAAAAAAAAAAAAAAAAAAAAAAAAAAAAAAAAAAAAAGATATATTTTTACGCCTTTTAATCTCATCAGATTCTTTTATTTTCAGTTTAGGTAAGTTATCGCAAATTAAAATCATTGATCCTAAGACTCACAGGATCTTCCAATACCGCCAACAAGTTCTGCTAACTATTTCGACACCTTGACCTCTGAAGAATCTTTTTATTATATTACAGTTGATTCTAAAGGTGAATCTCTGGAATATATTTCCATTTTTATTTTAATAATATAACAATTAAACAGTCTAATATTTTACTTTCCATTAATTAATTTCGATTAAGTATGTCTTGGTTCCTTCAAAATTTCTTTTTAAGTTTAGCTTCGAAATTTTAAATACTATTTAAATCTAATTGTTTTTACTTTTAATTTGTCATTTTATTTATTTATTTATTTTTAAAGTTTAACTTTTGAATCCTAATTAGCATCCTGAAAAGTTTAAGAAATTTTATACAAATTGAATAATTTTCGAGACATTTTAATTTTTGTTCCGCCATATTGTATCCGCCATTTTTTTTTTATTTAAATTTTGTATTTTTACTTAGCATCCTCAAAAACACCTGTATACGAATTTTCGTACAACTTGAATAACATTTTCATATTTTGGCCAGCTTTTCGGGATTTTGCCCCCCTGTGGGACGGACTGAACGACAACAATAGGTGTTACGTATTTACATAATTACGAACGCACCTAAAAACCCTTCATTTTAGAGAAGAGTAGTTATAGAGGAGTCGAATGATCGACGTTTGCCGGAAGCGAAGGGGTGCATAAGCCAAGAATGAATACCACTCGTGACTGACTCGCAGGTTTAGCATTATGTTTTCCTGGATCCAGTCTTCCGTGTTTTCTTACTTTTGATTGTACGGCAAACACAATGTTAAACGTACGAGTGAACCACGAGTGGTATCAGTTTTTAGGTGCGTTCGTAAATATGCAAATACGTAGCACCTATTGTTGTCGTTCAATCCGTCCGTCCGTCTGTCTGTCTGTCCGCATGTAACAACGCAAAAACTATCCAACCGAATCATTTGAAATTTAAAAAACATAATTATTACATAATTTTGTCCAGTCATTTTAAATTTTATGAAAATCGGATGAATAGATCAATTACAAAGGCATTCAAAAGGATTCCGTTACATTACGGTCAATGGGGAAAAAATTTTCAAATGCATTTTAATCGTATGAAATTGTAAATACATAATTATTACATATTTTTGTCGAGTTATTTCAAATCTTATCAAAATCGGATGCATAGTTCAACTACGAAGATAATCAAAAGTGTTTCGTTACATTACGGTTAATTGGGGGAAAAGTTTCAAATGCATTTTAATTGTGTTACACTCAATGGAACATATTAAAATTGATATGCATCTATAAAGTACATATTATAATATACATTTTGCATAATCTGTGGTGCAAAGAACATTTGTTATTGATTTACAAGGCCACACAAAAGTATTCCATTGCATAATGAGTAAAGGAGAACATTGTTTGGTGCGCATTTTAATTGTAATTATTTAAAATTTTATGAGATTGATGTTTGAGAGTGATGTTTTTAAAACTTCATTATCGTACGAACGCACCTCATTTGCTACGTTTCACGTGCAATTTCCAACTTGTTGGCTTATGCACCCCTTCCCCTCCGGCAGACATGAATGATTCGACTCCCCTCTTACTACTCTTCTATACAATAAAGGAATTTTTCTTGTCCTCGATGACTTAGGGTTTTGTGGGGTCGGCTCTCGGACTGTTACTTCATACAAAAATTCTTTCAAAGTTAATTTTCTTGCCATTCTTTAAAAGTCATCCGAACCAACCACCAACGAACTCGGTCGAGACATTTTTATGTACTATGTACGTACCAAGTTTCATTCAAATTGATTCATAAATACGTTGCTTACAGCATGACAAAAATCAGATATATATATACCGGGTGTCCCAAAAATGACTGATGGATTTTAAAAATGGAAAACATCGATTATCTCTCCTATACCCAAACCTCAAACTAACCTACAGGACCCTACTAATTATCGTCCCATTTCTCTGCTTCCTGCTATTAGTAAAGTTGTTGAACGTGTCATTAGGTCCCAGCTAAATGACATACTAGATGAGAAGAACATACTTATTCCTGAGCAATTTGGCTTCAGAGCTAAACATTCTACAGTTCACCAACTCTTACGTGTTGTGGAATTCCTCAGTGAAAACCTCAACACTAAAACTCCAGCTGCTGCTGTGTTTCTCGACGTCGCTAAGGCTTTTGACAAAGTCTGGCATGAAGGCCTTATATACAAACTAATTAAGCTCGGTATTAATGCCAGACTAATACACTTACTACATTCGTACCTTAGCGACCGCACTTTTTGTGTCCGCATTAACAAAATTCTCTCCATTCTTTACCGTATACTTTCTGGTATGCTTCAAGGCTCGGTTCTTGGCCCCACACTATTTAACCTATTCTTTAACGATATCCCCAGAACACTGAGTACTTATCTTGCCCTGTACGCGGACGACACGGCAATGTACGCCTCTGCACATCACCCATACACATTATACAAAATTTTACAAAAGCACATAGATGATTTTCTTAGCTGGTGTAACCTATGGCGTGTTAAACTTAATGAGCAAAAAACTGCTGCTATCTACTTCTCTAGAAAACTAACCTATCCTAACCGCATCACTATCAATAACACCACGATCCCCTGGACTAATGACACCAAATACCTGGGAGTTACTCTGGACCGTAGGCTCACTTGGAAAAAAACATCTTACTAATATTCGTGGCAAAGCCGCCGGAATCGCCAAATCTCTTTCTCCACTTCTTAAAAGTAATACCCTCGCCATACACAATAAACAAATCCTTTACAACGCATATCAGATCCACCAACATTTAGTAAGACTTTTGAGCCAACACTCGATTTCCTCCAACTTTTCGGGAAATATCCTCCCAACATCCAATGTAATAGCAAACTGCAATGTCTCCCAGACTTTTTTCCACACGTTCAAAAAAATCTGGCCTAGCTTAGATTTTTCATCCAACATCGAACGTTTCAACGAATCAGAGATAAGCGATTGATACGAGTAGGCGATAAATGTTAACGCCTGGCACGAGTGGAAACTGGTTTTACGGCTTTTCCTCCGAATTTTTCAAAAACAAATGCAAACCTTTGTCCCCCTTTGAACGGGAAAATGTTGGAGTTAAAATCCGCTGAAAAGTTTGTCTCGTCTAAAGTCCGTGTGTCTAATAGCAGCTTGATCTATTCTAACTTACGCCTGTCCTATCTGGGGTTTCGCGTGCAAAACTAGTATGAATACGTTATATGGCACCCACAATAAAAATTTAAGAATTATCCGTAATGGTAACATACCTACGTAACTCCACGATACGCAGAGATTTAAATACCGTTTCCCTAAAAAAACGCATTAATCAGCTCTCCAAAAATTTTTATAAATCTGTTTATAACCTTCCCAACCAAATTGTTGCGGAATTACCAGACTACGAGGTTTCGGACCCTATTAACAGAAAACGCCCTAAATATACGCTTTTATTAAATGATGAAAGTTGAGTTTTCCTCTCTTCTTTAATAAACTTAAATTCTTTGTTTGTTCTTTTACTTACCCATCATACGTAGTATAGGGTAAGTCTTGCAATCGTTTTAAAAATCGAAAAAATTTTTTTTACGGATTTACATGTTTTAGATAGTGGAAATTCCGAAAAACATATTTTTAGAAAAAAAATTTTGCCGTCCGTCTGTCTGTCTGTCTGTCTGTCTCTGTCTGTCTGTCTGTCTGTAAACGCTCTATCTCCCAAACGAATTGAGATAGAGACTTGAAATTTTGTATGTACTTAGTATGTAAGAATGGGACGAAGCCTATTTAATGTCAGCAACCTCGATTATACGGAACTATTTTTTTCGGACTCTCGAAAAATTCGTTCTGATGAAAGGTATATAAAAATTTTCGATTTTTTTTGTTCTAAGGAATGGACGTAAAAGGCAATAAAATAACACACATTTTGCATATAGAACGAAGTTAATCGGATTATGAGTTGCTGAGATATTTGTAATCCTGTTTTTCACATTCTTCGATTTTTCATGACCCTGTATTTCATTCAAATTTCAATTCAGAGGTATATTTTAATTGGAAATGAGACGCTTCATCCGACGCAGTCAGTAGTTAGTTAATAGAGTTATTATTTTTGGAGTTATAAGGATGTTTCTTTTACGCAGTTCGGTACTACTTGAGTAGTTTGTCGTTTTATATAATTTGTCGAAATCGGTAATCAGCAGTTCTTTAATAGAGCATTACTATGTATATTAACAATATTTAAATTTTGTTTATGAATTGCAATGCATTGCATAAATAGTTTTCACATGTTTTATTTTCATATAGATATCCATGATGGGTAAGTATTACGGTGGCCCCCAACGACTAGTTTTGTCTTGTTTTGTAATATTAAAAAAAAAAAAAAAAAATGTTACTCTGCTATTATTAGCATTATATCTATGATATATTAAAAAAAAAAAAAAATGTATGGTCTCTGAAAAGAGCTTTTGTTTTATGGTTGGGGTTTTTCCCTGGTAGCTTTTTCGCCTGGCCATGGCCTATTGGATCTAATGGAATTTTCTTTTGTTTTTCTTTTTTATTATTTTTGTTTTTCTTTTTTAACTTGATATACTACATGTTTACTCATGTACTTTATATTTTTATTTTTTACTTTTCTCCTTTTTTTTTTTAAATTAATAGATTAACTTTAACTTGTGGTCACTGCCGCATTTAAACATTTTTCTTTTAATGGCTCCCTAACGCCTCAGCAACACGACTTACCTCTATACTGGATGTTAAGTTGCCACGCAACTAGGTAATCCAATAAGCTGCTCATATTGTTCTATTGTTCCATTGGATTTTTAAATTCAATAACTTGCAAACGGTGACAGCTATTTAAAAAATTTTTGCAGCAGGCTTATGTACAATATCAGGAGTTTTTTTACGGTAATTTTTAATTTTAGTTCGCATATAAAACAATAGATGGCGCTGACGGCAATTGAAGCCCAGGTCGACACCGAACGTGACCTCACTCAGCACTGATCACCTGGCCTTCAGTCGCCGTCAACGCCATCTATTGTTTGATATGCGAACTAAAATAAAAAATTACGGTAAAAAAACTCCTGACATTATACATAATCCTCCTGCAAAAATTTTTTAAATAGCTGTCACCGTTTGCAAGTTATTGAATTTTAAAATCCATCAGTCATTTTTGGGACACCCGGTATATATATATTTGAATGCATTCAAAACAAAGAGAAGGGGGAAGGGTAGGAAGAAAGGAAGGATCTGTTTTGAGGGAAACCAACCGTCCCCCCCGAAGCGTTTTCTGAGGGAGAAACTCCTCAACTGCGTGAAGGTTCGAGTTGCCAGAAATCTTCAAAGGTTCCATCACCTATGTAAAACGAAAGAATTGTTTTGGAAGAAATATTTTAAAACCCTAAGTAATTTTATTTTATTTTATGCACACACATTACGCGTTTTATGTTAGCACGCTATTCATGATGTCATTTTTTTTTTTTTTTATAATTTTCACGTTCTGAAGAAAAGTATTTTGCATATCGCGACTATTTGTTTCTATTCTTTTCCTTTTAGGTGCGTTCGTAATTATGTAAACTAGGTAGAACCCATCGAATTTCGACGCAAGAAAATGTTTAAGAAGGAACTGTTTCATTGATTTATAATAAATCTACTTAATTAGTCACAATAAAAAATACACCTTATGTTCGCAAGTCTAACTCTTAAACAAATGATATTTAACCTAAAGTTAACAAAATACTATTTCTATAAAACTTATTAAAGTTATTAAAGTTATTACTTATATTATTAGAAATTATTAAAATTAAACTTAATCGATATGTAAACAATAAAATATAATAAAGATCTTGTATTATTATTAAGTTATCAATTACGGCTCTTATGCACGGTATTCCAAAATGTAAAATAGCAAAATGTACTTCCACTTTGACTCAATCATAGAGTTTTTTGCCCCATGAAATCTAAATCCGACATTATTTTTACCACTGCAAAATTTACATAAGCACCTTTCTTATACGTGTTCAAGCTTAAAAAAATGGCATTTTAATTTGATCATTTCAAAATCATTTTAATTCAGAACTTGAAATCTCGATTGCTATTAGCTACAAACAGATACTAATTTATTTATATTCTTTTAAGTGTAAAATTTCTGAAATAACTTGCATGCAATAAATACGATATAGAATATTCTTGTGACGTCAGAGTGTAAAACGAAAGTGTTGTATCGAGTTTAAAGAAAGTTTTTAATAAACTAAAAATCCTTTAAGTAATAAATAAAAACGCACTGAAACTATTTTTTTTTCACTTTTTTTTTAAATGGCAACAAAAAGATACATTAATTTGCTTTTTTTCAGCTTTTTTCATTTTCATTTTAATAAAAATGGAGTATGTCTATTGCCACAATTCAAAAACGGTACGAAAAACTACGAAAAAATTAATAACTCAAAAACAAATAAAGATACAGCTTTCAAACAAATCGCATTAAAAAGTAATTCTTTTTCCTGTACGATGGTATAAAAATTGAAAATGTGCGGTATTTAGAAGTTTAAAAATTTGCAAAAGAAAAAATGCAAAACTTAAATTTCATTTCAAATTTTTAAGTGTTGCCATTCGCAAAATGACGTATGCGTTACGCACAGATACGTTTGGCCTTTATAATATAGATAGATACGTAGCACCTATAGTTGTCGTTCAGCCCGTCCGTACGCATTAACAACGCAAAAACTATTCAACCGAATCGTTTGAAATTTAAAATATATAATTATTAGGGGAAGGTGGTGTACCTTGGAGGGATGTGTACCTTGGAGGCACATTGATTGTGCAGCCACCTTGAGTGATAAATTTAAACTAAAATATTATTTGCATGTATTTGTTACTAGAGGCTCATGGGAAGTTCTTCTACTATTAATCAACACACTTGTTGCTGCGGTAAAAAACAAAGTTTATTTTCAGTACCAAAAAGTTACTTTTCAAGGACATATTCTTTTTCTTCCATAACTGTAAGCACCAACTTTTGTTTTAAACTGATTATCACAAGTTGAAAGGCATGCTTTCAGCTACATTTATGTATGCTTGAAAATGGCTAAATCTAAAATATGAAGATGTGGAAATCATTTTTGTAAAACACTTGCTTGTAGTGTACCTTGGAGGTAGCTAATGTTGTGTACCTTGGAGGTACCTCCAAGGTACACACCTGCTAAATTTATTAATAATTCAGAGTAAAATTTGTTAGAAAGTATTTCTTTACTTTAATAACCAAAGTACTGGGCTGGGCAAATGGGCCTAAGTTTAAATGTTAGGCTATTAAATTGATGAAGCCTAAGTAAAAATTCAAAATCAAAGTTATCTAATCCTAGTATTAAACAATGAATAAATATTTTAATAAATATATAAATATTTATTTATATATATATATTTATTATGATAATATGAAGATAAAAAATTTTACGAGTTGGATAAATCAGATGTTGTCTTTAAGATGCCACATCCCATTGCCACAGGAGGTTCTGCAAAGCAGCTTGAAAAATTATCATTTGGTATAAATTTAGATCACCTGAATGTGGAATATAACTAAAGATGTTAGATATAAAGAGGGAGTGTTAAACAGTGGTTATTTGTATTTGACTAAACTTTATTTTATGGCTAAACTGTTCAAACTTTATTATTTCAGTTATATGAACGATTTTGTGTTCTTAAAATTGTAAATTTAAACTAATTAGACTTATATTAGCCTAAAGTTGTCTTATATTAAATCATATTACTGTAAACAAATAATAAATCAGCTTTATTTCATGCTGTGTAGTACTTAATCTGTTAAAAACAAATACCTCCAAGGTACACCATACCTACCTCCAAGGTACACCACCGGTGGTGTACCTTGGCTGTATTGTAAGCTATTTTTAAAAAAATAAAAATGTAGTGAAGAAATATATTTGGACATTTCAGAAAAAAATATGTAATAGCTAAGATCCTTAAATTTTTGAAAAAAAATGTTTTACAAATATTTTCCAAACACTTTTCTTGTAAAAAATCAAAGTTTGAAATTACCTCCGAGGTACACCACCTTCCCCTACATTATTTTGTCGAGTCATTTCAAGAACTATAAAAATCGGATGCATAGATCATTCACAGGGACAATCAAAAGTATTCCGTTACATTACGATCAATGAGAAAAAAAAGTTTCAAATGCATTTTAATCGTTTGAAGTTTAAAATACAAAATCGGATGCATAGATGAATTACAGGGACCATCAAAAGTATTCCGTTACATTACGGTCAATAGGGGAGAAAATGTTTCAAATGCATTTTAATGGTGTTACACTCATTCGAACATAATAAAATGTATATGCATCTATGAAGTACATGTTCTAATATACATTCTGCACAATCTGTGGTGCAAAGAACATTTGTTATTGATTTTCAAGGCCACACAAAAATATTCCATTACATAATGAGTATAGGGAGAACATTATTTGGTGCGCATTTTAATTGTCATTAACTATTTACAATTTTACGCGATTGATATATGAGAGTGATATTTTTAAAACTTCGTTAACGTACGAACGCGCCTCATTTGCTACGCTTCATGTGCAATTTCCAACTTCTTTTATAATTTCCACGTTCTAAAAAAAAGTATTTTGTATAATGCGACTACTTATTTTTTATTTATTTATTTATTTATTTTCAGTTTTAGTTAAGAGGCCACTCAATTCGCTCAAAAACAACGCGGATGATAATGTTAAGTCTGTGGAGGCATAATTTTTTATGGATTGGATAGCTAAGGACGATCCGACAACCGGGCTAGTTTTTACTTTTTCGATTTTGATTTCGGATTTAAAAAAATAAAATACTTTTCAAAACCGGTCGAAACCGGTTTTGAAATTGAAGCTATCATTATATTTTAAAAATATAACCCAAATCGAAAAAGAAAAAAAAAAAACAATTATGTAAAAATACTAAAATGTGATCCAGATAAATTGAAAAGAACGTCTCTATAAACTTAACATTGTTTGATTCAACATTCTTTACCCCCACCCTCCCCCTGTCCTAGAACTCGTCTCTCTCCAAGGGGGGGGGGGAGGTCACG
Source organism: Maratus speculifer (assembly GCA_964019185.1). NCBI lineage: Eukaryota > Metazoa > Arthropoda > Arachnida > Araneae > Salticidae > Maratus > Maratus speculifer. Next base: position 17,004,551 of record OZ025301.1, read on the forward strand.
TTGAATTTGCTTTCGCTTTCGGGCTGGCGTAAAACATGCAATTTGAACGCCTGTGTTGGCGCAATTAATTGATTTGGCTCGCATTTAAGATAAAGAGGGAGGATCTTCTTCGACGGAAATCCACCCCCCCCCCCCCCAAGGGTTTAGTGAGGGAGAAACTCATCGACTGCGTGAAGGTTGGAGTTGTCAGGAATTTTCAAAAAATTCCATCACCTGTTTAAAACGTAAAATTCTGACGAAGAATTGTTTTGGAAGAAAGATTTTAAAACAGTAAGTAATTTTACGCACACACATTATGCGTTTTATGTTAGCACCAGGGCCGTAGCTAGAAGTGTACGATAGGGGGGGCTCAGGGGAATATAGGGGGTCTCAAGGGAATATAGGTGGGGCTCATATTTTTTTTTGTTCTCTCTCTAATTCAGAAAGATAAATTAGTGCATATTCCCATTGTAGGTACTATGTTTCTCATTAAACTGTTGTAATAACTTCATTTTATGCTAAGAAAAGTATATGATGATGAAAATTTTAAATGTATAACTGGTGCAAAATTAAACATCCTGTTAGCTTCCTATGTACCAATAGGATGAGGGAGTGTTGAAACACGTATTTTAGATACAATTTAGTAACTCTGCAAAACTGTGAAAGGGTCTGAAAACTAAATTAGATTTTTGAACAGAATTTCATTTGGATATTTGGAACATTTAGTGACTTTGGAACTTTTTCCAGGGGGGGCTCAAAATAGTTTAGGGGGGGCTGAGCCGCCCATAGCGCCCCCTTAGCTACGGCCCTGGTTAGCACGCTATTCTTGATGTTATTATTATTTTTTTTTTAATTTTCACGTTCTGAAGAAAAATATTTTGCATATCGCGAGTATTTGTTTCGATTCTTTTCTTTTTTTTTTTTCTTTTTTTCAGTTTTTGTTAAGAGGCCACTCAAGTCATCTCAAAAGACCCGAATGATAATGTTAAGTCTATGGGGAAGTTCTTTTCAAACATATTTAAGTCTATTGAAGCATGATTTTTTATGAATAGGATAGCTGAAAATGATCTACAACTGGGCTAGTTTTTGCTTTTTCAATTTTAGTTTCAGATTATATATATATATATATATATATATTAAAAAAAAAAAACTTTTCAAACCGGTTGAAACCGGTTATGAAATTGAAACTATCATAATATCCAAAATCGAAAAAAAAAAAAAATAGCTACAATCCGACTAGTTGTCGGATTGTACTATGAAAAAAAAAAAAAAAAGAAAAAAGAAAAAAAAAAAGAAAAGAAAAACATGTAAAAATATTAAAATTTGAGCGCGAGATATTTGAAAAGAACACTCGCATAGATCCAACATTATCATCCGACTCTTTTTCAGCGACTAATGTGGGTTCTTAAGTTTAAAAACGAATATATAATATTGAAAATACTTACAACTTTTAATAATAATTAAATTAATTAATATTAAAAGTAATTAATAATAATAATAATAATAATAATAATTAAAATAAAGTACATAATTAATAATAATTAATAATAAAAACAACTAAAAATGAATTTATAATTGGAATTTTCCTAACATTAAAAATGCATACCCAAAATCGAAAAAATAAAAACTAGCCCGTCCTCAACTACCTTATGAAAAAAAGAAAAAAAATCACGTCAAAATTTTAAAATTTGAACGAGTTATTTCAAAAGAACGCCTCGATAGACTTATCATTGTCATCCGGGTCTTTTTCAGCGAGTCAAGTGGCCTCTTAAAAGAAAACAAATATATTCTTCCCTCTTTTACATTTATTTATCTTACAAGGAAGGTCTCCATTGGGGGCATACTCAGAATTTTTTGGAAAAAAAAATACGAATTAAACTACTCATGTAGGTAATAAAGGATCAGTGAAAATTAGCGGCGGAATTACATTATTAGATATGTAAAAAAAATAAAATAGTTTGGAATAATTGGCGTGAAAAGCTGAAAGCGACGCGGGATTTGGCGAGCAGTGCATTTCCTCGCCAAAAGCAGACGATTTTGACGAATCTGAAAATTGATTTTAATTGACTTCACTGTTAAAAATCTGCAGCATTTACTGCAACGTCACTCCACTACTTTTATAGAATATCTCTCTTCTGGCCAATGAGAATGCTCCATAGCACTGTGAATTGACCGTGTCATACACTGTTAAAAATCTGCTGCATTTTGTTGCAACGCACTCCACCGCTTGTATATAATATCTCTATTCCAACCAATGAGAAAGCTCCATTTCACGGCCAAGTAACCGTTTTCTATGCAAGCAAGGGAGTGCGTTGCAACAAAATGCAGCAGATTTTTAACAGCGTATTTTTCAATTTGGAACAATTTTACTCAGTTTAAATTATGTTTTAAATGATAAAATATATTAATTTCATTTTGTTATAAGTACATATAAACGTAATGCAATACTGAAATTACTTAAACTAAACTTATTTAAATAAATTGAACATAGAAAGTTTTTTCTTTAAAAAGTATTCGAAGCGTAAAAGCGTATTTTTCAAAATTTCGTTTTTTCGCCAACCGGAGATAAATCGCCAAATAAACGAATTTTTTATTATTTTTTTACGGACGTTATAAGGAGATTCCGCCGAAATTTTTTTATAAACATATATAACTATATGAGAAGAACATTCTGTAATTTTTTCAGATTTTTCTGAGTATGCCCGTATGGAGACCTTCCTTGTTAGTGCTATCCCTCATATTGACTCGACATTTCCCCCCCCCCATCCCAAAACTCATCATCTCTCTTCAAGGGGTGGGGGTGGGGGAGTCACGTTGAATTTGCTTTCGCTTATTGGTCTGGCGTAAGACATGTAAATTAGAACGCCTGTGTGGCGCAATTAATTGATTTGGTTTTTTTGGTTTGAAAAGAGGGTGGAGAGAGAGGGAGCCCCCCCCCCCCTTCCCAGAAGGGTTTTCTGAGAGGGAGAAACTCATCGACTGCGTGAAGGTTCGAGTTGTCAGGAATCTCCAAAGGTTCCATGAAAATTTTTAATATGAATTTTAAAGTGTTCAGGTTTACTTGAAAGGCGATTAAAATAATCAAGCAGAGATGTTAATAAAAGAACCGTCCTTAAGGAGGGCGACTTACAGCGAGGCCCGGAGCAAGAAATTTGCGAGGCCTTTTCCTTTCAGATTCTTAAGGGGCTACTTCAATCAAATGAAAAGACCCATTCACTAATGCTAATCCTATGGAAGAAATTTATAAAGATATCTCGGTTGCATTTCAATATTCTTAAATGATTTTTTGGCTTTGGATATCTGAGATCGATCTGTATGCATGACATTAGTTACTTATTTCATTTTGTTTACAGTTACTTTTTACAGGGACGCTTTCATTTTCGGAACCGGTTTGGAAAGCGAAAGCAACCCTGTTTAACGCTTAAAAAGAGTGTCAATAGATGGCGCAAGTAGTTCTGAAATTCTCCTCTGAATAACTAATGAAATATGATTTGAAATCAGTCAGTTGTAAGTGAAAGCTTTGAATATGTTGTACTCGGTTTTTAATCTATTGAAAGTGTAAAATGTTATTGATGTCTGAAGATGGTTTGATTATATTAAATTAGTTTAGTTTTAAATATGCATATTTAATTGTCTACACTTACACTGAAATATATCCAGGAATATCCAAGATTGTAGTGTAAGAGGTTGCAATTGGGGGGAAAATTTAAACCGTGAATTTGGACTTCAAGTTAAAGGAAAAGGAAATAGTTTGAATTAAAATACTTTGAATTTTAAGCAAGATTAATCATTTTGGTGAACCCGTATGTGATATGAATATGTATAATTTCATGGAGATTAAGACAAAGTATAATTAAGGTAAGCAAAGCTTCATATGAATTGAACTAGAGTTAATAAAGATTTTTTTTTGCCTGAAAGTAAATTGAAAGGACTTGCATTTTACTAGTTGTTTTAACTGATTGTTTTAAATGTTTGAGAGTGTTTAACTAACTTTAACTATTCAAAGTAAAGGTAGCATTGAAGTAATAGCATATAATTGAACTAGTAATAGACTATTTTATTGAAATATGATATATATTTAATTGAAAGTAAATATTTTGTAAAAATGAATGATATTGACAAAATTAAGAAATTACGTGCAACTGCACGCAGTTTAACCACAAAATTGATATCTAAAGTAGAAACAACTTCGAATGAGGGGGTTGAAATTAATATACCTAGTTTAAGAGTGTTTTTAGAACAATTAAATAAAAAATGTGATCTTTTAGTAAAATATGACACTGAAATTGAGGGATTAATTAATAAAGAGGATGAGCTGGAAAGCGAAGTTATTACGGCTCAAGAATATCAGGATAAAATAATAGCCTGTAAATGTTTAATAGAAGAGAAAATTAAAAATAATTCTGCCTGTAATGAAAATGTTAATAAAGAGGGTTCTTATATTTTATCTCCCAAGGCTAATGTTAAACTTCCGAAGTTAAGCATAAATAAATTTTATGGAAACCCGAGTAATTGGCTTGAGTTTTGGAGTCAATTTGAAAATTCTATTGACAAAAATGATAGTTTAACCTTGATAAATAAATTTAATTATTTGAAATCCCTAACTGGTGGTTTGGCATTTAACGCCATTAGTGGTTTTGTCTTTAACAGGAGAAAACTATAAAATTGCAATTGATATTTTAAAAACACGCTTTGGTAGGATAGACCTGACTATTAACTCACACATGGCCAAGTTATTGAGTCTTGAACGTGTGAGGAGTTCCTCGAATGTGGCCGCCCTAAGAAAACTTTATGACGAAATTGAGGTAAATATTACATCTTTGGAAACACTCAATGTAGTTTCTGGTTCTTATGGTCACCTTCTTTAACCATTATTATTAAAACTGTTACCGGAAGACCTCACATTGGAATTTAGTAGAAGGCAAAATTCAAAGGCTAATTCGAAATTAGAATTTGATATTAAAGAATTAATGGACTTTTTAAAAGTTGAGATTCAGTCCCGAGAACATATTTATTCTTTAAATGAAAGAGGAATTTCAGGTTTAGTTACTCAAAATGGTAAAAGAGATAGAACTAGACGTTTTCAAAATGAAAATTGTAAAGGGGGAAATCCATTCACAAGTACATACGCAACGCATGTGAATTTTAATTGTGTATTTTGCGTTTCTAAGGAACATAGTTCAGAACAGTGTCCTACCAGCACTGCTCAGAGGAAAATGAATGCTAAAAAGCGTGGACTTTGTTTTAAATGTCTCCGGGGTAAACACGTAGCTAAGGATTGTTGGAGAAAAAATACTTGCAATATATGCAAACAGAGTTGGCATAATACACTTTTATGTGAAAAACGTAATGAAAATATAGATTTAAAAAATTGTCAGGCTAACTCTAATACAGAGAATGAAAATAATGATCCAATGTCTACGACTGTTTCAACGTGTAGTGCAAATACTTTAAATAAAAATTCAACTGTTTTTCTTCAGACTTGCACTGCTTTAATTTCAACAAAATTAACATATTAATTAGAATCTTAATAGATGGAGGCTCTCACAGATCGTTTATAAGTAAGCGTTTAGCTGAAAAGTTAAATCTTCCCGTTATCGGAGTTGAAAAGTTACAAATACATACTTTCGGGGAGGAAAGACCCAATACGGGTGAATACAATTGTGTTAAAGTCAATTTGCTAAATCCGCGCAATCAAAACAAAAAGGCTACTGTTAATGCGTTAGTAGTAAATAAAATTACAGGAGCTAATGTAGTGAATATACCAAGTGGATGGATAAAGTCAAAATTGAAAAGATTATCTCTTTGGTTATCAGACAACAATAAAATGCCTATAGATATGTTAATCGGTGCGGATAGCTACTGGGAAATAGTAACGGGAAATATTGAACGTTTAAGTAAAAGATTGGTGGCTCTTGACAGTATATTTGGAACAACACTACAGGGTCAATCAACTTTGAATGCTAAGTATAATCCTTATGTTAGTGTAAATAAAGTGATAATTGATGAAAATAAGACAATATTAAGCGATATTAAAGCAATTTGGGAACTTGATTTGTTGGGAATAAAGCAAAGTGAAAATGTAACTAATGAAGCGGAAAATAAAATAATGAAGGAATTTGAGAATAATATAGTATATAAAAATAAACGTTATGAAACCAGGTTGCTTTGGAAAATGGAGCCAGAAAATTTGGATTCAAACTATGAAATTGCTAAACAACGTTTAATTGGGTTAAATAGAAGATTTAAGCAAAACATTTGGTTGTTTGAGCAATACGAAGAAATTTTAAAAGAACAGTTAAATAAAAATATTATTGAGGAATGTAATTTTAAAGTTACTGATAAAAATTGTTATTTTATGCCACATCATCCGGTAATTCGCAATGATAAATCTACTAAAATAAGAATTGTATATGATGCCTCTTCTAAGGGTAAAGATAAATTGTCTTTGAATGACTGTTTATTAAATGGTTTGAATTTAAATCCTAATATATTAGACGTAATTTTGAAATTTAGAGAAAATAAAATTGCATTCACTGCTGACATTGAAAAGGCATTTTTACAGATTGGGATAAGTGAGGTCGATAGAAATTACTTAAGATTTCTGTTTTCTGGAGATTGCACTATAGATGAAAATTTAAGGTGTTTTCGAATGACACGTGTGGGTTTTGGAATTAAGTGTTCTCCATACATTCTTGCTTGTGTTATAAAGCATCATATTAAAAAATTTGAAAAAATACATTTTGATGCATTTAAAATGCTTGACACTGCGTTCTATGTTGATGATTTATGCTCTGGAAGTAATTCAATTGAGGATGCTTTTAAACTTTCTACAACTGCGGTGAATATATTGAAAGAGGCTAGTATGAATCTTAGACAATTTGAAACTAATTCAAAAGAGTTAAGAGAATTTTGGAGGAGATACAATATATTGTTGGGTGATGAGGCCGGCTCAAATAGATTAGCAAAAATATTAGGAATAAACTGGGATACACGTACTGATAGTTTAAGTCTTGATATGAAACCTTTGTTACTGGCATTAAATAATGTTAGTGATACAAAAAGATGCGTGTTAAGTTGTGCCGCAAAGTGCTTCGATCCTGTTGGATTTCTTACTCCCTTTACAATGAGAATTAAATGTCTGTTACAGGAATTATGGATAAAGGGTTTAGGCTGGGATGAAGTATTTGATAGCGAAATAAAACATAAGTGGAATGAATGGTGTTCCGAAGTAAAACATTTAACTGAATTTTCCATGCCGCGGTATTTCTTCAATACGAAAGATATGATTCTGCAAGATAATATTGAACTACATGTCTTTTCTGATGCCAGCTTGAAGGCCTATGGCGCTGTCGCTTATTTTAGATTTGTGACAGAAAATAATAAAACAAATGCTATTTTCGTTATGTCCAAAACAAGGGTCGCACCTTTGAAGAAAATAACCCTTCCAAGAATGGAATTGTTGGGTGCTTTAGTTGCGGCTCGGATAGGAAAATATTTGCAGGATATGTTTTCTGTTCCAGGTATCATTTATTGGACAGACAGTACAATTGCGCTCCATTGGATAAAGGGGCTACCTTCAAGGTGGAAACAATATGTTTGCAATCGTGTTACTGAAATACAGGAATTAACAATTCCTCAGAATTGGAGACATTGCGACAGTAAGAGTAATCCTGCTGATAGTTTAACTCGGGGATGCTCTGCAAAAGAATTGCTTGACAACGAAACCTGGAAAAGTGGACCGCCATGGTTGATAAAAGATCGAACTCACTGGCCGAAAAAGGCAGTAGAAGTCGAAAATATTGTAGAAGAAGAGAACAAAAAATATAATGAATCAGTTTTTGTCAACACAGTTAATGCAGATGAGAAATTAAATATTTTAACTAAATTCTCTTCATGGACAAAATTACAGAGAATTATGGCCTGGTGTTTAAGGTTTATAAATAATTCACTTACTAAGAATGGAGAGGTTGGAGTTTTGACTACTAAAGAAATAACACAGGCTACTGAGTTAATTATAAAATCAATTCAGTCTCTGGAATTTTCTTATGAAATACAATGTCTAGAAAGACAAAGGTCTATTAACTGTAAGAGTAAAATTCTTTCTTTGAATCCATTCTTAGATGAAAGGAGAATATTGAGAGTTGGTGGAAGACTTAAAAATGCTGAAATATCTGAAAACTGTAAGCATCCGATTATACTACCAAAAAATAATCATATTACGAAATTAATTATACAATATTATCATGAAAAATATTTACACGGTGGAGTTCAGTTATTGCAGTCTGTAATAAGACAGAATTATTGGATTATAAATGCCAAATCTGAAATAAAGAAAATTATTTGGAAATGTATAAAATGATGCTGCAGAGTTAAAGCTAAGACAACATCTCAAATAATGGCTGATTTGCCAGCCAGCAGAGTTGTTCCATGTAGAACATTTTCAAAGGTAGGCGTAGATTATGCAGACCCATTTCATATAAAGATGAGAAATGGTAGAGGAATTAAACCTATAAAATGTTATGTGTGTGTTTTCGTTTGTATGGCTACGAAAGCTGTTCATTTGGAATTGGTGAGTGATCTTACAAGTGAAGGATTTTTGGCTGCTTTGCAGAGATTTTCTTCTAGAAGAAGGACACCGGGAGAGATAAGTAGTGATTGCGGTACTAATTTTGTTGGTGCCGATAAAATCCTAAGGAAATTTATTTCTATTAAATATAACACCAAACTGCATGATTGGATTTTATCCGAGAAAATACAGTGGAAATTTAATCCTCCGGGAGGTCCTCATCACGGTGGTCTCTGGGAGGCAGCAGTGAAATCTATGAAACAGCATTTGCGAAAAACTGTCGGTAAGCAGCTTTTGACGCACGAAGAATTTTTAACTTTACTTTGTCGAGCGGAAGCATGCCTAAACTCAAGACCAATAACTGCTGTTTCAGATGATCCCAATGACATTAGCGCTTTAACTCCGGGACATTTTTTGATTGGAGCTTCTTTGACCGCTCTACCAGAGATGGATTTAACAGATAAAAAAATTACTTCGCTAAAAAGATGGCAATTAACTCAACAACTGTTTCAGTCATTATGGAAGCGTTGGTCAACAGAGTACCTGTGTCAACTACAGCGACGATATAAATGGAAAACTCCAAGAGACATTAAGGTAAATGATTTGGTAATTATAAAAGAAGATAATTTATCTCCCCTTCACTGGAAACTCGGAAGAGTAATCGAAGTTTATCCTGGATCCGATGCTAAAATTCGGGTGGTGAAACTGAGATCTGCTAGTGGTGAACTTAAGAGACCTATTACTAAGATTGCGGTGCTACCAATAGAAAATGAAGATTAGTGTTTTATAAGACATTGAACTGTTATTTTATGAACTAATTTTGTTCTTTTAATATTTCAGTTAGGACTTCCATTTGAGAACATTAATTTAATTTAGAAGCAAAAAATTTGTAAGTTATAGGATTGCTGTAGCGGTGAGTTAAACTTTTATTGTTTTAATGTTTAAAGTTAATTATTTAATAATTTGTCTGTAATTATAGTGTTTTTGTTAGTTGAATTGTATATGTAATTTATGTAAATCTTTAAATTGTATGAACAGTGTTCATCGGCGGGGAGAATGTTTAACGCTTAAAAAGAGTGTCAATAGATGGCGCAAGTAGTTCTGAAATTCTCCTCTGAATAACTAATGAAATATGATTTGAAATCAGTCAGTTGTAAGTGAAAGCTTTGAATATGTTGTACGCGGTTTTTAATCTATTGAAAGTGTAAAATGTTATTGATGTCTGAAGATGGTTTGATTATATTAAATTAGTTTAGTTTTAAATATGCATATTTAATTGTCTACACTTACACTGAAATATATCCAGGAATATCCAAGATTGTAGTGGAAGAGGTTGCAATTGGGGGGAAAATTTAAACCGTGAATTTGGACTTCAAGTTAAAGGAAAAGGAAATAGTTTGAATTAAAATACTTTGAATTTTAAGCAAGATTAATCAAACACCATAAAAAATATCTGCAACCAAAATCGAAAAACTAAAAAACGACCTCCATTCAGATCAATCTGAGTCATCCAATGCAAAAAGAATCATCTAAAAATATTGAAATGCAACCGAGATATTTTTATAAATTTGTCCCATAGGATTAGCATTAGCGAACGGGTCTTTTCATTTGAGTGAAGTAGCCTCTTAACATAATCTAATCTATACTATCTATAAAAAAGAATGGTTTTCACCTATATAATGTGACTCGGGGAGCCAGGGTTCGATCTCCTAGCTATTATAACAGAGTAACGTTTCTTTATAGGTGTAATTTCTGGAACTACTGAACCAATTTCAAACGTAATGGTGTCAAATTAATAGCAAAACTCCCTCTTCCAACATAAGTTATATTTTATGTCATCTTTTTTTTAAACTAAAATCATAAATTAACGTTCAAGATTTTCTATTATACCTTCTTTTTATAAAAGAAAAAATATTTTGTGTCCAGGTGCGAGGCCTCTCTAGGCGCGATGCCGTGTGCGGCCGCACCTGTCGCATACCCTTAAGGGTGTATTTTGATCCAAAGTGCCTTTTTTCTGATTTATTTTTAGATTCATTTTTTTCTCTCAAATGCACCAAATTCTCTTATTTAGGAACTACACGAGGTGCCGTAATGGTCGATTTTTTGATAAAGGTAGAAAATGTTGCAAAAAAATGCTGTCGAAAACGGCGTTTTGGACCAAATTTTCCGAAGCGGGAGGTCTGCGAACGAAAGAAAGGATCATGCTGAGAAAATAATTGCTTATAAATCAAATTCTAACTAACCCCTTGAGGGGCAAAGCACTTATGTTCATAAAATGTTCAAATGATTGATTGACACCGGAATTCACAAACAAATTTATATGATAGAAAATAAAAGATGTTTTTCGCGTACATTGTAAAAAGCAAATGTTTATACTAAAATTCCGGCGCCAATGTGGCATAAGGGAATTAAAATTAACTGGTATATATAATATACCGGTGCCCTTCAAGGGGTTAATTCAGCGAAAAATGACTTCACACGGCATCTTCTACATCACTTCAAAAAATCACCCCAGCCAGTTTCATGTGTTCTACTTTTAAAAATGAGTCTGAAAATGTATCGGAAAATTTCCAGCTGTTGAAGGTGAAAAATCATTTTTTCGAGTACACCCTTAACTACTAACTTATGATCAACTTGATGGAAATTAAGTTTAATCCAAAAAACTACTTCTACTTTCAACTGTAATAATCATTGGCTCGTTCATTTTCAAAACGAAATCATGTATTTGTATAAATAATAAAAAAAAATTCTCTGAGGAAGACCTTGATTAAGGCTTAAAAGTACTAACACAGGGGTTCCCAAACTTTCAGACCGACGTACCACTAAATAGAAGTTCATACATCCGCGTACCACCAAAAGAAAACCTCAAATCTAATACAGAACTAGTTGGATGTGTCAATCCCAAAACTTTCTTCTATCTCATAAGTACATTTTAATATTTAAAAAAAAAACGTGGTGACCCCAAAGTTACCCACTATCGAATTTCCTCGAACATTTGACCTAGCCTAATGAGATTCTGGTATCCGAAAAGCCTAAAACGCAAAATTTAATTAATATTTTGAGAAAATGAGCTTAGTAGTGCCTCATGTTGGTTAATTTATACTAAAACCGAATAAGCATCTATTTATGTCAAGACCTAACAGAATCTGAAATTTGATGGAATTTGGTCCATTAGTTCTTGAGATATAGTTATCACAAAAAAATTGCAAAACGTAGCACAGCAACACCATATCTTGGACAATTTATACCAAAACGTAAAAAAGCGTCTAATTATGTTATGGTGTAAAAGAATCTGAAGTTTGATGAAATTCTGTGCATTAGTTCTTGAGATATAGCTAGTTAAAAAAAACGTGTAAAATATAGCACACCAGCACCATCAGTTGAAGGATTTATAACAAAACGTAATCATCGTGTAATTATATGTCATTTTGTAACAAAATCTGAAGTTTGATGAAATTCTGTGCGTTGGTTGTTGAGATATAGCTATCGGAAAAATCGTGCAAAATGCAGCATAGCTGCACCTCCTATTGCAAGGTTAATACCAAAATGTAATCAGCGTCTAATTATGTTATATGTTCTAGTGTAACAGAATTTAAAATTTGATCAAGTTCTCTGCATTAGTTCTTGAGATATAGCTATCACAAAAATCGTGCAAAATGTAGCATAGCAGCGCCACCTATAGGGCAGTTCACACCAAAACTTTATCAGCGGCTATGTATCTCAAGGTATCGCGGAATCTGAAGTTTGGTGAAATTCTGTGCATTAGTTCTTGAGATATAGCTATCATGAAAAACGTGGCATAGCAGCGCCACCTGCTGGCCAATTCACACCAAAACTTAATCAGCGTCAATGTATATCAAGGGGTCACAGAATCTGAAGTTTGGTGAAATTCTGTGCATTAGTTCTTGAGATATAGCAATCTTGAAAATCATAAAAAACGTAGTATAGCAGCGCCACCTGCAGGCCAATTTTCACCAAAAACCAATAGGCACTAATTTATATTAAGGTCTAACTGAATATAAGATTTTATTAAATTTCGAGCATTAGTTCTTGAGATAGAGCGCCCACAAATTTTTTGTCACATACAGACAGACAGACTCACAGACAGACGGACAGACTCACAGACAGACATTTTCTAAAAATAGTCAAAACGTGTTCAGGACCTTCTAAAACGTATAAATCCGTCGAAAACCGGAAGTCGAAAATTTTCATGAATCCAATACTTTCTTCTTGTAAAGATAGAAGAAAGTAAAAATATAAATAACTAGTTGGATGTGTCAATCCCGAAACTTTCTTCTATCTCATAAATACATTTTAATATATATATATATATATATATATATATATATATATATATAAAAAAAAGTGGTGACTTCAAAGTTACCCACTATCAAATTTCCTCGAACATCTGACCTAGCCTAATGAGATTCTGGTATCCGAAAAGCCTAAAACGCAAAATTTAATTAATATTCTGAGAAAATGAGCTTAGTAGTGCCTCATGTTGGATTATTTATACTAAAACCTAATAAGCATCTATTGATGTCAAGACCTAACAGAATCTGAAATTTGATGGAATTTCGTCCATTAGTTCTTGAGATATAACAAAAAATTTGCAAAACGCAGCACAGCAACAGCATATCTTGGACAATTTATGCCAAAACGTAAAAAAAGGTCTAATTATGTTATGGTGTAAAAGAATCTGAAGTTTGATGAAATTCTGTGCATTAGTTCTTGAGATATAGCTAGTTTAAAAAAAACATGTAAAATATAGCACAGCAGCACGATCAATTGAAGGATTTATAATAAAACGTAATCATCGTGTAATTATGTTATACGTCATTTTGTAACAAAATCTGAAGTTTGATGAAATTCTGTGCGTTGGTTGTTGAGATATAGCTATCGGAAAAATCGTGCAAAATGCAGCATAGCTGCACCACCTGTTGAAAGGTTAATACCAAAATGTAATCAGCGTCTAATTATGTTACATATTCTAGTGTAACAGAATCTAAAATTTGATGAAGTTCTCTGCATTAGTTCTTGAGATATAGCAATCGCAAAAATCGTGCAAAATGTAGCATAGCAGCGCCACCTATAGGGCAGTTCACAACAAAACCTTATCAGCGGCTATGTATCTCAAGGTATCGCGGAATCTCAAGTTTGGTGAAATTCTGTGCATTAGTTCTTGAGATATAGCTCTCATGAAAATCAAGAAAAACGTGGCATAGCAGCGCCACCTGCTGGCCAATTTACACCAAAACTTAATCAGCGTCTATGTATATCAAGGAGTCACAGAATCTGAAGTTTGGTGAAATTCTATCCATTAGTTCTTGAGATATAGCAATCTTGAAAATCATGAAAAACGTAGTACAGCAGCGCCACCTGCTGGCCAATTTTCACCAAAAACCAATAGGCACTAATTCATATCAAGGTCTAACTGAATATAAAATTTTATTAAATTTAGAGCATTAGTTCTTGAGATAGAGCGCCCACAAATTTTTTGTCACATACAGACAGACAGACTCACAGACAGACACACAGACTCACAGACAGACGGACAGACTCACAGACAGACATTTTCTAAAAATAGTCAAAACGTGTTCAGGACCTTCTAAAACGTATAAATCCGTCGAAAACCGGAAGTCGAAAATTTTCATGAATCCAATACTTTCTTCTTGTGAAGATAGAAGAAAGTAAAAATTAATCATTTACAGGGGACAAATATAAATGCACTTAAATAGATAACTTAAATATACCTTGTTAAACATGGAAAAAAAATGCACATTTCAAGTCAGTCTCTTTGTTCATCGATTTTTTGTTTTATGAATACTATATTATATATATAAAATAAGATATGTCTGTCTGCCTGACCGCGGATAACGCCGAAATTATAACACCCAGGTCGCTGAAATTCTTGTCATGTGTGGATGCTAACACCGGAAAGTGCACTTCGCAGCCGGATTTTTAAATTTGAATTTAGATTTTTTTAAAATTAAATCTTACTAGTTAAAAGGATATTTGCAGCTTTCTACTAATCCGCGGCAACGTAGCAGACAGGTTAGATGTTACACTGTTAAAAATTTTAAACTTTTTCCGCATCGCCCCTTCACGGCTTTTTTAGAAATCGATTAACTTCATTGTATTATGGAGCATTATCATTGGTCAAAACAGAGATAGTCTATAAAAGCGGTGGAGTGACGATGCAGCAAAAGTTTCAAACTGTCAATAACTAGTAACCAATCCTCGGCGACGAAGGACCCAGTTAATAACTTTTTAGAGTTGTACAGAATCATCGTTAAATTGTGTTATTATCAATTTGTGTGCCTCGAAAATACAGGTTACGCGATGAGATCAGCACTGACTATGATCTAACTTTTCATGATCTAACTTATATTCTGTTATAAACAGCTGTAAGCTAGTGGTCGGCATAGCAGGACGCAAATTCCCGTTTTTACACAAGCCAATGGGCAATAGAGCAACGAAGAATAAAAAAACAAATTGGAAATTGCACGTAAAGTGTAGCAGCCGACCCAGTGGCGTGGTTAGTAGCGGCAGCTGTTCCCACACCGCTGGTCCCTGGTTCAAGTCCAGCTAGCGGCATGAGTGTTTGTGTTGTACCTGTGATGTGTATTAAATGTATGTACTGGATTATCTGTAATATAAAGTGTTCTGTATTTGTATCTGTGTATTCTTGATCAATCGAGGCAACAGCCATTGCAGCTAAAGGCCTCAAAGCACTGTTCACTCACACTCACACTGAAGTGTAGCAAATATGATGCGTTTGTACGATAACGAAGTTTTAAAAATAACACTCATATATCAATCTTATAAAATTGTAAATAGTTAATTACAATTAAAATGCGCACCAAACAATGTTTTCCCTATAGCATTATGCAATGTAATACTTTTGTGTGACTTTGTAAATCAATAACAAATGTTCTTTGCACCACAGTTTATGCAAAATATATATTATAATATGCATTTTACAGATGCATATCAATTTTATTATGTTCGAATGAATGTAACAGCATTAAATTGCATTTTAAACATCTTTTTTCCCATTGACCGAATGTAACGGAATCCTTTTGATTGTCCCTGTAATTGATCTATGCATCCGATTTTGAAAAAACTTTAAATGACTCAACAAAATTATGTAATAATTATGTATTTTGAATTTCAAACGATTAAAATGCATTTGAAACATTTTTTTCCATTGATCGTAATGTAACGGAATACTTTCGATCGTCCCTGTAATTGATCTATGCATCCGATTTTCATAAAATTTGAAATGACACGACTAAATTATGTAATAATTATATATTTTAAATTTCAAACGATTCGTTTGGGTAGTTTTTGCGTTGTTATAAGCAGACGGACTGAACGAGAAGTGCAGGTGCTACGTATTTACATAATTACGAACGCACCTAAAAATGATATAAAAAGTCCTTTCCCACAGAATATTTCCAAATTCAGGGAAGATCTTCTGATTGTAACCAAACACTTTCACAAAAAATTTGGTTCAATTCTATGCATAACTTCATACACTTTTCGATGGTAATAAAAATGAAAATAGCACACACAAAAATACGCCTTTACAGCGCCCCCTTTCGGCGGAATATTTCAAAATGCAAGGAGGACCTGCTTGCTACAGCCAAAGACATACGCCAAAAACTTTATTTCTATACCTGTCTGCATACGTGTATAAATACTGGATTTGAAGACTTGAATTAAGAAATGACATTTTCCTAAAGCCATCCAAGACGAGTGTCTTAAATCCAAAGATTGTTAAAGATTGTTTTATCCACCCATCTATAGTGTAACTTACAAGGAAGGTCTCCATACGGGCATACTCAGAAAAATCTGAAAAAATTACAGAATATTCTTCTCATGAGGATATATATGTTTATAAAAAAATTTCGGCGGAACCTCCTTATAACGTCCGTAAAAAAATAATAAAAATTTCGTTTATTTGGCGATTTATCCCCGGTTGGCGAAAAAACGAAATTTTGAAAAATACGCTTTTACGCTTCGAATACTTTTTAAAGAAAAAACTTTCTATGTTCGATTTATTTAAATAAGTTTAGTTTAAGTAATTTTAGTTTTGCATTTTTACTTTACTTTAAGTGTAATTTTGCCATGTACGTTTATATGTACTTATAACAAAATGAAATTAATATATTTTATCATTTAAAACACAATTTAAATTGATTAAAATTGTTCCAAATTGAAAAATACGCTGTTAAAAATCTGCTGCATTTTGTTGCAACGCACTCCCTTGCTTGTATAGAAAACGGTTACTTGGCCGTGAAATGGAGCTTTCTCATTGGTTGGAATAGATATTATATACAAGCGGTGGAGTGCGTTGCAGCAAAATGCAGGAGATTTTTAACAGTGTATGACACGGTCAATTAACCGTGCTATGGAGCATTCTCATTGGTCAGAAGAGAGACATTCTATAAAAGTAGTGGAGTGACGTTGAAGTAAATGCTGCAGATTTTTAACAGTGAAGTCAATTAAAATCAATTTTCAGATTCGTTAAAGTCGTCTGTTTTTGGCGAGGAAATGCACTGCTCGCCAAATCTTGCGTCGCTTTCAGCTTTTCACGCCAATTATTCCAAACTATTTTATTTTTTTACACATCTAATAATGTAATTCCGCCGCTAATTTTCACTGATCCTTTATTACCTTACATGAGTAGTTTAATTCGTATTTTTTTTCAAAAATTTCTGAGTATGCCCCCAATGGAGACCTTCCTTGTTAGAGGCATTCCTCATGCTTATTTGCCATTGCCTGCTCCACCCCCAACCTTTCCGTTCTCTGAGGGTTAGATTTTATTTAAATATAGGTTCAATTTTATTTCAAAATTTAACCGAGTGTGAAATATGCAGATTAAAATGCATGTTCCTCATTAATTGATTTGAATCGCTTCTAAAACAAAAGGAAGGGGGGGGGGGGTGAAGAGGATTTGCTTTCAGATGGAAATGAATTCCATCCGAAGGATTTTCGAAGATTGAAAATGCACCGACTCGTGAAAGCGTGAAAGCTCGAATGGGTATCTTCAAAACCACATTGCGTCTAACCAAGGCTTTCTTAAGGGTGTATTCCAATCCAATTGCTTATTTTATGATTTATTTTTAAAATTCACTTTTGCTGTCAAACGCACCCAATTAACAAATTCTCTTGTTTAAAAACTACTCAAGGTGCCGTGTTGGTTGATTTTTGGATAGAGGCAGAAAATATTCCAAAACAAATAAGAAAAATTGTACGTTAAGTATAGATTATGAAACACTTTCCAACATTTCCTGTAATCTTTAACAAAACTTTGTAATCCAGGGAAATAAAGTATTACTGTCCTAGCCGAATCCGTAGTCCAATACTTTTGAACAGCCCTGTATTTGATCAATATTTTTTATTAGACTGATTTTTTTTTATTAGACTATATAATGGGGAAATTTAGTTTTGCAAGAAACGCCTAACTGGTTGTAATTTTTCTTTCCGCAATTTATGCTAATAGATGGATTCATACATGAATACTTTTGTTCAGCCCTATAGTTTACCTAGTACCTTTTAATACAAGAAAGTATTTTTTTATTATTATTATTTAGTTCAAGCAAAAATACTCTTTAAACTACTTAAATCACATTTCCAGAAATTATCATCCAAAGATGACCTTGTATCCTGTTCCTTGCGTGACCCTGTATATAATTTTATCTATATTCTACAAAAATTTCTTATTAAATTGAATGCAGTTCAATATAAAATTGCATAACTCATTTAAAAACCATCTTTAAGTAAATTACGCTCATATAGTCAGTAACCTTTCCAAGATCTTTCATGTAACTCTGTATTTATAAATTGCGTTACTATTAGAGTTTATATACATTATATAATATGCATAAATTTAGTAAAACTTAAAAGCGCATATCAGAATCAAAAATCCATTTCATCCATCCAACAGTAATCATTCATATTATACAGTACTTCGGATAGAACATACTATTCGAATTGTTTTTGTATGTCCCTGTAAATGCTATGCACTTCGTATTATGCATGTAGTAACTCATATTAAGCCTCAGCGATGTATATCAATTTGATTATTGTATGAAATCGCTTACCAAAATTAAAATATGTCGCAAACAATACAACTTTTATATTATTATGCAATGGGACTCTTTTGTGTGGCCCTGTAAATTAATAATAAGGATTCTTTTCGCTGCATACAAAATGCATATTTTAGTGCATGTATATAAATTTGAATATGTTTGGCGGGGTGTAACATCGTTAAAATTCATATGAAACGATTTTTCCTCATAGGCAGTAATGTAATGGAAAACTTTTGACTGTCCCTCTTAATAAACTAATCATGGTAGAAACTTAATTTTCAATAGGGTTTGTGCTAGCGTAAACCTCAATAACATTATAAATTCCCATGGTAATCCGAGTATATTTACGAGAGTAAGAGCGCAAACTGACGGCCATCCGGCCACATGGACAGACAAACCGAAACCATAAACACTTTTCAACTTTGTTGGAAAGTGTTAAAAAGGCTGTGAAAAACGGCATTTCGAACCGAATTTTCCGAAGCGCGAGAACTGGGAACGAAAAACGGCTCATACTGAGGAAATAATGGTTTATAATCCAAATTCTAATGAATTAAGCGAAAAAAGGGAATCACACGGCATCATTCCAAAATCACCTCAGCAAGTTTCGTGTCTACTTTAAACAAGTAAGAAAAATCATGCGTTAAGCATAGATTATGAAGCTCTTTCCAACACTTAATGAAATCTTTAACAAAACTTTCTTATTTAGGAAAATAATAGTGTATAGCCAAATATACCCAAATATGTATTCCAATACTTTTAAACAGCCCTGTATTTCATATGCCAGTTGATATAATGGGAAAATTTAGTTTAGCAAGAAAATACTCAGTAGCTTGAAATTTATTTTTCAGCAATTCATACTACTAGCGGGAAACATAATTGAATACTTTTGCTCGGCCCTGTAGTTTACATTGTACCTTTATTACACGTCAGCATTACGCTAAAATTTATTGTAAACTAAAACACTTTTAAAACAACTGAAATCACATTCTCATAAATCATCATTCATAGGCGTCCATGTTCCGAATTCTTTGCGTGGCCCTGTATTTCTTTTTATCTATATTCTGCAAACATTTCTCAGTAAATGGAAGGAAGCTCAGCGTGAAAATGCATAGCTTATTTAAGAACCACGTTTAAATATTTTACGCTCATATCAGTAACGTTGGTGAGCTCTTTTGGGTAGCCCTGTATATCGACTATAACATTTATACACACCATATAATGTGCATATATTTAGCGAAATATAAACGCGCATATCATAATTAAAATGCTTCATCCCTCCATCAGCCATCATCGGACACATATACGGTACTTCGAAAAGAATATACTATTTGAAATCTTTTGTATGGCCCTGTAAATTCTATGTACTTCATAGCATGCAAGACAGTAGCGTATAATTTATATTAAGCTTCAGTGACATATATCAATTTTATTATACATGAAAAAGATTAATATATTTAAAGTATGTCACACACAATTCCCCCTTTTACTATTATCTAATAGAATTCTTTTGTGTGGCCCTGTAAATTAATAATAGCTACATTTTCACCTTATATTTTATAGAATGCATATTTTAATATGTTTGACAGGGTATAACATCTTTAAAATTCCTTTGTAACGATTTTTCCCCATAGGCCGTAATGTAATGGAAAACTTTTGATTCGCCCTGTAGATAAACTAATCATGGTAGATACTTCATTTTCAATAGCGTTCGTGCTAGGGTAAACGTCAATAACGTCCTAAAATTTCATGGCAATCCGAGTATATTAACGATCTTTCCCCATAGGTCGTAATGTAATGGGAAACTTTTGATTCTCTCTGTAGATAAACTAATCATGGTAGATACTTCATTTTCAATAGCGTTCGTGCTAGAATAAACGTCAATAACGTCCTAAAATTTCATGGCAATCCTAGTATATTAACGATCTTTCCCCATAGGTCGTAATGTAATGGGAAACTTTTGATTCTCTCTGTAGATAAACTAATCATGGTAGATACTTCATTTTCAATAGCGTTCGTGCTAGGGTAAACGTCAATAACGTCCTAAAATTTCATGGCAATCCGAGTATATTAACGATCTTTCCCCATAGGTCGTAATATAATGGGAAACTTTTATTCTCTCTGTAGATAAACTAATCATGGTAGATACTTCATTTTCAATAACTTTCGTGCTAGGGTAAACGTCAATAACGTCCTAAAATTTCATGGCAATCCGAGTATATTAACGATCTTTCCCCATAGGTCGTAATGTAATGGGAAACTTTTATTCTCTCTGTAGATAAACTAATCATGGTAGATACTTCATTTTCAATAACTTTCGTGCTAGGGTAAACGTCAATAACGTCCTAAAATTTCATGGCAATCCGAGTATATTAACGATCTTTCCCCATAGGTCGTAATATAGTGGGAAACTTTTATTCTCTCTGTAGATAAACTAATCATGGTAGATACTTCATTTTCAATAACTTTCGTGCTAGGGTAAACGTCAATAACATCCTAAAATTTCATGGCAATCCGAGTATATTAACGATCTTTCCCCATAGGTCGTAATATAATGGGAAACTTTTATTCTCTCTGTAGATAAACTAATCATGGTAGATACTTCATTTTCAATAACTTTCGTGCTAGGGTAAACGTCAATAACGTCCTAAAATTTCATGGCAATCCGAGTATATTAACGATCTTTCCCCATAGGTCGTAATATAATGGGAAACTTTTATTCTCTCTGTAGATAAACTAATCATGGTAGATACTTCATTTTCAATAACTTTCGTGCTAGGGTAAACGTCAATAACGTCCTAAAATTTCATGGCAATCCGAGTATATTAACGATTTTTCCCCATAGGTCGTAATATAATGGGAAACTTTTATTCTCTCTGTAGATAAACTAATCATGGTAGATACTTCATTTTCAATAACTTTCGTGCTAGGGTAAACGTCAATAACGTCCTAAAATTTCATGGCAATCCGAGTATATTAACGATCTTTCCCCATAGGTCGTAATGTAATGGGAAACTTTTGATTCTCTCTGTAGATAAACTAATCATGGTAGATACTTCATTTTCAATAGCGTTCGTGCCAGGGTAAACGTCAATAACGTCCTAAAATTTCATGGCAATCCGAGTATATTAACGATCTTTCCCCATAGGTCGTAATGTAATGGGAAACTTTTGATTCTCTCTGTAGATAAACTAATCATGGTAGATACTTCATTTTCAATAGCGTTCGTGCTAGGGTAAACGTCAATAACGTCCTAAAATTTCATGGCAATCCGAGTGTATTAACGATCTTTCCCCATAGGTCGTAATATAATGGGAAACTTTTATTCTCTCTGTAGATAAACTAATCATGGTAGATACTTCATTTTCAATAACTTTCGTGCTAGGGTAAACGTCAATAACGTCCTAAAATTTCATGGCAATCCGAGTATATTAACGATCTTTCCCCATAGGTCGTAATGTAATGGGAAACTTTTGATTCTCTCTGTAGATAAACTAATCATGGTAGATACTTCATTTTCAATAGCGTTCGTGCCAGGGTAAACGTCAATAACGTCCTAAAATTTCATGGCAATCCGAGTATATTAACGATCTTTCCCCATAGGTCGTAATGTAATGGGAAACTTTTGATTCTCTCTGTAGATAAACTAATCATGGTAGATACTTCATTTTCAATAGCGTTCGTGCTAGGGTAAACGTCAATAACGTCCTAAAATTTCATGGCAATCCGAGTATATTAACGATCTTTCCCCATAGGTCGTAATGCAATGGGAAACTTTTGATTCTCTCTGTAGATAAACTAATCATGGTAGATACTTCATTTTCAATAGCGTTCGTGCTAGGGTAAACGTCAATAACGTCCTAAAATTTCATGACAATCCGAGGATATTAGCGATTTTCCCCCATAGGCCGTAATGTAATGGGAAATTTTTGATTCTCTCTGTAGATAAACTAATCATGGTAGATACTTCATTCTTAATAAGGTTCATGCTAGAATAAACCTCAATAACGTATAAAAATTTCATGGCAATCCGAGTATATTTACGGGAGTTAGAGCGCGGCCAGACGGCCATCCGGCCAGACAAACCGATTTTTTAATAACTTTTCAACTTTGTTGGAAAGTGCTAAAAATGAGTCTGAAAATATATCGGAAAATTTCGAGCTGTTGAGGGTGAAAATTTATTTCTTCGAATACACCCTTAAAAGAAAGATTTTAAAACATCCTTATTTCGACAGGAATTTAGCGAAAAACAAAAGAATTTGTTTAATTATAATGTTTTCCAGATTTATTACAGTTGAAATAATGTATCAAAACTAAAATATGCTGCAAACTGCTTTCCCCTGATGACCATTATATTAAAGAATTCTTTTGTTTTGTCCTGTAAATAAATAACAAATGTTACATTTTATGAAATACCTTTTTTAGTGCATTTCATAAATGCATATTAATTTCAGCACTAACAATTTTTTCCCGTTGCCCGTAATGTAATGAAATAATTTTGATTATTTCTATAAATGAACTAATAGAAGCTACACACTAATACTGATTGTGCTAAGTAAAGGTTAATAACATACGAAAAGTAATAAAAGTTATTAACAAATGTTTGCTTAATAAAAGTTAATTCCATCGCAATATTTGTATGATTTTTTTTCAGAGAACAGATTTATATGACATAACTTATTCGAATACTGTAAACACTTGATATATGATCCCTGAAATCATGGCTAAAAGAATTTGTTTTCAATCCAGGAAAGTGGTAAAGTAATTGGGTAGGTGTACCCGACCAATACTGGTCATCACACCGTGCTCTGATCGGGGCCGCCACGGCGCTCAAGAGTCCCACTTTGGCCGTCTATCAGCTGATCGGGGCCGCCACGGCGCTCAAGAGTCCCACTTTGGCCGTCTATCAGATGTGCACATTTGCTGAAACTCTCGGACCGTGAGAGGCAAAATCCAAACCATCAGATCACTTCAACAAGGGAGTCGCTACTTCCCGTAAAAAATCTAACGACGCTAGTTCTCATCGAGTTGAAATAGATCAACTTCAGCTTGAAAGTTCCTTACCTACACCCGGTCAACTTAGAACTTCCGCGGGGGATCTGAAATCTGGCCCTGCGTTTGTTCTTCTATTGCCCCACACTTGGCACATACATCGCCACTGCCGCTCGTGCTCCTAGGTTTGAGATGGAAATTCCGGGTGCGTTATCAAGTCTCATCATGAGCAGGAGGGCCCGCCAAGCCCCGTCGACCCCACCCTCAACATGGGCTTTGTTCCCTGACAATAAAGACAACTCACACATTATTTCAAAACTTCCTTTATTAAAAACAACATTACAGAGAACTGTTGATCGGGGTGGAACCGCGGGAGCGGTTTACATCTAGATTAATATGGTGTCTCCACACCGGTATGCGCATGTTATAGACTAAATAGGAATGAATATGAATAAATGAATATAGTGAATACTATTTACATATATACAATAAGGCACTTGCCCTCTTTCGCCAACACATAAATCCATTCCATTGAACACAGAACATCCCCAGAAAGACGACCTCCAACTATGAGATTCCTCCACGAGGGAATAGGTAGGCCTACCAAAGGTGAGGCTCTACCTCCTTCAAGAAAGCCTCGAGAGCCTTCCTGAGCTTTGGAACCACAAAGTAGTTCCGCACCGAGAGGATTGAGAGTCTCGGACAATGACGATCCCTCAGTGGCTGAGTACCCACACACTCCAACAGGATGTGTCTACTGGATGCCGGAGTAGGGGATGAACAGAACGGGCACGAACGAGGCAAGGGCTTGATCCGGAAACGTCTGTAGTAAGCCGGAAAAGGGCCGTGGCCGGTAACCACCCAGTTTATAAGTGGAGATGTCCAGGCGCGTCTCTCTGAAACTCGCGGCAAGATTTCGAAGACGCTTCTGCCCAGAGCCTCGCCTTCCCACCGGTCTTGCCAGGTCCTCATGAATTCCTGGTTTACATAGTGCTTAACAACACTCGGTGGAAGGCAAACATGGGTGTCGGTAACATCAAGCTCAGTTCCTGCTTTTGCTAGCCTATCTGCAGCTTCGTTACCCCTGACGCCAACGTGCGCCTTAATCCAAAACCACTTAATCTCCAGACCCTCCCTCATCTCGTGTATTTGTACCACAAGTGGATTCTGAGGATTTGCGTGTGAAAGCGCATACAGCGACGACATTGAGTCCGTATAAATTGAGAAGCTCTCATATAGTGAACCACACAGCTCGATTGCCTTAATTATTGCAGTGAGTTCCGCCTGAAAGACTGTGGCGTACGGTGGGAGGCTGTAAGACCTCTCCACCACCAGTGCCCCATTTTCATAGACTGCGAACCCCGAACCGACACCTGATTCGGTCTTGGACCCATCAGTATACACCGATGTCCCCTGGTCCAGATCCTCACTTTGTGGAGAAGCTTCCCTCCAGTCAATGGATAGAGCCCTTGCTGGGTGGTATCTGAAATGTGACACTTTCCTTTCTACTTCGTCTGCTCTAAAGTGGATTGGACCGTAGTCCAAATCACAATCTAATCGGAGGATGCGAGCGAGAATGCACTCCTTCTCGCATTGTAGATCCAGTGGGAGGCACCCAGCCAGGACTTGTGTGGCTTCCGTGTTTGTAGTTCGAAAGCACCTGGTTATTAACAGAAGGGCTGGTCTCTGCACGGAGACCAGTTTCTCCCTCATGCGTTGTGTACCCGTCCACCAGAAACTACTTGCATATGTTGCTATCCTCTCGATTCCCAGTTTGTACAATCTCTTCAGAACACACCCGCTCAAGCCCCAGTCCCTCTGACTGAGGTAGCGTAGGGATCTAGTGTAATTCGCAATCGTTGCCTTGATGTACGCCACGTGTGCCATTTCATTGAGTTTTGCGTCTACCATGACCCCTAGGTATCTAGCAGACTGTACTGACTGAACATTGCGTCCCAAAAATCGTATACGTGGAGCAGTAGAGGGGTTTTTCTTCTGTCTCATCCGTCTCATCAGGCGGAAATAGATGGAAATGGTTTTCTCCGGAGAGAAAGCGAGTCTGTGTGCTTCTGTCCACGCTGCAATTCTGCTTAGTGCCTGTTCTGCTCTTCTTCCGCATTGGTATGCGTTCGGACCTTCAATGAGTAGTGCAAAGTCATCTGCATACGCAATCAGCCGCGCAAACCTCCCCAATTCCAGCTCAAGGAGTGAGTTTGCGACCAAATTCCAGAAGAAAAGTCCGGAATTAGAACCCTGCGGGCATCCCACATTATACTCATGCACCATGGAAAAGACTTCAGTTCGGTAAAGTACCTTCCTCTCGGACAGAAAATTCTTCACCAGTTGGAAAAGGTTACGAGGGCACCCCATTTTTGCTAATGCTTCAAAGATCGACGGCCACCACAAGTTGTTGAATGCTCCCCTTATGTCTAACATTATCATGCAACAATCATTATCTCTCCTATGACAGTCATCCACTATCTTTCGCACTTCGTGAAGTGCATTCTCTGTGCCTACACCAGGAGTAAACCCAAATTGGTTCTCGTGAAGAAAACCTGACTGTCTGGCATGGTAAGCTAACCTATTAGTCACCAGCCTATCAAGGATCTTACTCCAAGCAGGCAACAAGCATATGGGCCTATACGAGCTGGCTGCCGAACGATCTCTGTCGCATTTGTTAAAATGAACCAGTTCTGCCGTTTTCCACGATTCTGGGAAAATACCTTCTTGCAGGCATCGGTTCAAGATCCCTCTAAATAGGGGTTTATTCGCCCTGAAGAGCATCTCGACTATCTCGAGAGGTAATCCATCCATTCCAGGTGCTTTACCTCTATTCAGAGACCTGAAGACCCCTTCAATCTCCTTCAGAGTGAATTCCGGGTCGTCGTCACCGAGTTCGTGCATCAAGTCCTCCGTTTCAAACTGAACAGGGCGGTTGTTTTCACCTTTCTCTACTGGGAAGTGATAATTCAACAGTTCTTCTATGGTCGAGGAGAAGTCTGCGGTTTTGTTACCCCCACGATCGATTATTGAACTGAGCTTGAAGCGGCCCGTAGACCGGCCTCTGATCCAGTCGAAGTGTGGGCCAAAAGGATTATTCGGGTTTATCTCTTCGAGAATTGACCGATAATGTACCCACTTGGCCCGACGTACCGATCTTCTAAATTTACTTTTGAGTTTACGATAACTTAGTTCGTACTCTTTCCGCTGCAGTTCATTGCTACATCTTTGGGCACGGCGCCTTGCTGCCTGTACCCCTTTTCGCTCGATCGTTAGGGAGGTACTCCACCACGGGACCTTCCTCTTCCTACTTCCCTTCCTTTTAATGGATTCATTACAGAGTCGCTGAACGATCTCTGTCAAGGACTCGACACACACGTTGACCGACTTCCCTTCCAGCCAGTCCAAGGACATGCTCCCTATCTCACGAGACAGGGCCACTCGGAGTTTCTCGAGGTTCAAGTCCTTCACTCTCACCCTATAACGGGGGCGAGGGACAGGTATCTCCGTACTGAGAACCGTCCGTATACGTCTATGCTGGGTATCCGTCTCACGAGGCTCCAACTCCCATCCAACTGCTCTTGTGGGAGGCTTGAATCGTCCCAGAGCGAGGTCGATCCAGGATTTCCCATTGGCATTCCAAAACGTTTCCTCACTAGAAGGATCATTCAAGAGTTGCAATTCACATTCCTCAGTGAATTCTACTACCTGGTCAGCACGTACATCGGCGGTGTGCAGAGGATTACCCCAAAGCGAGCTTTTAGCGTTAAAGTCTCCAACTAATAGAACACTACTGTCCTTGTACTTTCTGAGCAAGTCCCGCAACAAGTCCAGCTCTGCGTCGACCTCCCCCTCGGGTTGAAGGTAGATCGAAGCGACCACGATTTTAATCTCAGGGCTCATATCTATTGAGATAGCAACAATGTTACTAGCTGTGAGAACTTCCATTACTGGAAGTGAGTTGTTCAACACAGCGACAGCGGCTCGACACCGCGTCTTCGAATAGTATGTCACAATGTCATTTGGGATTCCACCGATTTTCCCATGTGAGATGTAAGGCTCCTGAATGCACAATACATCGTAGTCCATGAGGTCGATCTGCATCGCGTTTATCGTCGTCAGTGACTTGCCCACATTCTGCTGCCCTATTACTAATTTAGTCGCCATAATCGACGCGTCGTTTCAAACGACTCACCTCTAAAGCTCGCGTAGGACATTTGGGGTCGAGAGCTGAATGATTTGTATTCACTCTCATATGTGGTGGGTATAGTTTGTTCACCTTTCTACAGTTCAGACAACTGAACTTGCAAGACTTCTTTGCTTGCTTATTCTTATGCTTTTCACCACCACATTCAAGACATTTGTCTTCGTTAGGGCACGTCCCACCAATGTGACCGTAGCGACCACACTTATAACATTGCGTTGCCCTCAGATGCTCTCCTATTTTCACCCTCGACCAGCCAATCGTAACCCTTTTCTGACCAAGTAATCTGTGGAAGGTGGCTGGTGTACATTCTATCACCCAATTCGTCAAGTCCTTCCCTTTAATGGGAAACTTGATAGACATTGACTCCACCTCCACACTCGTTTGCTCCGAGACTGCCTTCAGAACCTTCTCGCCCGAATACTCATTCGGGATATCGAAGATAATCACACGTGGCTTTCGAAGCTGAGGCACCTTGCATTGCACGGTATCCTTCAACTCCTCAGCCCTTTCACTGCATGTTCGAGCGTCTCCACATCCCCGCGGGATCCGAGGCGAACCAAGAGGCCTCCTGAGTTAGTATGTCTTTGTCCGATGACTTCTACTTTGAGCTCATCGGGCTTTATGACCTTTTAACTCTCTGTTCCACACTCTTGACTCCCTCCTTTCTATCCTTGGGATAGATGAGAATCACGTGATCTGTGGCCGGGCCTCTGGAACGGATCTTCCCTCTTCCTCCACTAGGACGCGGAGGCGCTCCCTCCATTACCTCCGGAATTGACTGCCGTGTGGCGTCTGCGAAGGTGGGCATTCGCTGGTCTCTCTCTGCCACCTGTTGTTTCAGAATCTCATTTTCACTCCTGGCTGCTGCCAAAGCCAGCGCTTGTTCTACGAACATTTCATATACGTCGTCCAACTGAGAGATGACTGCGCTCAATTCCAACTTCTCCTTCTGCGTTTTAGCAGTGCCAGTTATTAGGACCGTTTTCATCCGGTCAATCAACGCTTTTGCTTTGATCCGAGGATCTAAAAACTCATCTATTACAGAATCGTCTAAACTGCTAGCTCTTTGAGTAGAGCCTGCCATAGTTGTGTACCTTTAATTTACCAGTCTACCCTACCGGTATCCTCTGGCTACCTGGAACTCACTAAAGTAAAAACCAGGCGAACGAGACTGATTAGACCCCTAGACGGTTTCTCCGCTAAGGGAGCCGGGTGGCCCCGCCAAGGCTCAGCAACTCGTTCAATCCAATGGGGAGAAATCTGTGAAGACCTCTCGAGATTGATGCTCTCGGTGAGATAACAAATCTAATAAAATGTTTTAAAGCTCAGAAACGATTTCGGTGGTTATCACGTAATTGTGAAGGGCGAACCACCAAAGATCGTAAATGCACTACCGTAAATAAATACCGCTAAATAAATCTCACACTTGGAAAGCTAGGGTTCTCGTACCCATGGGACGCCAGATCTTTTACCACCCGGGGAAAGTGGTACAAGTCATCGGTCAATATTCGATCGGTCAGTACTCGGTCAATTTTAATGTTATATGAATGTGATATTTTTTGTCTATTTGTTAGTGTAATAGGAAAAATATATTAAATATAGCTTATAGTACTTGGAACTTGTATAAAAATTTTAATTTCGTAATTTTTTAAGAAATAAATTTATTGAATCGAATCGCTTTTAAAACTCACTTTTTGTAATTTTTTTCAATAAAATAATTTTATTAAATCAAATTGCTTGTAATCGCTTTCTCTGTACCTCATTAAAAACATTTTGTAATTGAAACTATGTCTATGAGTAACGGTTTAGGAATTAGCCATTGACCAACGTTGAGAGTGGACACGTTGTATCAATATTTCAATCAATTATAATCAATATTTTTTCGGTAGCAGTGTTAAATTAGATCAGCTATTGAAAGATCAATTTACAGTTAATATTCGCCTATAATGAAGTCTGGTCAGCGATAGTTCTCTAGAGCTCGAAACGACACAAAATCTTCACTAGTGTCAGTATTTAAAGTAAATTGTAATTTAAACTTTGGAAAAGGGTGGAGGAGTAGCGGTCTACGAGACCGCTACACTCTAAAAAATAAATGTGTAAATTGGCTAATTTTACACACACATGTGTGTAATTTTCTAAAATTACACACTTGTAATACAATTTACACATTTTTTTCCCAAAAAATACCTGTTTTTGTGTGTATTTAGCTTCTGAATTCAAGTGTGTAATTTGTTATCACTTGATAAACTCAGAAAAGTGTGTAAATTCTGAAAAATGCCTGGATTTACACGAAATGGAGTGTCATTCTAATTTAAACATGATTATGTGTACACAGAAAAGTGTGTAAATTTCGGAAATCACCCACTTGTCATAAAATTTACACATTTTGTTCAAAACATTAACTGTTTTTATGAGTATTTCGTTTATGACAGTGAGTCTGTTTTTATCAGTTGATAGACACACAAAAGTGTGTAAATGTAAAAAATTACGTGAATTTACACGAATTGGAGTGTTACACATAATTATAAATGTGCAAATCTTAAAGGACAGTGTTTAAGTGTATTAGAAGTCTGCACCGTCTGCAATTTCCCGGCCCGGCGCGACCCGAATGACACCTTTCTTGG
This sequence comes from Maratus speculifer, assembly GCA_964019185.1. NCBI lineage: Eukaryota > Metazoa > Arthropoda > Arachnida > Araneae > Salticidae > Maratus > Maratus speculifer. Next base: position 17,035,019 of record OZ025301.1, read on the forward strand.
CCCAGCGTGGGCAAGTGTAAAAATCATAAGTTCGGCCCGAGACAGGCCCGCTTATATTTTTACAGTTCAAGGTATACTGTATATTAGAGATGATTGCTGGAAGTGCATTTTTAACACTTTCCAACAAATTTAAAAAGTGTTTATGCTTTCGGTTTGTCAGTCCGTCTGGCCGCGCTCTAACTCTCGCAAATATACTCGGATTGCTATGAATTTTTTTAACGTTATTGACGTTTCCCTAGCACAAACTCTATTGAAAATGAAGTTTTTATCATGATTAGTTTATTTACAGGGACAGTTAAAAAATTTCGATTACATTACGGCCTATGGGGAAAAATCGGTTCAAATGAATTTTAAAGGTATTACACCCGGTCAAACATATTCAAAATTATATGCATCTACGAAATGCATTAAAATATGCATTCTGTAAAATATGCAGTGAAAAGAATAGTTATAATTCATTTACAGAGCATAATTATTTCATTAAAAGACATAATAACTCAGGGGGGAATTGTTTGCGACACATTTCCACTATGGAAAAATATAATCAAATTGATATGTGTCACTGAAGCTGAATTATTTCACGTATAATATGAAATGCATAGCGTTTACAGGGAAACGCAAAGATTTTAAATAGTATATTCTATCCGAAGAACTGTATATTACGAATGATGGCTGTAAATGAATGAAACGCATTTTTAATTATGATAAGCGCTTTTAAGTTTTATTAAATGTATGCATATTATAAGGCGTTATAAATGCTAAAAGTTACATAATTTAGATATACAGGGCTACAAAAAAGAGCTCGGAATTTACTAAGCTTTGCTCGGGAGGTTACTAAATATTAATGTAATTTACTTAAAAGTTGTTTTTAAATAAATTATGCATTTTTACGTTGAACTGCGTTTAGTTTACTAAGGAATATTTCTAGAATACAGATAAAATGAGTTACAGGGTCACGCAAAAAAATGGATACAGTGTCGCCTATGAATAATAATTTTTGGAAATGTGATTTAAGTAGTTTAAAGAGTATTTTTGTAAGAACTTAATTTTAGCAAAATACTGGCGTGTAATAAAGGTACTAGGTAAACAACAGGGCTGAGCAAAATATTCAAGTATGTTTCCATATATTAGCATAAATTGGTAAAAGAAAAATTTCATTAGTTAGGCGTTTTCTTGCTAAACTAACCTTCCCTATTCTATAATATATCTATTAACCGACAGATCAAATACAGGGCTGTTCAAAAATATTAGAAGCCCGCATTTGCTCCCCTAGTTTTATTAATTATAAATTGCTCTTAATATCAGAAACGACAAAAAATAATACGCTGGTGGAGAAAACTAAGCTTTCGCTGTGTGTGTGTGGGGGGGGGGGGGGGGGCTCTAGTATGCCTTATTATAGTAATGACACATGTATACTTTCAAAAAATATTTTCTTTTCTGTTAGTGTTTAACTATTTGACTCTTTAAAAATAAAATTTGCTATTTGTCCCACATTTTTTGAAAAAATTTAACATTTTTCATTATAAAATAAGATGTACAAAATGTGTGCTATGACATATGATTCCTAATTTACCCCCCCCCCCCCAACACGCGCGCACCGAAATAAAAAAAAATCTATCTTTAAAAATACATGTAAAAATACCTTAAAAAATAACTTTATTTCCCAGATAACCCATTTTATTTTAAGGAATATACTTTGCATTTATTACATTTGATACAAAAATATGTGTCACTTATTATAACTGATGCATTATTGCTCATTAAACTGATTTTATATTTTCTAAAAGTTCACACATTTTTAATTTATGTGCCATATTATGACTAATACAACTTAATAATTTATATAAAAAAAGAAACTTTCAAGTTCATTTTAGCAAGAATTTTTTTTAATTAAATAAAAAGAAAAATGAAGTGCATAAAAAATTCTTCAAACTGAAAATTTTAATCAGAGGAGCCACTCTCATGAATTAACTTCCAAATCTAGCATTGTATAAATAAGCGGAAATTAACATCTGCGCGCAAAATTTCACCTGCCTTGCAGACGATCACAAGCGTGTGTATTTATTCTCTAGAATAGAAACAGACCAAGAGTGTTCGAACATATTGTTATGTTATGAACGTATATAGTTCACGTGAATTTAAAAAATTTTACGAGAATGTTACAAGAATTCATCCAAAGGATATTTTACATAACAGTCCGAAAAAGGTACAGTTTCAGTAATGTAGTTAATAGAGCTCATTAATGTCATTGTACTGATTCGGACATAATTCTACGAATACGAAAGAATCTATTTATTTTTGGATTATCCCAATTTAACACAAAGGAGGGCCATTGATTAGAAATAGGTAATAAAAAAATATTTTCTCAGCTTCCTTTTTTATTTAATAGTTTTAGTTTTACTTAATTGCACATAAACATTTTATAAAAGCAATGATTAACATTAATTTAACATTTATCAATTCAATAAACTTTAATAAGTTTAATTTTTATTTCGTTGAAAAAAACGGCCGCATGCCAATGATTCATTCATTTAAATAACATTTAAATCAGATTTTTTTCTTTTTAAAACTATGTGGTTAAATTTCTTTCAGTTTTAAAAGTTTGCGGTTTTAAAAGTAATTTAATCAATAGTTAACATAATGGCTAAACATGTATTATACCATCCCAATAATTTCAACGTTAAACAGAGTTTTTAACTCATATATGAATCATATCACATCATAAAATGTATGAATATGAAATATATGATATGTACATCATGCATATGAGATACATATAGACTAGATGAGAAGGTAATAGACAAGATTCAATATTTTTGGTTAATAAAAAAATATTTAGTAACAGTTTAATTTATATATATATTTTCATAACTTCTCTTTACATGATTTAAAAGCTATATTATTTTTTATGCTCCCAATCGAGCCAGTCAAGATGCCGAAAATAATATTTCAAAGTTCCATCGATTTTCAGCGAAAATTTTAATGAATATGCTAAGAGTTGGCTTCATTTAATAAAGTAATACTGTAATTTTTCTTTCCTTGCAAAATTTGCATATGTTTATGTTTCGTTAGAAAGAAAGCTTTGAATTTTATGTACTTATGACTATTTGCAAAATTTCATTTGTTTTTAAGAATTTAAGAAGCGTGTGTTATTGAAATGCTTAGTTATTCAATTTCCAGTACAGAGCAATCCAATGTTGACATAGTTAAAAGGGCAATTACAGTATTGTTCATAGTGCATAAAATCGTTAAATTTAATTGAAAATCTAAGTAATTCAATTTAATATTTAAATTGCACTTACTATACCGTAAAAACATAAAAAAAATTATATATAACTGCTATTAATTAATTTCCTGTGGTTTATAAAATTTTCAATGTTTTAATCGAGAAATATTTTTATTAACTCTACCTTGTATACTGGTTCGGGAGAGGGAGGGGTCGCTCAGTTGCCATTTAAATCTAATAATTCCCATTTAAAGAAAAACAATTACAGAAATAGTTAAAAATCAATTGTATTTTGTACAAACAATTGCATCTACTGCAGAGTTGGGCAGTATCGAAAATACATGTATTTGAAATACATTTTCAAAATACATTTGTATTTTGTATTTTGTATTTTAATCCGATGAAACGAAAGTATTTTAGTAATGTATTTTGTAATGCTTTTTCAAAGTATTTTGTATTTTGAAAATACATTTTGAGTCAAAATACATTTTTAGATTTCAAACTTAGTGGTCTTGTAAACCGCAAATCAAAGATACGGAACAAGGAAATTTTCATTTTGTTTACTCTTTGAAATTGCTTCTGGGCATTAATAATCATATCTTTCAAACTAGTGGTACGATAAAGATTGTTAATGAACAGGATGTATAACTTTTCCAGAAGCATTTATGCTGAATGGTTACAAAAATAATGTTATAAATCTTACATTTGCTGAGAGAATTACAAAACAAAATGTTCCGTTATAGACAGGAAGGACCCATACAGAGTTTTACTTCTTATTGCTTTTATTTATTTATTTACAAGTACGTTAGAAATGCAGTTCTATTATCTATTATAGGCTTGTGTAAAGCTGAATTACTTTTGGCGTTATCAATGTAAATCTACAAAGAGAATAATTTTATTGTGATAATAAATTGTGTTCAATGGAGATCTGCCCGGCCCGCATGAGCCGGTCTGCATTAATAAAGATTATAAACATGAAAAACAAAGTTTTTTTTTTTTGGTCAGAATTCCTCTGTACGAGAAAAAATCAATGTTTTGTTGGAATTCACCCAGTCCGGGCTGAACTTTTAGCTATAAATTTCTTTCTACAAACCGCACAAATCGGATCTTTTTTTTTTCCTTTGATTGGGTTTGAGCATGAAAATTTCGTCCCATGCAGATTTCTAGAATATTAGACAGAAAATATTTCAAAATAATGTCTGTTAATGATAATGGAAAAGTTAAGAGAAAATGCCAATTGTATAAAACAAAAAGTTCAGTTACATGTGAAACATGAATTTTTTTTTTTTTTTTTTTTTCACTGATAAATGCATTTCTAAGAAGACATTTTCTTGATTTTCCCGTAGTGTCATTCCTTAACTTAAAAAAAAATTGTTGTCCAAACTCTTTGAAATTTTTATCGATTATAAATATAACGGTTTTGCAGCTCGTGTAAAAAATTTCTGAAAAACACTGATATACAGTCGTAAAACTAAAACGTTTTCTTTTTTTTTTTCCCGTAACATAAAAAAAATTAAATATAGCACTGATTACTCGAACTCCATGAAATTATAATCGACTGTAATAAACCAAAGTCAATCGAAGATGTGCCGAAATACCTCGCTTTGTAGAGTTTTCATCGAAAATTTTTCAGATGTTATTATTATTATTACTTTAACTTTTACTCATCAAAGCATTTCGAAATTATTCTGGGTGATGTAAATCTAGTCTGACAAGAAGCTTAAAAAATATTACAGGTATGTTGAAATGCATACATTTAGTTATTTTTAGCGTAGGAAAATATCGTCCCCACAAGGCGCAAATTTTTTGAAAGTGTTAAAATTCGTAAGTTTTGAAAAACGATTGCACCGTCAAAATAAGAAATGTTTTTAGCTGTACCTGTTTTTTTATTCGATCCCCCGGAATTGAGGCGCATGTGTATGTTGCAGAAAGGGAGTTAAAGTCAAAAATGAAAACAACCCTTTTTAAAAATATCTTTGTTTACTATATGTAATGAGTTTTCATTTAGAATTTAGATTTTTTTTTTCATTTTAACACTCATTCATTTTGTTTTTAACACTTTCTAACAAGTTCAAAAATGTTCATGAATTCAATTTGGTTGTCTGTTTGTCCGTACTCCAATTATATATATGTCCCGTAAATACAGTCCGATTTCCATGAAATTTATAGATGTCATTGGAAATTACTATGGCATGTTTGATATTGAAAATGAAGAATGTAGCATCAATATTTAAAGGAACACAGAAAAAACTTTCGTTACATTATGGTCATTGGAAAAACACATTTGCGGTGTACTTTAATAATATTATACTAATTTAAACATGCTGAAATATATACATAACACTGAAGTACACTATACATAACTATTACTGTTAAATATGATGTGCATACAATTTATCATTCATTTTCAAAGAACTTGGCTACAGAAGAAACTGAACAATAATTGAGCTTTTGAAAGACATGAACAATACAGGTTACTGCTGGATTTGTTTTTAGGCCAAACTGCTGGATTTGTTTTTAGTTGTGGTACGCGATTTTAAATTGAGCTATTTTTTTAAACATGTTTTGGGATGCCTAAATTCTGTAGATTCTATACAGGACTGTACAAAATTTCTCAAGTACATTTCGTTTATTCATGAAAATTGTTAAATGAGAAATATTCGTTTCACTGAAAGAAAAAAAAACTTTTAACATACTATACATAACTATACAAATCCATAGATCACATGCTGGGCTGTACAAAAGAAGAAAAAAATCCGATATTTTTTTTTTTTTTTTTTACTATTAATACTAATAATATAAATTGGGTTTTCAAATGCATTACGCCTTTTCATTTTTTTTTATTTAAACATCATCGTTCTCTATAACCCTTTCAGGGGCGCCATTTGCAGTCTGCAAAAGGTTAATTTTAATACCCAAACTGCGAACTGATACTAATAATTTTTTAGTACAGTTTTGATCTCATATTATACCAGAAAAAGAGCTTTTGATAATCTTCAAATAAATTTTTTCGTAAATTGTGATATGAATCAACCATTTGTACATTTTTGGAACAAAAATACTTTGCCCCTGAAAGGGTTAATAAACTGTAAAGATTTGTTACAGTTTTCTGAATGTGTTGGAAAAGTTTTCATAATCTATGCTGGATGCATGATTTTTCGCCGTTGTTTTCCTTATTTTGGAAATTATGTTAAAATTTCAAAAACGTAAGTAGTTTTGAAAACGTACTTTTTATTTATACCGTGTAATTAATACCCAGAGATTTTCAAAATTTGAAAATGTATTTTGTATTTTGAATGTATTTTGAAAATACGTGTATTTTGTATTTTGAATTTTTTCACTTGAAAAGTATTTTGTATTTTGTATTTTTTGGCTCTAAAACTAAAGTATTTTGTATTTTGTATCGAAAATGATTTTTCGATGTATTTTGCCCAACTCTGATCTACTGTATCTGTTACCGGTAGCTGAGCTGAGTGGCGCTCAACGTGTTAATTATTAAAAATAGAGGGAAATAAACGAATTTGTGCTCAAATAACTTTTTTTCATATTTTCTTTTACCTACCCACCTTTTTTTTTTACCTCCCAATGTATAAATAATTTGATAACTGTAATCATCCGACATTTAGAAGTTTAAACAATGTATCAAAAATATTTAAAAATTTTTGATATTGTGATAGCTACAATGATTGATTTAAACAGTGAGCAGTTTTCAAAATATTTAATTAATTATTGCTATTCTAATTCGTTGAATTTATTTGAAGTAATTATTTTGTTTTATTAGTATGCCTTCATTAAATTTTGGCTCTAATTATTCTTATAAAAATCTATTACTTTTGTGAGGTTCCATTACTGGATTTTTTATGCTTTTTTTATTGTGTCTTATAAAAAATAACCTGTATTTTGATAGCACTGATATAAATACATTTTTCTCCACATTTTATTCTAAAAATTGGATAGTAATAATTCTAATCCCTTGTACTATTTATGATAGTATCGGTGGTATAGTAGCCTTGGCAACAGACATCCAGCCAGAAATTACATCTTTGAAAAAAAAAAAAAAATAAAAATTCTCAATATAGGCAAAATAGAGTACATTCAGTTGCTGTAAGATATGGACAATTAATGACCGTTTTTTTTTAAATCATGTATCAAGAGTTATTATTGGTTTAAATTTATAATTTCATAAATAAGCATGTAATATCGACAATCTATTATTAAAGTTATTTTTTTAATAATCAAAAAATTGTTTTTAAATTTTTTTTATTGCTTGCAAATCTTTATGTAAAATGAATTAATCCTCTGTGTCATCACGTTGTATATCTGCAAACACAAGGAGAAAATAGATTATAGTTTCAGAAAGAAAATAGATGAAGAAAAATAATTCAAGAAAATAGATTATAATAACAGAAATATGACAGATTACAATTTGAGACGACCCTGTTCCTTGATTAAGCGTAAAGGATTCGTGGTCTTGCTTTAAGATTACAAATCTGTTACAAAGAAACAAGTTGGAAATTGCGCGTTAAAAAAGTAAATGAGATGCGTTTCGTACTATAACGAAGTTAAAAAGAAATATTCAGATTTTGGTGTAATAGTGCACAGTACTTCGGATACTGTTTAAGTAACAGAAATCTGTTCTTTGTCTTCTTTGTAAACACTATATATCTGCTTACCATTATAAAATAAGTAATCTTTAGCAAATCTCAGCAACATAAACATCAATTTCATAAAATGTGAAATATTTTAATAAAATTAAAGCGCGTCCCAAACAATGTTTCCTTCTTTACCATAATGTAATGGAATATTTTAGTATGGCCCTGTAAATTAATAAAAACTATTCTCTGCACTACAGATTATACAGAATTTATATTGCAGTATATACTTCATAGATGCATGTCAATTTTATTATGTTCGAAAACGTGTAACATTATTAAAAGGCACTTGAAACTATTTTTATACATTGGCCGTTATGCAAGGGAACGCTTTTGACTGTCTCTATAATTGAATTATGCATCTCATTTTCATAAAAATTGAAATGACTTGATAAAATTATGCAAGAGTTATGTATTTTAAATTTCAAACAATTCGGATAAGTAGTTTTTGCGTTGTTATATGCGAACGGACAGATAGACAGACGGACGGATTGAATGACAACTATAGTTATTACGTAGTTACATAATTACAATCGCATACTTAGAAACAAGTCAAGCATATACGAATTTGTTCTTCGTGTAATTTTGTTTTGCTATTTTAAGAACTTTTTCGCAGTTTACACATCAAAGAATAAGGTAAATCTTTGTACACAAAAACCTGTGTATTTTAAATATTACACAAAAATGTGTTTTCCATATGTTACATAGACATATGTGTAAAAACATAATATTACACAAAAATCTGTGCATTCTGTACATAACACAAAAACATGTGTATTTTGCATATTACACAACATTGTAGGTATTTTCCTATTGCACAAAAATATATGTAAAAAAAGAGTATTACACATATGTATGTGTAAAAATAGTGCTCAGAAATATGTGTATTTCAGTGCAATTCACACATTAAAGTGTGTATTTCAAGAGTTATCAGATAACTTTTACACATTTGGACTTATCATCAAATTACACATTAAAATGTGTATTCTGAAATTTACACATTTGGCGCAATTTACACACAAATTTCACATACAGACATGTCGTTTTTGTATCATCGATTTACACATTTTTGTATGTAAATTTACACATTTTTTTTAGAGTGCACTCTAAAAAATAAATGTGTAAATTAGCAAATTAGCAAATTTTACACACACATATGTGTAATATTTTAAAATTACACACTTGTTATCAAATTTACACACTTTGAATGAAAAATGTACACACTTTTACGTGTATTTAACTGATGAAAGCAAGTGTGTAATTTGTTATCGCTTGATAAACACAGACAAGTGTGTAAATGCAGAAAAAGGTCTGATTTTACACGAATTGGAGTGTTATTACAATTTAAGCATAGTTATGTAAACACGGAGAAGTGTGTAATTTTCAAAAATCACCCAATTGTCACAAAAAATACACATTTTGTACAAAACGTTACCTGTTTTTACGTGCATTTAATTTATGATATTGAGTTTGCAAGTTCTTATCGGTTGATAAACACATTTAAATGTGTAAATATAAAAAAATACCTGTATTTACACGAATTGAAATATTAAATATAATTATAAATGTTTAAATCTTAAAAGACAGTGTCTAAATGTGCATATTAAAATACAAATATGAAAACAAAAAACTTTAATACATTTTAAAGTGCACATTTAAATGCATAAGATTAGTACTTTAACAGCAGTTAAAAACTGAAACAATTAATGTTTAGCTCACAGTTTAACAAAGCCTGAGAGTGAATGTGCTTGTATGTTCAGTACGTATGTAAGTATGTAGCGCGATAACTCTCGGTAAAAATATTGGATTTGCCTGAAATTTTGTATACAGCTTTATTCATAAGGCGCTTCCCTGATTAGATTTGGGATTTCACTGTTTAAGTATAAAGGGGTAACGGGGATTAGACCCCCCTTAATTTAGGCAAATGGGATTTTCATGCAGAATTATCAGATTTCATACATATTTTAGATATAAGATTATTCCGACAAAACGCCTCCATGATTAATTGGTATGTTTATTGGTTAAGTATAAAAGGGGGGAATGAGGGGTTGTTACCTCTCTTAATTTAAGTAAATGTCTTTTTCGTGCAAAATTTACCGATTTGCTTCTTTTTTTTTTGGGGGGGGGGGGGGGCATAGATTCATTCACATAAGGTGCTTACCTGATTTGTTTTGGGGATTCATTGGTTTAGTATAAAGGAGGGAACGGAAGACTACACCCCATAATTTAGATAAATGGTTTTTTCATGGAGAATTTACCGATTTGCTTCAAGTTTTTTATTCAAATTTTTCTTATAAGGCGCTTACCTGTTTTGCTGCGGGGATTCATTATTTAAGTATAATGGGTGGAGGGGGAACGGGGGTTACTCCTCATAATTTAGGTAAATGGGTTTTTGATGCAGAATTTACCGATTTACTTCAAAATTTTTTATATAAGTTCATTCTGATAAGCACTTACCTGATTTGTTTTGAGGATTCACTGGTTATGTATGAAGCGGGGAACGGGTAGCTGCTTCCCTTAATTTAGATAAATGGGTTTTTCATGCAGAATTAACCGATTTGCTTCAAATTTTGAATATTGGTTCATTTCGATAAGGTGCTCCCTGATTAAGTTTTGGAGCTCTTTTGTTAAGTATAAAGTGGGGAACGGAAGATTAACTGCTATAAATTAGATAAATGCGAATTATCCGATTTGCTTCAATTTTAAATATAGGCTCTTTTAAATAAGGCAAATGCCTGAATAATCTTGGAGTTTAATGGTTAATTATAAAGTGGAGAACGCTCTCCCCCTGAAGTTAGATAAATGAGTTTTTGTGCAGACTTATCCGATTTTCTTCAAATTTTGGATACAAGTTCATTCTGATAAGGTGTATCCTTGTTTAGTTTTTAGGAGTTCGATGGTTAAATATAAACGGGGAAAGGAGGAACTAATCCTTGCCTTAATTTTGTTTTTCGCGGTGCATTATTCTTTGAAAAAAATAAGGCTGTAGTATATAATTACTGCGAATAGCCTATAAGCTCAATGCCATCAGTTTAACTGGACAATTTCTTTTTTCTTTTAACATGCTATTTCCTTCAGAGCTGATTCCCCGCGCTCCCTCCGTATTTTAAATAAATTGCAAGCACATGAACAGCTCCAAAAATAAAAATTAAAATTTGTCTTCTAAAAGAGATTCAAAAGTCTTTATCATGTCACTGCCAGTCGCGGTGGTCATATCATATCTGTGACCTCTGTAGTAACGTCACATTATGACTCAAATGTAAATTGCTTAGAAACATAAAAAAAAAATACAAGAACTTTACAAAACATGTTATTCAGTGTAAAAAAAAAAAAAAAAAAAAAAAAAAAAAACTTTTTAGATAAATTTTTAAACATTTATGCCATTACTACAAGTTGCATCACATCAAATGTGTCACAAATGTGAACTCACATTTTGACAAAAATATGAATTTTAAAAATATATCAGAATGAGAAAAACTATATTAATCATTACATAAATTATTTTGTAACTGATTTAAAACAAAGGTAAAATGCGTAAAAAGAAGAAAAAAATCTTCAAACAGGAAATTCAAAGAACAGATGCTCTAATATAAAAATATTATTTATTTAACTGCCATATCGAAGAACAAAAAACATCTGCGAAAAATATCGTCTGCTGGTGATTGCAGAGAGGTAAACACAGTGTATATTTATTCTTCGCAGTTCCTTCTGAATTGTTCATTGGACATTAGTGGCTGTGTGCTGTGTTTGATTTATGAACGTTTATATTTGGCATGTATTTTAAAACTTTAAAAAAAAGATATATAGGAATACTGCTTATTAATATTTTACAAAGATTTTCTGTCCGAAGAAGGTACAGGGGCTTTAACGTTGTTACATAAGCACGGTAATGTTACTGTACTGTATTCGGATATAATGGTCTTCAAAAGAAACCTTGATCGATTTGGATATTTGAAATGGAATACATAAAGGACGGTGTTGATAGAAAACAGGTATGAATTTTGCCGTTTTTTTATAACGATTTAGTTAATTTCACATAAATATCTTATAAAAGCAATAAGTCATTAAATTAACTTTTATGAAATAAATAAGTTTTAATAAATTAAATATTTATTTTGTTGAAATTATGTCCAACGATTGTAATCAAATGATTAAAATCATTCATTTTAACCAAACCTTAATAATATTTTTTCTTTAAAAAACTGTTAGGTTAAAATTTCATTCCTTAAATTTTAGTTTTTAAAAGTATTTGGAAAAGTGTTGTAATCAAATCTTAACATAACTAGCAAACATTTAATGATATTTAAATTACTGACAAAAAATTAGCATGTGCTCAAAAAATGATTTTATAACAAATAAGAATTTGTAGACACACTGTCATACAAGCAACTATGTTGCATATCAGCAACATACCCAGAAGTCAAAGTTACCAATAAAATTTGTTTAAAAAGACGATTTTATTTAAGACTACTTCCAATAAGCAGTTAATGTAAACAGTTCACAGAATTCTCTCCATATAGCATTTGTGACGATTAATCTTTTAAACCAAAATTTTACTTATCATTTTAATTTTTTGATATCGTTATTGATAAAGCCAGTTTCATAAATTTCATAAAATTGAAAATGCTGGTGGTGTTTAAAAATAATTTCTTTATAAAGGTAAATTCTTATTCTTTGCAATTTTTTATTTGAAAATTGACAGAATTATAAGAATGCGTATAGTTTTATGTTTATTGCAAATATAAAAAAGAAAACTTTTAGTCAATATATTTTTATGCTACTACTTTTTACATGCTTAAAATGGTGTATTCTATCATATTAGTGATTTCAACCTAACAGGCCCATTCAAAATTAAGCAAAAAATCAATTTTCTTTTTAAAATATTAAATGAAAGTGTATTTGATGTGAATTTTATGAAGCTTTTTACTTATACGGTAATTTGATCGTGGGAGGGAGATATTTGAAATTTTATTAATACACACAGCGCTATTACCTATACAAATTAAAAATTTAAATGGTATTTTTCTCCAAGTTCATATTTCTTTCATTTTCCTGTTCTAGAAATGGTTAGGCCCTTTTTTTTTTTAATCTGAGGTAGAGATTTAAATTTTTTTGTACATGTTCTTTATAATACATGTGATAAATTAGCTCATGGAATTAATCTTCACGTTTTTTGTTATTTTTTAATAAATAAAAGGATATGAAGATGTGTTAAATTTTATCGCCTTATATAATACAGTAGACTCCCTCAAATCCGCAAACCAGAAATCCGCATATATTTTATGGATGTAAACAATGAAACTTTCAGTTCATATATTGGGACAAAATTTGATTTTTTTAGTTTTTTATCAATTCCATATATTTTTTAATTTGTAATTTTCTGAATAATACTCTATTCATGTTTTTTTTTTTTTTTTTTTTTTTTTTTTTTTTTTTTTTAAATGCAGAAAGAAAAAATTTTTTTTTTTCTTTTGGATAAAATTCAAGATATTTCTGATATCACTGGTAATCTCAATCACCTTACCAAATAGATATTCATTAATCAAGATTTTTTGGTTATTAAGCCTGACTAAACTTGAAAAAAAAATCCTTATTTTATGATTTTGATGTGAATTAGTAATGTATTTCTATGAAGCAAGTCTTGTTGAATAATTCTGGAAAAATACATTTAATCATACACTATTGATTATTAATTTTGCTATTAATACTTTAATCATTTTAAAAATTACCTAAAATTTATCATTTTAGTTTATTACTTATTTTAATAATTTATTATATTGTAAGCATTCATTATAGTTCCGATTGCACTATTAATTGCACTAGCAATGACCAGAAATCCGCAAAATTCTAAAATCTGCACAACCTCTGGTCCCAAGCTGTGCGGATTTGAGGGAGTCTACTGTATCAGTAAAAAATATATCAGTAAACAATTAAACCTAATATTAATATAAATATTAAATATAATATTAGATGTATCTAAAAATACTATCCTACTATCCTACTATACTAATATACTATATAAATGATTTAAAGTTTTTGTAATATACACTTGAAAATCTCAAAAATAAAAAGGGGCAAAAATATCAATATTTTAAAAAGTAGTAGAAATTTTGAAAAATTCAAACATTTTAAAACATTTATTTAAATATGCAGTAAAAAAAAGATTTTTTTTTTCAAAATTCATTGTTAGCTGAACAGTGAAATGCAGTGAGTTCACCATTTAAACTAAAGTATATTTTTTAAATAAATAATGTCGTTGAAATGGTAAATGACAAATAAAAATGACAAATGACAAATGACTCTTAAATGACAAATAAAATAATCCTTCGATTTAAAATTTACGTGAATGCATTTTACCGTAACGAATATATGAAACATATCAACGTAACATATGATATATGTGACACATACAACGTATATATACGTATATAAGCATCCCGCCCTTTTCTTTTTAGAATGAATAGAAAATACTGAATTATCGTTTTAGTAATTAAAGCATTACAATGTCTATTATATACCTAATTAAAGATTGTAATCAATTTAAAATTAAATGCAGCTACTGATAATTTTAATAAATCTAAAATCACTCTTTTTTGATATAGTTTTACATAATTATTACAAAATGTTAATGTGTATAACTTTATATTATTTTATTAATTAATGAAATTACTAATTTACAGTTTTTATAATTTTTGTAATTACTAACTAATAATTAAATTTTGCTAATTAAATTGTAAAAACATAGATTATGTTAGTAAATAAAGGTTTAATTGTTTTAGAAACCTAAAATCTATTATTCTTAGAAACCTATAACCTAAATTTATATCTATCTATTCAATATTTTAATGCTTGGAAAAAATAAAAAAATCAGATTTAAATAAAAAGAAATATGATTTAAATATAGAAATCCGATTTTATTATTAATAATTTTTTACATCCTAATTTTACTATACTTTTAACTATTTTTTATTGGCCTAATTTTTATTGGAACGGTCTGGTAGGCAGAGCGTTAAAATAAGGTTTGTTATTTATAACTACCCTCTAATCTTGTAAATAAAATATTAATGATACTATACCAAAGTGTGGTTCTATTTTATGTTTATGGTCTCCAATTTCATACTTCATTCACATAAAAAAGTGATACACTGTATATTCCTACACTGTTTTTAACAGTGTCTGGTAAAAATAAGTACGATTATATGGATTTCTAACAGACTATTATATGGAATTTTTTTTTAAATCACATTTCATTTAAAAAGCACTATAGTTAATTCTTATAAATATGCTTCTCTTCTTTTATGACGATATCAGAGTGATATTGGCCCTGGCAACATAGATCCTTGGAAAATCGTACAAAAACTTTCATATTAGACATGAAAATGACCTTTGTTTTAAAAAATTATAATCATAGATAGGATTAGTTATTATTTTTTAATGTATAATTTTATTTAAAAAAAAAACTAATTTTGGCAATCAATTATTAAATTTATTTTTTAGTAATTAAAAATTTATTTTTAAGTATGAATTTTGCTGCAGTCAAACCATGATGTAAAATGAATTAAACCTTTGTATCACTGTGTTGCATACATACAATATACACTAAAGTCAAAATGACCCATACAGTGAGCATTAATCCACGGACTTATTTATTAATGCTATCGTCCAGTACAGCATTTTTGTCATATATGTTCTTAGAACTCTCAACATACAAAGATATAGAATTAATCTTTCATATCAAACATTCTTGATCACTTGAGCAATTTAAGATTGTTATTGCTAAAATGAATTTTGTAAAATTAAAATGGTTAGAGATAGCCCAAAACAGACTTTTTCAAAGGTAAGTTCATTTATTTTACAATTTAATACTTGAAAAATTAACAATATGGATGGGAAATGTGTAATTTTCTGCTTATTACAAATGTGGAAAAAATAATTTATTATTTTTGTATTTTAAATAATTTTTTACATGTTTAAAATCTAATATTCTAACGTTAGAGTAAATATTTGCAATTTACATTAGGTAGCATTTAAAATAATTATTCGATTTAAACACTGTCTGTTTCACCATGTTTGTAATATATTATGCTATAAAACTACGAGTTTTCATATTTTTACATGCTGTAGATTTCTTATTTCATACTGTACCGATGACAAAAGACAGCTTTTCATAGATTTCAATTCATGGTTTTTCGTTTGTGACTTTCAAATTGCAGACTTTTTATAAGCGCATTGCATTCAAAAACTACAAGAAAAATAAATAAAAACTTTAAAAAGGTGTCATTTGATATTAGAAGAAATAGTTTTAACCTAGGCAGAAAAATTCAAATGTTTACACCAAATCCAATTACAGACACAGAAGCAATTGTAACTTTTTTTTTTCAGATTGAGCGTACAGCGATTTTTGATCTTGTTTTCGACTACTTAGACTACAAATCTGTTAAAAAGAAAGAACACACGACAAACATACGAGTTTGTCCTTCATGCATTTTTTTTTCGGTAATGAAAACACTTAATTCACATTTTACACTCCAAAGTATAAGATAAAACTATGTACACAAAAATCTGTGCATTTTAAATATTGCACAAAATTATGTATCTTGCATGTTACGCAGACATACGTGTAAGAACAGAATATTACACACAAATCTGTGTGTTTTGCATGTTACACAACATTATGTGTATTTCCCTAATGCACAGAAATATGTGCAAAAACTGAATATTACACATATATATGTGTAAAAGTATTACACAGAAATATGTGAAAAAATGAATATTACACAGAAATATGTGTAAAAATACTACACAGAAATATGTGTATTGCCCAGCAATTTACTCATTGAAGCGTCTATTTCAGGAGTTATCAGATAATTTTTACACATTTGGACTTATCATCAAATTACACATTAAAGTGTGTATTTTGAAATTTACACATTTGGCGCAAATTACACACCAATTTACACATATAGACATGTCGTTTTTGTATCATCGATTTACACATTTTTGAGTGTAAATTTACACATTTATTTTTTAGAGTGAATCTGTTTGGGAGATAGAGCGTTTACAGACAGACAGACACACAGACGGACAGATGGCCTTTTTTTTTTTTTTTTTTTTTTTTTTTTTTTCTTCTAAAAATATGTTTTTTGGAATCTCCAGTTAATTTCGGAGTTAGGTAATAGTTCCGGATAATAGAGGTTACCGACATTCAATAGGTTTATTATCCATCAATCATCATAGGTTTCTTCCATCAGTTTTCAAGTCTATCTCAATTTGTTCATGTCAAACATTTACAGACAGAAGGACGGCAATTTTTTTTTTTTTTTTTTTTTTTGTAATCTCCAGTGTCTTTAAAACATGTAAATCCGTAAAAGAAAAAAAAAATCGATTTCCAAAACGATTGCAAGACTTACCCCTGATTATGCATGATAGGTAAGTAAAAATTCGAGACCGCTAACATCAGTTAAGAGTTAACGAACTATGTGGAAAGGTCAGGATAATCTTGCATAATGTTGTTAGAATAGCGATATCGCTATTTTAATTATAATTTATATTAATAAGTAAGTGTAATTAATAATGTCTAATAAGTAATTTTGTACTGTTCCATCTATCTATCTATATTATAAAGGCCAAACGTACCTGTGCGTAACGCATACTTCATTTTCCGAATGGCAACACTTTCAAATTTGAAATACAATTTCGGTTTTGTAATTTTTGCTACTACAGATTTTTAAACTTCTTAACATCGCACCATTTTCAATTTTTACACTGTCGTATAGGAAAAAAATTTACTATACAAAGCAATTTGTTGGAAAATTATCTTTATTTATTTATTTATTTATTTTTTTTGTAGCTTTTAATCGAGTTTATCTAATTGTGGCAACATAACAACTCCATTTTATTAAAAACAAAAGGGAAATAGCCGAAAAAAACCCAGTTAATTGTATCTTTATTTTGCCATTTTCTCATTAAAAGGTAAAAAATTTGAAATTAAAATATGTACTTTGCCAAAAATATTATTAATTATTAAAACCCGATGAATTTTGGTTTCATTTAGACAATTTGATTTACAGTTTCAATTTGAAACACTCTAAATAGTTTAATATCTGATTCAGCTAATAGCATTGAGAATTCAAGCTTTGAAATAAAATGATTTAAAAATGAGCTAATAAAAAAAAACATTTTATTTTTAAAGGTAAATACATATAAGAAAGATGCATGTGTAAATTTTGATATGTTGAAAATGGTGTCAGGTTTAGATTTCAAGAGGAAAAAATTCTATAACTGAATGAAAATTAAATAATTTTTTGCATTTTTCAATTTTGGAATACTAGCATAAGAACCTTTACGTTAACTTAATTCATAACAACAGATCTATATTATTTTTTACTGCTTACATGTACGATTAAACTTTAATTTTAACAATTTCTACAACTGAGTTTTATAGAAATAGTATTTTGTTAATTTGACCTTAAATATAACTTGTTTAATGACTTACCAATATATGGTGCATTTTTTATTGTGATTTATTTGTATGTTTATTATAAATTAATTAAACAGTTCCTTAAAAAAATTTTTTTTTCGTCGAAATTCGACGGGTTCTACCTTGTTTAACTAAAAATAAAGAATATTTATCAACAATACTTAACTTTTTAAATCTATCCCTATTGGTCATACATTTTTTCCACGCATTCTTTTTATAAAGTCCCCTATTTGATTAAAAATATAACAGACTTTATGCTAAAGAATCGTAAAACAAGTTGCATCTGTCTTCCAAATTTAACTCTGAATTAGATACTGAATCATTTATCTCAAACTATTTGACATTTTTCACTCCAGTTTCAAGACTCAATTTAACTCGTTATCTTCATCGATAACATGAATCTCTCGCTCCGATTTCAATTGCTAAACGGAAATCCTATTTACTTGATAATATATCTAGTTTTGAGGATGAGAGATTATAACAATTGTTTAAGGGTGTATTTCGATTCAAACTGCTTATTTTCCGATTTATTTTTGAATTCACTTTTGCTCTCAAACGCATCAAACTTGCAGATTCTCTTATTAAGAAAGTACACGAGGTGCCGTGTTTGTCCATTTTTTGATAAATGGAGAAAATATTGCAAAAAAAGCGATCAAAAACGGCATTTCGAACAGATTTTTCCGAAGCGCGAGATCAGTGAACGAAAAAAAGGGTCATGCTGAGAAGGTAAATGTTTATAAATCAAATTCTAATGAATTGAGCGTAAAAAGACATCCCACGGCATTTTATACGCCTTTTCAAGAATCATCTCAGCAAGTTTCATGTGTTCTACTTTCAACAATGAGCCTGAAATTGTATCGGAAAATTTCGAGCTGTTGAAGGTGGAAAAGCGTTTTTTCAAATACACCCTTAAAGTTTTAAGGTAGAGTGAATCAGAGATCGTATTTAGCATGCCAGATGTCGGTTTTTCCACTTAAAAATTTTGGGGCAAAATGATTTTTTGAGCAAATGGTGCATTGGATGTATATACAGGGTGATTAAAAAAAACGTGGACGAATTGATGTGACAAATCAAGCATACGACAAGGACAAAAAAATCACATAGGAACATAGGGCCGCAAACCACTTATTGAGTCACAAATACAGGGCGTTTCATCCTAACTCAATTTGGGTTGACGGTAATAAGTTTCAGAAAACTGAAGTATACTGTAATAAAACATTTAACAGACATCCTCACCTTTGTTTTAATTGTGATAAAACCAAACAAAAGTGGTAGATGTGCACCAGCAATATGTACTCGGCACCTCACATTTCAGACTGTGATAATCAGTTTATACGATATCATCGATTGCTTGACTAATATGTTTTTCCAGATCTTTTCGTAACCTTATCACATTTCACACAAAATAAGGTACCTATCGTTGCATTTTCACTACAATATTTTTATTTTCCTCGAAATTGTTACTTTCAAACCGAGTGTAGCTAGAATGAAACACCCTGTATTTGTGACTCATTAAGTAGTTTGCGACCCTATGTTCTTATGTGATTTTTTATCCTTTGTGGTATGCTTTATTTGTCATATCATTTTGTCCACGTTTTTCTTAATCACCCTGTAGTTAATAACTAGCAAAAGCCATGCTTTGTTTGGATTCGCGAAACATTATTTCATGAGATTTGAAAGTAGCAATATTTTCTAAATATTATTTTTGCATCTTTATTAAGCAGAAGCGTTATTTTATATTTCGTCACTTTTGAAGTGACAACGTCTTGTAAATTGGTTTGCCGGGAGACACTTCAAGAAACTGCGTTACGTTACGTTACGCTCCGCTCACGATACGCGCTCACTTTTCTCTTAACTTTTTCCGGTCACTTGTGGGACCATTTTCTGAACGTGAATGTGAATTCGCTGCAAGGAAGGGGCGGTGCTTAATAGGAATTTTAGATAGTATCAAACTAAGACGAAATACGTTATGTATTAGTTATTAGTATAAAGTACAAAGAAAATAAGTGTAGTTTATTTCGTAATTCGGTGGTATATTATGGAAAACTAATGATATGTGATTAGTGAAAGCCATTTTACTTTAGTTATATTCTGCTCATTGAAAAATTCTTTAATATGCTGTTTACAAAATTCAACATTTGACATCAATAAACATGAAGTAAAATGTGTTTAACAAACACAGTGTATTGCAAGTTATTGTATGTATATTTGTATATAAATACGTATGTATGTGTAAAGGTAAAAATAAAATTTTGTTAATATAAAATTCAGTGCGAGATTCTTTGTATAAATTAATGTTTTAAATATAATTCTTTGTATAAATAAATGTTTTAAATTGTTACTATTATTTCATCCTTCTTCCTACTATACGAATGAATATTCACATTAAAATTATTTTACAACTCAAAGTCGTTGTCACGTAAAACTTTCGCCCGTATACCGACTTTACAGGCAACCAATTTTTTAATTTTAGAAATGTACATTCAGGCAAATAACTAACTAAGAATTCACGGGGATTTTTTTATTTATGATATAAGACTCGTATAAATAAAAATAGTTTCGAAGTACAATTTCACAAAATATTGGTTGGTTGGTTGGTAAGTACTGAGACGTATGCTACTACCCGTTAGGGAGGCTTTTGTCTCGAAACTCCAGGGACAAAATATTAATTTTATTTGTTTACAATTCCTTTGTTGCCACTTTGAAAAAAAAATCATGTTATAATTCTTTTAAAATGTGCAAGTATCGTCTGCTTGATTTTTAACATTGAAATATACATTTATGTA
This sequence comes from Maratus speculifer, assembly GCA_964019185.1. Classification (NCBI taxonomy): domain Eukaryota; kingdom Metazoa; phylum Arthropoda; class Arachnida; order Araneae; family Salticidae; genus Maratus; species Maratus speculifer. Next base: position 17,056,163 of record OZ025301.1, read on the forward strand.
ATTATGTAATGTAGTTACGTAATGTAGTATGTATTATGTATTGAATGTAAATAATTGCATTTTCACAAGTTTCTATTAATTTCTATCAATTTTAAATTTCTATCAAGTCCAAAAATGTTTCTTTCCTTAATTAATTTTTTTATTTTTTATTATTTTTTTTTTGAATTGAGATATTTTAACGGAATAATGAAAAAAATTATTTTATTTATGTAGTTAATCCTGATTATACCTATACTTACTGACTATGATTCATTTTATTCCTCTGAAAATACAGGTGTTTAATTTTTTTATTTGCAAAAATACGTCCCAATGGAAAAACATGAAAAATAAAATGATGCATTTTTTAGGATTATTTTGTGAAAAGAAAATATTATGTAAATTTATATATATATATATATATATATATTTTTTTTTGGTAAAGTGTACGACAAAATTTAATTTGTGTAACTTAGTAGAGGGTTCGATTCGTTCATCCTAATAAAGATTTTTTAGAAAGTTTTAAGGTGATCTCCCCCTTAAGAGCCGAAGACTCAAAGCAAAACTAAATTTCCGTTGTATCTAACTGAAAATGACAAGTTTAAACTATGAAAATTGAAAAAAGCAGACAATTATGAGACAGCTCACTAAAATCAATTCATTTATCTGATGCTAACATTTGTGTTTATGAGGGCTAATTATCTAAACGAGAGATATAGGCCCTTAAAGGGTGGGGGTCTATCTAAGGGAACCTAACCCGTATTTACGCAAGGAAAACCAAGATTCGGAGAAATCCACGGAAAACTCCGAACGATTAGGCCGACGGCGCGATTGGTCTCAAGACCAACACCTGCCGTCAACCAATTTCGAAAGAAGAACCTCTCAAGGGGGGGGGGGGACCGCACTAACATTTGAAATAATTTCATTAATATTTAATTTCAGACGAATAAAAATAGATAACATATTTGGAACACGCATTAAAGAAAAAAATATTTAACCCGTTAGGATTTGACGTTATATTAGTAGTAGATGTATTTTCATTGTGTATTATTTTGTCTTACTTATATTTGTTACTATTTACAGGTAGTAGTGATAGTATGTGTCATGTATTTTTTATTTCATTTATATTTTGTCATTTAGTAATAAAAGTATGAATGTTTGGCCATTTTTTTTTATTACATATACATACAGGGTGTCCGAAAAGTCTGGAAACGGTCGAATAACTCGAGAAATACATATGAGATTGAAAAACGTAAATATACGTGTTAAATATTTTTAAATAAGCTACTCAGTGATACCAAATTTGACCTTCGTAACCGAGCCCCTGGGGGTCAGAGGGGGTCCAACTTTGAAATCTTAAATTATAACCCCCATTTTTTATTGCAGATTCGGATTTTACGGACAAAAATACGTAACTTTTGTATTTGATGTTTATTTCGAATCCTCGTTTATCACGGTGTAATTGAGCATATTAAATCGATACATATTTCGGCTTTTCCAACGGGATTTTCCCTAATCGAAACTAATTGGGGAGAATTTATGACATCAAATTCCTCGTCTTTTGCAATAATAGCGTTTCCTGAAAATCACTCGTGCCGATTATTTCGGTAGTGCTACACAGTTAAAAATTTGATCCATTTGCTGTAGCGTCACTCCACAGCTTTTATAGAATATCTCTTTCATGACCAATGAGAATGTTCCATAACACAGTAAAGTACACTGTAAAAAAATTGACCCTTTTGCTGCATCGTCACTCCACCGCTTTTATAGAAAACGATTACTTTACTGTGTTATGGAGCATTCTCATTGGTCACAAAAGAGATATTCTATAATAGCTGTGGAGTGACGCTGCAGCAAATGGGTCAAATTTTTAACGGTGCAGCACTATTGAAATAATCGCTACGGGTGATTTTCAGAAAACGCTATTCCTACAAAAAACGAGGAATTTGACGTCAAAAATCACCCCAATCAGTTTCGATTAGGGAAAATCCCGTTGGAAAAGCTGAAATATGTATCGATTTAATATGCTCGATTACACCGTGATAAACGAGGATTTGAAATAAACATTAAATACAAAAGTTACGAATTTTTGTCCGTAGAATCCGAATCTGCAATAAAAAATTGGGGTTATAATTTAAGATTTAAAAGTTGGACCCCCTCTGACCCCCAGGGGGTCGGTTACGAAGGTCAAATTTAGTATCACTGAGTAGTTTATTTAAAAATATTTAACACGTATATTTACGTTTTTCAATCTCATATGTATTTCTCGAGTTATTCGGCCGTTTCCAGACTTTTCGGACACCCTGTATATTTTACTCTTTAATTTAAAATATAACTTACTTATCTGGACATATGGGCGATAAAAGTAAATTAAAAGAATATTTCCCAGTTAAACTGATGACATTGAACTCCCAGGCTACGCATACTAATTGCACATTACAGTCTTATGTTTTCACGGGTTATTTCTGTTCGAAAAACAAATTAAGAGGGGGGGACAGCTCCCCCCTTTCCCCATTTTATACTTAATCATTGAACACATTGAACTAATCAGGGATATGTTTTGGCATATAAAAAAATCTATATCCAAAATTCAGAGCAAATCGGAAAATTCTCAATAAAAACTCATTTATATAATTTAAGAGTAGGGATTACAATCCCGATATTAATTTCCGATCCCGGGATTTCGGGATTGTTTAGATTTAATCCCGGGATCCCGGGATTACGAAAATTAGAATTTCTCTAATATAACCAATTTTTACAATAGCTAAATTTCACAATATTGTAAAAAAATAATAATTAATTAATAAATAATTAAATAAAAAAATACAGCCTAACTTATGAAAATATACCAAGTTCAAAAAGTATTACTTTAATAATAAAAAAGTATAGGATAAATTACAACAATTGGAAATTAAAACAAATATGCTGTTAATGTTTGACAGTGTAAGAAAAAAATGTTTATGTTTTATTTTCCAAATAATTTTTTTCATTTGATATTTAAAAAGTCTTTGAATTGGTAAATATTTACAACATGAAAAGATAATTAATATCAGTAATTAAATTTTGAATTATTCTCATAACCAAATAATTAAAGATTACAAATTTAGGATATTGAAAACACAAGATTTTCCCCTACATAATTCTTTTTATTTTGCTTGCAAAAATAAAAAAAAAACAAAAGTACTTAACACATGCACACACATAACAATAAAAAATTAAATAGATGTATTATTTAAATTTCTAATTATATGTGATCGTTGTTAAAATTTGAAAACGTTGCATAATATAAAAAATTATTGCATACCAAGATAAAAAAAAAAAAAGAAGATTAGTTTCAATAGCTCAGTGTTTTTTAAAATTAATCGGTTTTCCTTTGAAAATACGATCTAAGAAATATCAACCATCTAAAGTATCCTCTCCAAATTGACATCTAAGTTTGTTTGCAGTAAATTCTGCTGCTGAAAATGCTCATTCTATTCTACACTCGCTGGAGCAACTCTCAGCAAATATTGGTAAGCTAATTCTAAATGATGACTGCATACCCCTCCATTTTCAAAAAGAGACATCTCATTTCTAATTTGTGTTGATAAATCATTTTGTTGTTGTGTTTCAGATTCGACAGTTCGCATGCTTTTTTCTATTTCTTGTAATTTTTCCTTATATGTTCGGTAATCCGTTTGCCGTTTCGCAGTGGGCTCAATATGCGTTATTTTTGTATCTTGCGAAATTGCCATTGTTAACACTCTTTACCCTTCCAATTATTGCTTTCACTTGCTTCTTAATAACAGTTTCGTTAGGAATTAAAAACATACTGCTAGTTTCTGCACTCAGGTCATCTCGTTTAGGATTATGCAAGTAATTTAAAACACCTGATAATTCCATACGTCGTCCTTCCCTAATATGTAGTTTTAGCGCGTCTGTCATTTTGTAAGCAAATTTTAATTTTGTCTCCAATAATTCGTTTAAAAGAATTTTTAAGGTTGCGTCTGCGGTTAACAAATTAGAACCCCTACAACAGATTGCTTCTACTGTAATTTGTATCGGTTTGAGGACTTCAACAATTTCGTTTATAAGTAGAAAATCGGAATCGTCAACACATATTTCATGCTCTAAATCGATTAAAGCTAGTTGTATGCTATTTTTCAAGAAATAAAATCGTTCAAGCATAATTACTAGGCTATTCCATCTAGTCATGCAATCTAAAAGAATGGAAAGTTCTTTCTCTTTTTCAGATTTAACATGCTTTTAAAGAACTTCATTCCTTGTTGCAGATCGGTTAAAATAAATTACTAATTTTCCAACTTTTTTAATAAGTTCATTGATATATTCATCAGAGTATAAAAAGCCCTATTCATCTTCGGAAATTAAAACAAACCCCGATTCTAATTGAAGATAATTTCTACATACGCAACAAAATCGAAATAAACAAACGATTTCATTTTTCCTTACTAATAGCTATGTGTGTTACATCTGTTTGCAAGTCAAAATATTTCAGCTGTAAAATATTTCATCGCTTAGAAATATATGTAAAAAATATTTGAGGTATATATATTCTTTTTCAAATCATATATAAACTTTATGAAAATTGATTTTTTCTTCCCCAAAAGCGAAAGTTTATAAATATCTTTTTTAATTTCAGCTAAATATTATTCCACTAAAAAAAAAAAAAAAAAAAAAAAAAAAAAACAGACAATCCCGAAAATCACGGGATTTTTTCTGATAAATCCCGGGATTTTCGGGATTAAAAATACACCGGGATCCCGGGATTGTAATCCCTATTTAAGAGGCATTATCTCCTCTTTTATACTTATCCATTAAACATCCATTAAAGAAATTCGCCTTATCAGAAAGAACCTACATAACGAAAACTGATATATCTGCATGAAAAACACATTTATTCAATTAAGGGAAGGGGCATGAGCCCCTCGTTCCCTCTCTTTATACTTATTCAATGAACAACTTATACTAATCACGGAGGTGAATCTTTAGAATGATCCTATATCTAAATTTTAAACGAAAACTGAACATTTTGCATGAAAAATCCATTTATATAGATTAAGGGGAGGGGCATGAGATTCCGTTCTCTTACACATATTGAATGATCTCCAAAAATTAATGAGGGAAGCGCCTTATCGGAATATACACATATCCAAAATTTCAAATGAATCCAATATTTTTATCATGAGTTATCGCGTTACGCACATAGAGAACGGACGGGTACATAAGCTCCCAGATTTTGATAGCCTGGGAGGTAATAAAAAGAATACTGCCCAGTTAAACTGATGGCATTGAGCTCACAGGCTACGCATACTAATTGTACATTACAGCCTTATATTTTCAAGGGTTAATTCCGCTCGAAAAAAAATTAACAAAGGGAAACAGTTCTCCCCTTTCCCCTTTTTTATACTTAATCATTGAACCTCCTAAACTATCAAGGACATGCTTTATCATATAAAAAAATCTATATCCAAAATTCAGAGCAAATCGGATAATTCTTAATAAAACCCACTTAGCATTTATATAATTAAGAGGAGTTGTCCCACTCTTTTACATTTCACCATTAAACTTCCAAAACTATTCAGAGATTTGAACGAAATCTGACAAGTCTGCTTGAAAAATATATAAATTAGAGGAGGGGCATTAGAACCCCTGCTCCCCTTGTTTATACTTATTCAATGAACACCTAATAACAGTCACGGAATCGCCACATCAGAATCATCCTGTATCTAAATTTTGAACGAAACCTTAATTCTGCATGAAAAACCCACTACGTCTATTCAGGGATTTGAACGAAATCTGACAAGTCTGCTTGAAAAATCCATTTATATAAATTAAGGGGAGGGGCATTAGAACCCCCGCTCCCCTTGTTTATACTTATTCAATGAACACCTAATAACAGTCACGAAATCGCCACATCAGAATCATCCTGTATCTAAATTTTGAACGAAACCTTAATTCTGCATGAAAAACCCACTACGTCTATTCAGGGATTTGAACGAAATCTGACAAGTCTTCTTGAAAAATCCATTTATATAAATTAAGGGGAGGGGCATTAGAACCCCCGCTCCCCTTGTTTATACTTATTCAATGAACACCTAATAACAGTCACGGAATCGCCACATCAGAATCATCCTGTATCTAAATTTTGAACGAAAACTTAATTCTGCATGAAAAACCCACTTATTTCTATTAATGGGAGGGGCATGAGCCCCCCGTTCCCCCTCTTATACATATCGAATGAACTCCAAAAACTAATCAGGGAAGCGCCTTGTCAGGATATACCTAGATACAAAATTTCAAGTGGATCGGATATTTTTATCATGAGTTATCGCGTTACGCACGAACGAACATACATACAGAACGGGCGAGCACATAAGCTCTCAGGCTATGATAGCCTGTGAGCTAAAAAAGCTAAAGAAAACTGCAATATCCGGTTATAATAAGATATTTTCCCCCAAACGTCTCCAATAACTACTTTCTTAGACTATTGTCATATTCATATAATTTATTAGTAAGCAAAACAACTACAGTCGGCTCTCGTTAATTCGAACTCGTCACGGCACCACAAGAAATGTTCGAATTATCCAGTGTTCGAATTATGGAAATATGAGAGGAAAACATATTTAAAGGCGTGCTATTGCAAAGGAATTCCTGTTATAGTTTTTTTTTTCTTTTCTTTTTCTCCGTTATGATCAGGATATGACTTAATATTGAATTAAAAGATATAACTGCATAAACTAATTCAGGGATTCGGAATAGGCTCAATGGAAGAAAATGTTGAGGTGTCACCGATGGATAGACGGAGCACTAAGAAAATGGATATCAAATACATGGGAATAAGATTTTATGCATATTCGCAAAAATCAAAGAAAGAAGAAAAATCAAATATCGCCAAATTATAAAATTAAATGCCAATAATGGATGATCGTGAATGTCATATTCAATGACATTAAATGCGATACACGTGTTTGAAACGCCATTAAGGGATTTTTATTTCGACTTTTTATTTTTATTTCTATTTTTATTAACATTCCATTAATTAGTTGTTCTTTTCGTTTATTAAAATAAAAATTATGTCAGTCTACATAATTTGGCTATTAGATTGGCGATTACTATAATTTGGCGAAATGGGTCGACGAGATAATCAAGTAGTACCCATTTTTCTACTGTAACATTTCAAAAAATGGTATTTAAAACATTTTATGCGAGATTTGGTTGTATAAAAGGGATTTTTAAGAAATTGAAGTTACTTTTGGAACAAAAAATGTCCGCCACAAAGCCCCGAAAAACTAGTTTCCATGTTACCTTTATAAAAATGTAAACATATCTTGCAAAAGTAAAAAGTTAAAGTGAAAACTATAATCACACAGGAGTTTACAGGTTACTAAAAGTAATATTACACTTTATCTTATTTGTAGCTGTCTTCAAGTCTGTTTCAAAATACAAAATCTAGAGAATTACATTTACGTTTACATTTATTTGCTTTGAGTCAGGCGCTACAGCTATTCGCCGGCATAACCTCCAATGATCACAAGAAACCATATAGAACACTTTATTACAGAATACCCAGTACATACATTATCACAGGGACAACACAGACACCCATGCCGCTAGCTGGACTCGAACCAGGGTCCAGCGGTATGGAAGGAGCTGACGCTACCAACCAAGCCGCTGGGTCGGCTCTAGAGAATTAAAATGTACACCCGAAAACAGTTGTTTGTAAACACCAAGGCTACCTTATCATAATAACAGGCTTGTCATTCCCCAAGTTTCCTTTGTCCGCAGTTCTCGTGGTGAAAAATCACTTGATTTTCCCGTAGGTAGCACCATCTAATGTGAGAACCTGAAATATTTTCCATTTTTTTCTATGAATTTGTGCATGGAATATTACCAGCAGTATGCACCAGGTGGCGTTACTTATAAGACAAAGTCATACAATAAGTTGGCAACTATAGGGACATTTTCATCTATAGGCTTTCTTCTGAATGACAAGCCTGTTATTATGATAAGGTAGCCTTGGTAAATACCTCTCATGTTGCCACTAAAAATTTTAAAGTATCCGAAACCATGGCCAACTAAATATATAATGGCCAGCGCATTTCGTTAAAACCGCTGAAAGAGTGAAGCTGGATTCAACTGAAACCATGGCCAAGTAGATATATAACGGCCAGCGCATTTCGTTAAAAACCGCCGAGAAAGTGAAGCTGGATTCAGCTCAAACCATGGCCAACTAGATATATAACGGCCAGCGCATTTTGTTAAAAACCGCCGTGAAAGTGAAGCTGGATTCAGCTCAAACCATCGCCAAGTAGATATATAACGGCCAGCGCATTTTGTTAAAAACCGCCGTGAAAGTGAAGCTGGATTCAGCTCAAACCATCGCCAAGTAGATATATAACGGCCAGCGCATTTCGTTAAAAACCGCCGAGAAAGTGAAGCTGGATTCAGCTCAAACCATGGCCAACTAGATATATAACGGCCAGCGCATTTTGTTAAAAACCGCCGAGAAAGTGAAACTGGATTCAGCTCAAACCATCGCCAACTAGATATATAACGGCCAACGCATTTCGTTAAAAACCGCCGAAAAAGTGAAGCTGGATTCAGCTCACACCATGGCCAACTAGATATAAAATGGCCAGCGCATTTCGTTAAAAACCGCCGAAAAAATGAAGCTGGATTCAGCTCAAACCACGGCCAACTACATATACAAGGTGTCCACTCTCAACGGTGGCCAATGGCTAATTTCTAGAACCGTTAGTCATAGACATATAGTTCCAATAGCAAAAATGCTTTAAAAAGGGTAAAGAATTGTTTTTCAGGTGATATATAAAAAAATTATTAAAAAATTACGAAAATTAAATTTTTATACGGTCCCCCGGTCCTATAAGTGATATTTTGTAAATTTTTACCACTACTCTAACAAGAAATACAAAAAAAGTCCCATTCCTCTGCGATTAAAATTAACCGAGTAATAGCTGTTGAAGCATCTTTTTTGCTACAAATTAGTCGTCAGCCACAAATTTACTGGAAATAAAAATAAACGCAATACATAAAATTTAAAATTTAACATTGAGAGTAAAATAATTTTTACAATAATTTATGTTGATTATTACATATTAAAGCAAAATTTGTACTAAAAATATAAGTTAAAAAATAACAGAAAGTTCGTTAATTTAAATTATGAAAAGCAATAGCCACAATTCGTTACAAAATGACATATATTTAAAATTCTATTAGATTACTTAACCTAACAGAATTTGGTGTAGTCCTATAAAATAAATAAATGGTACGCACCTAAAATTATATTAATATTACATCTTCATTGGATATAAAAAAAAAAGAGTGCAAATTGAACCTCTATCGGAAATTTGGAAGTGAGTTGAAATTCGAATAGAAATTTTGAACTAAGGAAACATACCTACTGCCGTTTTAAGCAAAATAAAATCTTATCAAAATAACACACCTTTTTAAAATAAAATCGCGATTTTTCAAAATTTGATTTTCTCGATAAAGGGAATTTTAAAACTCACGTCTTTAACTATTTTAACCAATATAAGAAGTTAATTAATAAAAATTAACACTATCTAAAAACTTATACGGTGGTAGTATCTTCAGTTAAATTGCTTTAGAAATATTTCTTAATCTCATTTAAAACATTTTTGTAATTGGAACTATATGTCTGTGACAAATGGTTTAGGAATTAGCTATTGGACAGGGTTGGAAATAGACGCCCTTTATAATAATTTAAGCACTTAGCATACGTTCCCTGAAAACTTCATCCAACTCGTTCGTTTTCAGCTACAGAAAAATGGTTTAGGTCATGAAATTTAAAGTTTCATAACTCAGTCAATTTTAATGTTAGATGAATAGGATATTTTTTGTATTGATTGATAGGGTGATAGAAAATTTTTACTAAATATCACTAATAGGACCGGGGGACCGTATAAAAAGTTAATTTTCGTAATTTTTTAATAAAACATTTTTTTTGTTCTAAAACGCTTGAAAAACAATTCTATACCTTTTTTACAGCATTTTTGCATTTGGAACTATATCTCTATGACTAACGGTTTAGAAATTAGCCATTGGCCACCGTTGAGAGTGGACACCCTGTATAACGGCCAGCGCATTTCGTTAAAAACCGCCAAAAAAGTGAAGCTGGATTCAGCTCAAACCATGGCCAACTAGATATATAACGGCCAGCGCATTTCGTTAAAAACCGCCGAAAAAGTGAACCTGGATTCAGCTCAAACCATGGCCAACTAGATATATAACGGTCAACGCATTTCGTTAAAAATCGCCGAAAAAGTGAAGCTGGATTCAGCTCAAACCATGGCCAACTAGATATATAACGGCCAGCGCATTTCGTTAAAAGCTGCCGAAAAAGTGAAGCTGTAATCAGCTCAAACCATGGCCAACTAGATATATAACGGCCAGCGCATTTCGTTAAAAGCTGCCGAAAAAGTGAAGCTGTAATCAGCTCAAACCATGGCCAACTAAATATATAACGGCCAGCGCTTTCCGTTAAAAACCGCCGAAAAAGTGAAGCTGGATTCAGCTCAAACCATGGCCAACTAGATATATAACGGCCAGCGCATTTCGTTAATAACTATCGAAAAAGTGAAGCTGGATTCAGCTCAAACCAGAACCATTTCATTGGACCCCGTGGTGTAAACCCTGGCCAAATTAGCATTGAATAAACTGATTTCTGTTCCATGCACATATTCATTGCACAGAACAACATATAACAGTGCACATTGGTTCAGGGTTTGCACGATTGGTCAGAATAACTTGGGCAAGATATCAGAGTCCTCTGGCAGGAGGATTCATACATTAATCTCAAATAAAAGGGCCGTACAGTTCTAGTTGGCAATACCGAAACTACTCAAATATCTTATAATAGGGTATAAAATGTTTTTTAAGGGCAAAAACTCCGAATTATCTTGCTTTTTTGTTCAAGACAAAGAATGAAACTTTTTTATGGGATGAAGCAAAGTTACCTCACACCGCAAGTAGCCTTCCTGAAAAAATGTCTTAATTTGACGGTAATTAAATAAATTAAGGAAAATAAAAAGTAGTGGAGGTCAGATAGGAGTCTTACCTTTGGTCAGGGTCGGGGCTCTGCGGGGATCGCAGGGGGACATCGCTCCGAGGGGAGATCTGGCGAAGAAAGAAAAAAGGAAAATTAAAACCTCTTCACGATAAATAACAATTAAAAAACAAAATAATTAATAAAAGCAATTAAAAAACAAAAATACATATAAAATAAGTATTTTTGTATTTTTAGTAGAAACAATATACACATCTCAGATAAAAAATAGGACTTAAACTGCTTCCCATGTAGTGTTCGTTTCTTTGCATTTGTATTTATTGCTTTTAACAAACCATTTCTCAACTACGTATATTACAGTGGTGTAGCTAGGATGGGTAACAGCCGGGAAAAAAAGGAGCGATTTATTATGTTTTATAAGTCAATGCGATTTATGTATCCAAAGAAAAGCCTTTCTAATTTTGCTTTTCGCTACCTACTCTTTGAGTAGATTGGTTTTTGTTCCCTGATGCATTTCATATTTAGACACCCCATTCTGTATAAGATTTCATATTCTCTAAAAGAAAACGAGACTAGTTGGATGTGCCAATCCCAAAACTTTCTTCTATCTCATACGTACATTTTAATATTCCAAAATTTAGTTACACATGTTAATGTGTTAATATTATTAATTCAATACTATACCAACTATGATTTGCATCTTATTTTTCTGCTTCTGTCAATTAATCGGAGTAAAAACGAGTTTTCGTATCTGCATGAGCCGATGAACAGTAGAACGATAGTCATATTTTTTTTTTTCAAATTCAGAAAGGATCTACTCGCCATACCCCAAAAAACATACACAAAAAATTTAGTTCAGTTCTATGCATAACATCAAACATTTTTTAATGTAAAATAATAAAAATGGCACAGACATCGTGATTATAGCGCCTCCTTCCGGCGGTTTTTTTTTTTTTTTTCAAAATCAGGGTGGGTATGCTGACCATAGTTAAACACTTATACAAAAAATTTCATTCAATTCTATACATAACTTCATACATTTTTCTGTGGTAAAATATTGAAAATGGCACAAAACTCGCTATAGCAACTCCCCTTTCCGGCGAATTTTTTTTTCAAATTGTGGGAGGACAAACAAGCCATAGCCAAACACTTATAAAAAAAATTCCTTCGATTCGATGCATAACTTCATACACTTTTAGTCGGTACAACATTAAAAATGGCAAAAAAAAAAAAAAAAAAAAAAAAAAAAAAAAAGAAAGAAAGAAAGAAATAGTTTTTGCTGCTCTCTCTTCCGGCGGAATATTTCAAAATTGAAGGAGGACCTGCTTGCCACAGACAAAAACATTCACAAAAATTTTTATTCAACTCTATGCATATCTTCATACACTTTTTGATGGTAGAATGGCGACATACGGACAGACACGCAGACCCACAGACACATGGACAGACAGACATTTTGTAAAAACATATTTTTTTTTTAATCTCTGACCCCCTAAAACGTGTAAATCCGTCGAAAACCGGGAGTCGAAAAACATTTCGATTACAATACTTTCTTCTATTGGAGATAGAAGAAAATAAACAGAAAGAAAATTAACTCTGGTGCGTCGTGCGCTAGAAATTTCATTTTATTCCAGAACTATTTTCCAAAATCTTATAATATTATGTGTATATATTTGCTACAGGGTGACACCCGGGGCGGACACCCCTGCGTCCCCCGCTTGCTACGCCACTGCGTATATACATATATTTTTTCTACTTTTTTTATAACTCTATCTCGGCTCAAACGAAATACTAAAATTTATAATGAAATAAAATAAAATATCCCTTTTTTTCAATATACAGTCGAGTCTCTATATAACGAAATCCACCGTTCCAGTAAAAAATTCGTTATATAGAGAAATTCGATGTATAGAGAATGATGTTAAAAATCGTATTTAATGTCTGAAATTCGAGCAAATATTATTTTTGATCTTTTAGATTAATAATTTAAAATGTTTAAAAGTAAATATTAACTTAACATTTTATTTCTTAATTATTTAAGCTGTTTCAAAAAAGAGAACAGACATTTATTTGAAAGCTTCATGAAAATCAAATAAGGAAGACATGCATTAATTTCAAACGAAGAAATCTGTGATTTTTTATTTTGATTTTAAAATTGTTACGCTCTAAAAAAAATGCTCAAATTTTAGCAAGGAATGAAAAATTGTAGTTAACATTTTCCTTCACTTGAAAGCCTCTCTTATATTACTAATCCTATTGATTTAAATGTTTTTTTTTCTCTCTTAGTGCACTGGATGATTGAAATCCAATAAATCCTTAAAAAAGATAAAAGGATCTGTATAAAATCATTTTTTTACTTTTCAATTTTGTTTACAGGTATTTTTAATAAAGACACTTTCATGTTCAGAACCAGAAGCATCCTCATAAAAAAAATCTGCAAACAAAATCGAAAAAATTAAAAACGGCCTTTGTATAGAGATCGAGTTCTCCTATCGAATAAAAAAAAAATCGTTTAAAAATATTGAAATACAAACGAGATATATTTATATATTCCTTCCACAAGATTAGCATTAGCAAAGGGGATTTTTCTGGGAGAGGATTCCACTTATTGAAAATATCATTTGCCGGTGGTATAGAGATCGCAAACCAAAGTAATAAGAAATTTAAATAAAATGTATATTTTAAGCTTATAACTTCTGTATCAATATTGTCAATAAGCAGTAAATATACATTTTTTTTAAAAAATTTCATATTGTGCAAACAAATATTTGTTTTTTTCATTCGTAATAGACTACTAAATTATGCATCATGTCCTATTTGATTTGAATGAAAAAAAAAAGTTTATAGTCGAAAGGTATAAAAACAAAAAAACAAACTGAAATTTTCGAAGCCTGTAGCTGTCACCATTCGATTTGCGTTTTTTGTCAACGCCGGGGAATAAAACATAAAACGTCCAACTGTGTGACAGGAGATGTCAAAAGGATTGAGCTTGACGTCGTGTGACAAGAGCTCGAAGGCACATAGCATGGAGGAGAGGCAGAAAAAAGCCTCTTTATTACAAGTTTGAAATAGGATTTATTTTGCGGGATTGGAAAAGAATTTTGTAGAAATTTGTTTAATGCAGTACAGCTTAGAAGGGCAGGGTTGATGAAGAAAAGTAGAGGGGAATTCAAAGTGGCCGTTTCATAAAATGAGAAATGGAAATAAAGTCAATGAGACTTTAAATTATTTTAGGCAATGAGAATTATTCTCTTTTTTTTTTTTTTTTTTTTTTTGAGGGGGGGGGGGATATTAGATAGTCGAGATTAATCCTGTATAAAAGCCCTTTTTTCAATTATGCTTTGCAGATTTTTTTAATGGGGACACATTCATTTTCGAAACCGGTTTCGAAAGGGAAAAACATCCTCTAAAAAAAATTTGGATACAAAATCCAAAAAGTAAAAAACGGCTTTTCTACAGATCGACCTCTGCTATCTAATTGATAACAATCATTTAAAAATATTGAAATGTGAACTAGATATCTTTGAAAATTTCTTCAATACAATCAACATCAGCGAGCGGGTCTTTTCGCTTGAGTGAAATAGCCAATTGATAAAAACATTATTTGAAGACAGCTAAGAGCTTGCAAAACGAATATACTATGAAAATTAAATCAAATGTATAATTTTAACTTATAACATCTGTATTACACTGCTCAAAACAATTAAAGGATATTGCAGTTTTAGGTGGATTTTGTATCTGGGAAACTTTTTAGCTGATTGATACATGGTCGACAGACATAGTAGGTTATATGAGAATAAATTACACATGTTTGGCAGAAAAAAAATGCATTTTATTGCGCATTTGTGTACAAAAGGAAAAAAACACAATTTGTGCATAAGAGAAAAAAAGAATAAGAAAAGGTGTTTTCTTCAAAGAAAATCATTTTCAGTAAGGGGTATGGTTTCCACGGGCGGCCAGCAACGTTGAACACCTTTGAGGCATGGACTCAATGAGGCTATTAATGACGAGTTGGGGTATTCTGCCACACTCTTCCAGAAGAGCTCTTTCCAGTTCTTGGAGAGTTTGTGGGGGTTGTTGGCGGCCAGAAACTCGTCTTCCTAGAGCGTCCCAAACGTTCTCGATTGGATTCATGTCTGGAGAACACGCTGGCCATTCCATTCGAACGATTCCTTCCTCGAAAAGGAAATTCTCCACCAGGTTTGCACAATGCCGCCTGCAGTTATCGTCCATTAAAATAAAGTTATCTCCGATTGCTGCAGCGTAAGGGACTACAATAGGTCTGAGGATCTCATCCCTATATCGGCGACCAGGCAGAGCTCTATCTAGAATGATGTAGAGGTCAGTGCGCCCGTCAATGGAGATGCCACCATACACCAACACCCCTCCACCGCCAAATCTGACACTTTCGTGCACGAACGCAGGATTATTCCTACTGCCACGGTCCCTCCAGATGAAAATACGTCTATTATCCGGATGCACAGAAAAACGGGACTCGTCAGAAAACAGAATATTGCTCCATTCATTTCTCCTCCAGTTGACATGCTCGGTTGCCCACTCCCTGCGGTCGCGACGATGCCTTGATGTTAATCTAACACATACCATCGGCCGGTGAGCATACAGACCTACAGCATGGAGCCGGTTTCGGACAGTCTGAGCTGAAATCGTGGTGCCTGTAGCCGAGCGAAGGTGTTGTTGGAGAAGAGTAGCGTTCATGTTTCGGTGTCTCCGAGCTGTTAACGCTAAATACCGATCTTCATTGGGCGTTGTTGCCCGTCTACGACCTTGCCCTGGTCTTCGGCCTGCACATCCACTCTCCAAAAAACGGTTCCAGATCCTGGAAATGACACTTTGTGACACTCCAGTGGCTGGCGCTACTTCGGCTTGAGTTTGGCCCCCTTCTAACCTATCAACAATTCTCCAAGCTTCTGAATCTGTCAAATGACTTCGCTGAGACATCGTACTCCTCGAAACAAAGCAATCACTGAATGCCGATCATCCTTGTCTTCATTCTCTTTTATCCAGTTGAAAGTCAAATTTCATTCGCGGCCGCTGAAGCGACGTTTTTGACGTCGAACTCAAAATTTGCATACTCCACAGTTTGAAAACCAGAAAAAATTGCATTTCTGATTCTCTTCTTCTATTTTCGGCAAAAAAAAATTCGTTTATATCTTTATTTTATATAAAACTTCAAATATCCTTTAATTGTTTTGAGCAGTGTATTATCATATGTCAGCTTTAAATAAACATGGAACTTTTAAAAATGTGTATGCTTGTGTAAACAAATATTTCTTCTTTATATTCGTATAGACTTCCAAATTATATAAAAGTTTTCATAATTATGTAACATGAATTGGATTTTTTAAAAAAAGTTGTCAGTCGAAAGAAATAGAAACAAGATGTAAACTGAAATTTTTTAATTCTGTAACTCTCACCATTCGAAATGTGTTTTTGTCAACGCTCTGGAAGAAACTTCCAATGGTGTGAGACAGGGTACATTAGAACGAGGGAGGCTTGAATGTCGTGTGACAGGAGCTCGAAGGCACATAACCTGGAGAGGCAGATTCTTTAATTTCTTTTTGTGGGATATGGTGGATGCGGAAAGAATTTTGTTCAAATTGTTTAATGAAGCGCACAGCTTAGGGGGCAGTGTTGATAAAGAAACGGAGGGGGAATTGTACGTAGACATTTAATCAAATGAGAAATGGAAATAAAATCAACGCGACAGATGGTCTTATATAGATTGTTACTTTGCTACGTGGAATCGCGATAGCCATTCACATTCTTTTTAGCTCACAGGCTATCATAGTCTGAGAGCTTATGTGCCCGTCCGTTCTGTATGTACGTTCGTGCGTAACGTGATAACTCATGATAAAAATATCCGATCCACTTGAAATTTTGTATGTAGGTATATCCTGACAAGGCGCTTCCCTGATTAGTTTTTGGAGTTCATTCGATATGTATAAGAGGGGGAACGGGGGGCTCATGCCCCCCCCCCCTTAATTGATATAAATGGTTTTTTCATGCAGAATTAACAGTTTTCGTTCAAAATTTAGATATAGGATCATTCTGATGAGGCGATTCCGTGGCTGTTATTAGGTGTTCATTTGAATAAGTATAAACAGGGGGAACGGGGGTTCTAATGCCCCTCCCCTTAACTTGTATAAATGGATTTTTCAAGCAGAATTGTCAGATTTCGTTCAAATCTCTGAATAGTTTTGGAAGTTTAATGGTTAGGTATAAAAGAGGGGAATCACTCCTCTTAAATTATATAAATGCTAAATTGGTTTTTATTAAGAATTATCCGATTTGCTCTGAATTTTGGATATAGATTTTTTATATGATAAAGCATGTCCTTGATAGTTTAGGAGGTTCAATGATTAAATATAAGAAAAGGAGAAAGGGGAGAGCTGTTTCCCTTTATTATTTTTTTTTTTTTTCGAACGGAATTAACGAAAATACAAGGCTGTAATGTACAATTAGTATGCGTAGCCTGTGAGCTCAATGCCATCAGTTTAACTGGGCAATATTCTTTTTATTTATCATTTCTACTAGATACTAGTCTTTAGAAATAAAATGAAAAAATAAATTGCATTAAGTGGTTACTTCAGTCAAGCAAAAAAAAAAAAAAAAAAAAAAAAAAAAAAAAAAAAAAAAAAAAAACCTTCGCTATTGATAATCCTACGGATGAAATTAATAGAGATGTCTCGATTGCATTTCATTATTTTTAAATGATTTTTTTTCTTATTAGATAGCTGACGTCTACCGGTACAAAAGTTGTTTTTTACTTTTTCGATTTTGTTTTCAGATATTTTTAATGAGGACACTTTTATTGTCAAAACCGGTTTCGAAAGTCAAAGTATCCTCTTAAGCAAACAAAATCTGCATTCAAAATCGAAAAAGTAAAAAACAATCTTTTGTACAGATCGATCTCAGTTACCTAATAAGAAAGTAATCATTTAAAAATGATGAAATGCAAACGAGATATCTCTATTAATTTCTACGTCTCGTTTTTACTCCGACTATTATTTTGTCTGTATGGAATCGTGATAGCATGTGTCACTCACATTTAAATTTTATTATTTGAATTATTTTCCAACCTTTAGTAATAAAAGAAAAAATTAATTCAGTATCTACTTCAGTCGAACGAAAAGACTCGCTGGCTAATGTTAATCCTATGAAAGAAATTAATAAAGATAGATCCTTTGCATTTCAATGTTTCTAAGTGTTTTTTAGTGCATTGGATAATTGAAACCCAACAAATCCTTAAAAAAGATAAAATGATCTGTATAAAATCATTTTTTTTTTCACTTTTTTCAATTTTGTTTACAAGTATTTTTAATAGAACCTTTCATTTTCAAAACCAGAAACATCCTCATAAAAAAAAAAAAAAAAAAAAAAAAAAAAAAAAAAAATTTGCAAACAAAATTGGAAAAAGTAAGTAAACGAAAAAAGTAAATTTGCAGAGATTGAGTTCTGCTATAGAATTTAAAGAAAATCATTTAAAAATATTGAAATACAAATGCAACACAAACAATGCAATACAATACATACATTTATAGATTCTCTCCACAAGAAATGTCGACATGAAATCCAGAGCCTGATTACTAACGGGGCACTCTCTCACCAGAAAAAATTTATAGAAATTTTCGTCTTCTTTAAACGCCCTTTTCATACAAGATTACTGTCATGAATAAGGAAAAATTCTTTATTTCTTTTTCCTGGTGGGAGAGTGCCCCGTTAGTAATCAGGCCCTGATGAAATCGTGATAACATTGCGTCAGTCACATTTACATTTATCGCTTAATTTAGATTCCAGCCTTTAGTAATAAAAGAAAAAATAAATTAACTGAATTGGCTACTTCAGTCAAGCGAAAAGACCCGCTCGCTATGTGAGGGAGTGACCTTTGTGATAAAGGCACTCTAGCATTTTTTGAGATCGTGACGTCAATGATTTAACATTGTGTAGCGTGAAAGCGACATCTATCGTCTGTTTTACTTTAACTTTCTAGAGCGTGTGTGTCTTCCTCGGTTTCTACAGTTATGTCGCTGTTAGAAGTAATATGTAAATTTGTAGTATCTCAGTTTGCAGCATATAAAAGCTTGGAGTTTGAGTGTGTGAGTGTGTCTAGCGGCGCAAGCTAGCTAGGTGGTGATGACAAGTAGTGGATTGATTTAGATCGAGTTATAGCAAGTTCATTCAGAACGGAGTGATTCGAGAAGTTTGCCGTTGGTAAGAGATAGTAATTATTTACGTTGAGTATTTCAAAGTTAATAAAGAGTGTTGTACAGCCACGGGCCGTCTAATGAAGTTTTATCTAGCAGTTTAGCTGAAGATTACGCGAGAAGTTGATTCGAAGTGCCCCGATTGAGGCTAGTGCCGGAGCTGTGAGTATGAGTTTAATGTTTTAGTATTGTTACTAGTTATTAAAATTAAAGAAGATGAAAGCTCCACTTCCCTTGAGCCCTAACCATCTAAATAAACTGGTTTTATCTTATATCACGAGTTATGTATTCATTCAACAAACACCAGAACACCCCCAACGGGCAACCGTCCGTTACAGCTATTGCTAATCCTATGAAAGAAACTCATAGAGGTACATCTTTTCATTTCAATATTTTTTTAGCGGGTTTTTTTTCTTTGGATAGTTGAGATCAATCTGCATAAAAACCGTTTTTTACTTTTAAATTTTTGTTTACAGGTTTTTTGATGAAAACACTTTTATTTTCGTAATCGGAAGCATCCTCCTAAAAATATCTGCAAACAAAATCGAAAAAGTAAAAAAACGATCTTTGTACAGACCGATCTCTGCTATCCAGTCAAAAAAAAAAAAAATTAAAAAATTGTAATGCAAACAAGATATCTATAAATTTCTTCCATAGGGATACCATTAGCAAACAGGACTTTTCGCTTGATTGTTATTTGATGGTGGTTGAGAAATTACAGGTCAAAACGAAAGTACCAGGAAATTGAAATAAAATGTATATTTTAAAATCTTAACTTCCGTATCTTATCACTTTTTTGTGAATATAGAACTTTTTGAAGTTCATATCATGTACACAAATATTTGTTCTTTACTTAATAGACTACAAATTTATGTAACAAGTCCTTTTTGAATTAGATAAAAATAATAATAAAAAAAAAGTTGAGCTTGTTGTCGAAAGGAATAGAATCAAGATGTAAACTGAATTTTTTTACCCCTGTAGCCTTCATCATTCGATTTGCGTTTTTGTGGACGAAGTGGAAGAAACGTCCAAATGGTGTGACAGGACATGTCAAAAGGAGGGAGCTTGACGTCGTGTGACATCAGCTCTAAGGCACATAACATGGAGAGGCAGGAAAAAGCCTCCTTAAAAGTTTCAAATGGGATCTATTTTACTTCTTTTTGTGGGATGATAGATGGGAAAAGAATTTTGTACAAATTATTTAATGACGTACAGCTTAGGGTGACAGTATTGGTAAAGAAACGGAGTTGAAAGCGGCCATTTTGATAAAATGAGAAATGGAAATAAAAGTCAAGGCAACATATGTCTTTGCAACAACTATTATTTTGTGGACATGAAATCGTGCTAGCATATGTCATTCACATTTAAATCTTATTATGTAATTTTTATTTCCGCCTTTGGTAATAAAAAGAAAAATTATGTTATAAGAAAAAATAAATTACACTAAAGCTTTCCTACATCGTTAATGGTCACTTTAGGGGTTGTGCATATACCGGGTGTCCCAAAAATGACTGATGGATTTTAAAATTCAATAGCTTGCAAACGGCGACAGCTATTGAAAAAAATTTTGCGGGAAGGTTATGTGAAATGTCAGGAGTTTTTTTACCGTAACTTTTGATTTTAGTTCGAATTTCGAATAATAGATGGCGCTGACGGCAATTGAAGCCCAGGTCGACGCCGAAACTGACAACTGACCTCACTCAACACTGATCACCTTACCAGTAAAAAAAGACCAAAAATAAATAAATAAATAAATACTGTCTTCTGTTTTGCTGATAAGTTCTGTTTTTAACCTTCCGGTGAGGAGAGAAATGCAGTAAGACAAAATTATTTTTGGATGCATCATGTAACAATAAGCTATTATTAAATGTATTTGGTACTGCATGGTTACCCCGTCGACCAAATTACTGCCGACAAATTCTAAGATTAAATGTAAATAATGGTTGATCGCAAATGTCACGTTCACTTGACATTAAACATGATACACGTGTTTGTTATGTCATCAAGTGATTTTTAATTTGAATTTTTGTTTGTATCTTATACTATAATGCGAGCAAAAATTGTGTGTGTGTGTGTGGGGGGGGGTAAATTTTATCTCAAAAACGGCTCTAACGATTTTCGCAAAAATTTGGATTTTACCATTTTCGGGCACGAGAAGACCATTGGGCTAGGTCACATGTTCGGGAAAATTCGATTACTGGGTCATTTTGGGTCACAATGGGTCAGGATCAAGCTATTTATTTCTAGAGAACGGCTGAATGGATTTTAAGGAAATTTTGTATCCAATCGTTTTTTGGCACGAGAAAGCTATTGGGTGGGGTCACATGTTCGAAAAAGTTCGATTAGTGGGTCATTTCGGGGTCATTATGGGTCAAGCCATTTTTATCTAAAAAACGGCTCTAACGATTTCGACCAAATTTTACATTTTATCGTTTTGGATTACCAGAAGACCATTGGGTTAGGTAACATGTTCGAGAAAATTAGGTTAGTGGGTCATTTTTGGGGTCATTGTGGGTCATGCTATTTTTATCTAGAGATTTTCTCACGCAATTTTGACTAAAAATTGCATTCTATGGTTTTCGGGCACGAGAAAAACATT
Organism: Maratus speculifer; assembly: GCA_964019185.1. Lineage (NCBI taxonomy): Eukaryota > Metazoa > Arthropoda > Arachnida > Araneae > Salticidae > Maratus > Maratus speculifer. The sequence goes on from OZ025301.1 coordinate 17,078,010, forward strand.
GGGCTAGGTTACATGCTCGAGAAAAAATTTTAATGGGTCATATTGGGTCAAGCTATTTATATTTAAAGAATCGCAGAATCAATTTCATCGAAATTTTGCCTGTAATAGTTTTTTGACACGAGAAAGCTAATGGGCTCACACGATCGAGAGATTTCGATTATAAGAGTCATTTGTGGGTCATGATGGGTCATAATGGGTCATAGTCAAGCTATAGCTAAAGAACAGGTGGATCGATTTTAACGAAATTTTGTATACAACATTTTTTTGGCACGAGAAAACTATTGGGCTAGGTCTCAGTTCGAGAAATTTCGATTACTGGGTCATTTTGGGTCATAAAAGGTCTGGGTCAAGCTATTTATATGTAAACTACGACAGTATCAAATTTAATGAAATTTTGTATGTAAGTTTTTTGACACGAGAAAATTAATGGGCTATCTCACATGTTTGAAAGACTTCGATTATAAGAGGTTATGGGTCATTATATTATGAGTCATGATGGGTCATAACGGGTCATGTCAAGCTATATCTAAAGAACACGTGGATCAGTTTTAACGAAATTTTGTATACAACATTTTTTGGCACGAGAAAATCATTGGGCTAGGTCACATGATCGAGAAATTTCGATTAATGGGTCATAAAGGGTCATGAAGGGTCTGGGTCAAGTTATTTATATTTAAAGAACGGCAGGATCGAGTTTAACGAAATTTTGAGTGTAACAATATTTATACACGAGAAAACTAATGGGCTAAGTCACATGTTCGAGAGATTTCGATTATAAGGGTCATTTATGGGTCATGATGGGTCATTGTCAAGCTATATCTAAAGAATGGGTGAATCGATTTTAACGAAATTTTGTATACAGCATATTTTTGGCACGAGAAAATCATTGGGCTATGTCACATGTTCGAGAAATTTCGATCAATGGGTCACTTTTGGGTTATTCTAATTTTATCTAGACAATGTCTCGCGCAAATTTGACTGAATTTTATATTCTATCGTTTTCGGACACAAGAAAATCATTGGGTTAGGTCAGATGTTTCAGAAAACTCAATTAATGAGTCATTTTGGGTCATAATGGGTCAAGGTCAAACTATTTATACCTAAAAATTGGCTCAATCGATTTTATCTAAATTTTGTATTTAACGTTTTTCGGCACGCAAAAATTAATGAACTAAGTCACATTTTCGAGAGATTTCGATATAAGGGTCATTTGTGGGTCATGCTAATTTTATCTAGAAAATTGTTCTCACCATTTTCAGTATATTTTCTATTATATCGGTTTCGGGCAAAGGAAAACCATTGAGATAGGACACATGCACGTAACAATTCAATTAGTGGGTCGTTTTAGGTCTTAATGGGTTCGGGTCATTCTAATTATATATAACAACGACTCAGTCAATTTTACCTAAATTTTGCAACGAAACGTCTTTTGTCACGAGAAGACTATTGAGCTGAGTTGCATATTAAACAAAATTATATTAGTGGGTCATATCGCTTCATTGCTGAATGCTGTCATGCTAATTTTACTTAAGAAATGGCTTGAACGATTTTGATTCATTTTATACTCTACTGTTTTTGATTACCTGAAGACCATTGAGCTAAGTCACATGTTTGATCATATGTGATTAGTGGATCATTTGGGTAAAAAAGGGTCAGGATCACGAGACTATGGCAAAAGCCAATAAGTTGGCGATATTTGACAAAATACTGACGAAATTTGGCCGAAAAATTGACTATTAAGGTTACGAAACCAAAACACATATTTGGCGCCAAATGAAAGAATGTGTCCAAATTTGGCTATATCTGGCAAAAAATATTGTCTTTCAGAATGTGAAGAAATTTCTTATACATTCTTAATAGTCTTCGAAATGCATAGTTAAACTAATCAGAGTCGAGCTATAAAAGTGATTTGGATTGATGTCCTTTCATTGTAAATTTTAAAATAAAGTAAAATTTATGAACATGTGCATACAAACATAGTTGATTGTTTTTATAAATAATACTATTATTAATAACATGTTTTACAGTAATAATACTATATCGAGTTGAACACAAAGTTAATTTTGACCGAGCTGAGCTCGGTCACCCCTGCTAGTTTTTATTAATGTTCTACTAAAGTAATTGTTCTTTCATTAATTTTTTTTAATGCGTCGATTTCTGTAATTTGGCTAATAGTTTGTAATTTGTATAATATGGCGAAATTATTGTATAATATCGACGGGATAACCAAGTAGTACCATATATTTAAATAGTAAATAACTCGTTTCAATGTTATTTGATAAAAAATTATTTCATGTATTCATATTTTATCGACTTCTTTAATCCGTAAAGTATGTGACTAAAAAATGCATAATCATACGCGTATCTCATTGCAATCGTATATATATATATATATATATATATATTATATATATATATATATATATTATATATAAATAATAAAAAATAAAAATAAAGAAGTACACATTGATAACCAGATTATCGGGTTGGGAGGAGGCGACGAATGTTAATCGTAATTAATGGTATCGTAAAGGAGGGAGGAATTGCAATATTGGAGAAATGCTAATAACATTATATATATATATATGTATGTATATGTCCAGTGAATGACTGGCCCATTTTGAATGTAAATAACGGAAAAAAAAAGCAGTTTGAGATAAAAATGCGTGGTTTGCTATATTGTTATCAGAGAGTCAATAAATTTTTAGTAATGCACTTTCTTAAAATATCTCGAATTACGGCCAACAGATGGCGCTAGTGGCAGTAGGCTTTTGAAATCCAGACGTTACTCTAGTTTTCATACGCATGACTTTTCGAATCATTTTCGAGTCGAATCTCAGTCGACATGTTAAATCGACTCTATTCTCACCTGCAGACATAGAGTTTGTTTGATTGAAAGGGATTTAAAATAATATTTATGATTGAATAATGTCTATTATTTAATAAAAAACAACAAAACATACTTTTTAATAAACATTGACTTTTCACACATTTACTATTAATAAATTGTATTCAATTTTTTTTTTTTTTTTTTTTTTTTTTTTGTAACCGGTTAATTGATTTGCTTTTTTGCGTATAATAAATTGAAAATTTGAGATAAACATTGCTTTTTAAGTTAAAAAAATCCTAATATTTAATCTAAACACTTCTTCCATTAAATAGTATGAAATTGTATTTAAAAAAATTAATGGTTTCCAAAAGCTTTAAGTGATGGATCAAGCAAACTCTTCTTGCCTGTTTTTCGTGCAGTGAAATCAGTAAAGGGTGTATTCGATAAAATGCTTTTCCACTTTCAACAACTCGAAATTTTCAGATACATTTTTAAAAGTAAAAACATGAAACTGGCTGAGGATACTTTTGAACTGATGTATAAGGGGCTGTGTGATGTCATTTTACACTTAATTCATTAGAATTTGATTTATAAACAGTTATCGTCTGCGTATGACACCTTTTTTCGTTTACACATCACCCGCTTCGGACAAATTTGCTCAAAATGCCGTTTTTGATTGTTTCTTTCTTTTTTTTTCAATACTTTCTGCATTTATCAAAGAATCAACAATCACGGTACTTTGTGTACTTTCTAAATAAGACAATTTGCCAGTTGGATGCATACCCGTAAAGCATGGTGACGTCACTGCAACGTCGTTGTGAAGTCACATCGTGACTTTGTGACCATCGATTGTCGATGTGACGTCACGTGACATCGATGTGAAGTCACAGTGACTAAAATGTGAAGTCGTTATGGCCGTTTTAGAGCTCTTTTGTGACGTTTCACAAAGTGGTCACAATGTGATAAATTTGTGAAAAATGTGTCATTTGTGACTAATTTGACATTAACATTGTGACGAAACTGTGACAAAAGCGACGATATTTAAATTGCCAGAAACATGTTTTTTAAAGTAAATAGCATGTTTTGAATGATATTTATAAATTTCTAAAGATTTTTAAGAAAGTCACATCTCAGTCACAATGTGACGTCACTGAGTGGTGGCATTTTAGTCACAGATGTGATGTGACCAAAGTGACTCACAGCGACGTCACTGTGACGTTACTGTGACCATGCATGCTATAAAGGTATGAGAGCAAAAATGAATTTAAAAATAAATCAGAATGTAAGCAGTTTGAATCGAAATACATCCTTAAATGATTAAAACAGTGGTATGGAAATAGTGTTGGCAAACTCCCTGTCTAAACAAAAGAGGGGCAATGTAATTAAATTGGCACATAAAAATATAATAAACCTTAGAATGAAGGAAATCGTTTATAATAAATCCTGTTTTAAACGTAAAAAAAAAAAAATTATTGATTTCAATGCAGAAATTAGTTTACAAAAACCTTGCTCATGCGGAAACCTGCTTAAAACGAATTATTATTATTATTATTTTTTTTTTTAGAAAACTAAATTCATCCCAACATTATATTCATATTTTGACATTTAACACACCTGAAATTTTTATTACGAGAGATTTTAAGATGATTTTTACGCACACCTCTCCTTTCTCCCTCCATTTCAACGGAAAACACATCTACGCTGAAAAGGAAGGTTGTTTAAAAAGAAAAAAAGAAGCACCTTACCTGCTGTATACCCTGCGAGTTACCCCTTTTCAAAATTTCATTACATCATAAATCCTGAAATATATTTTTCGTCACCACCTCCACCCTCACTTTCCTTCCTAAACTACTCTTCATGAGGAAAAGAAGAATTCTGAAAATGCCTTATGTATCTGATTTGAAATAAGAACATTATTTTTATAAAATAATTCTAAAAAATTATCTATGAAAAACACGTTTCAGTAATTTGGTAATATTTTTATTTATAAAACAGATCTAAAATAACTAGAACTGTGATGATTCTAGGATGATTCAGGACCTATGATGTTTTCTGTTTTGAAATTTTGAAAAGGGGTGAATCGCAGGATATAAAACAGGTAAGCTTTTTTTTTCTTTTTAAGCATCCTTCCATTTCAGCGTAGATCCGTTTGCAGTCAGGGGGAGGAGAGGAAAGGGAAAATCTCTTATGGCTTTCTAATGAAATTTTCGGATATGTTAAATGTCAAAATATGAATATAACGTAGGGATGAATCCGGTTTTCGAAAAAAATTACGAATATTTTGTTTTAGACATTTTTTCGTCTTAGCAGGTAGTTTCGTTTGTTACTTTCTGCGTCGTAATAAATATTTTTTTAAGTTTAAGACAAGATTTGTTATATACGAACCTTTATTCTAAGGTTTAATTTATTTTTATGTGCCAATTTATAAGCCTCTGCCCCGCTTTTTTTTAGACAGGGAACTTGCGAACACTATTTGCATACCACTGTTTTAAACGCATCACTGATTTCGCTGCACGACGTATAGGCAAGAGAGTTCGCTTGATCCATCTCTTAAAACTTTTTGATACCATTATTATTTAAATACAATTTCATGTTATATAATGGAAGAAATGTTTAGATAATTGTACGATTATATATATAACTTAAAAAAAGCGATGTTTATCGCATATTTTCAATTTATTGTACGTAAAAAGAGAATCAGTTAACCGGTACAAAAACATTTTTTGAATACAATTTATTTAAGGTGAAAGTGTGAAAAATCAATGCTTATTAAAAAGTATGTTTTGTTGATAAAAAGTTAATTAAATCCAATTGATTTTTTAAATCATCAGATTTTAAAATATTCACCATTTATGTAAACATTTTAATAACAATTTTAATTTTTCTTAAGAAAGGTGTTATAGTAAAAATAAAACACATTGACGTGTTTCGCAACCGTCAAATAAGTTCCATAGTCATAATATAAATCATATATAGTCATATAGATTTATATTATGACTATGGAACTTATTTGACGGTTCCAAAACATGTCAATGTATTTTATACATTGACATGTTTCGGAACCGTCAAATAAGTTCCATAGTCATAATATAAATCATATATAGTCATATAGATTTATATTATGACTATGGAACTTATTTGACGGTTGCGAAACATGTCAATGTGTTTTATTTTTACTATAACACCTTTCTTAAGAAAAATTAAAATTGTTTTTAAAATGTATGTTTTGTTGGTTTTTATTAAGTATAATAGGCATTATCCAATCATAAATATTATTTTAAATCTCTTTCCATCCAACAAACTCCATTTCTGAAGGTGAGTCTAGAGTCGATTCAGCAATTCGACTGAGACTCGACTTGGCAAAAGGAGCCGAAAACCTCATGCGTATGAAAACTAGAATAATGTCTGAATTTTAAAAGCCTGTTGCCGCCAGCGAAATCCGTTGGCCGAATTTCGAACTATTTTAAGAGAGTGCATTTTTAAACATTTATTGACTTTTTGATAATAATACAGCAAACCGCGCATTTTTATCTCAACCCCCACCCCTTTTTTTTTTTTTTTTTTTTTTTTTTTTTTTTTTTTTTTTTTTTGTTATTTACATTCAAACTGGGTCAGTCATTTACTGGACATCCTGTATATAGCCCCTTATAGATCAGTTTTAATGACATGATCATATCTGCCCCTCTAAGTTTTATTCAACCAATCATAATCGACAATTTGTAGCCTGTATTTTGAGTGAACCAATCACAATCGGCCAAATTTGGGGGGGGGGGGCAAACAAAAAACATGCCTTGTTGTTAATGTGAAACGTCAATTAAAACCACAGACTTTTCATATAAGAAGACACCGCTTTCCATTGTTCTCTCGGCAAGGTTTCGAATCCAACATCTTTGGCGAAAAGATGCCGTTCTTTGGCGGCGATCGCTTTAATGGCAACTGTTCAGATTTCACAAAGAGAAAAGCAGAAGTGCGGTCAACTCTCAAGACAAACATAAGAATGTGAGTTTCGGCGGGAGATAAACCGGTTTGACGCACAAATCTGCCCACCGTCACGTGACGGAAGGCAAAGATCCCGGCGTCAAGAAAAGGTTGCCTATGTGGAGTCCAGTTATGAGAGGTCTGTGGTTAAAACTGTCTACACCCCTTGAATTCGGTGATCCTCATATGTGTGTATTTTGATCGGGGGAGGCGACACTAAAATCTAAACAAACAGAATTCCTGCTTCCTTTTTAATTTTTCTTAAAAAATTCAAACCTGCGTTAAAAATAAATATTAGATATTGATATAAATTTAACTTTTTCAAAAAAATGTATAACCGACTCCAAAAAAGCGCTAAAAAGAATTAAATAATTCCATAACATTCTCTAATGACAAATCGTTATCCAATAACCACACATTGACCATCATGTACCGGTATAAAACGGTTAAATTTAATATATAGAATTTAATATCCACCAAACATAGATTTTCCAGAGAATATTTTTTACAAGAGATTAATTTACATATTTTTGATTTAATTTTTGAATATATACATATAAAAAGTAATGAATTACTTTTTGAAGTTGGTGCCAAACTATCTTAAGTATAGTAAGAATTGTGGATATATTATGTCTAGTACCATAAATAAAATGGGGAATTCATTATCGATTATGATTGTTTGGCACCAACTTCAAAAAGTAATTCATTACTTTTTATATGTATATATTCAAAAATTAAATCAAAAATATGTAAATTAATCTCTTGTAAAAAATATTCTCTGGAAAATCTATGTTTGATGGATATTAAATTCTATATATTAAATTTAACCGTTTTATACCGGTACATGATGGTCAATGTGTGGTTATTGGATAACGATTTGTCATTAGAGAATGTTATGGAATTATTTAATTCTTTTTAGCGCTTTTTTGGAGTCGGTTATACATTTTTTTGAAAAAGTTAAATTTATTTCCTACTTTTTAGTTATTTATACCGTAATACATAATTATGTGTACTGACATATGATGGCTCTTTGTAACGCATTACTAATGAACGCACTTTGCTGAGTTCTGATGTATTCGCTTTACTTGTCACTGTTTGATTGTCAACTTTTCAAAAGACACTTACAATATCGGTTAGTATTGTTGTGAATCTTTAGGTTTTCTGGATGTGGTAACTTCTTCAGATCTGGCACGACGGAAAGCTACCGCATTCATGAAATCTTAAAGTCAACATCTAATCGTACGGACATCGGAAGTGGTTATCGAAAGGTGACAATGCCTCAAGTAAAGTGTCCTTATACATAAGCGCTCGGCAAAGCGCTTCCATATATGAGTAAACAGCAAAATGGCTCCATATATCAATGAATAGTAAAATGCTTTTCTAGTGTAGTCAAAAGTACTCCTCCTTCAGTCAGAAAAAGCAAAAAGAAAGATTTTAACAAAAATCGCTCTATGATTCAATAGATAAACAACAACAATCTAATTCCTATAAATGCAGTAAAGGCATCGGAAATGAGCGGTGATGATTCGACGAGGAATCCGAAAATCATAACCTGTACTTGGCTGCATCTATAAGAGAGTGGCAGCATTCGATGCCCAAATACTTTTTTCACGGACGCTTTTGTCCCAACTAAACTGTTAAAAATTTGAAATTCACTCCACCGCTTTTATGTAAAACGATTATTTCAGCCTATCATGGAGCATTCTCATGGGTCAAAAGACAAATATTTTATAAAAGTGGGGGAGTGACGATGCATCAAAAGGGTAAATTTTTTTACAGTGTATGTATGAGATATTCCATAAAAGGGATGGAGTGACGATGCAGCAAAAGTTAAATGTTTAACAATGTATTGCAATGCTAGGCATTTTCTATTATAAAATTTGATGATGATTTCCTGGTAGAATTCGATTGTATGCCAAATGATCCTTTATTTCTACACAGACATAAATACAAAATCCATATTATTTTACAAATTCGTGGACATATAAGGACAAGATAGCACAAGGAAATATTACGAAAAAAGAAAAGTACAACCGTGAGCTACACATAAAGAGTGTGTGCAACGGAGCCAGTGGGATCCGAACCCACAATCTCCTACGCTCTGAAGAGATTAGCAGCGTGGTGTCTTAACCACTCGGCTACAAATCTAGCACATAGTAATGTACTTTAATCACTTTGTGAATCCGGCATAATAAGCACCCTGATACAATAGACACTCTTGCTTTAACGTGTAAGGCTCTTTAGAGATGAATTTTCAGCTTTTCGATATCGAATTATCATGTCTGGATCGATGTGGATCTTTCACTTTGGTGGATACGAGAATTGTTCCAGCTAAGATTTCGCACTTCGGAAAAAAACTAGAATCTCTGCAACAGTGGTTAGGATCCAGAAGGATTATTCGCTGTTAAGCAAAACAAGATTGACCAATCATAAGCCTTCATTTTTGAGAACTTTTCATTGTTCGAAGGAGAGAGTCTGGAATACATGGAGTGAAAATCTGCTATCGACACCGTAAAAAATTTGACCCTTTTGCTGCATCGTTACTCCATCGCTTTTATAGAATTTCTTTGTTTTGACCAATGAGAATGCTCCATAATAGAGCGAAGTAATCGTTTCCTATAAAAGCGATGGAGTGACGATGCAGCAAAAGGGTTCGATTTTTTACAATGCAAGCAGTGCTAAAAATCTATATCTTTTAAATGTGCAACGATGCTACTGAATTCCAAAGTGTCGATCACAGCGACATCTGCGGCATTTTCGTGTTACATTATCTAGACTAGCAATAACTCTTGCATTTTTAGAAAATGTCCTGCAGATGTCGCTTCTATCTTTAAATTTCATTAGCATTGTTGCACATTTAAAGAATAGAACATTTTAGCGCTTTTTTTAAGTGTTACAGAGGGCGTGTTCAGCACAACTTACCGCTTACTTACCGACCACTTACCGATTGTAGACAAGTACGAAATGAAAATCAAAGCGAAGTGTGACGTTAGCTACAAGTCAACAGAATAGTTTTCATTGATGCCACAATTTGCTTTCTTACTGCCCTACAATCGCTCGGTAATATTGGTTACTTTTGTAAGTTGCTCTGAACATGCCCTGAGATAGCCGATTTCCACACTATATCCCCTAGATGCTACACTGTTAAAAATCTGCTGCATTTTGCTGCAACGCACTCCCCTGCTTGTATAGAAAACGGTTACTTGGCCGTGAAATGGCGCTTTCTCATTGGTTGGAATAGAGATATTATATACAAGTGGTGGAGGGCGTTGCAGGAAAATGCAGCAGATTTTTAACAGTGTATATTTCCGGTTTCTTGCATAAGAGAACTTGTTCGGAATCCATTTAGACTTTGCGCTGTTAGCGAAACCAGATTAACGAATCAGAAGCCTGAATTTTAGCAAATTTTTCAATGTTTTAAATAAATTTTCTTGTTAATAAATCTCGTTTCGTAAACAGCGCAAAATTTATGTGAATCCTGGCCCTCGTCCAGTTAGGATTTTGCACTTTGAACACTCACTGTTAAAAATCTGCTGCATTTTGCTGCAACGCACTCCCCTGCTTGTATAAAAAACGGTTACTTGGCCGTGAAATGGCGCTTTCTCATTGGTTGGAATAGAGATATTATATACAAGTGGTGGAGGGCGTTGCAGCAAAATGCAGCAGATTTTTAACAGTGCTGTTAAAAATTTGAAACTTTTACTTTATCGTCAATCCATCGCTTTTATAGAAAATGATTACTTCATTGTATTGTGGTGAATTCTCATTGGTCAAAATAGAGATATTCCATAAAAGCGGTGGAGTGACGATGCAGCAAAAACTTCAAACTTTTAACAGTGAAAAGATCGTGTGTCTATGTGAGTGTAACATAAAAGCATGCAAAATGAACACTTCTAATTGGTCGATTGCTTCAAAATAAATTTTAAATTTAAAGTTTTTATTTTTAAAAAAGTTCTAATTATCAGATTTTTATGAAATTCGAATGGGACCACATGGGCCTCATACTCTTTCAAACAAAAAAAGAATTATCAAAATCGGTTCATATTTGCAAAAGTTATGCGTGAACAACAAATACATACAGGTCGAAATCATAACCTCCTCTTTGGAGTCGGTTAAAAATAGTAATATTATTAGATATCGCTGAAATATATTAGACTGCAAAGCGAAATCTCACAGAAAAGTACAGAATATGCGATCTAGGACCGAAGGAAATTTTATCCATGTTGGAAAATTTTGCAGAAAAATATACATTTTTTTTTTTCGATTTTAGCAGTAAATTACCTAAATCCCCGAGGTCAAAAAAATGTCATTACGCAGTATGCGACCTCCACAAAATGGAGCTCAGAATAATATGTCGCCGTATATACTCGCGCATAAGTTACCTACAGTAATATGGAACTTATGGAAGCCTATACTGCATGAAGTAAAATTTTAGTCTGAATATTTTTTTACAGTTTTTAGAAAAAATTACTTTTACGTTAATAACATTACCGCAAGCTATACAAATAGATTAATTAGTATCTAACGAATATTTCACTGTCTGAACGATAATGAATGTTATTGTTTTGTGTACTGTTCAACTGATATTCATATGACAATAGACTAAGGAAGAATTTTTGGAGACTTTTAGAAAATATGGTATTACAACGAGATTTAACTTAAATTACAAATTTGTAATACTTTTTTTGTGCTTTATTACATATGATTCTTTCACGAAAGTAACTTTAATTTTAAATTTAAAGAGTGAAATAGTTTTAAATAAAAGAATCGCAAACGGCTTCAAGAGAAATAAACAAATAATAATTATTTTTTAGGTGCGTTCGAAATTATGTAAATACGTAGCACCTGTTGTTGTCGCTCAGTCCGTCCGTCTGTCCGTCCGCATATAACAACGCAAGAACTACCCAACCGAATCGTTTGAAACTGAAAATACATAATTATACCATAATTTTGTCGAGTCATTTTAAATTTTATGAAAATTGGATGGATAGATCAATTACAGGGACAATGAAAAGGATTCCGTTCTATTACGGTCAATGGGAAAAAAATTTCAAATGCATCTTAATCGTTTGAAATTTAAAACATATAGTTATTGCGTAATTTTGTCGAGTCATTTCAAATGTTATGAAAGTCGGATGCATAGATCATTTACAGGGGCAATGAAAGGTATTCCATTACATTACGGTCAATGGGAAAAAAGTTTCAAATGCATTTTTATGATGTTACACTCATTCGAACATAATAGAATTGTCATGAATCTATGAAGTATATACTAAAATATGCATTCTGTACAATCTGGGATGCAAAGAATTTTTACTATTAAATTACAGGGCCACACAAAAGTATTCCACTACATAATGCTATACGGGGAAACATTGTTTGGGGTGTGTTTTAATTATATTCAACTATTTCACATTTTATGAATAAGATATACGTTGCTGAGGTGTAATAAAAATTACTTCCCGCATATTTATATAAAGACAAAGATTTCGACTACTATACAGTATCCGAAGTATACGCTCTACTATACCAGCAAGATCTGAATATTTTTAAAACTTCGTTATCGTACGAACGCACCTCATTTGCTACGTTCACGTGCAATTTCCAACTTGTTTTAATTAATAAATACCTAAAAATAAAGGAAATCATGTAGTAAATGCATAGACATATACTAACATTTCTACATGTAAATAGTAACAAAAGAATTCCTTAAAACAAAATAATACACCATTAAAATACATGTACTATTAATAGCACTCCACCCCCGAAAGAATTAATATGGGTCGCGGGAAAATGTTGGGAGTAAAAAAAAAAAAAAAAAAAAAAAAAAAAAAAATTCTACACCCTTGCACACAGGCCCATTGATTCCATCATATTTTAAAAATTCAATCTTTGGAAAAATTCATACTTATTTACACTATATACTCAAACAAAATAAACTAAATTCACCTATTACATAGGCATTATTCGATACTAAACAATTTCTATATGGTGTTTATCTCGAACCATAATGGCTCAAATTCAGTTAGAGGGATCGGAAAAGCGTAAAACCAGATGCGATGTTTTGCAAACATTTTAGAAAAACCCACTTTATCCTCAGATTGATCAGGCTATTCCGCAGCTAAAACTACATCAAAATTCAGTAAATGGAGTTCGTGTATTCACTTAAAAATATCACTAGTTTACAAAATTAAACTTTTTGTCTGTTGCTGCGAATTCTGTGGTTGATAATGTTCACTTATGACTTGTTTTTGTCAAATCTAGCATAAAAATCTTTTGAGCAGCTCGAGTTACTTTATTTTTTATTTTTATCATTTAAGTATATATATATTAAACGATAACAGGCGTATTGTACTGTTTTAAGATTAGTTTCTCATTTTTTTGCGTCATGAGTAGTTCAAGGAGACGTTGTTTAAACAATCCAGATCATTTTTGCTATATATGCGGAGAATATGTGTTTAATAATTGTAGAAAAGTTAGATCAGAGTTGGTGAAAAATACCTATTTTGAGTATTTTCGGATGCTCTTGGATAAAAATGAGAAGTATTAGGCTCTCAATTGTGTTTGTAAATCGTGTGTGGAATATTTAAGATTATGGAAAAGTGGTAAAAGAAGTGCTTTTAAATTTGGAACACCGACTATTTGGCGAGAACCACGAAATGATCTCGAAGACTGATATTTTTGTAGCGTGAACGTAAACGGTTGAAACACTAAAAATCGATCTAAATGGCAATACCAAGTACTAGTTGTGTTCAATGTCCAGTGCAGAGTTTACCTGACTCTTCCGAGCCTAAAAATATGTCTGAACCTTTAGAACAAGACATTGAAGGACCAAGCTCGTCACAAAATCATTCTGATTTTGAAAGTACGTCAAATGAGCCAAAATGCTTTTCCCAAAATGACTTAGATGATCTTGTAAGAGATTTAAATCTTTCTAAACAAGCTCCAGAATTGCTAGCATCAAGACTAAAAGAAAAAAATTTGCTTTCCTCAGATACTAAAATAAGCTTTTCGGAAATAAAAAAAATTATAATTATATTGAACTTATAGAAGACTTTCTGCTACGATTAAAAAATATTGGGTGCAATATGAGCATGAAACTCCACTTCCTTCATAGTTACCTGGACAGGTGTCCGGAAAATTTATGAGATATGAGCGAAGAGAAGGGAGAGCGTATGCATCAGGACTTACGCATCATGGAAGAGCTCTATCAGGATTTCTGGGATACGAATATGATGTCTAACTATTGTTGATCTCTGATACGTCATTTTCCAAAGCCTACATATCGGAGAAGAGCTTTTAAAACGAAGTTTTTTAGAACTCAAGAATTAATTATTTTTTTAGTAAAGTTTTTCTTACTAACTACATATTTTTTTCTGTTTAACACCTATATAGCTGAAACTCAGAAACTAGAGCTGATTAAAATATTCTAAATATATTTTTGAAAATAGCATATCATATGTAGTCAGCAACAGCTAAAATTTTTTCGGCAATAAGATGTACTGTAAACTAGTGTATTCTGTCGGCCAGAATAAAACAAAAACAACGTAGGAAAAAAAAATAAAATGCAATAGCTCTAGCTCTTCAAAATGCATTTATTTTGTATTGCTTTAACTTCTTGTGAATAATAAACAAGTAGGAAATTTCACGTCAAGCGTAGCAAATAAAGTGCGTTCTTGCCATAACGAAGTTTAACAAATAATCAGATATAATAGTATTCAATATAATAGCCGAAATCTTTTTGTGTGTCCTGTAAATGCTATTTATTTTCTATTACATAGGAAGTAACTTGTAGTTAAACTTCAGAAACGTATAGCTATTTCATAAAATGTGAAATAGATTGATGTAATTAAAACACATCTTAAATATTATCATCCCCCCCCCCCCCACCATACCGTTATGCAATGGAATACTTTTGTGTGGCCCTCCTGTAAATTAATGACTATTATTCTTTGTACCGCAGATTGTGCAGAATATATATGTGACATTTTAAGTGAGAAACTCGAAATATCTTCACCGGTTCCCCTTTTTTAGGTGCGTTCGTAATTATGTAAATACGTAGCACCTATTGTTGTCGCTCAGTCCGTCCGTCTGTCTGTCCGTCCGCAACAACGCAAAAACTACCCAACCGAATCGTTTGAAATTTAAAATACATAATTACACCATAATTTTGTCGAGTCATTTCAAATTTTATGAAAATCGGATGCATAAATCAATTACTGGGACAATCAAAAGGATTCCGTTACGTTACGGTCAATGGGGAAAAAAGTTTCAAATGCATTTTAATCGTTTGAAATTTAAAACATATAATTATTGCGTAATTTTATCGAGTCATTTCAAATGTTATGAAAATCGGATGTATAGATCAATTACAGGGACAATCAAAAGAATTCCGTTACATTACGATCAATGGGGAAAATTTTTTTAAATGCATTTTAATCGTTTGAAATTTAAAACATATAATTATTACGTAATTTTATCGAGTCATTTCAAATGTTATGAAAGTCGGATGCATAGATCATTTACAGGGACAATGAAAGGTATTCCATTATATTACGGTCAATGGGGAAAAAGTTTCAAATGCATTTTTATGATGTTACACTCATTCGGACATAATAGAATTGGCATGAATCTATGAAATATATACTAAAATATGCATTCTGTACAATCTGTGATGCAAAGAATTTTTTTTATTAAATTACAGGGTCACACAAAAGTATTCTACTACATAATGCTACACGGGGAAACATTGTTTGGGGCGTGTTTTAATTATATTCAACTATTTCACATTTTATTAATAAGATATACGTTGCTGAGGTGTAATAAAAATTACTTTCTGCATATTTACAGAAACACAGAGATTTCGATTACTATACTGTATCCGAAGTACGCTCTACTATATCGGCAAGATCTGAATATTTTTAAAACTTCGTTATCGTACGAACGCACCTCATTTGCTACGTCCACGTGCAATTTCCAACTTGTTTAAACACAGAGTCGTGGCAAGGGAGGAAAAAAAATGAATAAAATAAATGTAGACGCTTCATGGAACTACATATTGGCTTCTCCAAAAAAGTTTGTTCAAGTGCAATTATATGTCGCGGAAAATGCTCTTTTGCAAGCCGCCTTGAATAGATTCCATCGAAAGAAGAAAAAAATATTCCATCATAAAAACATCATTCCGCCGTTCTTTCTAACCAAATCCTCGGAAGAAAAAAAAATATCTCTCCGTCATCAGCTCTCAGCTCCCTTCTTAAATGTAAAAACAAAACTTCTAGAATATTATCTAATCTCTAACTATGATTTTCACATGTAAATAGAATTCATGTCCATCGACGAGATTAATTTTATTCAGACGATGATTTTTAATTTAAAAAAAAATATTTAACTAATTTATAATCGAATGCTGACTTCGATGTTCAACAGACGATACTTTGAAACAAAAAAAGAAAAGAAATGAATTTATTGATACGCACAAATATCAAACGTTGAAGGGGAAAAAAAATAAATAATTAAATAAAAATAATGATATTTTTTTAAAGGTATGGTTTTGGAGTAAACTTAACAAGACTTTCTTAAAAAGGGTTGATAAAAACAGGGAAAAAATGAATTTTATTTGGAATATTAAGAAATAAAGTTTAATGAGGAATATCTTTAATTTAGAGCCATCTTTTTAAATTTACGCATATTGGAATAAATGTTTTTTAAGGCGAATTAAGGATTTATATCGTTTCCATAAAGATTAATAGATTAGATCTAGATATAAGATTTTAATTTAATAAGTTGTACTAATTACGGAATATTGTTAAAAGGAAATTAATATTGTATAAGGTTAGTTTGACGAAGAAAAAAAATTTAATTTGTAATGTATATTTTAGTACATACTGCATAGATGCATACCAATTTTACTAAGTTCGAAAGAGTGTAACACCATTAAAATACACGGGAAATTTTTTGGTATTTTTCGCAATGTAAAGGAATACTTTTGAGGGTCTCGATCATTAAACTTTACATCCGATTTTCATAAAATTTAAAAGGGCTCAACAAAATTATACAAAAAATATATATTTTAAATTTCAAAGGATTCGATTGGGTAGTTTTTGCTCTCTTATAAGCGGACAGACGGACGGACTGAACGACGACAATTGGTGCTAACGTATTTACATAATTACGAACGTACCTAAATATGGTAATATGTAATGTTTCTAATCATAAATCACATGAAAAAATGGAATTTTGCTGGGAGTTTGGTGTTTAATCACACAAGGTAATATTTTAGAATTTTCAGTTTTTTTTTTTATATATATAGTAAAAAATAACTAGTCTGGTGTGACAATCCCTTAACTGTCCTCTATCTTATGCATGTTATTGCTTCAAAATTTGCTATCATCACATTGCCAAAATTAAATCTATGGATTCTAAAGGCATGAAATTCCGTGCATTAGTTCTCGAGGTAGAACTAATATTGGACAGCGGGAAAATTGCAACATAAAAGTGCCACTTGTTGGACGATTTATACCAAAACATAAACAGCAATAATATTTATATATTTGAATTTAAATTTTGATGAAAAGTTGTGAATCAATTTTTGAGATAGAGCTATTGTAAAAAATGTGAAACATTCAGTATAGTAGCGCCACTGGTTGAACGATATACATCAAAATGTAAACAGCACCAATTCATACCAAGGATTAACTGAATTTGCAGTTGAAAGGCTGTATAGCAGCACCACCTATTGAGCAATTGACACGAAAAAATAACAAGTCGGAAATTGCACGTGAAGCGTAGCAAATGAGGTGCGTTCGTATGATAATGAAATTTTAAAAATATCACTCTCATATATCAATCTCATAAAATTGTAAATCATTAATTATAATTAAAATTCGCACCAAACAATGTTCTCTCTATACTCATTGTGTAATGGAATACTTTTGTGTGGCCTTGTCAATCAATAATGTTGTAACGAACTGCCCCTGTCATCCCGTTGAATAAGCGAAGAGCGGGAACCTCCTTTGCCGCTGAAAAACGCCGGAGACCACTTATAGGCTGACAATCTCTTCCATCCGTATCTCGAACATAGCTACTATCAGATGCCCGCCAGCTTTCAAACACAATGCTGTCTCATCTCTAGCGCGAACAAGCCAAAATTACAGTCTTCCGGTAAAATCAAAGTTTCCGTCAGGACCTCATAATACGCAGATCATACTTTCTCCATCATGAGAGCTTCATTCGCTCGGAGGAGCAAGACCAAAGGCAAGAGCTGCAGCCGAGAGCTTGCAAGAGAATCTAATGATTTTTCTTGAAGTCCCAATCCACTCTGTCTATTTTTTTTTTTTTTTTAATTGACCGACGGGAGGTTCCCTTAAACACCCCCCAAGTTTCATTGGCCAAAATGATCAACGCCCCTCTTGATGCAGTGAATTTTTAAGTGACATTGACCATTCTGACCTCCGAAATCCGGGAGTGTTAAAGTCGGCATTCTAAGGAAAATAATTGCTTACTCAGTCCACCTGCGAGGGATATTTTATGTCAAAACCCCATCCCGTCCTCAATTTTATAGATTCTAAAGTCAAAAGTCGACTCGGAAAAACCTTTGAAACTGTATACTCCATCCGCGCCGACCCTATTTCAAAGCCGCTAAACTTTCATCCACCCCAAGAAAAATAACAAGCGCTATCTTAACTATCCCCTTTAATGATAAAAAGAGCAGCTGTGCTTATCTTTCTAAATACACCGCGAGCCTTGAGTTCTAACCTAATATTTTTAATATTATTCTGTTCCTAAAAACCAGTATAAACATACTATAACAATATCCCCCCTTTTTACTGAAAATTTTTACGCAGAAAAAATTTTCTCTCACAAAAACAAACAAACAAAAAAAAATTTTACTATACCCTAAATCTATTGAAAAGTCAAATTTTGCCACCAATCGTCTTCGGATGTGTCTCGTCAACTAATACCCCATATTCCTATCCGAAACAAAACACCTGCCCCATATAAGAAAATGAAATCATAGCATTAAAAACACAGTACTCACTTTGTGCACTAAGAGAGTACCCCCAAAAACGACCATAATTCTAGCAATTATACTCAAATTTAGCTATTACCAGAATTTATAAAAAGAAAGAGAAAAAAAAAGAAAAGAAAAGAAATACTAGGGAAGAAAAAAAAACTTAAACGGCCTACCCCACAAGAAAGTAATTGCTCAACCAAAACATACTAAGTTTTATCTAAATTTAACTAGCGTTGCTACTTACAATTCAAACCATCTACACGAGCTTTTACAATAAGTTATCGTTCGTTCAGTATAATTCTACAAAAACACTGACAATGCAGTAATATATTGTACACTAACACATAAATATATACCTTAATAGATCCTCAAAAGATAACAGTAAAGTATTTCTAAACCAATACAATAAATTCAGTATCCTGCATCTCACTCTCATACACTAAAAGTAGCTTAGGACGATACAATTTCTTGATGAGGTAAATAAAGTAATAAACACATAAAATAAATTCACTGAAAACATTAATATATGTAAGTAATTAAAACAAATAATATAAGCTATTATTTGAAATTAATATATTAAAGTCCAATGTTTGTTTCTCTTCAGTGATGCATCATCCTGAATACCGCACTTAAATATACATATACATGGTAACCCACAGTAATGCTTGACCAATATCATAATTAAAAAATAATAACAATAATAATAAATAATAAATAATGCCTCTCGACCACCATACGACGGTAATAGCTACGATCGTATACAAACTCCTCTGCCTTACACCACATTCCTAAATTCTGCTAAAATAAGATACTCCCTGTAAAACCCCTTATTTTAAAGCACTACCACCACTCCCAAAATTAATTTCAAAACCAGCCAAAGGCAATTCGAATTAACAGATAAAGAAAATAAAATTTTAAAGCTCTATCAAGCATCAAAACCTAGCGTACTGGCATCGAATGCAGCATTGGTCAAACATACTTTACAAAGTCTCCCACTAATATACTCTGCCGACAAATCAATTATTATTGTATCAATGCAAGTTAATAACAACATCAATAAAAAATAATCTTCTAACACAATTTTTTTTTTTTTTTTTTTTTTTTTTTTTTTACCATTATTATTAAACGTACAGCAAATCTCACATCATAATACTACTTTGCATTGTCTTATTTTTGCTCCAACACCATGAATCAAATAGTAATAACAAAAATCTTTTCTCGAAATTTTACTTTTATTTACACGAAAGAGCATCACTGTACTCTTAAAATTTCAGTAAAATTAGACAATGCCACCATGCGTTTACCTTTTGATGGTTATATCAATAACATCAAATGCACAAAAGAACATATAAACAGCTTAATAAAATGTAACTGAAAATGATTACACATGATTCATTACAAAATATATGTATATATAGTATAAAAATGCACATTCACACACACACACAAAAAAACTTTAGAGCAAAATAAATGTAATAGCCCTAAAAACAGAATTGAAAAGTACTCCTATAATTTCTATTACAAATACATATTCTCTGCTACCACAGAAGAGAAAAAATAAAAAAAAAATATATTTACACCAGCTCAAAAACAAACAAACAAACAAAAAACTATATACAAGCTAAGACCGTTTCCGTAAACGGTACGAATGAGTTGCACTCTGACCACTTTTTACACAAGGAGTTCGTTGAACTCCCCCCTTTTTTCTCTCTCTTGCTTTTTTTTTTTATTCTTCTCGGGCTTCCGTTAACTCCTAAAGGAGGGAGGGGTGAAATTATTCTTCCATTTAGTGAACCATTCTGAGTATTGGTATCTGATACCTCTCCGGTCAATTCTGAATATTTACCTGAGTACTCATTCCTGGATTTACATGTATATTTTCAAATAAATATCTTTTAGAATTTCGTGAAAATATCCTTGTAGGATATATTTTGACTTCACGGTCAATATTAGCAAATTGTTCTTTTGGCTGGACATTTTTATTTTCTGTTGTTTCTGGTGTATCATTTTTACATTGTAATGCAGGAAAAACTGGTTTAATTCCAATTTTTCTAAGTTGATTCACATGAACCGTTTTACTCTTTGAAGGATCAGACACCAACTGAATTTTATAATTTACTTTCCCTAATTTTTCTATGACCCTGTAAGGCCCAGTATTAAGTTTAGCAAATTTTCGAGATAAACCAATCTTAATTGCAGGACAATACCATAAGACTAAATCTCCAATTCTAATTTTTTTATCGACCGCCGTTTTATTTTTAAATCTCTCCTGATTTTCCGCAGCTTTTTCTAAATTATCCCTGATTTGATTAAAAACAGCTTGCAAAGAAGGGATTAAAGTTTCACAATAAGAACGGCAATCAGAATACGAGAATTGAATTTCCTGCGCTAATAAATTATACGGAAGTAACATATCTCTTCCTGTTAGCACAAAATGAGGAGATTCATTCGTAGCAACATGCGTTGCTGATCGCAAAGCTAGGAGGGCAAATTTTAGCTGCCTGTCCCAGTCAGTATGAGTGGTATTTACGAGATGCGCTAAATGAGCAGCTAATGACGCATGGTATCGCTCCACTTTTGCATTGGTTTGTGGTCTATAGGGAGACGTAGTACGGTGATCAATTTCCAATTCTTTGTACACCTTTTTTATAGCATCACTCACTAACTGGCGACCAAGGTCAGTTATTAACGTTTTAGGCACCCCGTATCGGCAAATAAATTCGCCTAAAATGTCTGCAATTGTATCCGAATCAATTGTAGAAACAGGCCACGCGTCCGGCCACTTAGAAAATGCACAAACAAATGATACTATGTATTTATTACCCTGAGATGTTTGCGTGTAGGGACCCGAAATATCGAGATGCACAATTTGCATGACGTGAGTAGCGATGGGTAATCTTTGTAACTCCGCATCCTTTTTCGGTTTATGACCGCGGTATTCCAAACACGAGTGACAAGCGCCTATTAATTTCTTAATATGAGCATACATTTTTGGCCAGAAATAAAATTGCTTGACTCTCTCTAATGTTTTATAAATCCCCGCATGATACGTCACTACTGAGTTATGTGCTAAGTTAAATATTTTTGGGACTAAAGACAAAGGTAAAACGAATTTGCTTTGTATATCCCTTCTATTTCTGCTACGCGTATCCTTACACTTCAAAATATCGTCCTCTAAAAAAAATAAAATATGATCCGGTTTTGTAGAAACTTTATCAGACAGTTTCTGAATGATTGACAAACAAAATTTATCGTTCCCTTGTTCTAATTTAAGTTCGTTAAGAAAGTGCGAAGGGTCATAACTATGCATCAAAGGAGTACTAACAAGGCTATTTACAAGATGCACATTATCCTTCTCTACCGTCTTAACTTCTGTAATATCACTTTTATCAATGTTTTCAATTTCATGATCTACAAACCGAGATAAGAAATCCGCGACCGAATTGCATTTTCCTTTAATAAATCTTGTCTCAAAATTATAATCTGCGAGCGAACACAACCAACGAGCTATTCTCGAAGTAGGATCCTTTAATTTTAGAGCGTATGTAAGAGCAGCGTGATCTGTATATACTATGAATTTACGATTGAAAAGGTAGCATTTAAAATAATTGACCGCCCATACTACAGCTAAAAGTTCGCGTTCGGTTGTCGAATAACGTGTTTCGACTTCTTTAAGTTTCCGACTTGCAAATGCTATAGGCGCCGGAAAATTGTTTTCGTCAAACTGAGCTAAAACTGCACCCATTGCAAAATTTGAAGCATCAGAAAATACTACAAAATCTTTGTTAAAATCTGGTAAATTTAATGTCGGAAGATCTGCTAAAGCGTTTTTCAAATCTTCGAATTCTTCTTGTGCCTTATCTGTCCAAATAAATTTAGATTTTCCTTTTAATAAGTTACTTAAATTAATAGCTCTTTTTGAAAAATCACCCAGAAATTTTCTATAAAAGTTTATCGTCCCACAAAATTGGCGCAATTGTTTCTTACTATTAGGCACTTTAAATTGTTTAATTACTTCCACATTCTTTGTAGTGGGCGATATTTTTCCGTCCTTTACCGTAAATCCCAAAAAGGTAATTTCGGATTTGAAAAAATGGCATTTTGAGGGTTTTAATCTTAGATTGTGCTGCCGCAATCTATCAAAAACTAAAGATAATTTTTCAAAGTGAGATTGTATGTCTTTAGAAGCCACACATATGTCATCAATGTAAATTAAAATATTGAGGTCCGCCACATCTCCGAAAATAAAATTCATTAATCTCTGAAATGCGGGAGGCGAACTGGAACAGCCAAATGGGCTTCTTGTATACATAAATAGACCTTTATGCGTGGTAATTGAAGTATATTTTTGATCCTCCTCTTTAATTAGCTGTTGATAAAAACCCGAAGTCAAATCCATAGTTGAAAAATATTTGGAACCCCCCAAAGAATCTATAGTTTCGGTTATGTTTGGCAATGGGTAACTATCTTTTATTAATTGATCATTTAACTTTCTAAAATCCACCGCCAGTCTATATCCACCATCTGCTTTCTTAACTAACATTACGGGGCTAGCGAATTCACTGTTTGACGGTACTAAAATCCCCCCTTCTAGTAGAATATCTAACTGCCTTTCCATTTCTCCCCGTAAATTATATGGGACGCGATAGGGTTTACATTTAACTGGCTTCTCATCTTTCAGTCGAATTTCGTGTTTCACAGTATCGCACCCAGGAAGGTCAAGAACTGATGAGGCGAAGATATCTGAGTTTTTGTTAAGAAAGTCGCGTACTTCTGACCTTAGGGGTTCATTTAAATGATCTAAATCAACGTTACTGTCCCAACTTAAATCAGCATGATCCATAGATCCAATATTTTCGGCGTCAATATGACCCGTAAACTCATCCTGCTTATGGGGGTAATTTGATATCACTGGTAGTAACACGCCTAACTTAGTTCCTTTATTTACGTGCACTACATTATCACTCAAGTTAGCTATCTTAATAAATAATCTATTTGCATCATTTTCACAAATCGAGGTCCCTACTAATAAATCCCTCCTAAGCGGAGCAATACAAGGAGTAATTAAAACATCTTTTGAATGTATAAAATTTGTTTTTCTGATCCTAACATTAATAATTCTTTCCGAATTCGGAGGAATGCATTCTTTATGCTTAGAAAAAACTGGCAATGGTTCAGGTTTTACTTCGATCGAATTAACATTATTACTAGGGCCCATTAATAATGAAAAACCTGTATTATCGTAAAATAATGTATTGTTTTTTAAATCAATAAGTAAATCAAATTTCTTTATAAAAGGTACGCCTAGAATAATATGGAAATGCGAGGATAATGAACCGTTAGTTACATAAAAATTATCTTCAAAATCCTGATTCTCAATTCGAAAAGTTAAATCAACAGAATTCTTTATTTTAAACTCTCCCCCCAAAACTGTATTCATAGAAATAGAAATTTTTTTTAATTTATTTAGTTCTAATAAGTCAACAACTTGTTGTGTCACAAGATTACAACTAGAACCTGAATCAATTAATGCTTTACATATTTTTCCTTGAATATTAACTTCGATTAATGGTAATTTAGTTTCGATGTTTTCATTAAAAAAAACATTAAAATTATGGCACCCTGTATTGTCTGATACCGACTCTGTATTACCCAAAGAGGAATTATTCGTCGGCTTATAATCCCCCATCAATAGTTTAAATTATTATCTCTAGATCTCTGGTTTGCAAATTGTCCGTGAGATTGAAATCCCCTGCCCCGATTACTTGAATAAAATGTGCGGCCAGCACCCCTTCCTCGTAAATCCCGTGAGTTTTGCAATTCCCGTATGTCTCCCCTATCCTCCAATGTATTATCGCGACTCTCATTTCTGAGTCTAGAGTTATTCTCGGTCGACTCATCATTAAATCTTTGCCGGGTATGCTGAAATTGAGGGCAAAATCGTTGTATATGACCGGGTAAATTACACCGGAAACAAACAATATCATCTTGTTTCTTTTTTTGCGAATCTTTTTCGAGTTTAGAAATCTTATCTGATAAAATTTGTAACTGATCTTTCAGTTCCCTAGCGAAATCACGAAAATAGTCAGCTTCTGATTGATTATTTCTATTAATAGTAACCGCACAAGCTAAATTAGAATTATCTATTTGCAAAGCCGTATCGACAGGCATTGATTTATACGCGCGTTCTTCCAATAACGCTATTTCTTCTAATTCTTTTAAATTTTTCGCATTTCTGGCAATTACACCCTTTCTAATCTGGGGAAGTAAATTTTTTTGCAACATGGAAACCAACCATTCCTGTTTTGTTTTTTCCTCACTATCTTTCGGTAAATTATGCGCCGAAATTGCTGCAGTAGCCTTAACATTTGCTTTTGCAATAAATTCTGCTACCGAATGGTCCTGCTGTTGTTTAAATGTCCAGAAATCATTTAAAAGATCCCCTTGATCCCTTTTAGCACCAAATTTTTCCTGCAATACATCAAATAAATCCTCCACAGTTTTAATGTTATGCTTGAAATTTAAAAATGTTTGCAAGGCTAATCCAGCTAGTCGCTGTTGAATAGCAAATAATTGATCTTCTTTCGGCCAAAGCAAGAAGTCTGCTACTGCCGAAAATTTCGTTTTAAATTGTTCTAAGGTCCATGTTATGTCCTGCCCCGTAAAAATAGGAATGATATTTAAAGAATCTAAAATTAATGCGCGCCTTTTCATTGTAGCTTCTATTTCTGCCATCGTTTTGGCCTCTTGAGTGGGTGGTTCGGGCATTCTGAATCACACTCAAATAAAATAAAGAGTATTTCGAATGTAGATTAACTATTGCAAAATACTTGAAAATATTAAACAAAGGTAATTATATTTAGGAATCCAAGAAAATCATATATAAGTATATAAAACAGACAACATAAAATTACTCTATGCAATTCAAATATATTGAAAGATATTTAAAACACACAAAATTTCTTTATGGCAGAGGCGGGAGAAAAATTTATTACACATACCAATTAATTATACCCACACACAATATAAATACCAATATTGCACTTCAATAATAATACTTTAAACTTATGAAAGTTGGTACATAACATAAAATCATATGGCACTTTTATATACACTTTTTCAACTTCTCGCTATTAATATTTTTACATAATATCAAGAAAAATTTGTAAGTTAAATTTAATTATAAATTTCGAAATTAAATTGAATTGGAGCACCAAAACCCAGTAAAGGTCAAACTGTAACCAGAATTTAATTGTTACTTAACGGCACCAGTGTTATATTTCGTTTATTTTTGATTTATTTATTTTTATTTATTTACTATTATCTGTTTATTTGTTACATTAAATAATTTCAAAATTATGCTAAATTAACTGAATCCCATAACTCTCATAATTAACTATAATCTCAAGAGGAATTCTCCTCTATGTAAACAAGTTTAAGCTCTACGATTGCGTTGTGTAAAAATGATGCTCCAAAGTAGTTTCAATTATTATCAGTTATAAATCAATTAATAAGGATAGCAAGCAAGAATTCCAGAATTAAAGAAACTAATACTTCTATTACTAAGATAATATTTTTATTTACAAAATTTAACAATTAGTATTTATTGATTGAGATATATTTACCAAACTTAATCATATTACAACATAATATTCTTATAACAACTTAAAATTACAATTAAATATACTGAAACTCGTGTAGAGTAACTAAACTCCCTAGCGGTAGAATTTATAGTATATTCCCCAAAACATAATAAACAACACTCACCCGGGTTTCTAATACACACAACCCTTTTCTCCGTACATCAACTCCATCAATATATCGTCTTCGGGCACCTCAGCTCAGACCAAATCCTCCCTATGAAGCCTTCATTGTAGAGTCCAAACACTGCGGCTGAAATCTCGGATCCGACGGAGCCCTCCCAAACGAACTGCCCCTGTCATCCCGTTGAATAAGCGAAGAGCGGGAACCTCCTTTGCCGCTGAAAAACGCCGGAGACCACTTATAGGCTGACAATCTCTTCCATCCGTATCTCGAACATAGCTACTATCAGATGCCCGCCAGCTTTCAAACACAATGCTGTCTCATCTCTAGCGCGAACAAGCCAAAATTACAGTCTTCCGGTAAAATCAAAGTTTCCGTCAGGACCTCATAATACGCAGATCATACTTTCTCCATCATGAGAGCTTCATTCGCTCGGAGGAGCAAGACCAAAGGCAAGAGCTGCAGCCGAGAGCTTGCAAGAGAATCTAATGATTTTTCTTGAAGTCCCAATCCACTCTGTCTATTTTTTTTTTTTTTTAATTGACCGACGGGAGGTTCCCTTAAACACCCCCCAAGTTTCATTGGCCAAAATGATCAACGCCCCTCTTGATGCAGTGAATTTTTAAGTGACATTGACCATTCTGACCTCCGAAATCCGGGAGTGTTAAAGTCGGCATTCTAAGGAAAATAATTGCTTACTCAGTCCACCTGCGAGGGATATTTTATGTCAAAACCCCATCCCGTCCTCAATTTTATAGATTCTAAAGTCAAAAGTCGACTCGGAAAAACCTTTGAAACTGTATACTCCATCCGCGCCGACCCTATTTCAAAGCCGCTAAACTTTCATCCACCCCAAGAAAAATAACAAGCGCTATCTTAACTATCCCCTTTAATGATAAAAAGAGCAGCTGTGCTTATCTTTCTAAATACACCGCGAGCCTTGAGTTCTAACCTAATATTTTTAATATTATTCTGTTCCTAAAAACCAGTATAAACATACTATAACAATAATAAAAGTTCTTTGCACAACAGATTATGCGAAATCTATATTATAATATACAGTTTATGATGCATATCAATATCATTATCTTCGAATAAGTGTAATATTATTAAAATGCATTTGAAACATTTTTTTTCCATCGACTGTAATGTAACGGAGTACTTTTGATTGTCCCTGTATTTGATATATGCAACCTATTTTCAAAAAAAAAAAATAAAATGACTTGACAAAATTATGTAATAAGTATGTAATTTAAATTTCAAACGATTAAAATGCATTCGCAACATTTTTCCCCATTGACCGTAATGTAACGGAATACTTTTGATCGTCCCTGTCTATCCCTTGATCTATCCATCCGATTCTCATAACATTTGAAATGGCTCGACAAAATTATGTAATAATTATATATTTTAAATTTCAAAAGATTCGGTTGGGTAGTTTTTGCGTTGTTACATGCGGACAGATAGACGGACAGATGGACAGACAGACAGACGGACATAGTTACGAACGCACCTAATAAGGACCAATCTACATCATGGACTATTTGAATATAACAGAAGTAAATTTTCCAAGTGGGTGAGAAAAAATCCGGACCAGGGATGTATTGTCTTCAAAATTAAATCTATGCCCATCATAAGGGATTCTAAGGATAGGAAATTCCGTGCATTTTTTCTAAAATCTTGTTCTAAAAATTTCTCTGAAATCATGTAAATTCTGCGAAATGCAGCATAACCTTTTCGGCGATTAACACTAAAACGTAATCACCAGAACTTGTGTATACGTCTAAACTGAATCCTAAATTAGATGAAAACTAATACACTAGCTCTTGAGATACTATTATAAAAATCGTACTAATTCAGCATAGCAGTGCCAGATGTAAGGCGATTTACAACAAAGTCATATGAAAGACTAACTGAATCTGAAGTTTGATGGAAATCCTTGCATTAATTCCTGGTATACAGCCATCACGGAAATTACACGAAATGTAGCATAGCAGTGCCACCTGTAAAGCAATTTACATCAAAGTGTAAAAATTTTTCATTCATATCAAGGACTAAATTAATCTTAAGCTTGATAAAAATCCGTGCATTATTTTTTGAGATGGAGCAATTGCAAAAATCCAAAAATGTAGCAACGCAGCGCCACCTGTTGAGCGATTTACACAAAAAAAATAAAAAATATCAATTCGTGTCAAGGGTTAACAAAATATCAACTTTGATAAAATGTGCAGTCGTGCAGGAGATTGGGCTATTGCGAAAATCTTGAAGAATGCTACCTAGAAGCGATACCTGTTGAATGATCAAATAACATTAAAAACTAATCAGCACCCATTTACATCAGGAACTAATTGAATACAAGTTTTTATTCAATTCCGTGCATTAGTTCTTGAGATAGAGCGCCCACAAAATTTGTGTCACTCACAGACATTTTTTAAAAAACATGTTGTTTGGAATATCTGACCTCTAAAACGTATAAAATCCGTCGAAAACCTGGTTTCGAAAATTTTCATGAATACAATACTTTCTTCTGGTAACTATAAAAAAGAAAGTAAAAATGTAGATGAAAAAATAACTAGAATTTGAAAAATATCTCGGAAATTGAAAGTCAAATGTGACAGTTTGAAGCCCGTTCATACGTAACTAGTCATAGTAACGCATACGTCATTTTGCGAATGGCTACACTTTGAAATTTGAAATGAAATTTCGGAATTGCAATTTTTGCTACTGCGACTTTTTAAACTTCTAAACATCGACATTTTCAACTTTTACATCATCAAATAGGGGAAAAAATGCACTTATAAATGCAATTTGTTTGAAAGCAAATTGCATTTATAAGAGCATTTATAAGGTGTTGTTTATTTGCTTTTGAGTTATTAATTTTTTGTGGTTTTTATACCTTTTTTGTAATTGTGGCAACAGACGTACCCCATTTCTATTAAAAGTAAAAGGGAGAAAATTAAATTACGCTTTTTTTGTCGCTAAATTTTTATAAAAAGTGAAAAAAATATTGAATTTAAAATTCGTGCTATGTGAAGAATTTACATTCTTGACATAATTGTATAATTCTGTGAATTTCGGTTTTAGTTTGTTTTTATTTATCAATTAAAGGATTTTTATTTTATTGAAAATTTTCTTTAAACACAATACACTTTTTTTTTACACTCTGACGTCGCAGGTGCAATTTTTATTGTAACTAATTTTGTAGATTTATTATAAGTCAATGAAACAGTTCCTTCCTAAACATTTTCTTTCGTCGAGGAATTCGCCGTGTTTCACCTTGTTTTTAATAATGGTGAGATCATAGTGCAATAGCTGCTGCATTGTTGTACAAACAGGCATAAATAAAAACAAGTTGGAAATTGCACGTGAAGCGTAGCAAATAAGGTGCGTTCGTATGATAACGAAATTTTAAAAATATTACTCTCATATATCAATCTCATAAAATTGTAAATAGTGAATTACAATTAAAACGCTCATCAAACAATGTTCTCTCTATACTATTATGTAATGGAATACCTTTGTGTGGCCTTGTAAATCAATAACAAATGTTCTTTGCACCACAAATCATGTAAAATGTATATTATAATATGTACTTTATAGTTTCAAATAAAGTTTATTAAGTTCGAATGAGTGTAACACCATTAAAACGCATTTGAAACATTTTTCCCCTTTGACCGTAATGTAACGGAATACTTTTGATTGTCCCTGTAAGTGATCTATGCATCCGATTTTCATAAAATGTGAAATAACTCGACAAAATTATGTAATAATTATGCATTTTAAATTTCAAACGTATAAAATACATTTGAAACTTTTTCCCTATTGACCATAATGTAATTGAATACTTTTGATTGCCCCTGTAATTGATCTATGCACCCGATTAACAAAAAATTTGAAATAACTCAACAAAATTATATAATAATTATGTATTTTAAATTTCAAACGATTAAAATGCATTTGAAACTTTTTCCCCATTGACCGTAATGTAATGGAATCCTTTTGATTGCCACTGTAATTGATCTATGCATCCGATTTTCATAAAATTTGAAATGACTCGACAAAATTATGTAATAATTATGTATTTTAAATTTCAAACGATTCGGCTGGGTAGTTTTTGCGTTGTTGTATGCGGACGGACAGGCGGACGGACTGAACGACCACTATAGGTGTTACGTATTTACATAATTACGAACGCACCTAAAAAATCGTACATACGTATTAACTCCACCGAAGCAGAACTTGCGCTTATGCTTCAATAAAGAGCAATCTTCTTGTTCTTGCTTTTTTAGTGCTTTTTTTGCTCACTTTTTAGTGCTTTAGTACTTTTTCAGTGCTTTTTTGAGCCCATTTTTTGTGCGCGTGCAAACAACAAGGTTGCTCTTTATTGGCGCATTAGCGCAACTTCTGCCGCGGTGGCGTTAATACGTAAGTATCAAAAAATTATTACAGTATTATAGATTCAATTCAGTCATACGTAAATACACTGTAAAAAAAATTCTGTTAAGCTTATGCAAAAACTTTTGCAGCAGATTTTGCCGTAAAAAATGCGGTAAAATTAGATGTAAATTTTTTATTAAATCTAATTTTACTGCAATTTTTATGGCAAAAATTGCTGGCAACATTGCTGCCAGCACTTTTTGCCGTAAATTTAGCAGATTTTTTTTAGGTGCGTTCGTAATTATGTAAATACGTAGCACCTATTGTTGTCGTTCAGTCCGTCCGTCTGTCTGTCCGTCTGTCTGTCTGTCCGTCTGTCTGTCTGTCCGCATATAACAACGCAAAAACTACCCAACTGAATCGTTTAAAATTTAAAATACATAATTATTACATAATTTTGTCGAGTCATTCCAAATTTTATGAAAATCGGATGCATAGATCCATTACAGGGACAATCAAAAGGATTCCGTTACATGACGGTCAATGGGGAAAAAGTTTCAAACGCATTTTATACGTTTGAAATTTTAAATACATACTTATTACATAATTTTGTCGAGTCATTTAAAATTTTATCAAAATCGGATGCATAGTTCAACTACATGGACAGTCAAAAGTATTCCGTTACATCACGGTTAATGGGGAAAAATGTTTCAAATGCATTTTAATGGTGTTACACTCATTCGCACGTAATAAAATTGATATGCATCTATAAAGCACATATTATAATATACGTTTTGCATAACCTGTGGGGCAAAGAATATTTGTTATTGATTTACAAGGCCACACAAAATGGTATAGGGAGAACATTGTTTGGTGAGCATTTCAATTGTAATTAACCATTTACAATTTTATGAGATTGATATATGAGAGCGATATTTCTTAAAACTTCGTTATCGTACGAACGCACCTCATTTGCTACGCTTCACGTGCAATTTCCAACTTGTTTTCAGTGTACTAGGAGTTCATATTCAATAAAAGGTCATCATCCCGGCTAGAGCCTATCAAGTGATGTCATTGAATTCATGAGTAGGATAAGATTTAATAAAATAATATTAATTTAATACATCTTTAACACATTTAATGCATATTTAATTTTTTTTAAACAGT
Source organism: Maratus speculifer (assembly GCA_964019185.1). Taxonomy (NCBI): domain Eukaryota; kingdom Metazoa; phylum Arthropoda; class Arachnida; order Araneae; family Salticidae; genus Maratus; species Maratus speculifer. Next base: position 17,110,139 of record OZ025301.1, read on the forward strand.
TAGCTTGGCATTTAAAAACGCCACGCGGTGTGTTTGATCTCTTTGAATGCTCCCTAATTTAAATTTCCTTAAAAGGCAAAAGATATTCATTTGAAAATTTTCTTTTGCCAAATTCATTTGAATTAATACAGGATTCACTGCCAAAAGTGTTAAGGTAAACGTTTCTTATTTTAAATGAAATATTAATTTTCAGATGTCCAAAACAGAAAAAAAATTAATAGAGAAGCAAATAAAATAAGAAACAAAACTTTTTAAACTATCGTTATGCATATTTAGTATTATTATTTAATTTACTAACGCTGTCATGTAATTATGATTCATAACAAGGCTAATATAATTATTTTTGCAATTCAAGGAGCCCAAGATTAATTTTCTTTAGTTCTTGCAAGGGATGGAATGTCCCCACCTGGACTAAATTCAACACTGGATTGACTAATTAGAATCATGGATCTGCAGTTAAAAGAAAGATTTGTCGTTGAATTACTGGCAAAAGAGATTGTTCGCCAAAAGAAATACATAATTACCTGAAAAATAATTATCGGGACTCTGCACTGTAAAAAAAAGGGTCGATCTACTAAAAAAACTTTAGTGATCCCTATAACTACTAAAAAATTTTTAGTAATCTTAGTCGGTTACAAGAAAATCTGTAAGAATTACTAGAAAAAAGTTAGCAACGAATAGCGTTAATAGTTTTATATTTTTAATAGCTATTACTAAAACGTACTTGGTGTAACCTTGATAGCATAGTTGTTATAGTAACGGACTCCAGGCTAAAAGGTCACGGGTTCGATACTGGCCACCGCCAAATACGCCCCGAATGTATGTAGTATAAGTACTCGTTAATAAAGGGATTATGAAAATCCTGTCGGAGCATGTAGCAATGTTTGGTGCTGTCATCTATTGCGGTTTTGCCGAAAATCTTCCGCTTCAGAAGTCTGGATGCAGCTCGAAGGAAGCTCCTGCCCTTCGGGCGTACGTAATGGTTATTAAAAATAATTTTGGAGCTATTACTAAAATTTGCTTGGTGGCTCATACTAAAAATTTTTAAGTTAGTTATACAAAAAACTCTTTTGTTCAGTTTACAAAAGAAATGCTTGTTTCACTTGCAAAAAAAAGTTTGTAATGGTTACTAAAAAGTTCTGTGGAATACAAATTTACTAAAAAATTTTTAGTAACCTCTTGAATTTTTTTTTTACAGTGTGTAATGGGCACCAGCAATATTCGCTGTTCCATATAAATAAGTGTGGAGACGGAGAAATGGAAATTGAAGATAAGCTGAGAAGCGTCCTGCCGACAACATCGTCACAAGTGTGAATAGAGAATGTGCTGATGAACTGATTCGAGGAAATAGACGAGATACGTGCGTTGATTGGTTGCGTCTATGACGACCAATTATCAACACTAGGGATATGGGCTCTAAAGGGGGGGGAGGACCCTCCATGAGGGTTTTTATAAAAGAATCTAAACTGTATTTACGAAAGAAAAAGACAAAAGTTTTGAAGAAAAGCATGAAAATCTCCGAACGATTAGGCCGATGTGCGCGATTAGGTTTGAACCCGTCTACTATTACCGAGGGCTAAACCACTCGGACACTGGTGGGGCGACTACGAGATACAGTTCAGAATATTGTTGATTCATTGAACGCCTTGTATTTCTCTTCCCAAAGAATAATTACAAAACCCTGCTAAAATCAAAATCCTGATTTTTTTTTTTTTTTTTTATAGTTTTGATGCCTGGGTGAATCGATCTCTTAAGGGTGTATTCGAAAAAAACGCTTTTCCACCTTCATCAGCTCGAAATTTTCCGATACATTTTCAGACTTATTTTTAAAAGGAGAAACATGAAACTTGCTGGGGTGAAGAATTTGAAAGTTTGGTGCGTTTGAGAGCCAAAATGAATCTAAAAATAAATAGAAAAAAAGGCACTTTGGATCGAAATACACTCTTAAATGTGTGCAAATGCATGGTGATTATGTTTGATAGTCGATTTGTGTAGAAGACAGTTTATCCTATGATCTACTAGGTCTGTTCGGGGCGTAGGTAGGGGTCATCGACGAAAACTGGTCGCTCACCGCGACGGTTCCATCCCATTCAAGGTGTATTAACATTTATTTTCCACCCAAAATAGTTAACAACAAGTTGAAAATTGCACGTGAAGCGTAGAAAATGAGGTGCGTTCGTACGATAACGAAGTTTTAAAAATATTACTCTCATATATCAATCTCATAAAATTGTAAATAGTGAATTACAATTAAAACGCTCATCAAACAATGTTCTCCCTATACCATTATGTAATGGAATACCTTTGTGTGGCCTTGTAAATTAATAACAAATGTTCTTTGCACCACAAATTATGTAAAATGTATATTATAATATGTACTTTATAGTTGCAAATAAATTTTATTAAGTTCGAATGAGTGTAACACCATTAAAATGCATTTGAAACATTTTTCCCCATTGACCGTTATGTAACGGAATACTTTTGATTGTCCCTGTAATTGATCTATGCATCCGATTTTCATAAAATGTGAAATAACTCGACAAAATTATGTAATAATTATGCATTTTAAATTTCAAACCTATAAAATACATTTGAAACTTTTTCCCTATTGACCATAATGTAATTGAATACTTTTTTTTGATTGCCCCTGTAATTGATCTATGCACCCGATTATCAAAAAATTTGAAATAACTCAACAAAATTATGTAATAATTATGTATTTTAAATTTCAAACGATTAAAATGCATTTGAAAGTTTTTTCCCCATTGACCGTAATGTAATGGAATCCTTTTGATTGCCCCTATAATTGATCTATGCATCCGATTTTCATAAAATTTGAAATGACTCGACAAAATAATGTAATAATTATGTATTCTAAATTTCAAACGATTCGGTTGGGTAGTTTTTGCATTGTTATATGTGGACAGAGAGACGGACGGACAGAACGACCACTATAGGTGCTACGTATTTACATAATTACGAACGCACCTAAAAACGTTTAAGGGTGTTCTCAACTGCTCTGCTCCACAAGCGCAAAACGTTTTGACACAATTATACATTCGTTTTTTAACAGAAAGGTATACAATTGGAAGACCTGACTTAGAAAAGCGATTTCGAATAAAACTTAGTTTTCCATTTAAGGTTCATTCAATTATTTATCCAGTTATAAGCTATTTCGATCACGTAATCATCCATTTTTCTTCTGCTCTTCAACCGGATTTTCTGCTTTCGTCACGAAATGTGTTCAAAAACGTCCACTTTGAAGGTTTGTTATGAAAGACCAGTTCCGTTTTCCTTTTTTAAAAAACAGAAAACAGAATTAGACAGTTTCTGAATAACAACACCTGATAGTTTCATGCATTTCCAAACAACAATAAAATAAAGCATCTGTCACATTAAGTGGCCCTTTCTGATTTAAGAACACCCTTAATGCTCGTAATTTTTAGAAAGGAGAGAATAAAGAATATACATTTAAATTTATCTCCAATTTTATCTTTAATCGTTGGCTTGACATTTAAAAATGCCACGTTATGTGTTTGATCTCTTTGAACGTTCCTAATTTAAATTTACTTAAAAAAAAAAAAAAAAAAAAAAAAAAAAAAAAGGTTCATTTGAAAAATTTCTTGTGCAAAATTCATTTGAATTAATTCAAGGCTGAAATTGCACCCGTCTTTTTGAAGGTTACATCAAAATTCATATTTTTATTCTTCACCTTCAGATAAAATAATTTGCTGCATATATTAGTATCGTACTATTGCGAAAATAAAGAAATTTAATATAAATATATATTATAAGTTTTTTTTTTCTTTCGGGAAAATTAACCTTATACTATATTAATTTCCTTTTAACAATATTTCGTACTTAGTTCAACTTATTAAGTTAAAATCCTGTTACTAGATCTAATTTATTAATCTTTATAGAAACGATATAAATTCTAATTCACCTTAAAAAACATTTATTCCGTTATGCGTAAATTTTAAGAATGGCTCTAAATTAAAATATTCTTAATTAAACTTTATATCTTAAAATTCCAAATAAAACTCATTCTTTTCCCTGTTTTTATCAACCTTTTTTTAAGAATGTCTTATTAAATTTATTCCAAAACCATATTTTTTAAAAATATAATTCTTTTTATTTATTTTTTTCTTCGCGTTTGATATTTATTGCGTATCAATAAAATCATTTCTTTACTTTTTTTGTGTTAAATTATCGTCTGTAGAATGTATTCAAAATTTGATTACTTTAGATTATAAATTACATAAATAATATTTTTTAAAAATAAAATTATCGTTTGCAAAAGATCGAATCTGTCGTTTTTAATCTCGATGCTTGATATTAAGTTCTGTTTGCATAAAAGAATCACGGTTAGAGATTATCGACAATTCTAGAAGCTTTTTATTATTGAGTTATGTAATGAGGCCCAGAGATGATGGAATATTTTTCTTTTTTCTTTCGATGATTCGGGTTTAGACGACTTGCGGAAACTATGTTTTTATGATGGAATGTTGCTTTGGGGAGAGCATTTTTCCTGCAAAATATGAATATCTTTTAATAAACTAGTTTGGAGTAGCTAATGAAAGCTATGAAACTTCTTCGTTTATTATTTTACTTATTTTTTTTTTTATCTCGTCACGACTCCTGTGATATAATATGGGGAAACTTGCAAATAATATTACTAGCTCCCTATCTCAAAATGTCACATATATACAGGGTGTCCACTCTCAATGGTGGCCATTTGTACATCTTTAACCTTTACCCTTAAACATATAGTTCCAATTACAAGAACGTTTTAAATGAGGTAAAAAGATATTTTAAAAACGATTTGGGTTAGTAAAAACATTTCTTAAAAAATTAGGAAATTTAAATTTTTACACTGTCCATCGGTCCTTTAAGTTACATATAGTAAAATTTCCCGGTTATACTGACAAATAAGACAAAAAAGTTCCATTATTCTAAGTTGAAAATTTCCCTACTAATATTTGTTTAAAATTGGAGCATAATTTTTGGTGTAAATGTGGGGCCATTTACAAATTTAGTTGAAATATAATTTCGATAGAATGAATTTGATAGAAATATTTAAAAAATGATCCAAAGTAAAATTGAAATTGCAATATAAGTAAAATTTAAATTGCAATATAAATAAAATTGAAATATTCAATCATTCTAAAATATCAATGCAAGCTATACAATTTGTAATAAACATATAAGGGAAAGAACTGAATTATTTTAAGTAGAATGATGACAATTAACAGCTTTAATTCTTTACAATATAATACATAATTTAAAATGTTATTAGTTTACAATAGCCTGCAAAAGGTGGGTCAAGTCATGTTTTTTAGCTTTCGATAATTGATTCTTATGTATTCTGTACCACTGAATCCAAAATTAAATTAATTTTTTTACCCTCGTATAAAGATTTTTTGCAAACTGTAAATTTTAAAATTTCGGACCTGATTTATTTTGGAAACAGGCAAAAAATAAATTGCTCGTTAAATAAACTTGTATTGACATAAACAACTATAATATGAAGTTTTATATAATTTCGATAGTTAGTAAATTAATTAACAAATTGGTAATTGCATGTAGAGCGTAGCAAATGAGGTGCGTTCGTACGATAACGAAGTTTTAAAAATATCACTCTCATTCATCAATTTCATAAAATTGTAAATAGTTAATTACAATTAAAATGCGCACCAAACAACGTTCTCCCTATACCATTATGTAATGGATTACTTTTGTGTGGCCTTGTAAATCAATAACAAATGTTCTTTGCACCACATATTATGCAAAATGTTTATTATAATATGTATTTTATAGATGCATATCAATTTTAATATGTTCCATTGAGTGTAACACCCTTAAAATGCATTTGAAACATTTTTCCCCCCATTTACCGTAATGTAACGGAATCCTTTTGATTGTCCCTGTAATTGAACTATGCATCCGATATTCATAACATTTGAAATGACTCGACAAAAATATGTAATAATTATATATTTTAAATTTTAAACGATTCGGTTGGGCAGTTTTTGCGTTGTTATATGCGGACGGACGGACTGGACGACAACTATAGGTGCTACGTATTTACATAATTACGAACGCACCTAAAAAGCGTTCTAATCATAGCCCACCAGGCTTACGTTACACAAAACGAGCATTTTACTTTCTGAGCAATTTATAATTATGTAAGATATAAATGGCATGAGAATGAATACTTTGAGTTTGTTCCACATGGAATCCTTTAAAAGAATTTCTCAATGCTTGAAAACATAAACTAGTCGTTAGGGGCCGCCGCGATACTTACCCATCATGGATTACAAACGTGTGTAAACTATTTATAAAATGCATTGCGATTCCAAAACAAAATATAAACGCATATATAAGTGTTTTTAACTCATATTCATGCTCTATTAATGAATTGCTGGTGAAACAATTTCGACAAATTGTATAAAACGCCAAACTATTCAAGTAGCACTGAATTGCATAAAAGAAACATTCTTATAACTCCAAAAATAATAATCATATTAACTAACGGTTTATTGCATCGAATTAAGTGTCTCATTTCCAATTAAAATGTATCTTTGAATTGAAATTTCAGTAAAATACAGGATCATGAAAAATCAAAAAATGTGGAAAAAAGGATTAGAAATATCTCAACAACTAATAACACGATCGACTTCGTTTTATATGCAAAATTTGTGCTATTTTATTGCCTTTTACGTTCACTCCTTAAAATAAAAAAAATCGAAAATTTTCGTATACCTTTCATCAGAACGAATTTTTCGAGAGTCCGAAAAAAATAGTTCCGGATAAACGAGGTTACTGATATTCGATAGGCTTCGTCCCATTCTTACATACTAAGCACATACAAAATTTCAAGTCTCTATATCAATTTGTTCGGGAGATAGAGCGGTTACAGACAGACAGACACACAGACGGACGGACGGCAAAAAAAATTTTCTAAAAATATATTTTTCGGAATCTCCAGTGTCCGAAACGTGTAAATCCGTAAAAAAAAAATTTTCGATTTTCAAAACGATTGCAAGACTTATCCTATACTACGTATGATGGGTAAGTAAAATGCTTGACATTTTTCAAATGAACATGTAGTTTTATACGCTATATGGCCAAAGGTAACCGGGCACTTGCGATTTTAGACATTTTGTTAAATATCTAGAGAAATACGTGAGGAATTGACTTGGAACTCCAGGTGTGTAAGCATACTAGTACAGCTCATATATCACAGTGATGATTTTGTTTCCCCCGAAACTCCATTGGAGACCGTCAACAGAAAAAGAACGAATATATTTTGGATAACCCTGTACAAACTAATGTAGCAAAAGAGGTCAGAATGTAGATTATGATTAAGTGGCTTATTGTTATGAACTGTGTTCATTTTTGCGTGGTATACGCGTAGAAAAATTAAGGTTTTTATTTAAAAAAAAAGTCCCGAATTTTGCGAAGTTTTTTGCTTATCATTTGCAGAGTTCTTAATATAAAAAAATTGTTTCCAGAAAATAGGACGAACAACATTGCCCATAATACTCTGTAATCAGAATTGAAGAAAAAATAATAATAAAAATTGTATGAAAAATGAGCAGGTTTACTTAATAATTACTACGAATGCGTGAACACTATCAAAATTTCACTTGTATATTGTGTTAGATAAATGTACAGAGCAACTTTTGTGAAAGTTTCATAGCATGAAAATTCTGAAAGTGATCGTGTATAGAATCAACTCAAAATCCGTTATTCCCAAAATGAAGCACAAAAATCAGGGGTTTTATCCAAATTTTGTAGTACGTGTCATATTGTGCATTCTATATTGACGCTAATCAATAGATATATAGATACAGCCCCTCATTTTTTTTCTTCATTTTGAGAACAGCGGATTTTGAGCCTGTCTATAGATGATCACAAGCACTTCATAATCTATGAGCTCAATTACATAAAGTGTTCGTAATTGCATAAATACGTAGCACCTATAGTCGTCTTTCAATTTTTCCGTATATAACAACGCAAAAACTACCCAACCGAATCGTTTGAAATTTAAAATATATAATTATTACATAACTTTGCCGAGTCATTTCAAATTTTAAGAAAATCGGATGCATAATTTAATGTCAGGAATAATCAAAGATATTTCTTTACATTACGGCCAATCAGAAAAAAAGTTTGACGCGTATTTTAAGGCTGCTACGCTATTTCGAACGTAGTAAAATTGATATGCATCTACGCAGTATACAGGGTGTCCCCTCTCAACGGTGGCCAACGGCTAATTTCTAAACCGTTAGTCATAGACATATAGTTCCAATTGCAAAAATGCTTTAAAAAAGGTAAAGAATTGTTTTTCAAGCGATTTAGCTCAAAATAAAATTTTATTAAAAAATTACGAAAATTAATTTTTTATACGGTCTCTCGGTTCCATAAGTGATATTTAGTAAATTTTCCCCACTACTGTAACAAATAATACAAAAAATTCCCATTCCTCTGCGATTAAAATTGACCGAGTAATAGTTGTTTAAAGTTGAAGCATCTTTTTTGCTGCAAATTAGGGGTCAGTCACAAATTTACTGGAAATAAAAACTAGTCGTTGGGGGCCACCGTAATACTTACCCATCATGGATATGTATATGAAAATAAAACATGTGAAAACTATTTATACAATGCATTGCAATTCCAAAACAAAATTTAAATATTGTTAATATACATAGTAATGCTACATTAAAGAATTGCTGATGTACCAATTTCGACAAATTATATAAAACGCAAAACTTCTCGAGTAGTACCGAACTGCGTAAAAGAAACATCCTTATAACTCCAAAAATAATAATTCTATTAACTAACAATTAACTGCGTCGGATTAAATGTCTCATTTCCAATTAAAATATACCTCTGAATTGAAATTTGAATGAAATACAGGGTCATGAAAAATCGAAGAATGTGGAAAACAGGATTACAAATATCTCGGCAACTAACAATCCGATTGATTTCGTTCTATATGCAAAATGTGTGTTATTTTATTGCCTTTTACGTCCATTTCTTAAAACAAAAAAATTCGAAAATTTTTGTATACCTTTCATCAGAACGAATTTTTCGAGGGTCCGAAAAAAATAGTTCCGGATAATCGAGGTTGCTGATATTAAATAGGCTTCGTCCCATTCTTACATACTAACTACATACAAAATTTCAAGTCTCTATCTCAATTTGTTTGGGAGATAGAGCGTTGTTTACAGACAGACAGACGGACGGCAATTTTTTTTTTCTAAAAATACGTTTTTCGGAATCTCCACTATCTAAAACGTGTAAATCTGTCAAAAAAATTTTTTCGATTTTCAAAACGATTACAAGACTTACCCTATACTACGTATGATGGGTAAGTAATAAACGCAAGATATAAAATTTCACATTAAACATTGAGAGTAAAATAATATTTACAATATTATTTTTAAATTTATGTGATGATTACATATTAAAGCAAAATTTGTACTAAAATTATAAGTGAAAAAATAACAGAAAGTTTGTTAATTTAATTTATGAAAAGCAATAGTCACAAATCGTTACAAAATGACATATATTTACTATTCTATTAGATAACCTACCAGAATTTGATGTAATCCTATAAAATAAATAAATGGTACGCACTTAAAATTGTATTAATATTATACTGTCATTGGATATAAATAAGTGTGCAAATTGAACCTCGATCGGATATTTGGAAGTGAGTTAAAATTTGAATAGAAATTTTGAGCAAAGGAAAAATAAGTACGAACGTTTTAAGCAAAATAAAGGCTTATCAAAATACCACACCTTTTAAAATAAAATTGCGATTTCCCAAAATTTGATTTTCACGATAAAGAGAATTTTAAAACTCACGTCTTCAACTATTTTAACCAATCTAGAAGTTAAATAATAAAAATTAAATGGAAAACCATTACCGTAAAATTTATACGGTGGTAGCACCTTCAGTTAAATTGCTTTTAAAATATTTCTTTATCTCATTTAAAACCTTTTAGAAATTGGAACTACATGTCTGTGGCAAATGGTTTAGGAATTAGCTATTAGACAGCGTTGAAAATAGACGCCCTTTATAATACTTTAAGCACTTAGTGAACGTCCCCTTAAAGCTCAGTCCAATTCATCCGTATTTAGCTACAGAAAAGTGGTTTAAGTCATGAAATTTAATGCTTTATAACTCTGTCAATTTTAATGTTATGAGAATGGAACCTTTTTTCTCTTACTTATTAGAGTAGTGGGGAAAATTTACTAAATATCACTTATAAAACCGGGGGACCGTATAAAAAGTTAATTTTTGTAATTTTTTAATAAAATTTTATTTTGAGCTAAATTGCTTGAAAAACAATTCTTTACCTTTTTTAAAGCATTTTTGCAATTGGAACTGTATGTCTATGACTAACGGTTTGGAAATTAGCCATTGGCCACCGTTGAGAGGGGACACCCTGTATACTAAAATACATATTCTGTTCAATCTATGGTAAAAAGAACATTTAATTATTCATTATAGTAAGGACGAACCTCATTTGCTACGCTTGACGTGCAATTTTCACCTTGTTTTTTCAGTTGAAGTAAAATTTATGACCTAGTTTTTTGGTTTGAAGTTCACGCTTTTTTTTTTTTATATAAATTATTCTTTTTTTCCCCATTCATTTTAATTCTTTACAATTTGTTTCTTTTGATTCCTTTGCCCTTTTTTATGTAGCACTTCAATGCACGGAGAACCGCCATGTACTGGCATGAAACACCTGAAACTTATAAAAGTTTCTATGAAAGAAAAACAGATGAAATAAAAGCCACCTTAGCTGAATATCTTTCTGTCACTTTTTTTTTTAAATTTCCCTCGCGAGCATCTTTGAGAAATTCTTTAGAGTGACACTCGAAAAAGGCAAGATAACATGACGAATTCTTTTTTTGCTATGCAGTAAAATAAATAAAAAAAAAAGAAAACATGAAAGAAAAAACATACGCCAAGCTTAGATTATGAAGCACCTTCCAACACATCCAGAATAATGTAACAAAATTACACCGTTTAAAAAATTAAAATATAGTCGACTCTCGTTAATTCGAATTCGTCGGGATCACAAGAAATGTTCGAATTACGGAAAGTATGAAATGAAAACATGCTTAATAGGGTACTATTACAAAGGAATTAATGTTACAGTGTTTTTTTTAAATCTATTATGTCTATTATCATCAGAATATGACTTAATATTAAATTAGAATGTATAAATACATAAGTTAATTAAAAGATTAGAAACAAGCACGATGGAAGAAAAATTTTAAGCGTCATTGATGGACAGACGGGCGTCTAAGAAAGTGGATATCAAGTGCATTGGATTAAGTGTATACTCGTTCGGAACAATTTTCACAAAAATCAAAGAAAGAAAGTTATTCAAAGGATCTGAAATCCGTGAGAAATAAAGAAAGTATGAAAAATCAGATATTTCGAATTATACGAAGTCAAGAGAAAACGACTTTGAGTTAATGAAAGTTTTTAACGTTATTCTGCCATTGAAAATTTCGGGACTTCATGTTGAGTTCGAATTAAGCGAAGATTCGAATTATCCGATTTCGAATTAACGAGAATCGACTGTATTGCGCTTCATTTCCCCATGGAGAAATGTATAACGTATTTCAACACTGGAATTTCAGCTTACCATCGGAAAATAATTCGAATTTTTTCATTGTTTCCGTTAATGAACGTCAGGGAAAATGTTAGAATTGTTATGACACTTTTCTTTCTTCTTCTTTTAACTGTATTCTATTTATTGAAGAAGAAAAAATACAGGGTGCGATAAAAGTGACTTCTAACAAATTTTTTATACTCAAATTATTTTTTCTATCTAAAGAATTTCTCACTTGATTTTTTATTGCGTTTTTCATTTACTAAAATGTTAAAAATTATGAACACAAATGTGCTTTAAGTGATGCTATGGCATTTTAATATGCATCATGCAATGTAATCCTATAAAAACTAAACTAAACCGAAAAAAATTGTAATTTAACAAATTACAACGGCTATTTAGAAAATAATATTTTCAAAGACCATAATTTATACTTATAAATGATTTCTATAATTTAAAAAACACTAATAACATCATTTTTAGGACGATCATAACGTAGCTTACGCAATAACAGATTCCTAATATGCCTGGGCATTTAGAGTTCACGTTAATATTTCTGGACCCATCATAAACCAATATTAAGGGAGTTCTTAAGTGCTCCGCTCAACAAGCGCAAACGTTTTGACACATTTAGTTTTTAACGGAAAGATATAAAATTGGAATGCTTGACTATGGAAGCGATTTCGAATGGAACTTATTTTTCCATTTTATGATAATTAAATTACCTATCGTGTTATTGTTATTTCGATCAAGAGATCCCCCGTTTTCCATCTGCTTTTCGACCGGTTTTTCAGATTTCGTCGGGAAACATGCTCAAAAACGTCCACTTTGAGGCTTGTTATGAAAAATCTATTGTGTTTTTTTAAAAACAGAAAAATGAGTGCAATGAGACAGTTTCTGAATAACAACAGCTGCTATTTTCATGCAACCTTCCGAACAATTTTTCCGAACAAAAATAAATTAATGCATATGTCACAAAGCTGCCCTTTTTGATTTAAGAACACCTTTAAATGAAATTTCAGTTTAACAATCTTCGATACTGTAAATTTTTAAACTTCTAAACATTGCACATTTTCAATTTTCACACCATCGTATAAAGAAAAAAAAAATACTTTTAAATGCAACTTGTTTTATAACTGTATCTAAATTTGTCTTTTGAGTTATTAATTTTTTTATTATTATTTTATTTTTTAATACATTTCTGTCATCGTGGCAACAGAAGTATTCCATTTTTGGACATTAAAAATGACCCAATCAGAAAGCGAATAAAATGAAATAAGTTACGGAAAGCTGTCTATCTATAAACTACTGTCTGTTTATCATTGGTCTAGGAATATTAATGTTTAATGCAATGCACACGTGATACATGTATCGTTATGATACATGTATCGTTATCCTAAAAAGGATGTTTATTGTTATTATTAACTTATAGTCCGAAAGCCGACCGTCGATTTACCTATGTATCGAGTAAAAGGACCGGACATACATCAAAATGTAGGTCTCAATGTGCACATTAAGAATATCACTGTCTGCCAGGTCCTATCCTGCTGGAACGCAAGGAAGCCGCACTTTTATGACGTCAATTTTGAGTGTTTACCTATGTATCGAGTACAAGGCCAAGACTTACATCAAAATGTAGGTCTCAATGTGCACATTAAGAATATCACTGGCTGCCAGGTCCTATCCAGCCGGAACTCGGTGGCAACCGCACATTTATGACGTCAATTTTGAGTGTTTACCTATGTATCGAGTACAAGGCCAAGACATACATCAAAATGTAGGTTTGAAAATGCATATTAAAAACTTAAGGGTCTACTTTGTCCAATTTTACCGGAATCAGGTGTCAGCAACACTTTTATGACATCAATTTTGAATGTCTACCTATGTATCGAATTTAAAGACCATATATAAATAAATATGAAGGTTTAAAAGGGCACATTAATAATATCATGATCTGCCATGTCCCATTCTGCCGGAACCAGGCAGCAGACTCATTTTTTTTGTCAATTTTGAGTGTTTACCTATGTATCGGACCTGGCAGACAGTGATATTATTAATATGCACATTGAAACCTACATTTTGATGTATGTCTGGTCCTTGTACTCGATACATAGGCAAACACTCAAAATTGACGTCATAAAAGTGCGGCTGCCACCGGGTACCGGCAGGATAGGACCTGGCAGACAGTGATATTCTTAATGTGCACATTGAAACCTACATTTTGATGTTTGTGGCAGCCTGTGATATTCTTAATGTGCACATTGAAACCTACATTTTGATGTATGTCTGGTCCTTTTACTCGATACATAGGTAAACACTCAAACTTGACGTCATAAAAGTGCGGCTGCCACCGGGTTCCGTCAGGATAGGACCTGGCAGCGAGTGATATTCTTAATGTGCACATTGAAACCTACATTTTGATGTATGTGGCAGCCAGTTATATTCTTAATGTACACATTGAGACCTACGTTTTGATGTAAGTCTGGTCCTTGTACTCGATACATATAGGTAAACACTCAAAATTGACGTCATAAAAGTGCGGCTGCCTTGCGTTCCGGCAGGATAGGACCTGGCAGACAGTGATATTTTTAATGTGCACATTGAGACCTACATTTTGATGTATGTCCGGTCCTTTTACTCGATACATTGGTAAATCGACGGTTGGCTCCCGGACTATTAAACATAGAATATGTATTTAAAAGTCTTTAAAATTTTAGCCTTTGTAAATATCATTTTCCATATTGTAATTTGTTAAATTACAATTTTTTTTTTCTACTCGGTTCTCTACCAAGAACAGCAAATATTTTCCAAATACAGTCGACTCTCGTTAATTCGAAATCGGATAAATCGAATATTCGCTTAATTCGAATTAAACATGACGTCCCGAAATTTTCAATAGCAGAATAATGTTAAAAATTTTCATTTATTCGAACTCATTTTCTCTTGACTCCGTTTTATTCGAACAAACGATAATTCCGATTTTTCATTTTTCGTTTCTTTCACCCAGACATCGGATCATTGAAATAACTTTCTTTCTTTCATTTTTTGTCAGAATTGTTCTGAAACTAGTATACATATAATTTGATTCATTTGATACCCGCTTTTTTTAATGGCCCGTCTGTCCATCAATGACACTTGCAATCCTTTTCCCTTTGTGCTTGTTCCTAATCCCGTTTATTAGTTTATGTTAGGGGTGCACAACCTTTTCAAGTGAAGGGCCACTTAGAAATATGTCTGGGTGGTCGAGGGCCACATTAATAAGGAGATAATTCGATTTGAATGAGGTGATCTGTGGCCTATAATCGGATAAACAATATGATTTTAGAGGGGTGTGGCGGGGGGGCGGGGTTAACTAAATTTTCATTTTTTTTCATTGAGTCATCGATAAATTCGCGATTTTTCCGTGCTTTATCAACGAAATTTGCAATTTTTTCGTTCGCGCCTGATCAACGATATTCGGGTTTTTTTTTTTTTTTTTTTTTTTTTTTTTTTTTTTTTTAATGCTATAAACCGAAAAAACATGCAATTTTTTTTGCAACCATCAATGAATTTAATTTGCAATTTTTTCCAGCATCATCTACAAAATTGACGATTTTTTCTTGCCTGATCAACGAAATGTGCGATTTTTTGCTTAAGACTGACAAAATTTACGATTTTTCTATGCCTAATCGAAAAAATTCGTGATTTTTCTGTGCCTGATCGGGGAAATTTGCTATTTGTTTCCTAACTTCATGAACAAAATTCGCAATTTTTCAATACCAGATGAGTGAAACTTACAATTTTTACAAGCCTCATCGACAAAATTCCCTTTTTCTTCCGCACTTAAATCAGTGAAATTCGCGATTTTTCGGTACCGATCAATGAAATTTGCGATTCTTAAGTCACGAAAATTTATATTTTTCCGCAGAAAATTGACGAATTTTAAGATTTTTTCCTATCACATATGCACAAAAACTGCAATTTTTTCCAGTTGTAAATTGACAGAGCTTGCGGGCCACATGTTAACCCATCGCGTTCCACTTTTGGCCCGCGGGCCACGGGTTGTGCATCCCTAGTTTATGTATTTATAAATTTTAATTTAATATTAAATGATATTCTAATGATAACAGCCGGAATATATTTAAAAAATACTATAACATTAACATTAATTCCTTTATAATAGTATCCCTTTAAACTTTTTTTCTCTCATACCTTCCATAATTCGAACTCTGGATAATTCGAACATCTTTTGTGGTCCCGAACAGTTCGAATTAACGAGAGCCAACTACAGTTAAAAAGATCTTTTTCGGAGATAAACTAACACGAAAAATGGCTATCTAAAAACCTGAGATATTTTCTTTCACACGAGAATTCCTTGAAGTGACTCTCTAGAGAAGCACTCAAAATGGCGAGATGGTGAAAAGGAAAATTTTTTTCCCGTACCTCCTTCCGAATAAAATGAAAGAAATTAGAGGAAAGGTTTCCGCTAACGAACATTATTCTATGCACGCTTCTTTCTTACCTCTTTTTTTAGTTTTATTTTATTTTATTTTATTTATTTATTTTATTTTATTTATTTATTTATTTATTTATTTATTTTTTTGAAGAGGAAAAAAAATTATAGGTTACGATAAAAGTGATTTCTAATATACACTGTTAAAACTAATGGTGACACATTGCACCTTTTAAAGGTGAAAGGCTTGTCTCACTTGTGACACCTCTAAAGGAGCCAAAATGGCACTTTTAATTAGGGTGAAAAGATGGCGCCCTTAATCCAGAGTGCAAAATGATAAAAAATTAAAAAATATACTAACCGACTTTCGGCCCTCGATGGATTCGAACGCAGAACGTCTGATTACAAGCTCACCGCTCTATCCACTCGGCCATCAAGCTCACCTTCAAAGTCTCCCTGAAATGTTCATATGTCCTGAAATTCAAAGGTTGCTTTATATAAAAAAGCTCGCCAAAAGTTAGCCATCCGAAGTTCTAAACAAAACTGGGATAGCGTATAACGGTGATAGTCATCGTAGGAAAAAATTGCTGTGTTGATCCACCAGTGACAGCGAGTTGAAATTCAAGGATACACGTTACAGAGCATGCGCAAATGACTAAGGGGTGAAAATCTTCCAACGGTATGCATTGCGCGGCACCCTAATTAGCGTGAAACACCCAATGGCACCCCAAACACATTTTCAAGCCCGCTGGTGCCAAGTGATTTAACCTTTTCACCCCTGGGCGTCAAATGCAACCGGTTCGTCACCTTTATTTTTAAGGGTGTATATATATGACCTCTGTCTCCCTTTAAAGTTTGTCCCATTATTTCTGGGATACCCTGTATATTCATTTTAAGTGTTCTCAGAATACCGAGTATGAAGGACCTTCCTTGTAAGATATTTTAAGTAAGGTACCCTGGGGTAATAACGCCACGTTACGTTTTTACCAATTTTCACGGCTTAGTTTTAGATTGTATTTTTCAAACAAATATAGGATCTGATAGAGCAACTCATTGACTATCTATATAAAATAAAATAATTTAACATATATGTATTCATAAAATGTAATGGCGTTTTTTCTTGACCAATACTATTTGGCGTTATTACCCACCTATATGGGTAATAACGCCATGCAAGCAAAACTATAAAATAAGATGGAATAATTGCATGTAGATAGCCCATTTCTAAAAATACAAACTCTACAAACTTAGAAATTGACAAATTGCATTCTAAGCTATTGAAAATGTTCATTTTTTGTGAAAGCTTAAGAAAAATAAAGGTGTGGTGTGGGAGGGGGGATGAGGCAAAAGAATATCAGACCGTGAGCTTCTTTTTGCTTAAAAAGGACCGCTTAAATATAAATATGAGAAACATTGCACAGTTTTTACTGTGTTTATTTGAATCAGTATTTAGGATGTAGCTCGGCCACTGTAGGGAATCAACCGGGCTATTAATGCCAGGGATTGGCGTTATTACCCCGTTATAGTTATTGCGCTGTACATTTTAAATTACAAATTATCTCGAGAAGATATCCAAAATCTTAAACAACATTTTAAAAGTACATGAAACGCACTACAAATTTATGTAATTAACAAAGTATTTCCGGATAAAAAAGATAGTCATCACATCACAAAACGTATCTCGCAAATTTTAGATCAAGCGTTAATTTTAGTTGTTTGTAAAAACAATAAGACCTAAAAATGAAACAAATTAACTTGAAGCTGTTTTTTGCGATTTATATGACTCAAAACCCTTCTGCGCAGAGCACATGGGTGTCATTTACCAGATTATTTCATAATTATACAAAATATAAGCACTTGGCGTTATTACCCCAGGGTACCTTACAATTAAGTATAAATATCTCTTTGATTATTTTTAATCTCGTTTTAAATAAAATAGTAAAAATTTTAAAGCTTATATAGTATATATTTATGAAAAAAATTCTTTTTCAGGAGAAAAATCAATGAAAAGAAAAGGCTATCTGGAAATCTGAGACACTCGAGAGTTTGTTGAAGAGTCTCTCGATACGGCGAGGAACTTTTTTCCTTACCTGCTTCTTAAGAGACTACTTCATTAAAATGAAAATACCCGTTCATTAATGCTAATCCTGTCAAAGAAATTTATTAAGATATCTCGGTTGCATTTTAATATTTTTAAATATTTTTTTTCATTGGATGATTGAAATCGATTTGTATGCAGACCGCTTTTTTACTTTTTTGATTTTGTTTACAGATATTTCTTTATGAGGACGCTTTCATTTTCGTTTGAAAAGCGATCTAAAAACTTCTAAAAAATATCTGCACCTAAAATCGAAAGAGTAAAAAACGGTCTGCATTCAGATCAATCTCAAGTATCCAGTCCAAAAATAAAAAATAAAAATCATTTAAAAATATTGAATTGCAAGCGAAATAATTTTATAAATTTCATCCATACGATTATAGCATTAATGAACGGATCTTTTCATATGACTGAAATAACCTCTCAAGGCGCAACACCATTCATAGAAAAAACCCCGGATGATAATGTGAAATCTATGGGAGCGTTCTTTTCAAATATCTCGCTCAAATTTTAGTATTTTATCATGATATATATATATATATATATATATACCCTTGATAACGAGCTAAATACCACATTTCCAATTTTATTTCTAATTCTGACAACTCATCTGTATGATATAATTTGGCATTAACAAATTTTTATAGTTATTGATGTTGATTTGTAATATTATCTAATGGTTATATATATATATATATATATATATATATATATATATATATATATATATATATATATTTTTTTTTTTTTTTTTTTTGCATATGATAGCCGCGAACGATCTCTATTAAAATACCTTTGAAACCATCTCTTCAATTTAGATGTGGTGGCACAAGATTTAATACTAAAAACTAAATAAATTTTAAAAAAAATCTTGTTGAACAGATTATTTCACTAAAATTTAATTTAAAAAAATCCTTTTTCAAAATTTCTACTACTTCTATAAATAGGGATATTTTTGCTTTGATTTTTTTTTTCAAGATTTATTAGAATATATTATATAAAACTGTGTATGTATTCTCAGATGTACGGACTTTAACATGAAATATGAGTTTTTTTCCTCTCGTGATGAATAAATAAAAAGGATATTGCCCAGTTAAACTGATGGCATTGAGCTCACAGGCTACAAATACTAATTGTACATTAAAGCCGTATATTTTCAAGGGTTAATTCCGTTCGGAAAAAATTTAAGAAGGGGAAACAGCTCTCACCTTTCCTCTTTTTTTATACTTAATCATTGAACCTCCTAAACTATCAGAGACATGCTTTATTATATAAAAAGTCTATATCCAAAATTCAGAGCAAATAAGATAATTCTTAATAAAAACCCATTTAGCATTAAGAGGAGTTACCCCCTTTTTTTATACTTAACCATTAAACTTCCAAAACTATTCAGAGATTTGAACGAAATCTGGCAATTCTGCTTGAAAAACCCATTTATATAAATTAAGGGGAGGGGCATTAGAACCCCCTTTCCCACTGTTTATACTTATTCAATAAACACCTAATAACAGTCACGGAATTGTCTCATCAGAATGATCCTATATCTAAATTTTGAACGAAAACTGTTAATTCTGCATGAAAAACCCATTTATATCCATTAAGGGGAGGGGCATCAGCCCCCCGTTCCCCCTCTTATACATATCGAATGAACTCCAAAAACTAATTAGGGAAGCGCCTTGTCAGGATATACCTATGTACAAAATTTCAAGTGGATCGGATACTTTTATCATGAGTTATCGCGTTACGCACGAACGAACATACAGAACGGACCGGCACATAAACGCTCAGGCTATGATAGCCTGTGAGCTAAAAATGAAGGGAATTCAACAAACGTTCCATTTAAAAACTTTAAAAAATAACTAATGACTCGAATGTTAAATACATGCACAAAATATTAATATACCATGCAGAACAAGTAAAAAATATTTCAAATATCTATATTATAAAGGCCAAACGTATCTGTGCGTAACGCACACGTCATTTTGCGAATGGCAACACTTTCAAATTTTGAATGAAATTTCGGTATTGCAATTTTTGCTACTACACATTTTTAAACTAAATATCGTATACTTTTAATTCTTACACCATCGTGTAGGGCAAAAAATGTGCTTTTAAATGAAATTTATTTGAAAGCTGTATCTTAATTTGTTTTTGAAACATTAATTTTATTTGTAGTTTTTGATACCGCTTTTCTAATCGTGGTAACAGGAGTACTCCATTTCTATTAAAAGCAAAGCAAAAAAAAAAAAAAAAAAAAAAAAAAAAAGGGAAGAAATTGATTACTGTATCTTTATGTTGCCATTTTCTGATTAAAAGGAAAACAAGTTGGAAATTGCACATGAACGTAGCAAATGAGGTGCGTTCGTACGATAACGAAGTTTTAAAAATATTCAGATCTTGCTGATATAGTAGAGCGTACTCCGGATACAGTATAGTAGTCGAAATCTTAACGTTCCTGTACATATGCAGGAAGTAATTTTTATTACACCTCAGCAACGTATATATTATTCATAAAATGTGAAATAGTTGAATATAATTAAAACACGTCCCAAACAATATTTCCCCGTATAGCATTATGTAGTGGAATACTTTTGTGTGGCCCTGTAATTTAGTAATAAAAATTCTTTGCATCACAGATTGTACAAAATGCATATTTTAGTATTTACTTCATAGATTCATGCCAATTCTATTATGTCCGAATGAGTGTAACATCATTAAAATTCATTTGAAACTTTTTCCCCATTGACCGTAATGTAACGGAATCCTTTTGATTGTTCCTGTAATTGATCTATGCATCCGATTTTCATAAAATTTGAAATGACACGACAAAATTACGCAATAATTATATGTTTTAAGTTTCAAACGATTAAAATGCATTTGAAACTTTTTTCCCTATTGACCGTAATGTAACGGAATTCTTTTGATTGTCCCTGTAATTGATATCCCATTTTCATAAAATTTGAAAGGACTCGACAAAATTATGTTATAATTATGTATTTTAAATTTTAAACGATTCGGTTGGGTAGTTTTTGCGTTGTTATATGCGGACGGACGGACAGGCAGACAAACAGACGGACAGACAGACGGACTGAGCGACAACAATAGGTGCTACGTATTTACATAATTACGAACGCACCTAAAAATGGAAATTTAAATATCTTCTGTTATAAGACCCGGTGAATTTTGATTTCATTTACAAAATTTGATTTACACGTAAAAAAATATCAGCAGTTTAATTCTGTTTCAGCTAACAGCATTGAGACTTCAAGTTTTGAATCAAATTGATAAAATTAAAATGTCAATTTTTTCTGAAAAGGTGAATACAGAAACGAAATGTGCATTTGTAAATTTTGATATGATGAAAATGATTCCGGGTTTAGATTTCACGGGGGGGGGGGGGGGGGGAATCCATGATTGAGTCAAAGCTGAATAAATTTTGCTTTTTTTCATTTTGGAATACTAGCATAAGAACCTAAATTGATAACTTTATCATTTTTTACTGCTTACATGTACGATTCAAGTTTAATTTTAATAATTTCTACAACTGAGCTTTATAGAAATAGTATTTCGTTAATTTGACGTCAAATATCGTTTGTTTAAGAGTTAGACTTACCAATGCATTTTTTACTATAAATAAAATGCATTTTTTACTATAACCAATTTTCTAGGTTTTTTATAAATCAATGGAACAGTTCCTTTTTAAACATTTTCTTTCGTCGAAATTCGACGGGTTCTACCTTGTTTATCTAAATGAGCAAAAAAGCCTTAGTAATTATCGAAAAAATAAGTTACAAATAAATGAACAGGGAGAAAAAGTAGTTTAAAATTTTCATCTGTATGGATCGTTGCGCTAGATCTCTATAAATAAAATTTACACTATCTCGCGCTATAATTGTCATCTATAATATTATGTAATGGAATACTTTTGTGTGGCCCTGTAAATGAATAACAAATATTCTTTGCAATACAGAATGCCCAAAATGCATGTTTTAGTATATACTACATAAATGCATATCGATTTTATTATGTTTGTAAAAGTACAAAATCGTTAAAATGCACTTGAAACTATTTTTCCTTATGGGTCCTCTGACAACGGAATACTTTTGATGGCCCCTGTCGTTAAACTATGCATCCGATTTTTATAAAACTTGAAATAGCTTGACAAAATTACGCACTAATGATATGATTTAATTAGATTAAATTTTTAAACACGATTATTCAATCGGTAAATCAATTATAACAGAGTAATTTATTCCATTTTTACTTT
This sequence comes from Maratus speculifer, assembly GCA_964019185.1. NCBI lineage: Eukaryota > Metazoa > Arthropoda > Arachnida > Araneae > Salticidae > Maratus > Maratus speculifer. Next base: position 17,132,578 of record OZ025301.1, read on the forward strand.
CTTCTATCTTTACAAGAAGAAAGTATTGGATTCATGAAAATTTTCGACTTCCGGTTTTTGACGGATTTATACGTTTTAGAAGGTCCTGAACACGTTTTGACTATTTTTAGAAAATGTCTGTCAGTGAGTCTGTCTGTCTGTCTGTCTGTCTGTATGTCTGTCTGTATGTGACAAAAAAAATTGTGGGCGCTCTATCTCAAGAACTAATGCTAGAAATTTAATAAAATTTTATATTCAGTTATACCTTGATATGAATTAGTGCCTATTGGTTTTTGGTGAATATTGGCCAGCAGGTGGCGCTGCTATACTACTTTTTCATGATTTTCAAGATTGCTATATCTCAAGAACTAATGCACAGAATTTCACCAAACTTCAGATTCTGTGACCCCTTGATATACATAGACGCTGATTACGTTTTGGTGTAAATTGGGCAGCAGGTGGCGCTGCTATGCCACGTTTTTCATGATTTTCATGATAGCTATATCTCAAGAACTAATGCACAGAATTTCACCAAACTTCAGATTCCGCGATACTTTGAAATACATAGCCGCTGATAAGGTTTTGGAGTGAACTGTCCTATAGGTGGCGCTGCTATGCTACATTTTGCAGGATTTTTGCGATAGCTATATCTCAAGAACTAATGCAGAGAACTTCATCAAATTTTAGATTTTGTTACACTAGAATATATAACATAATTAGACGCTGATTACATTTTGGTATTAACCTTGCAACAGGTGGTGCAGCTATGCTGCATTTTGCACGATTTTACCGATAGCTAAAAACCAACCAACAGAATTTCATCAAACTTCAGATTTTGTTACAAAATGACATATAACATAATTACACGGTGACTACGTTTTGTTATAAATCCTTCAACTGATGGTGCTGCTATGCTATATTTTGCACGGTTTTTTTAAACTAGTTATATCTCAAGAACTAATGCACAGAATTTCATCAAACTTCAGATTCTTTTACACCATAGCATAATTAGACGCTTTTTTAGGTTTTGGCAAAAATTGTCCAAGCTATGGTGTTGCTGAGCTACGTTTTGCAATTTTTTTGTTATAACTATATCTCAAGAACTAATGGACGAAATTCCATCAAATTTCAGTTTCTGTTAGGTCTTGACATAAATAGATGCTTATTACGTTTTAGTATAAATTACCCAACATGAGGCACTACTAAGCTCATTTTCTCAGAATATTAATTAAATTTTGCGTTTTAGGCTTTTCGGATACCAGAATCTCATTAGGCTCGGTCAAATGTTCGAGGAAATTCGATAGTGGGTAATTTTGGGGTCACCAAGTTTTTTTTTTTAAATATTAAAATGTACTTATGAGATAGAAGAAAGTTTTGGGATTGACACATCCAACTAGTTCAATATTGGGTGAAAAAAGTCCGGGCCAGGATTCGAACCAGGGATGTATTGGCTGAAGCCGCCAATGCTTTACCAACTGAGCTCTTTTCACCCAATATTGAAAAATGGAATAAATTACTCTGTTATAATTAATTTAGCAATTGAATAATCGTGTTTAAAAATTAATTTAATGTAATTTCGTATGCAGCGATTTTCTGCAATTCCATATACTGACCTTCGATTGATTCTGTTGTGCTGATCCAGAGTATCAGACCAGATAAAGTGATCGTTGAGGTTAATTGGGTGAAATAGTCCTCCAGTGTTCGTGTCCGGGATAGCTCAGTTCGTAGAGCATTGGCGGCTGCAGCCAATACATCCCTGGATCGAATCCTGGCCCGGACTTTTTTCACCCAATATTGAAAAATGGAGTAAATTACTCTGTTATATGATTTAAGTTTCAAACGATTCAGTTGGGTAGTTTTTGCGCTGTTATATGTGTACAGACGGACGACGGCTCTAGATGCTATGTATTTACATAATTACGAACGCTCCCTAAAAAAGAAGTGAATAAAATTCCAATATTATATATCCAATAACTGTGTAGCATTTAAAATTTTAAAAAGATAGTTACTTTTAAAAATATTTAATAACAGCTTTTCCTTACATAATGCCTTTAACAATAATGCTATTTTCTTGCACATGCCCCCCCCCCCCCCAATCTTAGAATGGGAAGACAGATTCGCTTTGATTCAGATTTCAGGTAGTTTATCTAATAGATTTTGAAGGTTCTGGTCGAATTCATGTCCACGAAATTATGTCCTCGGATCCATTTATGGTTCTTTGAAATATTTTTGTCAGGTTCAGATTTGGTTCAATTCAGATATAGGGTTTTTCTTCAAATGGAATTTTTAGGTTCCGGTTGGGTTGCATGTCCACGGATATTATTATGTCTTGTTCGAAAAAGGAAATGTTTCACTGGAAAAAAAATTTCAGGTTCAGATTTGGTTCAGTTCAGATTTCGAGATTTGATTCAGTTCAGATTTCAAGATTTTTTTCAGGGATTTTTTTTTTTTTTTCGGATTGTGCTGATGTCCATTGTTCGGATCCACGTATGGTTTTGTCAGATTCAGACTTCGTTCGATCAAATTTCAGGTAATTTTTCAAATTTAATTTTTAGGTTCGGATCGGATTCTTGTCCACGGAAATTATTTTGTGTTACTCGAATCCGATGGTTCTTAAGAATAGTTTCTTCGGATTCAGATGTCCAGAACTTCTTATTAGTAAAACAGGTAGACCACATTCTTTCTCATTTATTTACTAATAAATACACCCTTACAAAAACATACTTTGTATCTGGTTTCTCGAACAGCGGATTACACGCACATAATGCAGGAGAACAGGAATGGCAAGTGTTGGGGGTATTGCCTATTTTGCGATGAAGTAATTGCATAATCATTTTATGGCTTTCATAATAACTTTGATCTTGACTAAAAATAGACTGTTTTGATGTAAAGAAAAAAATTATAAAGCAGAAAAAAAAATTGATCGGATCAAAAATAATAACGCTATCAAGGTTCAAACTCCTCCTTCCCCTACATGAATCTTATGATATCAAGATGCCAGATCTCCCCATCTCCCTACCTAAAGTGATAACGCACAGTATATGCACAGCTTTCTGAAAAGAAAAATTACTTATATATATATGTAATAAAATAAAAAAAAAATAAAAAAATTTGCGCCATTTTTTTTTATTCTCTCTTAGCTTCAATTCTAAATTTGTGGAACATATTTCAATCTTAGTTTCGTAACTTGTAACAGCTAAAATTCTTTTTCTTACTTTAGTTATTAATAAATTATTTCTTGCTCCTCAAAAAGGCGGGAAGTATTTCGTAAGCTTTTTACTTTCTGGCATATTCCTGCGATTTTAATTTTATTTTTTATTTTTTAACATCGCGTGACAAGTGTTACTACGCGTTGCTAAAGGGCTTAGTGTTCCGAGGAAAAAATATAGTTCTTGCCAATAGACCGCCTATTACGGCCAATTAGAATTGATCATTTTGTCCGTTAGAGGCTCGAGTCCATCCTGATTGGATTTTTAAAATGATTGACGCGGAGTAGGAGGGCGCTAGTTTTGTCGTGAAAATGATTTTTTCATTTGGCTTTTCAGGAGAGTAGAATGCACCTTTTCTTTAAACTATCAAGACGCGCGTTTTATTGCTCCGCTGAATTAGAATGCATTTTTTCTTAAAAAACTACTCGGAAGCCATGTCATGTTTCCCGAGAATGCGATTGACTTTCAAAAATTATTAGGATGCTGTTTCTTCTTTCTCCCCAAAATTCTAATATTGTGGAATGTAGCTTAATCACGGAGTTGGTGAAGTGGAAGTTATTCGATGAGAGTGCCAAGGTGATTGCGTGAAAGAACTTAACTTATTTATGAGTTCTAATAAAATTAATTTAAAGACTGCTTGACTGAACTTTCTTATGGGGAAATAGCCCAATAAACTCATCCACTGCTGGTCAAATTGCCGGAGCGACTGCTCAGCTCGTCCCACTGTTGATTCTTGGTAGTAGTAATCTGTTCTGCCTCATAGATGGTGTGCCACTGGAACTTGTACATTGTTATGGAACATCGATCTCGTCGAATCATTACATATATATATATATATATATTCAAAATTTAAATTTCACAGCCTTTTATTTAGAAATTTATACCGCGTTTCGTAAACAAACTCTACCTAGTTAACTCCTTTTAATTCATTGAGAAAAACAGTACCTTTTTGATGCAGAGCTTATTCAATGCATGATGCATTAATATAAAATATAAAAGGAAACTAGAAAAAAAAAGAAAGAAATCTTGAAAAATAAGAAAGAAAATGAAAAAAATGTCTATCTGAAAATTCAAGACATTTCTTTGTCGGGGTTTTGATGAAGACCTCGAAATTTGAAAAATAATTTAGAAAGTTTTTCTTTCTTCAAGAATTCGAAAGCAAACACTCGAAATAAAAAGATACGGAGGAGGAATGTTTTTCTTTTTTCTTTCTTTTTTCTTACTTTTTCCCTACGAAAATGAAAGAAAGAATGCATGCAAAATTTCCGCTAACGAACGTTTATTGTATGCATGCTTCTTTCTTCCCCGTTTTTTTTTTATTCCATTTATTGAGGCAGAAAAAAAAATACAGGGGATTCTAACTTATTTTTTAAAGTGACTTCTAACTTATTTTTCACATTTTTTTTATTTAACATTTAAACGCACTTTTCTTTTTCTTTTTTTTTTTTTTTTTTTGTAATTTTGTTTCGATGAAACTATATATGATTCTAAGAAAGATTTATTACACAAGAAAGATATTTTTAAAAGAATCAGAGACTTTTTTTTTTTTTCTCGTATAATATGTCAATACTTTTTATTATACCCATCATACGTAGTATAGGGTAAGTCTTGCAATCGTTTTGAACGCATCGAAAAAAAAAAAAAAAAAAAAAAAAAAAAATGACGGATTTACGCGTTTCATAGAGTGGAGATTCCGAAAAACATATTTTTAGAAGAAAATTTTTGCCGTCCGTCTGTCTGTCTGTAAACACTCTATCTCCAGAACAAATTGAGATACAGACTTGAAATTTTTATGTACTTAGTATATAAGAATGGGACGAAACCTATTTAATATCAGTAACCTCGATAATCGGGAACTATTTTTTTCGGACACTCGAAACTATCGTTCTAATGAAAGATATACAAAAATTTTCGAATTTTTTTTTTTTATGGAATGGACGTAAAAGGCAATAAAATAACACACATTTTGCATAAAGAACGAAGTCGATCGGATTATTAGTTGCCGAGATATTTGTAATCGTATTTTCCACAGTCTTCGATTTTTCATGACCCTGTATTTCATTCAAATTTCCATTCAGACGTATATTTTAATTGAAAATGAGCCGTTTCATCCAACACAGTAAACTGTTAGTTATTATTATTATTATTTTTTTTTTTTTGAGTTTTTTATGCAGTTCGGTAATACTTAAGTATTTTGGCGTTTTATATAATTTGTCGAAATTGGTACATCATCAGTTCATTACTATATATATATTAACAATATTATTAATTTTTGTTCTGCAATATCAATGCATTGTATGAATAGTTTTCACACGTTTTATTTTCATATGCATATCCATGATGAGTAAGTATTACGGTGACCCCCAACGACCAGTTTTTATACGTTACGCGGCTGCAAAACAAACAAATTGCACGTCAAACGTAGAAAATGAAATGTGTTCGTAATAAAACGAATTTTTAAAAGTATTTAGACCTTGGCATAATAGCACAGTGCTTCAGATACACGCTGAAAAAAACGGGTTCTCAAAAAATTGAGCAAAAAGTATTCAATTTTAAGTACTTCACAAACTCAAAATACCTCCGATCCAAATGAACTCAAAATTGAGAAACACATGTATACTCATTTTTAGGTGCGTTCGTAATTATGTAGATACGTAGCACCTATTGTTGGCGCTCAGTCCGTCTGTCCATCTGTCTGTCCGCATATAACAACGCAAAAACTACCCAACCGAATCGTTTGAAATTTAAAATACATAATTATTACATAATTTTGTCGAGTCATTTCAAATTTTATGAAAATCAGAAGGATAGATAGATCAATTACAGGGACCATCAAAAGAATTCCGTTACATGACGGTCAATGGGGAAAAAAGTTTCAAATGCATTTTAATCGTTTGAAATTTAAAACGTATATTTATTACATAATTTTGTCGAGTCATTTCAAATGTTATGATGTTATGAAAATCGGATGCATAGATAAATTATATGACAATCAAAAGGATTCTGTTACATTACGGTCAATCGGAAAAAAAGTTTCAAATTCATTAAAAAGGTGTTACACTCATTTGAACACAATAGAATTGACATGAATCTATGAAGTATGTACTAAAATATACATTCTGTACAATCTGGGATGCAAAGAATATTTATTATTAAATTACAGGGCCACACAAATGTATTCCACTAAACAATGTTATACGGGGAAACATTGTTTGGGGCGTGTTTTAATTATATTAACCTACTTCACATTTTATGAATAAGATATACGTTAGTGAAATATAATAAAAATTACTCCCTGCATATTTACAGGAACACAAAGATTTCGACCACTATACTGTATCCAAAGTACGCTCTACTATATCAGCAAGATTTGAATATTTTAAAACTTCGTTATCGTACGAACGCACCTCATTTGATACGCTTCACGTGCAATTTCCAACTTGTTATAACCGTGGTTGTGTTCAAATATGAATCATTATATACTGCCCCCTGAACTCACAAATCAAAGTAGAGATAGACGAGCATTTATTTGTTATTCAAAGTTATTAACAATAAACGTTTAATTGATTTTTTATCAAGAAAATTAGCAAAATAGTCAAATCGAATATTTTTATGACAAGAGCACACTATCTGAAAGCACTTTTAAGCTATTAAAAAAACTATACATAATTTAAAATTTACATTAATAAGCATCTTTTATGCCACTCTGAATGAAACTAGTCGTTGGGGGCCACCGTAATACTTACCCATCATGGATATTTATATGAAAATAAAACATGTGAAAACTATTTATACAATGCATTGCAATTCATAAAACAAAATTTAAATATTGTTAATATACATGGTAATGCTGTATTAAAGAACTGCTGATGTACCAATTTCGACAAATTATATAAAACGCCAAACTACTCAAGTAGTACCGAACTGCGTGAAAGAAACATCCTTATAACTCCAAAAATAATAATTCTATTAACTAACAATTAACTGCGTCTGATTAAGCGTCTCATTTCCAATTAAAATATACTTCAGAATTGAAATTTGAATGAAATACAGGGTCATGAAAAATCGAAGAATGTGGAAAACAACATTACAAATATCTCGGCAACTAATAATCCGATCGACTTCGTTCTATATGCAAAATGTGTGTTATTTTATTGCCTTTTACGTCCATTCTTTAGAACAAAAAAATTCGAAAATTTTTATATACCTTTCATCAGAATGAATTTTTCGAGAGTCCGAAAAAAATGGTTCCGGATAATCGAGGTTGCTGATATTAAATAGGGTTCGTCCCATTCTTACATACTAACTACATACAAAATTTCAAGTCTCTATCTCAATTTGTTCGGGAGATAGAGCGTTTACAGACAGACAGACAGACAGACGGACGGCAATTTTTTTTTTCTAAAAATATGTTTTTCGGAACCTCCAGTGTCCGAAACGTGTAAATCCGTCAAAAAAAATTTTTCGATTTTCAAAACGATTGCAAGACTTACCCTATACTACGTATGATGGGTAAGTAATAAACCAATGCAGGGTACAAAATTATCATTTGTATTTAATAACATATGATGGTTCATAATTGAGAAAGAAATGTGTTCACTTTTGATCCAAACATACTCAATTCGATATGAGAGCATCGATTTACTCATTTTTGAGTACTTTATTTTTTTCAGTGAGTATTGAATCAGAAAACTTTTGTTTGTCTCTGTAAATATTGTCTGCTTCCTATTATACAGGAAGTAGCTTGTAATAAACCTCAGCAATGGATATTAATTTCATACAATGCGAAGCAGTTTAATAAAATTAAAACGCGGCTCCAACAATGTTTTCCCCTATGCAATTAGCTAATGGAGTACTTTTGCGTGACCCTGTAAATGAATAAAAAATATTCTTTGCACTCCAGATTGTACAGAATGTATATTTTAATATGTACTTCATACATGCATATTGATTTCATTATCTCCGAAAAAGTGTAACATGCTTAAAATGCACTTGAAGCTATTTTTTCCCATATGGGTCGTCCTGTAACGGAATACTTTTGATGGCCCCTGTCATTAAATTGTACATCCGATTTTCATAAAATTTGAAACGACTCGACAAAATTTTGCAACAATTATGTATTTTGAATTTCAAACGATTCGGTTGACTAGTTTTGTGTTGTTATATGCGGACAGACATACAGACAGACTTATTCCCTTTTCTCCTATAGACATCTTACGAGATAAGTGCCAGATCTCCCCATCTCTCCGTCTGAAGTGATATGCACAGCTTGTAAAATAAAAATTTACTTTTATACTTATCTTCTCTCGGTATAAAATTTAAATTTTCCAGTATTTTATTTTGAAGTTTATCCCACTTTTCGTACATAAATTCTGTCCAACTTTTTTCAATTTGTTGAAAAAAAAAAAAAAAAAAAAAAAAAAAACAGCGTTTTTTTAATGCAGAACTTAGTCAATCCATGATACATTAACATAAAAACTAAATGGAAACTTAAAAAATAAAAAAATAATAATAACTTAAAAATGAAAAAAAAAGTCTATCTGAAAAGACACTTCTTTTTCCCAAGCGCTCGAAAGCAAGCACTCGAAATGGAAACATCGGGAGGAGGGACTTTCTTTCTTTCTTTCTTTCTTTTCTTTAATAAAATGATAGAAATTATGCATGCAAGGTTTCCGCTAACGAACGTTATTGTGCGCACGCTTCTTTCTTACTATGTCTTTTGCGTTCCACTTATTGAGATAGAAAAAAATACAGGGGCAGTAAAAGTGACTTCTAACTTATTTTTCACATTCTTTTATTTAACATTTAAATGCAATTCATTTTTACTTACCCATCATACGTAGTATAGGGTAAGTCTTGCAATCGTTTTGAAAATCGAAAAAAAAATTTTTTGACGGATTTACACGTTTTAGACACCGCAGATTTCGAAAAACATTTTTAGAAAAAAAATTTGCCGTCCGTCTGCCTGTCTGTCTGTAAAAGCTCTATCTCCCGAACAAATTGAGATAGAGACTTGAAATTTTGTATGTATTTAGTATGTAAGAATGGGACGAAGCCATTTGAATATCAGCAACCTCGATTATCCGGAACTATTTTTCCGGAATTTCGAAAAATTCGTTCTGATGAAAGGTATATAAAATTTTTCGAATTTTTTTATTTTAAGGAATGCATGTAAAAGGCAATAAAAGAACACAAATTTTGCATAAAGAACGAAGTCAATCGGATTATTGGTTGTCGAGATATTTGTAATCCTATTTTCAACATTCTTCGATTTTTCATGATCCTGTATTTCATTCAAATTTCAATTCAGAGGTATATTTTAATTGAAAATGAGACGCTTAATCCGACGCAGCAAACTGTTAGTTAATATGATTATTATTTTTGGAGTTATAAGGTTGTTTCTTTTACGCAGTTCGGTACTACTCGAGTAGTTTGGCGTTTTATATAATTTGTTGAAATTGGTGCATCAGCCATTCATTAATAGAGTATTACTATGCGTATTAACAACATTTAAATTTAGTTTTGGAATTGAAATACATTGTATATAAATAGTTTTCACATATTTTATTTTCATATGCATATAAATGATAGGTAAGTATTACGGTGGCTTCCAACGACTAGCTTATTTTGTTTCGATGAAACTATATATGATTCTAAGAAAGATTTATTACACAAGAAAGATACTTTTAAAAGAATCAGAGATTTTTTCATGCATAATATGTTTTTTTTTTTTTTTTTTTTTTTTTTTTTTTTTTTTTTTTTTACTTTGCACAGCTGAAACACTAAATTGCACGTCAAACTTAGCAAATGAGGTGAGTTCGTACTAAAACGAATTATTTAAAATATTTAAAATTTGCTGTAATAGCCTACAATGCTTTAAATACTGTATTGAATCCGATTTTTTTTTTTTTTTTTTTTTTTTTTTGGTGTGACTGTAAATATTGACTACTTTTTATTATACAGAAAGACACTTGTAGTAAACCTCATTAACATACTATATCAATATCTATTAATATATTTCAAACACATCCCAAACAATGTTTTCCCCCTTACCATTATAGAGTGAAATACTTTTATGAGGCCCTGTCTATTAATAACATACATCTTTTGCATCACAAATTGTGCAGAATATTTTCTAGTATATACTTCATAGATGCATATGCATTTTATTATGGTGGAGAAGTATAATATCATTAAAATGCACATAAAACGCTTTTTTTTCTCCTTGAACGTAATGAAACAGGGTGCTTTTGATCGTTCCTGTCATTAAGAGCCCACAACTACTGAGTGAAAAAGTCCCGGATGACAATGCTAAGTCTATGGGAGCATTCTTTTCAAATATCTCGCTCACATTTTAATACTTCTTACAGGATTTTTTTTTTGGCATAGGATAGCTGAGGACGATCTACAACCGGACTAGTAGTTTTAACTTTTTCAATTTTGGTTTCAGGTCTTTTTTTTTTTTTTTTTTTTTTTTTTTTAACTTTCGAAACCGGTTAGAAATGATTCTGAAATTCAAACTATCATAGTATGAAAAATATATAACCAAAATAGAAAAATTAAAAACTAGCTCGGTTGTAGATTATCCTCAACTATATCCTATGCAAAAGGAATCATGCAAAAATATTAAAATTTAAGCGAGATATTTCAAAAGAATGTCCCCATAGACTTAACATTGTCATCCGGGTCTTTTTCACTCAGTAGTTGTGGGCTCTTAAACTATACATCTGATTTTCATAAATTTGAAATAACTATACAAAATGATGCCAAATTGGCATACGATAAATTTCAAACAATTCGGTTGGGTAATTTTTTTGCTTTTTTATAAACAGACAGATGGAAGGACGCATTTATATTACCGCGGACGCACATAAAAACATAATAGACTATTTTGATGTAAAGAAAAAAATTACAAAACAGAAACGAAGAAAATTTTGACTAGATCAATAATAATAACGATAGCAAGGTTCAAACTCGTATGAGGTTAACCTTGTAATTATAATGAGGTGCGCTCGTATGATAATAAAGTTTTAGAAATATCACTCTCATATATCAATCTCATTGTAAATTGTTGTAAAAATTGTAAATAGTTAATTACAATTAAATTGTGCACCAAGCAATGATCTCCCTATACCATTCTGTAGTGAAATACTTTTGTGTGGCCTTGTAAACCAATAACAAATGTTCTTTGCACCACAGATTATCCAAAATGTATATTGTAATATATACTTTATAGTTGCATATAAATTTTATTATGTTCGAATGAGTGTAACAGCATTAATATGCATTTGAAACATTTTTCCTAATTGACCGTCATGTAATAGAATACTTTTGATTGTCCCTGTCATTGAACTATGCATCCAATTTTGATAAAATTTGAAATAACTAGACAAAATTATGTAATAATTATGTATTTTAAATTCCAAACGATTGAGTTGGGTAGTTTTTGCGTTGTTATATGCGGACAGACGGACTGAGCGACAACAATAGGTGCTACGTATTTACATAATTACGAACGCACCTAAAAACGATTGAGAAAATAATTTAATAAAATTGCAAATTTATTAATACGTTATAGTTTGACTTAAAATTATCTTCTTCCACTATCTGTAGACCCTTTTTAAAAAAACAAATTGTTCGTACTATTTTCGGTCGGACGGACTGAACCACAACTACAGGTGCTACGTATTTACATAATTCCGAACGCACCTAATAACGATATCAAGGTTCAAACTCCTCCATCCCCTACAGACATCTTACGATATCAAGTGTGAGACCTTTTCATCTCCCCAAATAAAGTGATAACGTGCATAAGCACAGCTCCTAAAAAGAAAACATTTACTTTTATATTTATTTTCTCTTGGTATAAAACTTAAATTTCCCAATAATTTATTTTCAAGTTTATATCGCTTTTCGTACATAAATCCTACCCAACTTCTTTTAATTTATTGGAAAAAAAAGCGCCCTTTTCGATGCAGAAATTATTCAATGCATGATGAATCTATATTATAAAGGCCAAACGTATCTGTGCGTAATGTTTTCGTCATTTTGCACATGGCAAAATTTTCCCCCTGCAATTTCGGTTTTGAAATTTTCGGTACTGCACATTTTACACTTCTAAACATCGCACATTTCAATTTTTACACCATCGTATGGAGAAAAAAATGTAGTTTAAAATGCAATTTGTTTCGAAGCTGTCTCAATTAATTTTGAGATATTATTATTTTTATTGTTTTTAGTACTAATTTTGTTATTGTGGAAACAGAATTCCTCCATTTTCTCTTAAAAAAAAAAAAAAAAAATAATAATAATAAATAAATAGAAATTAAAATTCCAGTTATAAAATACAGTAAATTTCGGTTTTACGTCGTTTAATAATTTGGAGTTTGATAATATTTTGGTAATTTTAGCTTAAAATGATATTTGTTTGAAAGTTAAATTGACCAATATAAGATGCTTTTTTTACTGTAACTAATTTTGTAGTTTTTTTTCTTTATATATATATATATATATATATATATATATAAATTAATGAAACAGTTCTTTCCTAATCCTTTCACGACTAAGGGAAGTAGTAGGAAAACGACAGTACGGGGACAGCCGGAGGTGGGGCTGTGGGGCCGCCCCTCCGCATCCCTCCGCGCCCCTCAGCCCCACCTCCGCGCCCCTCCGCATCCCTCCGCGCCCCCCCTGCGGTGCCGCCTGCGGTCCCTCCTGCTCCCACCATCTCACCGCCGCCCTCCTGCGCCCCCTAGTGGAAAAAAGGAACATTCTATTCTAACAGGAGAGGTGAACAACCTTCCCTAATTAAAAATATTATCAATCACATCTCAACATTGAATCATACTATAAGATGAAGATTAAATTTGTATTTGAATTTTAAACAACCGTAATTTTAATGAGTAGTATTAATTAAGTAAAAACAATAGAAAATATCCAGTTTTATAGAAAAAGACTGATTTCTTACGATTTTTATCAACTATATGATCAATGTAACGACTTAAAAGTTGGAAGTTAAACATGTATCCTAGTTTTTCAACAGCTATAGCCTTAATGAGTATCGTTAATTAAGTAAAAAAAACAATGGAAAATATCAAGTTTTATGGAAAAAGACTGATTTCTAACGATTTTTATCAACTTAAGAGAGAAAACTTAAACATACATTTCAGTTTTTCAACAGCTATAACCTTAATGAGCATTCATAATTAAGTAAAAAACAATGGAAAATATCGATTTTATAGAAAAAGACTGATTTCTTACGATTTTTATCAACTGCAACATCAGTGTATCGACTTACAAGTTGAAAGTTAAACATGCATTCTAGTTTTTCAACAGCTATAATCTTAATGAGTATCGTTAATTAAGTAAAAAACAATGGAAAATATCAAGTTTTATAGAAAAAGACTGATTTCTTACGATTTTTTCAACTCAAACTTCAGAATATCAATTTGATAGAAAGAAATTTAAGCATGCATTCCAGTTTTGGACAACCATTTCCTTCATGAACATTATTAATTAAGCAAAACAGAAAATATTAAATTTTTAACTGATTTCTTCATATTTTTTATTTATTTATTTATTTTTTAATATAAAATCAGAATACACAACTTAAAATAGAAATTTAAACATATTTTTTAGTTTTTGAACAGTCGTTACCTCAAAGAATTTCGATAATTGAACAATTAACAAAGGAAACTAATGATTTTTTAACGAAAAAAGACGAATTAAACGAATTTGGTTAACTTTTACTCTAATTGGAAATTTCATCGTACTTTATGTATACCAACTAAGTAGAATTTTAATGCATAAACGAATAATTTAAAGAAATCCCCAACACACAAATGTGAACCTGCAGAGCATTTCTTATTACGTCATATCTAAACTAAAACTTTTTTCTGCAACCCCACCATGCATGCATTCCAGGTAGGGGAACATAACAAAGAATCTTGACGTCACAACTTACAAAGGTATACAAATGTTTACGTTCAAGAAAAAGTATCACATAGAGTGAAAAAAAGAAGAGATTTAAGTTATTTATCCATTCTAGTTTTATAACAGTTACTACAACATCTCCAAATTAAAATTTGGAAGTCATAATGAGTATAATTAATTAAGCAAAATAATAGAAATATTAGTTTTTCAGAGGGGAAAAGACGAATTTAAACAAATTTTATTAGTTTTACACTAGTTTAATAATAATTTTAAGGAGGAAAAAGACGAATTTAAACTTTTTTTTTTTTAGTTTTACACTATTTTTTCTCATCTCCAACATGGATATATCAATTTTAACAGAAGAATTAAACGTATATTATAGTTTTTAACAACAAAATCTTAACAAGTATCATTAATTAAACAAAAATAAATATCAGTTTTAAAGAAAAGACGAATTTGAATAATTTTACACTAGTATTTTCAAAAGCAACATGGAAATATCAATACTTATTCACATATTTCACTTATTCACTGTATTCAATACTATATTTAATAAATTTGGATACACTTTAAGAATTTCCTAATCTATAATTAAATATTAGCTGTATATTTAATGTTACCCATGTTTTCAACATTAGTTCATAATCGTGAATTTTGTATTTTAAATACCATGTATTCAGGTTCAGATTATTTTCACTTGAAATCATACAGAATTTTTTAACAGAGTTTGTTTTTGAAATCATTGAAGCAACTGTATTTAATATTTTTAACACCAATTTTCTAAGATTTTCTAACATTTTCCGATTATACATTCTTCAGAAGTACATTTCTAAATGCTACAATCACTTTACATATCGAAAAGATATCATTGAAGCAACTGTATTTAATATTTTTAATACCAATTTTCTAAGATTTTTTAACATTTTCCGGTTATACATTCCTCAAAAGTTATTATTACGTATTCTAAACAATAGCAAATATTAATTTTAAGAATAAAAAGACGAATTTAAACAATTTTTATTAGTTTTACACTATTTTTTCTCACCTCCAACACGGATATATCAATTTTAACAGAAGAATTAAACGTATATTTTAGTTTTTAACAACAAAAATGTAATAAGTATCATTAATTAAACAAAAATAAATACCAATTTTCAAGAAAAGACAATTTTTTACACAAATTTTCAACTTTGAAATACATCGCTTACATATATTGTTACAGTATATTACTAAACTTAAACTTTTTAAAAAGTTTGAATGTCTTTACAAAGGGTTCATACTTATATTTTTCACGTCTTGACTGCATTCGAAATCTTACAACAAAAGTATACTTTTATTATTATTATTATTATTATTATTATTATTCTAGAAAACCTAAAAAATCGTTTCTTGCTGCTTTAGACACTTGACATATTAAAACTACTCTACCCATATAATTAATCAAATTAGGACATGATTCATCTTACACTTCAAAATTTCTGAATTTTTACAATACTTATTTTCATCAAACTTTATTCTTGATCCTATATATTTTAATAGCACAGAATTTTCACATCTGTTTTTATCTACTTATCAGAAAATTATTAAAACACCCAACAACATTTTTCAAATATGAATATTATCTTTACAATTTAATGATGCAAAACATACACGAATACAAAGTTTAATTTTTACAAACATTTCATATTTCAAACCAAACTATTCGAAATTTTCACAACGTAAGAGCAAACATTAGACGAACTTTTTAACATTAATATTGCTTAGATCTTTTCATCATAACTTTTAACTATGATAATTATCCATTTTTAGGTTGATTGTCGAAAAACTGTAACTGAAATTACATAAACTTAATGTAAAAAACCATGTTCTCACACAATTTCTTGAAATTCAACAAAGAATTGACTATTACTCCAATACTTATCTACTTCAATCTCGACTCTCGATAGTATATAGATATTACATCATTACATACTTACAACTCTTTTCAAACGTTTATCAGAAAATCAAGCCAATCAAAGTCTAGTAGTTATCACACCTGTTCCTCAGAAATATTACTATCATATGAAACAGTAAAGAAAATTAATAGATATTTAATAACTTCATACGTGAAATTACTGTCGAATGAGAATACTAATAATCAATAAAATCAACTGTTGGACAAAAAAATAGTACAGATTACCGAAAATTCAAATCATTTTTTCTACAAAAATTACAAAAATTAACAAATGAATGACCAGTTAGAGAAATAATTAAAAAAAATAATGAACATATTTACAAATTTATTAAAATCACACCTTTTTCTGGATTACAAACCACAATTTCTTGAAAAATTTAACACCGAATTTGTAAGATTTTAATCCTAGTATTACATACACTCAATAAATATTCAAAATTAACAAAAAAATAATTTTTTTAGTCTCATCAATAAGCAGAAATTCTATATTAAAAGAATATTTTCATAGTAGTACTTATAAAAATGAGAGTTTACAAACTGATTTTCATAATTTTATCACATTTAAACTTAATTTTTATACATAAAACATTATTTAATCAAATTTTATACTTTCTAATTCAGTAAAATTCAATACTTTTTTAGTTTTTAAACCAATACCACAATATTTATTTACATCAAACTTGATTCTTTACCTTTTATATTTCCACATTACACAAGTGAGTTAAATACTAACTTGGAACGGGAGTTGAAGTCAATTGATTCAATTCGATTTTCATCGTATACGCATTTCCCCTACACGAAATTTCTTACTTCTATAATCATCTAATGTATTAAAACTAATCTACTCATATTTTTAATCAATTCATCAGATGTTTCATCTCGCACTTCTGAATTATCATCCACCAAGTTGCTTAAAATATAAATACTATCTTTAAAGTTTTAATGTAGTATACATGACTAATCTTGAGTTTCCATCTATACTATTAATCAAATTATCATATGTTTCATCTTACAGTTCAACGATTTCTGAATTATCGTCCATCTAGTTGTTTAAAATATTAATAAAATGTTTATAGTTTTTGATTATACATAGTATGTATGAATACAATCTTTAATTTTTAACAGTTCATATTTCAAATAACCTATTTTCGAAACCAAACTATGTGAATTTTACCACAATACTTATCATCATACAGAGATTTGTGTTTCATACTTTTTCTAAAAATTATCAGATATGTACTCCTCAGAGGAATTTCTATCATATGAATAAATGAAAAAAAAAATTAATTTATATTAAACGTACAGCGAAATTTGATTGCAATATATATGTATTTAATAAAAATAAATAAATGAGCGATTATTTATACATTAAACCTTTACTAAATATATATTTCTTGCGTTATAAAGATGTTTCAACAAGATGAACCAAAACAGCAGCAAACTTCAGAAATTAATGATCTGAATGATTCATCCCTAGCACATGTAGCGTTAATGAATAATACATATGTAAGTACTTATATGAAAAATACTAGAATTCGTATATGAATCGTAATTAGAGTAAATATAAAATGATTTGTCTTACTGCCTACACTTTAACAAATGCCTTTTTACCTATATTGTTGAAAAGAATCCTAATTGTTTGCATTTTATTTCTATTACAGATGTGTTCTATTTGCTACAAACATTTCTTAAGTAAATCGAATTTAACAGAACATACAAAAATCCATACAGGTGAAAAACCTTACACTTGGGAAGATTACCAAATGCTGTTTTCAAGAAGGCGTGAATCAAAAGTGCACACATCATCATATAAAGCATCGTCAGTTATATGTAAACTTAGTGAGGATATTCAAAAATTATTCAGACGTTTGAAGAATTTAGACATAAAGGAAGATATTTAGACTATATATCCATCATATTTTCATAACACTTACCACAATATCTCAAACTTAAAATTTGGAAGACATACACACTGCTGAAAAGTAATTTTGTTACCCGTGATTCTTCTAACCAGCATGAATGTATAGATATTATTTTGCAATGTATCCTTTAAATGCTCACATTAAATATTCCTTTATATACATATATCGTTGTGTTTATTTTTTAAAAACCTATTACATTAATAAAATAGGTTACACACACGTACATACACATAACATTTTAAGTGAAACAACACTCTCACAACTTAAAAAATGCATAAGAACATACAAAAATAAGCAGATGTATGAAAAAATATGCAAATTTACAAAATAATTTCACTGTTTTCTAGAAATACCAACAAAAAAATATTTAAAGTATAAAAAAATTACAAAAGTGAAAAGAAAAAACACAAATGTAAAACAAAAATCACAAAGTGAAAAACTCACAACAAAGTTTTTGAAAAAAAAAAAATTTACAACAAAAATTTTTTTACAAAAACCAAAACTTCAAAAATATTTTTCCAAAAAAATTTTTTTTCAAAAACATTTTTTACAAAAAAATTTTTTTTTCAAAATAAGTTTTTACAAAAGTAAAAAATAAAAAATCACAACGTTAAAAATATGAAAAATTTTAGTTAAAAAAAGTGTAAAAAAAATTGCAAAAAAAAATTGCAAAAATTTCAAAAAAAGTTACGAAAAAAGTATCAAAATTTTTGTTCTTTTTAATAGTAAATGCAATGGTTCACCATTGCATTTACTATTAAAAAGAACAAAAATTTTGATACTTTTTTCGTAACTTTTTTTGAAATTTTTGCAATTTTTTTTGCAATTTTTTTTACACTTTTTTTAACTAAAATTTTTCATATTTTTAACGTTGTGATTTTTTATTTTTTACTTTTGTAAAAACTTATTTTGAAAAAAAAATTTTTTTGTAAAAAATGTTTTTGAAAAAAAATTTTTTTGGAAAAATATTTTTGAAGTTTTGGTTTTTGTAAAAAAATTTTTGTTGTAAATTTTTTTTTTTTCAAAAACTTTGTTGTGAGTTTTTCACTTTGTGATTTTTGTTTTACATTTGTGTTTTTTCTTTTCACTTTTGTAATTTTTTTATACTTTAAATATTTTTTTGTTGGTATTTCTAGAAAACAGTGAAATTATTTTGTAAATTTGCATATTTTTTCATACATCTGCTTATTTTTGTATGTTCTTATGCATTTTTTAAGTTGTGAGAGTGTTGTTTCACTTAAAATGTTATGTGTATGTACGTGTGTGTAACCTATTTTATTAATGTAATAGGTTTTTAAAAAATAAACACAACGATATATGTATATAAAGGAATATTTAATGTGAGCATTTAAAGGATACATTGCAAAATAATATCTATACATTCATGCTGGTTAGAAGAATCACGGGTAACAAAATTACTTTTCAGCAGTGTGTATGTCTTCCAAATTTTAAGTTTGAGATATTGTGGTAAGTGTTATGAAAATATGATGGATATATAGTCTAAATATCTTCCTTTATGTCTAAATTCTTCAAACGTCTGAATAATTTTTGAATATCCTCACTAAGTTTACATATAACTGACGATGCTTTATATGATGATGTGTGCACTTTTGATTCACGCCTTCTTGAAAACAGCATTTGGTAATCTTCCCAAGTGTAAGGTTTTTCACCTGTATGGATTTTTGTATGTTCTGTTAAATTCGATTTACTTAAGAAATGTTTGTAGCAAATAGAACACATCTGTAATAGAAATAAAATGCAAACAATTAGGATTCTTTTCAACAATATAGGTAAAAAGGCATTTGTTAAAGTGTAGGCAGTAAGACAAATCATTTTATATTTACTCTAATTACGATTCATATACGAATTCTAGTATTTTTCATATAAGTACTTACATATGTATTATTCATTAACGCTACATGTGCTAGGGATGAATCATTCAGATCATTAATTTCTGAAGTTTGCTGCTGTTTTGGTTCATCTTGTTGAAACATCTTTATAACGCAAGAAATATATATTTAGTAAAGGTTTAATGTATAAATAATCGCTCATTTATTTATTTTTATTAAATACATATATATTGCAATCAAATTTCGCTGTACGTTTAATATAAATTAATTTTTTTTTTCATTTATTCATATGATAGAAATTCCTCTGAGGAGTACATATCTGATAATTTTTAGAAAAAGTATGAAACACAAATCTCTGTATGATGATAAGTATTGTGGTAAAATTCACATAGTTTGGTTTCGAAAATAGGTTATTTGAAATATGAACTGTTAAAAATTAAAGATTGTATTCATACATACTATGTATAATCAAAAACTATAAACATTTTATTAATATTTTAAACAACTAGATGGACGATAATTCAGAAATCGTTGAACTGTAAGATGAAACATATGATAATTTGATTAATAGTATAGATGGAAACTCAAGATTAGTCATGTATACTACATTAAAACTTTAAAGATAGTATTTATATTTTAAGCAACTTGGTGGATGATAATTCAGAAGTGCGAGATGAAACATCTGATGAATTGATTAAAAATATGAGTAGATTAGTTTTAATACATTAGATGATTATAGAAGTAAGAAATTTCGTGTAGGGGAAATGCGTATACGATGAAAATCGAATTGAATCAATTGACTTCAACTCCCGTTCCAAGTTAGTATTTAACTCACTTGTGTAATGTGGAAATATAAAAGGTAAAGAATCAAGTTTGATGTAAATAAATATTGTGGTATTGGTTTAAAAACTAAAAAAGTATTGAATTTTACTGAATTAGAAAGTATAAAATTTGATTAAATAATGTTTTATGTATAAAAATTAAGTTTAAATGTGATAAAATTATGAAAATCAGTTTGTAAACTCTCATTTTTATAAGTACTACTATGAAAATATTCTTTTAATATAGAATTTCTGCTTATTGATGAGACTAAAAAAATTATTTTTTTGTTAATTTTGAATATTTATTGAGTGTATGTAATACTAGGATTAAAATCTTACAAATTCGGTGTTAAATTTTTCAAGAAATTGTGGTTTGTAATCCAGAAAAAGGTGTGATTTTAATAAATTTGTAAATATGTTCATTATTTTTTTTAATTATTTCTCTAACTGGTCATTCATTTGTTAATTTTTGTAATTTTTGTAGAAAAAATGATTTGAATTTTCGGTAATCTGTACTATTTTTTTGTCCAACAGTTGATTTTATTGATTATTAGTATTCTCATTCGACAGTAATTTCACGTATGAAGTTATTAAATATCTATTAATTTTCTTTACTGTTTCATATGATAGTAATATTTCTGAGGAACAGGTGTGATAACTACTAGACTTTGATTGGCTTGATTTTCTGATAAACGTTTGAAAAGAGTTGTAAGTATGTAATGATGTAATATCTATATACTATCGAGAGTCGAGATTGAAGTAGATAAGTATTGGAGTAATAGTCAATTCTTTGTTGAATTTCAAGAAATTGTGTGAGAACATGGTTTTTTACATTAAGTTTATGTAATTTCAGTTACAGTTTTTCGACAATCAACCTAAAAATGGATAATTATCATAGTTAAAAGTTATGATGAAAAGATCTAAGCAATATTAATGTTAAAAAGTTCGTCTAATGTTTGCTCTTACGTTGTGAAAATTTCGAATAGTTTGGTTTGAAATATGAAATGTTTGTAAAAATTAAACTTTGTATTCGTGTATGTTTTGCATCATTAAATTGTAAAGATAATATTCATATTTGAAAAATGTTGTTGGGTGTTTTAATAATTTTCTGATAAGTAGATAAAAACAGATGTGAAAATTCTGTGCTATTAAAATATATAGGATCAAGAATAAAGTTTGATGAAAATAAGTATTGTAAAAATTCAGAAATTTTGAAGTGTAAGATGAATCATGTCCTAATTTGATTAATTATATGGGTAGAGTAGTTTTAATATGTCAAGTGTCTAAAGCAGCAAGAAACGATTTTTTAGGTTTTCTAGAATAATAATAATAATAATAATAATAATAATAATAAAAGTATACTTTTGTTGTAAGATTTCGAATGCAGTCAAGACGTGAAAAATATAAGTATGAACCCTTTGTAAAGACATTCAAACTTTTTAAAAAGTTTAAGTTTAGTAATATACTGTAACAATATATGTAAGCGATGTATTTCAAAGTTGAAAATTTGTGTAAAAAATTGTCTTTTCTTGAAAATTGGTATTTATTTTTGTTTAATTAATGATACTTATTACATTTTTGTTGTTAAAAACTAAAATATACGTTTAATTCTTCTGTTAAAATTGATATATCCGTGTTGGAGGTGAGAAAAAATAGTGTAAAACTAATAAAAATTGTTTAAATTCGTCTTTTTATTCTTAAAATTAATATTTGCTATTGTTTAGAATACGTAATAATAACTTTTGAGGAATGTATAACCGGAAAATGTTAAAAAATCTTAGAAAATTGGTATTAAAAATATTAAATACAGTTGCTTCAATGATATCTTTTCGATATGTAAAGTGATTGTAGCATTTAGAAATGTACTTCTGAAGAATGTATAATCGGAAAATGTTAGAAAATCTTAGAAAATTGGTGTTAAAAATATTAAATACAGTTGCTTCAATGATTTCAAAAACAAACTCTGTTAAAAAATTCTGTATGATTTCAAGTGAAAATAATCTGAACCTGAATACATGGTATTTAAAATACAAAATTCACGATTATGAACTAATGTTGAAAACATGGGTAACATTAAATATACAGCTAATATTTAATTATAGATTAGGAAATTCTTAAAGTGTATCCAAATTTATTAAATATAGTATTGAATACAGTGAATAAGTGAAATATGTGAATAAGTATTGATATTTCCATGTTGCTTTTGAAAATACTAGTGTAAAATTATTCAAATTCGTCTTTTCTTTAAAACTGATATTTATTTTTGTTTAATTAATGATACTTGTTAAGATTTTGTTGTTAAAAACTATAATATACGTTTAATTCTTCTGTTAAAATTGATATATCCATGTTGGAGATGAGAAAAAATAGTGTAAAACTAAAAAAAAAAAAGTTTAAATTCGTCTTTTTCCTCCTTAAAATTATTATTAAACTAGTGTAAAACTAATAAAATTTGTTTAAATTCGTCTTTTCCCCTCTGAAAAACTAATATTTCTATTATTTTGCTTAATTAATTATACTCATTATGACTTCCAAATTTTAATTTGGAGATGTTGTAGTAACTGTTATAAAACTAGAATGGATAAATAACTTAAATCTCTTCTTTTTTTCACTCTATGTGATACTTTTTCTTGAACGTAAACATTTGTATACCTTTGTAAGTTGTGACGTCAAGATTCTTTGTTATGTTCCCCTACCTGGAATGCATGCATGGTGGGGTTGCAGAAAAAAGTTTTAGTTTAGATATGACGTAATAAGAAATGCTCTGCAGGTTCACATTTGTGTGTTGGGGATTTCTTTAAATTATTCGTTTATGCATTAAAATTCTACTTAGTTGGTATACATAAAGTACGATGAAATTTCCAATTAGAGTAAAAGTTAACCAAATTCGTTTAATTCGTCTTTTTTCGTTAAAAAATCATTAGTTTCCTTTGTTAATTGTTCAATTATCGAAATTCTTTGAGGTAACGACTGTTCAAAAACTAAAAAATATGTTTAAATTTCTATTTTAAGTTGTGTATTCTGATTTTATATTAAAAAATAAATAAATAAATAAAAAATATGAAGAAATCAGTTAAAAATTTAATATTTTCTGTTTTGCTTAATTAATAATGTTCATGAAGGAAATGGTTGTCCAAAACTGGAATGCATGCTTAAATTTCTTTCTATCAAATTGATATTCTGAAGTTTGAGTTGAAAAAATCGTAAGAAATCAGTCTTTTTCTATAAAACTTGATATTTTCCATTGTTTTTTACTTAATTAACGATACTCATTAAGATTATAGCTGTTGAAAAACTAGAATGCATGTTTAACTTTCAACTTGTAAGTCGATACACTGATGTTGCAGTTGATAAAAATCGTAAGAAATCAGTCTTTTTCTATAAAATCGATATTTTCCATTGTTTTTTACTTAATTATGAATGCTCATTAAGGTTATAGCTGTTGAAAAACTGAAATGTATGTTTAAGTTTTCTCTCTTAAGTTGATAAAAATCGTTAGAAATCAGTCTTTTTCCATAAAACTTGATATTTTCCATTGTTTTTTTTACTTAATTAACGATACTCATTAAGGCTATAGCTGTTGAAAAACTAGGATACATGTTTAACTTCCAACTTTTAAGTCGTTACATTGATCATATAGTTGATAAAAATCGTAAGAAATCAGTCTTTTTCTATAAAACTGGATATTTTCTATTGTTTTTACTTAATTAATACTACTCATTAAAATTACGGTTGTTTAAAATTCAAATACAAATTTAATCTTCATCTTATAGTATGATTCAATGTTGAGATGTGATTGATAATATTTTTAATTAGGGAAGGTTGTTCACCTCTCCTGTTAGAATAGAATGTTCCTTTTTTCCACTAGGGGGCGCAGGAGGGCGGCGGTGAGATGGTGGGAGCAGGAGGGACCGCAGGCGGCACCGCAGGGGGGGCGCGGAGGGATGCGGAGGGGCGCGGAGGTGGGGCTGAGGGGCGCGGAGGGATGCGGAGGGGCGGCCCCACAGCCCCACCTCCGGCTGTCCCCGTACTGTCGTTTTCCTACTACTAAGGGAAATATTTTTCCCATTTTAAAACTGATGATTTTTGTATTTAATAATAACCTTATCTGCATTTTTTATACAGAATGTCAAAATAAAACATATGTTAAATGCAAATATGTAAAAGATGTGCAAATTATGATAAACGCTGCATAGAAAAAAAGACGGAATATGTGCAATGTCCACCTTTGTTTCATATAATATCATAATTAACACATCATTTGTTGCAACAATATAGTATTATTTTAATTAACATTTAAATTTTTATTATTTTACATTATTTTAATTAACAATAAATAAGAGACATTGCATAATAACACTAACTGTACTGTTTGTTACCTTTATAGTTCATTAGGAAAAATATTTCTTATAAAATAATAATAATAAGAAGAATATTGCTCAGTTAAACTGATGGCACTGAGCTCATAAGCTACGCATACTTATTGTACATTACAGCCTTATATTTTCTAGGGTTAATTCCGTTCGAAAAACAAATTAAGGGGAGTAAAAGCTCCCTCCATTTCCTTTATTTTATACTTAATCCTTTAATCCCTTAAACTAATCAAAGATATGCTTTATCATATAAAAAATCTGTATCCAAAATTCAGAGAAAATCGGAAAATTCATAATAAAAACCCCATTTATATAATTTAAGAGAAGTTATCCCCTGTCTTATACTCAACCATTAAACATTCAAAACTATTCAGATTTGCCTTATCAGAAAGAACCTGGGAGGGGGCATTAGCCGCGGTTCCCCCTCTTAAACATACCGAATGAACTCCAAAAACTAATCAGGGAAGCACCTTATCAGAATGTACCTATATCCAAAATTTCAAGTGAATCGGATAATTTTATCATGAGTTATCGCGTTACGCACATATATCGCGACGGGCACATAAGCTCCCAGGCTTTGATAGCCTGCGAGCTGAAAACCTACACATTGCTATGTTTATTTCTTATTTTTATTAGGTGCGTTCGTAATTATGTAAATACGTAGCACGTATAGTTGTCGTTCAGTCCGTCCGTCCTTCTGTCTGTCCGCATAACAACGCAAAAACTACCCAACCGAATCTTTTGAAATTTAAAATATATGATTATTACATAATTTTGTCCAATCATTTCAAATTTTATGAAAATCGGATGGATAGATCAATTACAGGGACGATCAAAAGTATTCCGTCACATTACGGTCAATGGCGGAAAATGTTTCAAATGCATTTTAATCGTTTGAAATTTAAAATACGTACTTATTACATAATTTTGTCAATTCATTTCAAGTTTTTTGAAAATAGGATACATAGATCAAATACAGGGACAATCAAAAGGATTCCGTTACATTACGGTCAATGGAAAAAAAAAGTTTAAAATGCATTATAATGATATTACACTCATTCGAACGTAATAATATTGATATGCATAATAAAGTACATATTATAATATAGATTTTGCATAATCTATTGTGTAAAGAACATTTGTTATTGATTTACAAGGCCACACAAAAGTATTCCAATACATAATGAGTATAGAGAGAACATTGTTTGGTGCGCATTTTAACTGTAATTAACTATTTACAATTTTATGAGACTGATATATGAGAGTGATATTTTTAAAACTTCATTGTCGTACGAACGCACCTCCTTTGCTACGCTTCACGTGCAATTTCCAACTTGCTTATTCTACATCTAAACAAACTTAAATAAACAGTTATATACAAACATTCACTCTTAGCAAACTTATAGTCCTGAAAGGGTTAAAGATTTTCTTTTGTCGACTTTCGACGGGTTCCATCTCGTTTACATAATTACGAACGCACCCAATGAAGTACAGTCGACTCTCGTTAATTCGAACTCGTCGGGACCACAAGAAATGTTCGAATTATCCGAAGTCCGAATTATGGAAAACATGCTTAATATGATACTATTACAAAGGAATTAATGTTATAGTGCTTTTTAGGTGCGTTCGTAATTATGTAAATACGTAGCACCTATTGTTGTCGCTCAGTCCGTCCGTCTGTCCGTCCGTCTGTCCGTCCGCATATAACAACGCAAAAACTACCCAACCGAATCGTTTGAAATTTGAAATATATAATTATTACATAATTTTGTCGAGTCATTTCAATTTTTGTTAAAATCGGATGCATAGATAAATTACAGGGACAATCAAAAAGATTCCGTTACATTACGGTATATGGGAAAAAAGTTTCAAATGCATTTTAATCGTTTGAAATTTTAAATACATAATTATTACGTAATTTTGTCGAGTTATTTTAAACTTTATCAAAAGCTGATGCATAGTTCAATTACAGGGACAATCAAAAGGATTCCGTTACATTACGGTTAATGGGGGGAAATGTTTCAAATGCATTTTAATGGTGTTACATTTATTCGAACGTAATAAAATTGATATGGATCTATAAAGTAAATATTATAATATACATTTTGCATAATCTGTGGTGCAAAGAATATTTGTTATTGATTTACAAGGCCACACAAAAGTATTCCATTGCATAATGGTATAGGGATAACATTGTTTGGTGCGCATTTTAATTGTAATTATTTGCAATTTTATGAGATTAATATATGGGAGTGATATTTTTAAAACTTCGCTACCGTACGAACGCACCTCATTTGCTATGCTTCACGTGCAATTTCCAACTTGTTTAAACTTATTTCGTCTGTTACCATTAGAATATGACTTAATAATAAATTAGAATGTATAAATTCATAAACTAATTAAAAGATAAGACACAAGCACAGTGGAAGTAAATTTTAAAGCGTCATTGACGGACAGACGGGGCACTAAGAAAGTGGATATCAAATGCATTGGATTATATGCATACTCGTTCGGAACAATTTTCACAAAAATCAAAGAAAGAAAGTTATGAAAATGATCTGAAATCCGTGAGAAAGATAACAAAAGTGTAAAATCGGAATTCTCGTGAGTTCGAATTAAACGAAGTTAAGAGAACATGAGTTCGAATTAATGAAAATTTTTAACGTTATTCTGCCATTGAAAATTTCGGGTCTTCATGCTTAGTTCGAATTAAGCGAAGATTCGAATTATCCGATTTCGAATTAACGAGAACCGACTGTATATCTCAACACATATTATTTCTCTCTCGCAGATGGCACATTGTGTGCTGCTGCCTGTAACTAAGTCTGTCTGGCAGACG
Source organism: Maratus speculifer (assembly GCA_964019185.1). NCBI lineage: Eukaryota > Metazoa > Arthropoda > Arachnida > Araneae > Salticidae > Maratus > Maratus speculifer. The sequence goes on from OZ025301.1 coordinate 17,160,457, forward strand.
ACGGAAGTGAAAAATAAACGCACTGTCGAAATCGATCGGCGAAAGAAATTCCGCCGAGTTGATCCCGTGTATCGATACTCCGTATCGGGATGAAACAGAAAATGCAGCAGGACCTATGAATTGTAGGGGAAGGGAAAGAGTCGGAAATTGCCCGTCAAACGTAGCAAATGAGTTGCGTTCGTACTGTAACCAAGTTTTCAAAATACAGTCAAGTCTCTATATAACGAAATTCATGGTTCCAGTAAAAAATTCGTTATATAGAGAAATTCGTTGTATAGATTATGACGTTAAAATTCCTATTTAATGTGTAAATTTTGGAACAAATATTATTTTTGATATGTTTAATTAAGAATTTGAAATGTTTAAATATAAATATCAACCTAATATTCCATTTCTTAATTATTTAAACAGTTTCAAAAAAGAGAACAGACATTTATTTGAAATCTTAAAAAAAAATCTCTTAAGTAAAACTTACAGTAATTTTAGACTGGGAGGAAGACTGCCATTAATGGAAGGTGCGTGGGAAGGGGGGAGTGTGAATTGGTTGGCCTTAAAGAACAAGGAAATTAAAAGTAGAGAAGTAATATAAAAAACTCAGCTCTGGACAAAAAATCAGGAATAAGTAATGGGAAAATCATTTCATCTTATTTTGAAACTTATTAAAAATTGGATAAATAAAGAATATTTTATGAAAAAATTCGTTATATGGAGATAGATATTTCGCTATATAGAGACTGTTTTTAATGTAATCATGAGAAAAGGGGACCGTTCCTACTGAAAATTCGTTATATAGAGAAATTCGATGTATGGAGTTTCGACTGTATTCAGATTTTGCTGTTATAGTATACAGTACTTCGCATACAGTATAAGGCGAACTATCAAAACGTGGGATCATTAAACGTTAACTATCAGTGATTTTTCAATTTTCATATTTAAGGACAATTTTTTTTTACAATACAGTATATAAGTCTATAAACTTGTATACAAACATTAAAGGACAGCAATTATTATGGAAAATTAATTATTAAAGCATTTAATTAATCAATCTACACGTGAAAGTTGAGCGTCTTTCTAAGTAAAAATGTATTATTACAGGTACTAAATACGCTTCATTTACGCAAAACACATAATTATTTATAATAAAACATTATAATAAATATCTTATTATACGTTTCAGGACATCAGATCATCTTAAAAAATAAATTTACGGAAAAAAAAAAAAATTGGCATTTAGATCGTTACGCAATTCGGACATTCCAACTTCTTATTTGAGAAAAGTGCATTTATTGCAAAATAATTTTACGAAAATACATATCGATACTTTCAAATTAAACAAAAATTATTTTAAAAATAGATAAAAGATATTAAAGTACTTACTTAACGTGTTTTGCGTGAAAGTAACAGCTTTGTTTCGATCGTTTCTTTTGGACGTAAGAAAATGCAGAAAAAGCCTTTCTAGAAAAGTCCTTCTAACTTCAAAAAGCAATTAATTAGTAATGCCAAAATAATAAAACAATCATCCATTGCCTTTATGCATTCTTTGTTTATCATTAGAATCTCCTTGAAACAAGTTTAAACTTTTTTTTTTTTTTTTTTTTTTTTTTGGCACATTGGAACAGTTAACATTGTGAATGCCCAAAATTGGCCACTTTAGTCAAGAAAATTAAAATTTTAAGATATTTATATAAAACTTTTAATGTAAATTATATCAGTTTTTGTCTCTGAATAGAAATAAGAATTCAGTGAAAATAAAAATTAAAGTCAATGACGATTAAATTTATTTGTTCAAAAGCTTAAAGTTATGATGTGTGCACAGTTTAAACAAGTGTCCCATAAGTATCCAAAATATTATGTGCGTCCCTGTAATTATTGTCTGCTTTCTATTATACAGGAAGTAACTTGTAGTGAACCTCAGCAACATACACCCATTTCTTAAATACAGGCATGGCCGACTAGATCTATAGGCTCATCTATTTGAGATTAATGTATGGCAAGGTATCAGAGGACTCTGATACCTTGCCCAAGTTATTCTAACCAATCGTGCTAACCCTGAACCAAAACAATGACCATGTGCCGAACCATGTGCACCGAACAGAAAACAGCTTACTCAATGCTAATTTGGGCAAGGTTTGCGTCACGTGATCTCACACATGGTGCAATGAAATGGTTCAGGGTTTGAAGCTGAATCCAGCTTCACTTTTTCGGTGGTCTTTAGCGAAATGGCTCGGCCGGTAGTATACAGTTGGCTATGATACAGGAAACAGTGTAATAGAATTTAAACGCGCCCAAACCAATGCCTTTCTTTTTCAACGTTTTTTCTTTCGTGAAATTCGATGAGTTTGGACTCGCTACTCATTAAAATATTGAAAAATATGTAATAAAAGAAATTCTTATTATTGTGTCCCGACCATAAAATTAATTAAAACAAGTTGGAAGTTGCACATCAAGCGTAGCAAATGAGGTGCGTTCGTACTATAAGTAAATTAAAAAATATATTCAGATCGTGGCGTAATAGTATACAATTACTTCGGATATTGCAGAATATCCGAAACCTTTTGTGTATGCCTGTAAATACTATCTGTTTTCTGTTACACATGAAGTAGTTTGTAGTAAACTCAGCAATCTATATCCACTTCAAAATACGTGAAATAGTTTAATATAATTAAAACGCACCCTAAACAGTGTTTTCTCTAAATACCATTATGAAGTAGAATACTTTTGTGTGGCGCTGTATATTAATAAAAAATATTCTTTGCATCACAGATTGTACAGAATGTATGTACTAGTATATATTTCTTACATATATATCAATCGTATTATGTTCGAAAGAGTGTAACATCGTTAAAATGCACGAGAAACTTTTTTTTTCCACATTGTCCGTAATGTAACGGAATACTTTTGATTATGTCTGTAATTGAACTGCACACCCGATTTTCATAAAATTTGAAATGACTCGACAAAATTAAGGAACAATTATGTATTTTGAATTTCAAACGATTTATATTAAGGTAGTTTTTGCGTGGCTATATGCGAACAGGCAGACGTACAGAAAGACAAACGGACTGACGAACTAAACGACGACTATAGATGCTACGTATTTATATAATTATGAATGCACCTAAAAACAACGGGGACAGTGCCAAAGATATAGACTGAAGTTTTAAAGTTTTAGTTTTTTTTTTTTAATTTATTTAATTTGCAAAAATGGTCGAATGCCACTAAATTAATTCATTCAATTAAAATAATATAAGATTTATGATTTGTCATGCGATACGGGATATTCAGCTAGAAGTATGCACTGTAAAAACAAAATACCCAAATTGGGTTGAAAGATTTCTGGGTACAGAATTGTTCCAATTTGGAAAGTTCAGTTTGTAGCACAAAATCGTTTTAAATAAGTCTGATTTTTAATGACATTAAAACAATTAAAATATCTTAGATAGTACATACATTATACCTCAGAAATTTTGATTAATTTAATGTTAATAAAGATCTGCTCTGTTTTGAACCATTTTGGGTTATCTATTTTGGGAACAATATTCTACCATTTTGGAATCCTTACTGTACCATTTCAGGAACAGTACTATACCGAGAAATCTTTCAACCCAATTTGGGTCTTCAATTTTTACTGTGTGTTAGAGTTTAACCAAAACAATTATTTTAATGTAGACAGATACCTTAACTTTATGCAGTAGAGAAATAGGACTCTTGAAGAAAAAAAAATCTGGCGGAAGAATCTCGGCGGGTGATTTCTCGCTTCTTATAGACCCGATTTCATATTCCGCTTTGTCTTATTGATGTCGAATGGCTGTCATCTTGGAGAACGAATCCTCATTTTATTCTTCCACGGTCCATCATTCCGGTCGTTCCTCATCCGTTTTCACCATCTGTCAAAACTCGGAAAAACTTTGCCGGTGCTTAAGCGATTTATATATATATATATTACGAACGTGAACGCAGAAAGTTCGTGATTATCCTTTTATACGCTTATGATTACGACAGAGAAAGTGCAGAAGGAAGTAAATAAAAAACAAGAATGGAAAACCATGCTTCGAGCATTAGACAATGAAGCACTTTCCATCACATCTGTAAAGCTGTAACTGAAATTCACCGTTAAAATGTGTAAGTGCCGTTTAGAAAACGTGTTAAAATCCAGTTTTGAAGCAGTGCCAATATTAAGTTATCAACTTTTTGGTAATTTTAGCCCCTCCCCCCCTTCCGCCCCTTTCAATTTCATATGTTATTATCTCACGAAATTTGACCCTCAAAACTGTATTGAACTTTTCTGGCTTTTGCTTAGTTTTTCTTTTCTTTTCTTTTTTTTTTTATTATTTGTTAGACTTGGTGTTTAGGTTAGTTTTATGATAGTTTTAGTTTTTGTTTTGCTTTGGAACATTTGGTGATTTGTTCTTACATCTTACTTTATTGTGTAGGTTTAATCTTTGCTGATTGTGGATTTACTAAGGTTATTATTATTATTATTATTATTATTATTACCGTATTTACTCGTGTATAGGGCACACGCGTGTATAAGGCGCACCCCTACTTTACAAGTAAAAATGGCGATTTCTTAAAATCTCGTATATAACGCCCACCATAAATTTGATACGCTAATGAAGAATGACCAAATGAATTTCAGTAAAAAAAAAAAAAAGTCGAAACAAACATTACACCAGACCAGAAAACAAGACGAAAATGCATTTTTAGACTTCGGGTTGTAAGAGAATGACGGGAAATAGGAATGAGTGACGGTAAAGGGAATTGCTAATTAGCGTTTAGATAATGTCACTAGCTCTGTTGTATAAAAAAATTGCAATCAGTGGAATAAATATGCAGTAATACTTCAATTAAGTAACATTTTCCGAGTTTTAATATCTTCTTTGAATAATTTCTTGTTTCATATGTATATCGTTCGATTGCATTCAACAGTAAAAAATTATTATTCCGCACCTAGAAGATTTGCCCTAATTTTTTGAAAAAAAAAAAGTGCGCCTTATACACGAGTAAATACGGTATTATTATTGAACATACTTTTTTTATAATGCTTTTGACTGTAAAAATTTGTTAATTAATTTTTCATTGTTCCAACAGGCAGACATTTGTCAATTTGCTAATCTGTCTTTAAAAGATGTTTTTCATTTTTATCATTTTGTGTATTTTATATATATATATATATTTATATTTTGTATGTGTCAGGGCACATTATTGCTGTATATTTTACTTGTGTTAAGGAAATTCCTGTTGTATGTACAAAATTTATTGCATTTATTTCTCGCATGCTTTTATTATTCAAAGGAAAAGAAGTCAATATGATATCATTTTGCGTATGAAAAAAACTTTGAATCAAATAACACTTAAAAGGAATAGTTACTATTTAAAGATATTTCATAATAGCTTTTTGCTACATAACGCATTCAACAGTAATAAAGTCCTGTTGCACTTGCCCCGAACGGATGAGGGATGGAGGCAGATAAAAATTCTTATCAACAAAACAAGTGGACAGCATTCCGTCTTTTTCTCTTTTATTTATTAGTAAACACAAGCTTCATTTTAAGGGTGTATTCGAAAAAACGCTTTTCCACCTTCATCAGCTCACAATTTTCCGATACATTTTCAGACTCATTTTTAAACAGCAGAAACAGGAAACTGGCTGGGGTGATTTTGGAAGTGATTTAGAAGATGCCGTGTGAAGTCATTTTTCGCTGAATTCATTGGAATTGGATTTATAAGCAATTATTTTCTCAGCATGACCCTTTTTTTCGTTCGCAGACCTCCCGGTTCGGAAAATTTTGTCCAAAACGCCGTTTTTGACAGCATTTTTTTTTGCAACATTTTCTACATTTATCAAAAAATCGACCATTACGGCCCCTCGTTTAGTTTCTAAATAAGAGAATTTGAAAGTTTGGTGCGTTTGAGAGCCAAAATGAATCTAAAAATAAATCGGAAAAAAGGCACTTTGGATCGAAATACACCCTTAAATGTTCTTCTCATATAGTTCTTTCTCGGATTTTGATTATAGATTTATATACATACGAATAAGAATAGAAATGTCAGATGTTGAGGTAGTTCATATTTTAGAATTAAATAATTTTACAATAATTTAATGATTTTAATAAAAACTTTGTATTTTCTTAAAAATAGATATCCTAAAAAAATAACGTGCTATTTTTTACTAAAGACCATGCTGCAAACAAAAAGAGGAAATTGATTGGATCAAAAATGATATCGATTTCTAAAGACAACACCCCCTCCCCCTAAAAATATTTTACGATGTCATATGCCAAATCCTATCCCCCCCCCCCCCCCCCCGTAAAATGATAATATTATAATTGCAAAGCCTTTTTATAGAACATCCATTGTTATTCTTCTGACCATAAGTCTGAGAAAAGTTTCAGAAATACTTCCAGTTATTTTATTGCATAATTAGGATATAATTGATATAGCAAGTTAAACTAGTCGTTAGCGGCCACCGTAATAAAATATGAAAATAAAACATATGTAAACTACGTATAAAATGCATTGCTGTTCCAAAACAAAATTTAAATTTATATTTAAATACTTTTAATATACACAGTAATGTTCTATTCATGAATTGCTGACGAACACATTTCGACACATTATACAACACGCAAAACGACTCAAGTAGTACCGAACTGCGTAAAAGATACATCCTTATAACTCCAAAAATAATAATCCTATTAACTAACAATTAACTGCGTCGGATGAAGCGTCTCATTTCCAATTAAAATATATCTCTGAATTGAAATTTGAATGAAATACAGGGTCATAAAAAATCGAAGAATGTGGAAAACAGGATTACAATTATCTCGGCAACTAATAATCCGATCGACTTCGTTCTTTATGCAAAATTTGTTTTATTTTATTGTCTTTTACATCCAAACCTTAAAATAAAAAAAATTGAAAATTTTTATGTACCTTTCTTCTGAACGACTATTTCGAGAGTCCGGAAAAAATAGTTACTGATATTAAATAGGCTTCATCCCATTCTTGCATGTTAAGTACATACGAAATTTCAAGTCTCTATCTCAATTTGTTCGGAAGATAGAACGTTTACAGACACACAGACGGACGATTGGCACATTTTTCTTTCTAAAAATTGTTTTTTGAAACCTCCAGTGTCTAAAACGTGACAATGAGTAAAAAAAAATTATGTTTTTAAAACGATTGCAAAACTTACCCTATACTACGTATGATCGGTAAGTAAAAGGAGTATAATTATTTTGCGGCTCTGTTTTCGATGTAAAGATTTGCATATACAGTCGACTCTCGTTAATTCGAAATCGGATAATTCGAATGTTCGCTTAATTCGAACTAAACATGAAGTCCCGAAATTTTCAATGGCAGAATAGCGTTAAACTTTTTCATTAATTCGAACTCATTTTCTCTTGATATCGTTTAATTCGAACTAACGAGAATTACGATTTTTCATTCTTCCTTTCATTCTCGCGGATTTCAGATCATTTGAATAACTTTCTTTCTTTGATTTTTGTGAAAATTGTTCTGAACGCGTATACATATAATCCCATGTATTCTATATCTACTTTCTAGTGCTCCGTCTGTCCATCAGTGACACTTCAAATTTTTCTTCCATTGTGCTCGTTTTTAATCTTTTAATTAGTTTATGTATTTATACATTCTAATTTAATATTAAGTCATATTCTAATGATGACAGATATTATAAATTTAAAAAAAACACTATAACATTAATTCCTTTGTAATAGTACCATATTAAGCATGTTCTCGTTTCATACTTTCCATAATTCGAACATTTCTTGTGGTCCTGACGAATTCGAATTAACGAGAGCCGACTGTACATTACACAGTATGTTAAAATTAAATTAATTTAGAATTAGTCGTTGTCGGCCACCGTAACACTTACCCATCATGGATATGCATATTATAGCATATGAAAATAAAACAAGCGGAAACTATTTATAAAATGCATTGCAATTCCAAAATAAAATTTAAACGTATATTTGAATGTTTTTAATATACATAGTAATGCTCTATTCATGAATTGCTGATGAACACATTTCGACAAATTATATAAAATGCAAAACTACTCAGGTAGTACCGAATTGCATAAAAGAAACATACTTATTACTCCAAAAATATTTAGTTAAAATATATTATAAAATATATATTATATATATATATAATATATTATAAATTATATAATTAAAATAATATATTATAATTTTGTTAAAATCCTGTTAACTAAAAGCTTACTGCATCGGATTAAGCGTATCATTTCCAACTAAAATGTATCTTTGAATTGAAATTTGAATGAAATGCAGGTTCATGAAAAATTGAAGAATGTGGAAAACAGGATTACAAATATCTAAGCAACTAACGATTCAACCGACTTCTTTCTTTATGCAAAATTTTTGTTATTTTATTGCCTTTCACGTTTTTTCCTTAAAATAAAATATTCGAAAATTTTTATGTACCTTTCATCAGAACGAATTTTTCGAGATTCCGAAAGAAATAGTTCCGGATCATCGAGGCTGCTGATATTAAATGGGCTTCGTCCCATTCTTACATACTAAGCACATACAAAATTCCAAGTCTCTATCTCAATTTTTTAGGGAGATAGAGCGTTTATAGACACACATACAAACAGACAAGCGGACGGCAATTTTTTTTTTTTTTTTTTTTTTAAATGTGTTGTTTCGGAATCTCCAGTATCTAAAACGTGTAAATCCGTCAAAACTTTTTTTTTTCGATGTGTTCATAACGATCGCAAGACTTACCCTATACTTCGTATGATGGGTAAGTAAAATTCAATTAGCCAATTGGCAGAACTGCTCACAATTCTTTTTTTGTTTTTCTTACCAATTCTGTATATTATTTAAATGGGTGACTCTACGATAAGACGTAATTTGTACGGCAATCCGTTTAAAACGGATTTTTTATTCTATATGTTGCTATTTTTTGCAATGAATCGCATCATCTTAATATACTTTATTAAGTAACATCACGATTGAATGCCTAATTAAAACACATTTTTCGGAAATTTCTTACAAAGTCTAAAAAAGTCTCTACCCTGGTATGTCCCCTTGCTGGTTTCAGTTTAACTTTCAAACAATACACATACTTTTTCCGTCAGATGCTTAACTAAAGTATGTTTAATTGGAATTTAAGTAATTATACTTACGTATTATATAAAATAAAAAATAAAATAATTTTGTTAATTTGAAATAATTTTTAAAATTAACTTTTGTTCCGCTTTTTTGTGTATCTACCCTGCCAAATTTTATTCCGCAAAAACAAATATAAATTCAAGGATGGCTATATCGGAAGTAGCGTTTAAGGACATCTATCGGCTTGAAGTTAGCAATACTAAACGCGCAAGCCATTTAAATGTCGCCATTTTTAGTTGTTGCGAAGCGACCGTGCGGTGTAGTGGTTTCGAACGGTGATTGTGTATCTTCCCTGGTAAGTCATAAAACTTATAATATTCATTTAGTTCAATTGCATTTGCTGCCCTAGTTAAACAATATGGTAATAATTAAAGTGAAATACACAATTAACCCAAAAACTAATTCAGTCAGTTAAAAAATTCGAATTTACATGAAAATGTCTCTCCCCTGCCGTATTTCCCCTGGCAAGATAACTGCCAGGGGAGCGAGTCACTGACCAGAAAAAGTTATAAAATATGTATAAAGTGACTTGCCCTTATATGAAAAAGTAAATAAACGGGACAAAAATCATAATTTGAAGGTTTTTGATCAAACTCTTGATCGACTCAAACTTTTCTTTTTGGCCGAATTCTTTATGTTTTTGAACCTCTTATCATAGAATCACCCAAATATTATTTTACACGTCGCATATTAAGTTAAACTTATGTTTCTACACATTGAAAACGTTTCGTCCCAGTGGAGAGGCGAAAATACTTTATATCGATTACATTACTTTCAATATCGATTGTTACTAAGCATTAGCATGAGAGAATCATTCCGGGGAAAAATGCAACTGTATCTTTTTTTACAGAAACTTTAATGACATAAAATTCCCTGAAAGCTCACTTTGTGAAGAACTTGAAAATCTGATGACATAAATAACTTTATTCGTTTTTATTCGAATTTTTTAATGCATTTTTTGTCTTCAAAAATGTACTTTTAAATTTCGGAAAAAAAAAAAACATAATTATCTAGTTACAGTCAGTTCTTATAAATTCGAAATCGGATAAATCGATTCTTCGCTTAATTCGAACCAAACATGAAGTCCTGAAATCTTAAATGACAGAATAGCATTAAAAAATTTTATTAATTCGAACTCATTTTCTCTAGACCTCGTTTAATTCGAACTAACGAGAATTCCAATTTTTCATTTTTCCTTATTTTCACACGGACTTTCGATCCTTGAAATAAATTTCTTTCTTTCATTTTTGTGAGAACTTCTCTGAACTAGTAACATATAACCCCATGGATATTCGCTTTCTTAACGCCCTGTCTGTCCATCCATGACACTTCCCTAATAGCATGCATGGTCACAGTGACGTCACTGTGAGTCACTTTGGTCACATCACATCACATCTGTGACCAAAATGCCACCACTCAGTGACGTCACATTCTGACTGAGATGTGACTTTCTTAAAAATCTTCAGAAATTTATAAATATCCTTCAAAACATGTTATTTACTTTTAAAAACCTGTTTCTGGCAATTTAAATATCGTCGCTTTTGTCACAGTTTCGTCACAATATTAATGTCAAAGTAGTCACAAATGACACATTTCTCACAAATTTGTCACATTGTGACCACTTTGTGAGACGTCACAAAAGAGCTCTAAAACGGCCATAACGACTTCACATTTCAGTCACTGTGACTTCACATCGACGTCACGTGACGTCACATCGACAATCGATGGTCACAAAGTCACAATGTGACTTCACAACGACGTTGCAGTGACGTCACCATGCTTTACGGATTTCAACCATTCTTCCATTGTGTTTGTTCTTAATTCCTTAATTATTTTGTGTATTTATATCTATTAATTTAATATTAAGTCATATTGTAATGATACCAATCGAAATAAATTAAAAAAAATACTATAACATTAATTCCTTTGTAAAAGTACCCCTTTAAGCATGTTTTTCTCTCATACTTTCCATAATTCGAACATTTCTTGTGGTCCCGACGAGTTTGAATTAACGAGAGTCGACTCTATGTAAAATTCTAACGTGGACAAAACGATTATTTGTCTTTGCCGATGGCAAAGAGTTGGTTTCTGATTGACAATTTTTACCCATTCTCTAAAAGTAATATAACTAATCAAGATATCGATTTGGAAATTCCAGATCAAATGTACAATTTTTCAGGTCGATTTTGTAAGAAATACTACAGCTCATATTAAAATATTAGAATAATTACCTTTTTTTTAGAAATTGAAAATATCGTTTGGTATTTTAATGTCTTTTAATGAAAATATGCAAACGATATTTTTATTAAGAACTTATTGTTGATTAAACTTACTTGTTATCTTAAATTTAATATCATTTTTGAAAAGATTAATAGCAAAAAAAATTATTTTGAAAAGTCAAAATATTAGAATATTTATTCAAGTGGTTCAAAATATTAGAATATTTCACATTAATTCTCCTTTAATTATTACCAATTCTTAACTGGTGGCATCATTGATTAAATTCAGACTATTTTATTTAAAATCAGTATTCTTTTTTGCAGTTTGCTTCTTTTTCGTCTTAAAATGGGCCGTGTGAGTGATATTCCTGAATCTACTAAACTTCGTATGGTTGATTTGTATCGGCACGGTAAAAATCAATGTTTTATAGCGAATTACTTACATTGTTCGCAATCGAGCGTTAGTAAAATACTAACACAATATTCAAAAATTGGAAAATTTCAAAATAATCGCCGAAATGGTGGCCAAAAACCAAAAACATCTGCTAGAGATGACAGGAAACTGAAGCGTATAGTTAAGAAAAACCGTTTTAAAAGTGTGCGATTCTTGCACTGAAAATGGAAAGAAGAAGGAGTTGAAGTTTCTACATCGACAACATTAAGACGTCTCCATAAATTTAAATTTGAATCTTGTGTACCGAAAACAAAACCTCTCATGACTGCAAGACAAAAGCGTATAAGATTGAATTGGTGTAAATCAAGACGTTTATGGAGCAATGAAGATTGGAAAAATATATTATTTAGTGATGAAAGTATGTTTTGTGTTTCATATGGTAATCAAGGTATTCGAGTTTGGAGAATGAAGCAAGAAGCATTTGATAAAGAATGCCTTAAACGTTCCGTAAAATTTGCTGCTAGTGTCATGGTTTGGGGTTTTATGAGTGCAGAAGAACCTGGAAAGTTATGCATCGTCTACAAAAAGGTTAACTCTCTGATATATGAAGAAATTTTAGAATATTACATGATTCCATCATCAGAAGATTTATTTGAAGATGATTTCATCTTTCAACAAGATTTAGCGTCCCCGCATACCTCGGTGTCAACTAAGAATTGGTTCCGCCAACGCAACATTAAGGTACTTCCTTGGCCACCAAATTCACCAGATCTTAATCCCATCGAAAACTTATGGTGTATAATGAAGAAAAAACTTCAAGAAAATCCTCCTTCAAGTAAAACTGAGTTAGTGGCACGTATAAAGTCTATTTGGGCTAATATTGATAGAAATGTTTGTAAACACCTTGTATATAGTATGCAAGATCGATTGTACGCTGTTATGAAAGCTAAAGGGGATGCTACAAAATATTAACTATCATTTACTTCATATTCATAAGGTAATATTGTTGCGTAAAAAAAAATATTCTAATATTTTGAACCAATCTAAATTTTATTCTAATATTCTGGTGTGTTTAAGGAAGCTGTATACCTAATTTATTGTGCTGTATTTTATATTTTATAAATGTTAAAATCTTATCTAAACATTCCAGATTTAATTTATAAGAAATTTAATTGCATTTACTTAGTATAAAAAATAAATAAATGACAAATAATTTTTTCTTATTACTTTTTCTCAATTATTCTAATATTTTGAATATGAGCTGTACCTGTTGCAGTCGTTACCAACATAAAAAATAAATTGAACTGCATGATATCAGAATGGGATAAATAAACGTTTTTTTTTTCTTTTTACACGGTATATGCATTTTATTGCACAACTTTAAGAAAATAATTTTTTTCGTTAAAAGTTATAATTATTGTATTTAATTTTTGTTAATTATGTTAATTTGTAAACAATATTTAATTATCACATTTTCAATAGCGATTCAAAGTTTAATTGTAGTATTTGGAAAAATTGAAACACCCAAAAATACCCTAACGGACGTTTTGCAGAATAACTAATTAATTTCATTGCTGTTTTTATAATCAGAACTCAATGAAAGCTAACTAATGAAACAACAGAGTCATTTTGAAATAAAACCATCAATTAGAATATAGATAATTAACAAAATATTCGTGAAAATAATTTATAGTTCAAATTAATGACTGCATTATCACAAGTTCATAATTTTAAATAGAAAGATATGAAATAATGGGCTTCATAAAATTACATTTACCAAATTATTGATATTATGAAGAGAAGGATGGGGCAGTTAAGGAAAAAAAATTAATAAAATGGCTTTTTAATATCCGAGCATGGAGACGTATTTCCGGTATCATTTTAGGTAGGTTTCGTAAGAAATACTTACCTACTGCAATCGTTACCATGATACGACTTTTGAAAAATTTCTTCATAACATTCATCATAGTACGCCAGAAATCCCGATCTAAAAAGTCCGTACGATAAAAGTCGCAATTATGCACGAATTGTCTTCAAACTCGTCAAATACATTGAAATGATTAATAACTCAGCGGGGATTGCAAATGGGCCAAATCGGCTTAAGGATGTGGAAATGAGCAAGGTTCAAAAATTACAATATCGTTTTAAATGGCTCTGACAAAACCATACTATTTGAAATCTTTTGTATGGCCCTGTAAATGCTATGTACTTCATAATATGCAAGACAGTAGCGTATAATTTATTTTAAGCTTCAGTGACATACATCAATTTTATTATACATGAAAAAGCTTAATATATTTAAAATATGTCACACACAATTCCTCCTTTTACCATTATCTAATGGAATTCTTTTGTTTGGCCCTGTAAATGAATAATAACTACATTTTCACCTTATATTTTATAGAATGCATATTTTAATGTTTGACAGGGTATAACGTCTTTGAAACGATTTTTCCCCATAGGCCGTAATGTAATGGGAAACTTTTGATTCGCCCTGTAGATAAACTAATCATGGTAGATACTTCATTTTCAATAGGGTTCGTGCTAGGGTAAACCTCAATAACGTCCTAAAATTTTATACGTACTACGTATTTATATAATTACGAATGCAGCTGACAAACAGTTAAATTTCAAAGCACATGCCGAAATTGAAACACATTTCCAGCAATTTTTCTTTAAAGACAGTATTGTAACTCCAATAACTTGTTCTTGTAGAGATAGAAGAAACTAGAAATTATGTCAACAAGAATGAGCCCGTAAACAATTTAATTTTGAAATTAATTTTACTGAACAAAAATTCTTAAAATCCTGGGAAACGACAGGTACTTCAGCTAATATGTGGTATTTCATAAGAAGCAACATTTTTTTTCTTATGCTACAAATTGTTATAAGTAAGTGCAGATTAATTTAGCTTAATTTAGCTCCCCTGCCCACCCTTAAGGCTCCTGTCCCTGGAGGCGAACACACTCACAAGCTAATGACAATCCTGTGGGGATTTTTCTAATATCTCGTTTGCATTTCGACTTTTTTTTTTTTTTTTTTTTTTTTTTTTCATTGGATAAAGTCTGTCTCTACACCGCACCTTTTTTACATTTTCGATTTTGGTCGCAGATATTTTTTATAACGTTACTTTCACTTTCAAAACCGGTTACGAAAATGAAAGTGTAATTCGTAAAAAATAGCTGCAACCAAAATAAATAAATATATATATATATAAGGTGCGATGTAGAGGACAGACAAGGCTATCCACTTCCAATGCAAAAAATAAAATAAAAAATTAAAATATCAAAATGCAAACGAGATATTAGAAAAAATACCTCCCCATATAACTAATATTAGCTCGTGAGTGTTTTCGCCGACAGTGACAGGAATCTTAAAAAGAATCACCCTAGTTTTATGTTTTATTTAAAAACGTCATGTTTTGTGTTGGAGGGGGGGGGGGGCGGAGGTAAGACAGAAGTTTCGAATAACAATCCACAAATTGAAAATGCATCATCGTCACACGTGGGCGCAAAAAACTCATTTGATATCGATTGTTACTTACATTTAGAGTTGCAAAAAGTCAGTTTATTCCCGGGTTTATTTCCAATAGACCAGGTTTATTCCCAGGTTTATTCCCAAAAAACCGAATTATTCCAAAAAATCCCGGGTTTTTTCCAGGTTTATTCCTAAAAACCCGGTTTATTCCCGGGTTTAAACCGGGTTTTTTCTAACCTTTGCAATGCTACTTACATTAGGAGCGATATTCATTCCGGGAAAAACGCGAACTATCTTCTTCGCGGAACTCGTTTATAATGACTCAAAAAAAAAAAAAAAAAAAAAAAATATTTTGTGAAAAAATTGGACATTTGATAATGAAAATAATGTT
Source organism: Maratus speculifer (assembly GCA_964019185.1). Taxonomy (NCBI): domain Eukaryota; kingdom Metazoa; phylum Arthropoda; class Arachnida; order Araneae; family Salticidae; genus Maratus; species Maratus speculifer. The sequence goes on from OZ025301.1 coordinate 17,176,102, forward strand.
TTTAATTTTCTCGCGAAATGTATAAGTGAGACTATGTTTTTTAAATTTCGGAAGAAAAAAAAATTCTGAAAAAAATTGGACATCTGATAATGAAAATAATGTTTTTAATTTTCTCGCGAAATGTTTAAGTGAGACTATGTCTTGTAAAATGTATTTTAAATTTCGGGTAAAAAATAATTAATCGTATTTTCAGTAAAATGTATACAGGGTCATTCCATGGTAACTTATGTTACATTTTTAAGTATTTTCAGTAATTTTAGTAAAATAACACACACACAAAAAAAAAAAAAAAAAATATTCAAAATGTAAATTTGACGTGGTGTGCTAAATTAAACTTATTCAAAGAGCGATTTAGATGAAAATTACCTAATTTTTATGTTATTTCTTAAATTTTGGTAGTTTTATTTACTATGGTAACTGCTGTTACTGAAAAAGGAATGTAAATTACCAGATAAAGTGTAATTTTCATAATTATTTTTTAGGTAATTTTTATCCAAATAAATCCTTAGATAGGTTTAATTGACAAATCAAGTTAATTTTACATTTGAGTATTTTTTAGTATTATACAGTCGAACCTCGTTAACATGAACCTTAAGGGTGTATTCGAAAAAATGATTTTCCACCTTCAACAGCTCGATACTTTTCGATACATTTTTAAAAGTAGAAATATGAAACTGGCTGAGAGGATTTTTGAAGTGACGTACAAGGTGCCGTGTGATTGTCATTTTTCGCGGAATCAATTAGAATTTGATTTATAAACAATTATTTTCTCAGCGTGACTCTTTTTTTCGTTCGCCGATCTCCCACTTCGGAAAATTTGAACCAACATGCCGTTTTTAACAGCATTTTTTTGCAACATTTTCTACATTTATCAAAAAATCGACAATCACGGCACCTTATGTAGTTTCTAAATAAGAGATTTTGAAAGTTTGGTGCATTTGGGAGCAAAAATGAATTTAAAAATAAATCTGAAAAAAGGCAGTTTGGATCGGAATACACCCTTAAGAGGAATCCAAATTTTGGTCATGTTAACAGTAATTCATGTTATCAGTATCAATTCTTTCGATTCGTCTTTATAGGGGACTGTGAAAACAATTCCTGTTAAACGTGTTCATGTGAACAAGGTTTGACTATATCACTAAAATTACTGCAGTAAATTGTTTTAAATGTAACGTAAGTTACCATGGAATGACCCTACATTTATTTAATATTTTGCGAAACATTTCAAAGAAAAGGAATTGTAACAAAAAAATATGCAAGTTTTTCGAATTTTCCTAATATTTTCATAATAGATCCTAGTAAAAGAACAATTCGCAGAGAACTCATTTAGCGAAAAAAAATGACGTCTCATAACAGAAATAATGTTATTACAGATTTTTAAGGCCTAAACCAATTTTCGATGATCTGCTTACTTTCTGTCGTACACGAAAACGAACAAGTTAAAAAAAGTTTGATATTTTTCGGTTAAGCGGAAGCCAATGTTATATATACATATATATATTTACGTTTATGTGTGCATATAGACGGATATATTATATATATATATATATAGAGAGAGAGAAAGAACCATATTACAATACTATTATTTAACATATATAATGAAAATAGAATAACCCAAAAAATAACAAACTAAAATAAATCAAGAGAGGTTGGCAATATTGGAATTCAGAATAGAATAGGAAGAAATATATATATTGGAATATATATATATTTCTACAAATTTATATTATATTTATTTTATTTATTTATTAAAATTTTTCCTCGTGTTCAATACGGTTTTTTTCTATTAAATTCAAATAGTTAATATTGTTTATTGTTTACTATTAATGGTCTTATATATATGTATATATATATATATATATATATATATAATACCATTAAAAGTAGACTAGATTCACCAATGGATTTTATCAATAAAACAATAAACCAAAACGAAAAATTTGAATTAAATTGAATTATATATTAAAAAAAAAAATAGTGAAACGAGTATATTTAAATAAATAAATAAATAAAATTAAATTAAAAGGAATGCAAATGTAATTTGTAGTCCACAGAGCAGAATCATCAGGCCCCAAATGCTCTGGAACTACGAATGAAGTGTGCGGTTTCATCCACGTATTAGCCATGAAATAGCAAAATAATACGTATTTGGGGCTCCAGCACACAAAAACCAAATTATTAAACAAGGAACAGAGAAATAAATAGTTGAAAAAATGAATATATATATATATATTAAAACAATAGCGTGCAGCAAATAGTGTCAGTAACATGAGCACAAACTAACCCTATTTTTGCACGTGGAAATGATAAACATTACATTCATATATAATTTGGATAAAAAGTAAGAAAAAATAAAAACTTATCTGGTTATCACCATTAATGTAGAGGACTGCACAATAAAATAATTAATAAATTATAAATGCAGGAAGCAATAGTTTATTATATAAGCTGAAATAGTAACAGTGTAGAAAAACCAGTTCGTTAGTAATGCAAGCAACGGATCTTCGCAAGATCAGCATATATATATATATATATATATATATATATATATATAAATTAATCGTTCTGAGTATTTTCAGTAAAACGGATATACCTACAACACACATACATTTAACGTCTGAATTTAAAAAACTATTAAAATATTGAATAAAGTAAACTAAGACGAACTTGAGTACATTTAAAAAAATAAAATTTATATACAAAAAATAAAAATACTGAATAACCTTCGAAAATGGAAAAAGTGAGCGTTTTGCCTCAACGTTATTTACGTCAGTACAAATAACAAACAGTGCATTGCATAACAAACAGCGGAACAAATCAAGAACGGTTACAGTTTGCAATTTTTTAGAAATAGGTAATATTCACTAGGGTATACATAATATGAAACATCTCTTTAAAATATCAAGTTATTTAGATATGCGATAAGTGATTCATTAAAATAAAAATGGCAAAAAAATACCTTTTAATTTTCATGTTTAGTGTGCTCTGACGGCAACTTTTTCAAAAACGAAAGTGATAAAAAGAAACTTTTATATCTATATTATATAGGCCAAACGTATTTATACGTAACGCACACGTCGTTTTGCGAATGGCGACACTTTTTCCTGCAATTTATGTTTTGCAATTTTTGCTACTGTAAATTTTACATTTCGCGCATTTTAAATTTTTACTCCTTCGTATAGATAAAAAAAATTACTTTATGCAATTTGTTTGAAAGCTGTATCGCAATTTGTTTTTGAGATATTAATTTTTTTATAATATTTTGTACCAGTTTCGTAATTGTGGTAACAGAATCATTCCATTTTCTCTTAAAATTGGAAAAAAAAGAAATAGAAAATAAAATGCACAACACTTTTCCATGTAATTTCGGTTTTGCAGTTATCGGTACTGTAGGTTTTACACTTCTAAACATCGTACATTTTAAATTTTTATAATGTCGTATAGAGAAAATAAATGCACTTTTAAATGAAATTTGTTTCAAAACTGTAATCTCAATTTATTTTTGATCTATCAATTTTTTTTTATATAATTTTTAGTACCACTTTTGTAATTGTAGCAACAAAAACACTCCATTTCTTCTTAAAATTAAAAAAAAAACAAAAAAAAAAAAAAAAAAAAAAAACAAAAAAAAAAAAAAAAAAAAAAAAAGAAATTAAAATGGGGTGAATTTCGGTTTTATTTCTTTTAATATTTTGGATGGTTGAGTTTTATAGTATTTTGTTAATTTTAACTTAAAATAATATTTGCTAGGGAGTTAAACTGACCAATATAAGATATATTTTTTACTGTGACTAATTTTACAGATTTATTATAAATAAATGAAACAGTTATTTTTAAAGATTTTCTTTCGTCGAGTTTCGACGGGTTCCACCTTGTATTTTTAATTTTCCAATTTATTTCACGATACTTATGTTCACGTGATTTGTGCTTTTCTGTTTATTTTTTTCAATTCGAAGCTATTTTAGCAAAAATTTCTTTTTATCATTTTTTGTGTTTCAAAAAAATTGCCGTCAGAGCACACTAAACATTAAAAAAAAAAAAAGTTTTTTTTTTTTTTTTTTTCATTTTATTTTAATGAATTACTTATAGCATATAGAAATTAGTCGTTGGAGGCCATCGTAATACTTACTTATCATGGATATGAATAATGTAATATATGAAAATAAAACATGTGTAAACTATTTATAAAATTCATTGCCATTCCAACGTATATTTAAATATTTTTAATATGCATAGTAATGCTCTATTAATGAATTGCTGATGAACACATTTCGACAGATTATATAAAACGCCAAATTACTCAAGTAGTGCCGAATTTCGTAAAAGAAACATCCTTATAGCTCATAAAAATAATAATCATATTCACTAAGCTTCGGATGAAGAGTCTCATTTCCAATTAAGATATACACTGGTGTCCAAAATTTAAGCATAATTGGTAATTAAGTAATTATTTTTAAGTAATGAAAGAAATATGAATCGGAATGTGCTGAAACTCCAGGTGTGTAAACAAAATAGTACGCGTCACATATTTTCGCGAAGATTTTTCCCCGAAATCGAACAGGGGACCGTCAACAAATTGAAAAAGAACGAAGATCTTTTGGATAACTCTGTCAAAACTACTGTAGCAAAAGCGTTCAAACTGCACATTATGATTAATTGGCTTTATGTAATGTACTGTGTTAATTTTTACAAGGATAGCATGTATACTCGTAGAGAAATTAAGGTTTTTATAAAAACAGTCCTAAGTTTTTTGCTTATAATTTGCAGAGTTCTTAATATAAAATAGTGTTCTTTTTTGAAAAAATGACAAACATCATTGTACACAATACCCTGCCATCAGAATTAAAAAATAATAAAAAATATATGACAAATGAACAGGTTTACTAAATAATTTTTTACTGCGCATGCGTGAACGCTATTAAAATTTCATTTGCATATTATGTTAGTTAAATGTATAGAGCAACTTTTGTGAAAGTCTCAAAAACATAGCTTAAAAATTCTGAAAATTATCGTTGATAGAATGAGATCAAAATCCTTTATTCCCTAAATGAAGCAAAATGTATCCATATTCCATTGTTTAGTGCCTACACAATATTGCACGTACAACTATATTTAGGTAAAACCCCTGATTTTTTTGCTTCCTTTAGGAATAACGGATTTTGAGTTGATTCTATAGGCTCCCATTTTCAGAATTTTCAAGCTATGTTTTTGAAACATTTACAGAAGTTGCTCTATACATTTAGCTAACACAATATGCAAATGACATTTTGATATCGTTGACGCATGCGCAATGAAAAATTATTTACTAAACATACTCATTTTTCATACAATTTTTATTATTTTTAAATTCTGATGACAGGGTATTGTGTACCATGATGTTTGTCATATTTTCAGAAAAGAACATTATTTTATAATAAGAACTCTGCAAATTATAAGCAAAAAACTTGGAAAAATTTAGGACTGTTTTTATAAAAACCTTAATTTCTCTACGAGTATACATGCTATCCTTGTAAAAATTAACACAGTACATTACAATAAGCCAATTAATCATAATGTGTAGTTTGAACGCTTTTGCTACATTAGTTTTGACAGGGTTATCCAAAAGATCTTCGTTCTTTTTCAATTTGTTGACGGTCCCCTGTTCGATTTCGGAGAAAACTCTTCGCGAAAATATGTGACGCGTACTATTTTGTTTACACACCTGGAGTTTCAGCACATTCGGATTCATATTTCTTTCATTACTTAAAAATAATTACTTAATTACCAATTATGCTTAAATTTTGGACACCAGTGTATTTTTGAACTGAAATTTGAAGGAAATATTGGGTCATGAAAAATCTAAGAATGTGGAAAACAGGATTACATGTGTAATCCTGTTTTCCACAATCTCGGCAGCGCATAATCCGATCGACTTCGTTTTTTATGCAAAATTTGTGTTATTTTATTGCTGTTTACGCCCACTCCTTATAAGTAAAAAAATCGAAAATTTTTATCTGCCTTTCATCAGAACGAATTTTTGAATAATCCGAAAAAAAAAAAAAAAAAAAAAAAAAAAAAAAAAAAATAGTTCCTGACAATCGAGGTGACAGGTATTGAATTGGCTTTGTCCCATTCTTACATGCTAAATACTTACAAAATTTCAAGTCTCTATCTCAATTTTTTCGTGAGATAGAGTGTTTACAGACACACAGACAGACGGCAATTTTTTTTCTTTTAAAAATATGTTGTTTCGGATTTTTCAGTGTCTGAAACGTGTAAATCCGTCAAAAAAATATTTTTTCGATGTGTTCAAAACGATTGCAAGACTTACACTATACTACGTATAATGGGAAAATAATAACTTGGTAGGATACACATGTTAAATGCATATGCATTTGTCTAAATATTCTGTGAAACAGTTCGAAGAAAATGAATTTTAACGAGAAGTCTGTGAATGAGTTTTTCGAATTTTCCTAACAAGAACGCATCGCGGAATAAGAACAGAGTGCGATTTTCCCTGGAATCGTTCTTACCGACATGCAGCAATCGATATCGAATGTGTCTGCGGATGTTTTTCGCGCTTTTGTGGGACAATAGAATTTACATTTGGAGATTGTTGTTCAAAAATTATGCCTTACCAGTGGAGTAGCTAGGATGGGCGACAACCGGGGCGGATGTAAATGGTGACATCCTCAGTCATCATGTTGTTACACCCCCCCCCCCCCATTCCGATCCCTCAGATTTTTTTTCAATCACAATTCTACGTTATTATAACAAATGACCATGCCATTCCTTATTTACCTTTTGTCCTCCTGCATCAAAAGAAAAAAACAGTTAATTTATTACTCAACCCATAGTCCGCCTAAATTAATGCGGTGTCTGTATGCCGAAGAAAATTCTTTCTTTTAAAGTTTGCTATATACACCATTCTGTATAAAATTTCACATTCACAAAGAAAAGAAAACTAACTCTATTGCGTCGTGCGCTAAAAATTTCACTTTATTTCAGAATTTCTTTCCAAAATCTTATAAGATTATATATATGTAAATAAGGATTGGGTGTCACCACTACGGGGCGGACCGCCCCCTGCTAGCTACGCCACTGTGCCTTACTCACCTAAACGCTTATCAAACATGTGTTTTAAGGTGCATTCGTAATTATGTAAATATGTAGCACTTTTAATACAAGGTGTTTCAAAAATGACCGGTATATTTGAAAAATCAATAAAATCTCAACGGGCAGCGATAGAAATACAGCGTTTGTTGCAATATGCTTGGGAGAACAGTAAATTTTCAGGCAGACAAACTTTCGAAATTAGTTACAATTTTCAACAACAGATAACGCTGCAGGCGATTTGAAAGATATAGACGAAAACGCAGTCTATGAGTTCGCCATTCTGTAAGTTGTTTTTCTGCAATAAGTGTTTGCTGTGAAAAAATGGTTCACAGACTACGCCATATTATTGCTGCGAATGGTGGATATGTGGAAAATATCTTACTTTAGATTTTTCCAGACCTCAGCGCCATCTGTTGTTGAAAATTGTAACTAATTTCGAAAGTTTGTCTGCCTGAAAATTTACTGTTATCCCAAGCATATTGCAACAAACGGTGTATTTCTATCGCTGCCCGTTGAGTTTTTACCGATTTTTCAAATATACCGGTCATTTTTGAAACACCCTGTATGAACATACTAATTTCATACATTTTAATATGAACATACTTTTTGTTTATCTGTAGCAACGCAATCAATTAATTTAACCAAAACATGTTAATATTTTTAATCAAAGGAAAAACAAAGCAAAAAAAGAGAATAAATCATAAATAATCTTGAATTTCAATAATTAATATTGCTTTAAGATATTTCAAATGCATTGTGATCCGTAACTTGATTGTGTAACATGGTTTTACTAGACCCAAAGCCGGGTCAGTGCTAATTCTTCTTTAATTGTTCTATGTTCGAGTTGGTTTGGAGACATTGTGCAAATTTGGTGAATTGCCACATTTATTAGAAAAACCTTTTTACAAACCTTTCTTTATTTTAACGAAGTACATTTCAAATTTTAATTATCATTATATTTCATTTATTTTAATGCTATACTTTTTCATTTCACTGTCAAAACAGATAGAAAATAAAATACCATCTACTCTCACTATTCTATATTTAATGGAACCATCTGCAGCCTAAAAGCATCCTAAAATAAACTGTTTAATATTTTATAACCCTTAAATAAAAAATTAGACAAGAAATTAATTTTTTAAAAATGGGAAAAAATACTTTAGATTGTTTTTATGAGTCTCATTAAAATCATAAAAATGATTAAGAATCTGTTCAGACAGCATCTAAAAGCATTTTTAGGTGCGTTCGTAATTATGTAAATACGTAGCACCTATCGTGTGCGTATAGTTCAGTCCGTCCGTCTGTCTGTCCGCATATAACAACGCTAAAACTACCCAACCGAATCGTTTGAAATTTAAAATACATAATTATTACATAATTTTGTCGAGTCATTTCAAATTTTATGAAACTCGGATGCATAGTTCAACTACAACGACAATCAAAAGTATTCCATTACATTACGGCCAATGGAGAAAAAAGTTTCAAATGCATTTTAAGCGTTTGAAATTTAAAATACATAATTATTACATAATTTTGTCGAGTTATTTCAAATTTTTAGATAATCGGGTGCATAGATCCATTACAGGGGCAATCGAAAGTATTCAATTACATTATGGTCAATGGGGAAAAAGTTTCGAATGTATTTTATACTTTTGAAATTTAAAATACATAATTATTACATAATTTTGTCGAGTTATTTCAAATTTTATGAAAATCAAATGTATTGATCAATTACAAGGACAATCAAAAGTATTCCGTTACATTACGTCAATCGGGAAAAATGTTTCGAATGCATTTTAATGGTGTTACACTCATTCGAACTTAATAAAATTTATATGCAACTATAAAGTACTTATTATAATATGCATTTTACATAATTTGTGGTGCAAAGAACATTTGTTATTGATTTACAAGGCCACACAAAAGTATTCCATTACATAATGGTATAGGGAGAACATTGTTTGATAAGCGTTTTAATTGTAATTCACTATTTAAAATTTTATGAGATTGATATATGAGAGTAATATTTTTAAAACTTCGTTATCATACGAACGCACCTCTTTTGCTACGCTTCACGTGCAATTTCCAACTTGTTTTTATAAATAAAAACGCATTAGAAAGAAAGGTGTAATTTGAAAAATGAAGAAATATGTTGCAAACTTATTTAGATCACATAATTTTATTTGCTTGCGTAGCTTCACCTAATCTGCAGATTCTGATAGAAAAATCAAGAAATCTATGCGATCAAGGCAGCATTTAGAGGAAAAATTAAATATTCTGTTCTGCTTGACGCGGTTGGCGAAGAAATCCCAAAATAGTGGCGAGAAACTACTTTTCGTTTGTTAATTTAATGATAAAGCATTTCGAAGGTGATATTAAACGAAACCCCCTGTGTGATCTGTGATCACACTTACCCACTTGTTTTTTTCTATGCGAGTCGAAATCTCATAGCCATTTTTAGTGTACTTTTTCACAACGGTAAGGTAAAGATAGAGGCTTTTAAAGGTGTATTTCGATTCAAACTGCTTATTTTCCGACTTATTTTTGATCCATTTTTGCTCTCAAATACACCAAACTTTCAAAATCGCTTATTTAGAAAGTACACAAGGGGCTGTGATTGTCGATTCTTTGATAAATGCAGAAAATATTGCAAAAAAAGCAATCGAAAACGGCATTTCGAACCGATTTTTCCCAAGCGGGAGATTTGAGAACAAAAAAAAAAAGGTCATACGAGAAGGTAATTGTTTATAACACAAATTCTAATGAATGGAGCGTAAAAAGACATCACACGGCACCTCATACGTAACTTCAAGAATCACCCCAGCAAGTTTCATGTTTCTACTTTTAAAAATGTGCCTGAAATTGTATCGAAAAATTTCGAGCTGTTGAAGGTGGAAAAGCGTTTTTTCGAATACACCCTTAATTTTTATTGAGATTGGCATAAAAGAATGTCTGAAGTATTTACACATTTAGGAGACATTTAGAAAGTATTTATTCTAATTAGTTTACATAGCAGATAGTCGAATTTCTATTTTATAAGCAATTGCAAAAAAATTAGGATATCCCCCCCCCCCCCTCAAAAAAAAAAAAAAAAAAAAAAAAAAAAAAAAAAAAAAAAAAAAAAACTCAACAAGGGGCCAAAGATCGATTTTTTAGTGTTTCACGCAAAATCTATTTTGCTACGATCTCTTTTCCTTTGGCAACTGTTTTCCATTTCTTATTTTCGCCAAATCTCTAATGTGAGTTGAAAGGCAGCGAGAACACTGGTTATACCTGAATCTGAAGTGTAATGAAAAAATTCATGCATTAGTTTTCCACTGACAAGGAAGGTCTCCATACTGGGTATATTCAGAATAAAAAAAATACTAGTTAAACATTTAGCTAACATAATATAGAAATGAAATTTTGATATCGTTGACGCAAGCGCAGTGAAAAATATTTTAGTAAACCTACTGATTTTTCATACAATTTTTATTATTTCTTAATTTTGTTTGCATGGTATTTTGTGCAATGTTGTTTGTCATATTTTCAGAAAATAACATTACTTTATATTAAGAACTCTGCAAATTATAAGCATAAAACTTGGAAAAATTTTAGACTGCTTTAATAAAAACCTTAATTTCTCTACGAGTATAGATGCTATCCACATAAAAATGAACACAGTATATTACAAAAAGCCACTTAATGATAATCTACAGTTATAGCGATTTTGCTACAATAGTTTTGTCAGGGTTATCCAAAAGTTATTTGTTCTTTTTAAATTTGTTGACGGTCCCCTATAGAGTTTCGAGAAAACAATTTCATAGAAATGTGTGACCTTTACTATTAAGTTTGCACACTTAGAGTTTCGAGATAATTCGTCATATATTTTACTAGATATTTAAAAAATGTGTAAAATCGGAAGTGGCCGGTCATCTTTGGCCATATAGGGTATAAAACTGATTCTATTAAACGTTGATCCATTAAAACATAATCAAATCACGTGTTGCAATGCATAGTTTATTGAATATTTTAATTGTATAATAGAATGGTAATATGTAATCTCTAAATAATTCTATTATGTGTGGACAGGTAAACGAACGTACCAGATGACGAATATAGGTGCTCCGTATTTATATAATCACAAAATTTCCTCGCAGACCATAAAATATAGTGAAATTGTTTTGAGTGTCTCTGTAAAGGAACGACGAACGCTGCTTACGTTTTACTCAGTACCGAATACGGCAATATAAATCTCATTAACATGTATCAATTACAGAGCAATTCAACTATTTTAACGCTAGTTAGAGTTCGGAATGACAGACAGACTGACGGCTAACTAAATAGAAATAAAAAACACTTTCAACTATATTGAAAAATGTGAAAAACGCATGTTAGGTTGAAATTTGACATTCAACAATTTATGAAATAAACGGAATCATATTTGAATTCTTTTTTCTAGCCTTATAGTATACCTACTATCTTTAAATACTCGCCATTATTTAGCTAAAATCTATTTAAAACTGAAACATGCTTTAAACTAATGAAAACACACTTCCAGAGATTACAATCCAGAGCTGGTATGTACCCAATTTTTAGCGTGACTCTGTATATCTTTTCATTTCTATTCTTTAAACATATCGTAATGTACTTAAAGTTTGTCAGCGTAAAAATGCTTAACTCATTTACAAACCACCTTTAAGACGTTTTATTTTACACACAGTAAGGAATGCGAATTCTTTTGTGTAGCCCTGTATATGATTTGCACTATTTATACACACGACGTAACATGCAAAAATTTAGTAAAACATTTAAAAAAATTATATCAAAACTAAAAAATTTCAGCAATTATCGTTAATGTACTGCTTTTTTTGATGCAGCATAGTATTTGAAATCTTTTTTGTGTCCCTGTAAATGCTTCGCATTTTCTATTGCACAGGAAGCAACTTGTAGTAATCGTAAGCAACTTACAACACTTTTATTATATCTGTTATAAAATTAAAATATGCCGCAAATAATGTTCCCTTACATATCATTATATTACATAATTATTTTGTGTGTCCCTGTAAATTAATAATAACTATTCATTGCTCAGCATTCTACATCATTTATATTTTATTAGCCTTCATAAATGCATATCAATTTCATTATGTTCAAACACCTGTAACACCACTGAAAAGCACTTGAAAATATTGGAAACAATGTTCCCACGGAAACAATATTTTATCTGTTATTGCGCTGACGCCAACAAAATCAAAACTAGTCGTTGGGGTCCACCGTAATACTTACCCATCATGGATATGTATATGAAAATAAAACATGTGAAAACTATTTATACAATGCATTGCAATTCATAAACAAAATTTAAATATTGTTAATATACATAGTAATGCGATATTAAAGAACTGCTGATGTTACCAATTTCGTCAAATTATATAAAACGCCAAACTACTCAAGTAGTACCGAACTGCGTAAAAGAAACATCCTTATAACTCCAAAAATAATAATTCTATTAACTAACAATTAACTGCGTCGGATTAAGCGTCTCATTTCCAATTGAAATATACTTCTGAATTGAAATTTGAATGAAATACAGGGTCATGAAAAATCGAAGAATGTGGAAAACAAGATTACAAATATCTCGGCAACTAATAACCCGATCGACTTCGTTCTATATGCAAAATGTGTGTTATTTTATTGCCTTTTAAGTCCATTCCTTAGAACAAAAAAATTTGAAAATTTTTATATACCTTTCATCAGAACGAATTTTTCGAGAGTCCGAAAAAATAGTTCCGGATAATCGAGGTTGCTGATATTCAATAGGGTTCGTCCCATTCTTACATACTAACTACATACAAAATTTCAAGTCTCTATCTCAATCTGTTCGGGAGATAGAGCGTTTACAGACAGACTGACAGACAGACAGACAGACAGACAGACGGACGGCAAAATTTTTTTTCTAAAAATATGTTTTTCGGAATCTCCACTATCTAAAACGTGTAAATCCGCCAAAAAAAAATTTTCGATTTTCAAAACGATTGCAAGACTTACCCTATACTACGTATGATGGGTAAGTAATTATACGGATTGAATTCAAAATCGGGCCGTGAAAGCAAAATACCCTTTTTGAATGATACTCCCTCCATATCCTAAATCTCCGTCATTTGCACCAGTATAAAGTGACGTCAGTTTCCGTCTCGACAGAGTGCCTATCGCTCTCAGCGGCATCTATTGTTCGTAATTTCAACTAAAATGCAGAATCACAGGAAAGAACTTTCCAACTTATGCATAACTCTCCTGAAAGAATTTTTTAAATGTCTGTAAAAGTTTGCAAGTTATTGAATTTTAAAATCATTCAGTCCTTTTCAGGACACCTGGTAAGTTAACAATATTTAAATATACGTTTAAATTTTGTTTTGGAATAGCAATGCATTGTATAAATAGTTTTCACATGTTTTATTTTCATATGTTATAGTGCGCATATCCATGATGGATAATACGGTCCATCTATTTGAGATTAATGCATGAAGCCTCCCGCTAGAGGACTCTGATACCCTGTCCAAGTTATTCTGACCAATCGTGCAAACCCAGAACCAAAACAATGACCATGTGCACAGTACAGAAATCAACTTATTCAATGCTAATTTGGGCAGAGTTTGCGCCACGGGGTCCAATGAAATGGTTTAGGGCTAGAAGCTGAATCCAGCTTCACTTTTTCGGCGGTTTTTAGCGAAATGCGCAGGACGTTATATATGTATTTGGCCATGATATTACGGTGGGTTCCCCCCCCCCTCTCCAACATGGCCAACTATATACTACCGGCCGAGTCATTCCGCTAAAAACTGCCTAAAAAGAGAAGTCGGGTTCAACTTCAAACCCTGAACCATTTCACTGGACCACGTGGTGCAAATCCTGCCCAAATTAGCATTGAATAAGTTGATTTCTGTACTGTGCACATGGTCATTGTTTTGGTTCAGGGTTTGTACGGCAGGTCAGAATAACTTGGGCAAGGTATCAGAGAGTCCTTTGGCGGAAGTCTTCATACATTAATTTCAAATAGATGGACCGTATAGATCTTGTTGGCTATGCCCCCAACGACTAGTTAAAATGTTGATTCAAATAACTGCTGATCCATAAAACCGTGTACAAAATTCAGATATACTATATTGCTTTTTGTGATGTAATTTTTTTGCACAGAAAAAATTCCTTATTCTTGTTCCCTTCCTTGGCTGCCTATAGATTAGTATAAACACAATATCTACCTCTGAGAACAACTGATTTAAATAACCATTTTTTCCATTGATTGTTTATGTACTTCTATTTTGAAATTTTATCAATCTGCATCCATAATTATGCTCCGAATCAAATTTGTAATTCTTTCCGTGAGCGTTTTTCCCTTCTCTTTGTTTCGCCCTGAAAAATTAGGGAATGTCTCTCGAAGAGGGATTTTTGATATCTGAAAAAAAGGTCATCAACTTCCGCTTTTTAACTACACTCTGCTCATTTTCCCTATTTCTTATCCCCATCTTGCTTTTGTAATTCCCAGTTTTCTCTCCTGTCCCCCCTTTGTTTTTTACTGCACTTTTCTTCACCCCGTTCCTTACTGGAACAATGCTTTAAAGAATTGTTCCCTAATAATATTTCATAGTAGTATTTTTTTTATAAACTTTAACCCTTTCTACGCCAGACGCGCATCTAATCTCCAAACATATAGTTGGCTATTGAACCTTTTCGCCTCCGATGCTATTTCTTTCTGACAAGCTAAAAAGTGTCCTGACAAAAATTGTGGCATATCAAGCATAAGTATTTTGCTTACCTATCAATTGTAGTATAGGGTAAGTCTTGCAATACTTTAGAAAATCGAAAAAAAATTTTTTTGTCCAAACAAATGGAGATAGAGACTTAAAATGTTGTATGTACTTACAAGGAAGGTCTCCATGCTTGGCATACTCAGAATTTTTTGAAAAAAATACTAATTAAACTACTCATGTAGGTAATAAAGGATCAATCAAATTTAGCGGCGGAATTACAATAGGAAATATGCAAAAAAATAAAATACTTTCGAATATTTGGCGTGAAAAGACCAAGTGGCGCGCGATTTGGCGAACAGCACTTTTCCCCATCAGAAGCAAACGATTTTAATGTAAATGAAAATTGTTTCTTAATAGATTTATTAAATGCATTTAAATTGTATTTAATGAATTTAACCATAAACAATAAGAGAATTTAATATATTCTATACATATATATATATATTGTATTCCATATGTATATTGTTTATTGCTGTAGTTATTTAATTTACCTCTGGAAAAAATTATTTTTATAAATAAAAGATTCATATTGAGAAACAATAATTTCATAGATTCAAGCGTTTTCAAAAATAAAAGTCAGCTGTTTCCATGGCAACAAAATCGAGTCGACAATGTTCAATTGGACTTTGAGCTTGAAACAATTTTAGTCAATTTAAATTATGAATTTCGTTTTAAATCGAAAATTTTGATGATTAAATTTGAATATAAATACATATAAATATCGATATAACAAAATTATACTTAAATCGAACCAAAACTGTCAAAAATAAAATTATTTAAATTAAATTTATCGAAACAAGTTCAGCATGATACTTTTTTCCCTTTAAATGTATTTGATGTGAAAAAGTATTTTTTGAAATTGCATTCTGTCGCCAACCGGGGATAAATCGCCAAATAACGAAAATTTCATTAATTTTTTATGGACACTGCTATGAGGTTCCGACGAAAATTTTTTATAAACATATATAGCTTCATGAGAAGAACATTCTGTATTTTTTTTTTCAGATTTTTCGGAGTATGCCCGTATGGAGACCTTCCTTGTTAGTAAGAATAGGACGAAGAATATTTAATATCAGTAACCTCGATTATCCGGAACTATTTTCTTCGGACTCTCGAAAAAAATATGTCGGATTTACACGTTTCAGATACTGCAGAACCCGAAAAACATATTTTTAGAAAAAAAATTGCCGTCCGTCTGTCTGTCTGTAAACGCTCTATCTCACGAACAAATGGAGATAGAGACTTAAAATTTTGTATGTACTTAGTCAGTAAGAATAGAACGAAGAATATTTAATATCAGTAACCTCGATTATCCGGAACTATTTTTTTCGAACTGCCGAAAAAAAAAATATGTCGGTTTTACACGTTTCAGATAATGGAGGTTTCGAAAAACATATTTTTAGAAAAAAAAATTCCGTCCGTCTGTCTGTAAACGCTCTATCTCACGAACAAATGGAGATAGAGACTTAAAATGTTTTATGTACTTATTAAGTAAGAATAGGACAAAGACTATTTAATATCAGCAACCTCGATTATCCGGAACTATTTTTTTTTCGGACTCTCGAAAAAAAATTGTCGGATTTACACGTTTCAGATAATGGAGTTTCCGAAAAACATATTTTTAGAAAAAAAAATTGCCGTCCGTCTGTCTGTAAACGTTCTACCTCACGAACAAATGGAGATAGAGACTTAAAATTTTGTATGTACTTAGTAAGTAATAATAGGACGAAGCCTGTTTAATATCAGTAACCTCGATTATACGGAACTATTTTTTTTTTTTTTTTTTTTTGAATCTCGAAAAAAAAATTATCGGATTTACACGTTTCAGACACTGGGAATTCCAAAAAACATATTTTTTAGAAAAAAAATTGCCGTCCGTCTGTCTGTCTGCCTGTAAACTCTCTACCTGACGAACAAATGGAAATAGAGACTTAAAATTTTCTATGTACTTAGTAAGTAAGAATAGGACGAAGAATATTTAATATCAGTAACCTCGATTATCCGGAACTATTTTTTTCGGACTCTAGAAAAAAATATGTCGGATTTACACGTTTCAGATACTGACGATTCCGAAAAACATATTTTTAGAAAAAAAAATTGCCGTCCGTCTGTCTGTAAACGATCTATCTCACGAACAATTGGAGATCGAGAACTAAAATTTTGTATGTACTCAGTAAGTAAGAATAGGACGAAGACTATTTATTTAATATCAGTAACCTCGATTATCCGGAACTATTTTTTTCGGACTCCTGAAAAAAAAAAAAATTGACGGATTTACACGTTTCAGATATTGGAGATTCCGAAAAATATTTTTTTAGAAAAAAAAATTTCTGTCCGTCTGTCAGTCTGTAAACGCACTATCTCACGAACAAATGGAGATAGAGACTGAAAATTTTGTATGTACTTAGTAAGTAAGAACAGGACGAAACCTATTTAATATAACCTCGATTATCCGGAACTATTCTTTTCGGACTCTCGAAAAATTCGTTCGTATGAAATGTATATAAAAAACCTCTATCGATTTTTTTCCCTAATCGGAGGCGAAACTGAATTCTGCAATGGCAGAATCTACATTCAACTTGTATTTTTTTTTTTTTTTTTTTTTTTTTTTTTACTTGCTAAAAATGCAGAGAATAGAGATTCTTCTCCTGATTTATAGCATTCTCTTAAGTAGCCTAACCCTTGAGCGTCCCACTGAGCCGTTTGACATTCACTTCAAATCGCCCTTTTCGTTTAGAAAATTTTTAAATGCTTGCAAGTGAAAAAAAATAAAGACAAGCTTTAGAAAGAGTAAGTAATTTACATCACATGTCAAAGCATTTATATTTGATACATTTAACCCTTTGCAACACAGATGGCCTTCAAGTCTAGAAAGTAAATGTTTGCTTTTAAAGGAGTTTAACATTTTGCTAATGAAAAAAGTGTTATGAATAGAGAGAGAATCGTTCCCTAATAATATTTCACAGTATCTTATAAACTCTTTTTCCGCCAGTCAAATCTTCTCTCCAAACATATAGTTTGCTATTTAGCCCATTTCATTTCATTTATTTTATTTTATTTTTATTTTTATTTTATTTTTTTACTTGAAAAAACTTCCTAAAATTGCAGCGAAGATAGATTTCTCTCCATAATTTATAGCATTCTATTTGATGCTGCTTTACTCTTGGGCGTCCATATTCCCCAAAAATCGTCCGTTTCTTTATCAAAAGTTTAAATACTTTGATGCAAAAAAAAAAAAAAGATAGAAAGATAAGGTAGTTCTCATCCCATGTCTCTTAGCATTAGACAAATTTAACCCTTTGCGACGCACACAGCTTTGAAGTCTACAAAATAAATGTTTGCTTTTAAAGAAGTTTAGCAATTTGCTAATGAAAAAAAAATTATGAATAAAGAGAGAATTGTATCCTCCTAATATTTCATAGTATTTTATTTAATAAACTTTAACTCTTTCTACGCCAGACATGCATCCAATCTCCAAACATATCGTTTGCTTTTACACCTTTTTCGAAATTTTTAATTTGAAAAAACTTCCTGGAAATGGAGAGAGGATAGATTCATCTCAATAGTTTATAGCATTCTACTTGAAGATAGCAAGTAATGAAAAAGAAAACTCATAGAAAGATTAGGTAGTTTTCATCCCACGTCATAGCTTTTTGATTTGTCTCATTTAACCCTTTGCGACGCACATAGCCGCGAAGACTCCGAAATAAATGTTTGCTTTTAAAAGGAGTTTGACAATTTGCAAATGAAAAAAAAAAAATGAATAGAGTGAGAATCGTTCCCTAATAATATTTCTTAGTATCTTCTTTAAGGAGAAGTCATTTCCAGCACTCGAGGAATTCTACTTAAATTTTGCTTATTCACCTTATGATCAACTTTATCAGTTTCAAAATAAACTCCGCGATGAGCGACTCATTTACTTACGACTCTAAATAGGAAAGGGGGAAAAAGGGAGAAATTGGAACTTAAGGGTATATTCGAAAAAACGCTCTTCCACCTTCAGCAGCTGGAAATTTTTCGATACAATTTCAGGCACATTTTTAAAAGTAGAAACATGAAACTTGCTGTGAGGATTCTTGAAGGGACGTATGAGGTGCCGTGTGATGTCTTTTTGCGCTCAATTCATTAGAATTTGATTTATAAACAATTACCTTATCAGTATGACCCTTTTTTTCGTTCCCAGATGTCTCGCTTGGGAAAAATCGGTTCGAAATGCCGTTTTTGATTGCTTTTTTTTGCAACATTTTCTGCATTTATCAAAGAATCGACGATCACGGCACTTTGTGTACTTTCCAAATAAGATATTTTGAAAGTTTGGTGCACTTGGGAGCAAAAATGAATTCAAAAATAAATCGGAAAAATAGCAGTTTGAATCGAAATACACCCTTAAAGTAACAAAAAATGTAGACGATGGCGATTGGGGCGATGAAACAAGCGATCGCCCCAAGCTACCTCCCGAACGAGTGGCGCCAACTTTTGTAAGATGGCTCAAAAGTATTTTTATAAAATGGTGAGACCATTTTGTTTTTAATTTGAAGGATTGAAAGATGAGAATTTTAAATCATGCTAGTTAGTGAAGTTGCTAGTTAATGAAGTTGCAACTTTATTAAATTATGTTCTCGTGCGTTTTTCCTTATAAAGACACATTACATATTTACTGTAATGTCATATGATATCATGAACATGACTACAGATTAAATTAGCAAAGTCAAACATGGAGCAAAACATTTCAGTCGTTTGAGATTTATGGGTGTCAGTCGGAGAATTAAAATGCGCGATGATTGGTAAAATAAATTTTATTCGAAAGATAAAAATGATTAATTAAATAATAATTAAATAAATAACCAGAAAATTAAAAATTGGATACACTATGATTTATAAAATATGCTTAAAAAAAAAAAAAAAAAATACTAACCGACTTAAAAAAAAAAAAAAAAAAAAAAAAAAAAAAAAAAAAAAAAACAAGCTTGGCGACAACTTGGCACTAACGCATATGAATGCATAGTTTTAATATGGTTATGACTTGTAAACGTTGCAACAATGAAAGACGATTTGTGACAAATCATTATTTTTTTTTTATCAAATCCACATTTTGTTATTTAAAGAACATTCTAGTCACTAGAATTTAATGAAATTAAAAGATGCAGTATCGGTGTAAGAGTTATAGCCTGAAATTTTATTTGTTTATTGTACACACACATCTGACTTGTGTGCTCGACATGAAAGCGTGCGACTACCTGAAAAATGAACGCTTCTAATTGGATGACTGCTTTATAAAGAGTTGGAATTTTCATGTTTTTATTTTTAAAAGTTCTAATCGCAAGTATTTGATAAAATTGAAATGGGACCATGTGGGCATCTTACACTTTCAAACAAAAAAAGAATTATTAAAATCGGTTCATATTTACGGAAGTTATGAGTGAACAACAAATACATACAGGTCGAAATCACAACCTCCTACTTGAAGTCGGTTAAAAATTATTGGGTAGGCACGGGCCCATATAAGTTGGCGCCACTGTCCCGAACATATTTGTCTCTCATATATTATATCCCGAACACATTGAACCTCCGCGATGAGGGACCCCATATTCGTTCACGACCCCTACCAACGTCCCGAACATTAAGACTCTCTTAGCGCGAAGCGCTGTCGCTGACAGCGACCACGGATAGCGTCAAAATTCTTTACTTACAACCCGTATGTCTTGAACTCTAAATAAACAAGTTGGAAACTGCACGTGAACGTAGCAAATGAGGTGCGTTCGTACGATAACGAAGTTTTAAAAATATTCAGATCTTGCTGATATAGTAGAGCGTACTTCGGAACCAGTATAGTCGAAATCTTTACGTTTTTGTAAATATGCAGAAAGTAATTTTTATTACACCTCAGCAACGTATATCTTATTCATAAAATGTGAAGTAGTTGAATATAATTAAAACACGTACCAAACCATATTTCCCCGTATAGCATTATGTAGTGGAATACTTTTGGGTGGCCCTGTAATTTAATAATAAAAATTATTTGCATCCCAGATTGTACAGAATGCATATTTTAGTATATATTTCATAGATTCATGCCAATTCTATTATGTTCGAATGAGTGTAACATCATTAAAATGCATTTGAAACTTTTTTCCCCATTGACCGTAATGTAACGGAATCCTTTTGATTGTCCCTGTAATTGATCTATGCATCCGATTTTCATAACATTTGAAATGATTCGACAAAATTACGCAATAATTATATGTTTTAAATTTCAAACGATTAAAATACATTTGAAACTTTTTTCCCCATTGACCGTCATGTAACGGAATCTTTTTTGATTCTCCCTGTAATTGATCTATCCATCCGATTTTCATAAAATTTGAAATGACTCGACAAAATTATGTATTAATTCTGTATTTTAAATTTCAAAAGATTCGGTTGGGCAGTTTTTGCGTTGTTATATGCGGACGGACAGACGAACAGACAGACAGACAGAAGGATGAACTGAGCGACAACAATAGGTGCTAAGTATTTACATAATTACGAACGCACCTAATAAAGAAAAAAAAAGTAGAAAAAATGAAGCCGGACAAATTTAGAAGAGAAAACACACAAACTATAGACACTGAAAAACGGTTAGTGAGTGGGTCAACTTATGGCAGAAATGATTATGAGTTCTGAAATTTTAGCGAGGAAATGTTTCTGTACGGGAACATGGGTAGAAGGGGGAGAGAACATAATTTATTACAGGGAGGTTCCAATTAAATAATATATAAATTTAGTTATGCTTAGCAGTCATAGGGAATGGATAGTTTAATCTTATTTTATGAATTGAACAATCAGAAAAACTTGAATTTTGGTACGGTAAATTTAAAAAATACCTGAATTCAGGTATATAACCTGAACACAATCACCCCAGTTATGATTTACTAATTTACCTATTACTTACCCATCATACGTAGTATAGGGTAAGTCTTGCAATCGTTTTGAAAATCGAAAAAAAAATTTTGACGGATTTACACGTTTCAGACACTGGAGATTCCGAAAAACATATTTTTAGAAAAAAAAATTTGCCGTCCGTCCGTCTGTCTGTCTGTCTGTCTGTAACCGCTCTATCTCCCGAACAAATTGAGACAGAGACTTGAAATTTTGTATGTACTTATTATGTAAGAATGGGACGAAGCCTATTTAATATCAGTAACCTCGATGATCCGGAACTATTTTTTCCGGACTCTCGAAAAATTCGTTCTGATAAAAGGTATATAAAAAATTTCGAAATTTTTTTTATTTAAGGACTGGACGTAAAAGGCAATAAAATAACACACATTTTGCATAAAAAGCGAGGTCGATCGGATTATTAGTTATCGAGATATGTGTAATCCTGTTTTTCAAACTCTCCGATTTTTCATGACCCTGTATTTCATTCCAATTTCAATTCATAGGTATATTTTTATTGGAAATAAGACGCTTAATCCAACGCAGTAAATGTTTAGTTAATATGATTATTATTTTTTGAGTTATAAGGATGTTTCTTTTATGCAATCCGGTATACTACTCGAGTATTTTGGCGTTTTATATAATTAGTCAACATTGGCTCATCAGCAATTCATTAACGGAGCATTATTGTATGTTAGAATTATTTATTTATGCGTTTAAATTTTATTTTGGAGTTGCCATAGACACGCGTTTTATTTTCATATTTTATATTATGATGCGTAAGTATTACGGTGGCCCCCCAACGACTAGTTTATTCCAGTTGTGAAACTTTCCGCGACGCCTTATATGGATACCCGCGAAATACAGTAGACTACTCCCACAAATCCGCATAAGCTGGGGGCTAAGGGTTTTTCGGATTTTAGAATTTTGCGGATTTCTGGTCATTTCTTTGCTTGCATTTTTTAATTAGTAATTTGAAATGTAATTAACAATGTAATTGGAACTATAATGAATGCTTACAACATTATAAAATATTAAAATAAGTAATAAACTAAACTAATCAAAATTTAGATAATTTTTAAAATGATTAAAATCGTAAAAGCAAAGGTCAAGTTAATAACCAACAATGTATGATTCAATATTCAGTTTAAAGATGAAATGCGTTTTTACTAAATGTTACAGTAAAACTTGCATCATAAAGGTGCACTACTAATTCACATCAAAATCATAAATTAAAGATCTTTTTAATGCTTAGCCAGACTTAATAGCCAAAAAATCTTGATTCATACTTAAATATATTTGGTTAGAAAATCGTAATTATCAATGATATTAGCAATATCTTGATTTTTTAAAATTATTTTTCCTTAATAAGAAAGCATGAATTCAGTAATATTAACAAAACTACAAATAAATAATATATAGAATGGATATAAAGCTGAAATAGTCAAATTTTGTCCCTATATCTGAATTGAATTTTTTAATTTTTTACATCCGTAAATTATGTGCGGATTTAAGGGAGTCTACTGTATCCATTTCCATCTATCTTTTTTTTTTTTTTTTCAACTAACACACATCGTCCCAAACAATACGCGATTTCTGCATCGATGAAAAAGAAACGTTTTCTTCTACCACCCCCACCCGGAGGGAGGAGGGAGGGGCGAGCGAGCCAAACAAGGATTTTTGGCACGTTTCCCCCGCTCTCTCAATCGATGGACTGCAGACGATCTTTAATGATCTCTCTCCCGCCACTGTATCAGTGGCGTGCACACTCATCTTGATTCTGTCGCAGCTTCCAACAATAATGCTTTCCGCGAAGTCATTTAGAGCAATAAAGGATTCCGTGAATTGTACGGGAACATTTTTATAAGTTCCACGTGGAAAGGTTTTCAAAATTATAATGCTTTCGGGTTCGAAAAAAAAAAAATTTCCCAATTTTAATTTTTTTAAATTTTTTTTTATCTTTTTTTTTTTTTTTTTTTTTTAAGAATCATATAAAATTAGAAGGCCTGACTATGGAAGCAATTTCGAATTGAACTTAGTTTTCCAATTTAGGATCAATAAATTACCTATCCAGTTCTGAGCTATTCAGATCACGTGATCACCCGTTTTTCTCCTGCTGTTCGACCGGTTTTTCTGCTTTCGTCTGGAAATGTGCTCAAAAACGTCCAATTTGGAGGCTTGTTATAAAAGATCTATTGTGTTTTTTAAAAAACAGAAAACTGAGTGCAATGAGACAGTTTCTGAACAACAACATCCGCTAGGTTCAAGCATTTCCGAACAAAAATAAATAAAAGCATATGTCACAAAGTGTCCCTTTTTGATTTAGGAACACCCTTAATAACACAAACACTTGCTATCCAAATAGATTAATTAGGGTTTAACGAATATTTCATTGTCCGAATGTTGTTACTTTGCGTACAATTGAATTCATATTTATAAGACAATAGGCTGAGGAAGAGTCTTTGGAGAGGTTTAGAAAATATTGCACTACAATAAGATTTTGGAGCTTATGTGCCCGTCCGTTCTGTATGTGCGTATCGCGATAACTCATGATAAAAATATTAGATTCACTTAAAATTTTGGATATATGTAGTTTCTGATAAGGCGCTACCCTGATTAGTTTCTGGAGGTCATTCTAAATGTATAATGGGGGGAACGGGGGCTACTGCCCCTCCCCTTAATTGAAATAAATGGGTTTATCATGTAGAATTATAAGTTTTTCTTCAAAATTTTTATATGGTAAATCACATCCCTGATTATTTTAAGGGGTTCAATGATTAATTATAAAACGGGGAAATGGATGGAGCTGTCCCCCCACCCTCCTTTTTTTTCGAACGGAACTAACTCTTGAAAATATAAGGCTGTAATGTGCAATTAGTATGCGTAGCCTGTGAGCTCAATGCCATCAGTTTAACTGGGCAACATTCTTTTTATTTAATATTTTTCATACCTCATCCATCCTCTTATTATATCAATAATTTGGTAAATGTAATTTTCTGGAGCCCATTATTTTATATCTTCTATCTAAAATAATTAAAATGGTGATCTTCTGATAATGCAGTCATTAATTTGAACAATTAATTATTTTCACGAATATTTTGTTAATTATCTATATCCTAATCAGCGGTTTTATTTCAAAATGACTATGTTGTTTCATTAGTTAGTTTTCATTAAGTTCTGATTATAAAAAGAGCAATAAAATTAATTAGTTATCTGCAAAACTTTCATTACTGTATTTTTGAGTGTTTCAATTTTTCCAAACATTACAAGTAAATTTTGAATCGCTATTGAAAATGTGATCATTAAATATTGCTCACAGATTAACATATTTAACAAAAATTAAATACAATAATTATAAAATTATCTAAAAAAAAATAAAGGAAACTTTTAATGTTGTATAGTAAAATGTGTATACCGTATAAAAAGAAAAACACGTTTATTTAGCCTGTTCTATTATTATGCAACTAGAAGATAGCCCGTCAAAATGACGTGTTTGCATTTTTGAAAAAATGATAAAAAATTACAATAAAAAGAATATTGCCCAGTTAAACTGATGGCATTGAGCTCACAGGCTACGCATACTAATTGTACATTACAGCCTTGTATTTTCGTTAATTCCGTTCGGAAAAAAATAAATAAAGGAGGGAAAACAGCTTCCCCTTTCCCCTTTTTTATACTTAATCATTGAACCTCCTAAACTATCAAATATATGCTTTATCATATTAAAAAATCTATATCCAAAATTCAGAGCAAATCGGGAAATTCTTAATAATAAAAACCCATTTATATAATTTAAGAGGAGTTATTCCCCTGTTTTATAACCATTAAACTTCCAAAACTATTCAGAGATTTGAATGCAACTTGATAACGCTGTATGAAAAACCCATTTATATAAATTAAGGAGAGGGGCATTAATATCCCCGTTTCCCTTGTTTATACTTATCCAATGAACACCTAATACCAATCACGGAAGTGCTTCATCAGAATGATCCTATATCTATATTTTGAACGAAAACTGATAATTCTGCATGAAAAACCCATATATCAATTAAGGGGAGGGGGATGAGCCCCCCCCCCCCGTTCCCCCTTTTATACATATCGAATGAACGCCAAAAACTAATCAGGGAAGTGCCTTATCAGGATATACCTATATACAAAATTTCAAGTGAATCGGATATTTTATCATGAGTTATCGCGTTACGCACGTACATACATACAGAACGGGCGGGCACATAAGCTCTCAGGCTATGATAGTCTGTGAGCTAACAACTGTGGTCAATCATAACCACTTTAGGCTTAGGCAGTTTTGAAAAATACAGCAATTAAACATGGGGGGGGGGAGGGAATCTAAAAAGAAAAATCTGCATTTAAAACTATAACAAAACTATCTGGTGGATGGGGGGGGGGGGGGAATTGTAATGAACAAATGGTAAATACATAAATTCTAAAAGAATAAAGTAAGGCATAGAATATTATAAAAGAATATATTGTGAAACTACAGCCAAAAAATGTATAAAAATACTGAGAGAAAATAATAAAAATATCCAAAAGGTATAAAAAAATTTCCCATTTTGCCTATTTCCAGAAGAATATGCAAGAGCAGCCAAAATATTGAATGGGTGAAATAATGGCATAAAATATGCAGCTAATGAATTTCACTCACGAAATCAGAGTAACTATTTGACAAAAACATGCAAATTAGCACTAATAATGGTACTTTAAAACATTTGTGAATTAACTGTTTTACTCCATTCCCATGGTATGAAGTAAAGTAAAATAAGCATACTCATTTAAAGGTTACTCTATCATATTTTTTAAAGAGATATCTCTTTAAAAAATATATAGGTGCAGATATTTTTAGTTTAAAAAATGTGCATCGATTACATTTTGCTTTTTATAATATTTTTATTGTGTATTTTAACACTATAAACTATTATTTGCATCTTAAACTCGCTTCTAAAGTACTAAAAAAAAAAAAAAAAAAAAAAAAAAAAAAGGGGGGGGGGGCAGAATGAAAAATATTAAAAAATTATTTTGCGCGTATACGGATATTTTCGCACAATACTTTTCTTTTTAATTTTTTTTCTTTTTCTTTTTTTTTTTTTTTTTTTTTTTGTTTATTTGCTTAATATATATATATATAAATCACTTTGGAATGATACTTAGAATATTAAAAGGGGTTCAAATGTAAAACTTTAGTTGTAAAATATTTTATTTTTTCGTATTTAAATAAGTATTTTAAGTATTTTATTATTATAATAGAAATACACGTGCTTCTGTATTAGTAATATAAAAATTTGGGTAAACTGAGCTTTAACCCACTTCTTGGCGACGTTTTTTCCGACGCGCGATAACTGCGCAACGCCTTGCTTTCTTTTCCTTTTAGATGTTGCTCTTCTTGGCAACCCTCGGAGATTCGGAGAGATTTCTCTCTTTAGTTTGCGCATGCTTTGTTCGTTGTTTCTTTTCTAGCTTTCTTATTGGACGAGAGAGGAGAAATTTTAAAAGTTTAAAGTCTCGCGCCTTGAAATTAATTAAATTTCTTGTGTTTCATTAGAGGCCGTTGGATTTCGAAGAGTGTACATCAAGTGAGTAAATTTTTGGGGGGAATATACTAGTGGTTTTTTTTCATTAAAAATCCTTTGTTTTGTATTTTAAAGGAAAGTATTTTGGAGATTTCTATTGTTTTTTACCTTAGAGACTGTGTTTTGTATTTAAAAGTAAGTGTTTTAGGCCTTTCTTTAGTCGTTTAGATATTTTGAATCTTAATGTTAATTAATTGTATATTAAATATAAAAGAAAAACATAATTTGCCTTCAAAGCTTAATATATTTCTTTAGAAAATCTATTATTGATTTCTTTTTTTATAAAAAAAAAAAAAGGCTGGTTTTGCTTTTAAAAGAAGGTATGTGTACAATTTCTTTCTTTCTTGTGCGGAATTGTTTTACATGTTTTAAGGAAATTTATAACCGGGGGCTTCCGGGGAGCGGAGCTCCCCTGAGAAAGATTTTTTTTTTCTTCTAAAAGCTTTGTAAACTAAATTTTAAGTTATGATCATCCAAATTTGGAATCTTTAATTTTAAGAAATAACGTTATAGGTTAATGAGATAACTGTTTTAATTTTTCGTATTATGCATGCTTTATAGATCATAATTTTTGCAATATTTTCAGATTCAGTTTCAGAATGTTTTTTTATTCTTTATGTTTACTGCCGCGATCTCCCAAAATCCATTAAAAACCTAGTTTGTCGGTAAATGGATTATTTGTTTTTTATGTATAATGATTCCATAATTTTTGAATTTTCTATGTTTTAAAATATGTATTTTTGGTTTATTTTTATCGTCACTTTAAATTGCGCTCTTTTCCATAGTGTCTCCTGGACTTAAACTCCGCTCCGTGAGACAAAACGCAAAACCGCGCCAATGTGGCGATAGTTTGGAAACGCGCCAAGAAGGTGGTTAAAACTCAGTCGCGCCAAAAAATTATCTTTAATAAAAATGTCTTATTTATTAATATAAAGCAACCAATAATAATAATAATAAAACATAAACACAGTTGCGAAGGATTCAAACTTCTATCGCCGGTTTCGAGCTCAACGCTCTATCCATTCGGCCATACAGTTCACCTTTGATGGTAACAGGTTATTTTTAAAATTAGCAACGTAATTAATCAAATCGATGATCCTGAGCGCACAATACCGAGTGCTGAACGGTGTTGAACATCCGCAATAAGCGTCCACTCCATGCCCCTGACTCCTAAACGCGCGCGCTCAGCGCGCGTAACCTCAGAACACGCCCAATCACTCAAAATTGGAGGTAGCACTTCACCATAGGTCATTGCTCTTCACAGTACAAGTTATAATTTGTCATTCTTGAATGGCAACAGCATCAATTCGCTTACATCGTTTGTATTTTTTCTGGTAATTACTGGTGGGCCTCCGTGGCCGAGTGGTTAAGACACCGTTCTGCTAACCTGGAGGTTGTGGGTTCGATTCCCGCTGGCTCCATTGCACACACATTTTGTGTGGAGCTCCTGGTTGTATTTCTCATGTGTTGTAAATTTCCTTGTGCTATCTCATCCTTGTATATTGACAATGACTTGTAAGTAGGCTTTGATGTCGAGCACACATGTCGGATGTATGTTATGTTATTCAACATATTCAATTGCTGTTTGCATTGTTGTTTTATTTAGAACTTAAACATTATAATTAGATAGTTTTTGTAGGTTTAATTAGATAGTTTTTGTAGCTTTTAAAGAAAATGAGTGATGAATAAATCTTTTACATGTATATTTCCATAAGTTGAACAATTAAAATATTTGTGAACGGCTCGGAATACTTAAGCCTAACGTGGACGCTGAATCGCAACAAGTTTCTTTCTCTCGTGAATGGGTTAACCCCGGAATCGTTATACACGAAGGGGTTTTATATATATAATTTAATTTATTTTTTGGTATAAAGGTCTTTTAATATTATTGTAGTACAAAATGTTCAATAGGAACTTAAACAAGTTAGAAATTTAACGTCAAGCGTAGCAAATGAGGTATGAACTATAGTAAAATTTTTAAAACATTTAGATCATGGCCTAATAGTATACAGGGTGTCCACTCCCAACGGTGGCCAATAGCTAACTTCTAAACCGTTAGTCTTAGACATATATTTCTAATTGCAAAAATGCTTTTAAAAGGGTAAAGAATATTTTTTAAAGCGATTTACGTCAAAAAAAATTTTATCAAAAAATTACGAAAATTAAATTTTTATACGGTCCTCCGGTCCTATAAGTGATATTTAGTAAAAATTTCTCACCACTCTAGCAAGCAATACAGAAAAGGTCCCATTCATCTAACATTAAAACTGACCGAGTTATGAAACTTTAAATTTCATGACTTACACCCCTTTTCCATACCTGAAAACGGATGAGTTCGACTAAGTTTTAAGGGAACGTACACTAAGTGCTTAAAGTATTATAAAGGGCGTCCATTTCCAACGCTGTCCAAAGGCTAATTCCTAAACCATTTGTCACAGACATATAATTCCAATTTTAAATGAGATAAAGAAATATTTTTAAAGCGATTTAATTGAAGGTGCTGTCACTGCATAAGTCTTACGGTAGTGTTAATTTTAATTAATTAATTTCTATATTGGTTATTAAAATAATTGAAGACATGAATTTCAAAATTCTCTTTATCGAGAAAATCCAATTTTGGGAAATCTGGAAAAGCCTTTAAATGCGTCCTTTGGTTTTCATTATAAATTTGGAGATTGTAATGTTACAATAGTGCAGATTTGTATAGACTGATAGAGTAAACAAAAGCGATAACACGAGTTTTGAAATTGGCATCCTCAATTGTATTTTTACATATGTTTTATTTTGCGATCAAATTAAGCTGTTTCTTTTCGTGCTTTTATTTTAAAAAGGTATGTTATTTTGATAAGCTTTTATTTTACTCATAGCGTTCGTATGTAAATTTTCTTAGTTCAAAACTTACATTCAAATTTTAACTCACTTCCAAATATCCGATCGAGTTCAATTCACATACTTATTTATAGCCAATGACAATGTAATATTAATACGATTTTAGCTGCGTACCATTTATTTATTTTATAGGACTACATCAAATTCTATTAGGTTAAATAATCTAGGAGAATTTTAAATAAGGTGGTCTGGTGTAATAACGTCAGGAGGGGTAATAACGCCAAGTGCTAATATTATGCATAATTATGAAATAATCTGGTAAATGACACCCATGTGCTCTGTGCAAACGGGTTTTGAATCATATAAATCGCAAAAAACAGCTTCAAGTTAATTTGTTTCATTTTTAGGTCTTATTGTTTTTACAAGCAACTAAAATGAACGCTTGATCTAAAATTTGCGAGATACGTTTTGTGATGTGAAGACTATTTTTTTTATCCGGAAATACTCTGTTAATCACATAAATTTGTAGTACAATTCATGGACTTTCAAAATGTTGTTGAAGATTTCGGATATCTTCTCGAGATAATTTGTAATTTAAAATGTACAGCGCAATAACTATAACGGGGTAATAACGCCAATCCTTGGCATTAATACCCCGGTTGATTCCCTACAGTGGCCGAGCTACATCCTAAATACTGATTCAAATAAACACAGTTAAAAGTGTGCAATGTTTCTAATAATTCTATTTAAGCAGTCCTTTTTAAGCGAAAAGAAGCTCACGGTCTGATATTCTTTTGCGTCATCCTCCCCCCCACACCACACCTTTAATTTTCTTACACTTTCACAAAAAATTGAACATTTTCAATAGCTTAGAATGCAATTTGTCAATTTCTAAGTTTGTAGAGTTTGTATTTTTAGAATTGGGCAATCTGCATGCAATTATTCCATCTTATTTCATAGTTTTGTTTGCATGGCGTTATTACCCATATATGTGCGTAATAACGCCAAATAACATTGGTCAAGAAATCACGCCATTACTTTTTATGAATACATATCTGTTAATTTTTTTTTTTATATATATATATAGATAGTCAATAAGTTGCTGAATTAAATCATATATTTGTTTGAAAAATACAATCTAAAACTGAGCCGTGAAAATTGGTAGAACCTTAACGTGGCGTTATTACCCCAGGGTACCTTATGTACATTTTGTAACGAATTGTGATTGTTACTTTTCATAATTTAATTTAACAAAATTTCTGTTATTTTTTTTATTTATATTTTAGCACAAGTTGTATATTTTGCTTTAATATGTAAACGTCAACATAAATTCAAAAAACAATATTGTAAAAATTATATTATTCTTAATGTTAAAAGTTAAATTTTCTATCTGACGTTTATTTTTATTTCCAGGCTATTTCCATGAGTACTTGTAGTGTAAGTCACAGGCTACGATTTTTGGCTACCAGTATTTTAGTACGAAAAAATGTGATTTATTTTATCGGCACATTCTCATTAATTGAATAAGGCCAAGCAGACTTTTTGAAAATAACGGTGGCAAACAAGCATAGCAATTATAAGGTAATGTGACTTACACTACAAAACCCATGGAACTAGCCTCTAGTAAATTTGTGACTGACACCTATTTTGCAGCAAAAAAGTTGCTTCAACTTTAAACAGCTATTACTCGGTCAGTTTTAATCGCAGAGGAATGGAACTTTTTTTGTCTTACTTGTTAGAGTAGTGGCAAAAATTTACTAAATATCATTTATAGGAACGGGGGACCGTATAAAAATTTAATTTCTGTAATTTTTTAGTAAAAATTTTTTTTTTGACCAAAATCGCTTAAAAAATAATTCTTTACCTTTTTTAAAGCATTTTTGTGATTGGAACTTTCACTGTAAAAAATAAATGTGTAAATTGGCTAATTTTACACACATATATGTGTAATTTTGTAAAATTACACACTTGTAATAAAAATTACACATTTTTTTCGGAAATTTACCTGTTTTTGTGTGTATTTAGCGTCTGAAAGTAAGTGTGTAATTTGTTATCACTTGATAAACTCAGACAAGTGTGTAAATTCCGAAAAATGCCTGAATTTACACGAATTGGAGTATTATTCTAATTTAATCATAATAATGTTTACTCAGAGAAGTGTGTAAATTTCTGAAATCACCCACTTGTTTTAAAATTTACACATTTGTACAAAAAAATTGCCTGTTTTTATGTGTATTTTGTTGAATGAGTACGTAAGTTTTTATCAGTTAATAGACACACAGAAGTGAGTAAATATAAAAGATTACATGTATTTACGCGAATTGGAGTGCTTTACGTAATTATAAATATGTAAATTTTAGAAGACAGTTTCTAAATGACTATTAGAAGACTTTCCGACAAAATTGAAAAGTGTTTATGCATTCGTTTTGTCTGTCCATCTGTCCGTGCTCTAACTCTCGTAAATATACTCGAATTGCCATGAAAATTTTAGATGTTATTGATGTTCACGTTAGCACAAACCCTACTGAAAATGAAGTTTCTATCATGATTAATTTGTTTACAGGGATAGTCAAAAGTTTACCATTACATTACGGCCTATGGGAAAAAATATTTTCGAATGAGTTTTAAAGGTGTAACACCCCTGCCAAACATATTTAAATTTATATGCATTTGCAAAGTACGTTAAAATATGTATTTAAAAAATGCAGTATAAATGATAGTTATTATTCATTTACAGGGCCACACGAAAGAATTCCATTATGCAAGAACAAAGGGGCGGGGGATTATTTGCGAGATATTTTAATAATGTTAAACGACTTCGTGTACAATAAAATTGATATGCTGATACGCTGAGTCATAATATGAAGTCCATAGCATTTATAGGGAGACACAAAAGATTTCAAATAGTATATTCTATTTGAATCTATTTGAAATACTGTGTATTATCGATGATGGTTGATGAATGGATGAAATGCATTTTTAATTATGATATGCGTTTTTAAGTTTCACTAAATATATGCATACTAGCGAGCTACGCCCGCTAGCTGGGCCACTTTTTCCAAACGAACCTCGGTATTAAGCAGTATATAATAAGCAAAAAAATTCATTTAATAAGCAAGTCTTGGTGTTTGAATCCTCAAGCACAAAAAAAAGTAAATTAAAGAGCCATGGTCCCGTTAAAAATATGTGATTTCGCACTGTGGGCCACGTGCACTTGAAAAAAAAAAGATTGTGGATCGGAACTACGGTCGCTTTGCGCCCATAGTCCCGTTAAAAATATTTGGTTTTGCACGGTGGGCACTACGCGCCCTTAAGGCATTTTTCCGTATTTTTTAGTTCATCAGAAGCAGATTTTTACGCAGATTCTGAATATGTAATTAGTTTTTTTCTACTTTAAAAACTGTCAGCATGATGGTTTAAGAAAAAACGCGCAAAAAAAAGTTTCGATAGTCCTGTTTTATTTCTAAGTTCAATATTTTAGCGAAAACTACGGTAAATATTCTACAGCAAGTCAAAAAAATTGATGCGAAAAAAAACGCAATTAGCGCCGGTGAAAAAGAGGTTTTCGGCTGTTTCTTCTTTTAGCCAAAGGGGAAAAGTTCATGTTCTTCACCGCAAGGTGGCGCAGTGTTCTGCTTTGGATCTCCGTTTGGGAATTGTGACATTTTTCGTTCCGATTCCCAAGGGGTTTTTAATTCATAACTTTTTTAATTTTGGTCCCACGGTCTCGAAAATGCCCGAAATGACTTCCCCGGAATTTTTCCAATCGAAAGACACCTCTCGCGACTTCCAACTCGCTCGCGTTGCGAACTGTAATCGGCTTCAAGCAGACAGACAGACAGACAGAGGCACACGGATTTTATTAGTATAGATAATATGGTGTGTATAAATTCTATAGTTTATATACAAGGTTACACAAAAGAACTCGTAAAGGTTACTGAATACGAGCGTAATTTACTAAAAGGTGGTTTTTAAATAAGTTATACATTTTTACGTTGAACCGCTTACTCAGAAATGTTTGTAGAATATAGATAAAATGATATACAGGGTCATGTAAAGTACTGGATACATGGTCACAATTCGATGATAACTTCTGGAAATGTAATTAAGAAGTTTTAAGAGTGTTTTAGTTTAAAATAAATTTTAGGTAAATATTGGACTGTAATACAGGTACTAGGTAAACTACAGGGCTGAACAAAAGTATTCAAGTACGTTTTCATCCATTAGTATGGATTGCTAAAAAATAAATTTAACGAAAGTTTAGCGTTTTCTTGCTTAACTAAATTTTCTTATTATATAGTATATATATCAACAGACAGATTAAATACAGGGCTCTTCAAAAGTATTGAAATACATATTTGGCTATGGACATTAAAACCTTATTACCCTTACGCATAATTTTTCTTTCTTGTTAATTGAGATATGAGTTTTTAAATTGATTTTTGCATATTGCGTTCTGTGTACAAATGCTGTAGATCATGTACAGGGTAACACAGCAGAAAGTGCACAGATTACAGTACATGAACGGAAGTAGCTTAAAGGTGGTTTTAAAATAAATTCTACATTTTTACACAGAATTGCATTTAATAAACTAAGATATATATGGAGAAAAATGATATACAGGACCACCGAAAGAATTTGATGCATGGCTACCTATGTAAGATAACCTCTGGAAATGTAAGTTCATTCGATTTAAACGTGTTTTTGTTTTAATTAAATCATAGCTAAATAGTGGCATGACCTTATGCAAAAATAGTAGACAAAATACAGGGCTGTACAAAAGAATTAAAATTTGCTATCGTATTTTGGGTATAAAATTCTTAAAGTCTAATTTCAACCTATTAGTCGTTTTAATACTTTACAACATTGTTGAAAATGCTTAAGAATACGGTTTGTTTGACCGTATTCTAACTTGCGTTAATAGTTGGATTGATCTGTAATTGATACATGTATTAAGGCAATATTTTAATTCATAACTCAAATTATGACTAATATAATATAATAATTTATAAAAAAGAAACTTAACAATTCATTTTAACAGGAAACTTTTTGAAATTGAAAAAAACAAAAGTGAAATGCATAAAAAATTATAAACAGAAAATCTTAATTAGAGCCACTTTTATGAAAATAACGTGCATTTAACTTCCAAATCTAGCATTGTATAAATAAACGGAAAACAACATCTGCGTGCAAAAAATTCACCTGCAGACGATCACAAGAGTTGGTCTTTGGAATAAAGAACGTTCAGCGTGCTCGGATATATTGTTCTTTTATAAACGTATATAGTTCGCATGAAATTTAAAACTTTTACGGAAATGTTACAAGAATGCGACCAAAGGATATTTTACAAAACAGTCCGAAAAAGGTACAGTGTCAATAATGTAGTTAAAAAGAGCTCATTAATGTCATTGTACTGGATTCGGGCATAATTCTACAAAAGAATCTACGTTATTCTATTTGGATTATCCCAATTTAACACAGAGGAAGGTCATTGATAAGAAATAGGCAAGAAAAAATATTTTCTCAGCTTTCTCTTTTAGTTAATAGTTTTAGTTTTATTTAATTTCACATAAACATTTTATAAAAGCAATGACTAACATTACTTTAACTTTTATCAATTCAATAAACTTTAGTAAATTTAATTTTTATTTTGTTGAAATAAAAGGCCGCATGCCAATGATTTATTCATTTAAATGGCATTTAAATCAGATTTTTTTTCCTTTTTAAAACTATGCGGTTAAAATTACGTTTCTTTAAATTTTAAAAGTTTTGTGTTTTAAAAGTAATTTAACCAATAGTTAACATAATTACTAAACATGTATTATCACATCCCAATAGTTTCTACTTTAAACAGAGATTTAACTCATATATGAATCATATCACATTATAAAATGTATGAATATGAAATATATGATATGTACAACTTGCATATGAGGTTATATATAGGCTAGATGGGAAGGTAATACACAAGCTTCAATATTTTTGGTTAATAAATAATACTTATTAACAATTTAATTTATATACATATGTTTCATTAACTCCTCAAGAGTTGTCTTCATTTAAAAAAGTAATACTGTCATTTTTCTTTCCTTGCAAAATTTGCATGTGTTTATGTTTCGTTAGAAAGAAAATTTTGAATTTTATGTACTTATGACTATTTGCAAAATTTCATTGATTTTTAAGAATTTAAAAAGCGTGTGTTATTGAGGGCGGGGGCGCTCAATTAAATCTAATAATTCCCATTTAAATAAAAACAATTAAGTTACAGAAATTGTTAAAAATCAATTGTATTCTGAAAAATTAACTGCATCTATTGTGCCACATCTGTCGCCAGAGACTGAGTGGCGCTCAACGTGTTAATTGTTAAAAATAGAGGGAAATAAACGAATTTGTGCTAAAATAACTTTTTTTTTTTCATATTTTCTTTTACCCATCTAAACCTTCCAATGTATAAATAATTTGATAACTGTAATTCCCTGACATTTAGAATTTTAAACAATGTATCTAAAATAATTAAAATTTTGATATTGTGATAGTTACAATGATTCATTTAAACAGTGAACAATTCTCAAAATAGTTCATTAATTATTGCTATGCTAATTTGTTAAATTTATTTGAAGTAAATATTTTGTTTTATTAGTATGCCTCCATTAAATTCTGGCACTAATTATTGTTATAAAATCTATTAATTTTGTGAGGTTCCATTACTGGATTCACATTCCTTATTCTTTTTTTATTGTGTCTTATAAAAAATAACCTGTATTTTTAATACACTGATAAAAATAAATTTTTCACCACATTTTATTCTTAAAAATTGCATAGTAATAATTCTAATCCCTTGTACTATTTATGATAGTATCAGTGTTAAAGTGGCCTTGGCAACAAAATCCAATCAGAAATTACATTTTGAAAAAAACGAACATAAAAAATTCACATTATAGGCAAAATGCCTATAATGTGAAAATAAAATGCCATCACACGACACTTTGTACGTCCCTTCAAAAATCCCCTCAACCAGTTTAATGTTTCTACTTTTAAAAATGTGCCTGAAATTGTATAAGAAAATTTCGAGCTGTTGAAGGTGGAAAAGCGTTTTTTCGAATACGCCTTTAAAAGGCGACTAAAATAACATATGTTACAAGTTTAAAATATGCATTTATTTATTTAGTACTTTCAGGCTTTCCCAAGCCTTTCATCACAGAAGATTTTGATTACCAATTGTCGTTTATTTATACAAATATGCCACTTCGTTTTTCAATGTCTACTTTCGCTTATATTGGTTATTGGCTCGCTCATTTCAAAAACGGAGTGACGGTATTTGTATAAATAAACAGCAATTAGTTATTTAAATATTCTGTGATGAAGGGCTTGGGAAAGCCCGAAAGTACTAAAAAATTTTAAATGCATATTTTAAACTTGTAACATCACTTCTATTATTTTAGTCGCCGTTCATGTAAGCCAATCAGCTTTTTCAGTTGTTTGAATAAAGGTAGAAATATTCCTTTTTTTCATGATTTCGTTTACTATGGTACTTTTTACATATTTTTAATTAAATTTTTACATGTGTAAAACTTTCGAAAGTGTTATTGAAAAAGTAAAACACATTGAAACAGGCTACATAATGTGTTTTTTCTTCGTATAATACATTAAAAAAAAAATCCTAAACTTCGTCGTTGGGGGGGTCATGTATATGCATATTATAAATATATGAAAATAAAACACGTGTAAACTATTCATAAAATGTAATTCCAAAACGAATATTTAAATATTGTTAATATGCATAGCAATGCTCTATTAATGAATGGCTGATGAACCCATTTCGATACATTATACAAAACGCCAAACGACTAAAGTAGTATCGAATTGCGTAAAAGAAACATCCTTATAACTCCAATATATCTCTGAATTGAAATTTGAATGAAATACAGAGCCATGAAAAATCGAAGAATGTGGAAAACAGGATTACACATATCTCGACAACTCATAATCCGATCGACTTCGTTCTTTATGCAAAATTTGTATTATTTTATTGTCTTTTACCTTCCT
The DNA here is from genome assembly GCA_964019185.1 of Maratus speculifer. Lineage (NCBI taxonomy): Eukaryota > Metazoa > Arthropoda > Arachnida > Araneae > Salticidae > Maratus > Maratus speculifer. The sequence goes on from OZ025301.1 coordinate 17,214,365, forward strand.
ACCTAATAATAATAAAAAATTTCGAAAGTTTTTATGTACCTTTCATTAGAACGAATTTTTCGAGGGTCCGAAAAAAATAGCTCCGTATCATCGAGGTTACTGATGTTAAATAAGCTTCTTTCCATTATAACATACTAAGTACACACCAAATTTCAGGTCTCCATCTCAATTTGTTCGGGAGATAGAGCTTTTACAGACGGACGAACGGCAAATTGTTTTCTCTAAAAGTATGTTTTTCGGAACCTCCACTATCTGAAACGTGTAAATCCGTCAAGTTTTTTTTTTTTTTTTTTTTTTTTTTTCTTCGATTTTCAAAGCGATTGCAAGATTTACCCTATACTACGTATGATGGGTAAGTAAAAGAATAAAACAAATAGTCGCGATATGCAAAATACTTTTCTTCGGAACATTAAAATTATAAAAAAATATATATTACATAATGAATAGTGTGCTAACAACCTGGAATTGAATGTCAAGTTTTTGAAACCTAATGTATTTATTAAGGGTGTATTCGAAAAAACGCTTTTCCACCTTCAACAGCTCGAAATTTTCCGATACAATTTCAGGCACATTTTTAAAAGTAGAACACATGAAACTTGCTGGGGGGGATTCTTGAAGGTATGTATGAGGTGCCGTGGGATGTCATTTTACGCTCCATTCATTAGAGTTTGAGTTATAAACAATTACCTTATCAGTAGGACCCTTTTTTTCGTTCCTAGATCTCCCGCTTGGGAAAAATCGGTTCGAAATGCCGTTTTTGATGGCTTTTTTTTGCAATATTTTCTGCCTTTATCAAAGAATCGGCCATCACGGCACCTTGTGTACTTTCCAAATAAGAGATTTTGAAAGTTTGGTGCATTTGAGATCAAAAATGAATTCAAAAATAAATCTGAAAATAAGCAGTTTGAATCGAAACACACCCTTAGATTAGCTTCTTTTGATTTAGAGATGGGCTGTAATGTGCATAGTTACTGGAAAAAAATATCATTTCCATCTCTAAATTTAAGTAAAATACATGATGTTAAATATTTCACAAAAACTGCTTCATTTTACTTGTAGTGATGTTCAATGTGCCACCCTTAACACATTCTCTGCCGATCACGCGCCAGCGCGTGATATGGTGCCAACGTTAAGGGGCCACTCATGCGCAAGCGCATGATGTAGGGTGATGTCCAATAACCAGTTACGCGCTGGCGTGGGGAAATCTTTCACTGATTTTTTGCTATAAAAAGTAAATCGGCTTCTGGGAAAAACCCACTTCTACAGTGCGGCATTAACTATCATTACATCCTCATGTAAGTGGCAGCGAACGTGTTAAAGACATCCAAAACACAAAAATTTTCAAATTAAAAAAAAATTATGCTTAAGGGTGTTTTTAAATTTAAAAAAATAAACTTTGTGACAAAAGCTTTCATTCATTTTTGTTCGGAAATGCATGAAACTAGCAGGTACTGTTATTCGGAAACTATCGAATCACACTCATTTTCTTTTTTTGTGCAAACACAATAGATTTTTCAGAACAAGCCAACAAAAGTGATGTTTTGAGCCGCATTTTCCGACGAAAGCTAGAAAAATCACATGATCAAAATAGCAAATAACTCAGCAGCTAATTTAAGTGTTATCCTAAAATGGAAAACTGTCTTCGATTCAACATAGCAAGACCGTCCAATTTGATATCTTCTCTGTTAAAAAATTAATTTGTTTATGTGTCAAAACGTTTCTTGCATATGAATTGAGAACAACTTTAAAAAAACGTTTAAATTATTTTTCTATCTTAATTAAAAGGGGAAATATTAAATTTTCATTTTGATTTATTTTCAAAATCTAACTTTTAAACAATGGTTGTCACGGAAACGACCTTTTGTAAAAATGCGTTTTTCTTCGGGACGGGTTTTTTCAACATTTCTCCTATTTAAATTGCTATAATTTAAGAACCTTTAAAGATAACGGTTCAAACTTGGGAGATGTCTTTTTTAGCTATTTTACTTTAATTTTAATTCAGCAAGTTTCAGAAAAGTATTTTTTTTTAAAGTATTTATTATTATTGAAAAAAATTTGCATTATTTTTTTCCTAATTTTTATTTAAATTAATATATTTTTTTAAATACTGAATTAAAACTTATATATTACTTTATATATATATAACTATACTACATATTATATGTATCTAATTTTATTTGAATGAAAAACAATTCAAATTCTACAAATAATATTTCGAGTTATAAATATTTTAAATAACCCCACTTTTTTTAACAAATTTTAAATTAATTTTTATTATTATATATGAGAAGTTTTTTCGTGTGATTTTGTTTACAAATAATATAGTTAACCATCGCAAAAAAAACTCAAAATTTCAACTAAATAAATAAAAAATATTTTTAAGAATGTGCGGGACCCCCCTTAAATAAACAAATCTAGTCTACGCCTATAGATTTAGCATTAGCGAGGGGAATTCGGATCCTCAATGTTCACGATGTAGCGAATTTCGGTTGTTGTCGTTCAGCTTCCCTGTAAAATCAGTTTTGCCACAACCACAGTCCAGTGAAGGAACAACATTCATGGAGGCGCAGACGATTTCCACTCCATCTTAATGATGGCTTAGGGGGCTGGTGCAAATATAACGTTATCATTATAGGGAGGTCTGGCAAATGCTATCCTAAGATATCTCTATGGGGAGGGGGGGATGATTTGCTTTTTGATATCGACATCATTTTGGATCCAATTAAAAATGTTAAAATTCCGTAACTATTCCGTTGTTCGGGATTCATTGTTTAGAGGTTTAGTGTAATGTTATTTCTAAGAAAGAAATCCGGTATTGCTAAAACATGACCGACATTCGGAGGTAGAAAATATCACTGTATTTACAAAAAAAAAAAAAAACAAAAAAAAAAAAAAAAAAAAAAAACAAAAAAAAATCAATAATTTTTGTTAAAAAAAACTATTTTAAGGTAGGCACATACTTTAAGAGAGCTAAAATTTCCAATACAGCGTGTGTGGGTGCGAGATATGATATGGAAATAAAGAGTAAAAAACATTGAACGAATTGATTTCTTCCTTCTTTATGCACCAAAATCATTTCCCAACCCCCTCCCCCTTTCTCCACCCTCATATTTCGGCCTGATCGACTGCGTGGGAGGAAACACGGACAGAGGGGGCGCTGTTTTCACTGACAAACACTGATTTGAAATGAATCGTCTGAGAGACACATGCAGTAGTTACAGAGTTTTAAAAGCGAATCAATCAAATATGTTTTCAGTTTCACTTCGCTTTCATTATTTATTTTGGGGAGTCCAATTTCACTCGCAAGTTTTTTGATGCGTCGATCATTTTTTAACTCTTTCCAACTTTCTCTCAAAGTGTTTACGCAATCGGCTTGTCCATCCGTCTGTCCAAGCTCTAATTCCCATCAATAGTATTTACATAACGTATTTACATAATTACGAACGCACTTGAAAAGGGAATTCCAGAAAAACGTTTGAGAATCATTTGCTTCAATCCTATGTAGAAGATTAACTCTCTCAGAGAATTAAAAATTAACCTAATATTATCAGGGCCCGACTTAGACAATAGGAGGGCCCCCTTCTATCTTTTTTTTTTTTTTTTTTTTTTTTTTTTTTTTTTTTTTTTTTCGTAAATTATATACTGAAGAGATTAAAACTAAAATTCACACCTATTGTATGTGTACATAAATTTCGTTCCAAGTACAGTCGGCTCTCGTTAATTCGAACTCGTCGGGACCACAAGAAATGTTCGAACTATCCGATGTTCGAATTATGGAAAATATGAAATTAAAACATGCTTAATATGGTGCTATTACAAAGGAATTAATGTTATAGTGGTTTTTTAATTTATTTAGTCTGTTATCATTAGAATATGACTTAATTTTAAATTAGAATGTACAAATACATAAACTAATTAAAAGATTAGAAACAAGCACGATGGAAGAAAAATTTAAAGCGTCACTTAAGGACAGATGGGACACTAAGAAAGTGGATATCAAATGCATTGGATTATATGCATACGCGTTCGGAACAATTCTCACAAAAATCAAAGAAAGTTATTCAAATAATCTAAAATCCGTGAGAAAAAAAGAAAAATGAAAAATCGGAATTCTCGCTAGTTCGAATTAAACGAAGTCAAGAAAAAATGAGTTCGAATAAATGAAAATTTTTAACATTATTCTGCCATTGAAAATTTCGGGACATCATGTTTCGTTCGAATTAAGCGAAGATTCGAATTATCCGATTTCGAATTAAGGAGAGTCGACTGTACTATTAACATCTATATACACAATAACAGAAAAAAGATAACTTTAAGTATAGAATTCTTTTTTTTTTTTTTTTTTTTTTTGTTACAGGGGACATGGGGTACAGAAATAGGAGGGAAAAAAAAACCTCTTAAAACTTAAAAAACAAAGAATTTTGGTCACTTTAGATCATTTTTTATCCTTTGACACTCTTTTAACAAAAAAACTTATATCTGTCTTTGGGGGAGCCTGGGGCAATTACCCCGCACGCCCCTGCTTTAGACGGGCCCTGAATATTATGTTCAGAAGTGCTCCGATTAAGTGGTTTTAGTTGGGATAAAACAAGTTAAAATTAGTTTAGAATGGAATGATGTATTGGACTCAGATAAAGGGGGGGGGGGGGGGAGGGAAGCTGGAAAACCATTTGTTCTAAACAAAAAATTATAAAAATCTCCAAATTCTGTTATATCAATACTCCTTTCGGAAGATGTAAATACTGAAAAAAATCTCCCCAAAAGCTTAGGGTACAGGACATTTCCTCAAAACGCAGGCAATTTGGTGAAATTTTATAATTTGTAAACGTTTTGTAAATTCGAGAGAACTGACAGCTACGGTTGTAATACAGTAGACTCCCTCAAATCCGAACATAATTTACGAATGTAAACAATGAAACATTCAATTCAGATAATATTACAAAATTTGAATTTTTCAGTTTTATATCAATTATATATAGCTTTTAATTTGTAATTTTTGTTAATATTGCTGAATTTGTGTTTTTCATGAAGGAAGAATAAATTTGTTTCTGAGAAAATTAAAGATGTTGCTAATATCACTGGTAATTACAATCTTTTTACAAAACATATTTATGTATTAATGAAGCTGTTTTGGTTATTAAGTTTGGCTAAACCTTAAATAGAACTTCTTGACTTTATGATTTTGATGTGAATTAGTAATGTGCTTTTATAAGGCAAGTTCATTGATTAATGTAAAAAAAAAATGCATTTAATGTTTATAATGAATATTTGATCACATATTATTGATTATTAACTTGACCTTTGCTTGTAATATTTTAATCATTTTAAAAATTATCTAAATTTTAATTGTTTTAGTATATTACTTATTTTAATATTTTATTATATTGTAACTTTTAGTTTCAATTATCAATCATTATAGTTTCAATTACATTCAAATGACTGTTTAAAAAATGTAAACAAAGCAATGACCAGAAATCAGCAAAACCTCTGGTCCCAAGCTGTGCGGATTTAAGGGGATCTACTGTATTTCGTTCAAAGTGGTCCGGGACATAAAAATCTTCAAATTTTCTAAAAAAAAAAAAAAATTATAACATTAAAAATTCCTCGATCTTTTCCTGCTTAAAATGACATTTAAATCATGAATCTATCTTAACTGGAACTAGAAATATTAATTTTTTCATTTTGTTCTGTTTTCAAAATCTAGCTTTCAACCAATGGCTGTCATGGAAGCGACTTCTTATGAAAAGGCGTTTATCTTCATGATGGGTTTTTTTCACCATTTCTTGCATTTCAAGTGTTATAAGTCAAGAACCATAAAAGATAATTGTTTGCGACTCGGAACTTTTTTTTATTATTATTGTTTTACTTTAATTTTGATTCAGATACTTTGAAAAAAATAACTAATAATAACACATTGCTCAGTGGTGCACAAAACAGGAATTTTAATATACATTAGTACATATTAAAAATAAAATAAAATAAAATGAATAAAATAAATGAGCAATGTGTTATTATTAGTTAAATTTTATGGTCCAACCGTCCTATATATATTTATTGAAAAAAATAGTTACTTTAGAAAATATTATTTTTTAAGTAACATCATTTTTTTTTTAATTTTGACTTTACAAATTTTTAACTTTTGTTTAAATTAATATTTTTTAAAATTATTGAATCAAAATTAAAATTCAGCTATTTCTGTTTATTTACGCGAAAAGATTTTGAAATTATACAAATAGTATTTCGAGTAATAACGTTTTTAAATGACACCATCTTTTTCGCAAATTTTTTATTTAATTTAATTTTTTTAATTCTGAGAAGTTTTGTCATATGATTTTGTTTACAAATCATGTGGCTAACCATTACGAAAATTTTCACAATTTTAACTCAATCAATAATAATTATTTTAACAACTTTAAAACCTTTAAACCTGTAAAATTTTTTGGGTTAAAAAAAATACATCTTTTGAATTAGGCTTAGAAGTAAAGAGGTTTTATATTAAGCTAGGTTAAGTGGGAATAAAGTGGGACTGAGCAAAAAAAAAAGTTTGAGAACCACTTGTTCTCAAGGAAAAAAGGGAGAGCACAATGGAAACTCTTAACTGTTCTAATAGCAGTATACCCTCTCCAGATGATGTCGTTAAAAACAAAAATTCCCCAAAAATTGCAGGCCATTTGCCCAAAAGAGAAACAATTTGGTAAATTTGGTAGTTTCTAAGCGTTTTGAAAATTTACGAGACCTGGCAATTACAGTTGTAATGTTTTTTTTTTTAAAGGCGAATTTTGTTGGGATACAAAATAGATCTTTTGAATTAGGCTTAGAAGTGAGGAGATATCAATTGAACTAGGTTAGGTAGGAATAAAATGGAAATGAGCAAAATAAGTTTGAGAACCACTTGTTCTCAAGGAAAAATAAAAGAACACAATGAAATCTCACAATTGCTGTAGTATCAAATAATAACTTTAAAAGACATCGATGGTAATAAAAATCCCCCAAAAGTACAGGGTGCAAGCCATTCCCTCAAAACCTTAATTACACAGACAATTTGGGTAAATTTTATAGCTTTTAGTGGTTTTGGAAATACAACAGAGCTGTCAGTTACGGTTATAACATTTCTTTTAAAAGAGTGAATTTTGTTGGAGTAAAATTGACAACTTGGATTGAATTAGGCTTAAGAAAAGAGGATATACATTGAACTAGGTTAAATAGCAACTGGGATTGAGCAAAAAAAGTTTGAGAACCATTTGATTTCAACGAAAAATGAGAAAACCAGAACATAATCTTTTATACAGTAAATATTGATTCCAATTACTTTTTCAGGAAGTGCCGTTAGGAGAAAAAAAAAATCCCCCCCCCCCCCAAAAAAAATACAGTAGGGCGCAAGCCATTCTGCTTAAACACAAACAGTTTGGGAAAAATTTATAGCTTTTATGTGTTTTCTGAATTCGAAAAGGTTATAATAATTCGATTGTAATATATTATAATCAGTTCGGTTGTAATATATTTTTAAACGAGTGATTTTACTTTGGATAAAATAGACAGAATAATAGAATCAATAGAAATAATTAAGCTTAAAAGTGAAGGATACAGACTAAACTAGGTTCAATAGGACTGAGCAGAAAAAAAAGTTTGAGAACCACTTGTTTTCGAAGAAAAAAGAGAGAACACAGCGAAATCTCTCAACTGTATCAGTACATTCTTCAAGAGATGTCTTTAGAAATAAAAATTTCCCCAAAAGAATAGGATACAGGCCAAAACATAAACAATTTGGGGAAATTTTGTTGTTTCTGGGCGTTTTGGAAATACAACAGAGTTGTCAGTTACGGTTGTAATACTTCTTTTGAAAGAAAGAATTTTGTTGGGATTTAAAATAGGCCATTTGAATTGGGCTTGGAAGGGGGGGGGGGGGTATAGACAGAGCTAGATTAAGTGAGAAAAAAAATAGAACTGAACAAAAAAAGTTTGAGAACCAGTTATTATCAACTAAAAATGAGAGAATACAGCGAAATTTCTCAACTGCTCTAATATCAGTACCCTCACTTTAGAAACAAAATATTCCCCCAAAAGATACGATGCAGGCTATTTCTCCAATATATAAACAATTTGGTTAAATTTCATAGCTTCTAAGTGTTTTCTAAATTTAAGAAACTTGGCAGTTACAGTTATAATATTTCTTTTGAAAAGGTGAATTTTGTTGGGATACAAAATACCCCTTTTGAATTAGGCTTAGAAGCGAAGTATATAGATTGAACTAGGTTAAGTAATAATGAAGTGGAACTGAGCAAAAAAAAATTGAGAACCACTTGTTCTCAACGAATAAAGAGGGAACACTGCAAAACCTTTCAGACAGTCAATATTTATCCCAATCATCATCCTCTGAGGGGGATGGTCGAATCCATTCTCCATCCACATATATAGACACTCCTGTCACACACTCCGATCGCTGTGTCGAGATACGAAGATAAGGATAAATCCTGAAACCCCCCTCCGGATCGAATCCGGGTTCTAGGGTGGGGAGTGGTGCAAACGATAAATAGTGGAATATCAGAAACTCACCGTGTGTGCTGCTATTCCCGTCGTCGGCAGCCTCCATCCGAACTTTCCACAGTACATCCGGGCATCTCCGGTGATCCCGCGCCTCTCCTAGCATCCCTGCAACCGTCGACGGTAGCGACCTCATTCTGAAGGGTGTGGGGGTGGGGTGGTTGCTGCCCACACCCCCTCCCGTTAATAGTGCGGGGTAGAGTCGTATCGAATAATGCGTATCATTATTTTCTTGGTGTTGTAACCATTCTGGAATTAAGTGCGAGTGGCTTTTCTTTTCCCAACTCAGTGGTTTTAGCTTTACGCGGATATGTGCAGGAGCGCCGGCAAAGCGAATTCGGAGGAAGGGCAGGATTTTTCCGCAATGGAAAATTGAAACAGTGAATAAATATAAAAACACATGACGGAATTCAATGGTTTTTAATACAAAATATATAATATAAACTTTAAAATTTTGCGATTTCATAAAAACCAATCAAAAAGAGATGTTAATAGCTAATTTTATTTAAAAACGTCAAAGTACTTTCAAGCCTTAATCAGACTCTTCCTCAGAGAATATTTTTGTTTTCTGTTTTGATTTGTTAACTATTTGGAAAATAGTTCTTGTCCTCAGTAGAAAACTTGAAAATCTGAAGTACATCTGCATCTTTTTATTGGTTGAATTCCACAATTTATTTTATTTTATTCGTTTTCTGATGAGTCCATGTTTAATGTCCGAAAATGGAATACTTCATGTTGCCACAATGACAAAAAAGTAATAAGAACATAAAATAATAATAATAATTTGAAAACAAATTATGATAAAGATTTCACTCAAATTACATTAAAAATTGCATTTTTTTCTCTACACAGCGGTGTAAAAATTTAAAATGTGCGATGTTCAGAAGTTTAAAAATTTGCAGTTCCGAAAATTGCAAAACTGAAATTTCATTTAAAATTTGTTTGTGATAGGCTCCAGGAATATGAATGTTGAATCCATGTCGTACGGTAACAGGAGGCGTACGGAAGTCAGTCTGATGAACTCCATCCAATAAAAATGTGCATTTTTAACAGTTAAAGTACTGTTTTTTTAGGTGCGTTCGTAATTATGTAAATACGTAGCACCTATTGTTGTCGCTCAGTCCGTCCGTCTGTCTGTCCGCATATAACAACGCAAAAACTACCCAACCGAATCGTTTGAAATTTAAAATACATAATTATAACATAATTTTGTCGAGTCATTTCAAATTTTATGAAAATCGGATGGATAGATCAGTTACAGGGACAATTAAAAGGATTCCGTTACATGATGGTCAATGGGGAAAAAAAGTTTCCAATGCATTTTAATCGTTTGAAATTTAAAACATATAATTATTACGTAATTTTGTCTAGTCATTTCAAATTTTATGAAAGTCGGATGCATAGATCATTTACAGGGACAATCAAAAGTATTCCATTACATTACGGTCAATGGGGAAAAAGTTTCGAACGCATTTTAATGATTTTACACCCATTCGAACATAATAGAATTGGCATGAATCTATGAAATATATACTAAAATATGCATTCCATACAATCTGTGATGCAAATAATTTTTATCATTAAATTACAGGGCCACACAAAAGTATCCCACTTACATAAGGCTATACGGGGAAACATTGTTTGGGGCGTGTTTTAATTATATTCAACTATTTCATATTTTATGAATAAGATATACGTTTCTGAGGTGTAATAAAAATTACTTCCTGCATATTTACAGGAACACAAAGATTTCGACTACTTTACTGTATCCGAAGTACGCTCTACTATATCAGTAAGATCTTTTTTTTTTTTTTTCATTGGTCTAGGAATATTAATGTTTAATATATGATTCACTGTGATCATCCGAAAAATTATGTTTATTATTATCATTAATTTAAGTATAGAATTTATTGATAAGTCTTTAAAATTAAATTTAAAAATATTATTTTCCAAATTATTTTAATTATAATTTTGCTATTTTCTATTGTTTTGTTTTCTGGAAAACAAAAATATTCTCTGAGGAAGAGGAACCTGATTAAGGCTCGAAAGTATAAAGACATTTTTAAATAAAATTAACTATTGACATCTACACTTGGTTATTTTAATCACCTTTTTAAATAAACCTGAACATTTTAAAGTTCAGGTGTTGTGACGAATGTTGTCAGGCCCGTTGTCACAAAACAGCAAGACAGAGAGACACTTAAAGCGGGACAGTGGTTTCTCAATCGGGACATCCCATTAAAACGATATCTGTCTGTAACGCAAAATATCGGTGTTTCTTTAGGAAGTTTTCGATAGTTTTAAGGTTGTAGTTTTTAATATATAACTGCTAAAGCAAATTCCTATAACGGAAAATATTCATATTCCTTTAGGAAGGAATGTTTTATAAGCAAAACTGTTAAGACCTAAACCTGTTTATGATGGAAAATATTCATGTTTATTTCAGATGGAATGTCTTAATTATGTGACCGCTACGACAGACGTCTGTCTATAAAGGAAATTATACATATTCCTGTCGGAAGGAATATTTTAAAAATATAACTTCTGAGACTGAAACCTGTTTATAACGGTAAATATTTGAGATACTTTCGGAAGAAATACTTTAAATGTATAACTACTACGATAGAAACTTTTCCATAACGAAAATTATTCAATTTCCTTTAGGAAAAAATGTTTTAGATATATAACTGCTAAAACCGAAACCTGTTCATTATGGAAACTATTTATGTTCCTTTAGAAAGGAATATTTTAAATACATAAATGCTAAGACGAAAACCTGTCTATAACGAAAAATATCCATTTTTTAGGAAGAAATGCTTTAAATATATAGCTGCTGAGACCGAAACATATTTATGACGGAAAAGATTTATGTTCAAGTCCGAAAAAATATTATAAAAATATAACTGCTGAGATCGAAACCTGTTTATAAAGGAAAATATTCACGTTCCTTTAGGAAGGAATGGTTTATATTTTTAATGCTTTTACTTACCCATCATACGTCGTATAGGGTAAGTCTTGCAATCGTTTTGAAAATCGAAAAATTTTTTTTGACGGATTTACACGTTTTAGATAGTAGAGATTCCGAAAAACATATTTTTAGAAAAAAAAATTTGCCGTCCGTCTGTCTGTCTGTCTGTCTGTCTGTAAACGCTCTATCTCCCGAGCAAATTGAGATAGAGACTTGAAATTTTGTATGTAGTTAGTATGTAAGAATGGGACGAACCCTATTTAATATCAGCAACCTCGATTATCCGGAACTATTTTTTTCGGACTCTCGAAAAATTCGTTCTGATGAAAGGTATATAAAAATTTTCGAATTTTTTTATTTTAAGGAATGGACATAAAAGGCAATAAAATAACACACATTTTGCATATAGAACGAAGTCGATCGGATTATGAGTTGCCGAGATATTTGTAATCCTGTTTTCCACATTTTTCGATTTTTCATGACCCTGTATTTCATTCAAATTTCAATTCAGAGGTATACTTTAATTGGAAATGAGACGCTTAATCCGACGCAATTAATTGTTAGTTAATAGAGTTATTATTTTTGGAGTTATAAGAATGTTTCTTTTACGCAATTTGGTACTACTTGAGTAGTTTGGCGTTTTATATAATTAGTCGAAATTGGTACATCAGCAGTTCTTTAATATAGCATTACTATGTATTAACAATATTTAAATTTTGTTTATGAATTGCAATGCATTGTATTAATAGTTTTCACATGTTTTATTTTCATATACATATCCACGATGGGTAAGTATTACGGTGGCCCCCAACGACTAGTTTTTAACTCAGTGGTTTTAACTTGATACGGATGTGCAGGGTCACATCAGAAGTGGGGAAAATTTCAGAAAATCTTACCAGTCAAAGATTTATTTTACAATCCAGCAAGATGCAACTTACAGAAAAAAAATTTATGAAACAGTTGTACGTAACTGCACAAATATTGAATTTCTATTATTACAACGTTTTTTCATTTTTTTCTCTCCATAATATTAAGAAATATATTCAAGAGAGGAAAGATTAAGAGTGTATTTCGATTCGAACTGCTTATTTTCCGATTTATTTCTAAATTCATTTTTGCTTTCAAATGCACCAAACTAGCATATTGTCCTATTTTGAAAGTGCACAAGGTGCCGTGATTGTCGATTCTTTGATAAGTGCAGAAAGTATTGCAAACAAAAATCAAAAATGGCATTTCGAACCGATTTTTCCGAAGCGGGAGACCTGTGAACGTAAAAAGGGTCCTACTGAGAAGGTAATTGTTTATAAATCAAATTCTGACGAATTGGGTGTAAAATGACATCACACGGCACCTCGTACGTCCCTTCAAGAATCCCCTCAGCAAGTTTCGTGCTTCTACTTATAAAAATGTGTCTGAAATTGTATCAGAAAATTTTCGAGCTGTTGAAGGTGGAAAAGCTTTTTTTCGAATACACCCTTAATATAGGATAGGACTTCTTATCATGTTTACATTATAACTTGAGTTTGAGTGAACAACGCTTTGAGGTCTATAGCTACAAATGGCTGTTACCTCGAATGATCCATAAACCACAGAAACAAATACGGAACACTTTATTATTGCAAGAAATCCAGTACATACATTTTTTAATACACATCACAGGGACAACACCCGCACACCCATGCCGCTAGCTGGACTCGAACCAGGGTCCAGCGGTGTGGGAGGAGCTCACGCTACCGACCACGCCACTGGATCGGCATTACATTATAACAATTTGGAAAGTTTACATAAAAAAAACAAATATATTCGAGATGTAGACAGGGGCGATCTCTAGTTTCCTCGCCTCACACACCCACTAACCGTTTTTCAGTGTCTGTAATTTGTCTACATTTTTTGTTAAATTTGTTCGGTTTCAATTTCTCTCTATTTTATTTTTTTTTCCTTTGCTATTTAGAGTCGAAAGCATTCGGATAGTAGGTAAGGCCGCTTAATAGCGACGGCGCTTCGCGCAAGAGAGTCTTCCTATTCGGGTCGTAAGTAAAGAGTTTTGGCGCTATACGTGGTCGCTTTATCAGCGACAGTTCCCCCTTCCTGTTCTCGCTGTCGCTCGCCAATGCGCCAAATTGCGACTAAATTCTTCATTTGGCGAGTAAAGAAACGATTAGATTCGCCAAATTGCTAGTGTTCAATTTTTGCTTATTCTTTTTTGTTTTTCATACATATGCATATATATTTATATATATTTAATATATGCATATTTTTTTATTTGTAGCGGATAGTTGAAATTAGATTAATAACAATCCCTGTCACAGCTATAAAAACTCAGGTTATTTTAGAACATATAGAAAAAAAAAGGGTTACATTAAAGGATTAAAGATACTTTTTTTTGTGCTACATGGCGAATCTATTTGGCTAATACTTTTTTCATTTGGAGAATGTTTTTTATTTTTAATTAGCCAAATTACTAACGTTGGTCAAATGTCAGGGAGAACACTGGCGCTCACCACGATTTACGTTAAAAATGTTTTTGGTATATCTTTATGGCTTACAATTTTATTAAAAATTCACGCGCCCTGTCAGAAACCATTGTCGACCACATCCTCCACTGTCGAGTAAAATGATGTATCCCTCCTCCTGCCCATATCCACTCTCACAAAAATTACCACTTACATTTATAAAGGCGGCTGGTCACTTAGCGGCCGAATTTCCCCCTCACTAAGTCTGTGGGCGTTTGACACATTTTTATATTCTAAATATCTGCTCGGAAAATGCTCTGTTTAACTTCTTTTTCAATCTTCTCTTCTTAAAGGATGTATCTTTTTTTAGTTTTCAAAATATTTCTAAAATCTGTGCGTAATTCTATAGGACATATTAAAATTTTACTTCCAGCTTGTCAATTTTTGAAGCATAAAATATTAAATTGAGCATAAATTTTAGAAATATTTTGAAAATTCAAAAAAAGTGATATCCTTTAAGAAGAGAACACTGAAAAAAGAAGTTAAAACTATTAATTCCCAGGTTATGTATTAATTTTAGCTGAAAATTTTAAACTTAATTTTATTTGAACTTTTTTTCGCATTGTTCGACAGTTGTAAAAATTTCAAATATTCATAAAAATAGAAAAAAAATCGTGCTGTAAAGGGTTAAACACAAAACTGGGCACTATCTGACACATTTCAGAAGTCACCTTTGTCCGCAAACCCATTTGATTAGCTCTCATTCTAAAACTAATTTATTGCTTACAAGGAAGGTCTCCATACTGGGCATACTCAGAATTTTAACGAAAAAAATACTAATTGAAATACTTATGTATGTAATAAAGGATCCGTCAAAATTAGCGGCGGAATCACATTAGAAAATATGTAAAAAAATAAAATAGTTTCGAATATTTGGCGGGAAAAGACGAAAAAGTCACTCGATTTGGCGAGCAGCCCTTTTCCACGCCAAAAGCAAACGATTATAATGAAACTCAAAACTGTTAGATATTTAGTTTGCGTGTAAGGGGTATTTAATGAATTTAAACATAAGCAATGAGAGACTTTAATATATTATATACATATATATACATATTGTATTGCATATATATATTACTTGTTGAAGTAGTTATTTCATTAATCACTGGAAAAAAATGTTTTCATAGATAAAAAAAAAAATCATATTGAGAAAAATTATCTTCATACATTTAAGCGTATTGAAAAATAAAAGACAGGTTTTCATAGCAACAAAATGTAATCGACAATTCTCAATTGGACTTTGAGATTGAAACAAATCTAATTAATTGAAATTATGAATTTCGTTTTAAATCTCAAATTTTGATGATTAAATTTGAATATATATATACATATAAATATCGATATAACAAAATTATACTTAAAACAAACTAAAACTTACAAAACAAAAGTTATTTAAATTAAATTTCTCAAAACAAGTTCAACATGAAGTTTTTCTTTTCCTTGAAGTGTATTTGATATAAAGTATTTTTTGAAATTACATTCCATCGCCAACCGGCAATAAACCGCCAAATAACGAAATTTTTTTTTTTTTTTTTTTTTTTACGGTTACTGATTGGAGATTCCGCCGAAATTTTTTTTATAAACGTATTTAATCACACGAGAACAACATTATTCTGTAATTTTTTCAGATTTTTCGGGGTATGCCCGTATGGAGACCTTCCTTGTTAGCCTCATTTAACCCTTTTCCAGCAAGGGAAGAATCTATTAGTAAAATGAGAAATTATCGACTGACACCGGAATTTAGAAACAAATTAAGAATCCCTTGATTTAAATTTTCACTGTAAAAGCAAATTTTTATTAAAATATCATTCGTACCATATGCAAATCTGGAATTCAAATTAGGTACTCCAGACTGTGCACAGTGTGCCGGAAAGGGTTAAAGTTTTCAACCAACTGCGGTTGGAGTCTTTGCAAAAGGCAAAATTATTTTTCTCTCTGCCTGTAAATCTACTTTTACCTTCGAAAGGATCGACGAGCGGCAGAAATCCAATCTCGTGTTCGCCGTTCGCAGAGACTCACTTGGATTGGACAAAAACACAGCATTTTAAGGATGTATTTCGATTCAAACTTCTTATTTTCCGATTTATTTTTAAATTCACTTTTGCTCTCAAACATATCAAACTTGCAGATTCTCTTATTTGGAAAGTGCACAAGGTGCCGTGAGGGTCGATTCTTTCATGAATGCAGAAAACATTGCAAAAAATGCAATCAAAAACGGCATTTGGAACAGATTTTTCCTAAGCGGGAGATCTGGGAACGAAAAAAAGGGTCATGCTGATAAGGTAATTGTTCATAAGGGTGTATTTCGATTCAAACTGCTTATTTTTCCGATTTATTTTTGAATTCATTTTTGATCTCAAATGCACCAAACTTTCAAAAGCTCTTATTTGGAAAGTACACAAGGTGCCGTGATGGCCGATTCTTTGATCAATGCAGAAAATATTGCAAAAAAAAAAGCAATCAAAAACGGCATTTCGGACCGATTTTTCCCAAGCGGGAGATCTGGGAACGAAAAAAAGGGTCATGCTGATAAGGTAATTGTTTATAACTCAAATTCTAATGATTGGAGCGTAAAAAGACATCACACGGCATCTCATACGTCTCGTCAAGAATCCACTTAGCAAGTTTCATGTGTTCTACTTTTAAAAATGTGTCTGAAATTGTATCGGAAAATGTCGAGTTGTTGAAGGTGGAAAAGCGTTTTTTCGAATACATCCTTAAAGCAGGGGAAAGGACGGTGAAGGCAAAAACACGCACTTTCCACAAATTTAATTTTTGAATGTATGGAGGAAGTTTGGGTCATTATCAGAAAAAACGATCAATGTGCAGTCATTACCAATTTCTGTTCATTCAGTATAATTTTAACTGACAAGGAAGGTTGAATTGAGTATTGTCGATTCCGTTTTATTGCTATGGAAACATCTGTCTCTTATTTTTGAATACGCTTAAATGTATAAAGATAATTTTTCTCAATATATACATATATATTTTTTTGTATATGAAAATACTTTTACCAGTGATAAATTAAATAACTACAGCAACAAGCAATATATATATGCAATACAATATATATATGCTTATAATATACTCTATCATTGTTTATGTTTAAATTTCTTAAATGGTATTTATACGCATTCTAAAAATCTAACAGTTTCAGTTGCAATAAAAACATTTGCTTTTGGCGAGAAAAAGTATTTTTTGCCAAATCGCATGCCGCTTTCGATTATTCTCGCCAAATCTTCGAAAGTATTTTTTTTTTATTATTATTATTACAAAGTTTCTACTATAGTTCCGCCGCTCATTTTGACTGATCCTTTATTACATACGTGAGTAGTTTAATTAGTATTTTTTTCAAAAAATTCTGAATATGCCCAGTATGGAGACCTTCCTGTAAAAATAAACCAAACTGATTTTTAAGACTGAAGCTGAAACCGAAATTCAGTAATCTTTATTTTTAGCCGCAAACGAAAATGAAAATAATGTTGTTTCTCAGCAATTAATGCATACATAAATAAATATAATTAGTTATATGAATACTAAGAGAAGCTTAGAATTTTCTTTATAAATTTGCGAAAACAGTGTACAATGGAATAAAATATAACACTCTAAAATCTGCATACCATTTTGTATGTACCGTTTAAACAATAGAAACAATGATAAAATTATCCCGACAGTTTCAACCGAACTACTCGGCCTTTTTCAAGGTAAAATAACGATTTAAACTGACATAGACACGTTATCTAGATCGGTGAGAGATGAAGTTAAAACACGAGGGATAAAATAAGGAAAAAGAAACATGAAGGGAAAAACTCAACAAGAATCGCTACACGCGAAAAAACATGGAGGGGGAAGAAAAACGGTAAGAGGACAACAAAACATGAAAAAATATTAAGACAGAAAGAAGAAGGGGTGAACTATATACGCTGTAAATTAAACCAGATACTAGGGATAGTAAAAGACATATTATCATTACATACTTGATGCTGACGTGTAAAAATTTCCCCACCAGATAAGTTCCATTTAATGGCGCCAACTTATATGAGCCCGTGGGGCTTAAGCTTATCCCAATAATTTTGAATCATAGCGTACCCAATTTTCATTGTTCGAGTTCATTATTATTTTATTATTAAAAATTTATTTTACCAGTGACCATGTATTTTAATTATAGATTGTCATCCATAAATACTGAAATGCTTAACTTTCCATAAAAGTTAATTCCATGTTTAACTTTCTACTATTTTTAGTTTGCAGTCATGTTCATGATATGATGATACAGTAAAACCTCCATAACGGACACTCCCGAATAGCGGACACCCCTATTTAACGGACAGTTTTCTAATCCCCACTCCCAAAACCTTAATTTTTATATGTTTAACTTCTGAAAAACGGACATTCTGAATAGCGGACACTAATTTTAACGATGAACGCTGAAAATTTTATTTTTAATGTGTAACAAAAGTGAAAAAAAAAAAAGTAAAAAATCGCTAAATTTATCGGAACAATGTTTCATAAATTTTCTGACCACTGGTAAATTTAGGGTTAGGCTGGGGAAAATCCCCTTCCCTGCCCTGTATTGAATTCAGGGGGTAAGTTGGGAGAAAATGTCCCTCCCAGACCATTGGTATGCCTCCTCCTTCGTCGAAAATTTGAGATTTTATGCTTTTAAGAAGCGCCAAAATATGGTGGGCAATTATACAATTTTTTATATAAAAAAAAAGATGTTTCAAAAGTATTAAAACTACCACCTTGACTAGAACTTGACACTGAAAAGCAAATTACATGTTATCGCGAGTAAAAGCAAAAGGTCTGCACAATCTCATTTCAGTTTTATTGCTTAAAAAATTTTAATATCTGATTATTATATAATAGACGGTGGTATATTTTTATGGTCATATATTTAGGACATCTGTGAGTCAAATAAGGCATTATAATAAGGCAACATACGCATTTCTTATCAATTTTTTAATCACCGAGGTTTTCCTAATAGCGGACACCTCCGAATAGCGGAAAGTTTCAGCGCTCCCGAGCTGTCCTTTATTTAGAGGTTTTACTGTATTACAATGTACATTAGTTTCTTTATAAGGAAAAATGCATAAAAATATAATTTAATAAAACTGTAACTATATTAAATCATGATCCTGATTCAAAATTTTCATTTTTCACTACCTGTTCACACTTCAAATAAAAATAAACTCTTCATACCATTTTGCCAGAATATGTTGGAGCCCACCCAATATTTTTGAGCTCACCCAATTTTTTTAAAAGTTGGCGCCACTGGAAAGTCTCTGTGAAGTCTCATAACAATATTCTGTCTGTGTTCAGTGGCGCAGCCAAGCGGGAGGTTTTGGGGTTAAAACCCCTCCCAGAGCTAAGAAAGATCGCCGCTTATAGGAATCAAAACAAAATTTAATATCTAAACTTTTGGCATATTTCAGAATCTGCCGCTTTGTTGAATCAGATTCCATTTAACAAAGTGATTCAATGAAATGGCGAAAATTCTACTTAAAACTGTGAAAGTGCATATTACATGCATTAGTTGGGTGAAAATTGAATATTTGAACTAAGTCACTTTTTTGAGATGTTTTATGCTAAAAGAATGGTGATTTCCTGTTCAATTCGAACCCAGATATTTTTAGAGAACTTTGACAATAACCAGGTATGTAGTGGAGGGTATACGGGAGTATACGCCTTATACCTTCTGGATTTTTTAAGGAACACCGTATACCTTCTATTTCTCAAGAAAGCAATAGTCTATACACTCCAGGGTATACTTTCTGCCTTGAGCGTATACCCTCTGGTTTTTTTACGACTACACCCCTGACAATAACAAAGATATTTTAACGAAAATTTCAACACGTTTACAGTACTTAATGCCAAATTCAATGTCATGTAGTGTAATGTGGTGAATAACACCAGAAGTAATGATTTTAGTTGTTGACACGTAGGTTCAAATTATTGCCTTTTCCTGGCTTTTACGTTTTCTTACTCTAATGTAAACGCTGTTTAAATGAAACATGATCAATGTAACTGCGGAAAAAATGCATTATGATTTGACGCAGTAAAAATACTGATTATATTAACCGCTGATTCAAATAACCGTCAAACACATTTATCAGAAATTCATCCTCTCCCCCCTAGAACCGAATTCTGGCTGCGCCACTGTGTTGGAAAGGGTTTCTTAATCTCTTTTTTCTTTCTTGTTTACTTTTGTGCTTAACTCCCGCCAATCCATAACGTCGAAAAGAATGGAAGAGGGAAGCTGTAATAAAAGTACTGATCTTTTTTTTTTCTATTCTATTCTTAGAAAGAAATTAAAAAAAGTTGGAAATTGCACGTGAAGTGTAGCACACGAGGTGCATTCGTACGATAACGAAGTTTTAAAAATATTACTCTCCTATATCAATCTCCTAAAATTGAAAATAGTGAATTACAATTAAAACGCTCATCAAACAATGTTCTCCCTATACCATTATGTAATTTGTGTGGCCTTGTAAATCAATAACAAATGCATCACAAATTATGTAAAATGTATATTATAATATGTACTTTATAGTTGCATATAAATTTTTTAAGTTCGAATGAGTGCAACACCATTAAAATGCATTTGAAACATTTCCCCCCATTGACCCTCATGTAACAGAATACTTTTGATTCTTCCTGTAATTGATCTATGCATCCGATTTTCATAAACTTTGAAATAACTCGACAAAATTATGTAATAACTATGTATTTTAAATTTCAAACATATAAAATACATTTGAAACTTTTTCCCCATTGACTATGATGTAATTGAATACTTTTGATTGCCCCTGTAATTGATCTATGCACCCGACTATAAAAAATTTTGAAATAACTCGACAAAATTATGTAATAACTATGAATTTTAAATTTCAAACGATTAAAATGCATTTGAAACTTTTTACCCCATTGGCCGTAATGTAACGGAATACTTTTGATTGCCCCTGTAATTGATCTATGCATACAATTTTCATAAAATTCGAAATGACTCGACAAAATTATGTAATAATTATGTATTTTAAATTTCAAACGATTCGGTTGGGTAGTTTTTGCGTTGTTATATGCGGACAGGCAGACGGACAGACAGACAAACAGACAGACAGACAGACGGACGGACGGACTGAGCGACAACAATAGGTGCTACGTATTTACATAATTACGAACGCACCTAAAAAGCCCATTTTCATCTCCAGTCATCTAATCGTGGATAGAGAAGGGCCCCACGGTTCAACTTCTCGAAATCAATTTATGGCTCTTTTCGTCATCAAAATTATTTCGTTACATTACAATCAATGGGAAAAAAAGTTTCAAATGCATTTTAATCGTTTGAAATTTAAAACGTTTAATTATTACATAATTTTGTCGAGTCATTTCAAATGTTATGAAAATAGGATGCATAGATCCATTACAGGGACATTCAAAAGTATTCCGTTACATGACGATCAATGGGAAAAAATGTTTCAAATGTATTTTAATGGTGTTACACTCATTTGAACATAATAGAATTGACATGAATCTATGAAGTATGTACTAAAATATATATTCTGTACAATCTGCGATGCAAAGAATATTTATTATTAAATTACAGGGTCACACAAAAGTATTCCACTAAATAATGTTATATGGGAAAACATTGTTTGGGGCGTGTTTTAATTATTTAACCTACTTCACATTTTATGAATAAGATATACGTTAATGGAGTATAATAAAAATTACTCCCTGCATATTTACAGGAACACAAAGATTTCGACCACTATACTGTATCCAAAGTACGCTCTACTATATCAGCAAGATCTGAATATTTTAAAACTTATAGTACGAATGCACCTCATTTGCTACGCTTCACGTGCAATTTCCAACTTGTTTTTCTTTCTTGTTTACTTTTCTGCTCATCTCTCGCCAATCCATAACATAAAAAAAAATGGGAGACGGGAGCTGTGATAAAAGTCCTGCTCTTTTTTCAATCAGACTCATCTATAGAAAGAAACAAGTTGGAAATTGCACGTAAAGCGTGGCAAATTAGGTGCGTTCGTTGATAACGAAGTTTTAAACTATTCAGATCTTGCTGATATAGTAGAGCGTACTTTGGATACAGTATAATGGTCGAAATCTTTATGTTCCTGTAAATATGCAGGGAGTAATTTTTATTATACTTCATTAACGCATATCTTATTCATGAAATGTGAAGTAGGTTAATATAATTAAAACACGCCCCAAACAATGTTTCCCCGTATAACATTATTTAGAGGAATACATTTGTGTAACCCTGTAATTTAATAATAAATATTCTTTGCATCACAGATTATACAAAATGTATTTTTAGTACATATTTCATAGATTCATGTCAATTCTGTTATATTCAAATGAGTGCAACACCATTAAAATGCATTTGAACCTTTTTTCCCCATTGACCGTAATGTAACGGAATACTTTTGATTGTCCCTGTAATTGATCAATACATCCGATTTTCATAACATTTGAAATGACTGGACAAAATTATGTAATAAATATACGTTTTAAATTTCAAACGATTAAAATGCATTTGAAACGTTTTTCCCCATTGACCGTAATGTAACGGAATCCTTTTGATTGTCCCTGTAATTGATCTATCCATACGATTTTCATAAAATTTGAAATGACTCGACAAAATTATGTAATAAATATACGTTTTAAATTTCAAACGATTAAAATGCATTTGAAACTTTTTTCCCCGTTGACCGTAATGTAACGGAATCCTTTTGATTGTCCGTGTAATTGATCTATCCATCCGATTTTCATAAAATTTGAAATGACTCGACAAAATTATGTAATAAATATACGTTTTAAATTTCAAACGATTAAAATGCATTTGAAACTTTTTTCCCCGTTGACCGTAATGTAACGGAATCCTTTTGATTGTCCGTGTAATTGATCTATGCATCCGATTTTCATAAAATTTGAAATGACTCGACAAAATTATGTAATAATTATGTATTTTAAATTTCAAACGATTCGGTTGGGTATTTTTTGCGCTGTTATATGCGGACGGACAGACAGACAGACAGACAGACGGACAGACAGACAGACAGACAGACGGACGGACTGAGCGACAACAATAGGTGCTACGTATTTACATATCTACGAACGCACCTAAAAAAGAGAAAAAAAAAAATCCCATTTTCATCTGCAGTTAACTAATCATCGATAGCGAAGGGTCCTACGCTTCTACTTCTCGAAATCAGTTTATGGCTCTTCTCGTCATCATTAAAGGGGTTTTTCTTCTTATGGGAAAACAAAATACACGCCGAAAAGGCTGTACATAAATGGCATTATCACCCTACTCGGGTCATACAGTAAGCTGTATCCAAATACAGTAGTATGTGCAATAGTGTATATGCTAGATTAACACTAATCAATTGATAAATGGATACAGTCCCTCATCTTTATGCTTCATTTTGGGAATAACGGATTTTGAGCTTATTCTATCGACGATCACTTTCAGAATTTTCAAGCTATGTTTTTGAGACTCTCACAAAAGTTGCTCTATATATTTAGCTAACACAATATCCAAATTGTATTTTGATTGCGTCCACACATGCGCAGTGAAACATTATTTAGTCAATCTGCTCATATTTCATACAATTTTATTAGTTCTTAATTTTGATTACAGGGT
This sequence comes from Maratus speculifer, assembly GCA_964019185.1. Lineage (NCBI taxonomy): Eukaryota > Metazoa > Arthropoda > Arachnida > Araneae > Salticidae > Maratus > Maratus speculifer. Next base: position 17,238,054 of record OZ025301.1, read on the forward strand.
ATTGTGTGTAAAGTTATTTGTCATATTATCTGAAAGGAGCATTTTTTTTATCTAAAGAATTCTGCAAATTATTAGTTATAAACTTGGCAAAATTTGGGACTGTTTTTATAAAAACCTTAATTTCTCTACGAGTATACGTGCTATCTTCATAAAAATGATCACAGTTTATTACCATAAGTCACTTAATCATAATCTTTAATTTGAAAGCTTTTGCTACTCTAGATTTCACAGGGTTATCCAAAAGATATTCGTTCGTTTTCAATTTGTTGGCAGCCCTCTATGGGATTTCTGGAAAAAGATCTTTGCGGGCTGTACATATATGGTATTATCACCGTAAATGGGAAGGGGGTGTAAGGTATCAAGTGATAGATTATGTGATATCGTAAGGTTTCAAGATACTCGTGATAAGTGATAGATTATCTGATATCGTATGATATCAAGTACTAACGTAAGGTATCAAGTGACAATATCAAGATACTCGTCATCATTAAGGGGTTTTCTTCTTACAAAAACAAAATACACTGTATATACCAAAACATGCCTATCCTCAGAGGCGTGCGAAGAGAAAACTGCGCCCGGGACAAAACCTCAATTTGGCGCCCCCCCCCTCCCCAACTTTTTCTTGTGACAAACCAAAAATAACGTTAGTAGTATAAATTTGGCACTTCCTAAAATTCCGCGCCCGGGGCGACCGCCCCCTTCGCCCTCCCCCCTCCCTTTTGCACGGCGCTGCCTATCCTACTGCGAAAGGGGCTGTATATATATGACATTATTACCTTATACTTGGGAAGGGGAATCTATCACTTGGCATCGTAAGGTATCTCTGGAAGGAATGTCTTTTGATATCGTTATCACTTTTGATTCAACCAAAATGTTCCTTTTTTACTTTCTTCTATCTTTACAAGAAAAAAGTATTGGATTCATGAAAATTTTCGACTTCCGGTTTTCGACGGATTTATACGTTTTAGAAGGTCCTGAACACGTTTTGACTATTTTTAGAAAATGTCTGTCTGTGAGTCTGTCCGTCTGTCTGTGAGTCTGTGTGTCTGTCTGTAAGTCTGTCTCTCTGTATGTGACAAAAAATTTGTGGGCGCTCTATCTTAAGAACTAATGATCGAAATTTAATAAAATTTTATATTCAGTTAAACCTTGATATGAATTAGTGCCTATTGTTTTTTTGTGAAAGTTGGCCTGCAGGTGGCGCTGCTATACTACGTTTTTCATGATAGCTATATCTCAAGAACTAATGCACAGAATTTCACCAAACTCCAGATTCCGTGATACCTTGAGATACATAGCCGCTGATAAGGTTTTGATGTGAACTGCCCTATAGGTGGCGCTGCTATGCTACATTTTGCACGATTTTTGCGATAGCTATATCTTAAGAACTAATGCAGAGAACTTCATCAAATTTTAGTTTCTTTTACACTAGAATATATAACATAATTAGACGCTGATTACATTTTGGTGACGCTGATTATATTTTGGTGACGCTGATTACATTAACCTTACAACAGGTGGTGCAGCTATGCTGTATTTTGCACGATTTTTCCGATAGCTATATCTCAACAACCAACGCACAGAATTTCATCAAACTTCACATTTTGTTACAAAATGACATATAACATAATTACACGATGATTACGTTTTGTTATAAATTCTTCAACTGATGGTGCTGCTGTGCTATATTTTACACGGTTTTTTTTAAACTAGCTATATCTCAAGAACTAATGCACAGAATTTCATCAAACTTCTGATTCTTTTACACCATAACATAATTAGACGCTTTTTTACGTTTTGGCATAAATTGTCCAAGATATGGTGTTGCTGTGCTACGTTTTGCAAATTTTTTGTTATATCTCGAGAACTAATTGACGAAATTCCATCAAATTTCAGATTCTGCTACACTGTAAAAACAAAGGAGCAATATAACATTTAAATCGGTGTTATCAATTGCTGAATAAACTTTAAATCTACACTCTTTTCGGTAGTAGCTCCATAAAAAGTGTAAGAATAATGTTGGAATGGTAGTATTTTAATCTTTAGTCACAATTATTGAAAGGTGACACCAAATTCAGAGTAATATATTAACTTTCTGTTTTGATTTCGTATGTTTGCAGACAACACGCCGCCATTTTATTTCGCATTTAATCCTTCTTCCTAACTTTCGGATAGCAGGTGAAAAACTAAACAAGCGGTAAGCAATATTATTATTATTCTTTGTAGATTTAAGATTTAAAACTAAATAATGTTTGCATGTGGTTTTTTAAATTAGATAATGCTTTTTAATAATGTATTAGTGCACTGCCATTTTAAGAACAATGGCGACATGTTCGAATTTACCGGAAAGTATGCCTTTAGTATAACAGTTGTAATCAACTTTTATTTTATACAGATTTGTTTATTTGATAGCTGGCATAGTTAAGCATTTTTTATATTGTGCATTAAATTGTATAATTGTGAGGTAATTTAATATCATATGTAGCTTATGTTTGTTATTTTCTTAAGAAAACTAGAAACTCCGAATTAACATTATAGTGATAATTACGAGCAATTATACATTTCGTTAAAAAAATATTTTATATCGTATGACTATAGCGTTTGCCCGAACTCTAACAAAAAATATTTTTATAAAAAAATTCGTTATTATAATGTTTTTTAACTTACTGAACGCATTATTGACCTATGAAAAAGATATTTTTAAGCATGTAAATATAGGAAATTTCGATGCTTACCAACTAGTAATATGCTTAAAATGAATGTTATAATAAATTGCCTCCATTAAAAGGAAGATTCGCTGCTCCTTTGCGTCAAACTATTTATTTTAAATTATAGCTTTATTAAATTTAAAATGAAATCTCTAAATTATTTTTTATTTTGCTGTTAAAGTAAATCATGGTAAATAATAATAATAGTTAATATTAGGAAATTTCCTTTTTTACCATCTACTTATTTAGTGTATTTTAATAAATGGTAGCAAAATAAAAAATAATTAAAAAATTATATATCAAATTTATACAGCCATAATTTAAAATAAATAGCTTCACGCAAAAAGGCTGCTAAACTTCCTTTTAATTGAGACAATTTATTTTAACGTACATTTTAAACATATTACTTACTTTACACCAAAAATGGTGGCAACTAAGCTGCCACTTAAAATGGTGTTTGTTTATACCATTTGATAGTTGGTCAATCATTACACAAATTTACAAGTGGAATTTCATTACACCACTTGGGGTGGCAACTTCGTTGCCACCCTTTTTGGTGTAAAGTAAGGGAGTTTTTTTTACAGTGTAGGTCTTGACATCAATAGATGCTTATTAGGTTTTAGTATAAATTACCCAACATGAGGCACTACTAAGCTCATTTTCTCAGAATATTAATTAAATTTTGCATTTTAGGCTTTTCGGATAGCAGAATCTCATTAGGCTAGGTCAAATGTTCGAGGAAATTTGATAATGGGTAACATTGAAATTACCACTTTTTTTTTTTTTTTTTTTTTTTTTTAATATTGAAATGTACTTATGAGATAGAAGAAAGTTTCGGGATTGACACATCTAACTAGTTTTATTTTATTTTATCTTTTTATCAATTCATTATCAATTTTTATAAAAATACAAAGTTATTCTAAAACATCATAAATAATTGTAAAATCGTTTTATTCCAAAATACTTTCTATCCTATTCTTCTGACCAATATGAACAGTTTATGCGTTGGCAGGTTTGAAATGATACTTGCGATTAGAGACTGGCCAAAAATTCAGTTTCGTTTTCGCTTTTGCGCCAAAATCAGTGTGTCACCAAAAATTCGTTTCCGGCTAAAATATTATAAAAAATTCGACTGAACCCGAATCTAGGTTGAAAAGCGTGAAAAGAACCAGGGATGTAGTGGAGGATATACCATACGCCATATGCCTTCTGGTTTTGTTAAAGGTATACCGACTGTTTCTCAAGAAAGCTATATAGTATACACATTCTAGGGTATACCCTCAGCTTAGAGCGTATATCTTCGGTTATTTTTACGACAACACTCCTAAAACGAACTAAACAAAACTAACAAGAGGAAGTATGCGTTCAGCATAGATTCTGAATTAAAGTCCAACACATACTGTATACTGAAACATCGATCATTTTCATCCATATGTAGCATATATACTACCATATCGAAAGAACAAAAAATAACCAAGAACGATATATAATGCGTAAATATATATTAATAAATACCTTTCCAACGAATTCTGAATACATAACATCTATCATTTTCATGCATCTGCAGTAATTCTAGCACTGTGCGCTAAGAACAAGCATAATTGACAAGAACAAAAAATCATACGTACAGCATAGATTATGAAATCCTTTCCAAGAAATAACGTGCTGAATGCAGCGGAACTATGCATGAGCGTTTTGTTTTGAAAGTGGTTTGTTTAAATTAGAATTCGCCTCTTCGCGGTCGAAAGTGGAACTCATTTTGTAGAGCGTCAGTTAGGTTACAGCTAGGTTTTGTTTAGGTTATGATTGTATTACAATTAGGTTACTGTTATGTTATATTACAATTATGCTACACTTAGTTACAATAACGTTACGGTTTTGTTACTGTTAAGTTACAATTAGATACCGATTACTTTATTTCGCACCACAACTATTTTATGGCGACCAATGATGGGTTTTCGTATTGAAAATATTGAAACCCTTGGCGGTGCAAAGTGGAAATAAAGGATTTTGTAGGGGTGGGCAGCAATCCTTCATTACTGCAAGCACCTGTTTTATAAGCTCATTTAGAACATACAATATGGTGATGAAAGGAGAAAAAACAAGATTTTCCGTCAGCACGCTTGTTGTAAGCATGGAAGAAGGAATATAAGCGGGAAGGAAAACGAAGCCTCTTTCCCATTAGGAGCAGGGTGATCGTCGATGCCACCGGATTTCTGTGAGGTTCACCCATATCCCAGCATTCCCTGAGAAATGGCAACTGTTTGGCGCATTTATCGCTTATTTGGCCTTTCTTACACTCGACGTCCTATGTGCTGATTTCTACGGCGAGAGGTTGATAATCGAAAAAAATCGCCAAGGTTGCCGGCAGTTCAGGGTCACACTTGTCCCAGAATTCTCGGCTTGCCTCGGCTCGCCTCCGTTGACCGGTTTTCCTTCCCGTTTATATTCTTTGTTCCATGGTTGTAAGGTGCTGTTGGCAGTGGGAATCAGAGGTGCTTATTTAAACATACTACTGTCTGACCGAGATAAGAAAAACCCTGAGTAGGTTTCCTGCTTTCGATGGTTCCAAAACTTGTAGAGAGGGAACTTCATCCATAGTACAAAAAAAAAAGACTGCATATTCGCGGAATGACCGGTTGAATGGGAGAAAGTGAAATACCGGACTTCCCTAAAATAAAGTCGACTGACCTGTTGCCATGGCAACAGAACGGACCTGAGACGGGTTCTAGAGTCTGGTTCCTATGGAACCAGACAGTACGTAGTAAGCATTGCCTCATACAGCGGAGGACCCATTCCAAAAGTTTATTTTCAGATATTGTTTTTTTATTTACTATTTTCATATGAATCCAGATTTTAAATGTTCGCAATTTATTTGAAAAAATCGACGGTTACGGGTCAGCTAGTTATTAAATGCTTTTAAATAGTAAGTATTTCTTTAAAGGGTTATTTTATATAACGTCATTTCATATAATGTTTATATTTATTACTTTCTCTTCATTTTAATCAGTAAAATAAGCGAGTAAGAAATAAAATATATGTCATTGCAAATATATAAAAAGGAAAATAAAGAAACAACTGCAAAAAATATAATAAATTAATTAGTTTAATTATATGAAATTTTATTAGCGTTGCTATTAGATTGGAAAGTGCAGCACAGACAATCATCTCATCAAATTCACGAATGAAAATATGGGATTAGTTGAATTTTGATTCACATATTGAAACCTAATTGGTCTGCCAAGTTCTATCTTGGTGAAAAATATCATAAAAAACGAATTCAGTTGTTGACTCGTAGGTTTACCATGGTGTTTTCCTGCACCCACGGAGCAGGAAAGCCAATTTATCTAACTCGGTTGGTTTTACGTCTTGTTAGCAATGCAAATAACATTTCACGTATTTTAACTTAGGTTTCTCGAGTGTAAGTCATTGTTTGAAAAGTATTATAAAAGGAGTTTTTATACACTGATAACGATATTGTTAGAGGGTAAAAGAGAGTTCGAGGAATGACAATGTATGATATCGTAAAGGAAGAAGGAATGTCCGAAATCGATAAAAAGTAGTCAACTTTGCATACGTACAGTCCTTTGCACCCAGGAGCCTGGCTAAGGGGGGGGGGGAGGACTCGCTAAGGGACGGGGGGGAAGCCTCCCCCCAAACGTTTGCACATGCTGTTGTAGTTGGCAAATTTGTTAAAAGCTTTAATAAAAAAACTATAGTACACTTTCTATTTCTAATGATTTGACGAAAGTTACCAATATAATTAGAAATATTATTAAGCTTTTTAAAAATAAAAACTATATTATTTCTAATTGTGATAACTTGGTGAAAATATAAAACTAGTTGGCAAATGCCGATAACTATTTATGTTTGCCTTTCACTGAGTTGGCAAATAATGAATTTTGACATGGCAATTTAAGGCTCTTTCTCCCACCAATAAAAAGTCTTCGCCATTTGTAGAATAGGCCTTAGTGCCGAGATAAAATGGTGGCTGCCGAAGTCGGATTTTTATTTTATGCATGTACGGTCCCTTAAATTTAGACACAAGTATTCTATAAAAGGTTTCTTTCATTTGTACAATCTCAAAAATATAAAGCGGAAAAAGCTTTTAAAAATTATTGGTACGAATAATGAAGGGATCGTAGTTGAAAAAAAAATCCGATTATAGATTGTGGTTTAGGTAAGTTATCAGCATCTATATTTCGGCGCATAACCAGGCAGGGGTAGAGAAGTGGTCAATGATATTTAATACCTTAAGGGTCCGCTTCAGTCAAATGAAAAGACCCGTTCGCTAATGCTAATCCTATGGAAGAAATTTATAAAGATATCTCGGTTGCATTTTAATATTTTTAAATTGGGTTGCCGAGATTGGTCTGAATGCATGGCGTTTTTTACTTTTTTGATTTTGTTTACAGATATTTTTTACGAGAACGCTTTCATTATCAGAACCGGTTTGGAAAGCGAAATCACCCTCATAAAAAATATCTGCAACCAAAATCGAAAAAAAAGTAAAAAACGGCCTGCATACAGATCTATCTCAGCTATCCAATGAAAAAAAGAATCATTTAAAAATATTCAAATGCAACCGAGATATCTGTATAAATTTCTTCCATAGGATTAGCATTAGCGAACGGGTCTTTTCATTTGAGTGAAGCGGACCCTTAACTTCATTTTTATCCTTTTATTTATTTTTTAATATATTTTGTATTACTGGCCTTAAATATTATGATCTTTAATATCATAACTAAGAGGCTTTAAAAAAAAAAAAAAAAGTAAGTTATTTGAAATAGTTCAAGAGCCCACGACACAAAAACCTATGTCATCGAGCACAAGAAAAAACTATTTTATGGAAGAATAATAATAGGGTAATCGAATGACCCATGTCTGCCAGAGGGCTGATGGCATTGAGCTCACAGGCTACGCATACTAATTGCACATTACAGCCTTATATTTTCAAGGGTTCATTCCGTTCGAAAAACAAATTAAGAAGGGGAAACAGCTCTCCCCTTTCCCCTTTTTATACTTAATCATTGAACCCTCTAAACTGATCAGGGACATGCTTTATCATATAAAAAATCCATATCCAAAATTTAGCAAATCGGAAAATTCTTAATGAAAACCCATTTAGCATTTATATAATTTAAGAGGCGTTATCCCCCTCTCTTTTATACTTAACCATTAAACTTCCAAAACTATTCAGAGGTTTGAAGGAAATCTGACAATTCTGTTTGAAAAATCCGTTTATGCAAGTTAAGGGGAGGGGCATTGGAACCCCCCATTTCCCCTGTTTATATTTATCCAATGAACACCTAATACCAATCACGGAAGCGCTTCATCAGAATGATCCTATGTGTAAATTTTGAACAAAAACTAATATTTCTACATGAAAAACCCATTCATATCAATTAAGGGGAGGGGCACGAGCCCCCCGTTCCTCCTCTTATACATATCGAATGAATACCAAAAACGAATCAGGGAAGCGCCTTGTCAGGATATACCTATATACAAAATTTCAAGTGGATGGGATATTTTTATCATGAGTTATCGCGTTACTTACGAACGAACATACATACATACAGAATGGGTGGGCACATAAGCTTTCAGGCTATGATAGCCTGTGAGCTAAAAATGAATAACATTGGGGGTTGACTTGTAGGTTCATCATCGTGCTTGTCCTACAAACAAAGGTATGAAAACAGTCAAAACTGGCAGCAAGAAAACACAATGTTAAATCTATGAGTGAGCCATTAGTGGTATTCGTTTTTAGCTCACAGGCTATCATAGTCTGAAAGCTTATGTGCCCACCCATTCTGTATGTATGTTCGTACGTGCGTAACGCGATAACTCATGATAAAAATATCGGATCCACTTGAAATTTTGTATATAGGTATATACTGATAAGGCGCTTCCCTGATTAGTTTTTGGAGTTCATTCGATGTGTATAAGAGGGGGAACGGGGGGGCTCACGCCCCTCCCCTTAATTGATATAAATGGGTTTTTCATGCAGAATTATCAGTTTTCATGCAGAATTGTCAGTTTTAGATGTAGGATTATTCTGATTGGGCGCCTTCGTGATTGGTATTAGGTGTTTATTGGATAAGTATATTCAGGGGGAACGGAGTATCTAATGCTCCTCCCTTTAATTTATATAAATGGGTTTTTCATGCACAATTATCAGATCTCGTTCAAATCTGTGAACAGTTTTGGAAGTTTAATGGTTAAGTATAAAAGAGGGGGATAACTCCTTCTAAATTATATAAATGAGTTTTTAATTAAGAATTATCCGATTTGCTCTGATTTTTGGATAATGATTTTTTAGATGATAAAGTATATCCCTGGTTAGTTTAGGGGGTTCAATAATTAAGTATAAAAGGAGAAAGGGGAGAGCTGTTTCCCCTTCTTAATTTTTTTTTAACGGAATTAACCCTTGAAAATACAAGGCTTTAATGTACAATTAGTATTTGTAGCCTGTGAGCTCAATGCCATCAGTTTAACTGGGCAATATTCTTTTTATTGGCTTCTGCACCCTTTCCCTTCCGCAGACATGGGTCATCAGATTCCCCTATTACTATTCTTCCATAAAATAAAGGGTTTTTTTTTCCTTGTGCTTCGATGACATAGGTTTTTGGGCAGTCGGCTCTTGGACTAAAATCAGTGGTGTTTCTCCTGTAATTTAGAAATTACATTAAACTAAATTGTATTTTATATGTTTTCAATTTCTTTTTCTTTGTCACACGTTTTTCCCAAAACAATGGTATAATTCTTCAATGCAGTTAAAGTTGGATTGTTAATTTTTTCTCGCTCGCTCCTTTTGCCAATTTTGATTATTTTATGCTGTAACTTCTACTGATCTGATATTCTGGCTTGATTAATGTCGTTTGCAAATAATTTTATCCCTACAATTTCTTTAAAAATTTAAAACTGCATCTAAAAAAAATTATTGATAAAAAAAAATAATAAATACTAGACTGAAATGCGAAACTCTCGCACTTTTCACTGATATGCAGGGTGATTAAAAATAAATATCCAAACTTAACAGTGCTTTTCACTTCCAATAAAGAATAGGATTTTAGTTTTGTTTCTTTTAATAGCCCTACAAAGTTAGGGTATTCCTCCATTTCCCTGAATACATTATTCCAGGTCTCAAATTCCATTTTCTGTTTGCACATACAATGACGATAGTGGCATCATACGACACGTTTTAGAACAGTTTTTTGACAAAATACGTTGCTTGATAACACAGGTCAACAGCTGTTTTGGTGCCTAGATATTTGGAGCTGATTTTATATGAATTTGATGTCCTGAATTCAAATATGGCATTAGGTTTTCCCTAGCAGCTAAAATATTTAAGATAAACAATTTTTTATGTAATATATATTACATTATTTTAAGTTAAAACCATAAATTTTAAAAACATATATATAACGTAAATAAACAGAGAATTTTTATTTTTATAATATACAAATGTCAATTTTATTAATATGATATACATTACATTCAAATAATAATTTTTAAATTTATACTATACAAATATCTTTACTCACAAAATTAGAGTAAAAACTCATCGATGAGACCGATTCTTACTGAACATTTCAGAAGCTTCTTTTCCGTGACATACTTGAATTTATTTTAGAAGAGTCCCTCTATAAATTACAAAAGTAATCTGCTATCATGTGCGTATCCCATCTTTGTTGGTAGCGGTCCACCATATATTTAATATCCTAGTGAAATCTTTCATCCTCGTTTGTGTCTCGTAATTTTTTAGGAAAATACTCTAAGTGGCCTTGTAAATAGGGCACCTTAATGTTCATATTACACCCAAGATATTCAAAACTATTATGCTTTTTATTTACCAATTCTACATAGTTTTTGTATTGTATTTGCCCAGAAAGTTTTCGAAAACTGCCACAAAAGAAATCAAGGCTTTTTGTTGAGCCCCATTCATCGATTTACGAAAGCAGGATACTTAATCAGCTGTCTTATTTGTAGTCAGTCAAATATTCCTGCTTTAATTACTTCATAACTCAATCGGGCCATTTTTTTTCCCTTATATATGCAAAGCATGACCCGTTCTGATGAAAAGCCTTTATAAACTGCTTCATAAGATCGAGCTTGATATGTAATGGAAAAAGTATGATTTTCTCTCGCCCAACTGAAGGGTAATCAATGATATTCCTTTCCACAACATTCATGTTTTTTCCCTTGGGCCATTCTTTTCAAATCCAGTGGTGTGTTTTATCCCTGCTATCCCAAAGACATAAAAACAAGGGTATTTGATGTAACTTGTTTGCTGCCCAAGGACAATCATCTGGAAATTTTCAAGAAGACCCATTTTTAGGTGCGTTCGTAATTATGTAAATACGTAGCACCTATTGTTGTCGCTCAGTCCGTCCGTCTGTCTGTCTGTCTGTCTGTCTGTCTGTCCGTCCGCATATAACAACGCAAAAACTACCCAACCGAATCGTTTGAAATTTAAAATACATAATTATTACATAATTTTGTCGAGTCATTTCAAATTTTATGAAAATCGGATGGATAGATCAATTACAGGGACAATCAAAAGGATTCCGTTACATTACGGTCAATGGGGAAAAAAGTTTCAAATTCATTTTATTCGTTTGAAATTTAAAACGTATATTTATTGCATAATTTTGTCGAGTCATTTCAAATGTTATGAAAATCGTATGGATAGATCAATTACAGGGACAATCAAAAGGATTCCGTTACATTACGGTCAATGGGGAAAAAAGTTTCAAATTCATTTTATTCGTTTGAAATTTAAAACGTATATTTATTGCATAATTTTGTCGAGTCATTTCAAATGTTATGAAAATCGTATGGATAGATCAATTACAGGGACAATCAAAAGGATTCCGTTACATTACGGTCAATGGGGAAAAAAGTTTCAAATTCATTTTATTCGTTTGAAATTTAAAACGTATATTTATTGCATAATTTTGTCGAGTCATTTCAAATGTTATGAAAATCGTATGGATAGATCAATTACAGGGACAATCAAAAGGATTCCGTTACATTACGGTCAATGGGGAAAAAAGTTTCAAATGCATTTTATTCGTTTGAAATTTAAAACGTATATTTATTGCATAATTTTGTCGAGTCATTTCAAATGTTATGAAAATCGGATGCATTGATCAATTACAGGGACAATCAAAAGTATTCCGTTACATTACGATCAATGGAAAAAAAGTTTCAAATGCATTTTAATGATGTTACACTCATTTGAGCATAATAGTATTGACATGAATCTATGATGTATGTACTAAATCTACATTCTGTACAATCTGGGATGCAGAGAATATTTATTATTAAATTACAGGGCCACACATATGTATTCCACTAAATAATGTTATTCGGGGAAACATTGTTTGGGGGGTGTTTTAATTATATTAAACTACTTCACATTTTATGAATAAGATATACGTTAATGAAGTATAATAAGAATTACTTCCTGCATAATTACAGGAACACAAAGATTTCGACCACTGTACTCTATCCGAAGTACGCTCTACTATATCAGCAAGATCTGAATATTTTAAAACTTCGTTATCAACGAACGCACCTCATTTGCTACGCTTTATGTGCAATTTCCAACTTGTTTTTCCAACAGTCCTCTAAATTCGTGACAATATACAAGATTGTCTTCTAGGAAAAAGAAGAGTAGTGGACTCTTTTGTCTTATGCGATAAAAGGCAACTTTGGCTCTTTGTTCGAGCAAATTTTTGTCCTTCAATCTTGAAGCCAGTAATACAGAAACTTTTTTTGAAAGATTGACATCCCTTTTGAAATCATTTAACTCATCCTGGTTGAAACATTGAATCATTGATGACAACTCATACTCATTTTCACCTTCATAGCTATCTGAAAGATGATCAGGACATCCTCACTAATCTCTGGTAGTTGGTAAAATGTTGGAATCGGTAGTTCCTCTGAGTGAGGAGCCGGGTATCTTGTAGAGACTAAATCAGGATAAGTTTACTTATCACGATTGTTTTGATTAATTCAATGGCATTCCAGTGCTAAACATAAATAACAGTCATCAAAATGGTTTTGGGGTTCTCTCCAAAACATTGGTATGCCGAATTTGAGACTTTTTCTGTCCCGTTAGCCCACTGTCGCATATCTAAGCAAATTGGAAATTGCACGTGAAGCGTAGCAAATGAGGTGCGTTCGTACGATAACGAAGTTTTAAAATATTCAGATCTTGCTGATATAGTAGAGCGTACTTTGGATACAGTATAGTGGTCGAAATCTTTGTGTTCCTGTAAATATGCAGGGAGTAATTTTTACAACTCCTCAGCAACGTATATGTTATTCATAAAATGTGAAGTAGTTTAATATGATTAAAACACGCCCCAAACAATGTTTCCCCGTATAACATTATTTAGTGGAATATATTTGTGTGGCCCTGTAATTTAATAATAAATATTCTTCGCATCACAGATTGTACAGAATGTAGATTTTAGTGCATACTTCATAGATTCATGTCAATTCTATTATGTTCAAATGAGTATAACACCATTAAAATGCATTTGAAACTTTTTTTCCCATTGATCGTAATGTAACGGAATACTTTTGATTGTCCCTGTAATTGATCTATTCATCCGATTTTCAAAACATTTGAAATGACTCGAAAAAATTATGTAATAATTATACGTTTTAAATTTCAAACGATTAAAATGCATTTGAAAATTTTTTCCCCATTGATTGTAATGTAGCGGAGTATTTTCGAATGTCCCTGTAATTGATCTATCTATCCGATTTTCATAAAATTTGAAATGACTCGACAAAATTATGTAATAAATATACGTTTTAAATTTCAAACGATTAAAATGTATTTGAAATTTTTCCCCCATTGACTCTAATGTAACGGAATCCTTTTGATTGTCCCTGTAATTGATCTATCCATCAGATTACCATAAAATTTGAAATGACTCGACTGTAATAATTATGTATTTTAAATTTCAAACGATTCGGTTGGGTAGTTTTTGCGTTGTTATATGCGGACAGTCAGACAGACAGACAGACAGACGGACGGACTGAGCGACAACAATAGGTGCTACGTATTTACATAATTACGAACACACCTAAAAAGTAGAGCTGATAGAAAAAAAACTGATTTCATATTTAGATTCAGCATCCTAAAAATATCCAAAATCAGTTGTAAAATCACATGCACCAAAAAAAAAAAAAAAAAAAAAAAAATTCTGTTGACCTGTGTAATAAACGGTAAAAAAGAGTAAAAACTCATCAGAAAAATATGTTAAAAATTGCCTGGCAGAGCAATTCCTAATTTTAATGCCTTTTCCCGATCCCATGTTCCTATTTCTTTAATATTTGAAGACTTTTTAAAACCACATTTGGAATGTTTTTTCAATGATTTTAATCAACAAAAACTTGATCTTTCAAAATGAAAATAAAAATATATGACGGGTTGAAATTTTCGCCTGTTTTTAACATAAAATGTATAATGTGAACTTTAAAATGTTCAGTTTCACTTAAAAGGCGATTAAAATAATGAACTATAGATGTTAATAGTTAATTTTATTTTTAAAAAACATCTCAGTACTTTCAAGCCTTTAATCAGGCTTTTTATCAAAGAATGTTTTTGTTTATTTATACTTCTACTTCTACCTTCAATTGTAATAATTATTGGCTTGTTCATTTTGAAAACGAAATCATATATTTGTATAAATAAAAAAGAAAATATTCGCTGAGGAAAAGCCTGATGAAGGTTTGAAAGTACTGAAATTTTTTTTTAAATAAAATTAACGATTAACATCTCTAGTTGATTACTTTAATCGCCTTTTAAGTAAAATTTAGCCATTTTAAAGTTCATACTATACATTTTGATATTTTTATTTCGGACGATCGTTTGGAAAAAGGTCAAAAAGAAAACGAAGACAACTAGTAGGCTTAAGAATGAATTCGTCGGACCTTGCTCTTTTCAATGTTAACAAATATTTTTAAAGATTTGTCTGCACCCCACCACTCACCCCTTCTCCCGCTTAACGGGGGAAAAAAAACAGCGAAAGAACTCGAAAAAGTTTTTTGCCGACACAGCAAATACATTTCGATGGAGGTAGTGAAGGGAAAAAAATCGATGACGCGATCATGACGATACTTGAGAAGGACACCAAAAACTAAAAATAAAAAAAAAGAACGAATACAGTCTTTTCCGAGAATATATATTTTCCTAAAATAGAAGACATTGTACGACATATTTCTTTATTTATTTATTTTTATTAGTGTTATTTATGTCTAAAAGGAGAAAAAATCAACTTTTAGATTTCACTGAAATTTATGAATCAGTCTACAATTAGATCACTCCCATTTCATATATTTTAATGAAGAAGTTTCCACTTTCTATTTAGAAAATACTGAAACAGCGGTGTCCAACTTTTTTTGTACGCAAATCATTTAATACAAAGGTCGTACATCCAGGGCTCCCAAATGGTCCCCTTTTTCCCCCAAAAGTCCCCTTTCTAGAAAAAGGTCCCCCTTTACTCAACTTTTTTGTATTTTGGTACCCCAAGTCCCCTTTTCTGTGTCTGAAACAAATCACCGCAAAATAACAACAAAAAACTCTGAAAATCACTAAAAGCTTAAAAATCCAAGAAGACAAAATTTATTAAAGTCGGCATTAAAAAAAAAACGTTATAATGGGTATAAAATAGCATTCTAACTGAATTTTTTCATGAATCTAAATGTTAAAATATCACCACAGAATGCAGGTAAATTTTAAGAATCTCATTAAAATTCTTAAAAAATTGCAGAACACGAAAGTTACTATATTAAGCTACTGCTCGACCAGTCTTCATATAACGGGCCTTGGGATGCTTCAACCCCCCCCCCCCCCCCAAAAAAAAAAAAAAAAAAAAACTATTTGAATGGAAAGAATCATTGAATTGTGTTGAAACAGACGATTAAAACTCAGAAGAATGAATTTAAAGTTCACAACTCTGAATCATATTAAACTAGTTGGATGTGTCAATCCCGAAACTTTCTTCTATCTCATAAATACATTTTAATATATATATATATATATATATATATATATATATATATATATATATATATATATATATATATATATATATATATATATATATATATAAAAAAGTGGTGACTTCAAAGTTACCCACTATCAAATTTCCTCGAACATCTGACCTAGCCTAATGAGATTCTGGTATCCGAAAAGCCTAAAACGCAAAATTTAATTAATATTCTGAGAAAATGAGCTTAGTAGTGCCTCATGTTGGATTATTTATACTAAAACCCAATAAGCATCTATTGATGTCAAGACCTAACAGAATCTGAAATTTGATGGAATTTCGTCCATTAGTTCTTGAGATATAACAAAAAATTTGCAAAACGTAGCACAGCAACAGCATATCTTGGACAATTTATGCCAAAATGTAAAAAAAGTCTAATTATGTTATGGTGTAAAAGAATCTGAAGTTTGATGAAATTCTGTGCATTAGTTCTTGAGATATAGCTAGTTTAAAAAAAACATGTAAAATATAGCACAGCAGCACGATCAATTGAAGGATTTATAACAAAACGTAATCATCGTGTAATTATGTTATACGTCATTTTGTAACAAAATCTGAAGTTTGATGAAATTCTGTGCGTTGGTTGTTGAGATATAGCTATCGGAAAAATCGTGCAAAATGCAGCATAGCTGCACCACCTGTTGAAAGGTTAATACCAAAATGTAATCAGCGTCTAATTATGTTATATATTCTAGTGTAACAGAATCTAAAATTTGATGAAGTTCTCTGCATTAGTTCTTGAGATATAGCAATCGCAAAAATCGTGCAAAATGTAGCATAGCAGCGCCACCTATAGGGCAGTTCACAACAAAACCTTATCAGCGGCTATGTATCTCAAGGTATCGCGGAATCTCAAGTTTGGTGAAATTCTGTACATTAGTTCTTGAGATATAGCTCTCATGAAAATCAAGAAAAACGTGGCATAGCAGCGCCACCTGCTGGCCAATTTACACCAAAACTTAATCAGCGTCTATGTATATCAAGGAGTCACAGAATCTGAAGTTTGGTGAAATTCTATCCATTAGTTCTTGAGATATAGCAATCTTGAAAATCATGAAAAACGTAGTACAGCAGCGCCACCTGCTGGCCAATTTTCACCAAAAACCAATAGGCACTAATTCATATCAAGGTCTAACTGAATATAAAATTTTATTAAATTTAGAGCATTAGTTCTTGAGATAGAGCGCCCACAAATTTTTTGTCACATACAGACAGACAGACTCACAGACAGACACACAGACTCACAGACAGACGGACAGACTCACAGACAGACATTTTCTAAAAACAGTCAAAACGTGTTCAGGACCTTCTAAAACGTATAAATCCGTCGAAAACCGGAAGTCGAAAATTTTCATGAATCCAATACTTTCTTCTTGTAAAGATAGAAGAAAGTAAAAAAGTTGTTGGAGTAAAATGCCTTTTCACATATTTTTACTTTTTTTCTATCTTTACAAGAAGAAAATATTGAATACATGAAATAATTTCGACTTCCAATTCTCGATGAATTTATACATTTTAGAAGGGCTTGAACACGACTTGGTGGTTTTTAGAAAATGTCTGTATGTGGCAAAAATTCTGTGGGAGCTGTATCTCAAGAACTGATAATGCACAGATAATGCACAAAACTTTAGATTCACTTAGACCTTGATATAAACTAGAGCTGATTAGTTTTTAGTGTATATCGCTCAACAAGTGACACTGTTATGCTGCATTATTCACAATTTCATTAATAGCGTTATCTCAAGAACTAATGCACAGACTTTCATAAAACTTCAGATTCTGTTAGTCCTTAATAAAGTTTGGTGTTGATTATCCTTTGGTGTAAATTGCTTAACAGGTAGCACTGAAATGCTGCATTATGCATGTGTATGGCAATAGGTTTATCTCAAAACCTAATACATGAAATTTTATCAAACTTCCGATTTCGTTATTTACTGATTTAGATTAGTGTTGCTTAGTTTTTCGTGTAAATCACCCAACAGATGGCACTGCTATGCAACATTTTTCACCACATCATAATAGTTGTATCTCCAGAACAAATGTATGGATTTTCACGAAACTTCGGATTTAGTTATTACCTGATTAAAATTGATCCTGATTAGTTTTTGGTGTACATCAGACATCAAGGTGACGCTTTTATGCAGAATTTTTTAATATTTTGCTGTAGCTGTATCTCAAAAACTAATGCGTCGATTCTCATCAAATTTCAGATTCAGTCAGAAGTTGACATAAATTGTTGCTGACTAGATTTTGGTGTAAACCATCTAATCAGTAGTACTGCTAAGCCTCATTTTTCAGGAATTACTAAAATGTATGACATAGGTAAAAGTTTTGGTATTGAAACATCTGACTAGTTAATTATTCGAATGCAATTTCTTTCAAACAAGAAAGTGTATTCCATAGAAAACTTTCTGTTGAATCAAGAATTAGAAATATATTTCCATTCTCATTATTTATTTTTCATACCATTTTAAAATTGTTTAATGATATCAATTTATAAATAAAAATAATACTGCATTACATCTTTAAACATCCAAATTATCATAACATGTTTCTTTAGCTTAAACATATTCTTTTCATTGAAGAAAAAGCTAAAATTTTTATCTACTGTTACGCAGGGCCAATACAACAATCGGGCAAAAAAAAAAAAAAAAAAAAAAAAAAAAAAAAAAAAGCTGTCCAATTTTATTTTCTGTCTGCAAAAACGTTAAAAGCGAGACATCTTTCCTTCTATCTTCACAAGAAATAATATTAGATTCATAAAATTCTTTAATTCAAGTTTTCAACAGACTTACATGTTTTAGGAATCGGAGATCATGAAAAATATGTTTTTTACAAAATGTCTGTATGTGACACAAATTTTGTGGGCTCTTTATCTCAATAACTAATGCATGTAGTTTAATAAAAATTTGTACTCATTTAATCTTTGATATACAGTGATAGTCAAAGTTTCTGGCCAGTTAGTTTTTTCAATTGTTTTCCAGAACATTTCAGCGAAGAAGCATAATTACCCCAAACATTAGGAATATACAAAGGACCTCTAACCACGTGATCAGTTTGATATAGTATTGAAGACACTTGGTGCAAAGCGGATGCATACGAAATTTTATGTGTGCAAAAATTTCCGGCCATTCATAATTTTTTTTATTTTTGCTATTGGGAAAATGCTTTTTGGCCATGTTTGTTAATTAATCAACAAGAATAACGCAGTCTAAATTTAAAAGTTCAACAATTAATGTTTGTAAAGAGAGAGTTGTTTGTCGCTAAAGAACCAATTCTCTCAGGAGATTGCGGCAAAGTTATCAATTGGTAAACCTACTGTGAACGATATATATTTTTTAAAGATACAGATGGCCATTGTCTCCAGGACTTGTCACGGTCTGGGAGATCTGGAAAACAATTATTCGTGAACATAGAATCGTCGTGATGACTCGCATAAAAATGTTGCTGCAATTATCCGCAATAGATGGAGTGAAAACACACCTGAATTAATTCGGTCTCCCATGTCAAACACATAAGTGATGAAGGACTTTATGGAAGAACTTGTTAAAAAAAAACTTTCATAAATGAAAAAAAAAAAAAAAAAAATTCAGAGGGTCCATTGGCCGTTTGCCAAACAACACATATAGTGATTTCGCAAAACTGGAATAAAGTAGAATTTTCCGATGAATCGAAGTTCAACTTTTTTAAGAGTGATGGCAGGCAGTATGCCCGATAACTTAACAACAAAAGACATGATTTCATATGCGTTATTCTTACAACTAAGCATGGTGGAAGATATGTTACATTATGGGGAGCATTTTATGGAAAAGATGCCAGTCCAACCCGCAGCAAGTTGAATGATGCAATGTATAAGGATATTTTGCAAGATAATTTGCTGCCTTATTGAAGGCAAAATTTTGGTCACAACTATTAGTTTCAGTATGATAAGAAACCAAAGTATACATGAAAGCTTGTCAAGCAGTGGCTTTCGCACAAAAATATTTCCCTTTTGAAATGGCCAGCCCAAGCACCCAATCTGAATACTATAGAAAATCTTTGAAATGAACTTTAGAAACATGTTTGAAATTATTAAAACTCCAATTCAGTATGGTCGGAATTTTCCCAAAAATTTCAGATGAGTGGAAAACGTACCACAGACAATTTTCAACTGTTCATTGAATCGATGTAAGTCGCTGCGCCACGGTACATTTTGCTAAAGGTATGACAACATACTAATTGTAAATCTAGTTGATCACAGTGATTTTCTATAAAAAAAAAAAAAAAATTCCAAACTTTCCAAGATGGCCGATAACTTTTGAAAGCATGCGTTTTTCTTTGCATTAATTTTTTCAGTTGTATTTATTGATATTCTTTTGTAATTCCATAAATAAATTCCTAACTATTATGTCAATAAAATGTATGAGTATCACTTTGAGATTCCTCTTTATATGGGTATACTTTCAAAGTAACGAAAAATTTTATGCTGGCCGGAAACTTTTGATCGCTGCTATAAATTGGTGTTGATTAGTTTTTGGTGTAAATCGCTCGACATGTTGCGCTTCTGTGCAACATTTTTCACGATTTCTGCAATCGCTCAATTTCCAGGACCAATGAACAGATTTTTATCAAACTTCAGATTCGGTTAGTCCTTGACATGAATTGACATTTTTTATATTTTGGTATAAATCGCTCAACAAGTGGCACTGTTAATCTGCATTTGTTGCAGTATCCGCAATAGCTCTATATGCAGAATTAATGCACGGAATTCCATCAAACATTAGATTCAGTTAGTCCTTAAAATCAATTGACAATTTTTGCAGTAGATCTATCTGATTTAATGCACGAATTTTTATCTAATTTAGTATCCAGTTAAATGTTGACACAAGTTGTTACTGATAGGTTTTGATGTTAATCTTTCAATAGATGGTGTTCATAAGCTGCATTGTGTGGGATTTGCACAAGTTTATCAATAGTCATATTTGAAGAACTAATGCACAAAATTTCATATCTTTAGAATTCTCATGATGGACATATATTGCAATTTAATTTTGGGACTGTGATAGCGAACTTTGAAATATTAACATGTATGAGATAGAAGAAAGTTTCGGGATTGGCATATCCGATTAGTTTGACAAAGATTGTTCCTGGGAGTACATAATATTTACATGTACTGCGTTTATAGATTTTAAACTTATGCATATTTACCTATTTTTGACACCAATTCTGAATGCGTAATTTTCGTAAAAATTGTTAAGATTTTATTTTATTCAAATATCGCTTTTTAAAAAGAAAAAGAAATGCTTTTGCGTGACATGTTATTTAAATCTAAGCGTTTCTCCACTAATTATCATTATTTTATGACTGATTTGTTATTATAGGCTATATAAAATTAACTTATTGACCCCTTATTTATGAGTGGTAGTAGTTAGTACTAATCAAAACATTAATTTTAGCCCAAAAAAAAAAAAAAAAAAAAAAAAAAAAAAAAAAAAAAACGAAATTAAGGAAAGTAATTAAGTCATTGATTTTAAAATATCAGATACATTTTATAACGCACAAAAAATTTTAAGAAGTGTGTGCGAGGGCAGTAAGATTAAATTTCTAAGTGTCTTTTTTACTTCTCCAGGCTCTAACTTAAATATTTTAAGCAATTTTTTAATTCAACTCCTAATTAAACTACAGCAAGAATCAATCTCATTTGAAAGGTTGACTGAAGGATGTATCTTATCGAGCCCAACATCATGCTAGGGTCTATTTTGACCCCAGACTATTAGGGGCATTTCTTCATGTGCGTGTATGTGGGGTGGGGAATCAGAAAATTTATATTTTTCGCACATCCTTTTAAAACTCTTGGCCTAAGCACCCATTTCCCACCGTCTTAACTCATTTTTTCATCACTAGCAGGTGTTTTAATATTTAATTGCGTTCATTACCACTCCATAAATTTTCTAAAAAATTAAGAAAAAAAATCTGCTCAAAATATCTCAATATTTAGCATCTTTTCATCCCTTTCTTTTGCCAGGGAACGCTATTGAAAAAAAATTCTCAAAAAATTTAATCTGCAATGCGTCATGTAATGAAAGGCCAGATTATGAATAATGTTATTCTTCACTCTACCTCCATTCTGACTGCCTTATATCATCCCCATCTATGTAAGGATTTAATCATTATAAACAATTAATTTTTAACAAAATTAATTATTAACAATTTTTGTTTATTAATTAAAGGTTAGAATGTTTTGAAAGGAATATTAAATAAAACTTTCTGAGTGATCTGTGATCACACTTACTCACTTACTTCTTTTTATTAACTGATCATTATTATTTTTTACCTTTAACGAGAATTATCAAGGTGAATGTCGAAATACTGAATGCTTTATATACTTTTTTTAGTAGGATATTTAAATGTGCTTAGTTAAAATTGTGTACATTGTTTAATGAAATCTTATAAAGATAACCATATTTTCTTGGTTAATTTTAAAAATTTACTTTCTTATTTAGGAAAATTTGTGCTACATTTTTACACATTTTTGATCATTTTTTTGGCTTCCGTTTTTAATGAAATTGGTCCCCCAAAGTCCTCTTTTTAAGCGAAAATGGTCCGCCAAAAGTTCCCTTTTTAAATAAAAATGGTCCCCCAAAGTCATCTATTTAAATAAAAATGGTCCCTCAAAGTCCCCTTTTTAAATAAAAATGGTTCCCACAAAGTCCCTTTTTTAAATAAAAATGATCCCCTTTCCCCCTTTGTTGAGGGCTAAAATGTGTTAGGAGCCCTGTATATCAGTATGGAAAATGTTGTATGACTCCTATAAGCTAGGTAGTGCCGTAACTAAGATGGGTGACACCCGGAGCGAATGTAAATGGTGTCATCCTCCCCCCCCCCTCCTGCATCGATCCGTTATATTTTTTCAATCGCAGCTCTACATTATTATAACAAATGATCATTATCATTCCTTATTTATCTTTTGTCCTCTTATATATATATATAAAAAAAAAAAAAAAAAAAAAAAAAAAAAAAAAAAAAACACGGGAACGACACATTACTTAACCCATAAATCAACGTGATGTCTCTATACGCAGAAGAAAACTCTTACTTTTAAAGTTTGTTTTTGCTATCCATTCGGTGGATGCTTGGTTTTTGTTCCCTGGTGCATATCATATTTAGATACACCATTCTGTATAAAATTTCACATTGTCAAAAAAAAAAAATAATAATAATAATAATAATAATAATTTTATTGCGTAGTGCACTAGAAACCTCATTTTATTTCAGAATTCTTTTCCAAAATCTTATAAGATTATATATATATATATAATAATAAAAAATTTTCGCCATTTTCTCGTTTCGATTTCGTTCTAAATTCTTATAAGAATATACTTTCATTATTATTTTCCGTAATCTACTAATATTTAATTATCGGCTAAAGTTCCCTTTTTTCTTTAATTCAGCATAATATATTATTTATTTTCCTAAAAAGAACTCAACTGTATTACTTAAATGTCAATATCTTATTTCGAAATATTAAAATTATTCCATTAATTCATTTCCCCTTTTTTAGAATAAAAAACATTTGTCAAAAGCTTTAATTTTGTTTTATTATTTTCTATTAAAAATATTGTCTGTCGGCAATTCCAAAAAAGTCTGTGCCTGGACTGTTCACTAGGGTGGGCCGAAAAAAACTTTTTTTCGATTTTCGATAATGGCGGGTGCGGAAAAGTGGCCACTGGTGGCACTCAGTTCACACAAAAAATTTGCGATTTTTTAGACAATTCCTTACTCTGCCGCAAATGGCTTGAAGTTTTGCCAAAATGCTGATTTTTGAACTTTTTTAGCAAAAAAAAATTTAAAAATTAAGCTTTTTTTTAGTGGTATTTAGTTTAAAAGATGTATTTAATGTGTCTAATGTTTAAATAACCTCTAATTATGCATTAGTTTAGTGCTATGTTCTTTAAAAATGTACAGATTTGAACTTGTTTTGCGTTCCGTACCAACGCGAAACAACCGAGAACTCGTCGCGTGGATGTCGTATCTGCACGCCAAGTTTTACTCGCCTATAAAAATCGGCTGATTTAAAATACATATAGCAAGTAAATAATGCATTATCAGAACTTATTTAAACATTAGATAGGTTAAATATGCCTTTCCAAGTAAATACAGCCAAAATGAACTTAATTTAATATTTTAAAAGTTTTTACTAAAAAAGTTCAAAAATCAGCATTTTGGCAAAACTTCAAGCCATTTGCGGCAGGGTAAGGTATTGTCCAAAAAATCGCAAATTTTTTGTGTGAACTGAGTGCCACCAGTGGCCACTTTTCCGCACCCGCCATTATCGAAAATCAAAAAAAAGTTTTTTTCGGCCCACCCTACTGTTCACTCCTGTGTAATTTTGTATTCTACCGCTAGTGGGGAAAATGTACGTGCCCCAAGGTCCTCCTCCAGACCAATGGAAGTGTTATTAGAACGATTATTTTTAAAACGTTTTGCGGAGTTGCGATGTTTTTCCAGAGACGGCTTTGCACAGAACCTTTTTATTCTTTTATTATTTACGGTGATATTGACTTAAAGAGTCAAGAGGTCTAACTGTGATAATAGATTTAATGACTGAAATAGTAGGACAAAGAGCACTTTCGTATTTTACGCCCAGGAGGTGATTTGATTGTTCCATTTTCCTTGAATGGAGTATTACCGGAGTTTACTATCATGTGGAAAGACTTCATATAGAATTGCAACAAATATAAGAATTATGACATCAGCTCTTGATTATTTAAATGACAACCCTTTCATCAAATTCCGCCTGCCAGCTTTCTTCAGCCACAAATATCTGGGAAATGTTTTCAGATGAGATTAGTAATGACATGTCCACTATCTGCATTGTTCATGCCATCATTTTCTAGAACTTATTAAAAACAAAAAACAAAAAATTATTATCAAAAAGGTCCATTTCTGTCCCTGATGAGATTTACAAGTGGAATCGTACATAGGAAGGTTAATTTTAGAATAAAAACGCTTCAGATATTCCACTCATATATCACGACGCTTTGAAAATAAAATACACTTTTGGCAAAGGTTTCTCAATAGGTGTCCATTATAGATTCGCGGGCACTTTCAGGACCAATGGATCATTCCGAATATTATTATATTTATTTAATACACTCACTTTCTCCACAGGTATCCTACCGGCTTTTAATTGCAAAGAAATATGGGTGTCAGTGCAAAAGTATGACGATGTGATGAAATGAAAATGATCAACCACCGCAGTGAGCGGCCCATCTTCGTCGGCGACCCCTACCCACGTAAAAGAGTAAGACTCTCTTGTGCGACGGCGCTGTTGCCGATAGCGTTAATGCCACGAATAGCGTTAACATTCTTTACTTACGACCCGAATGCCTTGGACTCTAAATAGAAAAGGAAAAAAAAAAAAGAAATTGAAACCGGGCAAATTTAACAGAAAAAGTAAACAAATTAAAGATATTGAAAAACTGTTAGTGGGTGGGTGGGACTCTGAAACTAGCGTTTTCATCTGCCTACATCCAGAATATATTTGCCAGGTTCGGAAGCATATTTCAGATGTGTATATTGCTGGGACGATTACTGTTTCTAAACCAATAGGAGAGCGTCATTATCACGGTCAAGTACACGCCCACACAGTTTGATTGACAGGAACTCGTGGACAATTGACGGTGCTAATTATAACGATAATCTGTTGCGGATGAAAAGTGAGCTGACTGGCTGAATGGTTAGAGCGTCGAGCTTGAAACCGGAGGATATGGGTTCGAGTCCATCGCGGGCCGAGAGTCCGTTGGTGATTTTTTTTTTTTTTTTTTTTAGTTATTGGAGGCTGTCTTTTATTAATAAATAAGACATTTAAAAAAAAATATTTCGAACCCTTTTAATATTCTAAATATCGTTCCAAAATGATTTATATATATATATTAAACAAATGGGAAAAAAAGTATTCTGCGAAAATATCCGTATAAGCAAAATTCTTACTTTAATTTTTATTTATTTATTTCAGGATCAGAGGAAGTACAATTTCTAATTGAAGTAAATAAAACTCAGTCATTTTGAAAAAAAAAAAAAAAAAAAAAAATTCTTTCGTACCTTTAATTTTTAATTACCGAGTACAAATTCAAACAATCCGAGTACAAATAAATAATAAACACACACGATCAATTGTCCACGAGTTCCTGTCAATCAAACTGTGTGGGCGTGTACTTGACCGTGATAATGACGGTCTCCTATTGGTTTAGAAACAGTAATCGTCCCAGCAATATACACATCTGAAATATGCGGTTCGGAATCGCTGCTTAAGAGGTACTTTATATATACCAGGGTTGCCCACTGGCTTTCTCTTCTTTTTTAGTCAGAATTTCCGAATGCTTACCAGAAATTACGAATTTTATTTTTGCTTTATTTAATGGCTGGCATTTTGAATATACACAAAACATAATTCTCCCTTCGAAAAGATCTACCTGAAATTGGATTTTTTGAATAAAAAAGAGAAAGCCACACCAGGAAACCTGTTCAACTCGAAAGATTTTCTATACTTTTTCCTTTACTGATTATTATATCAACAGCATGACACACAATGTCAGCAGTTGTAGCAAAAAAAACGAAGCGAGAAGAAAGGTAACTTCCATAAACGTAATGTAAGTCCCCGATTGTCAGCAAAACAGTGCAAATAGCAACAGCTTAGCCAGTGCTGTAGTTGGAAAAAAATATTTGTGGGAACTAATTTTTATAGATCATAATACATCCAGATTTTTGCTTTGACAATTTGAAACATTTAATCAAAAGCCGACTTTTTTTAAAAATTAACAGTTATAATTGTTGTATTGAAATACTTATAGTAATGTAATTTGCTTTCATTCAGTAAGAATGACGTCAATTCAAAACCTCCACCACCTGAATACTAGGCATCAGTGCTAATTTTTTTCAGCATGTGTAGTGTCTCTTAAGTTTTGGTACCAATGATTTTTTTAAAGTTTTTTCGCTTTATTTTACTGCGATTAAAGAAGTCTAAGAAATCTTTTATAAAATACTGGAGTCAAAATTTAGGTGACCGTGCACACCCTTAAAAAATCCGTCTTTGGTAGCCATCATTTTAATGTCAGCGGTCAGGCCTAGTATTCAAGGGGCAGTGGCAGCGTGACCGCTTCAGAGCATCTGATTGGTCGAGGTATCTCCTTTCTTGATAAATGGAAACAAATCTCCTTAAAACTAGCAAAAATGAACGTTTTGCTTGAAGAAAAAATGAATTGCACTTGTACTTGATTTTTTTTCTCGTTTTTTTACAGTAACAAACCAAATATTTCTGGGAACGGCTCCCATGCATTCACGTCCATTTACAGCACTGAGCTTAGCAGTAGAAATGGCATGCAGGGACGAAATATGAAACTGGGTTTTCTCGCCACGATTTGGTGAGGTCGCTGTGACAACTGCCTAAATTAAATAATCACAGCCAGAGCTGCTAGACAAAGAAGTATCAATATGCCCATTGATTCTAATATTTTCTCAAAACAAAAATTAGGCAAGATATAAAAATTCTATCCTCCAAAATTCCAATTTCTTGACAAAATCGGGGTATCGGGGCTCCGAATGTAATAAACCTTCACTGGGAGCATCAGTATTAGGAAACTACTTTAACTCAAAAACAATAGTCCTTGGTTAGTTTTTCTTAGTTTAATTACATCACGATTCACAAAACAAGTACATACATACGTTAATATTATTTACACATTGTTCTACACAGACGATTTCAAATCTATACCCTTTTATCGTAAAACTTCAAATAGTTCTAAAAAAAGAAAAAAGGTCAATAAACAAAAATGTTCTTTTATAAGAGAATGTTCCGCGCATGCGTCACACCTGTTTCTCAAAGAAAACCAGCTAAGACTATTGTTTCTGATTGCGCAACTCTTTTAGCTGATAGGTAGTCGGATGAGGAAATATGAAATGTATTTCCAAATCCCAATAGTCGCCAATAGTGCTGATTATCAAAGAGCCATGCTGTGGTCACCGCTCTCCGCGCGAAAGCAGTGCGTTTCCCCACCACCCCTTTTGTGGAGGATGTCAAAACCCCGTCCCCGAGAGTTGGGTGAAAGAACAAACAATATGTTAGAGAAGTAATTTATTCCATTTTCCAATATTGAGCGAAAAAAGTCCGGGCCAGGACTCGAACCAGGGATGTATTGGCTGAAGCCGCCAATGCTCTACCAACTGAGCTATCCCGGACACGAGCACTGGAGGACTATTTCACCCAATTAATCTCAACGATTACAATATTGACTTTTTTCGCCCAATATTGAAAAATGGAATAAATTACTTCTGTTATAATTAACTTATCGATTAAATAATCGTGTTTAAAATTAATCTAATATGTTAGAGGTACAAGATTAGAGAATCTATTCCTTTTTATGTTAGTTTTCGAGTGAAAGTGGAAGCTTCGATACATAAAATTTATTATTTAACACGTTTAGCATCACTGAAGACTTTTCAATTGTACGTGTTCATCGGCTATCTACTTGCAGTGTAGGAAATAGATCACAACAAACAAATCATATTAAAATATCTCCCACAATCTTTAAGTCTCAAGAGGAACTGCCAAAATAAATGGCGATTTGAATTCTCGCGGGGGAGTTTGCGCAAGGAGGTATACCAGGGGTTACCATCCCCTCCCCAAACCTAATGACGCAAATCCCCTCCCCCCCCAAAAAAAATCTTCATACTTTAACATAGACTTCCTAAACAGAATATCAATTGCAAAATGTATTCTATTTATAATGTACTGCGCATTCAAAAGCTAGAGAGTTGAGCATAGCGGAATGAGCTCTTATTGCAATTATCTAGAATTTAAAGAAAGAAAACACAGGAACATTTCTGGAAATTAAATGTTAAAAAAATTTAAAAGTGATACTTAAAAAATCAAGATTTTTTTTTTTATCAATAAAAGAGGAAATATTAAGAATTTAAAAATCCCCTCCCCCAAAATGTACTTTTTCTCAAATTCCACCCCCCCCCCAAAAAAAAAAAAAAAAAAAAAAAAAAAAAACTAAATTGTATGACGCATTTTGCGTCACCAATCTCCTCTCTGGGCACCCCTGAGGTTTACTAGAAAAATGTTTGGCGAATCGGTGGATGCAATGAAACATGCGTACGATTGCACGACAAAGCAGCCAATTTTTTTCCATAAACTCCTATTTTAATGGCCACCTTGTTCTTTGTGTACTTCATCTTTTCTAATTTATCATATTTTGAAGGCTTAAGATACTACGAACGTATACCATACACATTGGGGCTGAGTTTTGTTTTGCGTTGGTAAAAATTATGTGTTCTCAACAACCAAAGCATTCTTTTGCACAAGGAATTTACAACTTCACAAAGAGTAACTTTAGTTTATTTCAAACATTCTCGCGTTATCGCATCGAATTTTAAACGTTGCGCTATGAATTTTCGTTTATAAGTCCTATTAAGTAATATAAACTAAACTTAACAAAGAGGAATTATTATAAAATATATTATAACTATTTTGTTGGCAAACAAATAATAAAACAGCTTTATTTTTATTATGTAATCAATTTATCATTTATCTTTAGCATTTACATTAACGAGGTGGAACCCGTCGAAATTCGACGAAAGAAAATCTTTGAAAAAGAACTGTTTTATTTATAATAAATCTACAAAATTAGTTACAGTAAAAAATACATCTTATATTGGTCAGTCTAACTCTCAAGCAATTATTATTTTAAACTAAAATTAATATTAAAAAATTCAATTATTCAAATTATTCAAAGAAATAAAACCAAAATACACCGGATTTTATAATAAACGCATTTTAATTTCCATTTTTTTTTCTTTTTTTTTTTCAATTTTGAGAGAAAATGGACTGATGCTGTTGCCACAATTACAAAATTGGTACTAAAAATTACAAAAAAATTATTATATCAAAAATAAATTGAGATATAGTTTTGAAACAGATTGCATTTAAAAGTAAATTTTTTTCGCTATACGACGGTGTAAAAATTAAAAATGTACGATGTTTTGAAATATAAAATTTGCAGTACCGAAAACTGCAAAACCAAAATTGCATGGAGGAGTGTTGCGCATTTTTTTTATTATTATTATTTTTTTTTTTCAATTTTAAAGGAAAATGAAGTGATTCTGTTGCCACAATTAAAAAATTGGTACTAAAAACTGTAAAAAAAATTAATATCTCAAAAATAAATTGCGATACAGCTTTCAAACAAATTGCATTTAACAGTAGGTTTTTTTCTATACGACAGTGTAAAAATTTAATGCGATAAAAATGCGATGTTTAAAAGTGTAAAATTTGCAGAAGTGAAACTTACAAAACCAAAATTGCAGGGGAAAGTGTTGCCATTCGCAAAATAACCTATGCGTTACGCATAGATACGTTTGGCCTTTATAATATAGATAAGTATATGTTGATACTTCAACTGGAATAAACTATTGCAGACTTATAACTCAGCATTATAATTATTATTTGCGCTGATTTAATGTAAAATTCACTATCACCCTCTCCCTCCCACACCTCAACTTTAATAACCGATATGTTCTTTTTTATAATATAAAATGAACCGATTTATTTTCATAAAAATTCTGCATAGAGTTAAATCATTATTAAAAAGACTAGACTAAAAAGTTTATAGAGCTAAATCATTATTACAAATTTTATCGTCTAGCCAGTATTCATTCATTCAAAAGTATCGAAGGGGGAGGGGGGGGGGGTTATATATGATCAAAATTTTCTTTCCTCATATTAATTCATGATAATAGTAATATAGGAATAATAATACTTCAAATACTGATAACGTTAGTACAAAATAACAAAAAAAGGCAAAAATTAAAATAAAATACTTTATGTTTTTTTAATGCTGTTGATTTTTTTAAAAAAGATTTAAAAGAAAGGAAAAACTATAAGGTCTTCCACACCCAGCCACCACCCCCTCACACACATTACGGGTTTTAATGTGTTATTTGTATAATATAAGGGAGTACCTTGATTCACAGATATGTAGCGTGAGATAACATCACACAGTTTATTCTTAGCCTGTATCAATACAGGTCTAATACATAATTATACTGCTATAAGCAGAGACACTATAGCAACGCTGTGGAAGACACCTGAAATAAAACTTTCTGTTTAATCTGAGACACATCGAAGAGTCAGGTTTTTGATGACCACAGTTCTTTATTAAACTTCAACCAATCATGTAAACTTGTTTTAAAATACCTTCATAACAACATTCAGTTGATTACTATTCAGAGCAAACTTTGTTTAAAAATGATTAAGAGAATCATAAAAAATATTCCTTTAAAAACAGTATTGAATTTCATTACACCAGGAGCTTTTCAAGACTAACTTAAATTTAAATTATAAATTAAATCATTCATTTAAAACACCATAAACGGAAAACTAAATATCTTATTCTAACTTAAACTATAATAACTTAAATCATAACTAGAACTTCATGGAAACGAAAAGAGAGAGAGAGCAAAGAAGTCGATCAGGGAATGGCATCTATACTATCTCAGAACGGAACGGGACGGGACAATTCCACTTCTGAAAAGGTCCAAGACTAGCCGATTACGGGACACCTAATGCCAGCTATCGAAGCCTCATGTAGAAACTTTAGTTAATTTATGTTTTAAACTCAAAATAGCCATAAGGGACAGGTAAAACCGGCTGATTAGCCAACATTTATAAATTTCATTTATTTTTTCTTCTTTTAATTTTTAACATCGATACTTAATTGCTTCTGTCATTTGTCTTCGCGGACGGATGTGTATTTCATTATCGTCAGCTGTCCAGAAACGCACTTCGTTTTACCACCGAAACGTTTCGCTTAGAGCTGTATCACATGGAGAAAGATTTTTCAGCAAGCATTTTACAAAACGCGAGAGTTCATTTTGCTGCGTGTTCGGTAAACAGGGTTTTTCAAACTTCTCGCGGGGCTATTTATTTTCTCGCTTCGCTCCTATACTGGTCAGTTGGTCAGCGCTGAATGAATGACCAACATTTTCCTTGCAATGCGGGAAACGTTCAGTAAACAAAAAATAGCGAGCAGATTTTTAACCTATATCAAGGTCACGCAACTTTTTGCTGACTGTAATGTTGTGTTGGGGGAAAAGTTCTGCGAAAAGGGTAGGGTAAGTGTATCAGTAGTGGGCCATGTACCAATAGTGGGCCACCAGTTTTCAAAGTTGAAAAACAAGTTTTCTAGTCGCCCCTTTCAGATAACAACCTAATTGCTGATTGACTAGAGCCCTTATCTGTTATCAGGCAAAAGGACAATTTCATTAATATCATAGTTTTTGAGCTAGAATGATGTTTTTACAGACTATACGAAAAAACTAAATAGAAGCTAAAATCATTTTACTTAATCATCAAAACTTTTAAATATGATTTCATTATTGTATGTATTTAAGTGTAGAGATATAAAACAAATTATAACTTCTGTGCAGTATGCGTTAAACTCAAGAATGTAGAGGCCCACTTCTAGGGGCCCCCTACTGGAGCATCAGAAATTTACTTGGCCCACTACTGGAGCGTAGAGGAAGGTAATTTTTTTTATTTTTCATTTTTTCAAGAGAATATATTTTAAAAAATTGAATGTTTATTCTGATACATAAAGGTAAGAACTAGGCTTAAAGATATATATTTTTAAAAAAATTCACTAATACTTTAATAATAATTAGATGAATGTCCTTAAGTGGCCCACTACTGGTGCATTTACCTTACGTGTGATACTGCTATTCGTGTTTCTGAACGAACAGCAGCGTAATAGTAAGTTATGCCAAATCTGAATGCACATTTTTGGAGACTCTCTTACAACAGGCCTGAGCGCTTACATAAAAATGACGGCAGCCCAATGTGGATTTTTTTACATCATGCATACGGACAATTAAATTTTCACGCAAATATATATATATATATATATATATATATTAAAGCATTCAGTTTTATAAATTAAACAAAACAAAGATTTTTTAATTTATTATTTTATTGTTAGTATTTTAATTAAGACGGGACTCTTACTAGCACAATAAACTCACGAATGGCTCACTTTCGTGAGCTTCAGTGTTTTTCAGTTTTGTGTTCTTCAATTTCACTTCCGAATTCGAAATTTCCTTTATTATTGTCTTTTTTTATTTACTTAGCATTTCATCATTGTTTGAATTATCTAATCAATTTACATCTTTTCTGTCAATTATTTTGTTAACCCCTCGTAATCTTCACTTAACTACAAAAACCCATTTTCAGAATTGGGTATGATGGGGTCTTAAAAACGTGTAAAAAAACGAAACATGTGTAAAACGAAATTTTGACTGGCTAAAGCGGGTCATGTTGCCTGCTTTCAAAATGTAGAATTTTGGATGCGTCTTCAGTCCCTGAGTACCCAAATGGGTACATCAGTTTTGTCCCATTTTATTAATGATACTCAAATATAAATGAAATTTCGATATAAGAATAATATGTTTCGAATTCTAAGATTCGAGCTAATGAAAATAAAACAAAAATCTCGCTCTGAAGTCAGACGAGAGAAGAAATAATTCAATAATAATTAAAAATACTGTAATAATCGCCAGTAGCGAAGAGGTTAAACAGCTATATTTTTTTTAAACACGCATGATGTGGAGGTGCTTGTCATGCCTTAATAAATGAAAAACAGATGCAAGTGTTTAACTAATTTCTTGCTTATCTTTTTATAAGACACTTCATCGCTTTAAGATGAACTTGGTAACTAAAAAAAAAATATTTATTAATTTGCTGGGTTAAACTGTTATTCCGTCGACCCATTTCGCCAAATTATACAAATCGCCAAACTCATAGCCAAATTATACATATTGACGTAATTTTTACTTTAAATAACGATAAAACAAATAATTAGTGGATTATTAATAAAAATAGAAATAAAAATCACTTAATGACATTTTAAACACGTGAATCGTATTGAATGTCAAGTGAATGTGACATTCACGATCCTCCATTATTAGCATTTAATCTTACAGTTTGGCGATAATTTTTGGGTCGACGGGATAACCTAGTAGTACCATTTGCTGTTATTACTCTACTGTTTTCCCCCGAACACAGGCGGCATATAGATTCGGGATGTTAGCAGGAGCAATCGCTAGTTTCATCGGCCAACCCACTGTTTTTCAGTGTCTTTTGTTTGTCTAATTTTTCCATTAAATATGTCCGGTTTCAATTTTTCTTATTTATTTTTTCCTTTACAGGGCATTCGAGTCTTAAGGGTGTATTCGAAGAAACGCTTTTCCACCTTCAACAGCTCGAAATTTTCCGATACAATTTCAGACACATTTTTAAAAGTAGAAACATGAAACTTGCTGAGGGGTATTCTTGAAGGGACATACGAGGTGCCGTATGATGTCTTTTTACGCTCCATTCATTAGAATTGGATTTATAAACAATTACCTTATCAGTATGACACTTTTTTTCGTTCCCAGATCTCCCGCTAGGGGAAAATCGGTTCGAAATGCCGTTTTTGATTGCTTTTTTTTTTTTTTTTTTTTTTTTTTTTTTTTTGCAATATTTTCTGCATTGATCAAAGATTCGACCCTCACGGCACCTTGTGTACTTTCTAAATAAGAGATTTTGAAAGTTTGGCGCATTTGAGAGCAAAAATGAATTCAAAAATAAATCGAAAAATAAGCAGTTTGAATCGAAATACACCCTTAAGTAAAAAATTTTGTCGCTATCCGTGTGAACCAACAGTCGGTGCTTGAAAACCCTGTAACGCATTTTTTCCCCCTGTGATGTCTTAGATGAATCACCTGAGGAAACAAACAGTTTTCCCATTTCCGTGAGTGTGTACTATGATCCTTTGTATATAATGAGAGAGGAAAATGGAATGGAACGTCAGTGGGGGCTGTTCTATTGTGGACAATTGCTTGAACACGGGAAAGAGCTATGATTCTGAGAAATGAATGGGGTCAAACAGAACAGGTGTGCAGAGAAGAAAAGCAAGGACATTCCCTGTGTAGTTTTCGGAGAGAAGAGGTTGATCTTTCTCTCTGAGATAGTGCGATGTGAAGTAGTGACTCTCTGGGTGTTTCAGGGAGAGGAGATGAAAAAATTGTAATAACGTGTACGAGTGAAACATATCTCACTTATGAATATGAAGTTGAATGTATTTTTATTTTGTAATTAGCAGAACTTAGGAATGAAATTTAATATAATGATTTATTTCTTTTATATATATGGTAAAAGAGTGGAAACAACGGCCACGACACCACACCCCCTAAAATCAGAAGTTGCTTGGATTTCACGATGTGAGGAAGATATGTAAAGATATATTATGTCTTTGTCTATTTACATAAATCCTTTTTATGTAAATAGTGTCGTGTTAATCTGTGTTAGTGTGATTGTGAAAATAAAGAAAAAAAATGAAATCTGGACTATAATTTAAAGAAAACATTCACGAACTTATAGAAATATAGCTTTTAGGATTAAAAATATTCTTTCGAATTTTCATTTTCGTCAGCAGGTGGCCTGGACCCATTCCTTCTCTCATAATGTGAATAACTTGAAATTTGATACTAAAAATAGTGTGTGGAAATATTTTTTTCCACACTCCACTTGAGGTTGCTTCCGAGCTCTTAAACGGAAGTCAGAAACGGAACGATTATGTTTAACTTTTACCGCGATTACTTAAGGGTGTACTTCGATCCAAACTGCTTATTTTCCGATTTATTTTTAAATTCATTTTTGCTCTCAAATACACCAGACTTTCAAAATCTCTTATTTGGAAAGGACACAAGGTGCCATGATGGTCGATTCTTTGATCAATGCAGAAAATATTGCAATTAAAGCAATCAAAAACGGCATTTCGGACCGATTTTTCCCAAGAGGGAGATTTGGGAATGAAAAAAAGGGTCCTTCTGAGAAGGTAATTGTTTATAACTCAAATTCTAATGTATTGAGCGTAAAAAGACATCACATGGCACCTCGTACGTCTCTTCCAAAATCCAATCTGCGAGTTTCATGTTTGTACTTTCAAAATTGTGTCTGAAATTGTATCGGAAAATTTCGAGATGTTGAAGGTTTCCACCTTTTTCGTTTTTTCGAATACACCCTTAAAGGCTGTTCCTCTCAACAAGGGCAAAACGTTTTGATGCATTTACAAATTCATTTTTTGATAATATAATTGATATAAAATTGGAATGCCTGACTATGGAAGCGATTTCGAATAGAACTCGATTTTCCATTTTATAATAATTAAATTACCTTTTCAGTTCTAAGCTATTACGATTCCATGATCACAACTTTTTCCTCCTGCTTTTCGACCGGTTTTTCTGCTTTCGTCGTGAAATGTGTCCATAAAGTCAAATTTGAAGGCTAGTTATGAAAGATCTATTGTGTTTAAAATAAAACAGAAAATTGAGTGCAATGAGGCAGTTTCTGAATAACAACACCTGCTAGTT
The DNA here is from genome assembly GCA_964019185.1 of Maratus speculifer. NCBI lineage: Eukaryota > Metazoa > Arthropoda > Arachnida > Araneae > Salticidae > Maratus > Maratus speculifer. The sequence goes on from OZ025301.1 coordinate 17,274,283, forward strand.
TCGTGCATATTTCCGAACAGAAATAAATGAAAGCATGTGTCACGAAGTGGCCCTTTTTGATTTAAGGACACCCTTAAATTTCTAAACAATGCACATTTTTGTGTTTTCCTCTGTCCATTAGAGATTAAAATGTACTTTAGATACCATTTGTTTAAAAATTGTATGAGAGTAAGTGTATAAATTAATTTTCTGTACCTACTTTTTATGGGGTTTTAAAATAATTTTCAAGCATGCATTTTTTTTTTTTTTTAATAAAAATCGATCTTAGTCGAGTTCAGATAATCAATCTGTCATGATAAATAACAGCAACACCCATTGAAAAGTACGAATGGTTCTTTTGGTGTAACCGGTTAGAGTCATTTTTTTTTTTAGCTTTTCTCTCTTTTTAGGTGCGTTCGTAGTTATGTAAATTCGTAGCACCTATAGTGGTCGTTCAGTCCGTCCGTCTGTCCGCATATAACAACGCAAAAACTACCCAACTGAATCGTTTGAAATTTAAAATACATAGTTATAACATAATTTTGTCGAGTCATTTCAAATGTTATGAAAATCGGATGCATAGATCAATTACAGGGACAATCAAAAGGATTTCGTTACATTACGGTCAATGGGGGGAAATGTTTCAAGTGCATTTTAATGGTGTTACACACATTCGAATAAAGAAAATGCGAATAATGAATTCGAATAATGAATTTTAAAATGCATATGTATCTATAAAGTACATATTATATATACATTTTGCACAATCTGTGGTGCAAATAACATTTGTTATGGATTTACAAGGCCACACAAAAGTATTCCATTACATAATGATGTGGAGAGAATATTGTTTGGTGCCCATTTTAATTGTAATTAACTATTTACAATTTTATGAGATTGATATATGAGAATGATATTTTAAAACTTTGTTATCATACGAACGCACCTCGTTTGCTACGCTTTACGTGCAATTTCCAACTTATTTTATTGTTTTAATCAATTTAGTCATTAAATAAATATCAGTGCTTTTAAACGGTTTCTTTTGTATTTTTTTATTTGGCTTTTAAAATATTAAAATCAGCGCATATATATATTTTTATTTGGCTCTTAAAATCTTAAAATCAGCGTATTTATATTTTTTAAAATATGGATAATAATAAATATTTTCACTTATGATTTTCAATCTGAATTAATAACGTAACGTTTGCCATTAAATAACATAAAAATAAATATTTGAAAAATTTTGTGGATGTTTTGATAAAAAAAAAATATGTCTATAAATACAGTAATTAAGAGTTGTTCTGTAAAGTCAGTTAAATAACGAAATATAGTTTTAAAACAATTAAAAGTTATTAATAATAACGGAAATTTAAAGCAAATTTTGTACAAATCGACCCATGACTGCATTATTATTTTAAATGTTAAATAGGAGTGGTGTGTATGTGGGGGGGGGGGGGGGGGGGGACTGTTCACCGTCAGAAATCCTTGTCTTCGATAAATTTGTCTAATACAGCATTAAAGTGAAAAGCTTAGTTTGGTGCTGGTACATCTATAATCAATTTATATCAATAGACATGAATAATTATTTTAAGGGTGTATTTCGATCCAAAGTACCTTTTTTCCGATTTATTTTTAGATTCATTTTTGCTCTCCAATGCACCAAACTTTCAAATTCTCTTATTTAGAAACTACACCAGGTGCCGTATTTGTCGATTTTTTGATACATGTAGAAAATGTTGCAAATAAATGCTGTCGAAAACGGCGTTTAGGACCAAAATTTTCCTCAGCGGGAGGTCTGCGAACGAAAAAAGAGCATCCTGAGAAAATAATTGCTTATAAATCAAATTCCAATGAATTCAGCGAAAAATGACTTCACACGGCATCTTCTACGTCACTTCAAAAATCACCCCAGCAAGTTTCATGTTTCTACTTTTAAAAATGAGTCTGAAAATGTGTCGGAAAATTTCGAGCTGTTGAAGGAGGAAAATCATTTTTTCGAATACACCCTTAACTTCTGACTGAAAATCCTTCCTGTCACAGATTGAGAAAGCAAATGCATCGACTTATTCTATCCGAAAAGGCAAATCATAAATACTAAAATAACGATATCTTGATGATGGGCAGTATTACAAATTGAGAAAGGCAATCTTCGCCTTATTCAATCCGGAAAAGCAAATCTTAAGTCATAAAATAACGATAGTAAAATAAGAAATTTGATTAATAAAAATTTCAAAAGAAGCTAAAAAAAATTCTATGATACAAATTCCAAAATCACCTTAGAATACTAATCATGTTAAATATTTGTTATCACAAGTAGCACTTTTTGTGCGATAAATGCAACTAAAAAATACATCCTATGAAGCGAATTGTGCTGAACTGAGCCCTGGTAGAAAATAACATGTTTAGCCTCTACAGTTTTTAAAAACAGTTAGAAAGATATTTGAATCTATTCAAGGCTCATTCATAAAATAATAAAAAGTAACATTTTCTTCTTCCTTTATACCGAGAACTGAAGAATACCAACTGTATCTATTTCTATACTTTTTATATGTTTAAAAAGATGAAAAAAAATCCTATTCGAAAAAATGTTCAATACATCTTTTGTGCTACGTCAGATTTAATTTCGGATTTTGAATCGCTAAAATATTTTACTCGATTTCCACTCGAACTGATTAAACTAGTCTGCATTCGAATTTTTAAATATTAAAAGACTGTATTTGAAAATATATACATATTTATTTTATTACTATTATTATTTTTTTTAATATTTTCTTTTCTCTGATAAATAGCGTAACGTCATCATCAACAAAACAGCATCAAAAACATCAATTCATTTTTAAATGAAAACTCCATGCATTGAGATTTCTCAAGGTAATAACGCCGACCACAAGGCCAGCTTTATGTAGAAAAAAATAGCTTTATTTAATAATTGACAGTTTATGTTTACATAACATGTAAATTATTTTCCGGAATTTCTAGAGCCAAACAACTTTAGTGTAAAAGCTTGAAAAAAAGCTAAAAGTTGTACCATAGAAATAATAAAGGTCATTTGAGAATGTTGATCATAGATGGCAGCACCAAACAATACTATATGCGGGGGTTTCAGGACTCTTAAAACGGGAAAAAACTAGCCGTTGGAGACCACCCATTGACGTCTAATACCTGGACTAAGAAATGGCAACCTTTCTTGAATCCAACATTACCTACCCACCAGCACGTGATGGTGGGTAGCAATGTGCGCCAAACCGGTTATTCTCCTTCCAAAAACTGCCATTGGAATTTCCGCACCCACCAGTAGCTTATATTTCGTCTGCGTTGATAGAGCTTCACAGTACACCGCCAAAGGGATCACCGCCAAAAAATGTCACCCTTTTGGCGATAGAACCTCGGTCATTCCAGCTTCAAGTATTTCGGAAGAGAACAAAGGGATCCGTTATCCAGTTGTATTTCTGATCCATGAGACCACCGCAATCGCAATACTTACCCATCATGGATATGCATAGCATAATATGTGAAAACATAACATATGTAAACAATTTATAAAATGCATTACAACTAAAAAACAAAATACAAACGTATATTTAAGTATTTTTAACACATCATCATGCTCTATTAATGAATTTCTGATGAACCCATTTCGATAAATTGTATGAAACACCAAACTATTCAAGTAGCACTGAATTGCATAAAAGAAACATCCTTATAACTCTAAAAATAATTATCCTATTCACGAACGGTTTCGTGCATCAAATTAAGTGTTTCATTTGCAATTAAAAGATATCTTTGAATTGAAATTTGAATAAAATACAGGGTCATGAATAACCGAAGAATGTGGAAAACAGGATTAGAAATATCTCGACACCTCATAATCCGATCGACTTCGTTTTGTATGCAAAACTTGTGTTAATTTATTGTCTTTTACGCCCACTCCTTAAAATAAAAAAATTCGAAAATTTTTATGTACCTTTCATCAGAACGAGTTTTTCGAGAGTCCGAAAAAAATAGTTCCGGACCATCGAGGTTACTGATATTCAATAGGCTTCGTCCCATTCTTACAGACTAAGTACATACAAAATTTCAAGTCTCTATCTCCATTTGTTCGGGAGATAGAGCGATTACAGACAGACAGACAGACGGACGGACGGCAAAATTTTTTTTCTAAAAATATGTTTGTTCGGTATCTCCTCTATCTAAAACGTGTAAATCCGTCAAAAAAAATTTTTCGATTTTCAAAACGATTGCAAGACTTACCCTTATACTACGTATGATGGGTAAGTAATATTGCAACTAAAATGAAAATGTTAATACCTACTTATACACCAGATTGTCATAACTACCCTGAACCTAAATAAATTGTCATTAAACCAATTTTTCTATTACAATTTCTTTCTATTTCAATTTTTAATACAAAGTTGCATTTAAGTACAGCAAAATTTTGAAAATTTCAACAACATCAACACTTAAAAAACATTTTTTTATTAATAAAAACAAAATTTTAGGTTCAGTTTATACAAATCAACACGAAAAATTTATTTTGAAAATTTTATAAAATAATAATAATAAGTTTTTGAGGTATTGTGCGTATTATGCCCAAAACTGTGTGACTTCAAAGTTTCGGAAATCGCTATTGAGCGAGTTTAATTCCAAAAGTCATAACTTCTGTTCTAATCGAAAATTTCGAGGAAACAATTATATTAAAATGTTCAGAAATGATAATTGCTTAGCACATTAAAAAAAAAAAAAAAAAAAAAAAAAAAAAAAAAAAAAATCGAAACCATTTAATTGTTGCGCTTGAGACATTCACGGGCTGGCAAGCTTCACGGGTTTTATTCAGAGATTTTTTGATTCTTCCCAGTGCAACTGGTTTTATTCTGGTATCTTTATACTTGTCATCAAGGGTGTATTCGAAAAAAAAACGCTTTTCCACCTTCAACAAATTGAAATTTTCCGATACAACTTCAGACCCATATCTAAAAGTAGAAAAATGAAACTTGCTGAGGGGATTCTTGAAGGGACGTATGAGGTGCCGCGTGATGTCTTTTTACGCTCAATTCATTAGAATTTGAGTTATAAACAATTGCCTTCTCAGTAGGACCCTTTTTTTTGTTCCCAGATCTCCCGCTTCGGAAAAATCGGTTCAAAATGCCATTTTTGATCGCATTTTTTGCATTTATCAAAGAATCAATAATCTCGGTACCTTGTGCCCTTTCTAAATGAAGCAATTGGCCAGTTTGGTGTATTTGAGAGCAAAACTGAATTCAAAAAGAAATCGGAATACACCCTTAAATAAGATGAATATATGTATATATATATAGGGTAACATCCCCAGTAATTGGCATGCACCAGTGATTGGCACATCCTACAAAAATGCCCTAAAATAAGATTTATATCCAGTCTGTTAAAAATGCAAGACCATATACCAGTTATATGCTCATTTACTTTACAGATTATAACTTTGATATATGCTATTAGATGACAATAGTGCCTAGGAAAGAGAAACAATTATGGCTTGTATCAAATTAGCCATTTTGTAGCAAATGCTTCTTCTCTGGCTTAAGAAAGGCATGCATTTCAATTTATTATTATCTGATTTATAGTATATTTTAAATTGTAATTGACAGCAGTTTTGTTTAGTTGAAAAGAGTTACTTTAATTGTGTAAAAGTCTAAGTGCCAATTACTGGTGATTTCAGCAACTTTTTATAAATATATTTTTATAAAAATACTTTTTCAATTTTTTTTGCTTTTAGTGGGCAAAATAGATGCACAGATATGTATTTTTTTATTTAAAAATATTAGTAGGGAAGAAAGGAGAGTTCAACCCCAGCATGGTGGTGTTGGTGGCGGGTGGATGGTGGAAGTGGAACCACCACCACCTCCTATAAGAGGGAGGGAAGACCACCACCACCTGATTGAGAAGCTTATCTGATGGAGAGTGTATCATACTGTAGTAGGATGATGGGGAGGGCTTAAAATTGAGGGGGCTTAAATTTTTTTAGGGTTTGAAACGTAGGAGATTATACTGTAGTAGAGGGGTGGATGTTTGGAGTCTGTTACAGTATGATGAGATTTTTAGAGAGAGAGAGGGGAGGGCTTATTTTTTAGGAGGGGCTTAAAATTGAGGGGGGCTTAAAAATTTTTTAGGGAGTTTAAATTAAAGTAGAGATTGAAATCAACTTAGAATAGGAAAGATATTTGAAAATGGGTGAAGGATGTTTTGACTCTGTTACAGTATGATGTGATTTTAGGAAAGGGGGGAGGGCTTAATTTTTAGGGGGCTTATTTTTCTGAAAGGCTTAAATGTATTTTTTGGGGAGTTTAAATTAAAGTAGAGATTGAAATCAACTTAGAGTAGGAAGGAAATTTGAACATATCGTAAAATATGTTATAGTAAGATGAGATTTTAGGAAGGGGGAGGGCTTAATTTTTAGGGGGCTTATATTTGTGAAAGGCATAAATGTATTTTTTTTTCTTAAAGATTGGAATCAACTTAGAGTAGGAAGGAAATTTGAAAATATCGTAAAATATGTTACAGTAAGATGAGATTTTAGGAAAGGGGAGGGCTTAATTTTTAGAGGGGCTTAATTTTTAGAGGGGCTTAATTTTTTTTATTTAGGATCTGAAGCTTATAATATCATATTATAGCAAAGGGGTAACCTCCTCATTTTCCAAACTTCACCCCCACCCCCGGAAGATTTTTATTTGGGGTGCTGCTCTTTGTTGGATCGAATTTTCGTTGGAAATTAATAATTTTAAAAAATTGAGTCTGATCAATTAAGCATTGCTCATCACGTCTGTGAGATAATCGAGTATTGCGATAAGGAGGAAGGTGAGTCTGCTTAATTAAACATTAATCACAATTGCCCATTGCTCATCCCGCCAGTGGCCGCATAATGTCTTATATTACAATCGAATCATCTCTAACTTAAAATAGTATGTTATCAACACGTATTCACTGCCTTGCACAAACATCCGTTATCACAAACAATTTTAACAGGAACTAGCTGATATAAGAAAAATAACAACTAAGATTAGATGTCACTTATTTACAAAAGTCAAGAAAGAGAACTTTGTTTGATGTTTCAACTAAGCTTTTTAAAACGACAATTTAATTTTACCAAACCATTACATATGTTTTTTTTGTAGGTTCCCTGTTTTATTCAATTTTCATCAACGTTAGAGCAACAATGAAAATATTTTTTAAACAGTAATATTGTAAAATATGAATTTTACATTTTTAACTTTAGTTTACCTAAACCTTGATTATTCATACACATTGATTTTTACACCTTTCAAAATATATAAACTACTTCATTATTAATTATTTTTCGATGTATAGTTCTAATAATCGGTTAACTGTCATACATTCATTTTAGTAAGTTTGCTGTATTCACATAAAAAGTGTTTTTACAAGTTATCATCTATTAGTCGATCACGACAAATGTAAGCAATGTATTACTTTAGTATAGTATTGTTTTATCACTGTGCTGAAAATAAGTGATTCTTTTTCCGTTAATTTTCACATGAATTTTCTTATCAATTAGAAAAAAATTACAACAGCATGATAAACACCAGATAACATCGAGCCTTACCTATCAAATACCATCATATTATCAGATTACTTTGTAAACCAATCCTATTATTTTTTAAAAAAAACAGTAGCGCCTCCTAGAATTTAACAGATTTCGTGAATCAGTATAAATTCATCACACTGTTTATTGTTTTTTTGTCATATGAAGATATTAAGCGCTGTTCTTTAAGTGAGTGCTGTACAAGAAATTTCTTACTTCATGAATATGGAATCGGATTTACCCAGTCAAGAGGTGCAAGTTTCGAATAGTGAAAGATCACCCTCTTCATCAACCCAACCATCCTTTTCTTGTAATCAATGTCAAAAATGCTTCTCTAGAAAGATTGCGTTAACCAGACATCAAAGATCCCACTTGGATAAAAAGCCCTTTAACTGTGAAACTTTCATTCAAAGTACTGATTTAAAACGACATAGTGTTACTCATTCCAAGACACCCATTTTATATAAATGTGATCAATGTGCAATGGAATTTTATAGAAAGTATTCGTTAAGAATTCACAAGAGATTTCATAAGACATATAAATGCAATGAATGTTCACTAGAACTCTCTAAAAAATATTTGTTAAAAATTCACAAGAGATCGCATAAAAAGTTTCATGTTTGTGAAAAATGTTCTAACTCGTTTCTATCAAAGTCTGCTTTAACTAAACATAAAAAAAGTCATCGTCAAAAGGAATATAAATGTAAACACTGTGGTGTTATATTTTACTCTGATATTGATTTTTTATTTCACAAAAAAGTTCATTACAGGAATTTCGAATGTAAACACTGTAACAAAACATTTAATGTTGACACCAAGTTTATTCAACATTTGATTAAAATGCATAAGTGAAAAAATGCAAACTTTGTCAAATCATGTGAACTGGTTGATTTTCTGTACAGTTTATAATTTTTTTGTATTTTTATCATTATCGAGAATGATGAATAAATAATGTGTAAATGAAAAAAAGCTTTTGTCTTGTATTTTTGTTATAACAATTCATAAATTTTAATAATTATTTCACGATATTGTAAAAAATTACTTAAATTTTAACCTTTAGAAAAAAGTTTCTTATCAATTAAAATTAGAGTTCACTTTAATTTATTAATTTTTCATTTTAAAATACTGAATTTATACTGAATTAATTTTAAAATACTTTTAATATATTAGAATTATTTACCAAGTTTAATTTATCATTTATATTAGCAATTGTTATTCACATAATCATGATGGATATTACCTTGTGTTGCCACAAAATTTTTTAAAAAGAACGAAACTGTTAACAATAAGTATTATTCATTACTCAGATTAAAACTTTTACCTAGTGTTGCCACAAATTTTTTTAAAAAGAGCGAAACTGATAACATTATTTATCATATACTTACTTAATTAAAACCTTGTGTTGCCACAAAGTTCTTCAAAAATAGTAAAACCGTTGACTTAATATATTAACTACCACTTATGTTCAAAGACTGTTTTTTTTTTTAGTTTATTAAAAAATGGTTGACTAACATTACTAATTTTTTAATGTTTAACTGTAACCGACGCTGATTTTTTAACATATATTAGGATATGTGTTGTTTTTAAGCATTCAGTTTGCAAGTGATTTCCGTTTGAACTTTCATCAGCGGCTGTTCTTATTTTTTGAAAATGGATTCTGTAGCAAATTTGTTAAAAAGACCTCTCGACGAAGTAGTTTCTTCTTCAAAGTATCAACGTTTAGAAGACTGAAATGAACCTGCTTATGTGAATGAATTAAACTTGCCGAGATTAGAAGTTCCCAATGCATTGAACACTAACAATGAGACGATATCATGTGATTATCCACTGAATGTGAAATCTGAGATTAATACGAATTTTTTTAACTTAATTTCCCAAGACGAATATTTTCAAGAACCCACTACTAGATGCAAAGAGACTGTGTTCCAAGCAATCAACCTTTCCCAAGCAAGTGATGAAAGCCAATCCACCACTTCACGAACTAAAAGGGGCAAATCTTGTAATCGTGTTATATTTCGAGAAGAACTCAGTGATTGTATCTTCTTAATTTTAAAACTGTATAACAGACAATTTTATATACACATTCAAGAGTTTAAACGCAGTGGGCTTACTGATGAAGAAATTGTAACGAAAAATGCAATTTTCATGGATGTTAACAGTTGGTACGAATTTTGCAATAAAATTTTTCCATTTAATTTGAAGTACAAAAGTTCCTCGTTTGTTGCTAATAACATGATATTAGTGTTAAATTTTAACAATTCTATCATGCGAATTAAACATTTAAAGAATTATTCTCACATTGACTTGAACGAGCATCAGTTAGAAAAGTTAAAAATAAAAGTCTTTGATCTGAATAAAGAACTTCTTCAGCATATATATGTAAAGCATTTGCCAAACTTAATAAGACAGAAATGTATCGTTAGTCACACATCTTTAGAAAATGAACGCATGTGTCAACATAAACTTATAACGTGTATTGAAAATAGTATGTCGAGTATACTGAAGCGCATTTTTGAATGCAATGGATGTATTTTTAACCACGAATCTGTAATCTTTCATCCCTGTTTGATATTAAATAATCGACAAAAATTTGAACAAATGGGAGAAATGTTATTAACTCTAATAGATTTCGACTTTGTTATTTCCTCGTTTTTAAACGAAGTAGATTGTATTAGTGAAAACTTCTTATCTAATATTAATGTAGAAACCATTCAAAACGAATTGTTTAAAATAATGAAATAAAATGTTTTACTATTCTCTTTAATATGTGTGTTTAATTATTTTCAAAATGTATGTTTATTTCGTTTAGCTTTTTCAAAACATTTATAAATTGTTTCAATTTGTATATGTATAAAAAAAGAAACACTTCATTATTAATAAAAAATATATTAACTATCTTAAATAATAATAATCTTAATTATTTTAATTCATTCTTTTCAAAAATTAGAAAGTTAAAAAGTTAATAAAAATTAATAAGTTAAAAAAACTTTATACAAAAATTAATATTAATAGAAATTTTTTTCAAATGTTTAAAATATATTTTGAAAATTTTAAAATGTATTACAACTTATCAAAATTGAGTTTACTGATTTATATGAGTATGTATATTATTTTCACTCTTTTATATTACTGTAACATTACAACAGATTCATAGTTAATGACATATAAACATTAGGATGTATATAAAAGCAATAGATTAATATACTCTCTTGTTTTATTAAAAATAAAATAACTTCATAAAAATGTTAAAAAAATAAAAAGTTTATGAAAAGTTTAAAAAATAATTCATTAGATAAAAAAAAAAAAATCACAAATTAAAAAATATATTTCATAAGTTTACAAAAAAAAGTAACATAAAAAGTTTTATCGAAAAAAAAAAAAGTAACATAAAAAGTTTTATCAAAAAAAAAGTAACATAAAAAGTTTTAACAAAAAAAAAAAAAAGTAACATAAAAAGTTTTATCGAAAAAAAAGTAACATAAAAAGTTTTAACAAAAAAAAAAAAAAAAAGTGTTATAAAAAGTTTTAACAGAAAAAAAAAAAAAACTTTACACAAAAAATAATATCAATAGAATTTTTTTTCAAATGTTTAAAATATATATATTTTGCAAAAGTTAAAATGAGTTTTCTAATTTATGTATATTATTTTCACTCTATTATCTTACTGTAACATTGCAATTCATTCAGAGTTAAACATATAAACATTAGGATGTGTATAAAAGCAATGCATTAATATACTATCTTGTTATTAAAAGATAAAATAATTTCATAAAAATATTTTCAAAATTAAAAAAATGTTTCATAAGTTTACAAAAAATAAAAACTTTACGAAAAAGTTTAAAAAATAATTCATAAGATTAAAAAAAATATTTCATAAATTAATAAAATATATTTCATAAGTTAAAAAAAAAAAAAAAAAAAAAAAAAAAAACCATAAGTTAAAAGTTATTTCAACAGTTCTTTAATAATTAAAAAAAGAAAAAAAAAACTTTATAGAAAAAATAATATCAATAGAAATTAAATGTTTAAAATTTATTTCACAAAAGTTAAAATGTATTACATCTCATCAAAAATGAGTTTACTGATTTATGTATGCATGTACATTATTTTCGCTGTATTATCTTACTGCAACATACATTTATAGTTAACATACATTTATAGTTTAACACATATAAACATTAGGATGTGTATAAAAGCAACGCATTAATATTCTATCTTGTTTTATTAAAAGATAAAATAACTTCATAAAAATCTTTTCAAAATAAAAAAAAGTTTCATAAGTTTACAAAAAATAAAACTTTGTGAAAAAGTTTAAAAAATATTTCATATGATTAAAAAAAAAAATATTTCATAAATTAAAAAAAAAAAATGTATCTATGTATATTTCACAAGTTTAAAAAAAAAAAAAATTAAATGTTTAAAAATGATTTACAAGTTTAAAAAAAAAAAATTACAACTTATCAAAAAATGAGTTTACCGATTTACTGATTTATGTGTGTATGTTATTTACATCATATTATCTTACAACCAACATTACAGAACGTTCTTAGTTAAACACTTATAAACACCAGCAAATGTATAAAAGCAGTTGATACTTTCCTGTTTTTATTAAAAGTCATACTAACTTTATAAAAATGTTTTCAAATAATAATAAAAAAAGCTGTTAAGTTATTAGATTCTCCTCTTTAATTGCATCTCATTGATAAGTTTTAATCAACCATCCAACCATGCAACTGTTTTCACAATCAACTATTATGTGAGTTAGGATTTCATTGATAAGTTTTAATCAACCAACCAACCAACATTTTACGAAACCAACTATTTATTTTCCTTAGCAATCAGCTATTTATTTACCCTACTAACCAAAAAGCTTTTATCGACACATGAACAAAATTTTAAGATGCAAGACTCGTCCTTTTTTATCGAAAAAACAATGACTTATATTATATATATATTTTTTTTTTTCTTACTTAAATGAAACCTTCGCATGTGCATGGTAAAACTTTGAAAAATTCATTTAATACACAAATTTAAAGTTAACAGACAAGGTCTTCACACTTCTTTTAGAATTGTACTAACATTTTACCAAATATCTTTAGAACTCATCAAGGTTTTAAATAATTATTTTAATAAAAATTGTCATTTGTAAGTAACATTATTGAACTAACTTGGAAAAATTAACTTGGCAAAACAGGTTTTCGCTGTTCCAACTTAGTAATATTCATAAGTTTATATGTTAATCAACCTGTTTGGTTATGTCCCAGCATGGCTTTATAAAATGTATCTTAAAAAAACCTTTAATATTAATGTTTAAAAATATGCAGTTAGTCTTTTATTGATAATTATTTTCACTTCTTTTATTTAAAAACATTTTAAAATAAAATTAATACAGTTACCAATTTATCTGTGCGTTATGAAATGTGCATGCAAAACTTTTAATTATAATTTTCACATTTTTAGTATTTCAAATTATTGTTTTCAAGGTGTACTAAAATTTGGAAAAATATTTAATTTTCTTGCATAATTAAAATAAAATAGTTTAATAATAAAGACACATTTAACATTCTATACTCACCGTCGTAAAAGCACGTCCAACGCAGTCAAATGTTTGGGAAGAAATGAAAAATTCAAAGTCCTTATCAGAAAATGTTATCAGATAACTGTATCAAAAGATCTGTGACGTCAAAGAACATGTATCATCAACTGATCACGTGATGTATACCACGTGACTAATGCTTTGTTTTCTAGATTGGTTCTTATAAACATTCATTTATTAAATAATTTAATCATTCTATTAATTATTAATTAATTAATTCACTAGTTTAAAACAAATGCTGATTGTAACTAATATCTGTGATATCATGTTTTGTTAAACATTTTAAAAACTAGTTTAAACTAGTTTAAAACAAATGCTGATTGTAACTAATATCTGTTATATCATGTTTTGTTAAACATTTTAACAAAGAATTAATTAATTAATAATTAATAGAATGATTAAATTATTTAATAAATGAATGTTTATAAGAACCAATCTAGAAAACAAAGCATTAGTCACGTGGTATACATCACGTGATCAGTTGATGATACATGTTCTTTGACGTCACAGATCTTTTGATACAGTTATCTGATAACATTTTCTGATAAGGACTTTGAATTTTTCATTTCTTCCCAAACATTTGACTGCGTTGGACGTGCTTTTACGACGGTGAGTATAGAATGTTAAATGTGTCTTTATTATTAAACTATTTTATTTTAATTATGCAAGAAAATTAAATATTTTTCCAAATTTTAGTACACCTTGAAAACAATAATTTGAAATACTAAAAATGTGAAAATTATAATTAAAAGTTTTGCATGCACATTTCATAACGCACAGATAAATTGGTAACTGTATTAATTTTATTTTAAAATGTTTTTAAATAAAAGAAGTGAAAATAATTATCAATAAAAGACTAACTGCATATTTTTAAACATTAATATTAAAGGTTTTTTTAAGATACATTTTATAAAGCCATGCTGGGACATAACCAAACAGGTTGATTAACATATAAACTTATGAATATTACTAAGTTGGAACAGCGAAAACCTGTTTTGCCAAGTTAATTTTTCCAAGTTAGTTCAATAATGTTACTTACAAATGACAATTTTTATTAAAATAATTATTTAAAACCTTGATGAGTTCTAAAGATATTTGGTAAAATGTTAGTACAATTCTAAAAGAAGTGTGAAGACCTTGTCTGTTAACTTTAAATTTGTGTATTAAATGAATTTTTCAAAGTTTTACCATGCACATGCGAAGGTTTCATTTAAGTAAGAAAAAAAATATATATATATAATATAAGTCATTGTTTTTTCGATAAAAAAGGACGAGTCTTGCATCTTAAAATTTTGTTCATGTGTCGATAAAAGCTTTTTGGTTAGTAGGGTAAATAAATAGCTGATTGCTAAGGAAAATAAATAGTTGGTTTCGTAAAATGTTGGTTGGTTGGTTGATTAAAACTTATCAATGAAATCCTAACTCACATAATAGTTGATTGTGAAAACAGTTGCATGGTTGGATGGTTGATTAAAACTTATCAATGAGATGCAATTAAAGAGGAGAATCTAATAACTTAACAGCTTTTTTTATTATTATTTGAAAACATTTTTATAAAGTTAGTATGACTTTTAATAAAAACAGGAAAGTATCAACTGCTTTTATACATTTGCTGGTGTTTATAAGTGTTTAACTAAGAACGTTCTGTAATGTTGGTTGTAAGATAATATGATGTAAATAACATACACACATAAATCAGTAAATCGGTAAACTCATTTTTTGATAAGTTGTAATTTTTTTTTTTTTAAACTTGTAAATCATTTTTAAACATTTAATTTTTTTTTTTTTTAAACTTGTGAAATATACATAGATACATTTTTTTTTTTTTTAATTTATGAAATATTTTTTTTTTTTTAATCATATGAAATATTTTTTAAACTTTTTCACAAAGTTTTATTTTTTGTAAACTTATGAAACTTTTTTTTATTTTGAAAAGATTTTTATGAAGTTATTTTATCTTTTAATAAAACAAGATAGAATATTAATGCGTTGCTTTTATACACATCCTAATGTTTATATGTGTTAAACTATAAATGTATGTTAACTATAAATGTATGTTGCAGTAAGATAATACAGCGAAAATAATGTACATGCATACATAAATCAGTAAACTCATTTTTGATGAGATGTAATACATTTTAACTTTTGTGAAATAAATTTTAAACATTTAATTTCTATTGATATTATTTTTTCTATAAAGTTTTTTTTTTCTTTTTTTAATTATTAAAGAACTGTTGAAATAACTTTTAACTTATGGTTTTTTTTTTTTTTTTTTTTTTTTAACTTATGAAATATATTTTATTAATTTATGAAATATTTTTTTTAATCTTATGAATTATTTTTTAAACTTTTTCGTAAAGTTTTTATTTTTTGTAAACTTATGAAACATTTTTTTAATTTTGAAAATATTTTTATGAAATTATTTTATCTTTTAATAACAAGATAGTATATTAATGCATTGCTTTTATACACATCCTAATGTTTATATGTTTAACTCTGAATGAATTGCAATGTTACAGTAAGATAATAGAGTGAAAATAATATACATAAATTAGAAAACTCATTTTAACTTTTGCAAAATATATATATTTTAAACATTTGAAAAAAAAATTCTATTGATATTATTTTTTGTGTAAAGTTTTTTTTTTTTCTGTTAAAACTTTTTATAACACTTTTTTTTTTTTTTTTTTTTTTTTTTTGTTAAAACTTTTTATGTTACTTTTTTTTTCGATAAAACTTTTTATGTTACTTTTTTTTTTTTTTTTGTTAAAACTTTTTATGTTACTTTTTTTTTTTGATAAAACTTTTTATGTTACTTTTTTTTTTCGATAAAACTTTTTATGTTACTTTTTTTTGTAAACTTATGAAATATATTTTTTAATTTGTGATTTTTTTTTTTTTATCTAATGAATTATTTTTTAAACTTTTCATAAACTTTTTATTTTTTTAACATTTTTATGAAGTTATTTTATTTTTAATAAAACAAGAGAGTATATTAATCTATTGCTTTTATATACATCCTAATGTTTATATGTCATTAACTATGAATCTGTTGTAATGTTACAGTAATATAAAAGAGTGAAAATAATATACATACTCATATAAATCAGTAAACTCAATTTTGATAAGTTGTAATACATTTTAAAATTTTCAAAATATATTTTAAACATTTGAAAAAAATTTCTATTAATATTAATTTTTGTATAAAGTTTTTTTAACTTATTAATTTTTATTAACTTTTTAACTTTCTAATTTTTGAAAAGAATGAATTAAAATAATTAAGATTATTATTATTTAAGATAGTTAATATATTTTTTATTAATAATGAAGTGTTTCTTTTTTTATACATATACAAATTGAAACAATTTATAAATGTTTTGAAAAAGCTAAACGAAATAAACATACATTTTGAAAATAATTAAACACACATATTAAAGAGAATAGTAAAACATTTTATTTCATTATTTTAAACAATTCGTTTTGAATGGTTTCTACATTAATATTAGATAAGAAGTTTTCACTAATACAATCTACTTCGTTTAAAAACGAGGAAATAACAAAGTCGAAATCTATTAGAGTTAATAACATTTCTCCCATTTGTTCAAATTTTTGTCGATTATTTAATATCAAACAGGGATGAAAGATTACAGATTCGTGGTTAAAAATACATCCATTGCATTCAAAAATGCGCTTCAGTATACTCGACATACTATTTTCAATACACGTTATAAGTTTATGTTGACACATGCGTTCATTTTCTAAAGATGTGTGACTAACGATACATTTCTGTCTTATTAAGTTTGGCAAATGCTTTACATATATATGCTGAAGAAGTTCTTTATTCAGATCAAAGACTTTTATTTTTAACTTTTCTAACTGATGCTCGTTCAAGTCAATGTGAGAATAATTCTTTAAATGTTTAATTCGCATGATAGAATTGTTAAAATTTAACACTAATATCATGTTATTAGCAACAAACGAGGAACTTTTGTACTTCAAATTAAATGGAAAAATTTTATTGCAAAATTCGTACCAACTGTTAACATCCATGAAAATTGCATTTTTCGTTACAATTTCTTCATCAGTAAGCCCACTGCGTTTAAACTCTTGAATGTGTATATAAAATTGTCTGTTATACAGTTTTAAAATTAAGAAGATACAATCACTGAGTTCTTCTCGAAATATAACACGATTACAAGATTTGCCCCTTTTAGTTCGTGAAGTGGTGGATTGGCTTTCATCACTTGCTTGGGAAAGGTTGATTGCTTGGAACACAGTCTCTTCGCATCTAGTAGTGGGTTCTTGAAAATATTCGTCTTGGGAAATTAAGTTAAAAAAATTCGTATTAATCTCAGATTTCACATTCAGTGGATAATCACATGATATCGTCTCATTGTTAGTGTTCAATGCATTGGGAACTTCTAATCTCGGCAAGTTTAATTCATTCACATAAGCAGGTTCATTTCAGTCTTCTAAACGTTGATACTTTGAAGAAGAAACTACTTCGTCGAGAGGTCTTTTTAACAAATTTGCTACAGAATCCATTTTCAAAAAATAAGAACAGCCGCTGATGAAAGTTCAAACGGAAATCACTTGCAAACTGAATGCTTAAAAACAACACATATCCTAATATATGTTAAAAAATCAGCGTCGGTTACAGTTAAACATTAAAAAATTAGTAATGTTAGTCAACCATTTTTTAATAAACTAAAAAAAAAACAGTCTTTGAACATAAGTGGTAGTTAATATATTAAGTCAACGGTTTTACTATTTTTGAAGAACTTTGTGGCAACACAAGGTTTTAATTAAGTAAGTATATGATAAATAATGTTATCAGTTTCGCTCTTTTTAAAAAAATTTGTGGCAACACTAGGTAAAAGTTTTAATCTGAGTAATGAATAATACTTATTGTTAACAGTTTCGTTCTTTTTAAAAAATTTTGTGGCAACACAAGGTAATATCCATCATGATTATGTGAATAACAATTGCTAATATAAATGATAAATTAAACTTGGTAAATAATTCTAATATATTAAAAGTATTTTAAAATTAATTCAGTATAAATTCAGTATTTTAAAATGAAAAATTAATAAATTAAAGTGAACTCTAATTTTAATTGATAAGAAACTTTTTTCTAAAGGTTAAAATTTAAGTAATTTTTTACAATATCGTGAAATAATTATTAAAATTTATGAATTGTTATAACAAAAATACAAGACAAAAGCTTTTTTTCATTTACACATTATTTATTCATCATTCTCGATAATGATAAAAATACAAAAAAATTATAAACTGTACAGAAAATCAACCAGTTCACATGATTTGACAAAGTTTGCATTTTTTCACTTATGCATTTTAATCAAATGTTGAATAAACTTGGTGTCAACATTAAATGTTTTGTTACAGTGTTTACATTCGAAATTCCTGTAATGAACTTTTTTGTGAAATAAAAAATCAATATCAGAGTAAAATATAACACCACAGTGTTTACATTTATATTCCTTTTGACGATGACTTTTTTTATGTTTAGTTAAAGCAGACTTTGATAGAAACGAGTTAGAACATTTTTCACAAACATGAAACTTTTTATGCGATCTCTTGTGAATTTTTAACAAATATTTTTTAGAGAGTTCTAGTGAACATTCATTGCATTTATATGTCTTATGAAATCTCTTGTGAATTCTTAACGAATACTTTCTATAAAATTCCATTGCACATTGATCACATTTATATAAAATGGGTGTCTTGGAATGAGTAACACTATGTCGTTTTAAATCAGTACTTTGAATGAAAGTTTCACAGTTAAAGGGCTTTTTATCCAAGTGGGATCTTTGATGTCTGGTTAACGCAATCTTTCTAGAGAAGCATTTTTGACATTGATTACAAGAAAAGGATGGTTGGGTTGATGAAGAGGGTGATCTTTCACTATTCGAAACTTGCACCTCTTGACTGGGTAAATCCGATTCCATATTCATGAAGTAAGAAATTTCTTGTACAGCACTCACTTAAAGAACAGCGCTTAATATCTTCATATGACAAAAAAACAATAAACAGTGTGATGAATTTATACTGATTCACGAAATCTGTTAAATTCTAGGAGGCGCTACTGTTTTTTTTAAAAAATAATAGGATTGGTTTACAAAGTAATCTGATAATATGATGGTATTTGATAGGTAAGGCTCGATGTTATCTGGTGTTTATCATGCTGTTGTAATTTTTTTCTAATTGATAAGAAAATTCATGTGAAAATTAACGGAAAAAGAATCACTTATTTTCAGCACAGTGATAAAACAATACTATACTAAAGTAATACATTGCTTACATTTGTCGTGATCGACTAATAGATGATAACTTGTAAAAACACTTTTTATGTGAATACAGCAAACTTACTAAAATGAATGTATGACAGTTAACCGATTATTAGAACTATACATCGAAAAATAATTAATAATGAAGTAGTTTATATATTTTGAAAGGTGTAAAAATCAATGTGTATGAATAATCAAGGTTTAGGTAAACTAAAGTTAAAAATGTAAAATTCATATTTTACAATATTACTGTTTAAAAAATATTTTCATTGTTGCTCTAACGTTGATGAAAATTGAATAAAACAGGGAACCTACAAAAAAAACATATGTAATGGTTTGGTAAAATTAAATTGTCGTTTTAAAAAGCTTAGTTGAAACATCAAACAAAGTTCTCTTTCTTGACTTTTGTAAATAAGTGACATCTAATCTTAGTTGTTATTTTTCTTATATCAGCTAGTTCCTGTTAAAATTGTTTGTGATAACGGATGTTTGTGCAAGGCAGTGAATACGTGTTGATAACATACTATTTTAAGTTAGAGATGATTCGATTGTAATATAAGACATTATGCGGCCACTGGCGGGATGAGCAATGGGCAATTGTGATTAATGTTTAATTAAGCAGACTCACCTTCCTCCTTATCGCAATACTCGATTATCTCACAGACGTGATGAGCAATGCTTAATTGATCAGACTCAATTTTTTAAAATTATTAATTTCCAACGAAAATTCGATCCAACAAAGAGCAGCACCCCAAATAAAAATCTTCCGGGGGTGGGGGTGAAGTTTGGAAAATGAGGAGGTTACCCCTTTGCTATAATATGATATTATAAGCTTCAGATCCTAAATAAAAAAAATTAAGCCCCTTAAAAATTAAGCCCCTCTAAAAATTAAGCCCTCCCCTTTCCTAAAATCTCATCTTACTATAACATATATTACGATATGTTCAAATTTCCTCCCTACTCTAAGTTGATTCCAATCTTTAAGAAAAAAAAAATACATTTAAGCCTTTCACAAATATAAGCCCCCTAAAAATTAAGCCCTCCCCTTTCCTAAAATCTCATCATACTAAAACATATTTTACGATATGTTCGAATTTCCTTCCTACTCTAAGTTGATTCCAATCTTTAAGAAAAAAAAAATACATTTAAACCTTTCAGAAAAATAAGCCCCCTAAAAATTAAGCCCTCCCCCCCTTTCCTAAAATCTCATCATACTAAAACATATTTTACGATATGTTCGAATTTCCTTCCTACTCTAAGTTGATTCCAATCTCTACTTAAATTTAAACTCCCCAAAAAAAAAAAATTTAAGCCCCCCCTCAATTTTAAGCCCCTCCTAAAAAATAAGCCCTCCCCTCTCTCTAAAAATCTCATCATACTGTAACAGACTCCAAACATCCACCCCTCTACTATAGTATAATCTCCTACGTTTCAAACCCTAAAAATTTAAGCCCCCTCAATTTTAAGCCCTCCCCATCATCCTACTACAGTATGATACACTCTCCATCAGATAAGCTTCTCAATCAGGTGGTGGTGGTCTTCCCTCCCTCTTATAGGAGGTGGTGGTGGTTCCACTTCCACCATCCACCCGCCACCAACACCACCATGCTGGGGTTGAACTCTCCTTTCTTCCCTACTAATATCTTATTTCTTTGTAATGAAAATTAAAGTAAGTTTAAAGACAAATCCTTAATGTGCCAATAACTGGGGATGTTACCCTATATGTATATTAAAAAAAAAAGGTGGCATTAATGAAGTTGAATTTTTAAACCGTAATTTATTGCGACCATTAAGGGGCTACTTCACTCAAATGAAAAGACCCATTCACTAATGCTAATCCTATGGAAGAAATTTATAAAGATATCTCGGTTGCATTTCAATATTTTTAAATGATTTTTTGGCTTTGGATATCTGAGATCGATCTGTATGCGGGCCGTTAGTTACTTTTTTCATTTTGTTTACAATTATTTTTTACGAGGACGCTTTCATTTTCGGAACCGGTTTGGAAAGCGAAAGCAACCCCATAAAAAATATCTGCAACCAAAATTGAAAAACTAAAAAACGACCTCTATTCAGATCAATCTCAGCTATCCAATGCAAAAAGAATCATCTAAAAATATTGGAATGCAACCGAGATATCTTTATAAATTTCTTCCATAGGATTAGCATTAGCGAGCCGGTCTTTTCATTTGAGTGAAGTAGCCTCTTAAGGGGTTGAGTCCCGAGACCCCTGAAAAGTAATACACTGAGAAGATTTTGAAACAGAATAATTTCTAATGCTTTTTGTTTTCTACTTCCTCAGTTTATTATTTCAAATATGAACATAGTTAGAATATGTCATGATTTAAATTAGTTCTCAATTTTAGTTAATAATAGCCTTTTTAGGTGCGTTCGTAGTTATATAAATACGTAGCACCTACAGTTGTCTTTCAGTCCGTCTGTCCGCATATAACAAAGCAAAAACTACCCAACCGAATCCTTTGAAATTTAAAATACAGAATTATTACATAATTATGTCGAGTCATTTCAAATTTTATCAAAATCGGATGCATAGATCAATGACAGGGACAATCAAAAGAGTTCCGTTACATTACGGTCAATGAGGAAAAAGTTTCAAATGCATTTTAATCGTTTGAAATTTTAAATACATAATTATTACATAAATTTGTAGTGTCATTTCAAATTTTATCAAAATCGAATGCATAGTTCAACTACAGGGACAATCAAAAGTTCCATTACAGTACGGTTAATGGGGAAAAATGTTTCAAGTGCATTTTAATGGTGTTACATTCATTCGAACGTAATAAAATTGATATGCATCTATAAAGTACATATTATAATGTACATTTTGCATAATCTGTGGTGCAAAGAACACTCGTTATTGATTTACAAGGCCACACAAAAGTATTCCATTGCATAATGGTATAGGGAGACCATTGTTTGGTGCGCATTTTAATTGTTATTATTTACAATTTTATGAGATTGATATAGGAGAGTGATATTTTTTAAACTTCGTTATCGTACGAACGCACCTCATTTGCTACGTTTCACGTGCAATTTCCAACTTGTTTTTTCTAGTTTGGCTTGGCTTGTTTTATGACAGCCAATTATCAAAATGTGGGCTATAGGCCTGAAAGGGGTGGAGGTTTTTTCTAAGGAAACCTAACCCGTAATTACGGAAGGAAATCCAAAGTTCGAAGAAAACCACGAAAAACTCGGAACGGTTTGGCTGACGGTCGCGATTGAGTTCGAACCCAGCTCCTGTCATCCACCAGTTGTAGTTGTAAGGCCAGAACCTCTCGGCCTCTGGTGTTTTTTTTATATTTGTGAGTTAAAAAAAATAAATAAATAAATAAAATAAAAAAAGAAAATAAATAAATAAAAAAATATTAATAATATCCCCAAAAATATAGCAACCTTTCTTCGCAGCGGGGGGCCCTGAAACAGGTGCTGGGCCATGGGCCCTGCACAACCTTGATCAGACTCTGATTGTAAACATTAGAAAAATTAAATGACTGATTTATGTCTGTATATATTTATGGTGATGTATCCATCCTCCCTGGTGTATTCAACAAATGGCGCTACAAGCACAGTAAAAACACTTCTACTTCCACTTCTAGTTGCTGATACGATTCAAAAGTGTGGCGCTGCTGTAACCTGCGTCTGCTATATACTGTAAGCCGTGCAAAAGGATCGGCATTCTTTTCGTTAAATTTTATTTATTAAATTGTTATTGTTAACCAAGTGGAGTCTTTCTTCAAGTAAATCAAGATTTTACATCATCTTTTACTACACAACTCACTACATATTTCTGATATTCATGCAATTTGCAATGAATGGCAGCACCAAAAATCTTCTACAAGCATGAAAGTAGCACAGAAACCCATTTATTAGTATTGTTTGTGACTTCACTGTCCTATTTTAACAAAACTTCACATTTTTTGTTTAACTGTTCAAACAAGCACTCTTAAACAAAGTACATTAGCTTCAACTCTTTCATTTAAAGTTGTTTTCAGTGGCGCAGCGAGAATTCGGCTCTGGAGGGGAGGGGGGATGAAGTTGCTTATAGATAACAATGTAGCCTTCTTTTTGTTCCCCCTCTTATACATATCGAATGAACTCCAAAAACTAATCAGGGAAGCGCCTTGTCAGGATATACCTACATACAAAATTTCAAGTGGATCGGATATTTTTATCATGAGTTATCGCGTTACGCACGAACGCACATACATACAGAACGGACGGGCACATAAGCTCTCAGGCTATGATAGCCTGTGCGCTAAAAATAAATAAAACGAAATTACAACTAAATAGGAGCCACACTCCAATATTACATTTCGCTTAGCACATCTAAGTCATCGTACATCAATGTACACTGGTGAGCAAAATTTAAGGACAAGTCCCAAAGTGCCACTTTTCAAGGGATTTTCAAGCGATAATTTTCACGCGAACATTCAAAACGAAGTAATATAATTCGAATAATTACTGTCCTTGCATAATAGCTAGCGCATATAACATCTCATTCAAGTCACACATGGTCACAAGAGTCACGGTCACTACAGCGAAAAAAAATAGGAAATTCCAAACGTCCATTTTATGAATCTCAAATGACTACTATATGTGACTCCATGGTCAGGTCATTCTGACTGCTGCATTGTGGCGAGTCACCAGGTAACTTTACATTATCGTTTCATTGAGACTCTCGTGTGACCTCTCATCTGGAGACTCAATTTCAAAGTCATTGTGAACGTTGCATTATGATAAATTACCAAATAATGTCCCATTAAAGTCACATGGTGACTTTCTTGTCACAACACTTTGTCAAATAGTGACAGAGATCCTACTGTGAAGTAACGACTGTGAAAAGTGGTGAAAAGTCACTTTTAAAAGTCTTTAAAGAGCTGCTAGTTAAGGTATTTTGGTAAACGACAAACTGTACGTTTATAATACGTGCATACAATAACATACAGTTACTGCCGAAACTCTGCGTACAGGTGATCATATTACGTATTCATGCTAAATTTACTATTGCAATTTTGCTTGGGAAAATTAACACACCTCTAACTGATTCTTCAAAATTACCTGATTTAAACAACAAAATAAAATCCGACTTCAACATGAAAAACGAAGAATGACCGCCGAACATTCGCCAAGCCCCCCCCCCCCCTCCCGCCAAAAGTCAGCGTACACTTTTAAAATAAATCTTTTAAAGACCTTTTACTGGAGGATAATTGCGCCAAGTCATTTTTTTCCAAGTAATTGTAGGCTTTTGCTACGATTTATTTAAGATTTGAGATTTTGAATGCTTGTATGGTTCCATTGGTGGCAACAGAAAGGAAATCGATATTGGAGCAATTCCATCTCAGCTCAGGCAGGGCATGTCAATTCACCATCACAGATTTTTTTTCAAAAAAAAAATACAGTAGTTACAACTAAGTAAAACACAAAATTTCCTAAAAGGATTTTTACCAAAAAAAATTTTTCCTCCTGTTACAGCACTTTCAAGTTTGTGATAAAATTGACAATTTTCAGAAAAACTGAAAAACGCTTCATTTTGAAATGAACGCAGTACCAAACCTACTATTGAACATAGTCAGTCATTTTATTTTTTACAAATAGTTATTAAACTGAATTTTACTTTAGCACAGTTTTAAAAAATATTGTGACATTTTTACTTAATTAAAAAAAATTAGTTTTTAAGTACAAAAAATATAATTATTACTGAATTCAAGATTTTTTTTCAGAATGAAAAAAATATTTTAAAGCTAAGCATTGATGGCAATCCAAAGACCTTTAACGGCAGTTTTAGAGCAAATTTTATTGTAACCCTAAGGTGCATACAACTTTTGTAATTCAATTTTAAATTATACAAAATCTTGTAAAATCGCTACTTTTGAAGTGCAATTTCTCTAAAACACCATTTTTTAAAAATCTGATAATATGCTCAATAGATACTTTATTAGTTTCTAATAAATACCTTACAAGCAAATCCTGTACTTTTGCTTAGAAAATTTTATGTGATTTTTTGAAAATAACGTGTGTTTTTTTTTTCAAAAAACCAGAAAGTCAAGCTCTTTCTTATTTAACCGAATTTCTAATATGATTAGTATTTCAAACTAAAAAATACAACCCTGGCACATAATTATTACTGTTAAAATATAGCTAACCATTTGCTTAAGTTTAAAATTGTATAAAATACAGCCATTAGCAAAATTAAAATTGATCATATGTCATTTCATTCCATACTCATAGATGTATCAAATTCACCTACAGTGTGTTAAATATTTTGTTATGTAGTATTGGATATAATATATTAATATGCAGATACATACATTACAGAAGAATTAGGTACTGAAAATTTCTTGAATTAACTTCAACTCCTTATCATCGTAAGTGTGAAGTTGTGCAGATTGTCCTATTGGAACTGATTTTTCTATTTTTAGAAGCACATTTTCCAATGGTAATGCACATTCATCTTTTTCTCTTTCCAGATTCTTCCGGCCACTGGAATGCTTTAGCAAGATTATGGGGGTACATGAATGATACTTTAATGTCATGTAGTTCTCGTGATATACCACTGATTTGTCGTATCCACCAATTATTTTCATAAATGCATCCAATGAAATCGCCAGTTTGGAAATCATGTATTGAATATTGTTTTTTTATTTGGCTAGAGGTTTCAACTTTTGTCAATATATTTTTAATCGTTCGTCCCATATAACCTTCATTATTTTCAATCTCCTCAATAATGTTTAGATGGTATACCAGCAATAGATCTTAAATTGGCATATTCTTTGTCTTTATTAGCTCTATAAGCTTGAATAATCTTTTTGTCTAGATGCAGCAGAATGATATTTTTTAACAGAGAGGAAAGTTCAGCAACAAATCAGACAGAATCTCGTATAGCTCTTATTATAACAATTCTGAATAAAAACACCTTCACTAAAATGTTCTATTTTTATACAGCATTAGTAAATGGTAGATTGTAAAATAATAATTGTTAAAAAGAAGTTTAATAAAATAGAAAACTTTCTTCATGTTGATTTTTTTTAATTAAGAAAATTATTAAAATTTTAAATATAACTGTACTGTTAAAATACATTGTAATATGTCAGGATAAAAAAATTGAAATTTTTAAATTCAACGAAGTTATTAAAGAAAACTTTTAGTTATATATATACGTCTTAGAACATATTAAAACATAATCATCATAGAATATCAAAATATATTTTAATAAAAGTGTGAAAATAATGTTTTATAATATTTTCCTCTAAGCAAAAATATACCTGTTCAATAGCAATCTAATTATTGAGTACTAAAAGGAAAGAAAATGAAAAGAAAATCAGATTTTTCTTTTTTTAAAGGGGAGTTTGAATTATTTACATTTTATGAATAGGAATTTTTGAAGATTAGCTTATATTTATCTGCCATATTTATGTGCATAGTATTACCTTTTCATTAAACAATAGAAATCATATTATTAATTCAGTGAAATAAGAAAGAGCTTGACTTTCTGGTTTTTTGAAAGAAACACACAACATGATATTTCAAAAATTCATATAAAATTTTCTAAGCAAAAGTACAGGATTTGCTTGTAAGGTATTTATTAGAAACTAATAAGGTATCTATTGAGCATATTATCAGATTTTTAAAAAATGGTGTTTTTGAGAAATTGCACTTCAAAAGTAGCGATTTTACAAGATTTTGCATAATTTAAAATTGAATTACAAAAGTTGTATGCACCTTAGGGTTAAAATAAAATTTTCTCTAAAACTCCCATTAAAGGTCTTTGGATTGCCATCAATGCTTAGCTTTAAAATATTTTTTTCATTCTGAAAAAAAAATCTTGAATACAGTAATAATTATATTTTTTGTTTAAAAACTAATTTTTTTTTAATTAAGTAAAAATGTCACAATATTTTTTAAAACTGTGCTAAAGTAAAATTCAGTTTAATAACTATTTGTAAAAAATAAATTGACTGAATATGTTGAATATGTTTGGTATTGTGTTCATTTCAAAATGAAGCGTTTTTCAGTTTTTCTGAAAATTGTCAATTTTATCACAATCTTGAAAGTGCTGTAACCGGAGAAAAAAAATTTTTTGGTAATAATCGTTTTGGGAAATTTTGTGTTTTACTTAGTTATAACTACTGTATTTTTTTAAAAGAAATCTGTGATGGTGAATTGACGCATATCAATACTGCCTGCCTGAATTGAAATGGAATAGCTCATTGTTGAAAGAAAGATCATCATCGATCTATGGAAAAGGGAGAAATCTCTTAGAGTAATTGGAAAAATTGTTAATAGGAGACATTCATCGATTCAAAAAGTTATCATGAACTACAAATCAACAGGACTTTTAATGACCGCCTGAAAGTTAGCCCCCCATGATGGAAAATGAAAAAGTGACATATGCATTTCGTTTGATCATCGTTTGATCAGATTTGATCAACAATTTTCATCGTTTGATCAACATTATTTTACGAGTTAAGATTAAAAATAAACAAGGGGGGGGGGCTAACTTTTAGGATTTTTCAAAATGCTCAAAATTAAAAAAAAATTAGCGATTCTTATCAGAAATCGACCGTAGAGATTTGATCAACTATTTTTAGCGTTTCATCAAACCTGGAAGTGCACCCAATATCGATATTTTTAACTCCAGACCCCTAAAAGTTAGCCCCCCCCATGACGGAATTTCGGGACAAAAATGGTGTCATCTAACGTAAAATTACCTCTAGAGATTTGATCAACCATTTTTAGCGTTTGATCAAACCTGGAAGTGCCCCCCATTTCGATATTTTTAACTCCAGACCCCCTAAAAGTTAGCCCCCCATGACGGAATTTCGAGACAAAAATGGTGTCATCTAACGTAAAATTACCTCTAGAGATTTGATCAACCATTTTTAGCATTTGATCAAACCCGGAAATGCCCCCAAAATCGGTATTTTTAGTAATAGATCCCTAAGGGGTTTAGCTCCCCACCCACTTCCATGACGGAATTTCGAGACAAAGATGGTGCCATCTAACGTAAAACCATCTGTAGAGATTTGATCAACCATTTTTAGCATTTGATCAAACCCGGAAGTGCCCCCAAAATCGATATTTTTAGTAATAGACTCCTAAAATTTAGTTCTCCCCACCTCCATGATAGAATTTCTTGATAAAAATGGTGTCATCTAACGTGAAATCATCTGTAGAGATTTGATCAACCATTTTTAGCATTTGATCAAACCCGGAAGTGCCCCCAAAATCGATATTTTTAGTAATAGACTCCTAAAATTTAGTTCTCCCCACCTCCATGATAGAATTTCTTGATAAAAATGGTGTCATCTAACGTGAAATCATCTGTAGAGATTTGATCAACCATTTTTAGCATTTGATCAAACCCGGAAGTGCCCCAAAATTCGATATTTTTAGTAATATACCCTTAAAATTTAGCCCCCCCCCCCACCTCCATGATGGAATTTCGAGACAAAAATGGTGTCATCTAACGTAAAATTACCTCTAGAGATTTGATCAACCATTTTTAGCTTTTGATCAAACCCCGAAATTGATAGATTTATGATGATTTTCTGAAACTACAAACATTTATCTTATTTCATTTAATCAAGTACTTTCATTTTCAATTTGTAATCGAGATATTTCGCAATAATAATGACTGTTTTTCCTATAATTATGTATTTCAAGGTTGTGATGCAATCGATGTTTCGTCAGTGCTAAAGTTCAATTCTTTGTCAGTCTTCTATTTTATTTGTAAATGTAAACACGTAAAAATTGTTCTCTGTAAAATTTAACTGTATTTTTCTAACTTTTGTTTAATATCCTTTTTAATGTAGAGTGAAAAGAAAAATTATAGTTTTTCAAAAGGACTGTGCTCAGCTTCAGTGGATTTTATTATTTCTGCCTGATATTTATAAAATTGGATAAATCACGCCGTTCGGTTATCAATCAACCAAGGTAGGACAGACTTTATTATTTTATTGTTACTGTTATTTATGAAGGGAAGCTAATTAAGTTCAAGTTAATTAATAAAAGATTATGAGAAAGACAAAAACTGAACTTTTAGCAATGTTGCTCTCTTCTAAGGAACAACAACAAAATTGAATTACATTAAACTATAGTTGAAAATAATTAAAATAAAGTTGAAAATTAGTAAAAGTAAAAGTTATAAAAGTTGAATTAAGGCAGAAATAAAAATAAAGAATATGGCTTCTTCTTCAAAAGAAAGTTTTAGTATAGAAAAACTAAACTCAAATAACTATGCAATATGGAGTTTTAAACTCCAAATGCTTCTTATGAAGGAAGATTTATTTAGTCATATAACTGACGATCCACCAACTCCATTAAATAATGAGTGGACCAGGAAAGATAATAAAGCTAGAGCTACGATTAATTTAACATTAGAAGACTCGCAATTGATTTACGTAAAAAATGAAACAACAGCTAAAGCTACTTGGCTAGGTTTAAAAGGAATACATGAACGCACTAATTTATCAAGTAAATTATATTTATTGCGTAAATTATACAGCATAAAACTTGCCGAAAACGGCAACATGAATGATCATATTGTAAAGATCTTAGAAACCGCTGATAAATTGAAGGCAATAGGTGAAGAGATAAAAGATTCTCATCTATCAGCACTCATGTTATGCTCTCTCCCACCGAGTTACGACACTCTTATTACTGCGTTAGAATCTAAATCTGAGGAGGAATTAAATTCTAATTTTATTAAAGTGAAATTAACTGACGAATTTCAAAGGAGACAAGATAGCTCCAATTCGTCGAATGAAAATGCATACAAAACTATAAAATTTAATCAAAAACCATTTCCAAAGCGCGAACAAAATCTTTTTTGTACGTACTGTAAACGAAAAAACCATGTGAAACAAAATTGTTGGTTTCTTAAGAATAAAAATTCTAAAAACCAAACAAATGATAAAAATAAACAAAATTCGTCGTTATGTTTTGAAGTAAATAAAGTTACTCCGGAAACAAAAATAGAAAGAAATACACAGACTCTGAAAAATAATAGCGAAGGAAAAGAAATATCTTTTCTCGCACAAAATGATTATAAATCTACCTGGATTATTGACTCAGGGAGCAGCTCACACTTGTGTAATGATATAAATTTATTCGTTGACATTAACACAAATAATAAAAATGCTGTCACGATAGCTAACGGGAAAACTCTCGAGTCTCAAGGTACAGGGACTATAAAATTACAAACAAAAAATAACGACATAACTTTGAAGGATGTTTTGTATGTGCCGGACTTACAATCAAATCTAATGTCCGTTAGCAAAGCTGTTAAACATGGTTGTAAGCTCACATTTGAAAACAAAACATGTAAATTAACCCAAAATGGGAAAACATTCTTAGAAGGAAAAATTGAAAATAATTTGTATGAAATAGATCTGTATAAACCTAAACAAGATAACTATGCAAATCTAGCTCATCAATGCAAGAATAAAAACTGCATTGAGCTTTGGCATAAAAGACTTGGACACAGGAACATAAATTCCATTAAGCAACTAACATCTAAAAATTTAGCAACAGGAATAGAAAAAAAAGAGTGTAAACACGATATAATTTGTGAAAGTTGCATAAAATGTAAATTAACAGATGCACCGTATCCAAAACAAGCAACAAACAGAGCTCAGTAGATCCTAGACCTGGTACATTCAGATATCTGTGGGCCGATGCCAACAGAAAGCATAGGAGGAAAGAAATTTTTTCTCACATTTACCGATGACTTCAGTAGATTTACGATGATATATCTTTTATCAAAGAAAAGCGAAGTAATTGAGAAATTAAAGGAATATGTAGCCTTTACTAAAAACAAATTCGGGTACACGATCAAAGAA
This sequence comes from Maratus speculifer, assembly GCA_964019185.1. Lineage (NCBI taxonomy): Eukaryota > Metazoa > Arthropoda > Arachnida > Araneae > Salticidae > Maratus > Maratus speculifer. The sequence continues at coordinate 17,305,600 of OZ025301.1, forward strand.
TTCCGCACAGATAACGGCGGAGAATACATTAGCGATGAAGTAGAAAATTTTCTATCCGAAACAGGTATTCATCATCAATTAACAGTACCATATTCTCCATCTCAAAACGGTGTTTCTGAGAGGAAGAACAGGACATTAGTTGAAATGACACGTTGCCTATTATCGGAAGCTAATCTACCTCAGAAATTTTGGGGCGAAGCTTTAAATACAGCGGTGTATTTGCTAAATAGACTACCAACAAAATCACACAACTTAACACCATACCAGTTGTGGACAAATAAAATCCCGGATTTGAGAAATATAAAAACATTTGGCTGCAAAGCTTACGCTTATCTTGATAAATCCCAAAGGAACAAGCTCGATAACAAAGCAATTGAAGGAACCTTTGTCGGTTACGACAGTAGATCAAAAGGTTATAGAATTTATATTGGAAATAATAAAGTAATACGCGCACGAACAGTAAAATTTATTGAAAACTCTAATTCAAACCAAAGGGTACAAAGCTTTGAGATAACAAGCGGCATCAACGTTCAAAAACAACCCGAAATAGCAGGGGGGAAATCTTCTGAAATTGTTATAAATATGCAGGAAAACAATGAAACAAGTAATGAAGATATTGAAATAAATCAACCTAGAAGATCACAAAGATCAAATAGGGGTGTTCCACCTGATCGATTTGCATATTTTTCAACAGAAAATAAAATATTAGAACCATCAGAATGGAAGGATATTGAATTAATTGATAATCCCTACGATAAAAACAATTGGTATGAAGCAACTAAGGAAGAAATTGCTTCTTTAAGAAAAAACAAAACATGGGATCTAGTTAATCCTCCACCTGGCGTAAAAGTGATAAATTGCAAATGGGTATTTTCATTAAAATATAATTCAAATGGTGAAATTGATAAATACAAAGCACGTTTAGTCGCTAAGGGTTTTTCTCAAAAATTTGGAACCGATTACTACGAAACTTTTGCACCAGTAGTATCATATACAACATTGAGGGCATTTTTAGCCTGTGCGGCATACAAAAATTTAGTTGTAAACCATCTTGATATAAAAACAGCATTTCTTCACGGAAATTTAGAAGAAGACGTTTACATGTCTCAGCCAGAAGGGTACGTTGTACCGGGACAAGAAAATAAAGTTTGTAAACTAAGAAAAGCAATTTATGGCTTAAAACAAGCCGCAAGGGCATGGAATATTAAAATAGGTGAAAGTTTGGAAAAAATAGGTTTTGTGCAAAGCACTGCCGATCCATGTCTTTTCATGCGAAAAACACAAAACGGTACTACTTATATCATCATCTATGTGGATGACATGTTAATTTCAGGGGATACTAAAGAAATAGACGAGACCATAACTCAACTTAGAAAAGAATTTGAAGTAAAGAATTTAGGAACTGTAAATTATTATTTGGGCATAAATATAAGCAGAAATAAAGAAGGAAATTTTTTTTCTCGATCAAAGAAACAAAATCAAAGAACTAGTTGAAAAATTCGATCTAAGTGAGGCAAAACCCTGTGATACTCCGATGGAACCAGGTTATTTAAACACAATTGATGAAGAAAAATTACTTCCAAACAACAGCAAATATAGGCAGGCAATTGGGGCATTGTTATATATAGCTACTATCAGTAGGCCAGATATTTCAGCGGCTGTTAGTATTCTTAGTCGACGAAATGAAAAACCGAGAGAAAAAGATTGGAATGCAGTAAAAAAGGTTATAAAATATTTAAAAACTACAAAAGACATAAAATTAATTATTTGCAATAAAAATAAACCAATCCTAACAACATATGCGGATTCAGACTGGGCAGGAGATAAATATGATAGAAAATCAACTAGCGGAAATTTATGTAAGCTAGGAAATACAGCTATTTCTTGGAAAACAAAGAAACAAAATTCAGTTGCTCTATCCTCAGCCGAAGCTGAATATGTACCAGTTGCCAGTGCTGCCCAAGAAACAACGTGGATAATTAATCTTTTAAAGGATCTAGAGTTAAATCAAACTTTGCCAATAACAATTTTCGAAGACAATCAATCCTGCATTAAGATGACACAAAATGAAAGATATCATTCGAAAACCAAACACGTGGATATAAAATTTCACAGTATAAGGGATCTTCAAAATAAAGGAATTATAGACGTGGAATATTGCCCAAGCAAGGACATGACTGCTGACATCTTTACTAAGCCCTTACCTAAGGCTGATTTCCTTAAACATCGAAGCCAATTAAACTTAATGACTATATTAGCTTCAGAAATCAAGCAGGGGTGATAGATTTATGATGATTTTCTGAAACTACAAACATTTATCTTATTTCATTTAATCAAGTACTTTCATTTTCAATTTGTAATCGAGATATTTCGCAATAATAATGACTGTTTTTCCTATAATTATGTATTTCAAGGTTGTGATGCAATAGATGTTTCGTCAGTGCTAAAGTTCAATTCTTTGTCAGTCTTCTATTTTATTTGTAAATGTAAACACGTAAAAATTGTTCTCTGTAAAATTTAACTGTATTTTTCTAACTTTTGTTTAATATCCTTTTTAATGTAGAGTGAAAAGAAAAATTATAGTTTTTCAAAAGGACTGTGCTCAGCTTCAGTGGATTTTATTATTTCTGCCTGATATTTATAAAATTGGATAAATCACGCCGTTCGGTTATCAATCAACCAAGGTAGGACAGACTTTATTATTTTATTGTTACTGTTATTTATGAAGGGAAGCTAATTAAGTTCAAGTTAATTAATAAAAGAAATCCCCCCAAAATCGATAGTTTTAGTAATAGACCCCTAAGGGGTTTAGCTCCTCCCCCCCCCACCTCCATGACGGAATTTCGAGACAAAAATGGTGCCAACTAACGTGAAATCATCGTTAGAGATTTGATCAATCATTTTTCAAATGACCATTGAAATTGTGCAAATTTTAACCAGTGGGTAACCAAAAAAATAATTCTAAGTGTTATCACAAAAGTTGAGTTCGAAAAATAAAAACCGGAGTCATAGTATTTAAGGGTGTATTTCGATCTAAAGTGCCTTTTTTCTGATTTATTTTTAGATTCATTTTTTCTCTCAAATGCACCAAACTTTCAAATTCTCTTCTTTAGAAACTACACGAGGTACCGTAATGGTCGATTTTTTGATAAATGTAGAAAATGTTGCAAAAAAAAATGCTGTCAAAAACGGCGTTTTGGACAAAATTTTCCGAAGCTGGAGGTCTGCGAACGAAAAAAAGGGTCATCCTGAGAAAATAATTGTTTATAAATCCAATTCTAACTAATTCAGCGAAAAATGACTTCACACGGCATCTTCTGCATCACTTCAAAAATTCCCCCAGCAAGTTTCCTGTTTCTCAATTTTAAAAATGAGTCTGAAAATGTATCGGAGAATTTCGAGCTGTTGAAGGTGGAAAATCATTTTTTCGAATACACCCTTAATGAGAAACGTAGTACCTACTATGTGACAGTTTTGTTTCGGAAATAGTCACTCATTTATCTTTCTGCGTCAGAGAGAGATAAAAAAAAAAATAAGAACACCATGCATTTTTTTGAGCCCCCCACCTCAATTATTCATCCTGGCCATGTCATTAAAACAGTCTGCAAATGATTTTGATGCTCTAAAGATTCAATTACCGTGGAGATAATTAAAAAAAAAAAAAAAAAAAAAGAAATAAGAAAGCACTTTTCACGCCCACAACTTTAACTGTAACGAAAGAAATTAGAGATCTCGCTGACCAACACCCTTCAAACGAAGAAAGTATAGGAATGCCTGAGAAATGTAAAGGGTTGGGATTGCTTTAAGGCCGTTCTTAAGGGTGTACTTCGATTCAAACTGCTTATTTTCCGATTTATTTTTAAATTCATTATTGCTCTCAAATGCACCAAACTTTCAAAATCTCTTATTCGGAAAGTACACAAGGGGCCGTGAGGTTCGATTCTTTGATAAAGGCAGAAATTATTGCAAAAAAAGCAATCAAAAACGGCATTTCGAACCGATTTTTCCGAAGCGGGAGATTTGGGAACGAAAAAAAGGGTCATACTGATAAGGTAATTGTTTATAACTCAAATTCTTATGAATGGAGCGTAAAAAGACATCACACGACACCTCGTACGTCCCTACAAGAATCCCCTCAGCGAGTTTCATGCCTCTACTTTCAAAAATATGTCTGAAATTGTATCGAAAATTTCGAGCTATTGAAGGTGGAAAAGCGTTTTTTCGAATACACCCTTAACCCTTTCAAATCCGATTTTTTTTTAAACTTTTATGAAAAAATTACTTTTACATTAATAACATTTACAGTAGATATCCAAATAAATTATTGAGTGTTTTACAAATATTTCATGGTCTGAAAAATAACCAATGTTGATGTTTTGCGTACTATTGATTTAATATTCATACGACAATAGACTAAAGGAAAAAGTTTTTGGAGTTGTTTAGAAAATATTGCATTACAACAAGATTTAACTGATATTGCAACTTTGTAATACTTTATGCGCTTTATGGCATACGATTCTTTCACGAAAGTAATTTTTATTTTCAATTGAAAGCGTAAATTACATGTTTCAAATAAAAGAATCGCAAACAGCGCAAAGAGAATGAAGCAAATAATAATAAATATTACTAGCAAAAGCCGTGCTTTGTTTGGATTCGCGAAGCATTATTTCATACGATAAATATTTGAAAGTAACATTATTTTTTTTTATACTACTTTGTTATCCCGTCGACCAAAATACTATCGCCAAATTATAAGATTAAGTGCCAATAATGGATGATCGTAAATGTCACATACAATGACATTAAATACAATACATGTGTTTAAAACGTCATTAAGTGACTTTTATTTCGACTTTTTATTTGTATTTTTATTGATATTCTACTAATTTATTTGTTTTTTTTTATTATTATTATTTAAAATAAAAATTACATCAATATGTATAATTTGGCTATTAGTTTGGCGATTTGTATAATGTGGCGAAATCGGTCGACGGGATAAAAGAGTAGTACCATTTTTTTATATTATTTTTGCATCTTTATTAAGTAAAAACGTTATCTCATGTTTTGGCGGATTTTAATTTTAGAAACGTAAATTCAGCCAAATAACTAAGAATTTCCTCAAATTTTTTTATTTATGATATAAGGCTGGTATAAATGAAAATATTTTCGAAGCAGAATTTTACAAAATATTTTCTTAATTTTTAACTAAAAGTTTTAAAAATGTTTTTACATTTTCCGATAGCCAGTAATTTTGTTCGTTCTGGCCAGTAAGTGTTCTTTTTCTCGGCATTTTTAAATTACTAATACATTCCAGAAATTATTTATAAACGTAGTTAATATATTTAATTTGGTTGAATTAAATTATTCTTCAAACAATTAAAATATTCTTAAATTACTCTTCAGTCTTTCATTTCGAATACCAAACTTAAGAAACTTGCCAGATTTAACAAAATATTCACTTTAAATACCAAATATAAGAATTAATTTTACTTGTTTACGATTCTTTTGTTGCCACATTACCAAAGTAAATGCCTAAATAAATAAATAATAATATAATTCTTTTGAAATCCGTAAGTATAAACTGCGTAAATAATTTTGGCAGAATAATGAAAATATATTTTATTTAATATATTAATCATGATTAATATATGAATTACTAACCCCATGGTTTATTTTCCTTCTTAAAATAAAAAGATTCGAGTTCAATTTTTTATTTGCAAACGATTTTGGCGGAATAATGAAAATATATTTTATTTAGTTAATTAATTATGATTAAATCTATAATTACTAACCCCATGGTTTATTTTCCTTCTGAAAATAAAAAGATACGCGTTCAATTTTTTATTTGCAAAAAGGCGCCCATAATAGAAAAACATGTAGAATAAATTAATTATTAAAATAATATTTTTTAAAGGTTATTCTGTAAAAAAATAACATTCTGCAAATCTACAAAATATAATTTATCCTTATGTTTAATTTCAAGTCAAAATACTGAGTAGTTTTTTTATAAAGTGTACGACAAAATGTAATTTGAGTGGCTTAGTTCGCTCATCCTAATTATTACTAAAGTGTTTTAAACATAAATGAAGTCTTATAACAGATGCATAGACATATACTAACATGATTACCTGTAAATAGTAGCAAAATTATTTCTTGAAAAACACAATACTCCATTAAAAGTCATGTACTATTAATAATACACCAGAGCCGAAAGAGTTAAATCTAAAAGTGCAACTTTATGACATACATTTTAGTTTGTTTTTATTGCTAACACGAAAACCTGTGTAAAGCGAAACGAATCATTCTCCGCCCACTTACTTGTTAAGACGGAAGTGTGATTGTGTCCGAAATGGAACGGGTCGAGATTGTTACAGACGAACCCTCTGGTAATCATCCGCTCTTGTCGTTTATTTTATTATTCGGGAATCCTTGTTACGCCCTGATTTTATTCTTTTTCTGATGGGTCCATGTTCAGAAATAAAATACAGTCGAGTCTCTATATAACGAAATCCACCGTTCCAGTAAAAAATTCGTTGTATAGAGAAATTCGATGGATAGAGAATGATGTTAAAAATCGTATTTAATGTGCGAAATTTGAACAAATATCATTTTTGATCTTTTAAATTAAGAATTTGAAATGTTTAAAAGTAAATATTAACCTAACATTTTATTTCTTAATTATTTAAGCCGTTTCAAAAAAAAAAAAAGAAAAAAAAAAAGAAAAAAAGAACAGACATTTATTTGAAACTTAATGAAAATCAAACAAGGAAGACTTGCATTAATTTCAGACGAAAAAAATAATTTTTTGTTGCTTTGATTTTATAGTTGTTACGTTCTCAAAAACATGCTCGAATTTGAGCAAGGAATGAAAAATTGTAGTTAACATTTCCCTTCATTTGAAGGCCTCTCTTATGTGCCTCTCATTGATTCCTGTCTTACATGTGTATTAGGGTGGAGCGAAAAAAAATTTTTTTTTGAAAATCAAAAACGGGTAGGTGCCAAAAGTTGCCTTTATACTAGTACATCAACTGCGTGAAATTTTACCGTTGAAAAAAAATGGCTTGAGTCTGCGCTTTTGCTCCAAAAATCGAAATTTTGGGTAAAATTTGTCATTTTTTGACATTTTTTCAAAAAAATTAAAAAATTCCTACAGAGCTGGTTAGTATTTAAAAGTGTTGCTTAGACCTTTATATTTAGCTGCTTAACATATTTAAGCTATAAAATAATATGTTTATTCCCTATAGCTGGAGCAAATCAGACAAATTTGAGTAAGAAAACAACATTACCACTCTATTGGGTCATACAACGAATTATTGTTTTTAATACAGCTCTTGTTTTCAAAACTACCTTGGACATGCGTCATGGAGGTGGCTATATTTCCTATACCAGCCGGCCCAACTATTCGATCATCTTAGTACAGTGTTTTATTTATACATTGATTTGTGATTTTCTTTATAAAAATTTGGCATGTTTTCGATGCTTCCACCTTGTTCATCTGCTCTTTGCATCCACATGCCGCTGTAACTATCTTCATGTATATTTTTACAGTTTATACAAAAAAGTGACAAGCAGAGTAATGCACGGGAATATTATTAAAAGGATCTATTCGGCCATCTATTATATTTATCAAACTTACATTCAGTTGATGAATAGTGATTGGAGTTCTGTTACCACAACGTTTTTTCAATCAATTGTATTTTTTTTACGTAATGATTTGCTTCAAAGATGATTTCAGATATTTCAACTATAAGTATGCCATCATTTATTCTACTTTTGCATTTTTTATATGTTGAGAAGCGAGCTGTTTCATGTGATGGTGATCCTCAGAGAGAATTGCAATGAAAATTTGTACTCCATATGTAAAGCAACCGCTGTTGTAAATCCCCTCTTTTTTGCATTAGTTTTATGCCGTTTTCTACATGTTTTCGTATCTAGGTAATTTCCTATTAACTTTTAGATCCCCTCTTTATGAGCGGACAACATTTGATGGTGAAATGTCCTGGGCATAAACTTATAATGCATAGTACTTTAAGAGGGAATGTACGGGTTCTAATCGACTATAAGGGCTCATTTAAAATTAGGTGAATTTTATTTGTCACTGTGAACCATTTTGCATGGGGTAAGCTTAGAATTGTGTATAATATTGAATCATTCGCTACTTCAACTCCAGTGAATTTCCTCTGCGTCAATTATTTCAGAAGTCGATATAAAACGTTCTAAGCTACATGGATTCACCGGGTCAATAAGGAAAATCTTTGTCTGCGTACTATTCACTTCCTATTGCAATTTTTTTATAAAATAGAGAATACTTTTGAAAGATTATTTTCTCAAATTGAGAAAAAGATACCCAGAACAGACTAGAAATTTCTGTCGGAGATTGCAAAGCTAATTCATAAGGAAAGCTATTTCTCAGGAAGAATGGGGAATAGGAATTTAGAAAACATCTCACACAAAAGACAGCTCATAAAGTTAATAAAATTTTCCGCTTTATATAAGCACAGATTGTCAATCAGCGTTTATATGTTCACTCACAAAATGTATAATCCAAGTTTATACTGCGGGATGGTTATACCAAATGTACTACACACCTAAATAAATCTAAAATCTTATTAGAAATTACTAGACTACGGAACAACACAGGAAACGATATAAAGTATACTAAAACTTCTTTAGAAATATTGTTGTTTTACAACAAGTAGTTTTTGCAAATTTTGGTTGCAATCCTCTGTGACAATCGTTATAATATTAAACAGCTAGCTTCCCAGCATATATTCAATGTAATAGGTTCAATAAATGATGACATACTAGAAATTAAATTCATACAATCCATTTTTAGGCAAATCATTGCATATAAAATGTAATTGATTGAAAGAATGCTGTGATAACAAAACGTCCAATCATAATGTACTAATTGCATGGAATTTTAATGAAGATAATAGACTGCTGAATAGGTTCAATTAAGAACATACCCAATACATTGCTCAGCTTCTTTTCTGTTATACATGGTATAAAAATATACCTGCAGTAGGTCACACCAGCATGATCCAAATCATCCAAAGTCAGTGAATATAAAGAAGAGATAAATTACTTTGATATATAGAAAACTTATACTCGTCTTCGGGAAAAAAATAACAATTCAATACATAAATAAAACACTGGGTCTAGATGATTGGGTGGTTGAGACAGGTGGGATAATGCAAACACCTCTATGAGTTATATAGACAATAGTTTTGAAAGCAGCTAGGTAAGAAATGCATTCAAAACAACATTTCGTTGTATGCTCCAATACAGAGGTTAACACTGATTTTTCACAAAAAGTTGTCAGATTTGCTCCAATTATACAGACTACAGATATTGTTTTATAGTTTAAATATGTTAAGCAGATAAATATAAAGATCTAAGCAACACATTTAAATACTAACCAGCTCTGTTGGAATTTTTTAATTTTTTTGAAAAAATGTCAAAAAATGACAAATTTTACCCAAAATTTCGATTTTTGGAGCAAAAGCGCAGACTCAAGCCATTTTTTTTCAGCGGTAAAATTTCACACAGTTGATGCACTAGTATAATGGCAACTTTTGGCACCTACCCGTTTTTGATTTTCAAAAAAAATTTTTTTTCGCTCCACCCTAATGTGTATCAATCCAATTGACACTCTTTTGAGAAGGATTTGGAAAAGTGTGTGGGAGGTGGGGTGAATTCATTGGATTTAAAGAACAAGAAGAGAAGTAATATATATATATATACATATAAACTCAGCACTGATGATAAATCAAAAATAAGTGATGGAAAATTGATTCCATATGATTTCGAAGCTTTTTAAAACTGAATAAATTAAGACCAATTTATGAAAAAATTCGTTATATGGAGATAGATATTTCGCTATAGAGAGATTGTTTTTAATGTAATCATGCGAAAAGGGGACCGTTTTTAATAAAAATTCGTTATATAGAGAAATTCGATGTATGGAGTTTCGTTATAGAGAGACTCGACTGTAGTTCTGTTGATAAAATGACAAAAAAAAAAAAAAAATGTTGAATTCAGACACTTTTCTCCGGGAGTGACATTTATGTATCCGAGGTGGGGAGGGGACATCTCATCGCTCCGGGGAGGAATGCCTCCGTGGGCCAGCGCCTGCGAGAACCTGTCTAAAGCGAAACAAGTCGCCTTTTCCGCCCATTCCCTTTTTAAAACGGAAATATGAATTTGTCTAGCAATAGAACGAGTCGAGATTGTTTTGGACGAACCCATTCTTAATCATCCGGCTCTGGGTCGTTTATTTTATTTTTTTATTGTTTATCATTACTCGGAGTGTGTGTAGAGCAGTGTAAAGCTCATCGTACAAAAAGTGTTGAAGTGGAAGCGCAGCTGTTACGATGAACGACTGATGATATAGAGAGCGATAGGGTTTAAGGACGGACGTCACGTGACGAAGAAGGGGGGGGGGGAGTATGGACTCTTGTAGGAGTGTGTTTGTTGTGTCACTGTAACTGTCATCATCAGCGATGGAGTCGCGATCGGGAACCCTGCGAAGGCGGAAAAAGAAACAGACGTGCACGGTAAGTAGTCCACTTGCGATTTTAGTTTTTAAGGGTGTATTTCGATTCAAACTCCTTATTTTCCGATTTATTTTTAAATTCATTATTGCTCTCAAACACACCAAACTTTCAAAATCTCTTATTTGGAAAGTACACAAGGGGCCGTGAAGGTCGATTTTCTTGATCAATGCAGAAAATGTTGCAAAAAAAGCAATCAAAAACGGCATTTCGAACCGATTTTTACCAAGCGGGAGATCTGGGAACGAAAAAAAGGGTCCTACTGATAAGGTAATTGTTTATAACTCAAATTCTAATGAATTGGGCGTAAAAAGACCTCACACGGCACCTCATACGTCCCTTCAAGAATCCCCTCGGCAAGTTTCACGTTTCTACTTTTAAAAATATGTCTGAAATTGTATCGGAAAATTTCGAGCTATTGAAGGTGGAAAAGCGTTTTTTCGAATACACCCTTAAGTGTGCTCGTAACTATGCAAATATGTAGCAGTTACAGCAGGGCCTTAGCTGAGGAGGCGCTATGAGCGGCTCAACCCCCCCCCCCCTCCCTAAAAAATTTTGAGTCCCCCCTGGAAAAGATTTCAAAGTCACTCAATGAATTTCTGTTCCAAAAATTCAAGTAAAATTTTGTTCAAAAATCTAATTTAGTTTTGAGACACTCTTATAGCTTTGCAGAGTTACTAAGTTGTATCTAAAATAAGTATTTCAACACTCCCTCATCTTATTTGTACATAGAAAGCTAATATGATGTTTAATTTTGTACCAATTATACACTCATAATTTTCATCATCCTATACTTATCCTATAGCATAAAATGAAGTTATTGCAACAGTTTAATAAGAAACATAGTATTTACAATGTGAATATACACTAATTTATCTTTCTGCGTCAGAGAGAGAGAGAGAAAAAATTATGAGCCCCCCGCCCCCCCCCCCCTATTGTTCACGTCTAGCTACTGCCCTGAATTACAGTCGTCGTTCAGTCAGGTCCCTTTGTCCCGTATAACGGCGCAAAAACGACCGAACCCAACCATTTGAAATTTAAAATAGATAATTGTTGTATCATTTGTCGAGCCAGGGCCGTAGCTAGAAGTGAACATTAGGGGAGGCTCAAGAGAATGTAGGATGGCTCAAAAAAATTTTTCCCCTCTCTCTGACGCAGAAAGGTAAATTAGTGCCTATTCACAATATAGGTACTGTGTTTCTTATTAAACGGTTGTAATAACTTCATTTTATGCTTAGAAAAGTATATGATGATAAAAATTTTGAATGTATAACTGGTGCAAAATTAAACACTATGTTAACTTCATATGTACAAATGGGATGAGGGAGTGTTGAAACACTTATTTTAGATAAAATTTAGTAACTTTGCAAAACTGTGAAAGGGTCTCAAAATTAAATTAGATTTTTGAACAGAATTTCATTTGAATTTTCGCAACAGAAATTCATTGTGTGACCTTGGAATCTTTTCCAGGGGGGGGGGGGCTCAAAATATTTTAGGGGGGGCTGAGCCGCCCATAGCGCCCCCTTAGCTACTGCGCTGTGTCGAGCCCTTTCAAATTTCAAAACGGTGAATCCACTTAATACACTTTATTTTTAAATCTCGGCAAATTTTTTTCTTGGGAATGGGCGAAGCCGTGAACAGGACGTCCTAGGAACAGGGCCGTAACAAAGAGGGTGCTAGAGGTGACTCAGCCCACCCCTAGAACATTTTGAGCTTCTCCTGAAAACATACCAAGATTACATAAGTTTTGCAAGAATACTTATGATATCTAAAAAAAAAATGTGTTTCAACACGCGCTCATCCTATTTGCATATCTGAAGCTAACGGGATGTTTGATAGTGCATTCGTTAAACTCTCGAGAATAACTAAAAATCTAATTTTAATTTAAAAACTTAATTAAATTAAAAATTTAATTGATTAAATTCTATTTTTTTCTTAGCATAAAATGAAGTTATTACAACAGCTTAATAAGCTTTACCCTTTTAGTTTTTAAATCTCAGGGAGAGCTTTATTTCAGGAAGAGCCGAATCCGTGTACGGGTACACGACATTTCGGTCCCGCCGTTTCGGTCCCGAGACAGTTTGGTCCCAAGACATTTCGGTCCCGAGACAATTCGGTCCCCAGCAACATTGGTCCCTTGCCATTTCGGTGCCTTGTTATTTCTTTGCTTGCTACCTTATAAGTCGGATTCTAATTGTTGTAGGCCTGCCAAATTATATAAGTTCAACATTATTCGGACCTTTTTTTAATTTTTTTAGTTCTCCCACTCCCTCAAGTTTTATATAAAGTTGAATATAAGAGTTCGATAAATTAAAACATATATAAGTTTAGGGGGTATTGTCTTTTGCTTTTGGTAGTATTATTATTAATCAGAATAAATATTTAAAATTTTATTATTAATTATTAGCATCAGTATTTTATATAAACTTCTATAAATTGTTACAAACTAAAAAGTATTTTATATAAACTTCTATAAATTGTTACAAACTAAAAAGTATTTTATATAAACTGCCATAAATATTTTTTGGGCTGTTTACATACATATTTTAGAACCTTTAAATTAGCATAAATTAAATAATAAAAAAATTGTGCTTAATTTTTTTTTCTTCCAATTAGTTTAATAATAAAAGTCTTTAATAATTCAATTAGACAGTTATAACATATATATATATATTTCCTCAAATCACTGATCTTCACTCTTTTCTTTGATAATTCAGAAATAGGATATATTTATATATTTTTTTTTAATTATTATTTTTATAATACAAAGTTGCATCTTATAAATTTATTTTCATAAGTTACTTTCCATTATTAATATTGAAAAAGCAATAGTGATTTCGTAACTGGGTATGCTGTGAAAAAAATTTGTTTTTAGAAATTTGCCTCCGCCACTTTTTTTTTAAATAATAATAATAATAGTATTCATTGATTGCATATATTAACAGTTTTCTCACACCATGAAGACAATTTTTGTGAGTTAATTTTATTGAAACTGGCCTATTTCATTCTAATGAGATTTTTACTAATATTTAATAAAATATATTAAAATGTAATATAATAATATTTTAAATAATTTTATTTTCAATTTTTAAGTGACAAAACTAAGCTTTTATTCATTTATTTATTTATTTTTATTATCTTTTCGCTCCTACTTTCCCAGAAAAAATAATAATTCTTATTTCTATTTTATTTTTAACTATACTAATTGTTTTAAATTTTTGTAATTCTAAATATAAAATAAATAAACAATTAAAAGATAAATTATAGTTTAAAACTACTAGGAAATATAATGATGTGTTGAATATAAAACGGATTATGTATTGAGTTTATTTTAAAGTAAAATTCATTATGTAAATTAATAATGTTTTTAATTAATAAATTTATTTAATAAAATATTAATTTGATTTTTATATTAAAATTACTAAATGTTTTGAGAAATAGGATTACCAATTATGATTAGGATTACCATACAAAATTTGTGTGAATATTTTGGATAAGAGTTGTACTTGTATGCGGTTTTCGGGCACTTATAATCGCATTATACTAAAATTTCATGGCCTTCAGTTTAAAAACTCTGGAATGTTCCCTATAAAATTATGTCTTATATCACAAAATTTCAGTTTGCAGGAGAAGGGACCGAAATGTCTTGGAACCGAAATGGCAGGACCGGGACGTCCTGCTTCCGTGTACAGGACGTCCTGGAAACGCCCGATAGGTCTTTACGGCAGATGGAGCAGGGTTGCTGTCGTAAAAATAACAGAAGGTATACGTTCTAAGCAGAGGGTATACGCTCAAGGCAGAAAGTGTATGAATATTCTACAGAGTGTTTATTAAAGTGTGTTTTCTATTAGCTTTCTTCAGAAACAGCAATGTACGGTGCTTTTTTTAAAAAATCCAGCAGGTATACGGCGTATATTCCCATAAACCCTTCATTAGAGGTCTGCACGGGCCGGGCTCGGGCCTTACTTATGAAGACTCGGGCCGGGCCGGTCCTAGTCACTAATCTTTTCAGGCCGGGCCGGGCCGCGCTCAGGCCTCAATTTTTTTGCTGGAGTATCGGGCCGGGCCTAACTTTTTTTTCCGTACGAAGCTGAGACTGATTTCATTCTTCCTAGTTTTACGGACCAAAATAATCAGTTCCTATTGAATCTTCCTATATGAAAATCCTTTTCTCGACTCTTCATAAATAAGTAAAATTTGGCTTTGTCCAAAAATTTTTGCAAAAAAGGCATATACTTTTAAGCCGTCATTATTCTACAACTGAACATTAGAATTTATTCCTTTTAAAGTATCGTAGATTACTAGGCGCTTTAAAATAGAATTAAACAGATAAAAAAAAACATGATTATGACAGAATTTTCTTTTAAACTGAAAACTGCAAGTTTCTTTTAAACTGTTCATCCATGCAAAATGAATACAACAGTACGCGAGAAAAAAATATACTAAATATTTACATCTGTTAAGAAGGGAACGTATTTATTTATTTATTTATTTTCTTCTAAAGAGATTCCGTATTAGGAAATTTTACTTTTACCATATACCATTTTTTAGATTTTTTTTGTCTCCATTAAATGGAATATGATTAATATTATCAGTGATAACTGAAACATTTATATACAACAAACAAAGGTTCATTAAAAACGTAAATATCGCAGCCTACGGCACTTCTGCATAAATGGAGATTACAAACATGGAAAAAAAAACAGACTAATATAAGTTTATTTGATCAGAACTCTTCCGTAAGAGTAAAAATCAATGTTCAGTAAAAATTCACTCGAGTCGGGCCAAAATTTTAAACTTTTTTCCGGACCGGGCCGAAATTTTAACTGGAAATTTCGGCCCGTGCAGACCTCTGCCCTCCACTACATTCCTGCTTTGGTGTGGGTTAGCCTATTTTACATTGTTAAAAATCCTGTCCCAGTTTGAACCAAATTTTGGAAGATGGTGAAACATTGAACCAATATTTGGAGCTCTTATGTTGAAGCATAGTTCTAACAGTTGGAGCGTGGTCGAAATAGGTTTTAAAAATAGAAATAGAATTGCTCCAAATTTCGGTACGAGATTTCACTATCCTATAATGGCACCTAATGAGCATCAAAATTGAGCTCAAAAATGGTACATAAATTTTAACCTTGTATAAAGTTCAAGATACATTACATTTACATCATTACCAATAATTGTGGGGGCTTAACAGTGTACAGGTCTTGTCCGGAATGTCGGACGATTTCGGTCCGATTTTTTTTAAACATTTAATTAAAAATGAACGAGACGACTTACATGTATGTCGACGAGCCTACATACATTTTACTTACCCATCATACGTAGCATAAGGTAAGTCTTGCAATCGTTTTGAACACATCCAAAAAAAAATTTTTTTTGGACGGATTGCGACGTTTTAGATACTGGAGATTCCGAAAGACATATTTTTAGAAATAAAAATTTGCCGTCCGTCCGTCTGCTTGTCTGTCTGTAAACACTCTACCTCCCGTACAAATTAAGATAAGAGACTTGAAATTTTGTATGTGCTTAGTATGTAACAATGGGTCGAAGCCTATTGAATATCAGTAACCTCGATTGTCCGGAACTATTTTTTTCGGACTCTCGAAAAATTCATTCTGATAAAAAGTACATAAAAATTGTCAATTTTTTTTTTTTTTTTTTTTTTTTTTTTTTTTTAAGGTGTGGACGTAAAAGGCAATAAAATAACACCAATTTTGCATAAAGAACGAAGTCGATCGAATTATGAGTTGCCGAGTAATTTCTAATCCTGTTTTTTTATTTTTTCCTGACCCTGTATTTCATTCAAATTTCAATTCAGAGGTATATTTTAATTGGAAATGAGACGCTTAATCCAACGCAGTAAACTGTTAGTGAAAATTAATTTTTTTGGAGTTATAAGGATGTTTCTTTTTTGCAATTCAGTATTACTTGAGTAGTTAGGCGTGTTGTATAATTTGTTGAAATTGGTTCATCAGCCATTCATTAATAGAACATATGTATATTAAAAATACTTAAATATGCTTTCAAATTTTGTTTTGGAATTGCAATGCATTTTATAAATAGTTTTCACATGTTTTGTTTTCATATATTATATTATGCATATCCATGATGGGCAAGTATTACGGTACCCCCCCCCCCTCTCCAACGACTAGTTTTCTGTTGACTTGATGCAGAGCGAAGACTGGGGTCGAGCTTTGAAAATTTCTGATGGGAATTTCTGAAGATTTAAACATTTTTGATAAATTAAAAGTATATCGTTTTAAGTGAAGAATATCAAAAATGTTAACATTTCAAATCTCATTATAAAATTTACCAATAAGAAAACATTGTAAAAAGATTAGTATTTTTCAAAATTTCTATTATGAAATATAATATTAAAAATAATAGAAAAAAAACCTTCAAAATTTTAGAAAAATTTAAATAATTAGCTTTAAACTTTAAATTACTAATAATTATTAATTAGTAATTCAAACTTTAAATAAGTATACTTTTAATAATTATCAGTCTAGCGGTCTGAGTGGGGTTTCAGCCCCCTTAGCTCCCCCCGTAGGCGCGCCAATGGTTTATTTAGTTCATATTAGAGTGGGACTGTCCAAGTATTACGTAAGTATTTTTAGTCATTTCCTAACCACACCCTTCACAATTGTGAGGGAAAATAAGCAAATGCTAGATCTCCCCCCCCCTTTAATTAGGAATCGTTCAAGTATTATGTAAGCAGTACAAGAGGTTGAGTCCAGTGTCTGAAAAAATATATGGAATAAACAAGGACTGGAAACGAGGAACATTCAAGTCCACGACAGAGAAAATGTTATAATATACGATGCATTAAACATGATTCAAAAATCTTGGACACCAGACTAGGAATGTGAACAGCAAACACATAATATTCCTATGATGTTTGATAAAATTTTTAGTTACGTGCCTCAATAAGTTAGGACCTGTTGCATTTATTAAAGTTTTTTCAGTACGATAAATAATAATATAATAAAAACTATTTTGTATTCTATGAATTAATGAATAAGTAACACTATTCAAACGATTTTGCTTTATTTGTGTACATTTGATAGATTAATAATGTAATATATCGCTAACTATTTTTTTATGGTAAACATTGTTAGACTATTTTAAAATCTTGCGTAAGCAAAAAGTGGGGGAGGGGTCCTAGCATTTGCTTATTTTTCCTTGCAAGGGGGGGGGAGGGATCTTGAACGGTCCTTTATGTAAGATTTTATGATATTCTAACATCGACACAGTTTGCGATAAAATATTACAAAAAATTTGAATAAACAGATATACAGTGGACTCTCTCTATTCCGAACACTCATGGGACCGAACAAAAATGTTCAGATTATAAGGGTATTCAGAATAGAGGGAGAATCGGAAATGCATTACTACTACTACTACTATGTTTTGAATTTACAGGCGGTATAAAATATTTAGCATGGTTATCCCACTAAAAAAAATCTATAGAAAATCTATAGCTTTTTGGCCCAAAATCTGTGGGAAATCCGAAGGTATTTGGTCCATTATGCAGATATTTTTAAGAATATCTTTAAAAATTCTGCAGATATTTTAAAGATAAAGCTAAGTCTTCAAATTTCTGTAGAATTTCTGTAGAAAGTGGCGATTTCTTCAGATAATTTACTGAGCGAAGTGAAGTCTTATACTCAGAATACGTAACGATATTAAAATTCAAAAAAATTATTTCTTCAAGCAAATCTCAAAAAGTACTTGTCGGATTTTGATTCTGTTTGTACCAATAGGTACCTATGAAGGTAATCTGGTGAATGCACCATCTACGAAAAATTAGTTCCAAATAGTTTAAAAGTTATATTTAAAAAACTGATAAAAAAGCACATTTTATTTGCATACGTCACAGAAATTTGGTTTGCGTAACATTCAAAGGCTGGATGTTTTCGTAGACAACAGAATTTGAGTACATGGAGCATGGAGTAAATAATAATAAAAAAAATAAGCACGTAGTAATATTGAAGTGCTATAAAGCATTTTAAAATTTATTCAAGCAGGAAAAGAAATCTGTTATTTTTTAGGTGCGTTCGTAATTATGTAAATACGTAGCACCTATTGTTGTCGCTCAGTCCGTCCGTCTGTCTGTCTGTCTGTTCGTCTGTCTGTCTGTCCGTCTGTCCGCATATAACAACGCAAAAACTACCCAACCGAATCGTTTGAAATTTAAAATACATAATTATAACATAATTTTGTCGAGTCATTTCAAATTTTATGAAAATCGGATGGATAGATCAATTACAGGGACATTCAAAATTATTCCGTTACATTACGGTCAATAGGGAAAAAAGTTTTAAATGCATTTTAACCGTTTGAAATTTAAAACATATAATTATTGCGTAGTTTTGTCGAGCTATTTCAAATGTTATGAAAATCGGATGCATAGATCAATTACAGGGACAATCAAAAGGATTCCGTTACATTACGGTCAATGGGGAAAAAGTTTCAAATGCATTTTAATGATGTTACACTCATTCGAACATAATAGAATTGGCATGAATCTATGAAATATATACTAAAATATGCATTCTGTACAATCTGTGATGCAAAGAATTTTTATTATTAAATTACAGGGCCGCACAAAAGTATTCCACTACATAATGCTATACGGGGAAACATGGTTTGGTACGTGTTTTAATTATATTCAACTATTTCACATTTTATGAATAAGATATACGTTGCTGAGGTGTAATAAAAATTACTTCCTGCATATTTACAGAAACGTAAAGATTTCGACTACTATACTGTCTCCGGAGTACGCTCTATTATATCAGCAAGATCTGAATATTTTTAAAACTTCGTTATCGTACGAACGCACCTCATTTGCTACGTTCACGTGCAATTTCCAACTTGTTTCTATTTAAAAGAAAAAAAGTCATAAAAACTTTATTTTGAGATTTTGTGATAATCTCGCAATAGCAATTTTTAATCGCAAAAAGAATATCTTATTTCGCGTTTGAAAATTAGAAACAATTACGTGTTTTTGTAAAATATTTTTTTATGACATCACTTCTTCTTTTTATTTATTTTTATTGCATGCTTTCTTTTAATTTATATTTTGTTTAGAAGTTAATTCTCGTGACTCATTTTTCAGCACAGATGTGGCGCAATTTTTTTTTCTAAAGGCCATTTGGCGAAAACCTCGTTTTCGAATAATGCTTACATATACATTTTTAAATTATTTTCTATTATTTTCAAAACGAACTTGCAGTAAATAAAAAAATAATATTTAATAACTACTGAAACAAACAATTTATATAATTTAAAAAAGGAAATGAAAGTAAATAAACATTTTATAAGTAAATAAAAAATAATAGCCAGGTTACTATCTCAGGTAAAATAACGCCATTTTGACGCCAATTAGCTATTCTGGTGCGTATGTGACATCTGTGCCCATTTTTCATCAAATTTCCTGTTATCATAGAGTTTTATAATTTGAATATTTATGTATTCCTGGGAGCAATACAGGAATTGGACACTGTTATTTTTTAAAAATTTTGTCCCTAAGGGGGGCAGCGAGGGTAATTTTTAACACTTTCCAACAAAGTTGAAAAGTGTTTTTCTTCCGGTTCGTCTGACCGTCTGGTCGAAGAGCAGTCTGTCCGTCGGTCCGCGCTCTAACTTTCCTAAATATACTCGGATCGCCATTAAATTTTTAGATTATACTGATGATTACCCTAGCACGAACCCTGTTGAAAATGAAGTTTCTACCATGATTAGATTATTTACAGTAATGGTCAAAAGTTTTCGATTCAATATGCTTATTTTCATCATTATATTTTACACAATGAATGACCAATTAAAGATAGTATCACATTTTCTTAACTTATTGCAAGTTATTAAATCTGTGTTCTCAGCAATATCGCTCAGACTAATCCCTCTGAGGGAAGTCCTAGTCTTAAGATTATTTTTAGTGGGGTAGTAATACCATTGTGCAATGCCAAATTATATTTAGTCAGTTTTGTACTGTACTATCTCACTTTTTTTTATTACATTTTTTTTTCAAAACATACAATTTACATGCAGTACACCTCTTCAAAAAATAATCAGTATATTACTTAAACGAATAATTTTAGTCTGTTTTTGCATTGTATGTGCTAACGCAATGTACATGTTATCTGGCTGTTTAAGAAGTGGAAAAGCTTTGAGGTGATGTTCAGATGCATAGTTCAACCGGTCTTGAATGAGTCTCTTAGTCATATTGCTTGAATGTTATCATCGTTCGTCTTATTTCGTCAGTCTCTTCTGGTTCTGCTTCTCCTTCCTCTTCAACAATGTTGTTCTTGCAATCCATCACGATTTCATCGGTTTCGAGATGAGCTCCAAGTTCCGTTTCAGTATAAATTCAGAGAAAATTGTGATCATTATCCACACGTTTCAGTTTGATTTATAGTGTGTAGGCAATGATGCGATCTTCACATTTTTTAAAACGTTTTTTGATCACAAGTGATTTGAGCTTCTCATCCATAAAACTGGTACAGAGCATAACGGCAAAACTTTCTTTTGACATTTTCCCCAACTATGCAATTTTCGCTTCTTTTTGCTTGAGATTTGTTTGGAGGAGCTGTGAAAAACAGGTCAGTTTTGTCAGCATTGAAAATGTTTGCTGTATCAAAATCCTTCGTTATATTCAGAATTTTATTTTCTGTTCTTTTTTTGTTTTATTTTTGTTTTATTTTCTATTTACATCTGCAGCTTCACCATTGATTATTTTGAAATGAGTCGACAATCCTTCCGATGCATTCTGCAATTTTCTGCTTATCTGAAAAATCCGAAGTAGGAGTCCAGTGACAGGAGGATTCTTTGTTTTCATTTGACAAAAAATCTCCCAAACATAATGTTTAATTTCTTGTTTCCCATTTTCAATTCCAAAATTCTATACTTATTTGATTTCGTTAACTCTTTTTGTTCTTCTGCAACAAGTTTCACTAAATTTCTACGATGCGAGAATTTACTGAATTCAGATTCCAAACGTATGTTCAGTTTACAGAGAGGTGAGGTAAAAATGGGGATCGAAAGTAGCGTTCATAATAACGGGGTGTTCAGATTAGAGGGTGTTCAGAATACAGAGAGTTTATCTTATATTAAGTCTATGGAATTTCGCCGGGACCGTCGAAAAGCGTTCATAATACCGGGGTGTTCAGATTAGATAGTGTTCAGATAGAGAGAGTCCACTGTATATAGAGGCTGTGGTATCGAAGAGAAACAAAATCGGTTTAATATAGTGCTACTTATTGCATTAAACCCTTCATAGTATACAAAATAATTTTTAATATATCATTATTGATCGCGTTGAACAAAAAAATGAATTAATAAAACTCTGAGAAATACAACTTATTGAAGCACATAACAAAAAACTTTAACAAGAATGATAGGAGTATTATGAGAATGGAGTTCAGGATCTGTCTGGTAACCAAGATCTTTGAATCCAAACTTCTGCATAGTCTATTATGACGTTTCCAATGCCATAGCCGGCTAGAATGTTCCTCGTTTCCAACCCTTGCTTACACCATATCTTTTTTATCAAATCATTTAACATCTGCAGAACGTTCGTCCAAATCATGCTCTATTGCTCTTTGTTGTTTAAAGCTGTTCTCAAATCAAAAGAAGCAACTTTATGACCTAAGTTTTAATTTATTTTTGTACAGTTATGTATTAAACTAGCAGGTGCTGGTGTTCAGAAAATCTCATCACTCTCAATTTTCCTTTTTCTTTTTTGAACATAATATATATATTTTTTAATGTCAAAATGGGCGTTTTGAATCGACTTTCTGCAAGAAAGTAGAAAAACTGGTTTTTAAAGGGAGAAAAAAAGTCTTGTCACGTGATGAAAGCAGCTTATAACTCAATAGATAAGTGATTGATCAGAAAAATCGAAAATTCAATTCGATTCCAAATCGCTTTTATGAGCAGGTTTTGCAATGTTCATATATTTCCGTTCAAAAATGGCTTTGGCAATGCGTGAATTTGCGTTTGTTAAACTTGGGACCCCCCACCCTTCCCCCCTTGTCAGCAAAAATAAGCAGGCAATGCCTCTACTGCTTGCGTAATACTTTAAAGGGCTTCAGTACAAATGAATTGGAGAAATGTACAGCGGGACAATAAAATGGGAAAATAGAGTAACCATCCCCTGGGCAATTCCATGTCACGTATATGTAATTAATTATATTATTCTATATATTTTATTATCCTCAAATTATTGTATTCTCAAATATAATATTGTATCCTCAAATAAGCAAAATAACCAAGCTCATGGGAAAAAGGGGAGTTTTCAACCATTTGGTGAATGGTTGTTGCTTTCATAATAGAGATATCTGAATCCTTGCGATGTCCGAATTTTATTCCATCGTTTTCTGGTGGATCCATGTTTAATGTCTACAAATGTAGTGCTTTTGTTAATACCGGGTGTCCCAAAAATGACTGATGGATTTTAAAATTTAATAACTTGCAAACGGTGACAGCTATTTAAAAATTTTTTGCAGGCGGGTTATGTATAATGTCAGGAATTTTTTTACCGTAATTTTTTATTTTAGTTCGAATTTCAAACAATAGGTGGCGATTGAAGACCAGGTCGACGCTTCACTCAGCACTGATCACCTGGTCTTCAATCGCCGTCAGCGCCACCTATTCTTTGAAATTCGAACTAAAATAAAAAAATACGGTAAAAAAACTCCTGACATTATACATAACCCTCCTGCAAAAATTTTTTAAATAGCTGTCACCGTTTGCAAGTTATTGAATTTTAAAATCCATCAGTCATTTCAGAGACACCCGGTATATAGAATAATATAATTAATTACATATACATAATATGCTATACGTGACATGGAATTGCCCAGGGGATGGTTACTCTATTTTCCTATTTTATTGTCCTGCTGTACATTTCTCCAATTCATTTGTACTAAGGCCCTTTAAAGTATTACGCAAGCAGTAAGAGGCCTATACGACACTGTAAAAATTGAAAAGGTGCGATGTTTAGAAGTTTACAAATCGGCAGTACCGAAAATTTCAAACTTGAAATTTCATTTAAAATGTATTTAGGATGGATCCAAAAATAGGAATTTTGACTCAATGGCGTACGTAATAAAGGATCTGTTATGTAATGTTGATCATCAAAAAAGGATTTTTAATTAATTTTTAAATATAGAATTCCATTTATAAGTCTTAAAATTTTATTTTTTGAATATATCATTTTCCAAATGGTCGCTCAAATTTATTGAATTGTTTTTTTTCTTTCTACTATTTATTATGAATAAATTATTCATAAATGTATTTAAGTTCTTAATTTAAGTAGTTTAAAGAAAATAGCAACTTTTAATTCAGTTTCCTGCAAACATTTCTGTTGACGACAAAACAGTATTTCGCGAATATAGAGAATGAGAATAATATTGCGTAGAGAATTCTCTGTGGAACGTTTCAGAAGGGTTCAAAAACGTCATTTTGTCATTTTCCAGAAACGATTCGTATAAATAATGGGCAACCCAACTGCCCGTTATTTTCCAGAAACATTTAATTTTTTTTCCATTTTTTAGAATAGATGGCAAGATAGTTAATTGATGTATTTTTAGAATTTTAAAATATTGATTAATTTTCTTTACTTAAAAAAAAAAAAAATAGTTAAAGGAGTTTATGGAGCATTTAGGGGAGACTATGGATGGTTGGCCCATTTCTTACTAAATGATTTTTAACGTTTTAAATATCACGTTAACTTTTTAATTATCACGCGCATAACAAGGCGCCAACGTTAAGGGGCCACTCACGCGCCAGCGCGTGATATGGTGTGATGTCCGACAGCCAGTCACGCGCTGGCGCGGGAAAATCCTTGTTATAAAAAGTAAATCGGCTTCTGGGAAAAACGAACATCTACAGTGTGGCATTAATAATCATCACATCTTCACGTAAGCGGCAGCGAACGTGATATTGAACCCAGGACAAAGTTTCATGTATCATTTTATTCGTTATGCAATGTGCTATCAGAATAAAACTGGGACAGTAAATCTAATCCTCAGAAAACAATGGGTCAAGGCTCCCCACATATGGGAGACTCTACCCACTATATCGTAACACTAATAGTCAGTGTTCTCGCTGACATTTGACCAACCTTAATAATTTGGCTAATAAGAAATAAAAAACATTCGACAAATGAAAAAAATATTAGCCAAATAGATTCGTCGTGTAGCACAAAAAAAAAATATATATATATATCTTTAATCCTTTAATGTACCCCTTTTTTTCAATATGCTCTAAAATAACCTAAGTTTTTATAACTGCGACAACGATTGTTATTAATCTAAATTCATCTAACCGCTGAAAAATATATTAAAAATATGTATATTCTTAAATATCTTGCGTAATCAAGAAAAAAAAATTCTAAAACCGATTTAACTCATTAAAATGTTATGAAATTCAACCTCCTAAGCTAATTCAGAATTTTATGATATTCCACACAACGAATCTGAAAAATCAAGTTGTTGCAGATCGTTTTTATAAATGAAATCGATGGTATCTGCTAAATTCATTGTCTTGCAACGAGAGCTTAAGAAACTTTTAAATAGTTTTCATTCTGACAGTACAGTGCAATTGAATATGATAAGCAACACGCACACACAAAAACAAAAATAGAATAAAATAAATAAATAAATAAAAGATAAATAAATAAAAAGCAAAGATTGAGCACTAATAATTTGGCGAATCTAATCGCTTGTTTACTCGCCAAATGAAGAATTTAGTCGCAATTTGGCGCAATGGCGAGAGACAGCGAGAACACTGCTAATAGTATATATTCTACAATAAAAATAAGAATATACATTATAAATAAATATATTGCTTATAAGACGTTGTATAAAAACATTTAACATACATTAAAAAAAATTATTTACATGTTTCAACTCATACTAATCGAGTCATCTTCAGAATGTAAATAGAAAAATCAAACTAGTCGTTGGGGGCCACCATAATACTTACCCATCATGGATATGCATAATATAAAATATGAAAATAAAACAAGTGTAAAATATTTATAAAATGCACTGCAATTCCAAAATAAAATTTAAACGCAAATTTAAATAGTTTTAATATACATAGTCATGCTTTATTAATGAATTGCTGATGAGCCAAATTCGACAAATTATATAAAACGCCAAAATACTCAAGTAGTACCGGATTGCGTAAAAGAAACATCCTTATATAACTCCAAAAATAAGTATTCTATTAACTAACAATTAACTGCGTCGGATGAAGCGTCTCATTTCCAATTAAAATATACTTCTGAATTGAAATTTCATCGAAATACAGGGTCATGAAAAATCTAAAGAATGTGGAAAACAGGATTACACATATCTCGGCAACTCATAATTCGATCGACTTCGTTCTTTATGCACAATTTGTGTCATTTTATTGCCTTTTACGTCCACTCCTTAAAATAAAAAAATTCGAAAAATGTTATGTACCTTTCATCAGAACGAATTTTTCGAGAGTCCGAAAAAAATAGTTCCGGATAATCGAAGTTACTGATATTAAATAGGCTTCGTTCCATTCTCACATACTAACTACATACAAAATTTCAAGTCTCTATCTCAATTTGTTCGGGAGATAGAGCGTTTACAGACAGACAGACAGACGGACGGACGGACGAAAAAAAAAAAAAAAATTCTAAAAATTTGTTTTTCGGAATCTCCACTATCTGAAACGTGTAAATTCGTCAAAAAAAATTTTCGATTTTCAAAACGATTACAAGACTTACCCTATACTACGTATGATGGGTAAGTAAAAGCATGTGATACATTTAATTTATTTTCAATAATTATTTATTCCGGTTTTCACGTTCATTGTATTTGTAATTTTTATTTTTCTATTTACATTCTGAGGATGACTCTATTAATTTTTGAGTTTAAACATGTAAATAAAATTTTTTAGTATATTTTAAATGTTTTTATACAACGTTTTAGAAGCAATATATTTATTTATGATGTAGATTCTTACTTTTTATTGTAGAATATATATTATTAGTACAGTAAAACCCCGATAATTCGGATTAATTGGGACCGGACCCAATCCGGATTATCCGGAGAATTAGAAAAAAAATGAAATAAAATATAAAATACTAACAGAAAATCACCTTTATGTTAAACTTATTGAATATCTGCAGACAGTAATAATGTATACTTTGCCTATTTATTCCGAAAACATGTCAGAAAAAGTTTTTTTTATTTAGAATACGACGATGAAAAAAGTTAATGTTATGGAAATTAGCCAATCGCTTCTCAAACTTGAAAAAAAAAATGACCAAATCGATCTGAATTATCCGGAGATCCGGATTATCGGGGTCCGAATTAGCGGGGTTCGACTGTATTACGATATAGCTATTTAATGGACGTAATCAAGACTTACTAGTGTTATTTTTCTACCCACTACGTTTTATAATGAAATAGTATCAATAATCAACAAATATATAAATAAAATCAGTTTAAAAAGTTTAAGATACCTTTATTCTATAACCTTTAAGCAAATAAAAGTTTATAGAATGCAGAAAACCTTTATGGGTACTTCTCTGTTATACCGTCGGCCAAAATTATATCGCCAAACTATAAGATTAAGTGCCAATAATGAATGATCGTGAATGTCCACATCCAATGACATTAAATAGGATACACGTGTTTAAAACGTCATTAGATGATTTTTATTTCGACTTTTTATTTGTATTTTTATCAATATTTCACTAATTATTTGTTTTTTCGTTATTTAAAATAAAAATTATTGCACCATCTATGATTTGGCTATTAGTTTGGCGAAATGGATCGACGGAATAACCAAGTAGTACCCCTTTATGCTATACGGTTTTGAAAAACATAGAATAGCTTTAAGTACAAAGTTTAAACAAATAAGATAAGTTTAAAAACCACAGAATGCCTTTAAGGGTGTATTCGAAAAAACGCTTTTCCATCTTCAACAGCTCGAAATTTTCCGATACAATTTCAGACGCATTTTTAAAAGTAGAACACATGAAACTGGCTGAAGGGATTTTTGAAGAGATGTATATGGTGCCGTGTGATGTCATTTTGCTTTCCATTCATTTAGATTTTGATTTATAAACCATTATCTTCTCAGTATGACCCCTTTTTTCGTTCGCAGATCTCCCGCTTGGGAAAAATCGGTTCGAAATGCCGTTTTTGATTGTTTTTTTTCCAATATTATCTGCATTTATCAAAAAATCGACCATCATGGGAACCTTGTGTACTTTCTGAATAAGATAATTTGCCAGTTTCATGTATGTAAGAGCAATAATAAATTTTAAAATAAATCGGAAAATAAGCAGTTTGGATCGAAATACACCGTTAAGGGTGTATTTCGATTCAAATTTCCTATTTTTCGATTTATTTTTGAACTCATTATTGCTCTCAAATACACCTAACTTTCAAAATCTCTTATTTGGAAAGGACACAAGGTGCCGTAATTGTCGATTCTTTGATAAATGCAAAAAATATTGGAAAAAATGCAATCAAAAACGGCATTTCGAACCGATTTTTCCCAAGCAAGAGATCTGCGAACCAAAAAAAGGGTCCTACTGAGACGATAATGGTTTATAAATCAAAATCTAATGAATTGAGCGTAAAAAGACATCACACGGCACCTCATACGTCCCTTCAAGAATCCTCTCAGCAAGTTTCACATTTCTACTTTTAAAAATGTGTCTGAAATTGTATCGGAAAATTTCGAGCTGTTGAAGATGGAAAAGCGTTTTTTCGAATACACCCTTAAGCTACAAGATTTAAAATCCCAGAATAACTTTAACCTCAATATTACCAGTCTCACAGCCTGCTGCTTTTTTCAATTTTTGTAGTTTATCTTGCAACTTTCAGTTTAACTCCAAACACTACAAAAATTTTGTTTCGTTTGGAACTTTAGTCATCGGAGACATTTGAATAAGTGCATTTTAATTAGAACAGCCCTGTACAAAAAGTTAAGAACAAAAACACTACCCTATAAGATAATTTCATCTTTTATTCAACTTCACGGTAGTTATGTGTCAATTTCTGTAACATCAACTAAAAGTTAATTTAAAAAAAAAAAAAAAAAAAAAAAAAAAAACATTTTTTATCAGTGCTGTAGCACACTAGAATAAATTTACATTTTTTTTTAACAAATATAAACTTTAGTCGTTTATTATATACCGAGTATAATAAAAATATTTCCAAAAAACAGTTAATTAAAGAATTGACCTTGGTCAATAACCCCCCCCCCCCATCATATTGATTGGGCTAAGCCTTTCTAAATTGCTATTGTGTAATTAATAGCACATAGATATTTTAGGCAGGCCCTGATTATTAGAGCTGGAGCTCGTGCCCTGGGTACAAAATTTATCATAATTTCATTTTAATTTCTATTTAAAAATCGACATTGTAAAAATGTGATATTTGAGCTATTAATACGGTAAAATGACTGAAATATATCTTAATATATGGCTAAAAACACATTTCACTAAATAAAAGAAGAAATCTTCAATTTTTATTCCTTGAACCTTTTTAGTTTTCCGGAAAATATTTTGTTTTTCTTTTTTTTTTGGGGGGGGGGGAAATTACTATTTAACCCTTTATATACCGATGGTATTTATAAGTACAATTAAAATTATTATAAAATTCTTTTTAAACGTCGATTAGTTGTAATACTGTTTAGAATGAGCTGCAGATTCATTATCTTGTTCCAAAAGCATTATTGTTTACACGAAGCAAAAATATTTTTAATAAGGATGATTTCTTTTGCCTTTGCAGCTTTCTTGGCACTGAAGGAGGGGGGGGGGATTTTTCAATTCGGAAATATTTCTATATTCATACTGTAAGAATATCCTATTTGTACATTTTATAATTCTACAAAATATTGAGAAAACAATTTAAAATAAAATACTTGTGTGAGGTTATAAATATTGCAAAAAATCCCAGTAAATTCGAATTTAATGAATCCTTCAAAAAATTATTAAAGGATTATGTAAATCTTTTAATTTAGTTAAAACAATTTACGTAAAATGCTTTAGAATGTAAAATTTTCATGAATTCATAATTCGGTAGATAAAGGGCTAATATGTAAAAAAAAAGCTAGTACCAATAAATTAAGGGTGTATTCGAAAAAATGATTTTCCACCTTCAACAGCTCAAAATTTTCCGATACATTTTCAGACTCATTTTTAAAAGTAGAAACATGAAACTTGCTGGGAGGATTTTTGAAGTGATGCAGAAGATGCCGTGAGATGTAATTTCTCGCTGAATTCATTAGAATTTGATTTATAAGTAATTTTTTTTTCAGCATGATCCTTTTTTTAGTTCTCAGGTCTCCCACTTCGAAAAATTCTGTTCGATAGACCAACTTTGGCAGCATTTTTTGAAATATTTTCTGCATTTATCAAAAAATTCACAGACACAGCATCTTATATAGTTTCCAAATAAGAGATTTTCAAAGTTTGGTGCATTTAAGAGCAAAGGTCAACCTAAAAATAAATCGGAAAATAAGCGGTTTTGATCGGAATACACCCTTAACCAATCTAAGTGAGTACGAAAATATAAAAGTGCCCTGTGGACAGAAACTTGATTGTGGGATTCTGATTCTAAGCCTTATTTGCTGAGCAAACTTTATGCCTAGAATGAAAGCTCAATATTTCTGCATTCATTTTAACCTACTTACTTGAATTTCCATGACATATTTTATCTGAGAAACTCTTACAAAGTATTTTTAAAAAACTCACCTTTTCTGTTGTAAAACTCTTCACAACGGATTCTGTCTGCACTGTATCCATCATCTTGCATGAAAGGAAAGTTGTTGTTTGATCATCCCACTAATTTATGGTTAACATCTGGCGACTGCATTCTGAAACACATTTAAAAGTTTAAAAACAGGTGGTTCAAGCCTTCCTTATGGTCAACCTAATTTAACCCTTTACTGCTGTGACAAAAATTGCCTCATAACTACTGTGAGCGGTCTGTCAGATCGCTTAATCTAACGATGAATAAATTGCTACATCAAATCTCAGAATACTATTTACGTATTAAACTTACGTATTAAACAAGACTACTATAAATCAAATTCAGCTATTCGAAAGTATTTAGAGGTAGTAATAAGACTCCAAACGAAAGACCTATAGTTAAACTAAAAATTACAAGCTACACTGTGAAACTTGAAAAACTCAGCGGTCTCTGAGACCGCTAACTGTAGTTAAGGGTTAAAACTAAGAAGTTTAACACAAAACAAGGAAGTGGGGAGGAATGGGACAAATCAGGAAACAGAGAAATGGGACATGTCCAATTCTTTTCTAATAAGATGAATGTGAATTGGTAACATACAAACATTTTTAGAGGATAATATATTAATTAGAACATTGATAATATATTAATTTACTTCAAAATGTAAATTGAATTAAATTGATGGTTTTTAATGTCATCTATAACTGACAAAACTGAATTTTCATTCCAGTCATGAAGATACTGGAACTTTATATTATGACACATGCATTATCAACCTACAATCTTTGATTGTATATCTAATCGCAATTTGACAATTTGTGCCTTGTAACTTTGTTTTGTTGCTGTCCCATACCTCCCTGTAAGTGGGGAGGTATGGGACACATTTTGAAACTTACAACTTTTTTAATTATAAAATAGCTTTTACGTGTTATGTTTCTAAATTGTTCAGGGATATTAAAAAGTATTTCACCTTTGCACTCTATGAATTAAAATTTATGTTTTTATGTGAAACAAAGTATATTTTCTCACTTTTGTAGAGTGTCCCACACTACCCCACTCTCTCCTATAAGTTTACACTTTTTTTGGAAGCAAAAGGTGAATTTTACTGCTTCATAAGCAAGGATAAAAATAAAATCATATGTATATTTAAGTTAAATAATGCAAAATTTTAACGTAATACACTTGTGGCGAGAGATAGCTGATTTATGATTATAAGCATAACAAAGTTATTTTTAAATTAGTCGTTTGGGGGGGAGGGGGGGGCACCATAATACTTATCCATCATGGATATGTATATTATAAAATAGGAAAATAAAACATGCGTAAACTATATAGAAAATGCATCGCAATTCCAAAATAAAATTTAAGCGTATATTTAATTTTTTTAACATACATAGTAATGCTCTATTAATGAATGGCTGATGAACTCATTTCGACAAATTATGTAAAATACCAAACTACACAAGTAGTGCGAATGGTGCAAAAGAAACATCCTTATAACTCCAAAAGTAATAATCATATTAAATAAAAGTTTACTGCATTGGATGAAGCTTCTTATATCCAACTAAAATATATCTTTGAATGAAATGCGGGGTCATGAAAAATTGAAGAGAGTGGAAAATAGGATTACAAATATCTCGGCAACTAATAATCCGATTAACTTCGTTCTTTATGCAAAAATTATCTTATATTATTACACTTTACATCCATTCCTTAAAATAAAAAAATCCAAAACTTTTTATGTAACTTTCATCAGAACGAATAATTCGAGAGTCCGAAAAAAATAGTTCCGGATCATTCAGGTGACTTATATTATGTAGGCTTTAAAAGACAGAAAACCAGCCCGTGACGTCATCAACATGGCGCTGGGCACAAATTGTCTGAAGTGGTCATTCGTTTAACGAGATTAACGGCCATTCGTTTAATAGTTTTTTTTTTTTTTTAATTTCTCGAGTATTAGATATCATTTTTAAGCCATTAAAATCATTTCTCCGCATAGTTAAAAGTATGATTTTTATTAAAACTAGTTGGATGTGTCAATCCCGAAACTTTCTTCTATCTCATAAGTACATTTTAATATTTAAAAAAAAAACGTGGTGACCCCAGAGTTACCCACTATCGAATTTCCTCGAACATTTGACCTAGCCTAATGAGATTCTGGTATCCGAAAAGCCTAAAATGCAAAATTTAATTAATATTCTGAGAAAATGAGCTTAGTAGTGCCTCATGTTGGGTAATTTATACTAAAACCTAATAAGCATCTATTTATGTCAAGGCCTAACAGAATCTGAAATTTGATGGAATTTCGTCCATTAGTTCTTGAGATATAGTTATAACAAAAAATTTGCAAAACGTAGCACAGCAACACCATATCTTGGACAATTTATGCCAAAACGTAAAAAAAGCGTCTAATTATGTTATGGTGTAAAAGAATCTGAAGTTTGATGAAATTCTGTGCATTAGTTCTTGAGATATAGCTAGTTTAAAAAAAACCGTGTAAGATATAGCACAGCAGCACCATCAGTAGAAGGATTTATAACAAAAATTAATCATCGTGTAATTATGTTATGTCATTTTGTAACAAAATCTGAAGTTTGATGAAATTCTGTGCGTTGGTTGTTGAGATATAGCTATCGGAAAAATCGTGCAAAATGCAGCATATCTGCACCACCTGTTGCACGGTTAATACCAAAATGTAATCAGCGTCTAATTATGCTATATATTCTAGATGAATAGAATCTAAAATTTGATGAAGTTCTCTGCATTAGTTCTTGCGATATAGCTATCGCAAAAATCGTACAAAATGTAGCATAGCAGCGCCACCTATAGGGCAGTTCACACCAAAACCTTATCAGCGGCTATGTATCTCAAGGTATCGCGGAATCTGAAGTTTGGTGAAATTCTGTGCATTAGTTCTTGAGATATAGCTATCATGAAAATCATGAAAAACGTGCCATAGCAGCACCACCTGCCGGCCAATTTACACCAAAACTTAATCAGCGTCTATGTATATCAAGGGATCACAGAATCTGAAGTTTGGTGAAATTCTGTGCATTAGTTCTTGAGATATAGCAATCTTGAAAATCATGAAAAACGTAGTATAGCAGCGCCACCTGCAGGCCAATTTTCACCAAAAATCAATAGGCACTAATTCATATCAAGGTCTAACTGAATATAAAATTTTATTAAATTTCGAGCATTAGTTCTTGAGATAGAGCGCCCACAAATTTTTTGTCACATACAGACAGACAGACAGACAGACAGACAGACTCACAGACAGACATTTTCTAAAAATAGTCAAAACGTGTTCAGGACCTTCTAAAACGTATAAATCCGTCGAAAACCGGAAGTCGAAAATTTTCATGAATCCAATACTTTCTTCTTGTAAAGATAGAAGAAAGTAAAAATTATCAAACTTTTGATTTTGTGTTTAATTTTTTCTTAATTAATTAAAAATTAGCTAAGCTCCATGCGAGCAGCAATGGCGGCCATGAATGAGCGATGTTTTTTTACTGTGTTTATTTGTGTGCACAGTGAATATTTGAACAAGAGCGGAAAAAAGAATTATTTTGTTACATTAATGTTTTAATTATTATATTATATATACATATATATATTACGTAGATATAAAATGTAAAATATTACTCCATAAGTTTGTAATAATAATAATATACATTATGTATAATTAAAATTATAAATAATATTAAAATATAAAATTTAAAAAAATATAAATATAAATAAATACGTATGAACAATATAAATATTATTATTGTATTATACAATATAATACATAATATATATTATATACATATTACCTTAATATATATGTACATATATATATATTACAAATTTTAATTTTTTCTTCGCAAAAATTAACCTTTATACTATATTATTTCCTTATAACAATATTCCGTACTTAGTTCATTCAACTTATTAAATTAAAATCTTGTTTCTAGATCTAATCTATTAATCTTTATGGAAATGATATAAATTCTTAATTCGCCTTAAAAAACATTTATTTCAATACGCGTAAATTTAAAAAGATGGCTCTAAATTAAAAATATTCTTAATTAAACTTTATTTCTTAATATTCCAAATAAAACTCATTTTTTCTTTGTTTTTATCAACCCTTTTTAAGAGAGTCTTATTAAATTTATTCCAAAACCATACCTTTCAAAAAAATATCATTATTTTTATCTATTTATTTATTTTTCCTCCTTCAACATTTGATACTTGTGCATAACAATAAATTCATTTCTTTTCTTTTTCTCTTAAAATTAATCGTTTGCAAAAATATCGTCTGTGGAATAATAATTTTGACTCTGGGCATGAGTTATGTTTACATGGGAAAATGATGGTTAGAGAGTAGAGAATTTTCTAGAATTTTCTTTTTAGATTTAAGAAAGGAAGCCTCGAGGTGAGAAAGAAGATTCTTGATTTTTTCGTCGATGAGTACGGCTCGCTGAAATAATGATGGAATATTCTTTTTGATGTTTCGGTTAAAGACAGTTTGCAAAGGGAGCCTTTCCCTCTCTCATGACTACAGTTTAATAAATTAACTTGCAGCAGCCAATGAGTAATTTATTGGATCCTCTATATTTATTTACTTATTTTTTTTTCTCTCGCTTGCCATGACTTCTGTGCGGTAAAACGGGGAACCCGGCGATGATGTTTCTGGCTCCTAACTTTAAAATGTCATACATATATATGTTTATTTATTTATTAATAATAATACTTATATTGAAATATATATATATATGTAATAAAATAAAAAAAATTCACTATTTTGTTCTCTCTTAGCTTTAATTTTAAAATTGCAGAACATATTTCAATCTTAGTTTCGTAATGTATTAACTTTTAACAGCTAAAATTCTTTTTCTTATTTTATTTATTAATAATCTATTGCTTATTTCTTTAAAAAGGTGGGTAGTTATTTCGTAATCTTTCCTTTTTAGAATATTCTAGGGATTTTAATTTTATTTTTTATTGATCACGTGATCTGTGTTAGTGCGCGGATATGTTAAAAGGCTTGTCTATTTGCGAGGCAAGATATAATCCTTACCCGAGGTGCACGCCTCCTAGGCCAATCACAGGTGATCATTTTTATTACGTAGACTTACATTAATCCTGGTTGGATTTTTAAAATGATTGTCGCGGGGTGAGGAGGGGCTAGTTTGTCGTGAAACTGTGGATTTCTCATTTGGTTTTTTCAGGGCGCAGAATGCAATTGACTTTTAAAATATTAGCATGCTGTTTCTTTTTCCCCGAAAAATTCCAATATCTTGGAATGCAGCTTAATCACGAAGTTTTGGAATATTCGATGACCATGCCAAGGTGAATGTGGGGAAGAACTCACGTAGTTTATGAGTTAATAAATAAAGGAATTGAAAGACTCATGGATTTTGTTTTTATAATGGGGAAATACCCCAATGCAACTCTTCCACTGCTTGCCAACTGCCGGAGCGACTGCTCTGCTCGTGTTGCTGCTGATTCTTAGAAGTAACATTCTTAGGAGTTTATGGAACATAGCCTTCGTCGAATTATTATTACATATATATATATATATATATATATATATATATATACAAATATATATATGTATAACCATTAATTGTATTACAATATATGAATCTCTGAATATTACTTATATTACATTGAACATGGTGGCAAAAAATAATTAAAATAAATACAATATATATGTATATATATAATTATATAAATATAACTATAATAAATATATTATGTAAATAATATATTTATATAATATATAAACTATTATATATAATTATTATATATTATATTAATATATTAATTATTATATTTTTTAATTATTATTTATTTATTACTTACCCATCATACGTAGTATTGGGTCAGTATTGCAATCGTTTTGAAAATCGAAATTTTTTGACGGATTTACACGTTTTTGACACTGGAAAACATATTTTAAGAAAACAAATTTTGCCGTCCGTCCGTCTGTCAGTCTGTCTGTAAATGCTTTATCTCCCGAACGAATTGAGATAGAGACTTGAAATTTTGTATGTGCTTGGTATGTAAGAACGGGACGAAGCCTATTTAATATCAGTAACCTGGATTATCCGGAACTATTTTTTTCGGACTCTCAAAAAATTCGTTCTGATGAAAGGTATATAAAAATTTTCAAATTTTTTTATTTTAAGGAGTGTTCGTAAAAGGCAATAAAATAACATAAATTTTCCATAAAGAACAATGTCAATCGGATTATTAGTTGCCGAGATATGTCTAATCCTGTTTTCCACATTCTTCGATTTTTCATGGCCCTGTATTTCATTCAAATTTCAATTGAAAGATATATTTTAATTGGAAATGAGAGGCTTCATCCGACGCAGCAAACTGTTAGTTAATATGATAATTAATTTTGGAGAAATAAGGATGTTTCTTTTACGCAGTTCGGTACTACTTGAGTATTTTGGCGTTTTATATAATTTGTCGAAATGGGTACATCAGCAGTTCATTAATAGAGCATTACTATGTATGTTAAAACTATTTAAATGTAAGTTTAAACTTTGCTTTGGAATTGCGGTGCATTCTATAAGCAGTTTACACGTGTTTTATTTTCATATTTTATATTATGCATATCTATGATGGGTAAGTATTACGGGGGCCCCCCAACGACTAGTTTTTATTTACCCATGAGTTAATAAAATATTTTTGAAAAATAAATATTTCTAATGAGTATAATTTTCAATTTTATTTATTTATACATATATTTTTATTGATTTACTATGAGTTAATAAAATATTATCATTTTTAAATAAATAAATATTTGTTAATAAGTATAATTTTCAATATTTAATTTTAATTAGTTATACACTTATTTTTACTCATTTACTATGAGTTAATAAACTATTATTTTTTAAATCAATTGTTGCCAATGAAACTCATTTTTAACATTTAATATTATTTCTTTATGCAATTATTTTCATTAATTTACTATCAGTTGATAAAATCTAATTTTTTAAAATGAATTCTTGTTAGAGTAACTAATTTTTAATATTTAATTTTATTTATACAATTATTTTTATTAATTTAGTATCAATTAGTAAAATATTATCATTTTTAAAATCAATTCTTGTTAAGGAAACTATTTTTAGGTGCGTTCGTAATTATGTAAATACGTAGCACCTATTGTTGTCGCTCAGTCCGTCCGTCTGTCTGTCTGTCCGCATATACATATAACAACGCAAAAACTACCCAACCGAATCGTTTGAAATTTAAAATACATAATTAAAACATAATTTTGTCGAGTCATTTCAAATTTTATGAAAATCGGATGGATAGATCAATTACAGGGACAATCAAAAGGATCCCGTTACATTACGGTCAATGGGGAAAAAAGTTTCAAATGCACTTTAATTGTTTGAAATTTAAAACATATAATTATTACGTAGTTTTGTCGATTCATTTCAAATGTTATGAAAATCGGATGCATAGATCATTTACAGGGACAATCAAAGGTATTCCATTACATTACGGTCAATGGCAAAAAAGTTTCAAATGCATTTTAATGATATTACACTCATTCGAACATAATAGAATTGGCATGATTCTATGAAATATATACTAAAATATGCATTCTGTACAATCTGTGATGCAAAGAATTTTTATCATTAAATTACAGGACCACACAAAATGCTACTACATAATGCTATTACGGGGAAACATTGTTTGGGGAGTGTTTTAATTATATTCAACTATTTCACATTTTATGAATAAGATATACGTTGCTGAGGTGTAATAAAAATTACTTCCTGCATATTTACAGAAACATACAGATTTCGACTACTATACTGTATCCGAAGTACGCTCTACTATACCAGCAAGATCTGAATACTTTTAAAACTTCGTTATCGTACGAACGCACCTCATTTGCTACGTTCACGTGCAACTTCCAACTTGTTTAATATTTAATTTTATTTATTTTTACAATTACTTGTATTAATTTAATAAAAATTAGTAAATTCAATGGTTCATATATTGTAATACAATTAATGATTATATTATAAGTATTATTATTAATAATAAATAAATAAACGTATATATATATATATATATATGTGTGTATATATATTAAGATAATATGTATATAATATATATTATGTATTATATTGTATAATATAATAATAATATTTATATTATTTATATTTATTTAAATTTATATATTTTGTTTTAATTTACATTTTAATATTATTTATAATTTTAATTATACATAATGTGTATTTTTATTATTATTATAAACTTATGGAGTAATATTTTATATTTTATTTATGTAATATATATATATATATGGGTGATTCTCAAAATAGGGGACAATTTATGTCTTTCGGCATACAAAAAAAATTGAGAGGTTTTCTGTCATGTTTTTAGCTCACAGGCTATCATAGCCTGAGAGCTTATGTGCCCGCCCGTTCTGTATGTATGTGCGTATGTGCGTAACGCGATAACTCATGATAAAAATATCCGATCCTCTTAAAATTTTGTATGTAGGTATATCCTGACAAGGCGCTTCCCTGATTAGTTTTTGAAGTTCATTCGATATGTATAAGAGGGGGAACGGGGGTTCTAATGCCCCCCCCCCCCGTTAGTTGATATAAATGGGATTTTCATGCAGAATTAAGTTTTCGTTCAAAATTTAGATTAGGATCATTCTGATGAGGCGATTCCTTGACTGTTATTAGGTGTTCATTGAATAAGTATAAATAGGGGGAACAGGGGTTCTAATCCCCCCCCCCGTTAGTTGATATAAATGGGATTTTCATGCAGAATTAAGTTTTCGATCAAAATTTAGATTAGGATCATTCTGATGAGGCGATTCCGTGACTGTTATTAGGTGTTCATTGAATAAGTATAAATAGGGGGAACAGGGGTTCTAATGCCCCCCCCCCGTTTGTTGATATAAATGGGATTTTCATGCAGAATTAAGTTTTCGTTCAAAATTTAGATTAGGATCATTCTGATGAGGCGATTCCGTGGCTGTTATTAGGTGTTCATTAAATAAGTATAAATAGGGGGAACAGGGGTTCTAATGCCCCCCCCCCCCGTTAGTTGATATAAATGGGATTTTCATGCAGAATTAAGTTTTCGTTCAAAATTTAGATTAGGATCATTCTGATGAGGCGATTCCGTGGCTGTTATTAGGTGTTCATTGAATAAGTATAAATAGGAGGAACAGGGGTTCTAATGCCCCCCCCCCCCCGTTAGTTGATATAAATGGGATTTTCATGCAGAATTAAGTTTTCGTTCAAAATTTAGATTAGGATCATTCTGATGAGGCGATTCCGTGACTGCTATTAGGTGTTCATTGAATAAGTATAAATAGGGGCAACAGGGGTTCTAATGCCTCCCCCCCCTCTTAATTTATATAAATAGGTTTTTCAAGCAGAATTTTCAGATTTCGTTCAAATCTCTGAATAGTTTTGGAAGTTTAATGGTTAAGTATAAAAGAAGGGGATAACTCCTTTTAAATTATATAAATGCTAAATGGATTTTTATTAAGAATTATCTAATTTGCTCTGAATTTTGGATATAGATTTTTTATATGATAAAGCATGTCTTTGATAGTATAGGAGGTTCAATGATTAAGTATAAAAAAAGAGGAAAGGGGAGAGCTGTTTCCCCTTCTTAATTTTTTTTTTCGAATGGAATTAACCCTTGAAAATATAAGTCTTTAATGTACAATTAGTATTTGTAGCCTGTGAGCTCAATGCCATCAGTTTAACTGGGCAGTATTCTTTATTATATTTAGATATGTTTTTCTTAATATTATTCATTATTTGCACTCAAGAATTACTCACTTTTTAGTTAAAAACACCTTAAAAGAACAGAATAAAGATTCAAAATGTCATTAGCATGGATGTCCACGGCAGCTGTGCCTTGTGTATACTAGCATTTTTCAAGAGTTAATATGATTTTTATAAAATAAACAAATATTATTCTTTCTTTATATTAATCAAGGAGAGGATTTATCCAATAAATTTCTTTTTAAAAATAAAATAATAGTACATAAAAAAAGAATTAAAGTTTGTCCTCCATATTCGATTTTCAAAACAAGGTCATACTAAAACAGCTGGTTATTAATCAAAATTTCATTTTCACATATGACAATAGTTTGAAAATATAAAGTTTCTCCATGGCAACAAGTAGCCATTTTATCCCAGCCAGAAAATAGAAGCATGTATTGTATTTTAAGAATAGAAGTTGAATATTAGGGGCGTACATCAATTGTATGT
Source organism: Maratus speculifer (assembly GCA_964019185.1). Lineage (NCBI taxonomy): Eukaryota > Metazoa > Arthropoda > Arachnida > Araneae > Salticidae > Maratus > Maratus speculifer. The sequence continues at coordinate 17,346,175 of OZ025301.1, forward strand.
CATTAGAATGGATAATAATTTTCATGTTTATTTTATAGTTAAAATTTTTATTTTATTTATTTGCACAGAACTTTTATGTTTTAAAAAGCCCCAGAAAGGAATATTGCATTGTGATTATATTATGGCTGATAATCTTATTTAAATTAAAATTTCTCATTAGCATGGACAGATATCAGTGTCATTAGCATGGTTTTTCTGTCGATGCTAAAGACTCCTATGTACATAAATGTAACCAGTGCCTAAATTGTATCCTTTATAAAGTTTAATTTTTCGTATAAATTTAGGTATTACATTTATTATCCCTAAAATATGCATTAAATCTGTAGAAAAATCACTAAGATAGCTTCTTTCATTGTTAGTGTCAGAATGTTGCTCATGTAACAAAGTTTGCTCTTTGGTAATGTTTTTATTCTCCTTATATGTATATACCGGGTGTCCTGAAAAGGACTGAACGATTTTAAAAATCAATAACTTGCAAACTTTTACAGATATTTAAAAAATTCTTGCACGAGAGTCATCTGAAAGGTCAAAAGTTTTTTCCCTGCGAGTCTGGATTTTAGTTCAAATTACAAACAATAGATGGCGCTGAGAGCGCTAGATGCAGTGTTGAGGTGGATATTGACGTCACTTGGCACTGAAGCAAAATAAGGAGATTTCGCTGTGGAGTGGATCTTGTTAGAATATGGACTTTTGCATTTACCATCCGATTTTGAATGCAATCCATATAATTTTAATTTTGCTGGCTTCAGCGCAATAATAGAGAAAAATATTGTTTTCATTGATACGAAACCTTTGAAAATCGAAATGCGTGAAAAAACAACGTTCGAATTACCGACTTTTTTAGCCTTTGATGCTCTTTCTTTCAGACAAGCTAAAAAGTGTCGTGTCAAAAATTGTGGCCCACTTTTACTTACCTATCATATGTAGTATAGGGTAAAACTTGCAATCGTTTTGAAAATCGAAAAAAAAAATATTTTGACGGATTTACACGTTTCAGATACTGGAGATTCCGAAAAACATATTTTTAGAAAAAAAAATTGCAATCCGTCTGTCTGTCTGTAAACGCTGTATCTCACAAACAAATGGAGATAGAGGCTTAAAATTTTGTATGTTCTTAGTAAGTAAGAATAGGACGAAACCTGTTTAATATCAGTAACCTCGATTATCCGGAACTATTTTTTTCGGACTCTCGAAAAAAAAATTGTCGTATTTACACGTTTCAGATACAGGAAATTTAGAAAAACATATTTTTAGAAAAAAAAATTGCGGTCCGTCTGTCTGTCTGTAAACGCTCTATCTCACGAACAAATGGAGATAGAGACTTAAAATTTTGTATGTACTTAGTAAGTAAGAATAGGACGAAGCCTGTTTAATATCAGTAACCTCGATTATCCGGAACTATTTTTTTCGGACTCTCGAAAAAAAATTTCTCGGATTTACACCTTTCAAATACTGGAGATTTAGAAAAACATATTTTTGGAAAAAAAATTGCCGTCCGTCTATCTGTCTGTCTGTAAACGCTCTATCTCACGAACAAATGGAGATAGAGACTTAAAATTTTGTATGTACTTAGTAAGTAAGAATAGGACGAAGCCTATTTAATATCAGTAACCTCGATTATCCGGAACTATTTTTTTCGGACTCTCGAAAAAAAAAATTGTCGGATTTACACGTTTCAGATACTAAAGATTTAGAAAAATATATTTTTAGAAAAAAAATTGCCGTCCGTCTGTCTGTCTCTCTGTAAACGCTCTATCTCACGAACAAATGGAGATAGAGACTTAAAATTTTGTATGTACTTAGTAAGTAAGAATAGGACGAAGCCTATTTAATATCAGTAACCTCGATTATCCGGAACTATTTTTTTCGGACTCTCGAAAAAAAATTTCTCGGATTTACACCTTTCAAATACTGCAGATTTAGAAAAATATATTTTTAGAAAAAAAATTGCCGTCCGTCTGTCTGTCTCTCTGTAAACGCTCTATCTCACGAACAAATGGAGATAGAGACTTAAAATTTTGTATGTACTTAGTAAGTAAGAATAGGACGAAGCCTATTTAATATCAGTAACCTCGATTATCCGGAACTATTTTTTTCGGACTCTGGAAAAAAAATTTCTCGGATTTACACCTTTCAAATACTGCAGATTTAGAAAAAAATATTTTAAGAAAAAAATTGCCGTCCGTCTGTCTGTCTCTCTGTAAACGCTCTATCTCACGAACAAATGGAGATAGAGACTTAAAATTTTGTATGTACTTAGTAAGTAAGAATAGGACGAAGCCTATTTAATATCAGTAACCTCGATTATCCGGAACTATTTTTTTCGGACTCTCGAAAAAAAAATTGTCGGATTTACACGTTTCAGATACTAAAGATTTAGAAAAATATATTTTTAGAAAAAAAATTGCCGTCCGTCTGTCTGTCTCTCTGTAAACGCTCTATCTCACGAACAAATGGAGATAGAGACTTAAAATTTTGTATGTACTTAGTAAGTAAGAATAGGACGAAGCCTGTTTAATATCAGTAACCTCGATTATCCGGAACTATTTTTTTCGGACTCTCGAAAAAAAATTGTCGGATTTACACGTTTCAGATACTGGAGATTTAGAAAAACATATTTTTAGAAAAAAAATTGCGGTCCGTCTGTCTGTCTGTCTGTCTGTAAACGCTCTATCTCACGAACAAAAGGAGATAGAGACTTAAAATTTTGTATGTACTTAGTAAGTAAGAATAGGACGAAGCCTGTTTAATATCAGTAACCTCGATTATCCGGAACTATTTTTTTTCGGACTCTCGAAAAATTCATTCTGATGAAATGACGATAAACGTTGTTGGATGCGTGTTTTTTTTTTCTTGTTTTTGTATTACTTAGAGCATTTACTTCTATATTAGATCATATACATGTCAGAACAAAAGATTTCGAATCCATTTCCTTGTATTAATAGAAATTGTTGAAGAAAAATTTAACTAAGTTATGCGTTCTTTAACTGAACTAATCTTTTGTTAATATTATGTAGAATATATTATAGATGTTTAAAATATATACAGGACTTCGCAAGAAAATTCGTATATTTTTCTAAATACTGAATTCCTGAAGTTTTGTTTTCAAATATGATATGCTTCTCCCAAATGCTTTATTGAAACATCACTTTTTAAATGGCGAGCGCTTCATAATCAAAAGTGTTCCGGTGCATTATTGCTTATGAGAATAAATCCTTTACAATCTATTTTAATATTGTAACACAATTTCGAATTCATCAAAATTGATATAAAACATTGAAGTACACAACAAGATTTTTTTCTATTGACGATTGTATGTGTAGAAATTATAGTTCACTTACAATATTACACAAAGAAATTTCATTATGCGATTATACATTGAAAAAATTTTGTTTATGGCATATATTATTCATGTCACACTGTGAAAAACATAATAAAGTTGGTTTTCGTTTAAGAAATAACATTCAAAAATATATATAATACTATCACTAAAATATATTTTCTGTATAATTTGGAATGTAATTTATTTATTATTCGTTTACTAAACCTGCAAAAAAAAAAAAAATAAAATAAAATAAAAAAAAAAAAAATTTACATAATGGTCTACGGGAAAAAATTGTCTGCAGTGTATGTTAAATGTGTTGCACTAATTTAAATATAAATAAATGGTTTAAAATTTACTAAAGCTCACTACGGGATACTTATTTTATAATATTACATGCATAAAATTTGTCGCTCATTGAAAAAGACGGGAAAAAATGCTTACAATGCAATATTCAGAGCACTGTCTATGAGCGATAATTGCTGTGGAAGTGCACTTTCAATTATTTTATGTTTTTTAAAAAATATTGTTGCACATTACATAATATTATACATAGTGTACATTCTGCTGTAGTTTACATACAGGGATGCACAAAGAATTCCTATTGAAAAGAGTTTTTTAATCGATTTATGCATTTTAATAATATCATGTACAGGGTCATGCTAAAAAAGTCTGTTTTTTTTTTCAACATTTTTAAACATGTTTTTGTATGGATTAAATTGTATGACGTGTTAAAAATTTATAAGTAATGAACAGGTCTGTATAAAATAAATAAATAAATAAATAATAAAATGTAGAGGATACACACATTTTTAGTGTTTCTATTGCAGAGCTTCAACTTAAGAAGAGGGAACTTGTTCGGTTATGGATAATAACTCGAATCCAGTTTTCAATTGTATCATGCGTTTTCGAAATGTTTAAGTCGACATATTCTTTCAACTTATTAAATGACGAACTTATTGTGGCATTTTAAATGTACAGTGAAGTCAAATTAGAATGAATTATTTTGAGTTGCGATAATCTTTGTTTGAATTTTTATGTGTTACATCCTGTTAAGATAATTTTGATTATTTCTTTTTAAAGCACCACTTGTAAAAACTTATTTGTCGCCTCAATTTCAAGAACTTACATACTGTCGTAAGTTAAATTAAAATTTATAATGCGTTTTCATATATTTCTCTCGTTATTTATTTATCATAAATTTAAAAAAATCGAAAATTTCAAGTTTTTTTTTTTTTTTTTTTTTTTTTTTTTTTTTTTTTTTTTTTAATAGCTAAAGTAATTTCCGGCGTATAATTTGCGGATCAAATAATTATTTTTCGACCTAAATTTTTTTGAAAAATAAAATGTAACGTATTAGATTGCGGTAAACATTTGACTTCAATTATTAAATAAAATTTCTGGATTCAAACAGAATTGTTAAATCCACAGATTAAACTCTGAAAATTACGGTAATCAGAAATATTATATTACTAAATGAATTAACCAAACAGTTAAGAAAAATTAAAAGAAATAAATACTTCATAAAATTCTCTTAGTATATCAACCCTTTAAAATTCAGATTTAAGGGGATCAGGGGCAAAATCTTTACTTTTTTTACATTACTCTATTATTTTTTTCTGTTTAAAATGACGTTTAAATCATGTCTTAAATAGAACAGGAAAGTCTTAATAATTTTAATTACTCCATTTTTTTTCTGTTTAAGATGACGTTTAAATCATGTCTTAAATTGAACAGAAATCTTAATTAGAACAGGAAATATAATTTTTTATATTTGGATTCGATTTCAAAATCTAGCTTTCTAACAATGGTTGTTATGGAAACGACATCTTTAAAAAAGGATAAATTTCTTCATCTGGATTTTTTCCTCATTTCTCCTATGTAAATTGTTATAACTCAAAAACCGCTTAAGATAAATGGTTCAAACTTGGAACATGTTTTTTTTTTTTTTTTTTTTTTTTTTTTTTTTTTTTTTTTTTTTTTTTTAACTGCATTTACTTTCATTTTGATTCAGTAAATTTGAAACGATATTTACATTTTTCTTTTTTTTTTTTTTTTTTTTTTTTGAGTTACATCATTATTTTCAAAATATTACTTTAAATAATTTTAATTTTTATTTAAATTAATATCTTTAAAATTGGTGAAATAAAATTAAAGATTATATATTTCTGTTTATTTATAGGAAAAAATAATTTTCTATAAATAATATTTCAAACTATAACGATTTTAATTTACTCCACCTTTTTAAATAAATTTAAATTTCTTTCTTTTAAAAAAATATAAGTTTTATTATGTGATTTTGTTTACTAATGATACGATTAAACATCACAAAAAAATAAAAAAATTTAGCTCAATAAATAAAAATTATTTAAAAATCTGCCCCGGATCTCCTTAAAAGAGTGTAAATACTTATATTAAAGTAGAAAAGGGCAAAGACAAGAAATTAGATGCTCAGATTCACATTACGATATTCTCAAAATGTCTCCCATTCGACACAATCAAATGTCTTAAACGAAGCAAAAAATTACTACATACATTCTGCAAAGTTAACTCTGAAATACGTTCACATTCAAGGCTGATTATTTGTTGTAGTTCAGATATAGTGGTGGGCTTTTGTTGATGAACAGCATCCTTCAAGTGGCCCCATAAAAAATAATCGCACGGATTGAGATCCGGCGAACACGGTGGCCAATCCATACCCTTACTTGTTGCCTTTCGATAATGCAGTGCAATTACGCGGTTTTCAAAATATTCTTCTAGAAAAGTAAAAACATCTGATGTCCGATGAGGTCTCGCACCGTCTTGCATGAACCAATCTGTTTTTAAATCTCCTAAGGTATTCAATACGGCTACAAATTGTTGCAAAATTTCAATATATCGACTTGAATTTACCGTCTCTTCCAAATAAATGGGCCCAATAATGCCACGGCTGGAAAGCGCTGCCCATACAGTAATTTTCTTTGAATAAACTGATCGTGGCACGCATACATGAGGGTTTTCAGTGCCCCATATCCGCCAATTTTGCTTATTGGCGAAGCCATCGAGATGGAAATATGCTTCGTCAGAAAACCAAATTCGATTTACATCGATAATACCGCCATCTATTAAATTAAGCATTTCATTTGCAAATATTAGTCTTTCTTGTTTCATAAGAACAGGAAGTGGCTGCTGAGTTTGTATTTTATACGGATACATTTCCAAGCATTTTCTTAATATCTGATGTGTTGCTGTTCTACTCACTGAACACGCAGCTGCAATTTTACGTACAGATTTTTTCGAAACATGAGTAATAACATTTTTAATAACACTCACGTTAGCTGCTGTCACGGCCGATTTCTGTCGTCCAACATTTGCTACCAAATCGTCAGTAACACAACCAGTTCTTATAAATTTATCATACAATTGTCTAATTGTATTTGGATGCGGAACAATACTTGTATTGAATTTTGCTTGGAAGCTCCTTCTTGTTGCTGTTACACTTTTATCCAAGCGATGATACTCCAATACTAAAAATATTCTTTGTTCTAAGGAATAAACCATTTCCGCGATTTTATAATAGCATAGATAAAACTCTTTTAAAGAACTTCTTTAAAAGAACTAGTATTTCTTAGAATATAACATTTTTTTAGAATGGCAAAATTTATTAATTTTTAATTATAAAAAAAACCTACTAAATCGTTTCACTTTGTTTTAAAATATGACGCACAAAAAATTCTTTAAATTAGATAATAAAAAGTAATTTAATCCGAGAAAATACAGCTTTCTTAAATGTGAAATCGTCTGCAAGCTCGAGTGCTGCTCGTTAAATTCATGCAAGATTTCAATATCTGCTATTATATTAAAGGATTTATTATTTCCATGGCAACAACACATTTCACTGAAATCATATCGACTGAGTTCAAAATCGGGGCTTCATGTCGAGTACACAAGTCAGATGCATGTTGTTCAATAAAAACAAATAAACAAAAGTTCAAAATCGGGCCCTAAGAGAAAGATTTCATTGTCAAACGAGATACACTCCACAGCGAAATCTCCTTATTTTGCTTCAGTGCCAAGTGACGTCAATATCCACCTCAACACAGCATCTAGCGCTCTCAGCGCCATCTATTGTTTGTAATTCGAACTAAAATCCAGACGCACAGGGAAAAAACTTTTGACCTTTCAGATGACTCTCGTGCAAGAATTTTTTAAATATCTGTAAAAGTTTGCAAGTTATTGATTTTTAAAATCGTTCAGTCCTTTTCAGGACACCCGGTATGTAAAAATGGAAACCATTTGCTGAAAAGGAAGACTAATAAATATAGAAAAAGAAAATATTTAAACAGGAAGAAAATAAAAATTTCATAATATATTTATTCCATGCAATTCGTTTTGTCATTAGCATGGCTCAAAAAATACTAATTATTTTTTTAAGTTAATTTTTAAATATTTAGCTCTGCTGACTACATGGAAAGTATACCTAATTCTATATTAACAACACCTATTTTTTTGAGAAATTTTGCTAACAGTAATTTTTTTAAGATTTCATTTTTGAAATCGTCCCCTATTTTGAGAATCACCCATATATATATATAATTAAAATATTAATATAACAAAAAAATTCTTTTTTCCGCTCTTGTTCAAATATTCACAGTGCACACAAATAAACACAGTAAAAAAAAAATCGCTCATTCATGGCCGCCATTGCCACTCGCATGGAGCGTAGCTAACTTTTAATTAATTAAGAAAAAATTAAATACAAAATCAAAAGTTTGATAATTTCTTAATAAAAATCATACCTTCAACTATGCAGAGAAAAGATTTTAACGGCTTAAAAATAATATCTAATACTCGAGAAAAATTCTTTTTTTAAACTCCTACGTTAAACGAATGGGCCCTTCAGACTGTTTTTGCCCAGCGCCATGTTGAAACGCCACACTTCCGCAGCGTATTATAAATGCACAAATAATGTATGAAAAGGGAGCAAATAGCTGTTTCGAATCTACTATCAAGATTCTTCTCCAGTGCAAAACTTAGCGAGCTAGAAAAAGCAAAACTGAGCAAAGAGGCAGAGAAACACAGGCTTATACACCCGTTATTGGGAATGATAGCGCCAAAAGAAAAAAAATCCAATCAGAAGAAAGCAGCCTGAACAACTGGGTGGACAAGTAGAGACATCTACCGGAGAACAAACAAAACAAAAACTAAAAAACGAGGAAAAAAACAGTTTTAAATTAAAGATTTCCATATGCTCGGAAAATAAGGAGTACTTGATAAGTCACTGACTTAAGGAGTGAGAATTTTTAATGATGTGGTAAGCTTCCCAAAAATTAAGATCAAGAATGGTAGGACACTTATGGATAATGGTGAATGAAGAAAAGTTGAACTTACGTTGTGAAGATCAACAATGTTGAGCCATAGAAAAGCGTTTAAGCTCTTAATTTTTGACATACCTCTTATGCTCCTTTAAACGAAATCTGAGAGCATGATTAGTCTGAACAATATAAGAAAGACCACATTGGCAAGAAATTTGTTTTACACTCCAGTTATCTAAGCGATCAATGGGGTGCTTAAGATTCGAAAAAGTAATTTTATTAACAGGAGAAAAAATCACATTGGAATCGAGTCTTTTTAAAATTTTAGCAACTTGCTGACTAACTTTGGGAAAAAAATGGCAAAACAACCAAAGCATTGGAGTTCGAATTAATTTTTTTTCCAGAATGGGTGGATTTCGTCATTTTTTTATGAATTGAATCTATAATATTAGGGGAATAACCACGATCAACACTGAGTAACTGAGGAATTGAACAAATATTAGAAGCCCGGAAAACAAAAGTTTTTAAGCCGCAAATTTCTGACTAGGAGGATGAAAAGAATCTCTTTGAGGTAGAAGACTGACTGCGAAAGGCTTGCAGGCCCGTAGCTAAGGGGGCGCTATGGGCGGCTCAGCCCCCCCCCCCCTGGAAACGATTCCAAGGTCACTAAATAGATTTATGTTTCGAAAATTCAAATGAAATTTTGTTCAAAATTTAATTTATTTTTCAGACCCTTTCACGGTTTTGCAGAAATACTAAATTGTACCTAAAATAAGTGTTTAAACACTCCCTCATCTTATTTGTACACATAAAACCAACATGATGTTCAATTTTGCTCCAAGTTATACACTCAAAATTTTCACCATCCTGTACTTTTCTTAGCATAAAATGAAATTATTACTATAGTTTAATAAGAAACATAGTATCTACAATGTAAATATGCACTAATTTATCTTTCTGCGTCAGAGAGAGAGAAATTAAAATTATGAGCCCCCCCCCCCCTACTTTCTCTTGAGCCCTACTATTCACTTCTAGCTACGGCCCTGAAGACAGTAGTCTGAAAATTATCTTCATTACGAATAACAAGAATTTCCCAGGAAAGAAAGGCAATTGTTGGATTCAGTTTCAAAAGTAAATTGAATGAAAGAATCAACAGAATTCATGACAGAGAGAATACGATTTATATCTAAATTCACTTGAACTAAAACATAAATATCGTCTACGTAACGAACGTAAAACTGAAATTTTAAGACTTCCGAAAATTTTAATTTCAAAATAGTGCATGTATAAATCGCATGAAATCGGTCTAAGAGGATTACTCATATCCCATCCGTCAATCATACGAAAGAAATTTCCATTAAATACAAAAGTATTTTTAGACAAGAATGCACGTGTGAGAAGAATGAGCACCTCGATTTCGAAAAAAGAAAAACGAAATTCACGAAGCCTTTTCTTTAGGCAATCTAAAGCCCCTTCGACTGCAGCATTAGTATCGGTTCTGCTTCTTATAAACTTGCAAAATATCTAGTTTCCATATTTTCCCCACTATCAAGCAGCAATTCTATCAATGTTAATAATTCTTTTGAATTTGTTAAGAAACTTCACAGTTCTAAGCCACAGGGCCACATGATGGTTTCTTTTGATGTTTCTTCATTATTTACTATCTGTAAAGCATGGTGACGTCACTGCAACGTCGTTGTGAAGTCACATTGTGACTTTGTGACCATCGATTGTCGATGTGAAGTCACAGTGACTAAAATGTGAAGTCTTATGGTCGTTTTAGAGCTCTTTTGTGACGTTTCACAAAGTGGTCACAATGTGACAGATTTGTGAAAAATGTGTCATTTGTGACTAATTTGACATTAACATTGTGACGAAACTGTGACAAAAGCGACGATATTTAAATTACCAGAAACATATTTTTCAAAATAAATAACATGTTTTGAAGGATATTTATAAATTTCTAAAGATTTTTAAGAAAGTCACAATGTGACGTCACTGAGTGGTGGCATTTTGGTCACAGATGTGATGTGACCAAAGTGACTCACAATGACCATGCATGCTATTACCCGTAAGACATGGTGACGTCACTGCAACGTCGTTGTGAAGTCATATTGTGACTTTGTGAACATCGATTGTCGATGTGACGTCACGTAACGTCGATGTGAAGTCACAGTGACTAAAATGTGAAGTCGTTATGGCCGTTTTAGAGCTTTTTTGTGACGTCACATTGTGACCACTTTGTGACGTCACAATGTGACCAATTTGTGAAAAGTGTGTCATTTGTGACTACTTTGACATTAACATTGTGACGAACTGTGAAAATTTTTTTAGAAAGTCACATCTTAGTCACATTGTGACGTCACTGAGTGGTGGCATTTTCGTCACAGATGTGATGTGACCAGAGTGACTCACAGTGGCGTCATTGAGACGTCACTGTGAACATGCATGCTATGAGGATAGGGTAATGTTTATTCTGTAAAATATTTTAGAAATTTAGATTCTTTTCGTGGACAAAAGTTTCAGATCTTAGTGAATCTCGCGATTAGTTGAAAAGAATCATTTTCCAAAGAGTCATCGTAATTTGCTAAATTACATTTTTTTTCGCAGTTCTCGTCATGGTGTCGACGCAACAGGTTTCTTTTGCTGCTGGTGTCTTCGACGGTAGTGGGGTACGTGGCCGGCCTCTCCCTCCAGTCGAGCTGGACACTGTCCGCTCACACCTTGCACCTGATCGGTTTTCCCGGTCAGCTGGTGTTGAGGGCATTCCTCATGATCCTCGTGCCCCTGCTCTTCTGCTCACTGGTGCTCGGTAAGTGGGAACCTTCTATTTTTTCTATTTTATTTTTTTAGTTCCCCTTAACCCTTTAATTCCCATGCTAGAACACGTTCTAGAAATTATGTAGTTCATTTCACACCAGAAAAATTCAATGGCTAATTTCGTTATATTCAAATACGGAATGTTCCGTTATTGATTAAAGCAAATATTGTTGTTTTAATTTTCTGGTGGGAACTGAAATATACGAATTAAAATATCTCGGGCGATTTGGGATCCAGAGAGTTAAGGGTGTAATTCGAAAAAACGCTTTTCCACCTTCAACAGCTCGACATTTTCCGATACAATTTCATACACATTTTTAAAAGTAGAAACGTGAAACTTGCTGAGAGGATTCTTGAAGAGACACACAAAGTGCTGTGTGATATCATTTTATGATCCATTCATTAGAATTGGATTTATAAACAATTATCGTCTCAGTGGGACCCTTTTTTCCCTTCGCAAATCTCCCGCTTCGGAAAAATCGTTTCAAAATGCCGTTTTTGAGTACTTTTTTGCAATTATCAAAGAATTAATAAACTCGGCACCTTGTGCACTTTCTAAATGAAGCAATTTGCCATTTGGATGCATATGAGTGCAAAAATGAACTTAAAAATAAATCGGAAAATAAGCAGTTTGAATCGAAATACACCCTAAAGAGGCTACTTCACGGAAATGAAACAAGTTGTAAATTGCACGTGAAGCGTAGCAAATGAGGTGCGTTCGTACTATAACGAAGTTTTAAAATATTCAGATCTTGCTGGTAGAGCGTACTTTGGACACAGTGTACTGGTCGAAATCTTTGTTTTTCCTTAAATATGCAGGGAGTAATTTTTATTATACTTCATTAACCTATATCTTATTCATAAAATGTAAGGTAGTTTAATATAATTAAAACACCCCCCAAACAATGTTTCCCCGTATAACATTATATAGTGGAATACATTTGTGTGGCCAGGTAATTTAATAATAAATATTCTTTGCCTCCCAGATTGTACAGAATGTACATTTTAGTACATACATCATAGATTCATGTCAATTCTATTATGTTCAAATGAGTGTAACACCATTAAAATGCTATTGAAACTTTTTTCCCCATTGATCGTAATGCAACGGAATCCTTTTGATTGTCCCTGTAATTGATCTATGCATCCGATTTTCATAACATTAAAAATGACTCGACAAAATTATGTAATAATTATACGTTATAAATTTCAAACGATTAAAAAGCATTTGAAACTTTTTTCCCCATTGATCGTAATGTAATGGAATAATTTTTATTGACTCTGTAATTGATCTATGCATCCGATTTTCATAAAATTTGAAATGACTCGACAAAATTATGTAATAATTATATATTTTAAATTTCAAACGATTCGGTTGGGTAGTTTTTGCGTTGTTATATGCGGACAGACAGACACACGGATGGACTGAGCGACAACAATAGATGCTACGTATTTACATAATTACGAACGCACATAAAAACCCGTTCGCTAATGCTGATCCTATGGGAGAAATTTATAAAGATATCTCGCTTGCATTTCCATATTTTTAGATGATTCTTTTTGCATTGGATAACTCAGATTGATCTGAATGGAGGTCGTTTTTTAGTTTTTCGATTTTGATTGCAGATATTTTTTATGGGGTTGCTTTCGCTTTCCAAACCGGTTCCGAAAATGAAAGCGTCCTCGTAAAAAATAACTGTAAACAAAATGAAAAAAGTAACCAACGGCATGCATACAGATCGATCTCAGATATCCAAAGCCAAAAAATCATTTAAAAATATTGAAATGCAACCGAGATATCTCTATAAATTTCTTCCATAGGATTAGCATTAGTGAATGGGTCTTTTCATTTGACTGAAGTAGCCCCTTAAGGGTGTATTCGAAAAAAAAATTTTCCACCTTCAACCGCTCAAAATTTTCTCATGCATTTTCAGACACATTTTTAAAAGTAGAAACAGGAAACTTGCTGAGGTGATTTTTGAAGTGATGTAGAAGATGCCGTGTGAAGTAATTTTTCGCTGAGTTAATTAGAATTTGATTTATAAGCAATTATTTTCTCAGGATGCCCTTTTTTTCGTCCGCAGACCTCCCGCTTCGGAAAATTTTGTCCAAAACGCCGTTTTCGACAGCATTTTTTTTTTGCAACATTTTCTACATTTATCAAAAAATCGACAAACACGGCACCTTGTGTAGTTTCTAAATAAGAGAATTTGTAAGTTTGGTGCATTTGAGAGAAAAAATTAATCTAAAAATAAATCAGAAAAAAGGCACTTTGGATCGAAATTCGGTTCAAACTGCTGATTTTCCGATTTATTTTTGAAATCACTTTTGCTCTCAAACGCATCAGACTGGCAAATTATCTTATTTAGAAACTACACAAGGTGCCGTGATTGTCGATTTTTTGATAAATGTAGAAAATGTTGCAAAAAAATGCTGTCAAAAACGGCATTTTGAACCGATTTTTGCAGAGCGGGAAGTCTGCGAACGAAAAAAAGGGTCCTACTGAGAAGATAATTGTTTATAAATCCAATTCTAATGAATGGAGCGTAAAATGACATCACATAGCACCTTAAACGTTTCTTCAAAAATGCTCTCACCAAATTTCATGTTTCTATTTTTAAAAATGTGTCTGAAACTGTATCAGAAAATTTCGAGCGGTTGAAGGTGGAAAATCATTGTTTCGAATACACCCTTAAATGAATAATAAACATCATTTTTAGGATGATGATGGCCCCACACTAGGCACAGAAGAAGACCCGGATGATAATGTAAAGTGTATGGAAGCATTCTTTTCAAATAGCTCGCTCCAATTTTAATGTTTTTACATTTTTTTTTCATTTAAAAAAAAATATTTTAAATTTCAAAACCGGTTTAAATAGGTTCTGAAATTGAAACTATCGTAATATAAAAAATATATAAGCAAAATCGAAAAAGTAAACACTATTCCGGTTGTGGATCGTCCTCAGCTATCCTATGCAAAAAAAAAAAAAAAAAAAAAAAAAAAGGTCAAAATATTAAAATTTGAGCGAGATATTTGAAAAGAACGCCCCCATAGACTTTACATTATCATCCGGGTCTTCTTCTGTGCCTAGTGTGTGTGTGTGGGGGGGGGGCCTTAAGGGTGTATTCAAATCCAAACTGTTTACTTTCTGATTTATTTTTAAATTCATTTTGGCTCTCACACGCATCCACATGGTAAATTCTCTAATTTGTACACTTTGTGTAATGCTCGTTGATTTTTTAATGAAAATAGAAAATATTATAAAAAAAGAAAAAAAAAAGCTATCAAGTTGGCATTTTGCACTGACTTTTCCGAAGCGGGAGATCGGGGAACATAACAAAGGGTCCTACTGAGGAGGTAATTGTGTATAAATCGAATTTCAATGAATGCAGCGAAAAATGAAATCACCCGTCTATATCATCTGTGTAAAATGGTAACCTTTTAATAGTTCAAATTGCGAACAATCATGAAACGAACAGAGTGTTCTACAGCGCGATCTAACAGAGAAAATGACGCCTAAACTTGCAAGAATATGAAACAAGGCGGGGGACGAAGGATACTTTGGGGTATTGATTCTGAATTTTGTAATGTTCCCTTTCCTGTTACACATCGCCATCTAGTGGAGACTTTTAGAACTATTTTTTTCGCGGCTCCCCTATCCCCGTCTTGTTACAAGATTTGGCGTCATTCTCTCCATTAAATCGCACCACAGAACACTCTGAGTATTGTCAGTTTAGTTATGACCACCTTGTACCATGACCAACTAGATAACAGCCTGCGCATTTGGCTGAAAACCGCCGAAAAATTGAAGCTGGATTCAGTTTCAAACCCTGAACCATTTCGCAGGATCACGTGGCGCAAATTCTGCCCTAATTAGACCTGAATATACTGATTTCTGTTCTGTGCACATGGTCATTGTTTTAGTTCAGGGTTTGCACGATTGGTCAGAATAACTTGGGCAAGGTATCAGAGTCCCCTGCGGGAGGCTTGATACATTAATCTCAAATGGATGGGCCGTATAGATCTAGTTGGCCATGCTTGCACTTTGAGACAGACTGGATTCAATGATTTCAAAGGCAGAATGAATAACTATTTTTTAGAGAGAGAGAGTCTGTTTGCTTCAAAAGATAGTACATTTTAAAACATTCAAAAAGTCGAATGGGGCACTTCATATTTTTTCTTTTTCAATCCGCAGGTGTGTCGAGTCTGCGCAAAGGAGGTGACGCGCGCATGGTGGTGCTGACGATCGGCTTTTTTCTCCTGCTCTCCACCCTGTCCGCCATCATGGGCGCGGCCGCGGGACACCTCGTCCATCCGGGACAGAAGATTACGTCCCGGGTCGCGCCCGTCAGCCGAGACTCGGGAAAAATGACCGGCAGGAAAGGACTCATACTAGACTCCATGCTCGACCTGCTCTGGTAACATATTCCCTTATGATAATGTTTCACAGTACTGTCAAATTCTTTACAAGTTCTATGAAATAGCCTTTCTATAGAGCTTTTGTAGCATTTTTGTAGCATTTTCAATAGTGTACTACCAAAAAGTGTATGAAGTTATGCAAAGAATTAATTCTTTTTTTTTTTTTTTTTTTTTTTTGTAAATATTTGACTACGGCTACTAGGTCCTCTTTCAGTTTTGAAAATATTCCGCTAAAAGAGGGTGCTGTAATACGATTTTTATGTCATTTTCAATATTGTACTATCGAAGAATTTATGAATTTATTCATAGAATTAAATCAAATTTTTTGTTGAAATGTTTAGCTATGACTAGCAGGTCTTGCCTGAATTTGAAAAAAAAAATCGCCTGAAAGGGGCATACAAAATGTTTCTGGTTGGACAGCAAACCTATTAACTGGTGTACTATTAATAATACACATCTTTTAAGGGTGTATTCGAAAAAACGCTTTTCCACCTTCAACAGCTCGAAATTTTCAGATACATTTTTAAGACTCATTTTTAAAAGTAGAAACGTGAAACTTGCTGCGGTGATCTTTGAAGGGACGTATGAGGTGCCGTGTGATGTCTTTTTACGCTCCATTCATTAGAATTGGATTTAGAAACAATTATCGTCTCAGTAGGACCCTTTTTCTCGTTCACAGATCTCCCGCTTCGGAAAAATCGGTTCATAATGCCGTTTTTGATGGCTTTTTTTTGCAATATTTTCTGCCTTTATCAAAGAATCGACCATCACGGCACCTTGTGCACTTTCTAAATATGACAATTTGCCAGTTGGATGTATAGGAGAGCAAAAATGAATTTAAAAACTAGTCGTTGGGGGCCAACGCAATACTTACCCATCATGGAACCAAACCTGCGTAAACAATTTATAAAATGCATTGCAATTCCAAAATAAAATATAAACGTATATATAAGTATTTTTAACTCATAATCATGCTCTATTAATGAATTGCTGATGAAACAATTTCGACAACTTGTATAAAACGCCAAACTATTCAAGTAGCACTGAATTGCATAAAAGAAACATCCTTATAACTCCAAAAATAATAATCATATTAACTAACGGTTTATTGCATCGAATTAAGTGTCTCATTTCCAATTAAAAGGTATCTTTGAATTGAAATTTCAGTAAAATACAGGGTCACGAAAAATCAAAAAATGTGGAAAACAGGATTAGAAATATCTCAACAACTAATAATCCAATCGACTTCGTTTTATATGCAAAATTTGTGCTATTTTATTGCCTTTTACGGCCACTCCTTAAAATAAAAAATTTCGAAAATTTTTATATACCTTTCATCAGAACGAATTTTTCGAGAGTCCGAAAAAAATAGTTCCGGATAAACGAGGTTACTGATATTCAATAGGCTTCGTCCCATTCTTACATACTAAGCACATACAAAATTTCAAATCTCTATCTCAATTTGTTCGGGAGATAGAGCGGTTACAGACAGACAGACGGACGGCAAAATTTTTTTTCTAAAAATATGTTTTTCGGAATCTCCAGTGTCGGAAACGTGTCAATCCGTCAAAAAAAAAATTTCGATTTTCAAAACGATTGCAAGACTTACCCTATACTACGTATGATGGGTAAGTAATAAATCAGAAAATAAGCAGTTTGAATCGAAATACACCCTTAATGGGGTTTTATTTTGTTTTAAGAAACTAGGGGGGCCCCGCCCCCCTGCTCGCTATGCTCGCCAACCCCCCGCGTAATCGCTTCGCGATTCCAAATTATTGTCTACCCCTGCTTGCTGCGCTCGCCAATAACCCATGGTATGAATAAGCAGTTGCAGGCCTTTCAAATGATGTGTCGCACAATTGGTGTTGTAAAGAAATTACAAAATGGGCCCCCTCTGAGGGCAGAGGGGGGGGGTGGTTACACACAAGGTATCCATAATATGAATAAGCAGTTGCAGACCTCTCAAATGATGTATCAAACGATTGGTGTTGTAAAGAAATTAAAAATTTGGCGAAATATTACAGTTATCGCCAAGTTGGCGTCACTTTTGACAACTAATTTTGGTCGCCAAATTTGGCGATATATCGCCAAGTTGGCGACAAACGTGGCGATTGTTGGCGATGGTAACCTTTCCTCTCTTTATGGTAACCCATATGGCGATGCATAGACGGAGCCCTTTCCTGATTGGTCTATTCGACTCATGGTAGGAGTGGACAACCCGGATTCGTTAGTTTCGGAAATCTTCCACATCAGCATCATTCCAGGAGTCATTCCTTTTAAGGCTAGTTTTTTTTTTTTACTATAGAAGGATACTTTTGCTACTATTTACTTGTAGTAATGTTAGTATATGTCTAAATGACTACTAAACGTTTACTAAATGACTTCCTTTATGTTTAGGCATTTCTTAATAAAAATAATTATTATTATTTGTTAAGTTATCTTTGTGCGATTCTTTTGTTTGAAACATACATTAAATTTGATACAAAAGTAACTTTCCTGAAAGAGTCGTCTGTGATAAAGCGCAAAAAGTATGAAAAAGTTGCAATCTAAGTTAAGTCAAATCTTATTGTAATATAATATTTTCTAAACATCTCAAAAGATTCTTCCTTACCCTATTGTCATATGAAGGTTTACTGAATAACAAAACTCTTTGGCACAGATGTCATATAAGCACCACATTTGCACGTGTGTTTTCCTCGCGCCAATTTGGCGAAAATTTAGTTTTTGAACATTTGTTAAAAATTGCATGCAATAACAGAACGTGATTTTTTATTGCAATATGAAAATAAAATACCTGAAAAAATGAAAGAGATTCTAATATTTTAACAAGTTGGAAATTGCAAGCGAACGTAGCAAATGAGGTGCGTTTGTCCGATAACGAAGTTTTAAAAATATTCAGATCTTGCTGATATAGTAGAGCGTACTTCGGATACAGTATAGTAGTCGAAATCTTTGTCTTTATATAAATATGCAGGAAGTAATTTTTATTACACCTCAGCAACGTATATCTTATTCATAAAATGTGAAATAGTTGAATATAATTAAAACACGTCCCAAACAATATTTCCCCGTATAGCATTATGTAGTGGAATACTTTTGTGTGGCCCTGTAATTTAATAATAAAAATTCTTTGCATCACAGATTGTACGGAATGCATATTTTAGTATATATTTCATGGATTCATGCCAATTCTATTATGTTCGAATGAATGAATTTTAATGAGTGTAACATCATTAAAATGCATTCGAAACTTTTTCCCCATTGACCGTAATGTAACGGAATCCTTTTGATTGTCCCTGTAACTGATCTATCCACCCGATTTTCATAAAATTTGAAATGACTCGACAAAATTATATTATAATTATGTATTTTAAATTTCAAACGATTCGGTTGGGTAGTTTTTGCGTTGTTATATGCGGACGGACAGACAGACAGACAGACGGACGGACTGAGCGACAACAGTAGGTGCTTCGTATTTACATAATTACGAACGCACCTAAAAAAGGAAATAAAAATAAATAAATGATAATTTGATACAAATAATTATTGATATAGTATCTATTAAAAAAAATAAAGAAAATATATATAAGAATAAATAGACATGGATTTAATAAAAAAAGAAACGATAAGTAAACAAGTCTAAATAATAAACTTAATAATTAACAAAATAGTAAATATAATTATCAGAACTAGCTAACCCGCCCGGCGTTGCCCGGGTCCGTATTAACAATATTAAACGAACTTGAAATTTGTATTATTTTATCATTAACTCGAAACTTGCAGAAATGCATTGTCAGAAATACGTGGCCACTGACTGTTGTTTTTTAAAAAGAACTAATCTATCGCTTCACCGGTAAAAAATATTAATTATTTTATCATATGTGTTTTAAATATCAATATAGAAAATTATTTTAACGTTTTGCTTGAAAATATAACATTCTTTTGTTAATATCTTAAAATCGTCTGCAGTCAGAAATCTATATTTTAGATTAATATTTACGAGTTGGCGCATTGCCAAGATTTGCTTCCTCTGGACCGAGTTGGCGCATTGCCAAGATTTGCTTTCCCCTGTGCCTCAATTATCCTCGGAATTCCTTTTATTTATAGAGATTAATCGTAAATAGTAATACTTACATTATATTATTGAATGCATGTAGTTGTATCATTTACTCTGCACATTTCACTGAAATCTTTAATTTTTCCCATTTTATCTCCCTAACAATCGTTATAAATTTATTAATTACGATCTTCTTACGATAAACTTATTAATTAAAATTAAACTTAAACGGTCTTCTCCTTGGCACAGATATGCGAAGCCAAATTGGTGCGGTAAAAACACGTGCATGTGTGGTGCGTATATGACATCTGTGCCAACCCTTTGACAATGAAATATTCGTTAAATACTAACTAAACTATTTGGACAGCTAGTGTTAAGGGTGTATTCGAAAAAATGCTTTTCCACCTTCAACAGCTCGAAATTTTCGGATACAATTTCAAACGCATTTTTTAAAATAGAAACATGAAACTTGCTGAGAGGATTTTTGAAGAGACGTATAAGATGCCGTGTGATGTCTTTTTATGCTCCATTCATTAGAATTTGATTTGTAAAGAATTACCTTCTCAGTTTGCCCCTTTTTTTCATTCACAGATCTCCTGCTTCGGAAAATTTGAATCAAAAGGCCAACTTTGACTGCATTTTTTGTAATATTTTCTGCATTTATCAAACACTTGACAGACACGGCACCTTATAAAGTTTCTAAATAAGAGAATCTGCGAGTTTGATGCGTTTGAGAGCAAAAGCTATTTCAAAAATAAATCGGAAAATAAGCAGTTTGAATCGAAATACACCCTTAAGCGAAATCTACCCTTAAGGGTATTAACGTACGAAAATGAAGGGCGATTCATAAAAAGGAATTTTTGTATGTTCGTCTTTAAATTTCGAAACTAAATTGTTT
Source organism: Maratus speculifer (assembly GCA_964019185.1). Classification (NCBI taxonomy): domain Eukaryota; kingdom Metazoa; phylum Arthropoda; class Arachnida; order Araneae; family Salticidae; genus Maratus; species Maratus speculifer. The sequence continues at coordinate 17,366,986 of OZ025301.1, forward strand.
TCTGAGGTTTCTAAAGAGATGACGGAAATATTAAGTGACTTGAAAACGAACATTTTGGTTTGTGTTGTACACTTTCTTAGATTAAGTTGAGAATAACAAAATGTTTAGATTCTTTTATTTTCAACTTGTTAGGTGCTTTAGGTAATTACGTAAATGCGTAGCCTTATACCCTGTTCGCACTAAGAAAGTTAAGTCACTTAACTTGAAATTTTTTGAAGCGGTCGTACCCGGAATCAAGATTCTCACTTAAGAGCCCACAATAGTCACAGAAAAAGTACGCAAAAAGACCCGGATGATTATGTAAAGTCTATGGGAGCGTTCTTTTCTAATATCTCGCTCAAATTTTAATGTTTTTACATGATTTTTTTTTGCATAGGCTAGCTTAGGACGATCTACAACCGGGCTAGTTTTTACTTTTTCGATTTTGCTCATATATTTTTTATATTATGATAGTTTCAATTTCAGAACCGGTTTAAACCGGTTTTGAAAGTTAAATTATTTTTTTTTTTAAATCTGAAACCAAAATCGAAAAAGTAAAAACTAGCCCGGTTGTAGATCGTCCTAAGCTAGTCTATGCAAAAAAAAATCATGTAAAAACATTAAAATTTGAGCGAGATATTAGAAAAGAACGCTCCCATAGACTTTACATAATCATCCATATTTTTGCATGATTTTTTTTTGCCCAAGATAGCTGAGGGCGATCCACAACCGGCCTAATTTTTACTTTTTCGATTTTGGTTATATATTTTTTATATTACGATAGTTTCCGTTTCAGAACCGGTTTAAACCGGTTTCGAAAGTTAAAGTAATTTTTTAAAGAAAATCTGAAACAAAAATTGAAAAAGTAAAAACTAGGCCGGTTATGGATCGTCCTCAGCTATCTTGGGCAAAAAAACCATGTAAAAATATTAAAATTTCAGCGAGATATTCGAAAAGAACGCCCCCATAGACTTCACATTAGCGCTCGGCTTTTACCGCGTGACTAGTGTGTGCTCTTAAGCAAGTTTCTGCAACTCACTTAACTTTTGATACTCTTGTAGCTATGAGTTGAGGAGAAATGTGCCTTCTGAATATTTATTTATTATTTCTGAATTTTACAATATTTAATTCTGATTATTAAATTACTGGAGTTGAGTCTTACAAATAGTTATAAACTATTTCAAATTGTTATTTGTTTACCCCAGTTGCTTAACACTTGTGTTTGTGGGGTTTTTAGGTGCGTTCGTAATTATGTAAATACGTAGCACCTATTGTTGTCGCTCAAGCCGTCCGTCTGTCCGTCTGTCTGTCTGTCTGTCCGCAATAACAACGCAAAAACCACCCAACCGAATCGTTTGAAATTTAAAATATATAATTATTACATAATTTTGTCGAGTCATTTCAAATTTTTTGAAAATCGGATGGATAGATCAATTACAGGGACAATCAAAAGGATTCCGTTACATTACGGACAATGGGGAAAAAAGTTTCAAATGCATTTTAATCGTTTGAAATTTAAAACTTATATTTATTACATAATTTTGTCAAGTCATTTCAAGTTTTATGACAATCGGATGGATAGATCAATTACAGGGACAATCAAAAGTATTCCGTTACATTACGGTCAATGGGGAAAAAAGTTTCAAATGCATTTTAATCGTTTGAAATTTAAAACGTATATTTATTACATAATTTTGTCGAGTCATTTCAAATGTTATGACAATCGGCTGCATAGATCAATTACAGGGACAATCAAAAGGATTCCGCTACATTACGATCAATGGGAAAAAAAGTTTCAAATGCATTTTAATAGTGTTACACTCATTTGAACATAATAGAATTGACATGAATCTATAAAGTATGTACTAAAATGTACATTCTGTACAATCTGGGATGCAAAAAATATTTATTATTAAATTACAGGGCCACACAAATGTATTCCACTAAATAATGTTATACGGGGAAACATTGTTTGGGGGGTGTTTTAATTATATTAAACTACTTCACATTTTATGAATAAGATATACGTTAATGCAGCGGTTCCCAAACTTTTTGGCTCGCGGAGCCCTTTTTGGGAAGAATTTCTAAGCCGGAGCCCCTGAACCCAACAATTCTCTATGGTTTATAAATAAATTTTTATTGCCTATGGAGCACAGAAAAATCTGATGGATAAAAGTAAGAGCCAGAAATGATTCTCAGTTTGGCCCTTTCCTGATACAGAAATTCTAAATTCATACTAGAAATTTTAAAATTCTTAAATATTAAAACAAAATCTTTTTACCAGAGCGGTGTTCAAGCAATACTGTTGACACGTTTGACACGAAAACTGTTAATGTTCACCAGGGTGCCAGTTTGTGTGTGTGTAATTTGAATATTTGGAACATAAAATCAATTTTTAATCTGACTCGTTTTGCAAAACTGCAGGCATGAAAGAGTTCCTCCTAAAGGAGGAATTCCGCCTTTTTTAAAGCAATTTTGGACGTTCCCTGGATTAATACAAAAATGCAAAGAAAATTTTAAAAGGCTATTAGGGGGTGGGGGCTGAAAAATTGCCTGGCATTTTGTCGATTCAAACCCTTGGAGTTTGTTCTTGAATTATTGTGAAAAAGACATAAAATGAAGATGTTCAAAATGTCTTAAGAATGTTTTTTTTTTACTTTAAAAATTCAAAGTGAAAGGAAGTGTTTGCGGAATAAAATAATTTGTACTATTTATACAACACTTTTGGGCAATTTCTGGGATAACTTTTTCGAGATGTATGTCTGAAGCAAACGATATTGCTAATAATTTCTAAGTTATGAACAAAAATACAGGAAAAAATGCAGTTACATTTAATTTGATTGTATATGCAGCTATTAAAATGACGCTTAAATTATACGAGTTTAGTGCCGCTAAATAGATGAAGAAATTTTTCCACCTTTTTTTTTTTATTTCCCACTTTCATGCCTAAACACATAGGGAGATTCTCATCCTTGCTATAAAAAATTATAGCCAAAGTACCCCACGAAAGTTAAAACAAATTCTTCCATGAGTGGTCAAGGCTTATTTGATAGCCAGCTAAATTTGTCATTTATCATTAAAATCATTTATTAAGATTTATGCTTCTACCGTATAATCTCTTAACCCTTTAACGTTCATTGGTTTCGAGACGAAACCACAAAATTTTAATTCCGATACGCAACACTGACACCGGTATTTTTATCTAAACTTATCTCTTTTATTTTGTATGTGAAAAATCACGTTTTCTTATTTAGAATTATATTTGTTCTTAATTACCGGTGTCAATCATTTATTTCGACATCTTAGCAATGAAAATGCTATGATCGTTAAAGGGTTAAATTGGAAAATTTTTAAATATATGTAAGGATGAGCTTGTGAGATTATTGGTTTAGATTTTCTGTCTATTATTTTTTGTATTATTTTATTTTCTATATTTTTGTTTATTTTCTGTTATATTAGGTTAGAATTTTTTGAATTTTAATTACAATAACAAAAAGAAAAATGCTGAAAGTATTTCATTTTCTACAACACTTAGCTCATACAATCACACATATATCAATTTGCATAAACCACGTATGTATGACACATCATATATAAGGTGTCCAATAATCAAACTCCAAAACCATTTTCATGTAACTCGTACCGTTTTTGATAGCCAAGGCCTGAAGTGTTGAAACACCATGGCCGTCATATCTGATAGCCAATGGCCCAACGGAAACATAACTGGCTTTCACAAATGACAGCCATGGCAGTCCAAGTGATAATGGGTTCATGACACCCATTTTTAAAATATAAAATATTCTTTTGGGATTTCCAATATGAATTCTGAATTAAAGATGAAAATGGTAACCATGTCTGGATTATGTACTGCTTGGGGGCTTACGTAAAACGATTATTTATGGCAAAAACCACACACACAGAAAAAAGGTAAGTTATACAGTTGTTGCACTGTGATACTTCTGTATAATTCCAATAGGCTACTCCCTAAAAAAATTAAATGGGTAGTTCCAGTCACCCATGAGAAAATATATAACACGTTTTTGCTAGTACCACCTACCCGTATTAGAATTATGCGATTATGGAATATTTTTTCGTGCTTCTTTAAGTCTCTAGTACTACTTCTAAACATGCAATAAAAATGAATCCCCTCTCAGCTTCCTTTTCTTTTATCATTTTTAAAAAATACATTTAGAAACAAATCATCATTTTAACATTTAAGTGGGCCGGGAAAAATCTATAAGCTGAATTGTTAGGTGAAAAATTGTTCACTTTTTGGGGTACTTTATTTAAAGTATTTAGCTATTAATTATAGTTTTAAAAGAAACTTTTTTTCGTCATTGTTTTTGCCTCAAAACAGATAAGCAGTTGAAATCTACACATGCTAAACGAACTGCAACTAGTAGAAAAACTTTAACAAAATAGAATGTATGGGTGGGATTAAATTTATATCAGTGCAGACACTCATTGACCAAACGTCTAAGTAAGAGGTGGAGCTGAGCAAAATTTCAAATTCTTAGTGTGATAACAAATGTAAAGAACCAATATATATTCTTTATATTGCTATTGACTTATTTCTGATCGGAAAATGTGGCAGAAACCAATTAAAAGAAAAATTTTACAGGGGTTGTAATGCTGAAAAAATGCGTTTTCAGCAATATACATTGCTTCTGAAGTTAAATACAATTATGTAAAATAGCATAGAAAATTTAAAGAACTAAGAAATTATAAAATAAAACAAACAGATTAAAGCAATTAAAGTTACGAAAAGGAAAAAAAAACTATATACTCAACGTATATAAATATTAAATGAATCTAATGAGGGGTTTGTTAAATGATACAAGCTATTACAAAAAAGGGGCATTTTAAATAACATTCTTTCTAGGGGCATTTTTTCTTGCTGTACAATGAAAAACAGTACAGAAAGTTTAAATATACAAATAACATAAAACATTGAACTGTTGTTCAAAACTTTACCGCAAATCACACAGAGAAGCCGATCATCATATGTTTCAATAAATCTTATTTTATAAGTAATTTTCATCGTATTTTAGTTTTTTATCGAGATTGCCCTTCCCCCAATGTCTCGGTTCTGTCTTGCTTTGATGACAATTCTTGATTTGGGGTGTACGGTACAGAAATAATTTCATTGTCCAAAAGCTCTTCTATTGCTTCATCTGATTATGAAGTGTGAGAAAAAAAGAATTAAATACAAACATATGAATAGGCGGAGCTTCAAAGAACAAAACTGTTCTCAAGCACAGTTATTCAGCAAGCAGAGTTAACAGCACTGGCGGGACTTTTCTGTTTTGATTGACGTTGTGCATTCGATTCACAACGTCTTTCAAGCGTCTTGTAGCCTAATTTAAATTGAATTTTTTAAACACAATAAATGCAGAAACATATAATAAAGCAATTTAAACCAAAAATATTATACAGAAAATAAATACATCTTTAATGCAAACATTTAATAGTTTTGGAGTGTATTATTGTATTTTCCATCCCAATTAAAGGTATTTTTATTCTTGACACGCACAGACACAAATTCCTACATACTTTTGAAAATCTTTCACTTGCAATATGCTAATTTCTTTCATAATTTGATTATTTTCCTGGAACACCGCGGAGCCCCTAGAAAGTTCAGGCGGAGCCCCAAGGGCTCCGCGGAGCACACTTTGGGAACCTCTGCGTTAATGAAGTACAATAAAAATTACTCCCTGCATATTTGCAGGAACACAAAGATTTCGACCACTATACTGCATCCAAAGTACGCTCTACTATACCAGCAAGATCTCAATATTTAAAACTTCATTATAATACGAACGCACCTCATTTTCTACGCTTCACGTGCAATTTCCAACTAGTTTTTTTTTTTTTTTTGTAATCAAAGGCCGAAAATGGAAAATATAAAAACCTGTTATTTCCTAATGCAAAAGAAATTAATAGCATGACGAAATTAATTTTTAATTGAAATATGGCAGGATAATTGTAGTGTAAACAAAAAAGAAGTTACAAATTGCAGTTACAAATTTCAGAACCTATGCGCATGCTCAGATGTCAGTTTGGCCAAGTTAAGTCACTTAAAATATTTAGCAAGTGCGAACAGGTGAAGCCTAATTCCGGGTATACCGCTTCAAAAAATTTAAGTGACTTATAGTTAAGTGGCTCAACTATCTCAGTGCGAACACGGTATTACAGTCGTCATTCAGCCCGTCTGTCCGTCCTAGTGTAACAGAGCAAAAACTATCCCTCCCAATCGTTTGAAATTTAAAATATTTAGTTGTTGTATAAAACTGCCGCGTTCTTTCAAATTTTAGGAAAATCGGATGCACAGTTCAATAACAGGGACAATCAAAAGTATTCTGCTTACAGGACGGCCTGTGGGGAAAATTCTTTCAATTACATTTTAAAGATGTTACACACTTTCGAACATCATAAAATGGATAGGCATCTATGAAGTCTATACTAAAATATGTATTCAGTACAATCTGTGTTGCAGAGAATATTTGTTATTCCTTTAAAATGTCACACAAAAGCATTCCTTTAGATAACGGTACAGGCGGAATGTGATTTGGGGAGCGTTTTAAGTAAATCAAACTATTTCGCATTTTATGTAATGGATACATGCTGCCGAGGCACTTCTCGCATAATAGAAAGTAGATAGCATTTACAGAGACACACAAAAGATTACGGCTACTATACTGTATATTTATTACACCAAGATCTGGACATTTAAAAAATTTCGTTCTAGTACGAATGCACCTCATTTGCTTGACGTTCAAATTCCGACTTGTTTTACTGTGTATAAAGAAAAAGAGAGTTTTATTTCATTGAATGATCAAGCATTCGTGAATCGATATTGTTTAAAAAATATGTTTGTCCCATATTATGCTGGGATTTGTATTTTCATTCTACCTCTTTATTTTTTTTTTTTCTTTCAGGAACGCCATTCCCAGCAATATAATAGAATCGACGTTTACAAAGGTGAGTGCTCTGTAAAACAATACTGCTCTTTGTGAACAGTTCAAATTTTTTTTTTAATTGAACAACATGCATCTGACTTGTGTGCTCTACATGGAAGTCTGCTTATAATCCATCGTCAATGTACGGGTACGAGGTAACACAAGGAAAGTTCACAACACGAAGGAAGTACAGCCGGGAGCTCCACACTTGTATACAATGGAGCCAGAGGGATTCGATCCCACAGCCTCCAATGCTCGCAAGCGATTGGTGGCGTGGTGTTTTAATCATTTGGCCACGGAGGCTTTACAGTTCAATGTGCTTCCGATCTTACAGAAGACAAACAAGATTGTGGAAGCCAATAGCTATGACTAAGAGACTATTTCACTTTAAGCCGTAAAACAGTGGAGCTGAAATTTTATTTCAAATTTGAAACGGGTTTATATTTAGAGGACATTAGTCTATGGAGCTACTTCAGTCACACAAAAAGACATGTTCGCTAATGCTAATCAAAGATTTCTATGGAACTCTAAATTAGAGGTCTGCACGGGCCGGAATTTCCAGGCCCGGCCCGGCCCGTTTAAATTTTTATTTTTTAGGCCCGGCCCGGCCCGGCCCGGCCCGTACAAAAATCAGCGAAAACAGGCCCGGCCCGTTTTGGCCCGTTACAATTTCTACGATTTCTAAAAAATTCAGATTTTTATCATATAACTAAGATTCCTTTAAAGAATACTACATACATATCTATGGAATGATTTTACAATATATTTTACAGCAAATACACATTAACAATATTAAAGATTACTTAGATTCTTAGGCTTTTAACATTCGAATAAAGATTCATTAAAAAATTAATATGGCTTAGAATAAAAGAAAATAGAAAGAAAGCTAAAAACATCGTTAATTTTGAAGCTATTTAATAAAAGAAGATTTATAAATATATTTCTATATCATTTTATTATAGATTTCATATCCACATTCATTCTTAAATTCAAAGAAGCTCCTTTCTGATACATTTCTAATTCATTTTTTTTCCTCAGAATCCCATAAGATTAGCAGATATCTTTATTCAGAAACTATATAATCGAATGGCGTTATCCATTTTTTGATACAAGCAATTTAAGAATACTGCAAACAAATAAAATACTGTCATAATTAGCGTTTTGAATAGAATTTCCGGAAGCAATAGCAAGGGAAGGGAGAAAAACCTGCAATCATTTGAGAAACTATTATATCTCAACAAGATTATACAAGTATTTTATTTACCAAAAATTAAAAACGCTATTCGATTCCAAATCCCTTTAATAGTTAGGCTTATCACTTTTATACTTTTACAATTTAAAATTAATCAGAAAATGTGCCAAACTTTCGCATTATTGAGAAATTAATTTAAAAATCATCAAGAAGTATATATTCGAAGACTAAGCTAACATTAGTTCTTTATCGCTGTTAATAATTTTACAAATCATGTTTTTTGCCAATAATTAAGTCTAGTACTGGTCCGGCCAGTCTATATGTAGAAAAACAATGCAAGCGTGATCTCGGACCGGCATGAGTCAGCTAAAAAATATTAAAACGGGTTACACATAATGTAATTCTCCGATGCCGATACACTGTGCATTTTTATAATGACGCTGTCAAACTAGTATGGCCACATTTATACTTATTCTCGTTAAAACCATTTTCTTTGAAAACAGCTCATATTTTATCGTTTCTGCTTAAATCTTGAGAACGGGCCGATAGGCCCGAAAATTTTTTTTATCGGCCCGGCCCGGCCCGTCTGGCCCGTTCACTTTTTTTGCCGGCCCGGCCCGGCCCGTTGAAAAAACTATTCTAAATCTGCCGGCCCGTTAGAAAATTCGAAACAATTCTGCACGGGCCACGGGCCAGGCCCGGGCCCGTGCAGACCTCTACGTCTAAATATAATTTATGAAAAAATCTCGTTTGCATTTAATTTTTTTTTTAATGCATTTGCTAGTTGAGAACGGTCTGTACAAAAACCATTTAATACTTTTTTGATTTTGTTTGCAGATGAGAATGTTTTCGCTTTTGGAATCGGTCACGAAAATGAAAGTGCCTTCATAAAAAAATACTTATAGGGAAAATTGAAAAATTAAAAAACGGCTTTTTTGCAGGTTGATCTTCACTATCGAATGGAAAAAAAAATCATCCAAAACAATTGAAATGTGACTGAGATAGGGGATTAGCATAAGCAAACGGGTCTTTTAACTTGACTGAATTAACGAGCCAATTCTCAAAAAAGTATTTAGCTTCTGCACAATGACGCGCAACTTCCAACATTTTCAGAAATTAGGGCGTTATAATAGTACTAGCTGACCCACTGGGATTGCCAGAGACGCTTAGATAAACCTGATATTTGTATGAATTTATATTTTTAACCCCATTTTGTTTCAATTTATATTTTTAATTGAAAACATCGCGAAAAATATCATTGAATTGAAAGTCATTTGGTATTTTCTTTTTCCTCCAAAATTTTCACGCATTTCATCTTGTAAAAAAAAAAAAATATTTTTATTCATTCGAAATTTTCGATATTTTTCTGGATGATGCAAATTTGGTCATTTGAAATACTCGTAGAAGATTGTGTAAAATGCAAACATTTGGTTGCTTTTAGCGCATTAAAAATATCGACTCCGTAAAGCGCAAAGTGGCCTGCATTTATAAGAAATTAACTCTGTTATAGAGGCTATCTAGTTGTTTTAATGGGAAAGTGAAATAGTTTCTCTTGTATTTAGTTATTCGCTTTTTTTTAACTACAACTTTTACAAAAGCGGTATGAAAATTTAACGAGCAATTATTTCTTCCACTGGCTGGATAACCTCATTGGCTGAAATCCCCCTCATTGAAATTTGGCGACGATATACCGAGGAAAAGAATTTTTTCACCAGCTAGCTTGGAAAAAAAAGCCACGGCCCGTTCTATTCAATCGTCACGTCGCGTCGGCAGGCAGAAAATACGCATTCATTTACAAGTGCTGTGCAATACCTTTTTTAAATATAATGTATTTAAAATAATAAATATTAGGAAGTTCACAAATAATTTAGTTTTTCAATGTTTTAATAAATTGAATAAATTAGGAGTGAGAGATATTCATAAAAAAATATCTTCATATAATCTGTTCTTATCGCCAAGCTTTAAGCAATAAACGTCATTTCTGGCATACTTAAAATGTGATAACCAGTGGACCAATGAGATTATCCAGCGAGTGGGAGAAATAATCGCTCGTGAAAATTTAGGTCTCGTTAGTTAATGTAAATATTCCAAAAAGAAAAAGTTACAGAGTTAAGTTGGATCGTATTTTAAGGAAAAGCGGATAGATTTTTTCTTCTTTTTTTTAGATATTATCATAGTGGAGATTATCATTCAAGGCATCCAAGAAAATTAAATTAAATTATATGAAGTTTCCATACCAAAAGTTTGAATAAATTGTTTTAACTTTTCTACTGCAAAAGTTGCTCTCATTTACGGGGTGATCTATCTGGGCACACCACAAATATCACTGATATATTTTAAAGCATAAAAATCCATATTCTTTAAGACCGATTGTACTATTGTTTAGAAGAATGTTTCAGCTTTAAAAAAATATGTTTGGTTTGTCAGTAGGTCTGAAATCGAATTCTATAAAGGCTTATAGTCCATAAAGGCGAAAATACACTTTTTGGGAAAAAAATTAAAGAAATAACTGTTTTATTATTATTATACTATTATTTTAACACAATCTAACTGATTCATAAAGTTATCATACGAATTGAATATTTCCAGATGAGCGAAAAATTGCCCAGGCCGGGAATCGAACCCGGATACTTGCTTACAAGGCCAATGCTTTACCTGTTAAGCTAACCGGGCGATAACCGGCTGGGGATTTCTCGCTCAGATAACCTTATTGGCCATAACATCTGGTCTGTCATTTAGACAGCTCGGCAGAATAAGCCGCAGGTAATGGAACTCCATAGAACGATGGATACGTAGATGTACTGGGCACTGTCTAGTTCCGCAAATGGGGGAAAAAAGCTTACTAATCTATAGGGAAAAGACATCTAGGGCTGGCCCCGTGCCGTTCTCCGAACAATCAAAGAAAGGTGAAATGGTAGGAGGGGGGTGTATGGCAAAGATAGCTACATTCAAACTAGATGTTTGTCCTTAAATCAGGAGGGTGGGTGGGAAGAATGCTTTCAACATTTGACACTGTGTGCAAAAGGGATTTATCACTTTTTGTCCTGTGTTAGGTGACTTTGGTACTTCCTGGAAACTAATTACATCTTGGACCACGCATTTTTTACTAGAAAAACAAGCGCAGAAATTTCTGATAATAAGAGAGTTGTGACAAAAATGTTATACTTATTGTTTTTAACTATATTTTATAATTGATATTCATAATATTTATCCATTATTCTTTTAATTAAAGCATAAAATATGGATCATTTTAGTGATCAGGGAGTTAATTACTTTAGAAATTTTTTTACACTTGAATGCTGTTTAGTATTTTAAAACGAAGTAAATAAATAAAAACAAAATTTAACAAAAACAATCTAATTTTAATAATAATAATATTATTATTACGTCTCTTTTAGGCTATTTATCGAAAGGCTTTAATAATCTAAATCTGCCAAAAATAAGAATGAAACTTAGGTAAAATCATGCATGAAGCCTAGATTATCAAACACTTTCATCAATTGCAAGTTTTTTAACAAAGCGCCATAATAACAACATGCTAATTTTTAAATATTCCTTTTAAATGTTAATTTTATATTGCTCTGAAAAATTATCATTCAAACAAAATTTTAATTTATAATTTTATTAATTAGAGCATAAAATATATTGTGATAGTAACCAGAGGAGTAATGTTTTTAGAAATTTATAGTTTTTGATATCTTTCAATTGTTCAAAAATGTTGAAAAGCGTAAAAAAAGATTAATAGGAAAACAATTCCATGGAGTTAAATTGTGCTTCGTAATTTCCTTTAAAATTGAGATTAAATTGCATAAAGTAAAAAATAAATTTAATTGCATAAATTGCAATCTATTTAAACGAAAAACCTAATTGATAAAAAGAAGAAAAAACTATATCTCGCATAAATTATGAAACACTTTGCATTAAGGAACAAATTGTTGTTGAAAAATTTCATATTTTGACATATAAAAGAAATAAGCAAGCCAATTGTCTTCACCGATACACTGTAATATTATTCATAAATGCCTGGAAAACTGCTGTTTCAACGACAATGCGTATGTGTAAGAAGGACATTTTTAAAATGATTAAAATGTACAATTATATTATATAGGATTATTTTTAAAAATATATAAACTAAAATTTTATTATGTTTATATATGCATGAAATAGCTGAAATATACATAACAAGCAATTACTCATACTCATAGATGTGAATGTTACTATACTTCAACTGTTATTTTCCTTATATAATTATTACACTGTCATCACACACCATATATCATACTGAAAGTTGAACTAGAAAATGCATAAAAAAATAAACAGGGTCCGATTTATGCGAGGGCATGAGGGACAACTGCTCCCCCCCTTTCAGCCCTTCCATGAGAGTAATCGGTATTTTGATTAAAATTGCCAAATGATTCGAATTAGCCAAAAGCGTACCAAATTCCTACATTTTCAAACATTTAGAAAGGTAGAGAAGTTTTCCTCATTCCAGGATTTATGCAAAAATCAAAGTACATCATTAGAAAAATAATGAATAAAATTTTATTACAACAACTTAGTATTCTATTGTTTTCAAAAGAATCCCATATCGAAGTTTCCTTGTCAAGTTGAAATCACTATTTATGACTAATTTTGATCCTTTTCTTTTAGATATACTATAACTAGCTGTTACCCATGACGTCGTTCACGTAGCATTAAAAAAAAGATAAATGCTTTAATTAAACAAAACGGTTCATTAACAATAATTTAAAAAATATATAACATTTATCTTATAGAAGGCTATGCAGTAGTTTTTTTATAGGAGACTTAAAGAACTCAGTCAAATACAAGGAAAATGTGTTAGATAATATGAACCATCGCGAAAATGAAATTGTAACCACTTATACTGTAGAACAACTGTAACGCACCCCAATTGTACAGAAATCATGTTGTAGTGCATTTCAGAATTCCATATCAAAGAAAGAAAAATCATATGTTAAACCTAGGTAATAAAAAAAAATCTAACATTTCCATAATGCATAACTTCACCGGGACATTCTTTTCTGCAGCTGTGTATATGATCTATGTACTTGTAAATATTCTAAATACAATGTTTAAATTTTGCTTAGTGAGAAAAAGTATAACGAATATTAAAATTCACTTTTAGCAATTTCTAATTATAAACAGAAACTTACTTGAATTCTTTTTTACAGTCCTGTATATTACGTACAAATATGTATACGATCGCATATTTAGCTTAAATTATTCAAGCAAAATACCCGGTTCAAATTACTGAATTCATATTTTCGGGAATCGCTATTGCACTGGTGACCAATCCAGTTTATTGTATAGTCCGATACATGATTTATTTAAATTCTACAAACATCTTTTATTATACCAAATGTAGCTGAACTTCAGGATGCATTAGTTTTCCAAATACATACGATAATTGAAAAAGCTCTTCAGCAATCTTTTCTAATAGACCATACTTTGGATACAATATCTGAGATCTGGCCACAGGTCCAAAATCTTTTATGCGTCTCTGTAAATGAACAACAAATGTGATGCAAATGATACTTAACTGCAAACTTATTGTAGTAAATTTCAGTATTTATCATTGTATTGATTATCTCAGTATATTAATTTCATCATGTTTGAAATAGCGCAACGCAATTAAAATAAGCTGGGAATATTTTTTTTTCTCCGTAGACTATTATATTACCGAACATTTTCCTGCAATCTTGTAAGTGAATGTTAAATCTTTTCACCCCATTTTCTACAGAAATCCTATTTTAGTGCACTTCAGAACCTGATATCAATTTCAATATTTTTAAAATAACCTTAATAAAATAACATTATTAAAATACGTTGCAAATGGATTTTCTTCACAGACCATAATATATTGAAATACTTTTGAGCTCCCTGTACGCACACTATAAGTACTACATTTAACATATTCGATAGTAACCATGTTTTTCTGAACCTTAAAAATGCATGTAAATTTCATTACATTTAAAATTATGTAGCATTATCAAAATACACCACAAATGATTTTTTCGCCTTAGACCATAATGTAAAGTTTCTTTTGAGTGCTCCTGTGATTCAGCTATTATTGCTACCTGGTCCATTTTCAATGCCGCATATGCTATGGTAAATCTCAATAAGGTATGTTATTTTCGTATGAATTCCACTATATTTACCGAAGTTGAAAAACGGACAGACAGACGGCAGACCCCAGGCACTCGGTATCCGGTATACAGACAGGTTGAAGTCGTAAACACTTTTAGACCATGTTAGAAAGTGTCAAAATGCGGGTAGTTTCCGTAAAGCGAAAAAAAAAACAGTGTTAGGAAAAATGTACTACAAAACTGTGTTTTAGGTGGCATTTTTGTATAATTTGTACATATATGCTCTGCATACCATAAACATTTATAGAAATTTATTATAAAAAACATTCTTAAAAGTGACAACATATTTTTAAGCTATTGCATAGCTTTTATCGCGGGCTTTGAGCGCGGTGACCGAATCCAAAAATTCCGTAACGCGAAAAATTCTAACACATCAGTAACGAAAAAACCTAACACTCGGCTAAAGTCGTTTCCGTTCGGAAAACTTCGGGACGGTATCCTTCGGTAGACTTCGGCAGACATTGACGTGGTATTTTTCAGATATTAGGATATCAAGTCTCAAACTTATGTTTCTTATGATCTAATTTTCATAGCACGGCCAAATTTTGTTTGGTAATTTAATATGAGACTGTTAATTTTTGGTGACAGGAGACCCCCCACGGTGAGGGTCGAAAAATTTAAAATGCTTAATACTCGCGATCTAATTTTTTTAGCGCGGCCAAATTTTGTTTGGTAATTTATTATGAGGCAGTGTTAATTTTTGGGGACATCAGAACCCCAACGGTGAGGGTCGAAAAATTTAAAATGCTTATAACTCACGATCTAATTTTCGTAGCGCGGCCAAATTTTGTTTGGTAATTTAATATGAGACTGTTAATTTTTGGTGACAGGAGACCCCCCCCCCCCACGGCGAGGGTCGAAAAATTTAAAATGCTTATAACTCGCTACCTAATTTTCAGAAGACAGAAGACTAATTTTTTTAGCGCGGCCAAATTTTATTTATTAATTTATTATGAGGCAGTGTTAATTTTTGGGGACATTAGAACCCCAACGGTGAGGGTCGAAAAATTAAAAATGCTTATAACTCGCGATCTAATTTTGGTAGCTTGGCAAAATATTGTTTGGTAATTTATTATAAGACAGTGTTAATTTTTGGTGACAGGAGACCCCCCACGGTGAGGGTCGAAAAATTTAAAATGCTTATAACTCGCGATCTAATTTTCGTAGCGCGGCCAAATTTTGCTTGGTAATTTATTATGAGGCAGTGTTCATTTTTGGGGACATTAGACCCCCCCCCCCACGGTGAGGGTCGAAAATTTTAAAATGCTTATAACTCGCTATCTAATTTCCGTAGCACGGCCAAATTTTGTATGGTAATTTATTATGAGACAGTGTTAATTTTTGGGGACATTAGGACCCCAACGGTGAGGGTCGAAAAATTTAAAATGCTTATAACTCACGATCTAATTTTCGTAGCGCGGCCAAATTTTGTTTGGTAATTTAATATGAGACTGTTGATTTTTGGTGACAGGAGACCCCCCACGGTGAGGGTTGAAAAATTTAAAAGGCTTATAACTCGCGATCTAAATTTCGTAGCGCGGCCAAATTTTGTTTGGTAATTTATTATGAGACAGTGTTAATTTTTGGGGACATTAGACCCCCCACGGTGAGGGTCGAAAAACTTAAAATGCTTATAACTCGCGATCTAATTTTCGTAGCGCGGCCAAATTTTGTTTGGTAATTTTTTATGAGACAGTGTTAATTTTTGATGACAGGAGACCCCCCACCGTGAGGGTCGAAAAATTTAAAATGCTTATAACTCGCGATCTAATTTTCGTAGCGCGACCAAATTTTGTTTGGTAATTTATTAAGCTATTGCATAGCTATTATCGCGGGCTTTGAGCGCGGCGACCGAATCTAGGAATTCCGTAACGAGGAAAAATCCTAACACTCCGGCTAACGACGTTTGAGTTTGGCAGACTTCGGCGCGGTATCCTTCGATAGACTTCAGCAGACATTGACGCGGTATTTTTGCATAAGTTGATAAAAAATGCTATGCAATAGCTTTACCGCGGCAGTCTCCGAGTGCCACACATGTTTTTTACTTTTTAAGAGCTAAAAAAAATGTGCAATTAATATCCATTTACAAACCTGTTTCCAGTACACTTTGAGCACATTATTACAGTGCCTAGAAGAGATAGTGTGGAAATCAACCAACGAAACCATATCCAAAAAATTACATATTTCGCCAGAGGGCGCTAACTTCAAGTTCATTGCTATGAATGAATAGGAACGTAATGTGTTTTAGATATTTTTTTGATGTAATTTAAGTATGGGAAACTTTTTTAAGAAAGATAAATTTTGTGAAAAACAGAATAAAAAAAATTAGCTTGTTATACACGATATATTAGGGTACAAACGAAAATTTAGGCATATATTTTAAATGCATTTCACACTCGTACGAATTGCAGAACACTAGTTTCGGATTGCTTAATTATAATTCATGTAATATTTCATGTGATCAGCATACATATTATTATTATTTTAGGCTAGAGATTCACTAAAGTACAAGTATTTTATTATTAATATGTTGGAATTAGGTGCGAATGCAGTTTACTCTCCTTCTTGGCGCGATTTTCAAAAATCGCCAAATTGGCACGTTTTTGCGTCTTATCTCCCGGAACACGCTGTTTTGCTCCGGATTAAATGAAAATGCAGGGTTGCCATATTGAAACATTTATCGCTAAAAAAAAAGTCGCCTTGGCGAAGGAGAGTAAACTGCATTTCACCCCTCAAAAATTCTGAACTTTTGCCTTTTCATCTGATTTGAAAGTTTCATTGTTTACATTTGCAATGATGTGCAGATGGAATGGCATCAGATTTTAAAATTGGCTTACCTATAGGTATTGTACCAATTTCACTTTTAATTATATGTTCATAATTTCTGCAATAAATTCCTTTTCAAAATGGAGTTCACATACACCAGAATGCAAGCTCAATTCTTTGTCGGCAAGAGGAATAATTTTTTTCCATTTTTCAAAAAGATCTTGATTTTTAGGTACACCGAAAATAGACAACTTGCTGTTCTTGTATTGTGTAGTACAACCAGGAACAAAACAATGTGAATCTCGTTTTTTCATCGTTTTAGATAAATTTTGCATGTTTTCACATAAATTTTCAACATTTGTAAACACTGCACATAAACTAAAAATATTTATGACAATAAGAAAACCAAAACAAAAAACAAAACCTAAGCTTTCACGCAATGAAATCGTCGGCAGCGCCATCTACGAAAATGTAAATTTTTGGATGCGATCGAAAGCTATACCGGTATTAGCGATTTCCACACTATCTCTTCTAGGCACTGTAACATTATGCCAAATTGAGATATTGACTGAGGGAATGTATTTTCTCACAATTACATTAAATCTTTAGATTTTAAGCCCGAAAGTGCATTTTTAAAGTGATATTTATTTATATTTTCAGAATTGAACAATTTTCAGAATTAACACACAAAAATATATTTTTTTTTGATTAGTTGAGCTTTTTTTACTTTATAAAAATGATGAAAAGTTTTTTCATTGATTATTACGTCATTTACGATATGTATAAATTATTAATATTTTCTAGTCGTTTAATATTTAACCTTTAAAAAAACTTATTTCATTTTAAAATTAAATATTAACCACGGTCAGACGATAAACTTAATTTTCTTTAAATAATAACTTTTGATATCATAATTCAATTTCATTTCATTGCAACATCAGAGATATTTATTTTATTTTCAATATGTGACGTCACAGTCTTCTCTTTTTAGCACTTACTCAAAATTACATTGTGTTATTAAAAATGAAAACTTGAAAACTTATACTTTGTTTCATATATGACGTTACATTGATATTTTTAAAATTCTTAATGGAAAGTATTTCTCTGACGTCACAATTGGTAAAAAGTTGAATTTTATAGCCTCGAACCGAAAAAAAGAAAAAGGTTAATTTTTATTATGGATTAATATCTGGAAAAACTACTAAAATATTTATATTCTTGTAAAGTGTGAAGTTATATTCTTGTAAAGTGTGAAGTTATATTCTTGTAAAGTCTTCTAAGTGTAAAAGAAATTTTATATAATCGTTTGCGTGATATAAGAAGAAAAACAGTATTCCTCTGACGTCACAATTGGTGAAATTGCGGTTTTTAATCTCGAACCGAAAAACAGAATAGGGTTCATTTATTTATTTCATTTTATTTTATCATGTGAAAATCTTTCAGTTGAAAATTAATTACAGAAGAGAAATAATTATTCCGGTTTTTTTATTTTTTGGCAACGAAAAAATAAAATAATTAAATATTATGGAAAATTTTTCAATTTATTCTGTATGAAAAATAGTGAAATATTGAATTATTAAGAAAAATCTATACTAATAAAAGAACAAAACGCTCTGTCTGTGAGTGTGTCTGTGTGTGTGTCTGTGTGTGTGTCTGCGATGGCTAGCAAAATCTACAGCACGTACAAAGCTCAAAATTTTTTTGAGAGTAGCCCAATATCTCTCCTGATGCACTTGAGCTTCAGAATTTCAAAATTCCAATTATTAACTGAGTAATTAATTAAAATCAAGAGATCACTCTCATAAAAAATCATCTTTTTCCCAATTTTTTTCTCTTTCATTTGTTTACGGTTGGTTGGTTGTGTAAAAATTTTCGCAGAAGTAATAAGAAAGCTGAGACAGAATTAAAGAATCCCATGGAGGAATAAGATAAGTGGAGGTGAAGTAAGCTCAAAAAAGGTTTGCGATATGAAACCATTTATCGCTCAAATTTAATGTGGCAAACAAAAGGACGTGGAAGAGATTTTGTATTATAAGACGAATTGAAAGAAATGAATTACAGTTGAAGCATATTTCAAGAGGAAATAGCAAATTTTTAAAATAGTCTTCGTTCTATTATTATTTATTAGAATAAATATTCGCTTTTAAAATGAAGGAAATTGGAAAATTAGCAATAATTATATATCAAATTAAAATTAAATAAGATATTGAAAACATTTGATACGAATTAAAAATTGTATAACTAAAAGTTTCCTTCATTAATGTAATTTTCAATACCTTATAACGTAGATAAAAAATGTTTATGACTTAATAATTGCATGTAAATAAATATTTAAAATATAATGATGAAAACATTCTTTTAAAATCATGTATGAAAACTTAAGTAATAAATATTAATCTAAAATATAAATTTCTGACTGCAGACGATTTTAATGTACTAACAAAATAATGTTATATTTTCAAGCAAAACGTTAAAATAATTTTCTATATTGATATTTAAAACACATATGATAAAATAATTAATAAATTTTTACCGGTGAAGCGATAAATTAGTTCTTTTTTTTAAAAACGAGAGAAAAAAAAATACAGGTTTAAACCTGTTTCAATTGATAGCGAAATTTTAAAATGGAGGGCCAAAATCACAGTCCGGTGAAATCCAAATACCTCATTGGTCATTGAGCCGCGTCCTTTTCAGGGAACAATCTCTTAGCAGTTGGGTAAATGTTGTCATACTCCTTTTTCCGAGAAAAAATCGTAGCGGCAGTTTTGAAGTAAATCTTATGTCTTTTCATTTATAATCTAAATTTTTCACTCTCATTTTATAAAATGGCATCAAAATATCTTAATTGAGTTATTTTCGATGGTTTATCTTAAATAAGAACAGACGGTAACAATCGCTTAAAAAATACTTTCCCCTCACCTTTTTCAAATGGAGAAACAAGTTCGTGATTTTCACCCTTACCACACGACCAATAGGTGGCTGGATTTCACTTGACTGTGATTTTGGCCCTTCATTTTAAAATTTCGCCAATGGACCATATTCTCCCTTTTGGTTCGAGGCTACAAGAATTCGTCTGTTTGGGAATAACATTCTTAATCGCGCCATTTAAAAGCATTGTGAATAGAAAATTTATGCTTATATTTTATTTTTATATGAAGTTTTAGACTTTTTCAGGGACATGTATGAGTTATATATGAATTTTTTTCTCTATTTTAAAGCAATTGCATTCATCTTTTTCATTTTATTTATAAAATAAAAATTTTAAATTTTAATTAATAAGCAAATATTGATTTTTATTAGTATGTATATAAATATTTATCGAAAATTATTCGTACAGAATAAATTTGCATTATTTTACACATGCATTTATCTGTTTTTTAGGCTTCATCAATTGATGAAAAAACGAAACAAACTCGCTAGCAGCCGCTTTTTTACCCACATGATTCCCACTGTGACGTCACGAGAATACTGTCCATTGATAGGCGTGTCAAAGCACGTGCTTTTGTTGGTACTTAATTGGACTTAATGTAGGGTTACATCTTAAGCATCATCTCCAGAGATAATACCTCCACTCTATTAATTTCTTTTTACTCTATAAAAGAAACCAATTTGAGATTTTGACATTTCAAAAGTGACTGTTTTTTTCCCAAAGACCTTTAAATTCATAGACTGGCAAGATGTCAGTTTAACTTAGGATTTTTGAACATAGCTATTACGTCAGATCGTTGGTACTTCGTACATTAGAATGTATTTGTGGTTGGCTATGTTGCAGTTAATATATGTATATATGAGGCTTTTTTAGCAGTTTTTTAAAATCATTGATTAAATTTGAATGCATTTATTTAAGTTAAAATTTTATTAAGACTTTAATTTGTTTTTAAAACAAAAATGAAATGGCTCTTTGACGTACAATTGTTCGAATAGGCAGACGATTCATACACAGTAATAAATTATCAAATAGCAAAATAAATTATATATAAAAAATAGTCACTAAAAGAATAGCAGCAAAACATAATGTTTAGGCGTATTAACACATAGCCCGATCCCAACCAGAAAAAAACAGACTATACTCCGATCCAAGCAAGACAAAAATTTCATGAGCATAAACGCGACCCGAACCTAAAAATTCCATTTGAAAAAAAAACTATGGATTTGATATTTGACCCGAATCAAATCTGAATCCCACAAAAATATTCAAATGAAGCATACCCCAATTCGATCAAAGAAAAATAATGTTCGTGTATATGCAACCCGACCCGAACCTAAAATTTTTCTCTGAAAAAACCCAAAAAATGACCAGAACGAAACCTGAAATCGATAAAAATATTCCAAAGAACTATAACCTGATAAGAGCAAGACAAAAAAACTTCCATGACATAAACCTGACTCGAACCTAAAAAATTCCATTTGAAAAAAAGCCTGAAGTTTTATGCAAACTACATCTGAATCCGATCAAAATATTCGAAAGAACCATAACCGGATTCGAATAAGAGAAAATAATTTTCGTAGACATGAAACCGATCGGAACCTAAAATTCCATTTGAAAAAAATACCTGAAATTTGAATCGACAAAAATATTCCACAGAACCATACCCGGACCTGAACAAGACAAAAAAATTTCCATGAACATGAACCCAATCCGAACCTAAAAAATGAACTAAATCTGAATCTGACAAAAATATTCCAGAGAAGCATATCCTTATTCGAACAATGCAGAATAATTTCCGTTGATGCGCAACCAAACCTGAACCTAAAAATTCCATTAAAAAGTCGAAATCTGAATTGAACGACATCTGAACCCGAAAAAAATATTCCAAAGAACCAAAACCCGATCCGAGCAAGACAAAATAATTTCCCTGGACATGAATCCAACCAGAACCTTAAAAATCAATTTAAAAAAAATACCTGAAATCTGAATCGAACCAAATCTGAATCCGACGAAAATAGTCCAAATAACTATAACCGGATACGAACAAGACAATATAATTTCCATGGACATAATCCCCATTCCAAACCAAAAAATTTATAAATAAAAGAAAAAAAATCCCGAAATTTGAACCAAACTTAATCTGAACCTAACAAAAATATTTCAGTGAAGTATAACCTCATTGGAACTAGGTAAAATAATTTCCATATAAGTACAACCCGACCCGAACTTAAAAATCCCATTTGAAGGGAAAAACCCCCCCCACGAAATCTGAATTGAACCGAATCTAAACTGAAAACAAATATTCCAAACAATCATAACCGTATCCGAAGAAGACAAAATAATTTCCATGAACATGAATCCAATCCGAACCTAAAATTCGGATGTTCTACAAAACATAATGCGCTCCGTAGCGGTGGAAAGTGAAACTAAGTACTTAGCGCGAGATGGTTAAAATATTTCGTTTATAGTTAATGTTAAATTAGAACTTGGTTACGGTTAGATAACAGTTAGGTTGCAATTACGTTCCGGTGACCCTTTTGTTATTTTATTTTCCGGTTAGGTTACAGTTAGGTCATGGTTAAGTTACAGTTAGGTTAAGGTTAAGTTGCTGTTAGGTTGTGGCTAGATTATGGGTAGGTTATGATTAGGTGACGGCCAAGTTACATTTATGGTATATTTAACTTGCAGTTAGGTTACTGTTAAGATACAGCTAAGTTACAGACAAGTTATGATTCCGATACAATTAGGTTACGGTTAGGATTTTGTTCATAGAATGAACATTACGCATGTTTGATAAAAAATATACACCTATTTTTGTAAAATGGCTCTGAATTTATAATATTATATACTAACCTTTTAGCGAATCATCGAGAATCGATTTCATTCACGGTATAGTCAGATTTAAGAGTGATATATATTTAGTTTGAAATTCAAAATATTTCACTTGGGATATCTATGTGAAAAAAGTATTTAATTAAGTCACTTAACAGTAATTTTAAGGATAAATATCAACACGAAATCGTTGGACACATATTCCCTCCTGCGTTTCCCATTGCAGTCATTTTAGGTATTTTTGCAGCTAAATATTAGTTTTTTTTTAAAAACCAATATTTGACACAGTCAGGGGGCACGTATTTAATATAATGTACACTGTAAAAAATTGGACCCTTTTGCTGTATCATCACTCCCCCGCTTTTATAGAATATATCTCTTTTGACCTATGACAATGCTCCAAAATAGGCTGAAGTAATCATTTTCTATAAAAGCGGTGGAGTGACGATGCAGCAAAAGGGTCAAATTCTTAACAGTGTATTAACACATATTTTGAGTTGAAGATAAAATCATAAAAATTTCAAGTTCGTTTAACATTATTATAACGGACCCGGACAACGCCGGGCGGGT
This sequence comes from Maratus speculifer, assembly GCA_964019185.1. Classification (NCBI taxonomy): domain Eukaryota; kingdom Metazoa; phylum Arthropoda; class Arachnida; order Araneae; family Salticidae; genus Maratus; species Maratus speculifer. The sequence continues at coordinate 17,390,380 of OZ025301.1, forward strand.
CAGCTAGTATTTGAATAAAATAATTAAAAAGTAGCCTATGTTCATTTCAGGCCACTAATTTACCTATATACAAAAATTCAAAGACATTAATCCATCCGTTTTGAAGCCAAGTTCAGTCCAATTTTCGGACACACTTTCACATTTATAATATATATAAGGATATACGTAGATAAGCAAATTAAAAATTTGCAAAGAGATACTGGTGGCAACCAATCTATTATTTTTTTAATATTATTATTATCTTACTAGTAATTATCAAAATTGTGACTATCTTTTTGGGATACCTTGTATAAAAATAAGAATTGTACCGAGGGCAAAATTTATGAATAGATATGCATGAAGTTTAGTGCAAGCTATTTTTCTTTTATTCATAAAATTATTCTGTAGATAGAAAGAAGCCCGTCCCCCTTCCAGAATGATGCTAGTCCAACCCCCTCCCCCCTCGCCATAGTCTTAGAGTAATGAAACCTCTCAATGCAGTAATTTATTCTAATTCTTTCGACTATCTCTGTTAATGATTTGCTGATTTCCCACAAAATACAATTTTCTATAATTTATTTCGATCGGAAAACGTAACTCGTTTTTACTGTATCAGCATTATACATTTGAAAACTCTATTCTGACAATTACAATACATTATTCGAATTCGTTTATGCTAGGGTATCAGTGATCTTAATCAAATGACTTGAATCAATGATTTAAACGTGATTCGAATGAACTGATTTTTTTAAACCATTGATTAAAATCATAAATAGCCTAAATGTATAAAAAGCATAGCTATCAACTCTCCATTTTTTGGCTAGAAATATTTAATAGAAATGTTTATCTTGATTAATCGGCAGATTATGACGTTTTGAAATGGTAAAATTTACTTTAAAATTTTTCCGGGTAAAATAAAACGGGAGATGTTGGCAGTTATGAAAAAAGAATAAAAATGTATTAAAATCTAAGATGGACGTAGTTTGGGGAAAATATATAGGTAGTTTGCCTTATAAAAAGAGAAAAATAAGCTTTATATAATTATTTTTAAGATTAATTGTTCCCCAGATTTGTCAATATAAGTACAATAAGTTTGTAAACAGTGAGCCTTTTATTGGAATAAACAGCTTTTCATTTAAAATAGATATTTAAATCTAACATAATTTGCAATGTCATAATTTCCTTTAAGGATGCATTGGAAAAAACATTTATCTACCCTCAACGGCTCTAAATTTTTCTGACATTTTCACACTGATTTTTAAAAGTAAAAACATTCCCGAATTGTTTTTTTTTTTTGTTTTTTTTTTTTTTTTTTGAAGACATGTATGAAAGGCCATCCGATTTTATTTATCGCTCCATTTGAATTTGAGTTATAAATAATTATTTTCTCAGTATGACCACTTTTTTCGTTCACAGAACTCTCGCTTCGAAATATTCGGTTCAAAACGCCAACTTTGACAGCATTTTGGGAATATTTTCTGCATTTATCAAAAAATCGACAACCACGACACATTATGTAGCTTCTAAATAAGAGAATTTGCCTGTTAGATGCGTTTGAAAAAAAAAATGAATTTAAAAATAAATCAGACAATAAGCAGTTTGGATTGAAATATATCCTTAAGGGTGTTCTTAACTGCTCCCCTCAACAAGCGCAAAACGTTTTGACACATTTACAAATTCATTTTTTAACAGAAATATATAAAATTGGAATGCCTGACTATGGAAGCAATTTCGAACCGAACTTATTTTTCCATTTCATGATAATTAAATTACCTACATCGACCGGTTTTTCTGCTCTCGTCGGGAAATGTGCTCAAAAGTGACAACTTTGAAGGCTTGTTGTGAAAAATCTATTGTGTTTTTTTAAAAAACAGAAATTTGAGTCCAATTAGACAGTTTCTGAATAATAACACCTGCTAGTTTCATGCATTTCCGAACAAAATTAAATCATGTGTCACAAAGTTGCTTTTTTTGATTTAAGAACAACCTTAAAAGGCTAGAGCTAATCCTATTGAAGAAATTTAACGCAATATCTCGGTTGAAGTTTTTTCTTTCTTATTTAATTTAATTTTTTTATGAAGATGCTTTCATTTAAGAAAGTGACCTAATTAAAAATATTTGTAAGCAAAACTGAAAAAATAAAAAATGGTTCTGGTACAGATTGATCTTAGTTATCCAAAGAAAAAAAGGTCATTATATAAAAAAAAAAAAAAAAAAAAAAAAAAAAAATGAAATGCAACCGAAATATTGCTTTTTCTGGATTAGCATTAGCGAATGAATTTTTTCACATCACTGATGTAGCCTCTTAACTAATCAAGTTATTCATTCTTTTACATAAAATCAGTACAACAATTTTTACAAGTAATGAATAAGTAGCTAGTAATTTATTTTTCTTATTTTTTGCAATAATAAATTCATAAAGTTGGGGCAAAAGAAGAATTAAGGAGTGATACTTGGTCAACAATTATTATAAAAGAGAAGAATTAATTGCTAAAATGAGAGAGAGAGAACTAGTTGGTGTTAAAATTTTATGCCCGAGCTTCTTTGGCAAAGCTTGATTTTTTTTTTTTTTTTTTTTTTTTTTTTTTAACTGAAAAATAAATTTTATAAATTAAAATTATTGGTAAATTTCTAAAAAATAAAGTACTCCAATAATGGCTAAGAGGTTCTGCTCTCGACGCTGCTAAACGTGAGATATTGGGTTTGAACCAAATCGCGCACGTCCGGGCCGATAACAAAATTTTCGGGCCTGCCGGCCCATTTTGAAGAGTTAAGCAGAAACGATAAAATATGATCTATTTTCAACGCAAATGGTTTTAACGAGAATAAATATAAATGTGCGTCACGAGCCATACTAGTTTGACAGTATCACTATAAAAATGTAACTTGTGCAGTGTGAGATCGGCATCGGACAATTAAATTGTGTGTTTAATATTTTTTTAGCTGACTCATATCGGGCCGAGATCAAGCTTGCATTATTTTTCTACGTATAGACTTGCCGGACCGGAACAAGACTTAATTGTTCTCAAGATCTGTAGGGCAGACAACATGATTTGTAAAATTATTAACAGCGATAAAGAACTTATGTTAGATTAATCTTTGGATATATACTCCTTGATGGTTTTTAAATTAATTTCTCAATATCGCGAAAATTTGATGGTTTTTAAATTAATTTCTCAATAACGCGAAAATTTGACACATTTTCAGATTAATTTTTAATTGTAAAAATATAAAAGTGATAAGACTGATTATTGAAACATTTGGAATCGAATAGCATTTTTCATTTTTGGTGAATAAAATACTTGCATAACCTTGTTCAGACACAATAGTTTCTCAAATGGTTGCAGGTTTTTCTCCCTTCCCATGCTATCCCTTCCGAAAATTCTATAGAAAACGCTAATTATAACAATAATTTATTTCCTTTCATTATTCTTAAATTGCTTGTATCAAAAAACGGATAATGCCATTTGAATATATAGTTTCTGAATAAAGATACCTGCTATGCGTTTCTGAGAAAAAAAATGAATTTTGAAATGTATCAAAAAAGCGCATATTTGAATTAACGAATGAATTTGGATTTAAAATCTTTAATAAAATGATATAGAAATATTTTTAGAAATCTCCTTTTACTAAACAGCTTCAAAAGTTACGATGTTTTTAACTTTCTTTCTCTTTTCTTTTATTTTAAGCCATATTAACTTTTAGATGAATCTTTATTTCATTGTTGAAAGCCTAAGAATCTTAGTAACCACTAATGTTGCTAATGTGTATTTCCTGTAAAATATACTGTAAAATCATTCCGTAGATATGTATGCAGAATTCTTTAAAGAAATCTTAATTATATGAAAAAAATCTGATTTTTTTAGAAATCGTAGAAATTGTAACGGGCCAAAACGGGCCGGGCCTGTTTTCACTGATTTCTGTACGGGCCGGGCCGGGCCGGGCCGGGCCTAAAATATAAAAATTTAAACGGGCCGGGACGGGCCCGGGCCTGGAAATTCCGGCCCGTGCAGACCTCTACCACACACTCCATTTGTAGTTCCAAAGTATTTGGGACCTGATGATTCTGCTTTGGTTCTACAAATTCCATTTGTATTCATATTATTCTTTTTTCCTTTCATATTCTATGTGATATAAGTTATTAAATTCAATAGTTAATTTCAAATGGTTTATGCTGTTTACTATTAACGGTCTTATATATATATAATTTTAAATCCGATTCTGGTAAAGTAAATTTAAATAGAATTTTTGGGCCCGGGTCTGGTACATTATGAAAAATGCAAGACTTTACTTGTATCCCCCCCCCCCCCGAATTTAACTTTTAATCTCAATTTTAAATACGAAGAAGAGGTACAATAAAAATTTTATGAAATTTTATATTTTGGATTAATTTAGATTGTTATTTCTAAAAATAATTTATGCGCTTAAACGTTTAAAGAAAGAATTATTTTCAAAGTTAATTTAATGATCTATATAGTTCTAAATATAACTCAATAGCTTGTTTGTATTAAAACTCATGATTTGTATTTCTACATTGTTTTTTTCCAGTATTGTATAAATATACTACAATAATAATAATAATAATAATAATAATCTTATTTTTATTAAAATCGAATTTTTTTTTTATTTGAATCCGTGTATTATTATTCCCTGCACTAAACCACTGAAGAATCAAGACTTGCAGGTTTCTGAAGCAATTAACATTCTAATTACTAACATAAATTAGTGATTAAAAATATAAAAACTGCAAATTTGTGAATTCACTAGTTATGACATACACAATGTTTTATACTATATTTCGTGATGTGTAATTATGTACATAAAATCCAGTTTTAAATGATAAGTATTCAGCGTAAATTAAAATAATAATTACAACAAATAATTAAAATTCAGCATTTTACGTTTTTCATAAATAATTAGACCAGTTTTCAATGCAAAATGATTCGTAATTAATAATTAAAAGAAAAAGATAAAACGTATCATAATGTTCTCCGACAAAATTGTTTTCAATCATTAAATATTAAAAAAAATATATTATTTGCATTCAGTCGCATTTTCAAGTCTTTTCTTGAAAGCTTCTCGAAAAATGTTCCCGTCTTCCCTTGACCAACAAATTTCTTAAGAATTTGCAGTAGACAGCTTTGTCCAACCCACATCCGTCAAAAGGGGGAATCAACTTTAATTCCCTGAAAGTGGTCTCTCAGTCACAATGTCACCCTCCCAACTTTAACTCTCCTATTAGTAAGCTATTCGTAAGTTTTCCCCCCTTTGAGGAACAAGAAAACACCCAGATATACTATTATTTTAACACAATCTAACTGATTGGTAAAGTTATCATACGAATTGAATATTTCCAGATGAGCGAAAAATTGCCCACTCCGGGAATCGAACCCGGATACTTGGCTTACAAGGCCAATGCTTTACCTGTTAAGCGAGAAATCCCCAGCCGGTTATCGCCCGGTTAGCTTAACAGGTAAAGCATTGGCCTTGTAAGCCAAGTATCCGAGTTCGATTCCCGGACTGGGCAATTTTTCGCTCATCTGGAAATATTCAATTCGTATTATTGTTATTAACATATTTGCGGGATTTACGATTTTTCGGAATATGCTTTTCAATCTTAAGTATACCGAGTAATTTTAGTGTCGATTTAAATTAACGCAAAATTACTAAAAAAAACACATTTAAAATCGAAAACACGTAAATTGGTTTCTACGCATGCGCCAGTATTTTTACACTCCCGATACGAAAGAGTAGATTTGAGCTCTCAGGAAAGAGCTGTAATTTATTGGGTCGTGAATGAGTTGTTTTTTTCAAAAGTTTCACTCGTCTTGAATTAAATTGCTTATTTAAGTCACTCCCTATTATTTAAATTACTTGTTTGAACTCCTTACGAAAAGGTGACTTTCAAATCCTGAGATGAGTGGATTTTGGCTCAACATGAGTTTTTTTGTGACTGAGATTTTAAGAAAGTACCCTATTAGAAAGATAAAGTGAAGTTTCAAAGAGAGTTCTTTGCGATTTTTAATTAATATCTCAGCTAATTATTAGAAATTTAAAATTCTGAGTCTGATGTACACCAAGAGAAACTTTTGACTAATCTCACACAAATTTTCAACTTTATGCATGCTTTAGATTTCGATGTACGTAAATATGTGTATTCTGTATATATGTTTTTGATTTGTAAAATTTTCTTTTTGTTTAATATTGCTAAACCCCACACGGCACCCACATGCATTTCATGCATACACGGAAAAAAATTATTTGTTGATGCAGCTAAATTTTGTTCATTATAGCTCCAACAAAAAATTCGCGGTTAAAATAATCAAATTTTTTTAAAAAAATGTTAAATTAACAAAATCATTTGGTCAGTTTAATTACAATTTGATTTTCCCAACCAAAATATTTGGTTGGGTCTATATTAATCAGAATTTAGTTGTTTCAACATAACATTTTTTTCGTGTACAGAAATTTAAAACCAAACGGAACTTACTTTCAATGAATTTCGAGGTTTCTAGCCCTCTTAGGTGATGCGTTTGTTCCTTCCAGGAGTACACTCACGTGGAGGTAGTAAACGTGTCTTCTCTGGACGTGGAGATGACCAACGGCTCTCTCATTTACAAGAAGACGATGAAACAGACCAGAGGAGTCAATTTCATGGGTGAGTACACAAAAGAATTGATTTCACTTGTTAGGGATCATCTATTCATTAAAGGGTGAAGCGAAAATCGTTTTGACACATTTACAAATTCATTTTTTTAACGGAGAAGATATACACATTGGAAGGCCTGACTATGAAGGTGATTTCGAATCGAACTTAGTTTTCCATTTTATAATAATTAAATTACCTTTTCAGTTCTAAGTTATTTCGATCACGTGATCACCCGGTTTTCTCCTGCTTTTCGATCGGTTTTTCTGCTTTCGTCGGGAAATGTGCTCAAAAACGGCCACTTTGAAGGCTTGTTCTGAAAGATATCTTGTGTTTTAAAAAAAAAACAGAAGATTGACTGCAATTAGACAGTTTCTAAATAACAACCCCTACTAGTTTCATGCATTTCTGAACAAAAATAAATTAAAGCATGTGTCACAAAGTGGCCCTTTTTGTTTTAAGAACATCCTTAAGGGGCTACTTCATTCAAATGAAAAGACTTGTTCACTAATACTAATCCTAGGGAGGAAATTTATAAAGATATCTAGGTTTAATTTTAATATCTAGGTTGCCCTTTTTACTTACCCATCATACGTAGTATAGGGTAAGTCTTGCTTTTTTGACGGATTTACACGTTTCGGACACTGGAGATTACGAAAAACATATTTTTAGAAAAAAAAAAATTTGCCGTCCGTCTGTGTGTCTCTCTGTCTGTAACCGCTCTATCTCCCGAACAAATTGAGATAGAGATTTGAAATTTTGTATGTGCTTAGTATGTAAGAATGGGACGAAGCCTATTTAATATCAGCAACCTCGATTATCCGGAACTATTTTTTTCGGACTCTCAAAAAATTCGTTCTGATGAAAGGTACATAAAAATTTTCGAATTCTTTTATTTTAAGGAGTGGACGTAAAAGGCAATAAAATAACACAAATTTTACATAAAAAACGAAATCAATCGGATTATTAGTTGTTGAGATATTTCTAATCCTATTTTCCACATTCTTTGATTTTTCATGACCCTGTATTTCATTCAAATTTCAATTCAAAGATATCTTTTAACTGGAAATGAGATACTTAATTCGATGCAAGAAACCGTTAGTGAATATGATTATTATTTTTGGAGTTATAAGGATGTTTCTATTACGCAATTCAGTGCTACTTGAATAGTTTGGCGTTTCATACAATTTATCGAAATTGAATCATCAGCAATTCATTAATAGAGTATGATTATGTGTTTAAAATACTTAAATATACGATTAAATTTTGTTTTGGAATTGCAATGCATTTTATAAATTGTTTACATGTGTTATGTTTTCATATATTGTGCTACGCATATCCATGATGGGTAAGTATTACGGTGGCCTTCAACAACTAGTTTTAGGTTTTCTTTCATCTGACGAAACCCTATTCGCCTCTGTCCTCTGTCTGTCTGTCACAGAGTCCGTACACAAAAACTACGTAAGCCAGGCAATTGAAATTTTATGTACTTACAGCTGAGTACCTCTTGTCTCACAAGAAATCATAAAATTTAGAAAAAGACTATTATTTTGATTTAAATATTTATTTTAATATCATCCGTTCATTTTTTGTTGTTGTTTTCTCTTCCAGTTGTTGCCAAAGTTTAAATAGATTTAAAAATTATTATGTATCTAGCATAAATTAATGGATTAAATAAACCACGTGAAAAATGTGTATTTGTTTTTATCCATTATTTAGAATTAATTTCACTCGTTAGGAATCATCTATTCATTAAGGGGCTACTGCAGTCAAATGAAAAGTCTCGTTCGCTAATGCTAATCCTGTGGAAGTAATTTATAAAGATATCTCGGTTGCATTTTGACATTTTTAAATGATTTTACTTACCCATCATACGTAGTATAGGGTAAGTCTTGCAATCGTTTTGAAACATCGAAAAAAAATTTTTGACGGATTTACACGTTTCAGATAATGGAGATTCCGAAAAACATTTTTAGAAAGAAGAAAAAATTTGCCGTCCGTCTGTCTGTATGTCTGTAAAAGCTCTATCTCCCGAACAAATTGAGATAGAGACTTGAAATTTTGTATGTAGTTAGTATGTAAGAATGGTACGAACCTTATTTAATATCAGCAACCTCGATGATCCGGAACTATTTTTTTCGGACTCTCGAAAAGTTCGTTCTGATGAAAGGTACATAAAAATTTTCGAATTTTTTTGTTCTAAGGAATGGACGTAAAAGGCAATAAAATTACACACATTTTGCATATAGAACGAAGTCGATCGGATTATGAGTTGCCGAGATATTTGTAATCTTGTTTTCCACATTCTTCGATTTTTCGTGACCCTGTATTTCATTCAAATTTCAATTCAGAGGTATATTTTAATTGGAAATAAGACGTTTAATCCGACGCAGTTAATTGTTAGTTAATAGAATCATTATTTTTGGAGTTATAAGGATGTTTCTTTTACGCAGTTCGGTACTACTTGAGTAGTTTGGCGTTTTATATAATTTGTCGAAATTAGTACATCAGCAGTTCTTTAATGTAGCATTACTATGTTATTAACAATATTTAAATTTTGTTTATGAATTGCAATGCATTGTATAAATAGTTTCACATGTTTGATTTTCATATACATATCCATGATGGGTAAGTATTACGGTGGCCCCCAACGACTAGTTTTTTTTCTTGCATGAGATAGCTAACATCAATCTGTATACAGGCCGTTTTATACTTTTATGATTTTGTATATGGATCTTTTTTATGAGGTCGCTTTTATTTTCGGAACCGGTTTAGAAAGCGAAAGTCCCCCTCCTAAAAAAAATATGCAACCAAACTTAAAAAAAAAAAAAAAAAAAAAAAAAAAAAAAAAAAAAAAAAAAACGGCCTGCAATTAGATCAATTTCAGTTATCCAATACAAAAAAATCATTTCAAACTATTGAAATGCAACAGAGATATCTTTATAAATTTCTTCCATAGGATTCACCTTAGAGAACGGGTCTTTTCATTTAACTGAAGTAGCCTCTTAAGAGGCTACTTCAGCCCATGGCAATATTAACAAGAAAGAAAAAAATCATCCGTCATAATTAATAAGCATTTTTCAACACATTGAGAATAATGCAACAAAACTGCATTGTTAAAAAAAAATAATAAACATTACGTCTCATTTTACCCTATGGAAATGTATAACGAATTTCTAATAACGATTTTCTATCATCGGAAAAGGATCCGGATGTTTCAACAGCCCTGTATACGATAGAGAGATTTGCATCTATTAGCAGCTTGCATTGCAAAATTTAGTTCAGTTAATGGATGTATATTTTTCAGTTCCACTTCAGCCATTTTCTCTAATAAAGTGAGTTGTATGCGAATACATTTGTGCCGCCCTGTATAGGGGCTATAGAATCTCTATATAAAGAATAATGTACAGAAAACTAATTCAATTTAAAAGCGCATACCGAATATTAAAACGGATTCTCCAACGAATATGACGCAAAGACGGAACTGTAACCGATTTCTTTTGTGTGCCCTTGTAAATGAATATAAAATGCTATGAATGCTCTGTTTTAACATGATCGTAATGAAATTCAGTGATTTACATCAGTTTCGATACATTTGAAATAGCGTCATGTCATTAGAATACTCTCCAAAGGATTTTCCCCCCTATGCCATAATCTCATCGAATTCTTTTGAATATCCCTGTCAATGAACCATAGAGGCAGTGTTCTCGCTCTCGCTCGCCAATGCGCCAAATTGCGACTAAATTCTTCATTTGGCGAGTAAACAAGGGATTAGATTCGCCAAATTGCTAGTGCTCAATTTTTGCTTTTTCTTTTTTCGTTTTTCATACATAAGCATATATATATATATATATATATATCATAAAATCATTTGGTGAATATTGTATACTTTTAATGGTATTATATATATATTTTATATTTGTTGCACATAGTTGAAATTAGATTAATAACAATCGCTGTCACAGTTATAAAAACTTAGATTATTTTAGAACAAATTGAAAAAAGGGGGTACTTAAAGTATTAAAGATCATTTTTTTGTGCTACACGGCGAATCTATTTTGCTAATAGTTTTTTCATTTGGCTAATGTATTTTATTTTTAATTAGCAAAATTACTAATGTTGGTCAAATGTCAGCGAGAACACTGCATAGAGGTACATACTTCCTATACAATACAAAACATACTTTAGTGACCCTAAATAAATTTTATCAATTGCGTGAAACTCCGAGTCTATTGACCAGGGCCTGATTAATGCACGGGCCTCCGGGGCCTCGGCCCTGGACCCACCAATTTCAGGGGCCCACAAATTAGGTGGCTGGTTTTTTTTCCTTATTCAAATACTTTTCAAATAATATTGTTTTATAAAATATGAACCATAAAATTTAAATACCGTAATTTCGGGTGTATAAGCCGCAGATCAAACAATTCGTTTTCGACCCAGAAATTTTTAAGAAACAAATATAACTAGTTAGATCGCCGTAAAATATTTGTCTTCAATCACTAAATAAGATTTCTGGGTCCAAAAAGAATTGTTTGATCCGCGGCTTATACACCCGAAATTACGCTATTCTGAATGACTCAATAAAATTTTTAAAAGCTTTTAACGTAAGCACTTTTCACCCAAACAACTTTGTCAACTCATCAAGTAAAACTTCTTTTTTTTCTCTGAAAGTGCAGCCACAAATGGGTAGGTAAGGGACCCAATTTTTTACCCAGGACCTGGGCCCAATTTCAGCTTGATCGGGCTCTGCTATTGACGAGAGTTAGGGCGTGAGCAGAGGGACAGTCAAATAGAATACGTAAGCACTTTTCAACTTTACTGGAAAGTGCTTAAAATGAGTTGCCAAAATAGTTACAAAAAAACAGGCTTTCTTTTAATATAGAAAAAAGAAATTCGATTCGAAATCGCTTCGCCTCCCAATGTTTATATATTTCCGTTAAAAAGTGAATTTGTCGAAACGTTTTGTTCTGGTTAAGCTGGGAACAACTTAAAACTCCGGCTACTTCAGTCAAATGAGAAGACTCGTTCGCTAATCCTAATCCTATGGAAGAAAATTATCAAGATATCTCGGTTGCACTTCAATATTTTTAAATGATTTCTTTTGCATTGGACAGCTGAGGTGGATCTGAATGCAGGCCGTTTTTTTACTTTTTTTTATTTTATTTACAGATATTTTTTTCGGGGACCGGTTCATTTTTCGGAACCGGTTTGGAAAACGAAAGCACCCCCCATAAAAAATATCTGCAACCAAAATCGAAAAAGTGTAAAACGGCCTTCATTAAGATCTATCTCACAGCTGTGCAATGCAAAATAAATTATTTAAAAATATTGAAGTGCAACCGAGATATATTGATAAATTTCTTCCATGGTATTAGCATTAGCTAACGGGCCTTTTCATTTGACTGAAGTAACCCCTTAAATGTCGTCCATAAAATCATGTCTCCCAGTATAATCTGCTTACAGCTTATCAACTTCCAGACTTTGCCAATCAAATCTGAAACTGATATTTGAATTGATTTCATTAAATATAAGGGGGTGGGGGTGGGTCATTATATTCTATATAAGCAACAGTAGCGCTCTGGCAAATAAAACATAGCATGAATATCGGCGCCGGCGTGAATGCGTTCAATTAACTTCGCTAGATAAATTTTACTTCTTTTCTTTTTTTCAAAAACAAGGATAATTTGATTAATTAACTTTCAGGGAAAGGAGAGAGGTCTCATGAAAACAATTTAAGGGGAAAGATCAGGTTGAAATAAAAAAACTAGTTGGATGTGTCAATCCCGAAACTTTCTTCTATCTCATAAATACATTTTAATATATATATATATATATATATATATATATATATATATATAAAAGTGGTGACTTTAAAGTTACCCACTATCAAATTTCCTCGAACATCTGACCTAGCCTAATGAGATTCTGGTATCCGAAAAGCCTAAAACGCAAAATTTAATTAATATTCTGAGAAAATGAGCTTAGTAGTGCCTCATGTTGGATTATTTATACTAAAACCTAATAAGCATCTATTGATGTCAAGACCTAACAGAATCTGAAATTTAATGGAATTTCGTCCATTAGTTCTTGAGATATAACAAGAAAAATGCAAAACGTAGCACAGCAACAGCATATCTTGGACAATTTATGCCAAAATGTAAAAAAAGTCTAATTATGTTATGGTGTAAAAGAATCTGAAGTTTGATGAAATTCTGTGCATTAGTTCTTGAGATATAGCTAGTTTAAAAAAAACATGTAAAATATAGCACAGCAGCACGATCAATTGAAGGATTTATAACAAAGCGTAATCATCGTGTAATTATGTTATACGTCATTTTGTAACAAAATCTGAAGTTTGATGAAATTCTGTGCGTTGGTTGTTGAGATATAGCTATCGGAAAAATCGTGCAAAATGCAGCATAGCTGCACCACCTGTTGCCAGGTAAATACCAAAATGTAATCAGCGTCTAATTATGTTATATATTCTAGTGTAACAGAATCTAAAATTTGATGAAGTTCTCTGCATTAGTTCTTGAGATATAGCAATCGCAAAAATCGTGCAAAATGTAGCATAGCAGCGCCACCTATAGGGCAGCTCACACCAAAACCTTATCAGCGGCTATGTATCTCAAAGTATCGCGGAATCTCAAGTTTGGTGAAATTCTGTGCATTAGTTCTTGAGATATAGCTCTCATGAAAATCAAGAAAAACGTGGCATAGCAGCGCCACCTGCTGGCCAATTTACACCAAAACTTAATCAGCGTCTATGTATATCAAGGAGTCACAGAATCTGAAGTTTGGTGAAATTCTATCCATTAGTTCTTGAGATATAGCAATCTTGAAAATCATGAAAAACGTAGTACAGCAGCGCCACCTGCTGGCCAATTTTCACCAAAAACCAATAGGCACTAATTCATATCAAGGTCTAACTGAATATAAAATTTTATTAAATTTAGAGCATTAGTTCTTGAGATAGAGCGCCCACAAATTTTTTGTCACATACAGACAGACAGACTCACAGACAGACACACAGACTCACAGACAGACGGACAGACTCACAGACAGACATTTTCTAAAAATAGTCAAAACGTGTTCAGGACCTTCTAAAACATATAAATCCGTCGAAAACCGGAAGTCGAAAATTTTCATGAATCCAATACTTTCTTCTTGTAAAGATAGAAGAAAGTAAAAAATCGATTTTTTGAAAAAATTAGTGTGAATTTCTTGAAATGTTACAAATATATTGCAAAAATAATAATAATAATAATAATAATAATAATAATAATAATAATAATAATTCGAATTAGAACGGGAGTTATCACTAAAAACGTCTGACAGCACAACAAAAAAATTGGGGGTTCCTCCTCAGCAAAGCGATCACTAGTGTGTACACTTGAAGCTCGTTGAGCCAAAAAATGGCCAGAAAAGCTGCGGCTGAGGCTCTGAAACTTAAATGAGGTGTTTTTATGTCCTTGATAAATTTTATTATGATAAACAATCCTCATTATTATAAAATTTGAAGTTAATCCATAAAATTAACTTTGAAGCCGTTTGTCTCAAAACTATTTTCTGGCATTGTGCGCACTCTCATTTATAAACTAATTATTGCTGAACAAGGAAATTTTGCATTTTACTAATTTTCATGTGTACCTATAACTGAACCTCAATTTAGCCTGATTTTTGTCATAGACATTTTTTTTATTGAAAAAAATAAGTGTAATTTTTTTGCTAAATTTAACGAATATGATAAAGCCATTCATTATGCAAATAAATTTGAATATGCCTTTAAATTTTGGTTCAGTGTAAAATATAGCGGTATAAGTGAATGTAAGTACAATATCAAATATATATCTGCCGTAGAATTTTTAAAATCTTGTGTTTCAAAATGCATATTTAAAAATTCATATTTTTTAAACATAAATTTTGTCGTCAAAATTTAACTAATTAATATTATTAAATATATTTTTTCAATGTTTTTTTGTTTTTTTGACCATAAATATTTATGAAAGTATAGAAAAAAATTGCTGAATTACATTAATTGGTTTTGAAACTGCAAAGTTTTCAGTAGTTGTCAATTTATTGTCACTTTCCGGTCGCTCAGAAAAGCGATCACTAGCATTTACACTTGAAGCCTTTAGAGACAAAAGAATGACCTAAAAAGCTGCGAGTGACGATCTGCAACTTAAAGAAAGATGTGTTTATGCCCCTGGTGAATTTTAGCATGATAAGCAATCCTCATTGTTGTAAAATTTGCAGTTAATTTATAAAATTAACTTTGAAGCTTTTTTTCTCAAAACTGTGTTTTTGGCATTCCGCGCACACTTATTCAAAACCTAATTATCATAGAACCATGAAATTTTGCATTTTACTAATTGTCATGCGTACATTTAAGCTAAATCTCAATTTAGTCTGATTTTTGTCATAAAAATTTTTTTATTGAATAAATAAGTGTAATTTTTTTGCTAAATTTAATAAATATTATTATTAATGCCATTAATTATGCAAAAGAATTTGAATATATTTTTAAAATTAGGTTTGGTGTAAAATATAGTAATATAAGTAAATGTAAATGCAATATGAAATATATATCCGCAATAGAATTTTTTAAATCTTGCGCGCAAGATGCATATTTAAAAATTCATATTTTTAAACCATCAATTTTGTCATTAAAATTTAACTAATTAATATTGTTAAATATATATATTTGAATGTTTTTTTTTTAAACCATAAGTATTCATGAAAGTATAGAAAAAAAATTCTGGTATTTTATTAATTGGTTTTGAAACTACAGTGTTTTTCGTAATTGTCAAATTATTGTCATTTTCCGGCTGCTCAACCAGATCTCCCCCCTTAATGAGCTGATATAATGAATAAATAAAATAATGAAAAAGGAGGGTTAGTTGGAATTTCAAAATGTATACAGAACTGAGTTGAATTTCGTTGTACCCATCAAAATATGCGTGTATTCGGAATAATGGATCGTCATTATCCGTTTTTGAAGATCAAGCGGTCATTAACTAAGATCAAACAAGTAAGAAAAATCATGCGTATAAGCATAGGTTATAAAACACTTCCTAAGATTTTTAACAAAACTTCGTTATTCAGGGATATAAGGTTACTATCTATAGTCAAATAAGTATTCCAATATTTTTGAACAGCCCTCTATTTGATCTGTTCATATATATGCTATATCTTAATCATATATATACTACATAATGAGAAATTTAGTTCAGCAAGAAAATGCATAATAAGATGAAATTTCTCTTTCAGCATTTTATGCCAAGAGATAGAAATATACTTTAATACTTATAACAGATGTAAATTTTCCATTTTTCATTTTTGGGTGAAAAAAGTCCGGGCCAGGGATTCGAACCAGGGATGTATTGGCTGAAGCCGCCAATGCTCTTTGCCGCCGTGCAACGGACTTTTTTCACCAAAAAATTAAACTAGTCGTTGGGGGCCACCGTAATACTTACCCATCATGGATATGTATATGAAAATAAAACATATGAAAACTATTAATACAATGCATTGCAATTCATAAACAAAACTTAAATATTGTTAATACATAGTAATGCTCTATTAAAGAACTGCTGAAGTACCAATTTCGACAAATTATATAAAACGCCAAACTACTCAAGTAGTACCAAATTGCGTAAAAGAAACATCCTTATAACTCCAAAAATAATAACTCTATTAACTAACAATTAATTGCGTCGGATGAAGCGTCTCATTTCCAATTAAAGTATACCCCTGAATTGAAATTTGAATGAAATACAGGGTCATGAAAAATCGAAGAATGTGGAAAACAGGATTACAAATATCTCGGCAACTCATAATCCGATCGACTTCGTTCTATATGCGAAATGTGTGTTATTTTATTGCCTTTTACGTCCATTCCTTAAAATAAAAAAATTCGAAAATTTTTATATACCTTTCATCAGAAAGAATTTTTCGAGAGTCCGAAAAAAATTGTTCCGGATCATCGAGGTTGCTGATATTAAATAGGGTTCGTCCCATTCTTACATACTAAGCACATACAAAATTTCAAGTCTCTATCTCAATTTGTTCGGGAGATAGAGCGTTTACAGACAGACAGACAGACGGACGGCAAATTTTTTTTTTTCTAAAAATATGTTTTTCGGAATCTCCACTATCTGAAACGTGTAAATCCGTCAAACAAAAATTTTTCGATGTTTCAAAACGATTGCAAGACTTACCCTATACTACGTATGATGGGTAAGTAAAATGGAAAATTTATATCTGTTATAATTAATTTACCGATTCAATAATCTTGTTTAAAATTAATCTAACCGTTTAAACGCCAATGTTCCCAAATGGGAACATTGCATTATTTGTAATACAAAACATATATTTTCCAACATAATAACGATGTACTTACTTTTCCTACAAAACATAAAGTTGACTTAAACTTTCGAAAAAAAAAATATTTATGTTTAAGCATTCACCATAGGTATAAGGAAATATGTAAATTCATTAATTTGCATAGAACATATATTATTTGCTTTTATCGTCTTCTCTATGTTACTTAAATTTTACCGCTAGGAATCTAAATGTTTTTGGAATTCTAGAAAATACTAAAGAAAAATATAGAATAGCATATAGCGGAAAATAATTTGTTATATTTTCATAGGTTGTCAACCAATAACCATGTCCCAAAATGCGAACACTGAAATAAGAACAGCCAAGAAAAACTGCAAAAATATTTTTTTTTTTTTTGTTATTTTTTAAATTTATATGCATAAATTAAAACATTTGAAGCTGTAATACAGTAAAAACAAAATTATAATTACATTGCGATGTTAATTCGGCGTGTAAACGGCTAATAAAATACTTTAATACTTTTGTTCAGCCCTGTAGTTTACCTAATGCCCTTATAACACTCCAAAATTTACATAAGATTAATTTTAAACTGAAACACTCTTAAGATTACTGAAATCACACTTCTTAAAAATTATCATTCATAGACGTCCATGTATCCAATTCTTTTCGTGGTCCTGTATACCATTTTAAAATAATTAAACTGTTCAGCCATTGAATAAATATAGAATTATTCTATGAAATCTAAACACCAATTCAAAACAAGTGACTAACTATGATTGCAAGTGTTCCGTACCTAAGAAGAAGCGCTGTATTAGAGCGCCATCTGTGAAAAAGAAGAACCGTGTGGGTTCGAGATTATAGAACAGAGTCGTGTTTTGGTTTGTGAAAAGTGGCGATATGAGATCGCATTATAAGTTTTGAGTTTATGTCGTGAAATAAATAATATATTTTTGTGTGACAGTCCACTAAATGAGTGAGTTTGTGATTTCTTCAAGCTATCGTCGACATGTGGTCCGGCGTCGAGCAGGAGAAATAATTTCGCAATAATTCGAATATTTTTTTTTACTTGGAATAAACAACAGATCGTTTGAATGGAACACCTGCAACATTTGAAAGAAATTAAGTAAGAGCATGAGTTTTTGTTGGTTCATTTATCCCCGTAATATAGTAGTTTTTTATTTGTTATATATTTTATTGTTTTATTTTGAGTTAAAGTGTTAATTGTTTGGGTTTTATAAAATTGTTCTTAAAATGTTTAAAGACGCGCGTAAATCAGATTTGCTGATTGCTGCCGCGGAATTAGGAGAAAAAGTAAGCGATAAAGCTACGAAAGCAGAGTTAATTAATATTATAAAAAATACAGAGAAATTTAAAAGTGACTCTGAATTTGTATCTAATTTAATAGACGGTATAATTGAGGAACGTAAAGAAGAATTTGAGCGGCTCGAGAAAAGTAAACAATTAGAATTGCAATTAGAGCAAATTAAATTGGAAAGAGCTAAAGCCGAATTAGAATTATCTCGTATGCAAACAAATTCTAAAACTAATGACAGCGATTCAGAAAGTAAAATTGATTCTCTCGACTCTTTAATAAAAAGTATAAAAACTCTAACAATTAGAATTCCGAATCGCCCAGAAGGTTGGGGTCTTTTTTTTTGCTTCTTTGGAAAGATCATTTATAACAAAAAATATACCCGATAAATTTAAAGCTGAGATTCTTTTGAATTTATTAGGGGAGAAAGCTTCAAATGTAATTTCTTACATAAGCGATAATGAGTTGGGTGATTATGATAAAGTAAAGAGAATTGTTCTTAGAGAATTTGAACCAACACCCCAATGTTGTCTTGAGCAATTCAGAAAAACTGTTAGGCAGTCGAATGAAACACATATGCAGTTTGCATCACGTTTAATAACTAGCTTTGATTATTATTTAAAATTGAGAGAAGTGTCCGATTTTGAGAAACTGAAACAATTAATTGTATCAGACAAATTATTTCAATGTTTAGATAAAGATACAGCAGCTCATATTAGTGTTAAACAATCGGATTCATGGTTCGATCCCGTGACGTTAGCGAAGGAAGCAGATTTGTTTTTTGTGTCACGCGGTAAATCATTAACTGAGAATAATAATCAAAAATCTATGAGAAATGTGTCTAAAGTATTTTTATCTGATTGTAAGAGTATAAAATGTATGCTTTGTTTTGAAAGCCACCCGATACATAAATGTAGGCGATATATGGCATTATCTGTTTCTGAAAGGATAAAGGTAATTAAGAAAAACAATTGTTGCTTTAATTGCTTAGGCAAACATTTAGTTAATAATTGTAAATCAAAATTTTCGTGCTCATTATGTAAGCGAGAAGGTAAAACCAAGAGACATCATTTTTCATTGCATTTTCCGAGAAATGAGATATTGCGCAATGCAAATGTGAATGGTGAAAATGGGGGGAAAGCGCCTTTCCCCACCGTAAGAGTAAGTGAATCAAATCTCTCGGCAGATTCGCCAATATTTGAACCTAATCAAAACAATAGAAATAATAATTCCGTACTTTCTACGCGAGTAATAAATCAAACAAAAACTGTTTTGTTAAGTACAGTAAATTGTTTATTGAAAGATGAGGCGGGAAATTACTATAGAGTACGTGCGGTTTTGGATCAAGGGGCAATGAATAATTTTATGACGGTAGATTGTGCAAATAGCCTCAAATTAAAAAAGGAGAGAACTAATTTGGCAATTTGTGGTATCGGTGATACATCCACAAAAATTAAATCTGTTGTTACCGCGAAAATTTCAAATTTAGAAAGAAATTTTGAAAAAGAGTTAGATTTTTTGATCGTATCTAAAATTAC